>JAEIFL010000243.1:5000000-6250000 GCA_018901835.1 Scaptomyza graminum
GTGAATTTTATAAAAACTCTCGCTTGCATCATATTGCTACGCTTGGCGCCGGGTTTAAGCAACATGTCTGTGAGCTGCGTCAGTCTCATGGCAATAAAACGTTCGTAAAGCGTGCAGAACTACGTTCGCTGCTAGCTGGCAAGCCAATAGATGTCTCCATGGCGATGTCCAAACGTTATGTGATGCACATTGATATGGATTGTTTCTTTGTGTCCGTTGGGCTGCGTACGCATCCCGAGCTGCGCGGTCAGCCCATCGCTGTAACTCATTCCAAGGGTGGAAGCGCAGCCACCGATGTACCAGTGCATCCACAATCGAATCGTCAGGTGGAGCGAGAGCTCTTCGCCGAGCGCTTTGAACATATTTTGCACGATAACGTGCGGACGGATAAGGTGCGCAATGGATTTGAGAAGAAGTCATCCTTGTCGGAGATTGCCTCGTGCAGCTACGAGGCCCGAGCCAAGGGCATCAAAAATGGCATGTTTGTCGGCCACGCAATGAAGCTATGCCCGGAACTGAAGACCATACCATATGATTTTGACGGCTATCGCGAGGTAAGAATGTTGCCTTTTAAATACTGTCTATGTAATGATCTCTCGTTTTATTTGTTGCACAGGTGGCTTTCGCATTGTACAATACAGTGGCACAGTACACACTTGATATAGAGGCAGTTAGCTGTGATGAAATGTTTGTAGATTTAACGGATCTGTTGCAAGATCTCCAAGTGGATGTCATGACATTTGTTTCACATTTGCGCCAGGAAGTGCATGACATTACTGCCTGTCCCTGCTCCGCTGGCGTCGGTGAAAACAAGTCAGTAAATTTCGAAGCAATTAAGCTAGAAATATGTCTAATGCATTTTCTTAAACAGACTGCTCGCCCGCATGGCCACCAAGTTGGCCAAACCGAATGGACAACACCTGCTGGAGACTGATGATGCAGCCAAATATATGGCTACAATGGCGCTAGATGTGCTTCCGGGTGTGGGCAGCAGCATAAACTATAAACTTAATCAGGCCGGCTTAAGCACCTGTGGTGATGTTCAGCAGGTTTCGTTGGTGCGCCTGGAAACGCTGCTGGGCAAGAAATTGGCACAGACACTATATCAAAACTGTCGCGGCATCGATCTACGTCCTTTGGTCTACGAACAGGTAATATTTGCCAAACAAATCAGCTCATTGAATTGTCAAATTTAATGGAATTTTCTTATAGCAACGCAAATCAGTTTCTGCTGAAGTCAATTACGGCATTCGGTTTAGCAAATACGAAGATCTGGAGAAGTTTCTGGAACAGCTAAGCGTTGAGGTGCATAGTCGTTTGACGGAAATCAAGCGCAAGGCCAAATCGATAACATTAAAGCTTATGGTGCGTGCTGCCGAGGCGCCTGTAGAAACGTCCAAATATATGGGACACGGTGTCTGTGATAATCAAACCAAGTCGATACTCCTTAAACAAAGCACCGACAATGTTGAAACTATCAAAAATCATGTGCTAAAGCTAATGAAGGAATCCGGATTTCCGCCACACGAGCTGCGCGGCATTGGCATCACCCTCACCAAATTGGATGATATTGTCGAGCCGAAAAAGGAGAACATCATCAAAAGCATGTTTGTCAAAATGTCAGAGAAACAAAAGGGTATGTCAAAAATGATATGTCATTTGTCACTTTTCTTAATATAATTGTTCGTTTCAGATAAATCGATAGTTACTCCAGTCACAATCAAGGAGCCAGTTGAGAAGAAAACCGGAAAATCGGAGAGCGTTAACGTGCTTAGTTTGCTTAAAAACGCTGCAACTAAAAATAAAGAAAAAAGTTTAGAGCTCGCTCCGACAGTTGAAGTGCAAATGGGTAAGCTTTTTTCACGGATAACAGCGCCAACAAGCAAGCATGAACCACCACCACAAGAGGATACTGTTTTGGACATGTCTATGACATCCATCAAGGACACCCTGATTGCGCCTGTTATAAACGAGACGAAGGCTATACCCGCAGCCATTTCGGAATTCGATCCAGATGTTTTGGCACAGCTTCCCGAGGATATACGACGAGAAATTCTCGGCTCTGCGGATGAATATTTGCGCCTTTCGAAAGGTGAAAAGTATGAAAATTGCAGTTTCAAGAAGAGGAAAGCGGAAATCAGCTCACATCCACGTGCAGTGCTGTCACCAGAGACGCCGCCGCCGCTGCCACCACCAATGAAACGTAGAGTAACCAAGGCTTGCATTGCTCTAAACGAAAGCGACTTCCAGCCATCTACTTCAAAAGCTGGCCTGGAAAAGCAAGAGAAGCGCGTGAGTCGTCCCGATAACATTCTAACCGAATACAAAGAGGAGCTGCCCAAGCACATGCATCCAGTCATTCTACAATACATGACGTCAAACAATAAGAAGGAGGATGTGGCGCAAGCTAAGCGAAAGCAGACGCAGCCAGTAAATGTCTTTCTCAATACCAATTACAAATCAATGATGGCCAGCTGGGTCAATACAGAGGCGATGCCCAAACCAACTGATGTGGAAGTGATGTATTCGAACATTTGTGACCTCGTCGATGATAATCAAATGGACAAAATCTATGATATAATGAAGTACTTTTGTTGCCTCATTAAAGCCAAACGCAGCGATTGCTGTTTCTGGCACTTGGCCTACAATATAATTGTGTGGAAAGTGCAAGTGAAAATGCAGGAAATATTCAACTGCAATATCTACTTGACCGAAACAATCAATTGCCTAATTTGTGACGAAGCGCTCAAACAAAAAAAATAGTTACCATAGTACAAATGTTGTTTAGTTGTACCAAAGACTTTGAAGATACTTCATTGAAGGCTGTAAAACAGAGGAAGAAATATAAACATGTTAAAACTGATTTGAATTTTTCTGTAGTATTAATTTATAACTTCCCTGCAACATATTCGATGAATCTTTTGTAAAAATGCATCTAAAGCTGTTAGCGCCAATTCTCTCACTGTCCATGTGTTTGGGCCATAAATTTATTTATAAATTGTATAAAAGCCCCAAGAGCTGTAATTAACGTCGTAAAAGCAGCAAGTAGTAATAATCGGACAATGACGACGCTGCGGCGTTGATAACTTTATATACATATACATATACACAAAAGGGACGGCGGGGCTTACAACACAAAAAGCCTGGCTAAAGACAAATAGGCCAGGCCCAACACCTGGCGGAACTGGCAAGTCATAATTTGCACTTTAATAAAAGCGTCGCTGCGTTAAGAAACCCGAAGAGGCGAACAGGTAAGTTAAAGTCACTGCAGTTAATCGCCAACGACGTCGATTTGCCGGACGGACAGCGGGGCAGTAATATGTAATTGATTCGCATGCCTCACCACAGCCTCCAATCTCAGCTCTCAGCTCCCAGCCCCACTTGACAAACTATAACAATTACAATGCCAATGTAACCCCAGATCCAACAGCAGCGACTCAGCAGCTGGCTGGGTAATTAAAAATAGTCAAGCTGCATTTCTTGTGCCGCATCCGGTTCGTTGGTTCGTCCATCCATCCATCGCCTTGTTGTGGGCTGGGCCAGTTTACCTCATCCCCTCTGGATTTACATGAGCGCAGCGCTTTGTCTGATTTAATTATGTGCGCAAAAGGCGTTGTTGTTTCATAAATTTTATGCATCCTGTCGACGGCAGCAGCAGCAGAAAAAACCCAGTAGCCGCGCCAGGCTAGGCCAAAAACCTGGCCAACACAGTAGCCGGTCTTTCGTCTTGTTTTCCGTTTTTTCTTTAACGCACATATAAATATGATCTTGTTGTGCTTCAGAGCAAATAGAGAGAGAAAGATGCAAATGTTGTCAAGTTTTGATAGACTTGTTGGCAGCGCCAAACAGTTGCCAACATGATTTGTCAACGGATACCACAAATGCACACGCATCTTGGCCAGCTACTTTGTATGCGGGCTTGGCTATGAAAGAAATATAGGCTGTCAGCCTGCTTGCATGACAGGAAGCATTACAAAACAGGTCCACTTTAAGAGTGGAATGCGTTTGTTAGAATATAATTAATAAAACGAAAGAATCTTTTACTTAGTTTCACAATTATTTTTAATCGAATAGTCAGTCCAACCAAAAATAGGGCTTTAGCTAAAATATAATATACAATTCCAAGAAGCTCTGTAAAAAATAGAAAAATACTTAATTATATTTCGTTGGTCTTATTTAACACCTTCAGTTTTGTATACAACATTTTTTAACTATTACTTCTATCCTTATCCACTCCCCAAACCTATGCCTTTGAATCCCGTCAAAGTTGTCTTTGTGTTTAGAATTTTCCCACGAATGAACAGTAGCTGGAAAACCTTGCTGGAAACTGTCAAAGCTAATCAGACGTGGCACTCGCTACGACAAGATCACTGCCACAAAGGCTAGCAGCCACAAAACTCTGGCAACATGTAAATATGCATAAGGCACAGGCAGCAACAGCGGGCTTTGAGGCTGCAACTTCAGCATGAACAATGTTGATAATGGGTCGGCTGTTGCCCAGACGTTTTGCTACCAAATAAGCTGAACGACAATAACAACAGCAACATTCGAAAAGTTCGGGTTAGGTTGTTGTTTCAGATTTTTGCCGCCAAAGTTTTGCAGAGTTGGGAGTCTGCCGAGTTGCAAGTTGCAAGTTGCGTCTATGTAAAACTTCTAGCCAATTAACTTGGCGAACGAACGGCGAAGACGAAGCCCAAACTGCTGCTGCTGCTGATGCCAATGCAACCGCAAACGCTGCCGGTGCCTTATGATTAGAATCGTCGACAGGAGGCCGCCAAACGGGCACGGCAGCAACAGTTGCAACCGCAGCGGCAGCAGCAGCAACAGCAACAACTAACCAAAGCTAATGAACCATGTTGCCGCTGATGAACCCGAGCTGATTAATGATGCCTGGCTAGGTTGCTTCGATTGCCAGTTTGCCTCTCTGTAAGGGAACTTGCATAAGTGTGTGTGTGTCTGTGTGTGTGCACAATTGGAAGTTTTGGAGTTGCTGACTGTGTTACACTCAGCAAATAGTAATGTCCTTCTAATATTTCAGAAAGATATCAAGAAAGAAGATTTTTCTTGAATATTTACCCCTTTTTTTAATTTAAATTATATTTTTTTTTCTTAAATATTATAAATGAAATTTAAATTATTATCAAACAATTATCAAACAACAAAAAAAAATCCCAATAAAATATTATAACTAAATTCTCGAAAAAATCAATTGACTTTTAATATTTCTAGAAGCACTTGTATTGACTTTTTATATGGTTTTTAGTAGAATAATTTTCAAAATTTTCAAACCAAATTGTTTATTTGTTTTTTCTTAGTGAACATCATCAGCGAGGGCTGCTAACAACTTAACTAGCTTGGATGGTAGGCTTAGGGCTGTGGCCAAAAATAAACAACAAAACTTACTAAAAAGTAAGAAGCAAGCCACAATATTTCGGCCAGTTGAAAACGAATAAGAAGTAGAAGAAGAAGATGATGCAGACGATGCTGACAAAAGTTGCCCACTTGGCTGGAAACAAAGGCCGCAAAAGGCGCAGGCGCAGGCGCACCTGAGAATGTTGATAGCCCCCATGGAGCCCGAAGGCCCAGAAGACTGACTCCAAATAGCAACTTCGAACAACAACAACTTCAACTCAAAACTCAAGCTCAACCAAGTCCAAGTGCAAGCCGTTTTTTATGCCACTCAAGCCGACGACAAGGCGACCGAAAGCAACAACAACAACAACTTGGCCAGGCCAGTAGTAGGGCTAAAAGGCTTGAACGCTGATTGTTGCCAGCCGTGGCTCGTTTGCGGGGCCCTTTATCACATGCGCACATCATTTACTGGACGCAAACGCAGCAGCTTTGCAGCAAACTTCACTTCACTTGTTCCCCTCACGTTTCCCTTTTGTTGCGCACTTTAGCAATTGTTGGGGCTCTTTAAAGTGTTTGCGTCGTGACAAAATCAATGTTGCTGGCCCCAAGATTTGCTCGGTTCGCTGCCTGTGTGACAGCCGCATTGGACAGTGATTCATGGTTTATTAAGCGCATTATGCCGCAGGATACTTTGAAGTTGCCCAGACAGCAGCCGCAAACTGGCACTGAGCAAAAGTTGCCATGGGTGTGGACAGTGGGGGGGAGTAGAATGGAAATTCTAGTAAAATTAATTTTTTTATGTTAAGCTAAAAAAAATAATTATGCCGCTAATAATTGCCGCTCAGAGAACAAATGTACCAAATAATCAGCCTCTTATACAAGCTGCGTTAAATTTCCCACTGATCATATGGAATGTCCACAGGGTGTTTCAAGCTTTACCACACAGCTCAGTTTCTTTTACCTACACCCATGACAGGAACAGCAACAGCAAACGCAGTTGCAACAATTGCTGTGTGTTGCACGTGTTTAACTTGGGCCCTTCGATATCTGGCGGTGGTGGGGGCATCAATCGTTGCCTTTGGCATTGGCAATGAACACTTTTGGTCTCAAGTCTCTTATACTGTGTGTGCTGCACCGCCTCTTCACTTCAGCAATTGATTACTTAACATGTTTTATGCCTACGGCAAGTTATGTGGCCAGTCGCCACGGCGCGTTAATTTGCTGGCTGCCTGCCTGCTGGCCTTGGCCAAAACAAATTGCTACGCGGCAGGCGCTGGGCCGTAAATCAGTGCACAAGTCAAAACACATCAACATCAGGCATCGACAGCCGCATCAGACAGCAGCAACAACAAACAGGCTAGACAAACAACAACAACAACAACTCCCACATGGGCGTTTGAAAAGCGCCTCAAAGCATAAGTCAAAGATAAACACACACACACACACACACACACACATGCACACACTTGCACTTTTATGGTTATTGCCTGTTGCATGTGCAATTGGAATTAATTATGGCTAACAAACAACAAATTTTTCGTTCACATCCGAAGAAAAACCTTAAAAGAGATGCAGGCAGGCGATAATAAACGCGCCGAAAACGCGTCGCCTGATTTATGCAATTTATGTGTGAGTTGAAGCCGTTGAACATACCCTGTAATAGAATGTGCATCGGGTATAGTCTGTTGAAAAGAACGGATTTGTTTTTGTCCGCTTACAGGGTATACCCCTCGTCGTTGATACTCTTATTACACTTTAGAATTGCCATTACGTATGCCGAAAATATGCAAATTGGCAATTTAAAGTGTGAACGCCGCCAGTGGCAATCAACAACCAAGACAAACCAACAATTCTGTGAATTATGCCAAAGAATTACCATCAACAGTTGACGTCGGCGTCGCAGTCGACGTTGGCAGCGGCGCTGGCGTTGGCTGCACTTGTCATTAGAATGCAATCGAACGCGTCAGAAATAAATTACAAAACCGTGTAAAGTGCAAACTGGAATCACAGTTTTGTATTTGTTTTGTTTCTGTTGTTGTTTTTATTTTTTTCTAATTTTTTGACGTTTCTGTAATCGCATTTATGGCCACATAAATCTTAGCGAAAACTTGCCGTTGCCTAACAAAGTTGTCGTTGTTGTTGTTGTACCATACAATGTGTATATTTATTTTTTTTTTTATCAATTGAGCCGCTCTTAAAGTGAAACTGGTCCAGCGGTAAGCACCGCAAGCTTTGATTTATTTACGTGCTCTCCAATGTCCGACTTCGACTTCGAGTTCGAGTTCGACTCGGGAACGAGATAAAATAGCGCGCTTTCACGCATTTTAATGTTTAATGCTCCCACTTGGCTTAGTATGTGCTGCTTTTACACTTGGCAAAAAATATTAAACACCAAAATTTCCCTTGAGCAGAGAAAATGTCCTTAGAACCAGGGCTTAAGAGCTATAAGAAACTACTGAAGACTACTACTACTATTACTACTGTTTCTACTACTAATACTACTACTACTACTACTACTACTATTACTACTACTACTACTTATTACTACTACTTTCCTGATTTTCCCAAATGTTGGGCACATTTATTTTTCGCAGTGCATTTAAAATATCCAATTGAAATCGCCATACGATCTGCAACAAGATATGTCGCGTGCAAATGCTTGCCTTGTAATTGAATTGAATTCGAGTTCGCATAAGAAATATGCTAAGCATGTAACAAGAAGCCACGCCCCTTTTTGGTTGGCTGTGGGCTGCAGTTGACAGCTGCCAGGTGGCAGGTGCAGTCAGAAGGAGTCGGCAGCGAGAGGGGGGTTGGGATCTTGTAATTGCATTCATATGATTAGTCACTTGGAAGGCGCTGGCTCTATGTTAAACCGATCAAGATATCGTGACATAATCATTGCCATTACATCAGCAGACAGCATTTGCAGCAAAGCAATCTGTTTCTGTCTTATTATGCAGCAAATTAACTGCTGATAGCGATTAAAAAGAAAGTGACCCTTAAAACTTAAAATATCCCTTGATAATTGTTGTTGTTGCTTAAGCTACACACCCAGAGAGTCAACCCTGTCTTTGGCAGCGAAGTACTTACTAATTTTTTGGCGTGGGTGTAAAAATGCGTTTTCGGTGCATTGGCAACTTGTCGCTGGTTTATTTAATCAATTAAAATTGATTAATGTATCTAAATGGTGCTAATAATTTGTGGTCAAGGTTCACTAAACGGATTGCGCATCATAGATTAAAGTGTGCAGGAAGTATCAGAAAAGTATGCTCTCCGTTTTTTGTTTCGCTGCGCAATGAGCAAATAACTGCGTTTAGAAAGAAGAAGAGAGAATGTGATCCCTTTAATTGGGCAATTTCAATTAATTATTTGCGTGGGTGTCTGAGTCAGTCTGTGTGCAGAGCGCGTCTTTAATGCATCGAAAATTTTGCGGCTTCTAATTTAAACAGTAAAAGTGTTTTAATTTATGTAAATTGTGTAAATAATCCAAGGCAACGGCTCGATATTCGTTTTAAAAGTAATAAATTTGTCGTGTAAGTGTTTTTCGAGTGTTTTCAGTGATGCAAAAAGCACAAGAAAATTTTCTTTTCTTTTTATGTGAAAGAAAATGGCGGAAAGAGAATAAATTCCCTTTTAATCGCTGCGAACACTGAGCAATGAGCAAATAAATGCGCTTATAAAGGGGAAGAGAGAATGTGATCCTTTACCTAATAAATTTGTCGTGTAAGTGTATTTATAGTGTTTTCAGCCCAAGTGTTTGGCACACGAAATTTTTATTATTTATTTATGTGAAAGAAAATGGCGTAAAGAGAATAAATTCCCTTTTGATCGCTTAGTGCATTTCGCTAAGAGCGTTTTATTTTCTGTTTATTGCAAATTGATAAGATAGTATCAATAATAACCAATGATAATAATGGGAAACAAATACATATATCTGTTATGGTAAGCTTTATAAGTATTATTAATGATTTTTCATTCTGTAACAGCTCAATACAGGAAGTATGATAAATAGTGGGAAATCATATAAAATCCCTTTAATTTTAAATATATATTCCCGCCCACTTAAGCTGCTGCTTCAATATAATATTTTAAAGGAAGTATGATAAATAGAGGGAAATCAAATAAAATCCCTTTAATTTTAAATATATTTTCCCGCCCACTTAAGCTGCTGCTTCACCCACTCTGACAATATCAAGCGGCTATTTAATATACTATCAAATATGTTCAAGCCCATGCAAAATCCAATCACGGCAACATTTAGTCATTCCGAATGCTACATAAACTGACAGTCTATTTGTTTTATGTCAAGCCTTGGCTTCAGTTTTGGGCTCAGCAGCAGTTGCAGTTGTAGTTGGCAGCTTAGTGGCTGCTGCTGCTGCTGTTGTTGCCAGCAGCAACTGTTGCTTGCTGGTTGTCGTTGACACGCCTGCAATTGCTGGCCGATATGAATCACAGCAGCGCCCGAGCGTTTGGCGCAAAGTGAACGAACTGTGAGGCGAGTGAGTAGCATTATCTAGATAAATAATTATTCAACTTAAATCGAAATCGTAATGAATTTTTATGTTTTTTTTTCGCTTTGCTGCTTTACTTTTGCGGGAGTGTCAAACTGACGGCAATACGCGTTCATTGTCAGTGCTTTGTTAGCAATATCGTTGGAGCTGAGTTGAGGCAACATGTTGCTGCCGCTGCGCATGTTGCTGCCTTAATTGGACAGCGATACAAATCGCAGCCAACAACTGCGATTGCAACTGCAACACGGGCACCATGGGCCTGGGCTATGGGCAATGGGCAACCACTTTTGCTGTTGCTCCGGCCACGCCCAGTGAAAACACCTGCAACCGTTTACACGTCGACTACACTAAGACTTGATGGCAATTTGTCAAATTTTCTCTCTTTCACTCGCGTGACTGAGCTCGGGCTCACTTAACGCCCCATCCGCCATGCAATTATCCTTATTAGCCCCGTCGCAGCCCCCCTCCGTTGGCATCAAAAGGGCATTTCTTATATATTTTTGGGACTTTGGTGTTGCGCTTAGCGCTTGTTTGCACTGATAAATGCGCAGCGACGGGGCAACACCTCTAAATGATTACCAGAACGCGGCTAATTACATGGACCATGGCTCATGCTTGTTGCCGACAAAACTCTCTTTCACTTCCAGGAAGGCCAATTTCACACCAATTCGCCGTGTGTGTGTGTGCCCCGAAACTGAGCTTGAGCCAATGCCTTTGGGCGGTCACAGTTAACACAAGTTTTGGCCTTATGTTGCTTGTCGTCCTGGCCTTAAATATTCTTCCTTTTTTTGTATACTCTGTTATTATACAAAATTGGCTAAAAAGGATGTACAAATATAAATATGTGAGCTAAAGGTAGACAAGTATGAAAAGATTACTATTTATACGTTTTAGGGCTAAGTACACAGAGAGAAAAAAAGATTTTTTATAACTAAGTTTTCATTTATTCATTAAGAAAGTATTTAAAATACTTAAATCAAGTAGGAATAATCGTAGATCCAATACCATTCTACTTGAACCATGCAAGACAAAGCTTGATTTGGATATATCCTTAGGAATTTCATTCTAAGTAAACTTATGGCTCTTCATACGAAGTGTCTGTTGGTCGAGCAACCTTTAGTTTCCTTTCGACCAAGTGAACCCCATCATTAGCTATAAACTTGGACATGAGCGATTCTGATTCGAAGTGCTTGCGCTCATCAATAGCTTTACGATTGCCGATTGCTTTTACCAGCAATTATGGAAAAGCTCTCTGTCGCTCTATCTGTCTATCTATCTGTCTGTCTGTTGGCTGCCTGTCCTTGTCTGGCATTGTGGCGCATTTATGGCGCCGCATACGCCGGCAATTAAACAATTCGCTTCGGCGGCAGCAGCAACAACAATGCGCCTGTTGGCCAAATTAAGAGTTGACCAGCCGCCGCCGCTGCCGCCAGCTTTCTGACCATAGTTGGTCAATGGAATCGAAACAAGTTGTAAGCGATAAGAACGTTGCCATTGTTCACTTTGTATTCGGATGTTGTTGTTGTTGCTACTGTGTTGTTAGCATTGTTGTCGTCGCTTGTTTGGTTTGACTTTGGCTTTATTGTAATTATGGACATTATTTTGTTGGCCAGCTTCTACTACACACATTTACATGCTGTAGCGCCTGCAGCGCAGCGCCTTACTTAATAATCAAAGAGGCGGTTCCACATTCGCACAGCTACCGAAAACGAACAAAAATATCCACAACAACCTGTAAGCAGCAGCAGCAGCAGCAACAATAATGAACGAGATATGTATATGAATATGATCTAGAGATCGTTGATCATTGATCGACACCTGTGCAGAATTGTAAGTCAACTTTAATTATAGTCAATTGGCATTGCTAACTGGTTCATCAGGCGGCTATAATGTGCTTTGACAGTTTGCTGTTGCTGCTGTGGAATTTTCGAAACAATTTTCAAAAATCATTCACAAGGGGGCAAAACAATTTAATGAGATGTTGTAAAGAAGGCAGGATCTGCATCTGAGTTAATGATGTAATCTTACAAATGTATCAGCTAATATAGGATAATAACTGTTTTTAACAGGATGATGCGATTTATATCATACCCGAGTATTTAATTTTGTGGCAATATATCCTTGAAAAAATTTATTTTTATTTAAACCTCAACTTGTAAGTGTGCCTTAGGGCTTATCTCGGGTTTATTAACATTAAACGTAGGTCATGAAAATATTTCTTAAATTAAAGAAAAAGTCAAATTATGTTTGAATTCATTAAAGTTATTGTTGTTACCTAATTTAACCTACTTCATTCTTAAAGAGTATAATACAAATAATATAAATAATATATAGTCTTAAAAATAAGATAAAATTACCTTCAATTAATTGAATCTTAACTTGTTTATTGAAATTTAATTACGAAAATCTTGAATTATTATTATTTATTTATTTGAAGTTTATATTTCTTGGCTTCTTTTCTATCCTCGAAGGTGTCAAAAGACAGCACATACGAAAAATAATAACAAAAAAAAACTTGTCTACTCTGACATTGAATTAAATATCGCTTTGGATCGTTGGATCCTTGATGGTCAAAGACTTGAACAAAGGCTACACAGTCGTGAGGCTAGAGGCAGGCATTTTGGTAGGAGTCTTGGCTCTTAGCTCGGTGTTAGGTCCATTCCGCAAGCAACATTACAGAGCCATCATCCGTGATTTATGCGCACAAACAAACAGCAACAGCAGCAGCAGCAACAAACATTCAGCTACAATGCGCTCGGTGCGCTTGGCCCCGCAGCTAATTAATTTGCCATTTGTGTCCCATTAGCGTAATTGTCTGTCAGTTAAAGCTCGCCATGTGCCCCCTTTGACTTTATAAACGGCCAACAACGACGACGACAACGTGGCCAACTAGCCAACAGCAGCAGCAGCAGTTGGACGAGCGAGTTGGCCAACCTTTTGCTTGCATTTTATGTGTCACCCATTGTTGTTGTTGCTGATAATTTGCATACATGCTAAACACTAGGCGATTTTTATGTGACGCGTCACGCATTTAATTTGAATTTGTTGTCAGCTTGGCGCCTTTTTAACTAAATCTAAGGCGTGGCTACGTCCCACATACTTCGTATATCTATCAGACTGGCAAACATTTGGACAATTGCATTTCGAATGGCGCCCATCAGTCTATGGAACACCTGCAACTATTGCCCACGCAACAGCAACAGCAGATTTCCCAGGCATCGAGCCGAAGCAGAACATTAAAACAACTAACTGCAGCTGCACACAGCACAAAGGTACAGTGATGGGTTCTACTAGTGGACAAGTTTATGAGCGAATGTTAAAGTAGGGACCATGACATAGTCAAAAATCAGTTGCTGTAAGAAAGAAGGAGATGATTCCTGTAAGCTTCGACGAATTGTTTGTGTTAAGGAGACTTTACTGTATGGTTTAGCATGAAACCTAGCACAGAGACTCAGGAAGCTAATGCTAGAACTGAGACTAGGCAGGCGACAGACAGCAGGCGGCGGGCAGGAGACGATGGGGCGGTTTGTCGGCTCGTTTGCCATATAAAGCAACGCGATGTTGTTGTCGACGTTGTTGGCTTAGATTGCTAGGCGCAGATGTCGCCCGGCAACAGACACACCGACCCTTGAGGCAGCTGCTGTCTAGATCGGAGAAAATGGGAGAGTTGTGTATAGAGAGGATAGCGGGGGTAGTGGGGACGCCTTGGCCCACGCACTTGTCTAGGCATTGGCAACGATTCCTGTTGCCACTAACAAAGGCAAACACACAGAGCCAACTGCAAACTCAATTTGCGAACAAATCTAAAAAAAATAAATAGAAACTTGCAACAATGTTGGGTTAATGCGTGGGCGTCGGTTTGAGGTTGGTGCTCCCAGGCCCAGGCTCCCAAGTTGCAGCCACAGCCAGTTGCAATTTGGCCAATAGCCTGAAGAAAACTTCTGCCCAGATTAAATTCTCTTCAATCTTAAGTTCACCTGGTTATATAATTCCCAATTGCCATTCCAACGGCACTTAAACGTTTTACGTTAAAATCTTTATGGCCTCGCCATGGGACATGCACCTCGGCTGCATGTGGCAAGCAGTCTGGAGCATTTTTGGAGTCTGGAGTCCGCTGCCCTTTCGGAGCTCATTAATGTTGCGCCCTTTTTGGGGCGCTATCTTATCATAAAAATGCAGTTGCTTCAACACCTGCAGCCTGCATCAAACACACATTTGCACTCCACGAGGCAGCTCGCAACGGGGGCACCACAAATTTCAATCAGCCATAATAAACTGTAAAAATTTTCGGCATTTTCGGTCTTAAAAAATAAGTAACACGAAATTTAAAAGGAATCGTTGTTGCAGGGTTTTTTTTTGTCTTCAGCAAGAGCCAGAAAATTAAGTATTTAATGTGCTGTCTTGAGAAAGGTTAACATTTTTGGCTAAAGATTAAAGAAATGGCCATGCAAGTTTGATATAATGATAATGCTTAAGAAGCTTCAGAAATACCAAAGAAAATATTTTCAAAGTTGAATCTAAGCTAAGTTAATAAGCATAAGTGAGATATACTTAAAAGTCAAATAGGTTCATCTCCATCATTTTCTTGAATTGCGATTCATATGCGAATTGAGTCAAAGAATGAATGTAAAATCCCTATAACTTTCTTGCCTTGTTAGTTTTAAACATTCGAGTAGCACCCGCAATTTCATAAGCTTTAAAAAATCTTCTTTTGAATAAACTTTAATATTTTGCTCCAGCTCCTGTTTGAAAATCTTTTTACTATTATCTCATATACTTATTTCTTATTGCATCAAAAGTTAAGCAGCTTTTTTGGCGTGGTCAAGTCGAAATTCAATTAAGTAACTGTCGCCGAGTTTGACATAACTTAAAGTCCGATTACCTTTGGGAAGGTCCGATACAAACTGGCCGCCTACGAGCGGATCCCAATTTTTTGTCTGGACACACAGCAGGGTGTGGCGCCTGGGACACAGCACACACACACACACACACAGGACATGCAAGCCAAAGTGGAAGCGCATGCGCAGCGGGCTTTATGCATTTTAATGCCAGCATTTGGACTGGTCCCAAGATCTGGAGCTGAAGCCTTTGCCTGTCGATCGTTGTTTATGTTGGTGTTATTTTCATTGCAAACAAATGATGAGAAACACGCAAACGCACTCAAAAAAACGCCAGCAATCTGGCCAAACAGCAAAAACGAAACTGCAAACTGAAATTGAAATCACAATAACTTGGCCAAGAATGCTCGGGGCATTAAGGAGCGAAAAGAGATATGAGCATGGAGACAGCGGGCAAACGACACAACATTAAGTTAAGGCATTAAAAATTGTCTTAAAAATTATCGTTGCATTTTTTAAGATGAAAAAAAAGAGAAGATTTTATGTGCACAAATTGCAGAAACATACAAAAAGGGGACACAAAATGAATTGGGAATTTTAAGAGTGGCTGAGCATTTGAATGTTTTTTTGTGTGTTCCTTAAAATATTTTATGTTCGAGAAATGCGAGTTTCAATACAATTTATATTTGAGCTGAGCTTGAATATGTGAGAAAATAGTTTATAGTATATATATTATAGACAGCTATCAAAGCACAGCTCAAACGCTAAGAAATATCGATCTAATATTTTGGCTCAAACCGGAGAACATTCAAATTCGTATTTGTTTTTGGAAAAATGCAGCTGCAAGTGAAACGTTAATTTAGATTTCATAGACGCAATTTGTTTGCAATAAATTTAACGAGCTGCTAAAAAATAATGACGTCATTAATAATCGACTAACAAACAAGTTTAGTTTAGTTTTAGTTGGTAATTTAAGCTGCTTTAGCTACTGTTTATAAAAATAGCATAAATTTGCTGAAACACTTAAAAAAACAAACATTCTCTTCAAGCAGCTGGTCGCTTTGCATTATTTAAGTAAAGTCTTATGCTTGGCACAAGGTGCGAATTGAAGCTTAGAAAGGTGTAGCTCAAATTACCAAACCCAAATGGCAGCTGGCTGATGGCTCAATCAGCTCGAATTACCAGTACAACCATAGCCCCCCAACGCCCCTAAGAAAGAAATTCGCTTTGATGATAACAAAAAAAAAATGAGAAATAAAAGAAAAAGGTTTTTATATATTTTTTATTTAGCTACGATCAACAAATTAGCAAAAAAAGAAAAAGGACCAAGAGGCGCAGAGGCCAATTAAAAACTCATTAGCCAGGCCAGTAGTAGTAGTAGGGGGGGTTGGGGGGAAAAGACCAAGAGTTATTCAGATGCTCGTTTAATTGCCGGTTTCGCCATAACCAAAAATATCCGCCGGGCTAAAATCACTTTCAGCACGTGCAACCCGGGCCCTCCGAAATGATGGGCACTTGCATTAAACGAAATCGTTTAGCCCCCAAAACTTGAGACATGGCTTAACGTTAAGAGGGCATGATCGAGGGGGAGGGGCAGTCGATTCAACTGACTGGCTGCGCAATTAAAGCGCTAAAGCTGAGCAGACTAAGAAAAGCCATAAGAGGCCGAGAGCGTCCATGTCCAAAATGTGTTCAATTTAAATTAACGATCAGCGCAAAATCACAAACGGCAGTCCCGGCAACGAGGATTGAGTTTTGCGGTAGTATCTTTTGCATCGTGATTGAGAGAGAGAGAGAGAGAGAGAGAGAGAGAGGTGAGACGACCGCATGCAACATGCAACCGATTCGGAGTGTGTTGGTTTTCAGCTCCAGATGCGATGCAATTAAGCAAAAGTTTTATTTAAATTGCTGGCGCTGCTGAGCCAAATTTCTTTTCCTTTTGCCGTGCTTATGGCCTGCAAGTCTTCCATTTGTCAAGGGGCGAGGGGTAGGTAAGAGATTTGGTGTAACTCTCTGAGGTATCTCAGTTGGAGTCTCACATGTGTTTGCTAATTTCTGCGTGCAATTCAAACATTAATTAAATTCAACATTTTAGCCATAAATTGTTTGCTTAATTGCCATTTAGGCGTTGGGCCCACAGTAGTTTACCTGTAAGAGACAGTAAGAGAGAGAGAAGGAGAGAGAGAGAGAGAGAGGGAGAGTGTAAGTGAGCGAGAGTTAGAGACATTGGCAGCGGCATTTCAATGCAAACAGTTGGCAAGTCATCGTCGTGAGGCCATAAATAAATTAAAAGTCCATTGCAAAATGACAGCAACAACGACAGCAGTTTGGCAACATGTTGCTTGACTCCCAAAGACATACACTGAGAACAAAGATAAAATTTTGTTCTAAGAAAAGAATGAACTATTTGAGTTTATGATAAAAGAGCATTCAAAGTTGAACTATTTTTATAATTAGTTATGAATGTTAAAGTCCCTGTTCATCGAACTTTGTTCCCAGTGTAATGTAACGTCAATTCAGAACAAGAGCAACATCAGCAATTGCAGCAACTTCAGCAGCAGCAGCAGAAGCAACAGCAACTATACATATTATTAATGATGGCGGAAGCAAATGCGGCGCTTTTGATAATGTGTCCTTGTGTGTGTGTGTGTTTTTTGTGGTCTGTGTTGTCCAAAATGTTGACGTTGTTGGCTCGTTTGTGGCCAATGTCTTCTGTGTCATGGCTAACGCATTGGCATTGACAGTGTTTGCAACAGCAGCAGCAGCAGCGGCAGCTGCAACATTTACATTGCTCTGCTGATGAGCTGACATTTCTTTTTGGCCGCAAAACCCATTCATTGGTACATTTGGTGCATTACCAAGTGCAGCTGGGGCTGAGTCTAGTGGCACCCCATGGGCGACGCATAACTTGGCACCAAGCTGGCAAATCGTTTTCACTACCAAATAGAGCCAAAACATAACAAAACCAAAACGAAATCGTGGCCTAAGTATCTAAGTTGCGTGGCCGTGTAAGACAAAACTGCCAGCCAGTTGTTTGTTGTTGTTGCTGCTGTTGTTGTTGTTGCAGCTCCAATTCTTTTTTGCATGTTGTTCAATTTCAATGGCGCCAAATCTTTGCCGTGGGACGCAGACACAGCAGCAACAACAACAACAACAACATTCAACTAGACGCAACAAAATCCTTGGCTTTGGCCTGTTGCAAATGTTTTGCCAGCCATTTAGGCCACAGGCTGGCTGGCTGGCTGGCTTTTCAGTTTCAGATTCAAGTTACAGACAAACCAGATAAGCAAAATAGTTCAGCTACCATTCCCGCCTGACTTTAACTTCTCTCACTCGCTCGGAGGGTGGTGCTTGGCAGTGGAATGGCCTCAAACAAAAGACACTGGGATACATTTGATATATTCAAAATGGCAACAAGACTCAATAAAGTCGATGTGTTGAGTTTTTGTAGATGGTTATGAAAATTATGTTTGCCAGCAACAAAATCTTATTTATCGATTAATTCTAGTAAAAACATTAAAATATATTTTTTGAATATGAATTAAATTTTTTTAATTTGCTAAATGTAAATTTAGAACCTTTTTATTTTAATCTAAAGCTTATTATTTATTATTTTTTTTATCAAATATTTTATTTTAATTGTTACAACTAGTTTCAAGTATTATTTTAATTCATTTAGTTGCACTCTACTTTTCACTTGTCGCAAAAAGTTTAAGTTTTTCGTTTTTAATTGATCTGAAAACAAATTGATTTAAATGCTTTTAGCCATGTGGCTTTCTTGGCCTTGTTTTACTTACGGCAGCAACAAAAAAAATGCAGCTGCTTCAGTTATTAAATGATTATGATATGTAAGCAATGCCACACAGAATCGGATTAATGACTCAATTTGATTTAATTAAACATTTAATTGGCCATTACATAAGCCATTTAGCACATTTAATGCGTCTACTGTTGCCAAACAGAAAGCCTCAATCTCTCAATCAATTTAACTGCTGTTCTTTCGCATTGGCATTTGGCTTGCATAATTAAGAGTTTAGATTCTAATTACCAGGCAGTCAGAAGTCATTTAAAGGTGCATTCATTTATGCAAATGCCACAACAAACCGCTAACTTTTTGCAGCAGTTGCTGCATTTGCTGCCTTTGCAAATCCCAAGTTCCAACTGTTCGCCGTCGCCCAGGTCTCTTGGGGTGTGCAAATGACAAACGACTTGAACTTCTGACTGTAGGCCGAAACATAAAAATTATATATGAGTCGAGTATGTATATATTGTAGTAACGACGTTCGAATGCTCTTGCAAATTGGAAAGTAGGCTCGAGTTGATAAGGCTCGCCTCAGATATAACCATGCTTATAGAGAATCCGGGCAAATTGACTGAGCTGAGCAAGAATATTAACCCTTTTTTCCTTTTAGCCAATTTTTAAGAGTTTTTTACACAAAAATTTCTTTCATTTAATTCATATCTTATTCATTTAAGAATATCTATTTAAATTTAATATTTGTTAGCAAATGAAAATGTATTTTTTGATAAAGTTTGTCGGTTTGTCTGTTTTTTTGCCAACTCATAAATTCTTCGATTTTAGTGCAAAATTACGCATATGTACGACACACACACACACACACACACACATGCGCCGCAAGGGGTCTGTGAAGGTGAACCGCACGCAGAGTTCGTGCCTTAAGTCTTTCGTTTCACGTTACGTTTTGGCAGATTTGGGTGCGTGCGCACATTTGCATCGCAATTTTTTAATTGATATTTAATTGCAGCCATGGCACAAACACAACACATGCGTAACTGGCATTAATTTTGAATATAAAAATCTATTTTTTTTTTGTCGTTTATTTTTTTATTGATTTTAAATGTGTGCAGCTGCAAATAGCTCGATTTTATTACACTAGATACATATTCTCGATTATAAGCTTTTATGACTGGCAATTTTTGGAAAACTAAACAAGTAATTTGCGTGTTTTATTTGTTAACATATTAACATAAAAAATCATAATAAAAGTTTTTATACTATTAATTACAACAAAAAAAACCATTAAATAAATAAAGCCAGCTGCTGCTGAAATAAAAATATTATTTTTATCAGGTGGCCCATTTTGCGTAAAGCTTTTGTTCTATGCTACTATTGTTCCTGGTTAGGCAGCGTTATCCTTGAGGCCACTTTGCTGCCTGCTTCCCTTATCATCCTAACACTTTTCAAAGCTTCAATTGAAGTTCTCACGTTCGCCTTTGTTTAGCTAATTTTGGTTGGGGAATTTTTCTGAATTCTATTGAAACAGGAAACGCAAACAAATCTCTTTTGTTGTCGCGGCTTTGCTTTTGTCAATAATTGTGTGGGAATGGCAAAAGCAATGTTCAATGGCGTTGGCGACACACAGCTGGAACTCCAACCAATCCAAGTTGGAGTCGTAGTCCTCTAATTGCAACTAACAGCTCCAAATTTGTCTTGTCCGCTGTGGGCGCTCAATTGGTATTTTCTTTGTTTTTGCTTTGGAAAGGTTTAATGGATATCAATTTGCCAAGCGTTTACAGTTTGAGCAATAGTTTTTGGCTGCAAAACGGCAATTTTATAGTCTTGCATTGACTCGCTTAAGATTGATTGATTTGTCGAGATATAATTATATCGCTAGGGCCGAGAGGAAGTTTTTTCAGTTTGCCAGCAGTCCGATTACAACAAATAAAATTTATATACATTTAGCAAATTTTAATCCAAAACCAAATGTAATTTAGTTGCAATATCTTCAAAAAAAAAAATCTTTAAATTAAAATTGTTATTTATTTGATATTTTGTGAAGATCTTTAGCTGCTGTTTTGATATCAGTTGAATTGCTTGGAGTTGCATGCAAAATCCAAATAAATAAAACGCTATATAAACACAAACTATGTTTTCCCATGACCTCGAAAGCCGGGTGCCTAGGCTCCCAGTTACCAATTGGCAGTCAGGTTTTGGGCCAGGCCAACAGGCCAGCCAGCCAGCCAGGCAGTTCATGTAATTTCAGATGCATTCAAATCAGATGACGACGTGACGTTGAAATTAAATCAACGAGACTAGAAAGACGAGCCGGCTTAAGTCAGGCCAGCCAGCCAGAAACTAGCTAGCCAGCCAGCCAGTTAGCCAGGCCAGTTAGCCGGACCAGACCACTTGACCAAGAGACGGCCGCAATCTTTTCGAGTTAACCCTGGTCTCTCACCGGCTGACTAATGCACGACAACGATGCGACTACGACTGCGGCTTCGCGGTGTAAATTGTTTAACATTTAGGCAGCTTTAATTTGTTGTCATGGTCTTCATTATGGTCATCTGTTTGTTGTTGGCCATCAACGTTGCAGCTTCGTGTAATTTGTTTTCATAATGCCCAATATTAATTTACGACCGCAGGCGACAATTTTTAATAAAATGCCATACAAAAGTATATAAATATATAGTAAAGTGATTGAAGCGTTGATCCCTACACTGTCCGAATGACTTTTGTAAACAATTTCTTTGAGTGTACCACTTGAGTGACTAATTGTGGTCGAAATGGCAGCAGCTCAAGCTTGTAGCTGACACGCAATGTTTGTTGTTGTTGATCCTCGCAACCGGCACGTTGCTGCAAGGGCACAAAAAAACAACAAACATATTTGCAGACACGTCAGACGGCAAATTGCAGCAACAAGGTTGTTGTTGTTGTTGTTGTGGTGGCCGGGGTTCAGGTTCAACTTGGACAGAGTCAGGGCAGCACATCAATTGTATTGTGGGGAGAAAGGCTGAGCAAATCAATAATTGTATTGACTGAACATCGAAGATCAGATCAAGAGGTCGCAAACATCATGCAAATAACACGCGGCTGGGATGAGCTCCTAGCACAGAGCAAAAAGCCATCATAATTTGCCGCCGACAGATTGCAACCGCGGAATGCAGACACACACACACACACCCAGAAGATATACAACAGCATACAGAAAGGACAGACAAAGAGACAGACAGATCAACTACAGAATGCAGACTTGAGACTTTTAAAGTCCAAGACTGCAACTTGCTGAAAGGTCAACGCGATCATTTCCGCATGATTACAAATGCAATTCGTTTGGTTGCATGCGCTGTACCCAGGCCTCTACCTACTATTTCATCTTGAGTCACCAGCAAACAGCAACAAGTCAAGTCGAAGCCAAGCCAAGCTAATCCAAGACAAACAAAAACAGAAACACAAAAGCAAAAAGACGACGGCTTCGTTCTCGACTTGCCGAAGCCAAAGTTTGTGTCTTAAGTCTTTCGTCTTTTTTAGCTTCGCTCTCGAAGTCACGTCTGCGCTCTCGCGAGCAACTCTCCACCTGGTATTTCAACTGAGCAAGGGGCAATAGCTATGCGCGCCTGCGCTCTTTAAGGGGCATTGGCAGGGGCATTGGACGGGGAAGTTTAGGGGTAGTTGAGGGGTGACGGTAGACTTTGATGTGTGGAATCTATTGAGCGGGGGTATTTTGGCGGGGTTGTGCCTTTTTGGTGGTGGGTTTGTTTTTTAAGGGGTGGGCGTTAGGTCTCCGCTGGGGTAAGGGAATCATGAGAGGAGAAATAAAAGGAGATGAGCGGAGAGGAGGAAAAAAAGAAGAGAGAAATTGTTTTATTTAATAATGTTATTTGGCGTTTTTTATTCTCAATCTTTAGACTTCTGTGATATGTTTATTAATAGTTTGGTCTTTTTTAAGAATTTTTATGGCTGCTGTATTATAAAAAATTCTTTATGTAATTTTGTAAACTGAAAACGAAAATTCGAAAAAAAAAAAACTCAAAGTTGTTATAAAGATAATGTTAGTTATAATAACAATTCTTCTTCATAATATGTCTTCATAGTTGGTTTTTTTTAAGCAATTTGTCATTTGTTCAATTTAAAGCTAACTCGATCCAAATTATAAATGCATATTTTAATGCACAAGCGACTTTTATGATTTATAACATTCCATAAACTATAAAAACTACCTTTAAATCTTAATAATAATGTATGAGTTTTTTTTTGCCACATTACAGATAATCTCGCTCCACCTTCGAAGCAATTTCTGGAGGGATTCTCGCTGCGTAAGTGTCTTTCGGATAAATATATATAAAAGCGCATGTGAGTTGTTGATAAATTGAATTGAATGATGATCGATGCTTGGGCTGCGTTTAAAGTCAGCTACTTAAGACCTTCACAGATGCCAGATAACAATGAAATATGGCCAAGTGCTACTGCTACTGACTGTTTGCATTCACCTCAATCTTCTTCCGCCAAATCTTTATCCTCGAGCTGCAATTTCACAATATTTCGCAAGCGAGTGGCAGATGCGTCTCTGTCTTTAGCTGCAACTGCGACTCCAACTGCAAGTCAAGCAATCGCTGCCAAACGATAAGACAGTGTCAAAATTTAGCAACTGCTGTTTTGCGGCAACTGCTGTCAACATATCATTTGTCATTTGACTAAAGTCGATAGTCGATAGTCAGCCAGCCAGCCCGGTCACAAACGGGTCTTTGTCTATGACAAATGCAATGGATACGTAGTGGAGAAGTCGAAGGAGGAGTTGTAGCTGCAATTGAAGATGTGCAAGTTATTAATGAAGTTGCTGACGGGCTGCAAGCATGCAAAAATGTGCCGCCTTACGGCCAATTAACCTGCTAATTAAATGGCCTCCAGTAGCGATCGGTTGCTTTTGCTGCTGCTCTGCAGGAAGCACTTGGCATTTTGTGTTTTATGCGGCGTTATCAGGCCACAGCGATCTGAGCATTGCCGCTGCTGCTGCCGGTGATTGCTGGACCTGAAAATGCAAGGCGACAAGCTTCGCCAAACTTGTGTGCTCCACTGGCTGCCACTTCATTAGCTCCCAAAATTGATGAGTTCAATTAGGCTGGCTAAGGAAGGCAGCTGCTGCTGATGATGTTGCTTCTGTTGCTTCGTTTTCGCTCATTCCTTTCTTTAGTTTGCTGATAATTAGCGCAGAGATTTTCAAATTGCCAAAACTTGTCCAAAAATGTTGCTTGTCAATGTTGCTTTTTGAAACGAACAAACCAGCGAAGAGTGTTTGAGTAGGCAATGCATGGCTAGGGGAATACTGTGTAGCTTGGATGCATTATCGTTGGATCTTCTTAATCCTTTAGATATCGATATTTATCGGTACTCGACATTTCTTAACTTTCTTTCCGAATATTTAAATGAATCTAGCTACAAATAATGGTTTTTTATTTATTTCCCGTTTGCATACCCTTCTACAACTCTGTTATACCCGCTCCCTATCGATGTTCTGGGTATAGGGTATCGTTATGTGAAAAAGATGTGTGTCAGCTCTTTTTTATTTTGGGCCAATCATTCCATTTTGTTGCTGCTGATGTGGCCCATTCACCTGCTGCCTGCCTTATTTTTTTTGTTTTTGGGCCGCTGTTGGTTTCACTTTCGCAGCATTGTGAAATCAAATGAATATGAATTCCAATTCCAATTTTTCAATTCGCTTTTTTGCAGCTGCTGCCGCCGCACAGCATTCGTAGAATTAGCAGCAATCCTTTTATTTATTTTTATATATATTTTTTAGGGCTTTTTTTCGGGTTATTCGGCGGTGCTTAATGAGCCCGTTTTGGAAATGGTATTCTCGTGTTAAAACATTGATTCGATTGGCGCTCTTAAAAGGTGTCGCCGGCCCATAAAAATGAAGCCAGCTTTTGAGCTTTGCTTGGCTTTTGTTCTTTTTTTTTTTTTGTATTTTTGTCGTATCCTCGAAATTGGCCATAAAAGTTTCGCCCAAAAAATATCAAAAGGCGCCGTATCCTTTTTAGATTTTGTTAATTAACGCACACGATTGTTTTTTTTTTTTTATATATTTTTGCTATCAAGCTGGGCCGAAAAACATTTTCAGCTGCTGTTGAAATGTGCGATCTGCATGTCAACATTTATGGGGCTTATACTTTAATTTTTAACTGTAATGTCCGTTTAGCACACAGAACCTAAAAAATCCAACTGAGTGCCCAATTCATTAACATACATACAGGTAGTCAGGTGTCCATGTGTGTGTGTGTGTGTGAGAATCGTTCAGCTTAAGAAGTTCTGTTCGTTTTCATTTTCACAGTCCCACGTTGGGCTTTCTCACACTGGTGTCCGTGTGAAAAGCATTTCAGCAATTTTCAGAATGCTCCAAATGTGCAACAAGACTGAGAAATTTTCGACAATGTAATGCCAACAAAATAAACCCACGATAAAGAATTTATGGCACAAGGATACCCTGTAAAAAAGACTTAAACCTACAAAAGATTGCCTGGCGAAAAGAAGTTAATTTATATTAAGTACTTTTTCTTTGTTAAATTTATCAACTTTATTTGCAAAAATAACTTTCACGTTCACCCCAGCACACACAACAGATTTTAGGATAATGCCACATTGTAGTATATTATAGCATAATACCGCAGGCTTAATATACCTCTTCGCCCTTTGTGCTGTCGGCTCATGATACAAATCGCGTTCTTTTAATAAAGTTCTCACTCTCTCTCCTCACATTATTCGTCACGCCAAACAGTCTGCGTCTGCGTGCCCACATTCCACTCCAAAAACAGAGAGACAGAGAGAGAAAGAGAAGCCTTGTGTGCGTTTTGTTGTTTTTGATTCCCAGTCTCATTAGCCGGCGACCAGCAATTTGAAAAGGTCCCACTCCACCCTCCTACACTCGCCATAGCCAGCGACAGTTCACATGAGCTAAGTCTGGGCTAAGTTTTTTTTGTGGGTTCTTCGCTCCGAATGTTTCCCAGGCACATCGTCAACAACTGCGCAAGTTCTCGTGTGATTTTAATGCGTTTGTGTGAAAAGCAACAGCGCTTCGAAAAGTTCACCCCTATAAATCCAATGAGCGGGACGCGTGGTCTGCACCTGAAACACTTCGTGCTGCGTTTAAAAGGGGTGGATTGGTCGACGGATATCGACAGAAGCGTGCCGCATACTCTGTGTGTGTGAGAAATGCAGTTTGTTATTGTTTATTTGTGGCTTGTTTACACAGACAGCAAATAAACGATACAAAAGTTTCACTGTAAGCAATACAATAACAATAAAAGCAGAAAGGGAAGATTGATGTGCGATGCGAATGCAATTTAATGGGTTTGAAACAAGTTTTTGCTTTATGCAATGTTTCAAGAACTTAAATAGCTCAAGAAATAACTTAATAAACATCTTTAAGAGATTTTTGTACAACTTATCTTCCAAACTTTATTGTAAACATATTTGTTTATGTATAAAAATAAGTGAAAAAGTAAGCTTAACTTATCCCAACAGCCATTTACCCAAGACTTTCTTTAAAAACCATCCTACTTAAAACACTTTAAACTTTGACTTATATCGACTTCGATTTTAAGTCTTTTACCATTTTAAACAAATCAAGAATAAACATTTGGTAAACTTTTCCCCTTCTTATTTATCTCTTACCAATTGTTATCTTATCCCCGCATTAAGTTTTTGCAATCGAAATCTGGAAGCAAAAGCAATTGAACTTTAGTTTGAGCCAAAAACAGTTGTTGGCCATTTTGATGGGGCAAAATGTACAGCTCAATGGCGACTGATGAACGGATTTGGAAACGTGCCAGAAGGGTTAAGTGAAGCATCTCAAATTGCCAGCATTAGCAGCAGCAAGTTCGTTGCCTAAGTCTTTCATTTAGTTTTCTGTCTTATTTGGTTCTTGCTGCATTGCTGCAGCAAACGTTAACTTGAGCAAACAACATCATCATCAGTCCAACAACAACAACAGCAACAACAATTTTTGCGATATAAGATTGTTGTTGCTTGATTTCGTTGCCCCAAAAAAGGCAACGGCAACTCCCATTAAACGGCCCAAAAAGGCAAACGATTTTTTTTTTCTTTTTTGTTGTTGTTTTCTTTGTTAACTGGCGCCCACCAGGTTGTTGCAAGCGTTGCAAACGCTGTGGCCACCGGCGCAGTCGCTTGCATTTCATTTCATTTTGTGGCGCCACGCCCAGGCAACAACTGCCACATGCAACGCCCACCAGCAAAAGCAACAGTCTTTTTGTGCCATATTCCCAGATTTGTTTAGGCCATTTTGATACGCAATTCTCCGCTCCACCCCCCCTGCCCCCACCATAAACCAAGTGCAGCATCATTAAAGCAGCTGCATTTAATTTCAATGCCCATTTAAGGTTGAAATCTTTGCTGTGTGTTGTTGTCGTTGTTTTGTCAAGGGCTCACTTTTCCCCCAAGCAAGCAACATATATGTATGTATGTATGTCTGTTTACTGGCAGCTGCGCAGCTCAACGCATTTTTTACAACATTTTTGCCGCGACTCTAGTTGCAGTTGCAACAACCCAGTCCCAGTCTCAGGCCCAGTCACAGACCTAGTCCCAGTCTTCAATTCCAGCCCCCTTCCAAGTGCAACACGTGCAACTAGAAGGATAGAGTGCAGTCAGCCCTGTATTGGCCCCCTTCTTTCGCCTGCTGCTAGCTAGCATGGGTGTAGTCGGAGTTAAAGCTAAGGGGGAAGGGCAATGAAACTTTAAGAAACTTAAGAAAACTTCTCCACTATCTAGTGGAAAATAATTATTTATTATAATATTTATTTACTTATTTAATACTTCTTTGCCATTAAACTATATAATATAAGGCTGCAAATATAAGACTGAATCATCTTTCCGTCCATGATTACCCCCCATTTGGCTGCGCCTCTTGTTAGCAGATTGTAGCTGTTGTTGTATCAATTAAAGCTGCGCTTGATTTTCACATGCGTAGGACGACAGGTGCAAAATGCTACAGCGGCTTAGACTCTTTATTCGCCCCCCAAGCACACATAGCCCCAGATTGCAGTTGGCCGGCCAGCACCCAGTTTGCTGAGCGGGCAATGATTTGAATTTTCTTCCATGTGGTTGGGCCTAGCAAAATTACAAGTTAAAATGGCAAAACAGGCGGCATTCATTTCAGAGACAAGCATGCAACAAGCAGGCAACATGTTGCAGCAGGCAGCGGCAGCAGGCACAGGTGCAGTGGCAACAACAGCTGCTCAAATCATTTGCAAACGCGTTAAGTGCATCACCGGATGGGCGGTGGCATCAACTTCACAAAACGGGTGGCCAACACACACACACACACATACAGTTATACTAACTTTGCACATGCTGCTAATTAAGATTTTTCATTTCGCTTTTTATTAGTGGAGCTTGCATTTGAAAGCTGAAAACATCTGATGCAATTTGAATAATGATTTTGATTAACGACCATGACAATTAAATATATATGTGATTTGGCTTGAAAAAAGCTGTGAGCTGTATTCATTTATTATGCCAAAGTCTAAACTGATTTGATCTTGATAAATGCTTGTGTTAATTTGACAAGGTTTCTGAAAGGATTCGTTATGGTTAACAGAACTCCCATTATGATACTTTACAAATAGAAACAAAACAATTATATTTTTATATATTAAAATTTATTGCCAACAGAACTGAGTTCGTTTAAGCGGTTGATACGCAAATTGCCCATACAGCCCTCGAATAGAATATCGGCTATGGCTTTTCGGGCCAAAATGCGTTGCGTTGGCTTCATTTCTTCGTATTGAATGGCCCAGGACTTGGCTAATGCTTCGGAGGATTCACTAATGGTTGGCGGCTGCGACGCAGGACCGTTCATAACCGTTGCTATTGAGTTATTCGAAAGGGATGGTGTATTCAGTTCTGATGCGCTGGTATCGTCGTTATCAGCCTTAATTTCCGTTCTTTCGCTATCTATTGCATCCATCGCGTTGTCTAAAATCTCAATCTTTGGGCTAACCAAAAGACTCTCGTCAAATACTGAAGTCTCATTGTCATTGCCTGATGTTGGCAAAGCTGTTGCAGCTGTGTTGGCCTGCAAGAGATAGAAAATCAGTTAACAAAATTCTTTTAGTCGCATTGCAAACTTACATCTTTTATAAGGCCTCGAGAGGTGGACCTGCCTCTATAGCTGGGTCTGCCACGCTGCCTTCGCGCTCTGTGCTGAAAGGATTCTTGCGAAAGTAGGAAGCTCATATCGTCATAGAACCACAGCGCTGGCTTGCACAAGTCCGAGGGGAATCCCAAATCATGTTGTTTCCAAATTCGCATTTGTTCCCGCCTGTAATTTGTGCGAAATATGTTGATGCGACGTCCAACGTCGCTTTTCGTTGCATTCGACTGTATTTCTCGTAGCTTATTTTGTAATATTTCATAGGATTCGTTTCGTAATTCCTTGTTTCTGTAGTCCGCATGGCTAACATTCCATAGCTCTGGCATTTGTTTATACAGTTTCAAAAACTCGCGCCAAAACTGCCGCTTGCCAGCAATGAAACTATCTGGCATCCCTGCCATATTGCTGCAGCCAACTTAACACTGCTTGCAATAACAGAATTCTGTTAGCTAACAGAGTTGAATGTTGTGCGCAAACTATTAAAAGAAATAATAATATTAGAAATTATTGAATGTATTTAGGTTTCAATTTTCATTTATTACTTACTTTAAATGTTTTTATGCAATGTATGTATGCTTTTCTTTTATATTTTTATGCATATGCTTGAACAACCTTGTCGTGGCAATGCCAATCACAGACTGATGATGTCGACGGTGGTTGTGTGACTGCGAACGTTGCTTGTTGTCGATTGATTGATTGATTAGTTTCGTTTCTGTTTGTCAGACTGATTGTGTGCGTTGGTTACTTTTGTCTTGAGTTTATTTTCGTTTGCCTTTCTAGGTACATATGTATGTATTTGTTTTTCTATATATATGTATGTATGTGTGCATTTGAAGTCATCAATCAGCACACGTACATGAATATGTATCAGTATGCGTGCTCATAATAAATATGTTTATGCTAACGAAAAATTCAATGCAATAAAATACATAAAAGTATGTTTTATTCATATTCATATGTACATAAAAACACAAAATTATAATTTAGTTTTTAGAACTGAACATCAGAGTTTAACTTTCCATAGCTTTACCTCTACCACCCTGTGCCATACGGCTTTGCGGTACATGTATGTATGTATGTTTGTTTACAAAAAAAAAATCGCAAGGGGAGAAACTTGTAATGGTGAGCAGCAGTTACATATGTACATACATACACGCGGTGCGGAGAGCGTGCTGCCATCCGTCCAGGCAAAATTTACAGCTAAGGGCAGACATGCGCACTTAAGATAATGACTAACACGACGTTTCATGGCATGATTTAATATGTGTAAATAGTAAGTAAGTATTTTAGCACAATTTCCACACAATGGCAAGATGATAAATCAGTTGGATTAAGAGAGCTAAACCTTAATAACTAATGCACCAAGTAAATGCTCTATATACATACATATGTATGTACATGTACATGTATGTAAATGGCGTTTGATGAACTTATATTTTTTGAAATTTACAATGCCCCACCCTGTGCGTCATTTGCCACCCACACAAGTTGAGCGACTTGTGACTGTTTTTTTGGTGGAGCGAATAAGAGAGCAAAACCGCGTTGGTGACAACAACAACAACAACAAAACGGCGACGGCCAGCAACTAAGGGCAGACATGCGCACTGAGAAAAACACGGCGCCATTTGTACTGTAATTGACTTTAGCCGACTTGAAAAATACACAATTGGTATTAGGTGCTAAATATTTGGTTTGTTTTGTATTTGGTACAATTCAAAAATAACGAAATTAAAAACAAATAACATTTACAAAAGCATTCGCGTAAGACGTAGTACAATACAAATTAAAAGTTTAGATTCTATGATTGATTGCATCCAATTGCATCTTCAAGATGAGTGTGGGGAGTAGGGAGGGTAGCTATAAACTAAATATATGTATGTATGGCATATCTCCACCATATAATATTCTCTATTCATCGGCCAGTTCACGCATGACCTCATCGGCGCGAGTTATTAACTCAATCAGTCGATAGTTCTCTTTGGACATGGCAAACTCCTCCAATAGCTTCAGGTACTTGCGTGCCTCGGCACAGCTGATTTTTGTTATTGCCACCCCAGCGACTCCAATGCCCCCCGCATTGTTGTTGTCATCGTGTTGACGTTGACGCTTTGGTTGCGATAACGTCGGCATGGCCGGCAGTTGGGATGTGGGCGTAGGCGTGGGCGTGTTCGTCGTCAGTCTCGGACTGTGACTTCTTTTGTGCTGCTGCCGCAAGGCCCGCGTCTGTTCGATATACTGCTTCTCATCATCGACGTTGGCGGCAAGGATTTCGGCTAGCGACGTGACACTCGAACGTCCACCATTGTCATCATCGAAATCATCCGCATCATCATCGACGCCAAAAAGCTCATCTTCATCGCTGTCCAGCTCATTTTTAACGGTTATTTCTGGCTGCTCTTGTTCCGGCGTACTTGCCATTGGCACTGACGCCTCCACTGGCATCGGCATCGGCTCCTCCATCGGCACCTGCTCTTTATCCGTCTCTTCCACCTGCTCCTCCTCGGGGTCTTTGGGTTCTGTTTTGATTTCCTGCTTTATGTCCAGCGGCATGGGTAGCGGCTTTGGCTGTAACGCCGCCGGTCGCTGTGTGATGCTCTGTGAGAGCGTCGCTAGCGGTATTATGGTCATGGTCTGTGCACCGCTGGGTGTAGCACCAGGCGGCAAAATCGGCGTAGCCAGCAGCACCCTTTGGGTTGAACCGGTGGGCACATGGGGCAGACGGACGAGCTGCGACAAAGGTTGGACCAGGCGTTGATTAAGCTCCGTGACTGATGGCTTCACGTCCGGCGGTTCATCCGTCTCGGGATCCGTGCCTCCACCATCAACATCCACATCGGCATCATCCTCATCCGCACCGGCACGACTGCTGCTGCTGATGGTGGCCAAGCTGTCACCCAACTCAACGTCATCATCAACGTCATCGTTATCGTCAACGGCATCGATATCAATATCGGCCGTATCGGCGGCGACTTCTGCCGCTACAGCTGCCCGATTACAAACGGACATAATGTCCTTGGCAATATCATTGATCTGCACCGAATGGCTATCGACATAGCCAAAATTCAACAGCTTCGTATCGTTGTGGATTATGTGGTAGGTGGTACGAAACTTATCGCACCACTCCTGATCCGGAAAGAAGTTGCTCAACCCCATCGAGCTCTTGAATTGCAACGCCATCTTCTGGATGAGGCCGTCTGTTATGATGAAATCCTTGTAGTACATCATGCGTCGTATCCAATCGTAAACGGCCTTGCCCAGCATCGATACTCTCACCACTTTGAGCTCTTGCGTTTTGGCATCGTGACTGCGACGCGTACGCTGCTCCCAGGCGCTCAGTATCTGCTTCTTCTGGAGCACAATGCGCTTTATCTGATCCGGACTGCAGTTGAACAGTCGCCCGACATGCTTATAGACCGGCTGGCGTTCATATTCTCGCAGTGCGGCAACCTTTTCATTCAATGCCAAAACATTTTTACGCTTGATGCGATTATCGAATGCAACTTTTTCGGCGGCTGGCAACGTTGGTCGATTTGTTGCCGCAATACCAAACGTTGCTTCGTCCTCCATTGCCTGCAATACGTATACAATAAGGATATTCACTTGTCGCCTTGTCGAACATTTTTTATAGCTTGTTTACCTGTTGTTTGGCTCTTTGCTCCTTGAGCAGCCTACGTTTGTCGCGCACACGCATTGCTTTATTTTCAGCTAATTTCTGCCTTTTTTATGTGTATTCGAATGACGGCCTGAAATGTAATAATTTACAGTTTTAATATTGTTCCGTTATTTGTGTAATTGTGTTTTTTTGTTGCGCTCACCTAGTACTCTGGGTGCTGCTGTTCCTCCACACTCACTCTCGCTCTCGTACACAATGCACAGTTATATATATGTATATAAAGTGTATGCGCGGGTCTGCGTGTGTGTTTGTGTGTGTGTGTGCGTCCGTGTGCGATGGCTACGATTATGCGCGTTGACAGCAACTAAACGTCGCCCGTTTTACGATTGTTTTTGTTTTTGTTTTGATTTCGTGCAGTAACTACAGAATGATTTTTTTGCAACTTGCACTTATTATTTTCATTTGTTAATTACAACAGTTTTTGCATCACACGCACACGTGTGCAATTGCTTTCAATTTTTCCGACTAGAACAGCAGTGCTATATGTGTAAAAATAGCTGCCCACCCGCTGCCAGCGGCTGCCGTTTTCGTTCTGTTGTATTTCATTTTTTTTTTTTTGTCGTTCTGTTCCGTTCTGTGAGCGCGAATGCGCATTGAGAGCACTTTTCTGCGCCGGCGGAGAGCTTGTGATAAGCCCAAGCAGCGCGCAACTTTAACGTGTATTCGTGAGCGTAGCAGAGTGTGTGTGTGTGTTATTGTTTAAGTTCGACAACGTCAGATATTGTTCAGCAAAGGCCGTTTAGCGGAGAGGGTTGTACATTTTCTTACAAACAGCCTTGTGTGCGCTCTCCTCATTAACTGCGCATGCGAGAACTTTACAGTTAGCATTACGAAATTGAGATTCATATTCGATCGCAATGAGAAAATGTTGTTGTTTTTTGATCTCACTAATCAATGTACGCTAAATGAAAACGAAAATGTTAAGTTGCAGCATATAATTGTTCGATTCACATTTATTTTTATTCCCATTAATATTTGGTATATTTTTTAAGAATATGAGACATGGCAGCCGGATTGTCAGCTGGCACCATGTGACCTGCCCGATTTACCCAGAACATGCTAAAGTTGCCGGCCGTCTTCTCGTAACCCTCCAATACACGATCCACGGTGATGCCCGAGCGTGGACTTGTCAAATAGGCTTTCTTATCGTTCCATTCCATGTCAGCGATCCAATTGACAGCGCCGGGTGTGGCACAAATCAAATCCAAACCGCCAGAAAAGACGCCAACCTTAACCGTTGTGTTGTTCAGAAGCTCCTCAACTGAACAGAATAATGGAAATTAGCAACAAGAATCTCATAAAGAATGTCGATCCTTACCAATGTGCACAGCTGGCTTCATAAAGTCACCCATCAGCCTGCTGAAAGTGGTACCACTTTGGGCGCCCCACTTGACGCCCGTTGTAATATTTAAGGCCTTTGTAACTGGGCCCAGCATGAGTTCCTCCAGCGTCTTATCGCGATCCTCATCAATGTCAAAGTGCACCAGGGTGCGGTACATGCTCTCTGGAATGTTTATTATCAGCAAATGATTGTTGAGACTTAAGAGAGAGAAGAAACTCACCCTCCGGGCTCATTTCAAACAATCGCCGCAAGTTCCTATCGCCTCGTGTGGGTGTTTCGACATTATAGAAATCGACACCCTCGGATTCACGCAGAACCACTGACTGTGTGGAGCTCCATTGCAATGTGGCCCGCGTCCACCTCTCTGTTTCCACTAACTTTTTGGTTTTCAATGCCGAAGCTTCGATTCTATCGTGTCCATCTTGATCCACAATGCCCAACTGCAGCAGGAATGGCGCCCAGGCCAGCACAGAGTCAATAGGCGAGGTCCAAGGATCACCCAAACCTACCGTCTGCAGATTGCTCTCAATCTCCTTACGCTGAATCGAATAGTACAGCTCCAGTGCAAATTCGGGTGCCATTTTACCGCCATAACTCTCACAGAAAATGTGCAGCGGCACCGGCTTAAATTCCGGATGTTTCCTGTAGAAGCCCTTCATAAACTCCACAAGATCCAAGGCGATTTGCTTATTGGTGGTTGTGTAATCGGCAGAGCTATCCACATAGCTGAAGCCAGTGCCCACGGGATTGTCAATGAATATAACATTCATGTCCTTAACCCAGGTCCAATCGCGATAGCTGCCATTCAGGTGCAAGGGTCCCAACTCCTCAAAGTTGCCATAGCCCGTTGATGAAGCTCCTGGCCCACCCTGCAGCCAAATGGCCAAGGGACGTTCTGCATGGCTGGTCACATTGGCCGTAGTGTAGTAGAGCCAATAGAACATATGCGCTCCCTTGCGCACATCCACAAAGCCCCAATCCTGCTCACCAGGTCCATAGCCCGTGCGCGCTTTGCCCAAAGAAATATCAATCAAGTCTCAACATTATTAAACCACTCGAGATTTGATGAATTAATTTAATAAGTTATCTCGACGGGTTTCTTGTTAAAAAATTAGAAAATACTTCAGTTTTCCTATTGATCTTTGATAAGATAATTAAAGAGTAACGAAAAATAGTTATTGACTTGGACAAACAATTAAACGGTGGCAATGTCTGATACCTTTTTTCATTAACACCTGATTGGCATATAAAGTGTGCTGTGCCCAGTCCTACTTGGCCGAAAGCCCAGTTGGTGGTAGTCTAGTAAATTGAGGTCATTAAACAAAACTCACCGTTCACAGCACCAAAGCCGCAAAGCGCCAGAACAAACGCAAAGCTGATTAAAAGACGACACATTTCGTGCACTAGTTTCTACCGAATCGAACTCCAAGCCAAACTTTAGCTAGACCGTACACTTGGAAGTGCTGTGATCGTCTGAATGTTGGCTCAATTTTCGCACAGAAGGTAAACGAAGAGGCGAAGAATTTGTAATCTCTAAAGTAGAAGGCGTGTGGCAAAAAAACAAAAATATAGATAGATACTATCAAGTGGTCTTAATAATAATGACGGGGTTCGTTTTCACTTGTGATGAGTTGAGCCCATCTTGCACGTTTGTATCAAAAATTATTGACAATATTTAGCATGTGGATATCATAAATTTTAGATCACAATCAACTGTCGCGGTTGCCTTATCGAGTTGTGCCTTGAACAGTTATTTTTTTCTTTAAAAAGGTTTTCAATTTTGTTATGCATTTTATTTATGTGTTTTTGACAAATTTAACCTTTATCCAAAGCCAGTAAACTCGCGTAGAACATGGCTCATGGCAGCTGGATTATCAGCGGGCGCCATGTGACCGGATCGATTGATCCAAAACATTGTAAAGTTGCCGCCCGACTTTTTGTAACCTTCCAATATGCGATCCACACTGATTGCCACACGTGTGGCATTCAAATATTCGTCTCTCTTGCTCCAGTTCATCTTTTCAATCCAGTTAACGGTGCCGGGTGTGGCACAAATCAGATCTAAGCCACCCGAGAACACGCCTACTTTGAGCGTGGTTTTGTCCAGCAATTCGTTGACTATAAAAGATTTTAAATTAATTTAACTTACTCGTTTCTCAGTCTAGATCTTACCAATGTGTATAACGGGCTTCATAAAGTCAGTTCTGTGAACATCGAAAGTGTCGCCACTTTGGGAACCCCATCTCACATTTCGCGGTATACCCAAAGTTTCGGCTACAGGTCCGCGCATCAGGGTCTCCAGCATCTTATCACGATTCTCATCAATATCGAACTTGAGCATGGTGCGAAGCATTCGTTCTATTATATTGTTATTTAATAAATAAAGTATTGGGTAAGGAAACTTTTAGAACTCACCCTCGTTATTCTGTTTTTGCTGCCTTTCGAAACGATCACCGCGTGTCGGTTTGAGCACATTGTAAAAATCGACGCCCTTAGAGGCCTTCAAAACCTCATACTGAGTGTTGCCCCACTGATAGGTGGATTGGATCCAACGTTCAGCTGCCACTAATTCGGCCGTAAAGTTGGCAGCCTTCATAATCGCATCGTAGCCATCGTGATCAACGATGCCCATCTCCAGCAGTAAAGGACCCCAAGATAGAACCGAGTCAATGGGCGATGTCCAGGGATCTCCCAAGGCCACCGATTGTAGATTACTCTTGATCTCACCTCGTTGCTTGGCATTAAACAGCTCTAAAGCAAATTCGGGCGCCATTTTGCCTCCATAGCTTTCGCAGAAAATATGCAAAGGAATGGTTTCAAATTCTGGATGCTTTGCATAGAAGCCCTTCATTAGTTCTACCAGATCCAAGGCGATTTCCTTGTTGGTAGCCGTGAAATATGCCGTATCATCAACATAGCTGTAACCACTGCCCACTGGATTGTCGATAAAGAGCACGTTCATGTCCTTAACCCAAGTCCAATCGCGGTGATCGCCATACAAATCCACGGGTCCGAGTTCCTCAAAGTTACCGTAACCAGTAGACGAGGCACCTGGTCCACCCTGTAGCCAGATTGCCAAAGGACGTTCCTTGTAGCTGGTCACATTGGCAGTGGTGTAATACAGCCAGTAGAACATATGAGCACCGGGACGTACATCCACATATCCCCAGTCCTGTTCACCGGGTCCATAGCCAGCCCTACCATTTGCCAAGGCGGCGTAGCACACCAATAATATTGCTAGGAAACGAATTGCAGTGGCCATCGTCCGTTGAAGCCAACAGCCAAGTGTTCTTTGGCTACGGTCAGCATGGTGAACTCTATTTAAATGGAATTGCTTATCATTTGACCAAAACACTATCTATAAATAGTGCGTTCAAAACCCAGCGCACTTTAACTGTTATATTTATAACAGTTAAATGGCAAACTATCTTGGATACATAATAACTTGGTGGCAACACCGCAGCCAACAGCTGTTTAACTTTGGTGTGTTAGATTTCTTTGTGTCTGCAATTTATTAAGTTCTTACTTATTACTTATCGCAAATTAAGAGCATTACGCTATAGTCATGGCAACGGTGCGCATACCAAAGCAAAAGGTAATACTCTGTGGTGATTATGGCGTCGGCAAGAGTTCCCTGTTCCGACGCTTTACGAACAACACATTCATCACCGAAACAGACCGCAAGTCCACGCTGGGCTTGGATCACATCGACCGCGAATACAATGTGGGCGAGAAACAAATTAAGGTGTGTTTTCCTTACTTAATATTCAATGCTAACAGATTTAAAATGGTTTTTTATGGTGGCAGCTGCAACTGTGGGATACGGGTGGCATGGAGCGTGTGGCGTCGGTGACTTCATCGTATTACAAATTTGCCGAGGGTGCTGTATTGGTATTTGCCTTGGATAATGCAGCATCGTTTCATTCGCTGTCGCAGCACTTGCTGGACATTGTCACCTATGCGGAGAATGCAAAGATCTTTATATGCGGCAATAAGAGCGATCTGGAGGGTCGCGAGCCGGAGGTTAGCGACGAGGAAGTCGAAGCATTTTGTGAACAATGCCATTCCCTGATTAGCGCCACATACAAGACATCCTGCCGCACGGGCGCCGGCATTGAGGACATGTTCCGGGACATATCGCAGCAGCTGGTGCAAGCAAATCGTTCCAAAATGGAGCTGCAAGCGTTGGAGAGGCAAAGCTTTCAGATTGACAAGGCCAACGAGGCGGAGCTGCCTGAGGAAGCATCCTCGTGCAGCTGCTAGCAGTTGGGGAACATTGAGTTTGGCTAATACTAGGCTCAATGGGATGCAGAAATGCATTTGCTTAATTTGGCTTTAATTTATTTTATTTATTACCAATAGTCGCTCCAGAGACGGATTTACTTTAAACTCAGATCAGAATTCATTATAGAAAGTTGTTCCGGTTTCCGAGCGATTATTGATTAAACAAAACGATTTTACGCTCGCATTTTTTAGTTAGTTATTTATTATTTGTAAATACCGTGCAATTTGAGATTAATGCAAACAAACGTCCGAATATTAAATATTTATTATGATATAGTAGTTAATATGCGCCAAATGGAACACATTCAACATTCACATACATACAGATTTAAGTCGTAGAGTAAAATTAAGCATTGTAGTTGCATAGAGCTAGAGTTCTTTCAATATATTATTATAGAGTACATTACTAACTTGCAAATTGAAACTAATGCTATAACATAGTATAAATACAAAACAATTATCTCAACAATGGAATGGGCGCCGCACAAGTTCTTTTTATTGCAACTACGACGTGGCCGGCGATGAGCTGGGTGCAAATGTTAAATAGAGGCTAACGCCGACAGCAATCCCAAAGCAAACGCCCACGCCATAGAGGACGACCTTTTCGCGCAATGCGCGCAGCATCATGGTGTTTAGGGTTCGTGAGGCGCGTCCTATTTCTGCATTCGTTTCCCTTAACCGAGCGCGTGCGCCTTGCAACGTCTCCCGCTGATGATGCAAGTCTGTGGTTGTCAAAAGGGGGAAGAGAGTTTTTATTATACATATTTCTCTATTAGTTACAGCTGCCAAATACCATTCAGCACTTGTGCGCCTAAAGCCTCTGTTTCGACTGCAACACGATATCCTTCCGTTAGACGATTGCCGGTGCGTTCAATGCGTTCCGAGTTGTCAAGCAATCTTTGGCGCTGATCATTTGTTATCGAAACATCCTCATAGTAATCTCCACTGCCAGCCAGATCAAGTGTTGTGAATCCGGTTGCCTGGGCACGCAACTTATCCTTCGTCTGTTTGTATTCGCCTTGCAAGCGTTTAAGTTCCGCTTGCGCCACTTGCAATTTGCCGTTGAAGCTGCTGCGTTGCGTCGAACTCAATTCACGCACCTCCAAGCCCATCTGTTCGAGCAGCTCCTGTGCCTCCGCCAGGCTAGCATCGATTTTGTTGCACAATTCACTGCGTTCGGCTGCAACAGGATGACAGTTTATTGAATTACTCACAAAAATATGTTTGGTTTCATTTTTTTTTTTCCAACTTACTTGCATTTTGTTGCAATCGTCCAATGTGCGCAGTTATTTCAGCAATTAGTGCTGCATACTGCTGCTCGTATTGCACAAGCAGAGACATCTGTGGCTTATTGATATTTTAATTAGTTTTTCGTTCAACTGCAAAAATCTGCTTATTTTATAGGCTGCTGTTGTTTTGTTTATCATATTCACTCTGTGAATGCCAGTCACAGCGAAGCGCCAACACAGTGCTGTAAAATGTTGAGGCTATTGGCGTTGCCAGACTTGCCAGTTGGAAATCGAAATCCGATAAGAAACGGTTTTCGTTTGTTATTGCCTCAACATAGAATGAATGAACATTTTCTCTACTTTTGAAATAAATTAATTTTATTTTAATCTCATTGAATATCGCTTGACTTAATTAGTAACTTAATCCAAAAGTTGGAAAGACAATTTTAATAATACTATTACAGTAGTTGGCTAAATTAAATGGTATAGTATATACACTGTTCATCACATTTCTGTTTATACATATATATATTATGTTTTGTGTGTGTTTTAACCCTCGATGAGAGTCGACTTGTCGCCCTTGCGCAGCACCAACTCCAACTGTGAGAGCAGTCCAATGGCTCGAAAGTTCTCCTTGAAGAGCACAAACTCCTCTAATGGCTTCAGATACTCCAATGCCTGGGTGTAGCTATCCAGTTCCTTGAGCACCGACGCTAAAGCTTTTGAATCGGATTCGGGTTCGGGTGAAGAGTGTCCATTGGTTTGACTGCCGGAACTACAGTTGCCGCCACCATTGCTGACAAGCTTCTTGGGTGATGCTGGCGGGCAGGTGGCAACGGGTGCAGGTGAACTGCTGCCTTTGAGGGAATGCAGTGAGTGTGGCGTTGATTTACCACTGATGCTGTCCAGGCTGATTTTTGGGGCATTCTCTTTGCTGCTGGCGCTATCACGTCCTCCATTGTTGTTCTGCTCCTTGGGACTCGGACTGGATGTGGCTTGTTTGGTTGATTCAGCTAGGAGCTGAGGAGATCCTCGATCTGAGCTACTGATTTCCTGTACTTCATCATCGCCGGCAGGTGATTCGAGTTTGGGTCTCTTGGCCAGCTGCACCGGCTGAAACGGACTGGTGCGCTGCTGTGCCTGATTGGGTGGCAATTGTGGCTGGAAGGGTTCACGCGGTGGTTGCGGTGGACTCAGTGCACCTGGTCCAGTTGGCGGGAAATGGGGCTGCATCTGTTGTTGTTGCTGTTGCAGTTGTTGCTGCATCTGTTGCTGATGCCGCTCAAAGTAGAAGTCATTGAAGTTATTGAATCCTGGATGAGGATGTGCAGGCGCATGGGGATGAGCGTGTGGATGACCAGGAAACGGTGGCCAGGCGGGATTCATCTGCACCTGTTGCTGCTGCTGCTGGAGTTGTTGTTGCTGGAGTGCATAGTGCTGCTGCTGCTGTTGCTCCTGATAGCTCTGCTCCTTGATGTCCATGCTGTCGTCATCCTCCTCATATTCACCATACTGCTGCATATAGTTCATATACTGTTCCGGCATCTCGTCAAGCTTGGCAACACGTTCCGCACTCGCCGGCGGGAACAAGCTTTGCAAATCCTGCACAATGTCTGGAATCCACAGGGATGTGCCCATGGATTTTAGCTGATTGGTGGCGAGTTTTTGGGCAAATCCCTGCAGATGTGTCTCCCGGAACCGGTTAAGCCAGCGATTGTCCGCTATAAACGATGTGCTGCCAATGACCTGACGAGCATTCTCCGCCTTATCCTTGATCATGCCATGTGTTATGCTGCCACGCAGCTGCGGATTGATGTTTGCCCGGACAAGCCACTCATAGACTACAGCATTGATATAGGCGCACTTTCTGCTCCTCTCGATCTCCTCCACCATTGCCTGTTGCTCGACTGCCTCCAGATTCGATGGCACCTCCAGACGCAGCGTGGGCAGCGCATTCGATTGCAATCTGCGACCACCCAGCACACTGGGATCAAAGTGCAGGGCACAAACAACCGGCTTCTTGAAGGGCACAATGCGTCGCAACGAGGCGTGGCATGCCTCCTTCCACAGCTTGTGGTATGGCGAATCGGGGCGGGGGAAGGCAAAGAACTGCATGCTCGGATGTTGCCGCGAATTCGAGAGGCATCCAATGATGCAACAACGCCGTATCGTCGGCATACCCTCTATATGGTTGACGCCCCGAATTTTGTAAAAATCTTCGTTTTTGGCGTTGCACAAAATGCCCGCCAAATACCAATCAAAACATACAAATTATAAACGAGCAACTGCAACGAGAGAAAATAAATGAAATTTTTATTATTATTTTAACACATTTATTTTACTAAAAACCCCTTGGAAACAAGTACAATCAACTTGAAGCTTAGAAAGCAAGAAACAAAACCTTCAGAAAGTTGGAAAAGGAAACTTTTGAAAATAATAATAAAAAAGTTGTTCAATAAAAGTTTCTGTGCTTAATCAACATCAAAAACAAAAGAACAAACTTTTCTGTTTCGAACCACGCCCCAATAAATCATTTCACAGGAGCTAGAGTTGCCACCCGAATGAGAAATATAATGATTTTAAGGAACTAAGAAAATACTTAAGTTCCTGGTGCTTTGTTGGTGGAATGTTTCAAAAGATCTTTTCCAAGTATTCAATTTAATAAAATGATTAATAAAGTTTATCAATAATAACAACTTTAAGCTCGGGGACTTTTCAAAAAAACTCACAAAAATTATATGGAAATCTATGAGTCAGATATTCAGATTCTATAGAGTCCAACACATGACGCATTATTTTCAATACTCGAATGCATCTGTGTTTATCATTATAATAGCGTTGACCTCGCAGATTCCATCTGCACACACACACACACACATACATACTTCAGAAAGTTGGAATCTATAAAAGCAATAGGACAGCGTCATGGCTCCTCTAAAAAATACGAGATACGAGCGCACCATAAAAACATCTCACAGATACAAATACACACACACACGCATACATATACACATAAACTTTATATGTATAGTTATAAAAATGTTGATAAATTTGAAGCCGCTGCTGAGCCAAACGATGCGTACGCCTTCAGAAATCGATACGTTTTCCAGTCCCAGTTCAGTCCCCAAGTCGGCGATACCCCCAAACCAAATCAAACCGAAAAAAAACAACAGAAAAAAATAAAAACCAGAACCAGTCAGATGTCGAACGCTCCATTATGGGAGCACCCAAGCGCCCATAACCATATCGGAGAGCTCACTAACACACACGCACACACGCACAGCTATAGTCAAAGATACAAATACTGTTGTTGCTTTTGACTGTAGCAACAGAGCGACATTTGACTAAAGTGTATAACTTTGCCGCTTCCCTAAGGGTAATACTACTATGCTGACTCAGATACTTATATTAATACAATACACTTAGAGAAAATTACAACGCTATATACCTGAGAGCTAGACCAGAAAAGTTTGATAGAAAAAATCAATCTGTTATTGAGTTCGATTGAGTTTATCTCAAAAAGTACATCTCGACTCAAGTATAACTTTACTTAAATCAAGTAAAACTCTTCTTGAAAAAAGCATTTTTATTAAAAAGAAATGTCTAAAATAATATGTCCAAGTGAGAAATACTTGTATATAAATCTAGACAAGAGAACATAATTCTTGTTACTAGATAGTTTCGCTGAGTGTAGGCTGTGATTACAGCCCACCTGGCTGACTAAACGAGTCGGTCTTTTAAGATTTGGATATGTGTTAGATGACTTAACACAAGCAACAATGTCACTTATCTTTTGAAATATTCTTCGCACTTTATTTAGCAATTTAAGTTTTCGTTTCTTGGTTCTGCCCTTCCCTTTCCATGCAGCAGGTCTTGAAATTTAATGAACTGGGTTTAGTCTTTCAGCCGTTTACTCGCTTAGGGGTAGTTCTGTGTGTGTGTGTGTTTGTTGCAGCTGTTTTTTGTGGGTTTGTTGCTTCGGGCAACATCATAATTTTCGGAAACTTTCGTTTTGGCAGCCTCAAAAGTTTCATGGTAGCCCCCAAACCCAATGAAATACGATACCCATCCACAACGCATCTTAAAGATACTTTGCGCACCTTGACACGAAAACTGAAACGAAGCAAGCTGCTTGGCTTCGTCTATGCTTCGTATTTGCACACACACACACACAATACGAATACGAATACGCCCATAAGCTTATACATACACACTTATAAGTCGAGTGCAAGTACACCATCATCAATTCCAATTCAAATCTCCCCTGACTGACTTGCTTTATAAATGGTTTTATATTTCCTTTTATGTCGTCGCTGAGACTCTTCCATATATATATATATATCGTAGCATATGTATATATACTACGCCACTCTTACGGAGCTGAGCTCTGCTGTGATGTACTACGACAGTATAAAACTTGCTTTGCTTCTGTCTTTGCCTTGTTGAGCTCATCTCATCTGATGCTTTAAGTGTGTGTGTGTGTGTGTGTGTGTGCCTGGCTGCCTTTCTTTCCCTGCTATATATCGATTGGCACTTTATCTTAATCGCCTCGAGATGTCGTCCCTGTACCGCGCCCTAAGTCCATTTTCTTACTCACCCTAAATAATGGTTGCCTACTTTACTTTACTTTACTTTATTTGCTTTGCTTGCTGGTTTCGCATTGGGTTGACTGGATGATGCCGGGTTGGGATTGTTGGGCACTTCGTTAAATATTCGTGCATCGTCATTATCATCACCATTGAGATGAGATGAACCTAAATCTTATTCTCAGACTCAAACCATGATACTTTTTCGTTCCTTTTGTTCGTTACGGATATCTTTTGTATCTCGGATAACGCTGTATCTTTGTAGCATATCTTTTGCCCATTGTTGAAATAGTTCTCATATATATATCGTACTGCCCTTTTTGTGCCTTGAACATTCCGTTTAAATCTTATTTACTGGCAGGTAATTTCCTTTGAATTTGATTTTTGTCGCATTTAGGTAGTTATGCTTGGAAGCTAAAACCCTTTGTCTTGGTTCAAGGTGACCTTTTTTGATATATATTATTGGAATTAAAGAAACTTGTTCATTGATTTTGTTGAGTGCACATAAAAGCTTATATATTTGCGTGTAGAAATATATAAAAAGGTATTTGTATCTTAAAGATACTATGACAACTAATTCTTCGTTTCACTGTGCACATAGAAACCAAACCACCTGTAATAATTTAAGAGTTTTGGTAGTAAACTATTCCAGAAAGTTCAAACATTTTCTTATCAGCTGCTAGATTTCAAATCGGAGTCAATGTCCTCTTATCACAGATGGTGCACTTTTCAAACAGAGAGACGCGAAAATGAAAACCAAAACAAAACAGCAAGCCTCCCAAAAAAACAACTACAAAAAACACAACAAACGCGCGAAGCACGCAAACAATTTTAAATAACGGACACTTGCTGCTGCTGCTGCTGTCGCTGTCGCCTCGTGTGGCATGCAAATGCCGATGGCAGAGCAGAGACCGCGACGCCATGCCGCTTTCCTTTGTTTTTGTATTTTTAATTGCACACAAACACAACAACAGCAGGCAGCGGCAGCGACTGAATCTCAAGACCCCGTTTGTTTACATCAAACACATTACACATTCGCACAGTGGTACTCACTTTTCTAAATTAATCGCCACGTAAGTTTCTTAAATGAAACACTTTTAGTAGTCGATATCCAAATATTCAGTTATATATAGTTATTGGGAAACTAAATCGTTGCCACAAATACCGAAAAATTATATGTAAGTATATATAAAAGTATATATTCGCTGTACGATGTCGCGCTGTGTGCAAGAACCGCTTCGGACGAACGTTGAACACAAAATGAAATATACGAGAAACTAGCGACACAACCAAAGCAACATCGCCAACAACACAGCGCCGCGACTCGACGACCGACCCGACCGACTCGTTTTTCCCATCTATAGGAAATATTTAATCCCAAAACAAGCCCAGGCCAAACCAAAAACCAGCCAGCCAGCCATCTATACAGTTTGGGCTACAGCGGGGCTGTTAAGTGTCAGAGGCATGCCGCAAGGACGGGCAGAGAATACCTCTTGACGCTTGAACGTCGACGTTGGCAAATACGCAGCAGCAGCAGAGACAACAACAAGGGCAAACTGTCTGTCGGTCGGTCTGCCGAGTCTGTTGGGTTAGTCAGTCAGTCAGAGAGCTCGAGCTGCACGAGAAAAACCCGAAGTTTATCCGATGTTTGGGGTGATTTTTTTTTTTTTTGTACTTTTACTGTTATTGTTGCTGCTTCTGCTATTGTTGGACCCTTGTGGCTCGGCGTTTTTTGCCCCCAAACCACAGCGCTACAGTAAGACTGTTTATTTTCGGGGGCTGGAGTTTGCTTGGTGTCGGGCGTCGGTCGTCGGGTTCAAATTCGTTTTGCACTGATGGGATTTCAATGGCATATACTATACGAAAACGTAGCGCCCGTCGAACGTTATATATTTTCACTATAATTTCAATGTTCTGGGGTGTGTCCGCACATACTACCATAGATGAACCGGGGAGTGTGTTTGTATGTGTGCTTGATTGTTTTTATTATATATTCGCTGTATATATATTTAATTTGATTTCTATATAAAGAAGAAGACCATAGCCATATTAAGGTTCTATACGAGAATATTATTTCGGTATGCGTCATTTGTTTGGAATTTTCTGGATTTTACTCAAATGTTTACTTCTCTGGATTATAATCCTTAAACTTAATCCGACTTCTGGTAACGCAGACTTTGTGGGATTTATTTATTGATCGTTAGTCTAATACTGATTTTTGGGAACTCAGCAGATTTGGAAAATATCCAGCAATAAATACATTTTTATGAATGTGTACACAGCGCGAAAAAATTCAACATTTCAAACTTAATATTAAGGAAAATAAACGAAAAATCTAAGTTTAAGTAATGCTTTACCTGATTCAAGATTATTTATACTTTATTTAAGTATATTTTACCAACTTCAAGTAATTCGTTCTTGATGGATTTCACAAAAACTATATTCGAGGTTATTTAAACTAATTTTTTCGCTCTGTGTAGGTCCTGTTTCGTTAACTGATCTCAGCTAACTCTGCTCCTTTCGAACTTTCTTTAAGTCTTATATAACAAGATTCTAGAAGTCAGGATATTTTATATTCTCAGGTAACAAATAAAAACCAAACCAACCACTGAAATGAAAACTACCTTCAAGAAGTGTCAAATAGATAGCACTATGTTTCCCTAATCCCTGATCTCAGGTAACCCTATTGTTTTTCAAGCTATCTTAAAACTGAAAACTACCTACGTATAAGTAAAAATCTTTTAGGTAAAGCCCAACAGCTGCTCTTTATATATATTCTTTTCTAGAAATAAATGTTGAAATAGTCGATTTTAAGTAATTAGCACATCTTTATGGTCCAACCCAACGACTTTTTCACATCATGCCTGGCAAATAAGGTGAGATAAATATAGATATAATATAGATACAAAAATAACTTAACCCTCAAACAACACTTGTGTGAAAAAGAACACAATTTCAATATACCTTATGATAGTGTTGCAAGAGCTAAGCCCGAATCTAAAGTAGGTAGTAAAAAAACACATTTCTATAAAAAAATAAACAAGTTTTTTTGAACATAGAAATTTGACATGTGTGGAAAACATGTTATTTTTACTTTTAGGATGGATTTTCTTAAAATCCTTGCGTGCTATTTCTATTGTGAGCTCACATTTGATACCCTAAAAAGAGTAAAGTCTGATTTTGGGTAAGAAAATCTTGTGTGTAACATGAAGACTTTTTGAGGGTCGCTTGAGGGTTAAGCAGGTTTCTGCATGTCGAGATACTTTACTTACACGTATTCACGTTCTACCCACATAATGTATCTTTAAGATACATTTATTGGTTCCCGGGTCATTATATTTAATACATATCCATTAGCCAAAATGCCAAAAGCAACTTCAATTTCAGCTCAACAGAAAAATCCATTCCACGCCAACATCTTTTCCAATTCACACAAACACACACACACACACATACACACACATACATACGCATATTTACTTACAAGTACAAGCTCGTGCATACATGGAGTTAGTATCTAAAAGATGCTGAGAAGTTGATACCACTGCGATGTGTGTGTATATACTATCTGTAACTTGAAGTATTGCTCTTGCTCTTCTTGTTCTTCATCTTGTTGTTGCCCGGGGTTTGGGTTCGTTCGCACACAAAATAACAAGAAAGCCAGATACAACAGCACAACCAACCAACCAACCAACAACAACAACAATCAAATACTATAAACGTGTTGTAGTTAAAAATCATTATCGTTGTAGTTGTGGGTCGCCCAAAGCAATTTGATGGATTAGTTTTAATATACAGCATCTTAGAGAGCTCTGAGCTATAAGTTGGGTATAGCTCGCAGTTTGGGTTTCGGTTTGTTCAACTCTCGGTTCGAGTCGGATCGATTCGATTGGATTGAATTCTGTGCGTGTTTTTGGTGGTTGAAAATATATATATATATATAATATATACTGTACATAAATGATGGGCGAAAAGTATTAGCAAAAGGTATAAAACCACACACTACACAGCATCCATCCATCCATCCATCCGTACATCCATTCCATTAGGCAGCTGTGGGTGGATGGATGGGTTTGAGTTAAGCTCTAAGTTTTACCAGAGTTGGCGACGACGATGACTCGACATTAATATACATTATATTTCGTTGCAGCTATCGACTGACCAGGCAAAAAGTTTTTCTAATGCTTCTTGGGTGGCAGGGAGTTATGGGGTTTGGGGCCATGGCGGGGAGCGTTATGGGTGGAAACGCTGTAAGCCCTTTGGGCAACCTTTCGAAAACGAGCTGAGCAAAACGAGCGAAGAAAATAACCTTTCATTTTCCTAGCGTTTTGTGCACGAAAACCGAATGATTACGACTATAGACACACACACACACACACACACACTATATATATATATATGTAGGTGTCATCCACACCCATACACACACACACACACAAACACATGAATACAGCTAACGAGATAGCCTCATCTATTATGACCTTTTTCTACAGAACAGGGATTTAGCCATAGAATTTATTATGGTCATGTATTATATTGAACACTCAACCGCGCCCCTCATTCTTGGCTCTCCTTTCGCACAACCCTCGTATCCCTTCTGATGCCATAGTCATAGCAATTTTTGTGCATTACCTTTTTTTTTTTTTTAAGGGTACACAGACATTCTAGCTTGAGGCTCATATCGCGACAATCTCTACAGCCGACAGCATTGTGCGCCCTATAATCTATATGCAGATGCCCTCTAGCACAAGGAAATATATATATATATATATATAAATGGTGTTAGTGTGTGTGTGAGTTCCATTCGCTTGTCGCTGTTGTCGCACCCAAAAACACCATACGGACCTGAATATTTCCTCGTAATTTCCTTTGTGTGTCTGTCGATGCCAGTGCAATCGTTTTCTGCTCGCTGCTCGCAGTCGACGCCGCAGTTTGCATCACCAAGTAATCCCAATTCCCCCGTCTCCCATGCTGTTACGAGTTTATTGCCATTTCCATATCTGGGCTTTATATCTCTTGTGTTGTATGTATATTCTCTCCTGGTTTGTCTGCCATTCGATTTGGTTGCCAGCATCTGTCTGGCGTTTGTTTTAACTTTTAGCTAGAAAACTGGAAAGCTGGAAAGCTGGAAAACTGAATTCCTTTAACGAGAACGTAATAAATAAGAACGTGTTTCAAGACCGATCATTGAAAAAACCCGATCTGAAGATTATGATGAATAAATGAAGCTCTGATCACAGGATTTTTGTAAAAGTTTCGCTATAGAAATATACGACTAGCACATACTCTGTACTTGGGAAAGTTGCCTGTGGTAAAACTATATCCATAAGAAATCGACATTTATAATCGTGTTTGCAAACTTTAAATATTATACAAAAAAAAGTTAAAATAAAAAAACGTTTTTTTTTTAAATCTGAACACTTTTTATAATCGAATCGAAACTAACACGAAAAATTTAAGATAATCAAATATTGACTATAGCTATGGATGGATGATTCCTTGTACAATACCTACCCACATATAAACCTAAGCAATCAGATCAATAAACTCAAAAATCTTCAAGTTATATAATGAATTTGGTTTTTTAGTATATTCCAATTAGAACAAGAAAATAAAACGAATTGTTATTGAAGAATTAAAGTAATTGTGATCCTTGGAATCTTAAATACTTTGATATATAAGTAAGCACTACTTTTTCAATAAAGTAAAAACCCAAGAAAAATAATCGATATAAATACACTTCCACTCAAATGGTTTGTGCACAACTGTACCTGTATTCTCAAATGAATCCGCACAACTGCCAAACACATGGCACATACTGTTATAATACCTTTCCCAAATATTGTGTGTGTATTGTGTTTCTTGCTGTATACGCTTCCCTGAAACGTACATACCAAAATCGAACCCAAGTGAAATTCAATACACACGAATTCATGTTGATGGCAGCCCCCGAAAAGAGTCGAGAACAGAAACTGAGAACTAAGCTAAACTGAACCGACTGTCGCACCAAACTGACGGTCATACCATCTTTATTTTCCCTCATGCCCTGCCATGCTCCGCATCAGCCAAGTTGCCATTCCCCAGTTGGCATACACATCCTCTCGACATCTTCTTTGTACAATAAAGATAGATTAGCATCTATCGAAGCGCTGTGCCAGCAGAACGAACCCAAAGAACGAACAAGCCGCCGAATGAATCCGAATGAATGCGGGTCCGGACCTGAAGCGCATGACTGAAAGCTGAAAGCTGAATGCATCATCACTGGCATCCATTCCCAGCTGAAGCTCTAGCAGCAGCGGCAGCAATGCTTAAGCTGTACCAGTAGCTTGTGGGTTAGGGGTCTGAGGATTAAAATCCGCCGCATTACGTCCCCCCATGGAGTCTAAGCCAGTTGGAAGAGCTGCTCTTACTGCTGGTGAACTAAAACTCTGATGTTCAAGTGACCATCATCGTCTGGGTTTTCAACGATGTGCCTATGGAATTGAAGCAATGCTAACAACAACAACAACACTATTGATATATACACTCAGAAAATAGTTGGGGAATTTTGTACAAAAATCAAGTTCAAAGTAAGGAAAGCTGTAAAATGCTGAACAGAGCACAAAACTTTTATTTTTGATGAGTAAAAATGTTTTCTATGAGTCAAGTACGATTTTTGATAAATTCCAAAGTTTCTTTTTTTAGAAAACAATTATTTTTATAAGTTCTTTACTTAAACAAAGTAAGATTTTTATTTTGTTTAACAATAATTTTTACTAAAAATAAGTAAACAACTTAACTTGAAATTTTAACTGCGTTTTTTCTTCGAGTGCATTTAAGTGTATTTTCATTTATTGTGTTTTTTTTTTTTTTTTGAGAACCCAAGAGGCTTATGCCGTTCCGACAACCCAAATACTTAAGAAGTAACAACGACTGGCAACGAGGGCAGCTAGCGTCAGTTATAAGGCAAGCAGATGTCGATTGCGAGGCTACAACGGAAGACTCTCAGAGTCTTAGTTACAGATACAAAGTCTCAGATTCGGTTTTTAGTTTCAACATCAAACCCGCCACCACTCAACAATCAAGTAAATACAGCCCGACCGTTCTGTATGTATCTGAGCATCGTTGCGCTCTGTATCTACAACATATATATGTAAGTACGTATTCGTACTCGTATAGTCAGTCATCTCTGCACGATAGCCTCGTTGTTCGGCTCTGACTGGGCACGGGGTGTTCGGGTTCGGGTTTTGGGTTTACTGTTTTTGGCTCTATGCGAGAGCTGAGTTGAGTTCAGTTTTTCTTGTATGGCATACAATGGCATCGATTATGGCATGGCATGAGCGATTTCGACTGCTGATATAATTTGATTTTTTTACGGGCAGGGGTCGGTTGGCTGGTATTTGTATCTGGCTTTTGCCATTGCTTGAGCCCGAGAGCAACGTCAAGAGATTTATGTTTATAGATGGGGCGGCCTTTCAAAAGAATCGATATGATATATATAAACACAAACCCACTCATACACAGGCAAACTGTACTAAATATGTATGTGTATAAACAGCTAGAGCATTTATTTATTTAAAAAGTAAATCAGATAACAACTGAAATTAAATTATGAGTCAGTTGTATATACACGCCATATATGTAAAACCAGTTATTGATTTTTGGGTTGATTTCTTAAAAAATATTATTGTTAGTGATTAATTTAGCATGAGAAACATTTTCTTCATTTTGGGCATAAGGTACATTTTGTTAAGTCAACTGTAAAGATAGATATGATAGATATTGTTAATGATGTTCAGTTCTTTTTTGTATGCATAAAAAACCAGTTATATTTTTTGTGTGTCTGCAGCTGGCCCATCCATTCCCAAAAGGTACTTACATACAATTTAATGTGGGCTTATATATAATGGCTCAATATATAAAATGGCTTCAAAACAACTTTTTATGGTCTTCTCAAAATTAGTCTATATTTCACTTCAAGGATTTGTGTGTAAATATTAAACAGTTTGAAAACTTTTTAATATTTAATTTCCTTTCGTTATCCTTTAAATGTTTGTTTTACGACTTTTGAAGAAAATCCCGCTAGCTTTGCTTGAATTTACAGCCCCTCTGTTTCCAAACCTGTTCTGTATGCTTACTAAGAACTTTTCTCATAGCTCTTTCAGTTTATTTAGCAGGTTTTGTTTATTTAAAATCAAACAGCATCCAAATAAATTTACTGACAAAGAATTTTTTAAATTTTAATTTAATTTTGTTTAAGCTTTTTTCCATGCTTCGTCACCTTTACCTTTTTTGTTTAACATAGATATCAAAGCTTAACAGCTTCTTGTTATACTGCACATGATATTTCAAAAATGTTTGATGTCAAACAAAAAACTGAGCTAAAAGTGTAGTAACAAAAGCAGGTTCAACCCCCAAAATAAAAGTTTCGCACTTGGCACAGCGCAAAAAGTTTATTCAGGTACACATAAGCTCAAACTTTTTGCAATATGTGCGGAAGCCAATTTTTTGTTGTTTTCGAATAGTTCATATATTAAACTTAATATCCTTTGTCGCAAAACTTATATATATCAGACATTTTCAGTGGTGGAAATTGCTCTCGTTACTAAGCTGAGATGGTAAAAGTTTTTGGTTTGAGGAGATATTTTGATGTTTTATGTACTTAGAGAGCTTTAAGTACTTTTACACATCGATGCATATATATGAACAATTTGTCAACGATTGATCATTAGTTTTAAATGAAATTGCCTTAGCAACCCCCGTGTTCAGGATGCTGACAGGATAATCCCCGACAGCTGGCCAAAATCCCTTTTATATATACTTATATATATGCAACTACCACTATGTACATGAAGCTCTACCGGTATAAGGAAGGCGAACAGGTCCTTATGTACTATACATAAGCTTCCTTTTTTACTTCTACACCCTTGTGACAGGTTGGTAGCCTTCAAGTTCTTTTCCATTTTGGCTCTCAGGGTTTTATGTAAGAACTCCAAACGCTCTGGGGCTTCAAATTTTCTGAGCTGTTTTTTTTTGCGTTTTCCTTTTTTTTTTTTCATTCTTTTTTTGAAGTGCAGCCGTGTGGCAGTAACATGAGTCGAGGTGAGTCGAGACGTTGTCGCTTTTAGCATTGATGTTGATTCTTGTGTTCCGCCGTTAACCGCTCCGCTTCAAGGCTCCCTCATGGCACCTAAGCGCAACCAACAACACTAGTAGGTTTTCTATAGCTGGAAATTCTTGTGCGTTTACCTTTAACGAGTATAGTCAGGACGTTAGTTGACGTCTGACGTCGGTCGGAAATCCTTGAAATGAAAGTCCTGCTGCTGCTGTTGCTCCCGCTGTTACTCCTGCTGTTGAGGAGGGTTGACTCCTGCTACTGCCCCAAGTATAAAAAATATATAAAATAGTAGAAAAAGAAGCGTAAAACAAAACTTTCGACTTTCAACGGAGGACACGATGAAGGCGTCCTCTGTGCAATGCTCCCAGCTATATTGGAAGCTGTGTAATCGTAACACCATCTATCTATATATACAATATACATATTTATCTGTGTGTGTGTGTGTGCGGCTAGCCACAGCGTAGGTCCCTCGCTGGCACTGACTGCTGGGTTATTCTAGCCATTCTGAAATTGATGAAGCACCTACAGCGCTCCTCCACGCACGTTCACTTGCTCGCTCCCTTGTTGTGCCCCTTTCTGCTCTCTGCTCCAAATCGACTTAGCAACTCTCTCTCTCTCGCAGGCCAACCCCCTTATTGCTGCAGGTCATTTCATTTCACATCTACAAATGGCCAGGACGCGTAAAGTTTTACAGGGCGAACGTAAAGTTTAAGCGCTGATTGTACTACGTTTCAGTTTGAAGCGTTCTCTATGTGTGTGTGAGTGTGTGTGGTCAAAATGGGTTTGGTAACCTGAGCAAGGGCATTGTGCACCTTAACGCATATGCAGCACATTGAGCAGAGGTTATAGTCGTACAGATAAATATGTCTATAAAGTGAGACGGAGCTCAGGATAACAATTTTGTATCGAATATTTCTTATGTTGAAATTTATATAAATATAAAGAATTTTAAACTATAAAGTTTGGCATCGAAACTTTTCGCTCAAAGTTTGGTAGCATGAAAAGTTTTAATAACATGCAGAGCTCTTCTTCTCCCTTCTATTTTCAATCAATCAAATTAAAGCATTATGTACATGAACTTAAAAACTAAACATTATCAATCAGTTTTTGGTCAGTTAAGGACTTTTGTTATAAACTACTCTAACAGCATTCCCCTTAAGCGTTGCCATCCTGGGCCGCGCCTTTGAAAACCTTTTCGAGTTGGGTGAGCAACCCTATGGCACGATAGTTTTCCTCGAGAAGAGCAAAGTCCTCAAGCGGTTTAAGAAGTCGCAACGCATCCTCATAGCTCTGAACGCAACGTGGCAGCTCGGCATCTCTGCTATCCTCAGAATATTGACCGGGACTTTGTGTTGCACCCGGATTGAGGGATTCAATCTTTTGTATCTTGAGGGGTGAACTCGATGTGTTAGTTTCTGTTGATGGTTCGGGCGGTCGCTTAAGATCGTTGGTTTTGGTTTTATCCTGCTCATCGTCATCATCGTTGATTTCAATCAATTCCGTTGGCACTTCAATGGCCACGCAATCATCATCATCGTCTTCCACCTCGACGGGTTTATTTAAATTATTAGTTTCCTTGCTGGCTGGCACAGGCCTGGGCTCCACCAATGGCCTGTGTATATAGCGAGCCGGTTCCGTATCCTTGGGCGTTAAAGTAATGCTCCCCAGCGGCTGATCCCGTTGCTCATGGCGTCCACAGTAGCTGACTATGTCGCGCAGATCCAAGGAAAGCGGAGCACGCCGTAATGTCATGCGATACTGGACACCCTGGGAAAAACTAAAGTTGTAATGGCTCTTGAAATGATTGAACCACGTGCGATCCGGAAAGAAGTTCTCGATTTTGAGTATGTCCCTCAGATTAATGGCCACCTCACGCAAATGATCCACATCGAGGCGTCCCTTGTTCTTGTGATGGAACTGTGAGCGCGAGATGTACTCAAACAGCGCCTTTTCCAGGAAGTTAATCTTCCGCTTGCGCCGAAGCTGCAACTCATCTAATGTAGCCTGGTTCTGAGTGGATGCCGCCACCAAAGTTTTGGTGCGATACAAAGATCGTATATCGACAGGTTGGCGTAGCGATATCCGTGCCACTCGTCCATTCGCTACAGGACCTTCGATCACAAAAGGATTCTCCGTTGGATACGTTTGAGATGGTGGTAGGCTTGGAGTTGTTGTAGCCTTTTCCTCCGGGCAATCATTACTCTCCGATGCAGTTGTGTTCCTGCCACAATAGGACATAATATCACGCAGAGTCAGGGATCGTGGCGGCTTTCGCGTCATCACTATTTGACGATTTGACAGCGTAATGTCGTAAGCAGCTTTGAAGTGATTGATCCAGGACTGTATTAAAAAAATATCCTAAATTAATTAAAACCTCTTGTATTTCTCAGCAACTTACCTTGTTGGGCACAAAGTTATCAATGTCCATTAGAGTTTGAAATTCCAATGCCTTACTGCGTATCAACTCCTCATTAATATCCGCATTTAGATAATATTGGGCACGCTGAATGTACTCGTAGAGACAGTGCCCCAGAAAGTTTAATTTACGTCTGCGCAACTCCTCGAACTTGGAATTGGGTTGTTTGGTATTGTCGCGCCTTGCCTCATAGAATTCTAAGATGGGTTCGCGATTCGAGACAATGCTCTTGATTTGCTCCCAACTACAGTTAAAGTTCTTGGCTATCTTGCTGTACATGGGCACAATATCATATTGGCGAATTACCTCCACACGCTCCTCCAGTGTCAGGACATTGCGTATGCGTTGCGAAGTACTGCTGCCGTTTAGGCTGGTGTCGTCCTGCAAGTATATAGAGGAAATATTAGTAACAATACCAAAACAGAGTACTGTTATCTTATATAAACTAACGCTAGCTTACAAGTTTCTGATGCATAATTTCCTATTTTTTCATTAACTAAAAAGAAAGTAAACAAATAATTATGCACGCTTAGCGTTATCAAAACTTGTTCCCCGAAAAAAGTACTGCACATTTGAATATTTGTAACGACAAAAAAAAAAAAATTGATAATCCAGTTAGACCTGATATATATTAATTAAAAAGTATCGCCCCACAAATTGAACAACTTGCACTTCTCTACTTACGTCAGACATTTGCTCAATTCCGTATAAATGCGCTAACGCATACACACACAAACGGCAATCGCTCTCTAACACGTGCACGCGCTCGCACTCTCCCGCTCTTTGTTAGCTCGCACTCTCTCTAAAACACTGGTATGGCAATGCCTAAATGTAAAAAAACAAAAGAAATTACAACTTTATAAATATCATTTTACATTTGCAGCGTTTGCCGTATGTTTTTTGTATAAGCCTAATCGCACCTGTGCTCCTTGTACAAATGTCCTGCAGGCTTTTGAGGCACACTAACTGCCAAAAACTGGCATTATAGGATGACAATCCGTAGGGAACGTGCGAAGTGTAGCAGCAATTTAGTACAACTAACCGACTCGGTCACGAATCTCTCCGATACATGGGTGGAAAATCAGGTTTGGCGAGTTCTTCAAACTTGTTTATTAAATGTGAGAGATTGCGCTCTGCACTCTCTCGTTCGCTCGTGAATATTGTGATCATTAATGTTTCTGTTTGTGTGTGTGTGTGTGGGCGAGCGCATTTGTTGCTATTTTTAGTAATAGTGGAGCAAAACAAACCTTGCGGACGCCGTTGCGCCGATATTTAAATTCACTTTAATTTGAATTGCATTTATAACAGTTGCTTTCTCTGTGCCAGTAGAAATGTGTGAATAATGCATTTAATTGTCAAAAGTATGTAAAAAGCTGTTAGTTTTAAACGGTGTTTAGTATTGCACTGACTACACTTAACAAATTTATCGATAATTATCGATTATAAGAATTTAATCTTTAATCACATTTCTCATAAATAAATCTATTATATTTTTAGCGGTCCCACAATGCGGACAATTGTATCATTTTTTTTTTTTTCTTTCTCATTATCCCAAAATCCATCTTATGGCATAATATGTAGGTAATATCAAGCGTTTCACATTTAGATCGGTATTTATTTTTCTTGGCACAAAATAACACAAAAAAAAAAATTAATAAATTGTTTATACATTTCATATGTAGTTAAGATAGGACTTCAAGTTTCTTTGTCAATACTTAAGCTTATTTCTTGCTTAAAAAACAAGTTTTTTAAATTATATCAAAAATTCCAAATGTTAGACATTCAACTATTTATGATAATAATTAAAAAAAATCCATTATTTTACGCATATTTCTATTTGAGATAATTATTTATATGTAGTTCCTTTGATAAAGGAGTATTTATTTCGTGTCCCATAATTGGCAAATTTAGTCAGCCCGATCGACTGGCTTCTTATAAACGGGTCCCTTCTTGCGCATATATTGTTTGATGAACTCGTAAGATTTGTGCTTGACCGATTCGGTGCAGGCCAAAGGATTTCCAGTCACTTCGCAGTAGCGCATCTCTTTGGTAGTTATGTGATGGCTTAACTGTAAGAGGATATGGCATTAGCTTATATTTTTAATAATGTTTAAAAGTTTCTTTGGACTTACTCGTTTAATAAGGAACTTGTAGTCCTCATCGCTTGTAATGCGTCCCAGATGGCACGTATCCTGGCGGAATGGACGCAAAAAGTCGGCCACATGTCCGCTTATCTCAAAATGAAACTTTTCATTTGAATCGCGTGCAGTTGGACTGAAAATTTAAAACGGATTATTGTATTGTTCCTTAAAAGAAATTTCAAAGAATAGCTTACGCTTTGCGTTTGCTGTCACGATGTTTCTTGTGTCCCTCTGTAGTGGCATGTTTGCGTTTTGCGCTCGACGCTGTCTCTGTTTCGGAGGAGCAACTTGGAAGCACCACCTCCGGCAAATTAACAACTAATGCATCAATCGGTGGAAGATTGGCTTCCGTGAGAGACTCCTCATCTGAGGAGTACAGATAGCTGTGGATAGGCAATGAGTCACTGGAGGGACCAGCTGGTTGCTCGACGGCATTCGCATCGGTTCGCGTGCGTCGATAGATCTCCTTGCGTCGGCGTATCTTCTCCTTGTTCTCCTTGTACTTTCGCGACTCCTGCTGATTGTAGAGGCGATCTTCCTCGCGCCGTGGACTTATTACGCGCACAGAAACGAGTCGATTGCGTCGCGCTTCCTTACGCTCTTTCACCTTGACCTCAATGTACTGCCGAAGGGACTTTTCGCTCAAAGTGCCCACATAGTCAATATCAATGTTGACCAGATCATCTAGTGGACCCTCATCGGCCAATGGCAAATCGAGCGGCTCATTATCATCAATTAGTTTCTGCTGACGTTGCTCTGCATTCGGTGGCTCCCATTGCGGAATTCTATCACGCAAATTGTAATAGTAGATATCACCTTCGGGCGTGATATTAAAGTGCCAAGAGAGTGGCAATGGTTCCACGCCCGGTGGCAGTTTATACTCCACCTCATCGCTATACTTTGGTGATGGTGGATCGGTTTTGTCGCCACAACGAGGCGGCGTCGGTACCGGAACGTTATCACTGTTGAACCACTCGTTGGTTTCGGTGTTCTGACAGAATGGAAGAAGCTTGGGGTCTGTATTGAGATCTAAGCCAAAGTATTCGCAGCGCTGTTCATGCTCACGCCAATCTTCGCTGCCGACGCGTTTCTCTGCCTCATCCTGGGCAACCTGCAATTAAGATTTGATTAAAGAAATAGAAAATATACCAAGAAAGCTTCATCACTTACCTTTCTCTCGAAGAGCGAACGTCGCAGCTCCTTGGATATAGCAGCACGCCGTGGATCAGCTTCGGAACGTCGGCGAGGGTCAGACTTGCTGCCACTGGCAGTCTCCTGGGGCTGTGTGGTAATTGTGCAGATGGTATTGTTGCCACTCATCCTAGACGGTGGCTTCGACTTCTCATAGCGACTTGTGGTGTCACGTCGAAAACGATCCTGTCGATAGCGATCGCTGCTAAGCACCAAGGAGGCGCTGTTACTCTTCTCCAACTGTTGCTGGCGATCCGCTTCGCGTTCATGCTCCTTCATTTGTTCGATGCGTTCGCGTTTGGGTATGCGAAAGATTTCGGGCAGACCATTCCACTTGAGCAACAGGGCCGAGATGCGCTGTTGCACGGCCTCCGAATCTCCATCGGGCTCTGGAAGAGCGGCTGCCTCGGCTGGTGGCTCGGTTAGCTGTTTGCTCCAGAGCTCCACGCTTTGATAGACACGACTGTCGTTGAGCATTGTCTTGTTGGGTATGGGTAGGGATTCGAGAGCTTCTAGTAGAGCTAGACGCAGCTGCTTCTCGCTGCCGCTATCGCTGATCCAGGCATGGAGCAGTCGCAAGCCATGATAGTCCAGGAACAGGCGACGACAGGGCAACTCGCCGCGAGTGAGCACGCCCAGCAGTTGCAGGCGAGTCTCCAGCAGCTTGGCACGCACCATGCAACGTGAGAAGCGCAATGTGTCCAACTGATTTTTCAGTCCACTGCCGCTGAGTAGCGTCAACTGTTCGAGCACATCTGGATCCTCTAGTTGATCAGCGTTGCGTGGTGCACGCGGACCTCCGGACGGACGCAACCAGCGTCCCGCCTTGTACTCACGATCCTTGGCCTTGATCTGATCCTTGCGCTGTTTGCCACGCGACGCGGGCAACTTTTGTTGTTTCTTTGTTTTGGCTCCCTTGGGCATTTTGGATTTATGCCCTTGCAATTGCTCTTGCAACTCATCGGCGTCACTTTCGGTGTCCGTGTCAAGCTGTTCACCGCCATCCGACTCCGGTTCGTTGCCAATCCAGCCACGGCAATTGGCCGACTCGCAGTAGCAGCGTTGCGCATCGCGGCCATAACGCTGATACTGATAATCAAAGGTGATCTCCTCCCCAGGCATAATCGTCTTCAAGCTAAAGAAACCAATGCGCAGCTCCCCGTTCACTGTCCACTTTTGTGTCTCTGCATTGGGATCACAGCTGTGATTGATGTACCTTGAGATATTACCCTTGGAGGTAGCATCTATGATGGAATCGCCGCGAAGTGCCATAAAATAATAATGACGATTGCGATCCTCCGAGTACAAGTGCTGACGACGCTCAAACTCCTCGCTATCGATGACCTCACCAACATACTCCATGATGAACTGTCCGGAAGACATTTGCAGCTCTGCGGTGATGCCGCAGCCCTTCTTCTCGGTGCGAAAAACGCGACAGGGCCAGCCCTGATGCTGCTGGAAGCGTTTATTGGTGCAGCGATCGCCATTGGTGCACAAAGGACCACATTCAATCATGAGCATGCGATTGATGCAACCATCGCCGCAGCAGCGCACTTGTCCCATCGACTCCTCATCTCCGGTGACAAAGCAGTCGCACTGCATCTCCGCATTCTCTTTGCTCACCTGCCGGGCACAACGATAATAATTATCGCGTAGCGTTTGGAATGTCTGAAGTCCTTCTTGGCGCAGGAATTGGTCATTGACGCTATCAATGTTCGCCAGCTCGGCAAGCTGTTGCTCCATACTGATGGCCGGCGTTTGCACAGAGCTGCGGCTGCCACGGCCAAAATTAGATTTGGTGCCTTGGGGTTTCTGTTTGATGCGATGGGAACGACGCACGCCCGATGAGAGATCCTCGGTGCTGCTGTTGCCGGGCGATGGTGAGGGTGTGGTTGCTGGAGTCTCCATATTGGCTACACGCTCCGCAAATTCATCGTCACCAACCGCATGCGACTGTTCCTCCTCATCCTCCTGCTTGTAATCGCGCTCAAGCAACTTTTCGCCATCCATGATAAACTTGGCAATGTCATCGAACTGATCGGGCGGCTCCAAATCTGCGTTTGGGGTTGCGGACACACTAGGGTCGGATGGTTCAGTCAAACTGTTGTTATCCAGGGATCCCTGTTTAGTTGGATTGCTTTTGTTTGAGGATTTTTTGGAATTGAACTTCTTGCTGCTGTTGGTGGATTTGGTTTCTGTTTCCGGACTCTGTGCCTTGAACGGATGCACAGAGCTGCGACGCTTGGCAGTTGCTGGTGGCGTTGTTGCTTCCTTGGGCAGCTCCTCGCTAATAGTATTGCGACGTGGACTCTGATTTTCTGCTTTGGCTGGGGAGGATTCCTGTTGTGCTGTTTGCCTTTTGATTGCCTTCTTTTTCTGCTTCATTTTGGCCTTCTGCTCGTTCACCATTTTGGTATGGGCTTTATCCAGGACCTTGAACAAAGCATCGCACTCCTTGAAGGACATGCTAGATGTTGCAGTAGATGTTGAGGGCTTTTCATCTTTCTTCTTTTCAATTGTGGGCAGCAGCTCTGGTTGCGGCGGATCAGCGACAGTTGGTGGTGGCTCTGGGCTTTCACAAATGGGCAGCGGTGTCGCTTTGGCTTCAGCTAACAGCTCATCTTCGACATGTTGTACGGGCAAGTCAGCTTTAGGATTGGAAAAGTGACAGGATAAAGCTGGTGTGGCTTCACTTAAGGCTGAATCTGGCTCGCCAAGTTCTTTCAATTCTAATTTGGAAGTTTCCTCCAGAGGTTTCTCTATAAATTCCTGAGGCATTAATTCAATATTTTCGGAGGTTTTTGCGTTCTGTTCTGCAATAACCTGGCCAGTGACTATCGATTCCTTTAAAAGGCAAGAAAGTGTATCCGACAGCAGCTGCTTTGTAACGGCTAGATTTTCAACCTTTGTTTCAGATTCTAGAGGCGTTGCTGGTGGTGGGGGTAGCGTTGGTTGCATCTGCATCTTTTCCTCTTTTGCTAGCTTCTTTTGTCGGTTTTTCTCCTGCTTCACTTCTTTCTCCAACTTCTTTTCTAGCGCCAGCTTCTTTTTTTGCGCCTGCTTCGCTTCTTTTATAAGCTTTTCTTCTAGTTTCTTTGCTTGCTTCCTTTCTTTTTCCAGTGCCTTTTGAATTGCCAGTATTCGTTCTCTCTCCTTTTTTTCTTCTTTTAGCTTTGCTTGTCTTTCAAACTTCTCGACTTGCTCCTGCATCCGTTGTTCCCTCTCCACCTGCTTCTGTTTATGCAGATTAGCTTCTTGTTCCAGATACATGTCTCTCTCAAGTTCTCTTTCTTGTTCCAGTTTTGCTTCAGTTTCTTGTTGTCTTTTCAGTTTTTCTTCCAGTTCCAGCTTCTTCTGTCTCTCTAGCTCCTGTTCTCTGTTCATTTTCTCTTCCAAATCCAGCTCCATTTTCAGTTGCTCTTCTAACTTCAGCTTAATTTGTCTCTCCAGCCGTTCCCTCTCCATCTGCTGATCTGTCTTCAGTTTCTTTTCTAGCTCCAGCTTCCTTTGTATCTCCAGCTTTCTTAGTGCCAGATCATGTTCCTTTTTCAGTCGCTCTTCCAATTCCAACTTTATTTGTCTCTCCATCTGCTGATCTTTCTTCAGTTTCTCTTCTAGCTCCAGCTTCTTTTGTCTCTCCAGCTTTTCTTGTTTCAGCTCCTGATCTTTTTTAAGTTTCTCTTCCAACTCCAGCTTCTTTTGTCTCTCCAGCTTCTTTTCCCTCTCCAACTTCTCTTCCAGCGCCAGCTTCTGTAGTCTTTCCAGCTTTTCTTTTTCCAGTTGCTGTTCTCTTTTTAACCTCTCCTCTAGCTCCAACTTTTCTTCCTCCAATTTTCTTAGTTGCACCAGCTTTCTCTCTTTCTCCAACGCCGCAATTCTCTCTAACTCCACTAGTTTCTCTAGCTCTGCTGCACGCTCCCGCTTTTCAATTTCAAGCAGCTTTTCTTTTACCAGCTGCTTCTCCTCCGCTACCTTTTTTTCTATCACCTTTTGCATTAGTTCGATGAAGCTCTTTTTCGGCGGTTCAGCTTCCACTGCAGCGCTAGCCTGGGATTCTGTATTTGACTCCAACTGCTGCTGCTCCTCAGCTTTCTCATCTTCATTAAACGACAGTTCTTGCGGTTCGGACTCTGGTTCCATCTGCTGTGGGTCTTCTATTTGCAGCTCTTTCGGGAAAATAAATTTATATTCTTGCTTTTCTTCGATGTTTTCGTCTTCTTCTGTTTCTTCTGCTTCAGCTGCTGCTTTTGCCGATTCAATGTCTATAAAGATAATCTGTGAATCGGAGTCCTCCTCATCAGATGTCAGCACAGTTATGACGTCTTCCTCAATCATTTCAATTGGTGTGATTAAAGTTGCTTCCGAAGAGTTGGAGTTGGAGCCTTCATACATGGAAGGAAAACTTCTGAAGGTCTCATTGGAGTCTGTGGAATCGAGTTGTATATTGATGGCAGCTTGGCTCGTCGATGGATTGGTATCCAAGGGTGAGTCAACTCCGAGAGCTAATACTTTGCGAGGTCGTCCACGTTTTTTGTGGGCCTTTGGCAGTGTTTGCGTTTTATCGCTGCTCACTTGGGCGACAATTAAGCTCGGTGTCGGCTTTGGCTTTGTGAATAGCTCAAGTGTGGGCAAGAGGGGTAGCGGCGCTGCCAGCAACGAGCTGCGCGGCGCAATTATACGATTAATATCGGCCGGTGTTGTTGTTGTGGCTGTTGTAGCTGTTGCTGGCACTTGTGCCGCCGTTGGTAAATTGGAATCGATGCGTGCCTCAATCTGTATTTTATGTGTTTTGCGACTTTTGTTCAACACATCAAGCACATCAAATTTGGTGATTTTCTTGCGCGTGCTGCGACGTCGATTTGTGGGCGAAGACATACGTTCCTCGGCTTGCGGCGAATCCATCTCTTCAATTGCATCTGGGTCCTGATTGCTGCTGCTGGTGGCCTTGGGCGGACGTCCAAGGCGTTTGCGTGGTGCCGCATTTGCGTCGGGCGTTTGCTTTTCCATTTTTCGACAAAGTGTACTTCAACTTCATGCAAACTTATGCCTCAATCAAAATCACCAACCAATTAACCTTTGAATGAAAATTCAATGAAATTGAATTATTAAATTTGTCAAGTTGAAACACTCTTACATTTTGAAAGAATTGCAGCATTTCTATGAATTGTTTATACTTTTCTCTGGCACAGGTGACCATTTGGTGATAACACAAAATGTACTAAAAAACGACAAATTGACAGCTTTGGCTTGCTCCCAGCTGTTTCACATGTGTGTGTGTGTGTGTTTGAGTATTGCAAAATGCAAACAGCGGCTTTTTTGCTAAATGGAGCACAAGCTGCACTTACGTACTAACCTTGCAGCATTCGTCTTTCCTTACATACAAAGTATAATATATAATATATTAGCTGCTCACTGCAACACAAGCACATCTCTCAAAAACTGGTGTACAACGCTGTGTCCTTGCCTTTCTTTCCTTTTTGTACGCAGGTTACAAAAAAGAGCTAAAAAATACCAAACTAACTTCATTCACACAAAAGTCACAGCTGACTAGCATTGAAGTCGTGTGTGTCGGCTTATACATATATTATATCAAACAGCTTGCAACACTGCTGACAAGCAATTGATTATTTGTCGAAAAGTACAGATTTGCATAATTTTATTTATTAAAGTTTGATATGCATTTAATATAGAAATGATAAATTGAATAATGTTTAAAAATCTTGGCTTTTAGTTTTACTTAACACAGTTTTAAATTTGTACAATAAAATCTATATATATAAATCGTTTTATATTCTTGTGCTTAACCTATTTGAAGTAGTTTATGTTTGTAGATTGAATATTAACAATAATAATAAACGAAATGCTAAAGCTCGAAATCAGTGCCAGCTGCTGGACATAAAAATGATTTCTCCGCTTCCATTAGCAATCCAATCGCACGAAAGTTCTCATTTAACATTGCATATTCCTGCAAGGCTTTTAAACATTGAACTGCAACACTTGGGCTGTCAATGGATACCGTTGTACTTTCGATCCTATCCTCGTTGACTTTTTCGCCCGCATGATGATCTTCAACAACAGTTTGCTCTATCTCTATGTCCGCGTCGGGATCATTTGCAACGGAGCTCTGCTCTTGCTCGACAAATTCATATGATTCGTTTTTGTCTTCGATCAACTTACGCTTTTTCACATGAGCTCTTAAACATTTCATTGCCTCGCCATGATTATTTATGCGGATCGGGTTTGTCTTAATACTTTTGATAGCTGTCTGTTGCGGGATCTCTGCTTTTACTGACCCCGTTTCCAGCTTTGTGTCCTGAGAAATATAAATAAGTAAAGTTTATGTTTGGAATATTATAATATACTCAACACTTACCTGAGATTCCGAGTTGTTAAAGAGTTCAAAGAGTTTTGAGTTTTTCGTGGGCTGTGGTGGTTTTTCTTTAGCAATCATGTGCTTTAAACAGAATTTAATCGAATTAATTGCTTATCTACTCAACATAGTAAGTTATCTGTATTCTTACCATTTTACCCCGTGAATTCAAATTTCTTAGCTTGATTTTGTAGTTCAATAGCAGGCTTTGGATGGTGTGCTGCTCCTTAACCATCTCTTGTATTGTACTCAGATATGCATCGCGTGATTTAATATTGTACTCCATATTTTTGATGTGCCTCAACTTGGCGAGTCTGTCATTTATTCTTTGCAGCTTGATCTCCATGCTGCTTACTATGTTTTCCAAATGACGACGTTCCGACCGTGACACCGACGATGCTAAAGCAAATGACATTCTATCGACTTATCACTTCTTTTTGACACTTGAAAAAATATTTTTTATATTATTCTTTTTTTCTGTGGTTTGTCTTCTTCTTATCGATATTGTGTTGGCGTTGCCATCTGGGCAGAACGATTGATTTTGATATATATCGATTGCGTATCGCTGGAGCTGCCACTGTTAAAATTTCCGATATAATTACACTTATCGCTTATCGTGGCGCTTTTCGATAAATGCTTGAAATGCTTGAAAAGTATGATTACTTTTTGTCGACGTTATTGACGTTAGAATAATAATAGGTTATCAGGTTTGACAGATCAGATTTGACATTTCTTAAAAAACAAAACTTTTTCGCTTATCGATTTTAATACATTTGGTATTGTTCTATTATCGGTTTGCTATATCGAAATCCCTGATTGCATTATCCATTTAAGTGACATACCAATTAACACGTTTCAATCTAAAAAAGATAATAATAAGTAGTTTTACAAAGGCACATATTAATCAAATACCAAAACAAATCGATTGCAAACCAAATTCCCTTGTGCCGCCAAAAAGTATGCAATCGAAAACAGTTGGATTTCGTTAAGTAACCGAACTCGTTGAGTTGTGAAGTTGGCTGCGTCAGCGTTTGTGGCGCCATCTAGAGGAAATAGTCGGCGCTCAAATAATAAAATAAAATGAATGGACACAAAAAAATAAATAAATAAAAAAGAAATAAAAAGTAACTTAAAATTTAAAAAAAAATTACTCAAAATTTAAAATATAAAAAACTGTTGATCTTAAATAGTTTGTTTATTTATATTCAAAAACCTTTTGCTCAATGAAGCATACAAAACTTTAACCTTTTTATCATTATTTCTGCTGTGTGGAAAATATAAATTAACATACTGTACAAATTTGTTGAATTTAAATTAAGCACCTGCGCAAACAATGTGTGAAAATTGGTAAAAAAAAAAAAGAAAAGTATAAAAGAATAAATATGAAGAAGCGAGCACTTTTGGCCAATCTTGCGCAGTTCCGTTTCTGGGCTTGTCAAACAAGAACATAAACAAGCGTGAAGCATTTTTCTATAGAGCCACAACCCTGCCCCCTTGTTGTGGCAAGTGCAACAGAGCGCAGCGTCGAAGGTGTTGCAACCGATGCGTGGGGGTTGCAACTGCGGATGTTGACAAGCCAAAAACCCAAAACGAATCCAAAGCGAATAATTGTTGTGCAACAAGCGAAGAGAGATAGAGAGAGACTAAGAGAAAAGAAGCGTACCTTTGAGTTTACGCCAGTGATTTTCCCAGAGCGTCAGCGTTGCATAAAATGTGGGAAAATGAGTGCAGCAACAACAACAACAACAACAACAAAACACAAATTGTATGATTGACAGCATAAACCTTTTGGGCCAAAATAAAATGACCAACGGCTTCATTACCCACAACAAAAGCAGCTCCCACAATGTAATTTTTTGTGCTTATTTTCATTGTTGCTCGTTTGAAAATTGCATTTCGTGCTGGCTGATTTCAAAGCAAGATCGGTAGACGTCGCGTCGGAGGGGAGAGTAACAAAGGGTTCAATGCACGCGGATCACGATTCTGCTTTGGGTTACTTTGGGCCATAAATCGACAGGCCTGAACTTGACGTGTTTTGGCTGCCGATTGTGAACTCTTTGAACCGCTCGACCACTCGACTTTTCTGATCCTCGACTTGTCAATCAATTTCGCAAAAAGGCAGGAAACATTGTTGTTGTTGTTGTTAGTGTGGGGTGTGGGGTGGGGGTAAATGATAAATGTTATTGCTGTGACTAGAATCGCATTGCTTTGGCCATTTGCCATTTGTCAAATTTTCATTAGTTGGCCATAAATTTGTTGAGCCTGGCCAAGCAAAACCAATAAATTGATCGTCGCCGCACTGATTCTCACGAAATCTCGACTCTCCAAGACTAAAAAAACTTTCTAGTTGTTCACACCAGCTGGTTGCTGGTTTCTGGTTGCTTGGAGGCAACTTGCAATTGCCAATCGCCACCTGCGCGCCACAAAATGTTGCACACTGCAGATGCAGTTGCAGAGAGAAGTTGAAGCCGCCACCGACGCCACGTTTGGAGTTTGACTAAAAGCGAATTCCAGTTGCAAACCCATTTTTGGCACGATCACAAGCCACAGATCGAAACCAACAACCAACAAACACAGGCCTGGCCAAGAGACAGACAGCCAAAGTAGACCCAGTGAGACCCGACCAGGCCAGACCAGGCCAAGCCAGGCCACGCCATTTAGGGAAGAAGCCACAGCCGGCAGCTCCTTGCTGCTTTACTGCCGTTGCGCTGTTTGTGCATTGATTTGAAATTGCCAATTGCGAATGCAGTCAGGCCAGCAGCCAGCAATGTTTCTGGAACGCACACGTGGACTTCAGCTACACTTGAAGAAAAACTGGGTAGAAGAAAAAATATTGTTTCTAAGTTAAAAGTCTAAAGATCTTAGTAAAAATACTAAAAAATAATAATTATTTACAGTTTTGGTATTTATTTATTGCAAACCAAGTTTGAAATTGAAAACATGTTTACGTTCTATACTACATTTTTTGCTGAGTGTACACATGCCGCCGCTATCTAAGTGTGTTTTGTGTTGAGTGTGTGATCGTGATTGTCAGTATCGGCATCCAGCTGTGAGAACGCACCCACTTGGCTCACATGCCCCTTACACACACACATTCACACACAGATACACTCCCACAACCTTAAACCGCAAGATCGCGAGACGAGGCCAGCGGCGTTGATCGTGGCTTGGCTATCGATCTGGCTATTCGAACGAATAACTATTTGGGGGCCCCAGTGTTGATTGATTAATCATTGCTGGTAATTTGATTTTGTGCTTTTTTGTGAAAAGTAACCGTTACGCTCTCGCATACGCGGCTGGTCGACAAGCCTTCTTTTCATTTGCTTAGTTTGATTGATTGTTTCATTGCATTTCGGCCTTTCTGGCATGTATATTATATTCACCTTGTTTGGCTCTGCCGCCAGACTCAACTATAGACAAGGCATGTGTCGTGTAACCCATATGTCATATACCCAAAAGTCGATTATGCATTTTTATAAGTTTGTTTTTTGTTTTTTGCCATGTCAGCTTAGCTGTCAAAATCCTTGAGCCGCAACTTCAATCCAGTCAAACGCTTTGGCACACTTCTGCTGATGCAGCTGATTAAACTTGGCTTACAACCAAAGACGTTGACAGTTTGTCTTCTTTTTAGTCGTTCAATGAAAGCTGTTGGCTAATGGTTAGAGAAGTGATCGATTGCCTATAAATTACCAATTGATTAGTTTTTGAGCTATGCAAATTACTTTAATCCTTTGAATAAGCAAACGATTAAATGATGATTTTTAAACTGAGTCTCTAAGCAATAAATGAGAAAATTATAATGAAGAATTAAAAACGTAAGTATAGAAATAAGAGAAAAATATTTTTAATAAATTTTAAATTTGTTGTTTGTGTATTTTAATTAATATAACAAACTAAAGAATCGATTTTGAAAGCTTGAACATTTAATTTATTTTGTATTTTATATGTTTATAAAAATAATGAAAGGCAACCATTTAATATTGTTTACTTATATTAATATGATAAATCTATTTATGCTTGATAATTATGATCATAAATTGATTGATCGTAAGAATTATATTTATTTACCATTCGTTCAGCATTAGCTACACATATTTTCAGCATTAGATCACTAACTAACTAAACAGCATCTTACAATCCATTCGAATCCAAGTACTTTTCTTAGTTGGCGTTGATTTGATTTGTTGCATGTTCAACATGCTGCAACACATTCGACTCAAAAGGCGTATTAAACATATTCTTAGAAATCGTAACACTTGCAGTTAGTTAGTAAGTATAACTAGGTGGATTGCCCACGTGTTACCACTTGTTCTTGTTCTTGTTGTTGTTGTGTTGTTGGCTGATTTTGGCATGCTTTGGGCCAAAAGCTGTTGTAATTCTTCTAGTTGTAGCTTACTATATGGGCCCGTAAATCATTTGCCAGCGTCAACAACTTGTCAACAGGCCAAAGCAAAAGCAAAAGCCATTGACTTCAAACACACACACACACACACATAGATATATTGAGAGGTTTTGGAGAGGTTTTCGCTGTCGACTGTCGTCGGTAGTCGGCTGGTTGGCAGTTGGTAGTTGGTCGGTCGTCTGGTAGTTTTGGTCCAGTCATGGCTCATGTTGCATATAAATGGTGCTTAATGAGCTCGTGCCAAATAGAATTGTCAGGCGCCTATATACGTTCCCCCCACCACTCACTTACCCCCTCTCCATGGAGTGGCAGTCAATTGCATGTTCGTGTTGCGCTCAAATTGCTGTTAGAATTCCAAACAATATTTTTTTTTATGGCTGCGCATTGATTTGATCACGATTCTCAGCCGAGCTCTATGTATGTGCGCCAAATATGGACAGTTTGGGCAGCTTTGGAGCTGGGAAGTTTTGGGCGCGGCAGGTGCATTTTGGGCACCCAAAAATATCTTACCCAAAGCAGGTATAAAATATGAAAAGCGCTTTCGAATATAATGTCAAATAAAACACTTAAATTCAGTCTACAAATTTACAGCTCAATCGGTTCAAGATAGTTTTTAAAGGAGTAAGGAATAGGCGAAGCTAATATCATTCAGGACTTGAAGATTAATTGAAGTTACTGTTAATATTAAAAGTTCATAAACTTAGTTCATTTCGAACCTAGAACAAAAGTTTCGTTTTCTGATCCTTTTACTTTGACTAAACACAAAATTCTCTGCCATTTTCTTGAGTGTACTTATGGAGATGGAGTTGGAAGTTTGAGAGGCTGATGTTATTGCTGTTGTTGTTGTTGTGGCGTTCCCACGCGCATAGAGTTAAAGAGTTGTGGAAGTCCTATTGTTTTGGGTGCAATCTGCCATCTTGGCAGCTAGCCAAGCTAACAAGCTGCGTTTCAGCCTTTATTATTTTTAATTGGACTGATTTCCCGCTATAGATACATTTGTATCTAGCGAATGCGAATGTGAGTGACATACTATATGCAGTGACAATGTCCAGAAAGAGAGAGGCCAAGAGAGAGACAGAGAGATGAAAACCAATCGTCCTAGGCCATCATCAATTCATTTGTAGTTGCTGCAGCTGCTCTTGACCAAAACAGGCCAAAGCCTTGCGCCAGCTGTATGTGCGTCTTCTAAGTTCAAGTCCAAGAAGGGTTGCTGCTTTCTAGGGTTGCTGCTGCTGCTGCTGCCTAAAAACATTCCCACGATGCTGCTAAAACTCACAGAAAATCAGCTGCAGTTTTTCGCGCAGTTTTATTTTTTTTTTGCTTTCCACCGCGTCCTTGGCGCCAGTTTTGCCAGGGTTGTTGGACTGGGTTGCGCCTCAATTAGGGGTTGTGTGTGTGTGTCGATTGCTGTTGCACGCTGTGACATTGTGTCTATGACGTCACATTGTCAAACGTATTTGCATTACTTGCCAAAAAAAAAAAAAACCAAAATGTTATCCCATTGATAATGAGGGCAACTCAACGCCTCTTTAAACCATTTGACTTGAGCTCAGGCCACAAAAGGACTTTTTATCGTCAGGGCAACACCTCAAAATGTGCCCGCATTAACTATTTTGTGTTTCGCTTATTTATTGACTGTTTGTTAAGCCAGTTGATAAAGTTTTTGTTTTGAATGGATTTTGGTTTTGCTAAGAAAGTAAGAAAAGCATTGTTGGACATTAGTTATAGATAGTTTAGAGAAGAATACAAATTTAGTAAAACTGTCAAACAAACATATCGAAACTGTTTTTTTGTCATAAGTCCAAAGTACAGCAATGAAAACTTAACAAATTAAATACTTAAAAAAAAAGGAAATTTATGGAGTTTTTATGTAAGCTGCTGTTGTTGGTTGTCTACTTGGCGCAATTAGTCGCCTGGGCTGTGTGCAACAAAAAGTGGCAATGTCCGCATTGGGATGTTTGCCATCTAGCTGTGATTTTGAGTAATCATCGTCCAGCACGGAAATTCACTAAGAATTGTGTGTCTGTGTGTGAGTGTGTTTGTCTGTGTGTGTAGTGAGACTGTGCTGCTTGACCCACAAACTTGACAAATCCATCAGCGCATGCACAGTTTGCCCAGAGAGGGGGGCTAAGATGAGGAGAAGGTGAAAGGAGTTAAGGGGCAGGCAGTTGGCAACAGTTGGCCAGCACATCGTAAATCAAATGCTCGTAACATTTTGTTGTTGTTGTTGTTGTGTTTGTTGCCCGCAAACAGTTGTTGGCTTAAATCACGCGAGTTGCAGTTGAAGTTTGGAGCTTGGACGTTTTTGAGCCTGAGAAGCTAAATCATAAGTCACTGCATGTCTGGGTCGTCATCTTCATCTTCATCTTCAAGTTGATGCACATCGTGAGTCCGCAACGTGTTGCCGCCTCATATGCAAAGTGTCAGTCATAAGTGACTTTTCGATTTTGACTGCCACGGCAGCAACTAACCAACAACAACAGCAAATTAATTATAGCCAAGCCATTTTCAGACAGTTTTTTCTTTCTTTCTTGACTTCTATCAGCAGCAGCAACTGAAATGTTTGTTGCAGATGTCTTCAACTCTTCAGTAAACACAAAAAAAGTCTTGAAGTCTTCCAGCTGAGCACCTTTCACCTTAAATTGCTTGCTTTATGACCGCGAGTGTTGGCAAATGTCGACCTCTGGTTTATGTGGAGTTTGGCTTGATGTTGTTGCCGTTTTATGTTTCTTTTGCTCCTGCTGCCTGTCAGAGAGTATTGTATATGCACTCTTTGAAAAAAAGGCATTGAAATTGTGCTATGAAGTTTAGCTTAACAACAAGTTAAGCTGCAAAAAGGAAATGTTTCTAAAAAACATCCTAAATTCTTTCTTCATTTTACTCACTCTTTTCACTTTTTTGACATTCGTCACTTTGACAGTGGCCGTTGGCAAAAGCCTCTGGCCAACCTAACACTGACCGCACAAACTTGCAATTTGCCACGAAGAAGAAAACTTATAGCATTTAACAACACGGCAACACAACAGGTTCACACCCATGCCAAAAAAAAGACGAAAGGCGAAACTCAACTTTAAATTTCAACTCCCAAATGAAGACGCTGTAAAAAAGATGCTTGTAAGCCGCTAATTAATAGGCATCGCCTAAGCCTTGATTAAAATGCTAGTGGCAGCTTGTTGGTTGGTTGCATTTTGAACTCTTGAACCGTTTGCCATAAATATCGTCAAATAGATGGCAGATACACCCAGTCAAAGAGAAGAAGTCTCTTCATTACATTTGGTCTTTCTCCGTATTGCCAAGTTGGCTCGTTTACCATGTCGGCTTTATGTCAATTAGAGATGTTTGTCTTCGATTAAGTCTCGAGCGCATAATTTGCCGCTTGTGACAGCCGCTGCAATCAAGTAAAAACCTCGCTAGACTCCAACCCAAAGGTCACTGGTAGGTTGGTCAATTAATCGATTGATTGATGTTTAGCCCCGATGCGTGCTAAACATTGATTAGGCTTAATGGACGCAGGTGCTTAAGGCTTCCAACTCGAAAGTCCATGTCCTTTTTGGCCCCTTTGCGTGCCAATTGCTATTGATTTTCCGAAGCGTTCTAATGCGTTGTGTTATTATTTTTGTATCGAAATTGATTGATGACTGTAATTGGTGTACAAGTGGCATACACAGAAGTTCAATGTTCACCAAGCGGGGCAACACAACTTATGAAAGTTAATCTATTGTCAAGTTGTGTCAAATTTTGAATCGGAAATGAAGGAGAACATAGACTTTGAATAAACTAAGACAAGGATTAGAAATATTATTTATTAGATTCAAAAAGTCTCGCCCACCATATAATAATGATGTAGCACGTTTTTAATTCACATGACTTGAGGTTTTCTTCGACTTCAACTCAGTCACACGATAAGTTTACAAATCTGCGGTGTACTGTATCGATTTGCTGCTCGAATTGCCATTAAAACTTAAACGCCAGCAATTTTTCTGGTCAATTTTCATAAATTTCAACACCCAAAGAGCTTGGAGGCTTAATTTGAAATTAATTGTGTCCAAAATGTATAGAGTCTGACAGACTGGCTTCGTTGACTCTTGCAAAGGAATGATTACTCCAATTTGTTTGGGCCGCCAAACACAAACAGAAAATTGGCCAACACACACACAGTCGAAACCACAGCTGTGTGGTTGGTTGGCCTTATCGAATGAGTTGAAAGTGGCTTTGCGATTAGCTTCAGTTTTAGTTTGTTTTGTTTGGTTTTTGGCGCACCCCCAACTGCCAAGATCTCCACGCTCCCCCGTTGCGCCAGAGTCGGAGTAGGAGTCAGCGCTAGATCCAGATCTGAGTGGAGCTCCAGCTACAGCTACAGCTCATTAATAAGCGCCGTCTTTAGCAGAATTGTTGTTGTTGGCAACAACCACTTGAAGCACTTGTAAAATGCAACATTTGTTTGAGCGATAAAATCACCTTCAATAAATTCACAATGAACATACCAAAAACGCCGCATAAAATGCAAAAGACGTCGTCGTCGTCGTCGTCGTTTCCCCCCAAAACTTCCCCTCTAACAGTGGACACACGCCACACGCCCCACGACAACAACAACAACAACGATCGAGATACAGATGCAGCAGATACACACAATGGCAGGCAGCCGCTATCTGCAAGTATGCGATGCATTCATTCTATGTCTGTAAAGCTGCTTGGCTGCCTGCCTGCCAGCCTCCTAGCCTTTCCAATGGAAATGCGCTCTGGAAAAGCCGAAGCCGACAAAAGCCAGCCAAAAAAGACCACCGCTGCAAAAGACTTCAGCGAACGCGACAAAATAAAAAATAGAGTTGTACGACGACCACCTGCAGACCAACGACCAGAAAGAGACACACACACAAATTTACACAGGAATACACTTGGAGAAAAAATCGAATAAAAATCATTTTTATTACTAAGATAACATTTCATTAGAAGTATTTATATTAAAGTTTAAGTTTCAACGTTTTCGCCTAGTGTAAAGCGACTATTCCATGGACTCGACATTTGTCGTCTTTGCTTGTCTTTTTTGGAGCTGCGTAGAAGCACTTGCCGCTTCTTTTGCTGTTGCAGTTGTTGCTGTAGCTGCTTCCATTCAAATGTCGCCAAGAGCGCCTAAAATATGCAAAGCTCTTTGAATATCTTGTAAAACGAAGCACTGACCCCCAAGTGCGTTCGAGCTACCCAAACAATTTAAACATGCTGCCAGGCAGGCAGCATTTAAGTTTCTTCCATTTTTGGTAGCTTCACTTGCTCCAGTTGTCCAGTCGTTTGTGTGTGTGTGTATGTGTATGTGTGTGGGCCTATATCGTAACTTAAGCTAAGCTTTTGTCTAACAATTGGATTGAAAGAGTCTTAAATAATTTGACTAGAGCATTTAAATGCGCGGTGGTATTTTAAGAAATGTCTCTTGAAATGCTTAAAATGGGTAAATCAGAAAGGAAAAAAAGTTAGCTTCAGCTTTTCGAAGGCTATAAATAGAGAAAGGTAATCTTCTTCGGTCGAAACAGAGAACAGTGTTTGAAAAGAAGTGAGTTAAGAAGTTAGTTTAAGTAGTACTTGAGCACATGTTGGGCTTTAAGTACGATATTCTGATTTTTCTATCAGTGAAGATGTAGATAGTAGTTAATATTTCTAGAAAGGCATAGATCATAAATAAATGTAGTTAGATTTATCTTTAAATTTAAACCCTTTTTATATTTACAGCTTTTAACTGTTTAACAAGTATTGGTAACTCTAGCCACATTAGATAAGCAGCCGTAGATAATGTTAACGGATCACTAAAACAATGTGTAAATGTGCGCCGGCAAATTAGATATGCAGAAAGTAATTGAAATCCAAAAAGTTAACACACTTTTTTGTTTCTAGTTATACCATTTCCTGGGTGTGAAGATAACAAGCCACAAAAATGGTTGTAGGCCACACCTACAGGCAAAAGCAACAGCAACAGCAAAAGTTACAGCTAGTACAACTATCGATTCGGGGGCAGAAGTGGACACATGTAGCTATAGATATTAATAGCTTGGTATTACCAGTTGTCATTTGAGCTGCGGTCAGCTGTCTGGGATTGCAATGAGACAATTTCCCAATTGCAGGAGTGTTCGGGCGAGTAAATTGAATCAACAGCTGCCCCCCCCCCAAACAGCCCGCAACCTTTAGGCCAAGTTGAAAGAGAATGCTGCGTGTCGATTGCATGTTCCGCCAACTAATCGAACGAATCGATCAAATTCTCAGTTGTCTGCCGCACGCAAAGTGCACAGCGAGAGAGAGCGAGTGGTGGGTAGGAAGGGTGGGCGCGGAACGGGGGGGTGGTATTTGAAAAAGGGGTGTGTGCTTTTGTGGGGTATATGACTATTTCTATCAGTGATCGTAGCGGTAACTGAGCAAACGCCCGCTGCTGGAATTCAATTATGACGACTGCCGCTGCGAGGCAATAAACAAATGTACAGACAACAAACGTACGTAATATTTAATAATAAAGCCAAAGCCAATAACAAAACAAACTACATACAACAACAACCTCAAAATATACAGTCAGCTGAGCAACAAATGCGCTTTTTGTCCATTTAGCTGGCTGCACATGCGCAGCATTTCAGCTTTAGATTCAGATTCATATTCAGTTTTGGCTGCCGAGTTTCGCCGCCCCCTCTTGGCTGTCTATCTAACGAAGAGTGTGAGTGCGCCACGCCAGATGGACAGTGGAGATACCCTAAGATATATTGATAATGTACAGTTGATTAAATATTCTAGATGTGGAATATTTTTAAAATTGCGTTTAATGGAAAGTTTGGCTTGATAATTTTGAAGATCAGAACATGCAATCCTCTTTACACAAAAAATCTTAAATTTCAACAGGGTATTTATTATAGTACAGCAAAGTAACAACAACATATAGCGCCTAGGCTAAACAACAATAAAACTTATTTATGTCTATGGTCAAATTTGCGCCGCTATTTTGGTTACTGATTTGACAGAGCAACGTTTTGTACACCGAGGCTCCGATTTCCAGCCAGCAGCAGCAACAACAACGATCTCCCTCGCTCTCTAGTAGAGTTTAACAGTAGTCTGTGATTCGTTTCAGCGCTTGTCTTTTGTTTGGGCCCCGCCAAAAGGTTTACGACCTGTTAATGTCCAGCCTAGGCAAACACACAGTGACGGCCATTTGGCCAGTTTTGGCCACTCCAGAGTGTTGTGTGTCTCTTGCTGTTGTTGTTGATACGCAATTTGGCGCACATTTTGTTTAAATAAATTTCATGTTATGTTTATGGGCTCCTTTTGTTATTGTCGTTGTTGTTGTTGTGACGCTGTAGGCGAAGAGTGTGCTAAATAAATTGTTGACCAGGCTCCGACTTTATTTTACTTTTTAGGTAGGTGGCAGACAGTTTCCACACATACTGCAAATTATATATATATTTGAATAGCTATTACGAGCAACTTGCCAAATTATGCTACTCATAATTTATTTAATGATCTGTTAGAGTCGTTATTTATTTTATGTTATTTTTGCAGTTTGGAGTTAAGGTTGAGTTTTAAACAGAAGTTTGATGGGTTTGGAAATTGCTACTAAATCGTAAATAACTGATAATAAATAGTTTATGTACAAACTGAAAAAAAAAACTTGTTGGTAAACAAAACAATGAAAAACAATTTTCAAATCCATAAAAAAAACTCCTCAAATTACAAACAACTTAAATTTAATTTTAGAACTCGTACTTTATTCGACTTTTAAATAATTTTTACTTTAGAAACAAAAAACACTTTTTATGCATATTTTTCCCATTTTGAACCTTTAACCTCTTAGAGATTGATTTTCTATTCTATAATAAAATTATGATACCCTTTATAAGGCATATGTCCCTACTAATTCCCATTCGTGTTGTACCAAAAGTTTCATATTCATAATAAATTGCCTTAAATACTTCATTCGATGTGTATTAGAATTGGATTAGATTAACATTTGTCTGATTATAGGGGCTGCCCTCAGCCTCAATTTTCTATACAAGAAAGAGGCCTACTTATTATTATCATGCCACAAACTTATTCCGTCAGACGTCTGCCAGCCCACATGAACGCACGTGCACTTAATTTATTTCAATAAAAATATAATTTCCAGCCTATTATCCACACACACATTCACAAAAATACAATGCGGATCCAATTAAGCTCGCAACGGCAATATCTGTGTTTGGTTCTCAACATTCTCAGTCCGATTTTGGTTCTTTTCTTTCTATTTTTTTGAGCGTTAATCGCACCGAAAATTATGTGGGCTTATTTTGTGTATTGTTGTGTATTTAATATTGGGGAGCACATTTTTAGTTGATAATACTAATACTCGTATCATAAATATCGTATTACCATATGCATATTTAATACGCAGCGGTTTTGTATTGAATTTCGTCGAAAAGTGTTAAAAATGGAACCCAAATCAATGCAACCAAATGCACCATAAAAATGTCACTGAAGGAGAAACAAAGAACATAAAACATTATGGTCAAACCAGCTATGGTTGGGGTCACAATTCATTCTCCAAGACGTGACTTCAAAACACTCTCTCTCGCTGTTTTCTCGAGCCTGGGAAAAACAAGTCGCAAGCCAAGGAGAGAGAGCACTGAGAAAAACAGAATGTGATATTGCATTTAGGGAAAAATTTATTGAAGAATATTTAACTAAAATGAATTTTGAAAGTTTATGAAAATGTATATTAAATTATCTCTAACTTGCCAATAAAAATAATTCTACTCTTTAGACATCTTAAATTTTATGGCCTTTCTTTAAAAATGCCTTGGAAAATTCATAACATTTGGGATTGTCAATAAAAAAAATCATTTGGTTTCTCTTCTAAGGATTTATACCTTTTCAAACTAAATTTAACTTAATTATTTTTCAAAGTGTAATATGTAATGCGATACAGTCAGTCGTCGTATATGTACTTTGGATTTGGTTATGGACAAACATGACACTCTTTATATGTATAAGTATATATTGTATATAACTATACACATAAGTCAACCGCAAGTCCACAAGTTGCAAGTCGCAAGTTGCAAGTGCGTTGCTCTGTTGCTCTGTGGCACTTGTTGATCAGTGTGGCGCTGCAGTTACTTTTTCTTTTCTTTGGTTTATGTTTGCCATAAATAACATTTTCTTATCAAATGAAATATGAAAGGTTCCAAAGTGAATGCATTTCCTGTGAGCTATAAACTATTTGCTTAGCTTCGAGCTCAAGACGTTCTTTATCTTTTTGTATCGCTCCTCATGCGATGACCTAATCGACAATATTTGTTTTGATTAACATGAAACCCAAACCTCGAACTTCTTCTGATAAGCCCGCCGCGCCCTTAAGTGAACCCAAAATGGCAGCGATTACTGATAGCTGATAATGTGACGTCAAGTTGGAAAATTTTAATTGGAATTGTAAAAGGAGCCTTATGTAATAATACACTGAAAACTTCGTGGAACAAGTGTTTGTATTTAAATTTAAAATTATAATTAAATAGCTCGAACAATGCCCGATGAAAGATAATCGCCCCCATCCTGTGTTTGCGACACGTCACAAAACCTCAAAGCCCAAGAAACCTCAGAACAGTCAACGACCACCGAAGCTGCATGCCCCTCACACCCCTACCTAGCCTAACCCTTGGACAGGCATTGTGCTGCACTTGCCCTTTTTTCTTCTTCTTTCTCTTCTCATTTTCATAAAATTCCTCAATCTTTTCTCAAACTCAAACTCATTAATATGCGCCGGGCTTGTGATCAAGAATTTGATGTTCTTTTCTTAGGTCTTCTTGGCTGCATATTATGCGGTTTTGTTTGGGTCTGGGTCTGGGTTCGGGCGATTGACGATTAATATATTTTCGGGCTGCCACGCCTTTAATTCCGAAATGAGCCACGAAATTTAACAAATCGGAGACTCATTAATTTGAACACTTGTTGCATGGGCTGTTGCATGCCCCCAAGCGCAGCTCTGGCAAATTGAGTCGCTGCTGCGTTTGTCCTTAGTAATTTGTCGGTGAGTCCTGGCAACTTAACGCTTATTAAAACCAAAACATACACACACACACACATGGATATATACGTATGTAAACGTGTTTTTTCTTGAACGTGCGTAATGCGAAACCGAACCTTAAAATTTTGTCGGTCGAAATCAAAGGTCATCAGTTCCAAGAATGTCAACAGAGATTACCACACGATGCACACGTGCAACTTGCTGCTTGCCTCAAGTGGAGATATACGTATGTATGTGTGTGTGTATGTAGAGACGGTTTCTTGGTTTTGTATCTCTTCTGTTTTGTGTACCTGCTTTGGTGACTGTCTCCGACTGTTTCACACCGAAAACAAACAAGGACAACGCAAACTGGCAAATGTGTTGATGATAGACACACAGCAGAGACAACAACAGAGATAGACTCAACGTGGGTTGATTAAAAAGTTAGTTGGATTAAAAAAATAGTAAGAAAAATTTGGGAAATAAGCTGAACCATTGATTGTGTTCATCAATCTTAATGCCAGTTTCCCCAACAGAAAATGAATCTCTGCTTTGGATAAATCCTTAACATTTCGAACCACCCTCGCCATAACTTTGCTAGATAATTACCCAACGGCAGCGTCGAACCTATTTGGGCTCTGGGAACAAGTGTTCATGTTGAGAGAGAGAGAGAGAGAGTAGATTGTCGACTCATCAGCGGCAGCAAAGACTGCCAGAGATAAGATAACAACAATAATGATGGTGGTCCTGCAGGCACCCCGAGTATCCGAGAACCAACTTCTTCGGCGAAGACAAATGCTTTGTTTGCTGGTCACATATTTCTGATTCTGACTCGGCGATTGCCGGCGACTGCTTCGACTGCAGTCGAAGACTGATAAGCATGCCAGACAAATTACACGGAGCGAGAGAGTTTGGTTAACAAGGAGCCGCTGCGTAATGATTAATGACTGAAATGAATGGGAGGCGGAAATAGAGTAGGCGTGGCAGTGTACCAAATACACTGATTGCTTGCGCATCTTTCACCTGTGACAATTTTGCACTCAAAAAAATATATAAATATATATGTAAATTATGCAGTAGGCAGTTGCCCCCGGGGGGCAATGGAAAGCAATCCTGTTGCCAATTTCCATTTTTGGGTGAAATTGCGAGCCGGCTGCCCAAATAAATTACGCACATGATTAATAAAATTCGCCGACGTGAAGAGGGATGGGAGATGGGAGAGGAGAGGAGACGAGGCTGACTTCAATTTGGGCCAAAATATTTTTATCGCCACAGCGCGCATGTGCAACATCTGCAACGTTGGAGCCGGAGCTACCGCGCATTCTCATAAATTAAACGCCAAGTTATTTGAATTCCTGTTCCAGGAGCACAAGCACAAGCACAGGATGATGAAGAAGAAGAACCCTTAACAGCTTTCTGTTTTGTTTTTGTTTTCGGGGCGCTGGGCGCTTTTGTCAAATGAATTTTGCAGCTGCTTCTGTTGTTGCTGCGCACAAAATTGCTGGGATCTTGCCAGGGGGCAGGAAGACACTGATTTGGATACTGTAATTCGTATTTGTCCATTTCGCGTCTTTGGCAATTTTTCCACGCTGCTCAATTATCGTGTTTCATGTTTGCATTCCTTTCCCCGCCTTCCTTGCGCTTTTGTCGCGCCTCGTTTTCTTTGTCTTTTGCTGTTGGTGGCGGTGTTGTTTGCTTCTTGGCCAGCCACACATTTCCTGTCCAGAACACTTTTCGATTTCACCATCGGACAGGAGCAACAACAGTAGCCAATGGGCTTGAATGCTGCTTCTGCTTCTCCCGCGGCTGCGCTTTGTTAACCTTTTACTGAATATTTTGTGCTGATTTGTTTAGGCCTGAAACAAAAAGGTTAGCTTCGACTATGGCGACTATAAAAAGCAGCTACAAATTAATAGAATTGGCGTTAAAAATGAATTTGGAATAAAATTTTAAATCAAACTCGGAATTATGTTTTATTTATTGAAACTTGCCCAACAACAATACCAAAGCCTCACAAGCCCTTAGTCTTAAGCCTACTCTCAAGCAGTGTATATAATAAGTCGGTGTTAAGGCTTCGTCTGACTCTTAACAATTGGCAATACGGTGCATGATAGTCTTTAGTTTGCCGTCTGGACATCGTGGCTACATTTCGTTGCAATTGTAAATTACCGTCTTTGCAACATTTTTGCCCATTTAGTCGCGCTTCGAGTGTTGCCGTCACAGCTGCCACCACCACCACCACCAACAGCAACAGCAACAACAATTGCAACAACAACAACACGCTTCGTGTTGCCAATTACAATTCACTTTGCAGCCAGCTATGTTGAGATTCTACAAGGACCAAAGCTACTTTTGGTTGGGTCGCCTTTTTATTTTGTGCCTGCCAGCCTGGCGATTGCATTTAATTTGCAGCTTCGTGTTGTTGTTGTTATACACTGTTTTTATTTTCGTAAGATCGGGGAGCTTATTCATGTTCTCGATTTATTTGTTTCAACGAGTTGAAGCCCAAAGCTTAAGGCCAAGGTAATAGAACTTTTTTCTGGGCAAAAAGAAATTCACAGTTTTGGAAGCACTATAAAGACCTTAAAACTAACTCTCTGTTGAATTTGTCAAAGTGTTGTTGTTGTCATAGAAGTTTTAACAGTTTTTAAAGAGTATTTGCAGAGTGATAAGATTTCAAGAGTCTGACTTTAAGTTTTGTGCAGTGTTTATAAGCTCAGTGGGTCGTCAGAGTTGGTTGGTTTGGTTGAGTTCTCGTTGTCGGCTGTTGGCTGTTGGTACTTAAGTGTAATTACGCGATGCCTGCAACTCGGTCGACTCCTCCAAACGATGTTTGATCCTGAGGCGACCTCTTTTGCCCCAAATTGCGAGGGGATGGCAAATAACATTCGCAACATGTTGCATGCACCAAAAAAAGTTATTCATTTGCTTTCTTCGCACATAAAACGCGTGCAAGTGAAACACCCATTTTTGTCGTGTTGTTGTTGTTGTTGTTTTGGTTCGTTCTGGTTTAAAGGGTGTCTTAACGTAGTGGTGAAATTTTTAATGTCCGGGGCAGGTAACAAGCGCTTAATTTGATTTGTGCACAAAAGTGCTGAATGAGGATTAAGCACGAAATGAAACAGAAGGCAATGAGGAGGATTGAGTGACAGTCACAACAGCAACATCTGGTCTCAATTTGGGCTAGAAAGAAGTGCAGAAGCTGCAGTTAGCACAGCGGCTACCAACAGCCACCAACAGCTACCGTCTGCCTCTATCTATGTCAGTGTTTGAGCCGTAATTAGGCTACTTGCAGATGCTCAGCTTGCTGGCTAGCAGCTGTGGCAAAAATTGTTAACACATTGCTGTCACTTGGGAAGCTGCAACTGGAAACCAGCAACTGTTGCTGCTGCTGCTGCTGCTAGTCGGTACGATTGCTTCTCGTCTTTGGTCTCTTATCGTTGCTGACGTGCCGTTTAATTGAAATTCGCTACAACTTAAAAAACAGTACAGCAAAAGAAGGCGGCTTGGGAAGTGAAGTGAAGCCGGGCCAAGTTTTGCAGCTGCCAATTGGTAAACCCACCCGCAACCAGATCAAACTAACCAAGCTCTAGTTGCTGTTGTTGCCGTTTTTTTGGATAATTGCAGTTCTCCAACGATGTTGTTGTTGTCGTTGTTGTTGGCGTAAAAATGCTAATTAAAGTTGCTTGTTGGCCAACAGTTGGCTGTGTAAGCTGTGAGTTGTTGCAGTTGCAACAACAAAGGGTCGCACCACAAAGATTAACGAGCCAAAGAAATCGTAAAGAAATGAACAACAACAAAAATAAGATCGAAAAAGTAAAAATGCAAATTGTTCGCTGATGAATTAACAAAAGCAAAAATCGTGACTTATGTTTTTTTGGCAGCTGCCTGTCGCAAACGAACCCAGACCAACACTGTCCAGCTAACTGTGTTGCACCAGACGCATACCCAGCATTAATTGGCAATATAGGGCATGTTAAACCTGAAATAATGTTCGGAAATAATGTTACAATAATCTTCGAAAATTATTAAATTATTTTTTCAACTTTTTTGAGGCAAAATTTCTTAAAATCAACGAAATTTGATATTACTTCTATCTAGAAATCATTTCAAGAAAGTCTTATTTGGAACCACTTAATTTACTCTCTTCTTGTTTCTTGCAAAACGAAGAGCTTTTGACACAGAGCAGCTTTCCTTTGCGCTCTCTGAGCAGTTGCTCTACGCAGGCTCAGCTAAAGTCTAGTTTTGGCTTTGCGTGATAATCAATGACGCAGCTTTTTGTTGTTGTGCCGAACACCTGCAAGCAGCGGCGACGGCGGCGACGACGACGACTGCGCCAGTGGCCCTGGGCCGAAATTGAAGGCGAAGCTTCCGCAAGATAAAGCTCATTGAGGCGAGCGCTCATTAACGGGCACAGCAGCTACAGAAATTTCAAATTTGATTGCCTGCTTCTGATTATGATTGCTGGTACTAGAGAGGAAGGAGGAATAGTAAGGGGTGGGGTTGGGGTTGGGGTTGGGGGATAATAGGCTGTGGATTGCCAGTTGCCAGCTGCAACATCTTCTGTTACTTTTGCTCCCGCACGTTTTTCGCGTTGAACTTCACTGAACTTGCAACTTGGAAGTTTTGTTGTTGTTTTTGTTGCAGTTGTTGCTGCTCCAAAACCTTTTCAGGTTTCTAGTCGTGATTTGAGTGTCGTGCGACTTTTTTAAGCACTCGTACTTACGCCTGAACTTTGTGCAGTCATTTAATTTTGCTTTCAGCCGTTCAGCTGTAAGCTGGAACTTGAGTCGGAAACTTTGCTGTTGCTTCGTTGTTGTAACTGGAAGACGCCAGCGCTATTGCCAAAGTATTTTAACGTGCTTGAATTGTCGTCGTCGTCGTTGTTGTTGTTGTTGTTTTAGTTGTTGCTTTGTGAAATTTTCGAGTGGAATTTTAATGCTTTCGCACACCTGCACACACAACGGTAAAGTACCCTCGTTTTTGGGCTGCCCAACTAAAATAATTTCAGCTTTCTGCTGTTGTCTGGTTTTTTTTGTAGTTGTTGTTTTTGTTTTTTGCTGGCGAAATGTTTTGTGACCCGCTTGTGAGGCGACTAATTGCCGTTGATATTATTTTTATGTAATGTCGCTTCGTCACACGACTCAAATTGACTGTTGAGCATAATGAGATAAGTGCAAGGAGCGCATCAAAATGTAACTGTAAACAGCAGGAGAAGCTTTTCAAGAAGAGTTTGAGTTGGCAGAGCCATTAAAGAACGTAAAGCCCATAAAAGCCTTTGATTGTATTCCGTTTCCTTATTAAATTTTCTCAAAATAAATATTCTTCGTTTTCCATAAGCTTACACTTGACTTCCTGTAATAATTTGATATAAATTCTCATCTTAGAGAAATTTCCTTCATTTCCATTATATAAATATAATTTTCCTCATTTTTAAGCCAAGACCTGACTTCCTTATTTCCTTGTTAATAACAATCAATTCCTAGCACATTCATAAATATTTTCCAATCACAAATAATCCTTTGCTGCATCCGTGCCGACAATAAAGACTTACTAATTGTTTATTCTCTGCATAGTTTCCGGCACAAACACAAACATTGACTCCTTACGATCATAAAATAAACATTAACCAGGAATCTATCTTCTTTTTTTTTGTTTGTGTGTGTGTGTGTCTTCCTTTGTATCCATTAAGAAACGTATAAAGATATGCAGTAAAATGCACTTTGCCTAATTAAAACTCACAGTCGAATGCATTGGCAGGAGGAAAATAAGAAAATAAATAAATACCTGAAAGAAAATTAACTGAAGAGGTTGTGAGAAAAATATCCGACTGTTTGACTGTTTGGGACAATCACAACATGGCCATAAGAACAACAATAACAACCACTAACAACTACCTGAGCCACACAGCAACAACAACAACATTCAAAAGATGACGAGCAACGAAATCCTTTCCAATAGCAACACCAGCAACAACAATTTTGTTAATGGTCGATGACTCAACTCTTACAAAAAAAAAAGGAGGCAAAAGATAAAGAAATGAAATAAAGAAACGAGAGACACAAACACACATTGGGTAAAAGACACCTGAACACTCTCTGAGCCATCCGAGCACACCTGAGAAACAAGAAATGCATGCAGGTGTCAATCGGGCCAGGCCAGGCCAAAGAATTGGTCAGCTCAAGAAGCAAGAGGAAGCACCAAACCCAAACTCAAAACCAAACGAACCCAAAGTCAATGCCAAAGTAAAGCGGGGCGCATTACAAATTCACACCAAATGTATCTGTGTGGGGCACCCACGGTCTATCTCTGTCTCTCGCTCACACACTCTCCTGAATAGAAAAAAAGAAATGGTTAATCATTTAGGTATAAATCTCAACTGGTGCTGCTGCTGCTGCTGCTGCAACAAGCAACGTCGTCTGACAAATGCTTGCCGCTGCCAAAATGCCCCGTGGGGGCAGCCAGCAACACATTAACGAGCAGGCGGCAACGGCCAACGCGATCGCATTCAAATGAGCATCAGGGAACAGACTCAAGGCTGGTGCTGAGCAGTAAGGGGGCGATAAGAAACTAGGGGGTATCTCTAGCTCAAGAGTTAAATTCCTAGAATTGTGCGCGTCAATTGATTTACTCAGCTGCGTGGCGCTGCCCCAGACGCAAAATAACGACAAACACACTGAAACAAAATTTAAGTTAACTTTTATTTAGAGCTCACAATTTTAAGCCCAAGTAGATAAATTCCAATTTAAATCGAGCTAATGGAAAAATCAACTTCAATTGTCCTCTTTGCAGGTTAACTTTAACTTAAACCAAGCTTTTGGTGCTAAAGACTAGAAAGGAGTTTGATTCAACTTTGTAGGTAAGTAAACGATCTTGAAAAGAAGTCTTTGCATAGTCTAAGCACATTTTAAGTATTTACCCAAGATTCAAACTCCTTTTAAGAATTTTTGTTTTAAGATTCCTTGCTCTTGATAACTGATTGTGATTATTTCTAGTAATCCTTTATTTGAGGTGACGTCACTATAAAAACTTGTATTGTTTGGTTTCAGAAAGTAAAGTGCAGACCCTTCGAACTTGATGGGTTCTAGATCCTTACATCGTATGCAGACTTACGAACTTTACTCGATCTATAACCTTGTTTCCCATGCAAATTCATAAGGTAGTAAATTCGTTACCCTAGGGTCTTAAGTATTCCGTTTTGTTAGATTTGTTTAGCCTTTTTAGAACTCAAGATTACCATTCTTATATATCAGAATGCTGTACTAAGTTTGCGTTAACTTGTTGCCAGTCTATTTAAATACTAAATTAGTTTTCGGCCTTTTCTCTCAGTGCCGTCAACGTCGACGTGTCGGGTTGATAACTTTGAGATTTGTTATATTTGCTTCATCATCGCACAAACAAGGTAGAGTCGCGAGTTGAGAGGCAGAGGTAGAGGTAGAGGCAGAGACAGCCTCTAGCCTAGACTTCCACATCATCAACAACATGATGATGATGACAATCATAATCATTGATCATGATGATCGTGAGCCGCACACATGTGCGCACATTAAAAAGCAAGTTTCTCAGGTGTTTAAAAGCGTTTAAAGAAAAGAAAACCGACGCAGACGCAGACGCAAAACGCAGTCAGTCAGCGACTTGGCCCCTAAAGAGCTCCAACAGCAACAACAACATTGACTCTGACTGTCGTCTGGGCCAACAACAATAAACGCCAAGAGCAAACGAAGCCAAGTTAAAAATACACACGTTTGTAGTACTTTTGTGCCTTTTTTTTTAGTTTTTTGTGAGCCATGAGGCAAAGTGCCAGTTAAAGCCATGATCATGATCTGAGCCATGAAAAACCTGAGCACAGACACAGATGGCGACGGCGACGACGACGACGACGTGAAGGTTGCCCATGTTGGCCATGTTGGAGATTTACTTAACGAAATCAAGAGGAAGCGCGTAGGATCGACGGTTAACCTAGCTGTCATACAGCATTGATTGCTGAACGCGAGAGAGAGGGGGGAAACCTGTGAAGCAGTTGGCTGTTGACTGCCAAGACGCGGAATGTTTGGTGGAGCAGGGATAGAGGGGAGTGGTGGTGGGGGGACGGGCGAGGGCGTTGCAAACACAAACACAACAAACAGAGAACAGAACACAGAACAATTTTTTGTTTTTTCGGGCCACGAATGACTCAGCGTTCTTTCTTCTTCTTTGCCAGTTAACGATGCCGAATGCGATATGTTTTTTTTTCCTTTTTGTGAGTAAGTTTTGGGTTTACCAAATGTTAAGTGCCTGTTTTGATTGGATTGAGCTGGCTTTTGGTTAACTCTTTAGCGCAACCAAGATTACGGTCAATGATTGAGAAAAAACAACGAATAAAGATGAGTAACTGATCATTACAGTTGGCGATCGAAGCGCGAGGTGTTGGCCAATATTAGCATTGGACATGCAATGCATAATACATATATATATATCTGATCGATCATTTACTGCTGTATTTTTTGTGGAGCTATAAGTATATGTTGCATGATTTTTGTGCTTGGGCATTTCAGGAATGTGATTGATTAAAGGTTTGCGGATATGTATACAGTAGCTGCTGGCAAATGGGAACTTTGAGAACTTCTTCATTAACGGAATTAATTTTAACTAAAAATTTTTATCTCGATTAAAGTTTCTCTTGTTTTTTCACCAAGTCCTTGATACGACAATGCTGTTCTCAAGTGCTTTTAAATGTTTTAATTGTTCCTCTTTTAACTTTACCATTGTGAATATCATATTTTAAACGATTTAAGCCAAGTTTACGCTATGAATTGTCAGCGTATCGAATTGTCAGCAACACTTTTGCAGCAAACAAACATTTCATACTAATTCAAATCGATGTGCAATGTTATTCAAATGCAAAATTATCTGTTACAACGAAAAGGAGTTGTATAAGAGGAAGAGAACGCACCTGTTGCACACACCTTTTGTTTAGGCCATATGCAAAAATATGTCTGTGTGTGTGTGTGAAAATGGTGTTGACAGCAGTGGGGTTTTTCCGGAAACCCTTTCGATGAATCGAACAGATTCTGGAAATTCCGCAATATGCAAAACCAAGAACCAAACTGAATAGCCATAAAGCAGCAGCAACAACAACAATGGATTAGGAATGAACAAAACGCATTTACAATGCGCTGCGATTTTTAACACCTGTGTGCCAGAATGCACTTGCAACAATCTTTCTTTCTCTCTCACTCTCTCTGTCTCTCTTTCTTTCTCGGGATGTGAGGTGAAAATCTATACAAATATTTGACGTGTAGAGAATAGAACCAAAAAAAAAAATAATTTGCATTTTGTCGGCAAAAGAACAACATTAAAGACGCAACAGGTAATGCATGTTGTTGTTGTTGTTGTTGTTGTTGTTGCGGCTAAAATCATTAACACATTTATGCCTGTTTGGTTGGGACCTCTCTTGGACGGGGATTAGCAAAATGGTGCGAAAATCCGTCAAAAAACTAAACACATAAAATGTTAAAAGAATGTTTAACTTTGGCTTAGACAACGCGTAGCGGCAACAGTTGAAAGTGGCCGGTTGTCGTTGGCCATGGAAATAGAAATGGCTATTACGATGTCTTTGTGTGTGTGGAATGTGCACACATGTTGCTGCAACAACAGCAGCAGCAGCTCGTGCTGGAATTTACTGCCAACTGGGCACGTTCGAGTGACAAATGTCAATTTGCATTCGATTCTTGGGCCCAGTATTCAGTCAGTTTGGCAATGCTTAATTGCAATCACGGTTATACACTGAGCAAAAAACTATAGCTACATTAGCTAAGGTCAAAATAACTTCATTACCTAAGGTCGAAAAATAAAAATAATTTATTATATTTTTTAAAGACATAAATAAATTTTCAGTATTTTCTATGGCTAATCTCAATATAAAAGCACATTTTATGGCAAGTGTAGGTTTGGTGTCATTTGACCCTCCCCTATGATTCTATGCTAAGTTAACTGTGTTGACTGCTCCAATCACTGCAACAACAAGAACAACAGCAACAACAACAACAACAGCACACAGCAGCAACATTCAAGCTCAAGAACACACCTTAAACTTTTTGGACCGCTTTTGTTTGTGTATGGTTCAACTTAACAGTTTACAGTCAAAAGCAAAGCCAAAGCCAGGCCAGGCCAGGCCAGGCCAACTGGCAGCAACTTGGCAGCAGCAGCAACAAGTTCAGCCTCATAACGTTCAACATCCAGCGGCAACTTCGTCGTCGTCGTCGTCGTCGTTGTCGTTGTCGTTGTCGCCTCGGCTTCAGTTCAATGTCAATTTCGATTCGTCATCCGCAGCTGCGTTGATTTCTCGGGCGACCTCTCTACAATCTGGTCGCCAGTTCTGGCCATTTGTTGTTTGTTTTGTGTAGCCGCTTTTATGGCTATGTTAAGTTTTGGACCTGGCTTTTAACGCAGGACCACCGCCGTTGTTGGCCATTGTACGTCTTGCGCTATCTACCTTGCCTTGCCCCTCCGATGGGGTTCATTCTACTGTAATTTATTGATATGCTTGCCAGTTGCCAAGTGTATACGACGTATGTGTGTGTGTGTGTGTGTGTGTGGGCTGACTAGAAGTAAGATTACAACGAACCCTGAGCTGCTCCCCACATCCAATGTGCAGCTGCGTGCTAACCGCCCACATGAATATATTTATATAAATATCGTCTCCCCTTTTTTTTATACTATTTTGAATGATGCAGCCAGCCAGAAAGCCAAGTGAGATCAGAGCTGGTAACAATTGATCATTGCTGGAAAATCCTACAGCTGTTTCGGCTATGGCAAATAAGGCAAATGTATTTTACAGTTAAATCGAGAAAGACAAAACCTAACAAACATATGGCACATATTATATGAAAGTTTTGCTCCTTCCTTCATTTCAAAAATATATTTATCCAAATCTCCCAAACCTCACCGATCAAACAACAAACTATCACAATTTTAATCTGTTTTGTAACACACGAAATCCAGTTTTTATGATAAAAATCAGCACTAATCTTGTGCACCCTTTTTGAGGGTTAAATTGTAAAATGTATTTTCATTTTCACACAACAAAAGGTTGCTTTGAGGATCTTTGTTTGGAGTTAAGGGTGCGTTGATGTCACAGTTTGAATGGAAGTGACAAGTGAAACATTCAGAAGTCAAGAATTTGTTAAGAGAATAAATTATGACATGATTAAGTTACCAAGATTTTGTTGAAATAGATAAAACACAGATGAAGAAATTTATTTTAAGATTACTAGACATTTATTATTTCTTTTTACTTCGGAGCCATTATAATATTGGAATCACACAAACTATACATATATAATAATCTTCAATATACATATATATTTTTTAGGGTCTAACAAATAAACTTCTTTCGTCACGCACAAATATGCTTAAATATGAAGTTTCGCAACATTTTAATTGATTACTGACCAGTGTGCGACGAGCAGGCGCATCGATTGCGCTAAATACTCGCGCAATTATCTCTCTATCTCTCTCCGTGTCTCTCTCTCGCTCTCATTTGTTAAATGAGAGAACGTCAGAATGGAGCTTTGAGCTGTTGCCTGTTTCAATTCCAATTTGTGGAGCTGGTGCTGACTTGTTGTTGTTGCTGGACCTGGTCCAAGGCCATCTGCTGTTGGTTCAACAACATTTGCGACGGCTGCGGTGATTGCAACTGCTCCTGCTGCTGTTGCAGTTGCATTTGCGATTCTTGCATTGTATGGAGCAGCAGTTCGCCCATTTTGGCGCGAAATGCAACATTCTGCAACGGCGACATTTGCTTCATCATGGGCAAAAAGCTGATGAGAAAGTTATAGTCCGAATCGCCCACATGCAGTATGTTCTTGCAACGTGCCAAATCCTGACTGGTGGACTGAATCAACTGCTGCTCCTCGCGCTCCAAGCCTTCGAGGAAATTCACCTGCTCATCCACTCGCTTGGCGCACTGACAGCCGCTCGATGCTGCGGTATCCATTGCATTATCGCCCTGTTCCTGTTTCGGAGCCTGCCCAACACTGGCCTCCACTGGAATTGCCGGCACAGTGGGCACCGCTTGCTCCTCGGCCACAGCGGAGGCCAGCGAAATGGTGTGCGAGAGCCGTCGCAGTGCTTGAGGCGTTGCCATGTCCTGGAATTGTTGCATTAATGCCTCGTTGTCCGCATCCATTTCATCCGGCGGCGGCAAGCACTCCGTCTTAAAGGCCATCGGCTCATTCACGTTCTGCTCGCAATCCTCCTCGTCATTGTTGCTGCTATCCGCGCGCAGGCGACAGCCATCCAGAAAGCTCATCGCCTCGGCAAAGGGCCACTGATGTGACGGTGACGCCTGTTGTTGTTGCTGAGAGCTTTGGCGGCGATTTTGCTGGCGTCTATAGCTGCAGCGTAAATTCTTCCACTTGCTGCGACACAATTCCACTGTGCCAAACAAACAAAGAGCGAAAGAAAGAGAGAGAGTACATATGTGTGTGTGTGTGAATTAGTTGTTTGGTAAGAATTGCTTTGTTAAACGGCTGACTCACCTTTGGCGCCGACAGCATCGGCCACGTTGCGCCACTGTCGCTGTGTCTCTTGTCGATTGGCGTGTTCGGGATGTGTGGCGTCCCAGAGTGCGGGACGCTGCCTAACCTCGCTGATCAGCCTGTGCATGTCCATTTGGCTGCGTCTTTATCAGCAAACTAACTCAAAACGACAACAACAGCAACAACGAAGCGCGGGAGAAACACGAAAATGCCGGGCCGGCATTGCCATCGTTTCGCTCACTAACACGCACGCATACAAACACAATTATGGGTGAATTCGCTCTGAGTCGCTCTCTCTGGCTCTCCCAACGATTGCAAATAAAAGCACTCAGAGCGCATGGCAGGCGCAATACTTTTTTTGGTTGCATAAATTTCAATTTTTATTAAACAAGGCAAATGTTTATATAAATATTCCAAAAATAAACTGTTTAGTGCATTTAATTGTTAAATTTAATTTCCATTTCAACGCGAAATTGGCTACAGGGTGCTCTTGAGCGATCCCGTTATCTGTCGATTATTATTCTTGTTTGTTTTCGTTCTGCAATAAACTTTTGTTTTGTTCTGTGCCAACGCTCTCTCACTTATTTACGTTGGCGTTGCTCTCTCTCTCGCTGTGTGTGGCTCTCTCGTCGTTTCTTTCCAGACATTGAACTTGAGCGCGCACCGCCAACGTCATCAGCATCGCACAGTGGCGCAAATTGCTTGCGATAAGCTTATATCGCGCCTCGGCTATCAGCAAAACTTCCAAATATTTGAGTCGCTTTGGCACTGGACGGACGATTGCAAAATGTTGCCACAAATATGGCAGCTTGGCAACACATGTTGCGTGGCTCTGGCAGCCGGAGTTGGAGTTGCATTTGCAGTTGTTGCGACAAGTGGACGATGAAAATATGCGACAGCAATTATCTTGTGTATATATCTAGTATATATCCATATGTTGCGCGCGAGTTTTTTTTTTATATATATTTGTGCACGACTTTCGCTTAAGCATTCCGTCTCCGTGTTGCAGCTGCTGTCAATCTGTTGACAACGTTTTGGTTTTTGCTCCGCTTTCAAAAATTTCCATGTGTCATTTCAAAAATGCAAATATGGACATGATCTGTCTGGCGTATTTGCCGCATGTTTGTTGTCGGCCGTTGTTGTCGGTTGTTGTTGTGTTCTGCGTCCGTCCAGTTCGTCTTGGGTCTGACAGTTAAGTGACATCTAAATTTCGTACAACGAAATGATTATCGAGGCATTTATGCATGCGTACCATCGATCTTGCAACCTACCTGACTCGACTCGACTGGAACCTAGCCTTGATCGCCTCTCAATGTGATTGTTGTGACTGCTTTTGGCCCGCAATTGATTTGTAGCCTGCCCCCAGTTGCCAGTTGCCTCCAAATCGGACAGACGCTCGTCAATGTTTGTATTCAAATTTTGCCTCTGTTGCCTCTGTGTTGCATGTGCCATGTTGATTACGCGAGTCTCTTGTCTAAAAGCCAGCTAGCAATTTATGAGCGCTTTGTTAAGTCGTACTAATTTGCATATTGCTAATACAACTGAGCAACTGTTGCTACTAGGATAACAACAACGTCAACAGAAATGCTAAAAAAAAGATTTTTATCTGAGAATCATGGTCGATAAAAATCAAAAGCTATATTAGTTTCCTCATTAAATTTCCATTGCATCATATATATTCACTTCTTACTGTTACATTTAGCCATCGATAACGATTTTAATTATGGGTTTCTGACAGATCAATTATCGATTTCCTAGTTCGGTATTAGCATAAAAATGAGGCGAACATTAATAAATAAATAACAGAACTGTTAATCTTATTGTTGTAATCGCGAGGCGTCAAAAGGCGATTGCCGTTGTCGGCATTTAAGTTGGCCATAAAATGTTGCTGTCGTTGTCCGAGTTGTTGTTGCTGCTGCTTATAATAACAAATTTGCATAATTATGCCGCTTATCTTGACCATATGTCTAGTCAATAGCAGACCGAACCGACTTTGACATTGTCAGCGGCAACGGCAACGGCAGCAGCAGCTGTTGCTGTTGAGGCCAAGCAAGTTTGCTGCTGCTGCTGCTGACACCCACATGCTGCAATTGTTGCTGCTAGAAGACCTCGCATCTTCATCATCATCAGCGTTAGAGCTGAGCTATGCAAAAAGCGACAACTACAATGTTATTTAAGGCCATGTTGTTGTTGTTGTCAGCAACATAAACAAGATTCGTCTGTTAGCAGCAACAACAACATAATAAATCGTAAAAAAAACAGTTAGTTGCAGTTGACGCACTGCGAAACATAAAAACTGACAACAAATTGATTGCCAATCAACAACGTGAACACGACAGCAACAGCAACAACCAATATTGCTGCTGTTGCGCCAGCAACAATTGCAGGTGTCAATGAATGCGACTGCATAAGGAAAAGCGTGACAGAAGAGGAAAGCAGCAGCAGCAAAACAGAGAGAAAAAAGTTAATTGGCTAATGCCAATTGCTGCTAATGTGGCCAGTTATTATGTCAAACGGTCAGCCAGCGATCATTTTCCCAATGACTTGTCATGCAACAGCAGCAGCAATGGCAAACATGTGGCCAAAGATACTCACTTAGAGGTTGATCAACCGGACCAGCTTGTTACAGTTTGCCGACCCACACGATCTCCCAGTTGCCGGTTGCCGGTTGCCAACTTCAAATGAAAGATGTCCATGAGGCGCACACGAACAAAATTCCAATAGCAATTAAAAATATTTACAACGCAAATGCAAACGGCAAACGCCACTTTTCCACTTACAAACGGAGAGAGATCCAAAGAGTCACAAATCGACAGATCGACAGATCGACGAATCCGTTCAGCACAGCTGTGCGCTCCACGGACACCAAAACCTCGATGATTTCACCACCAAAACCAATAACAACAACAACAACAGTGGGGATTTCAATTTACGCACAGTGCTCGAAAAGCTTCTTAACTCGTTAAGTAAATGAAATTTGTGTCAAATTTTGATAGGTTTTAAAGTAAATTATCGTAAGAATTAAGTAAGATCAGTTTGTAATGCAACCAATTTTAAGGACATTGAAAATATATAAAATACAATAATAAATAAAAATAGGATAACTCATACTTATAGAAACTCTTAAGTTAAGAACTCTCAAATTTTCATCATTTATCTATCGAAATTCCCAAAAATATATCCCACTTTATAGGTTTGAGTAGATCTACAAAAGTTTGCAACTAAATTTTATTTTATGCATCTTGAGTTCAATAATGATCAACATTCTACTATATACTACAGTCGAACTTCTATATAACGATTCTCAAGGGGACAAGAAAACACTTCGTTATAGAGAAAATTCGTATAGAATAGGTTTTTGATGGAACAAAGTTGCAGAAAAGTTCGATATACGGAAGTTTGACTGTATAAGTATATCGCCCTTCATAAAATCTTTTTGTTTCCCAAAAGTTTGCATTCATAATTCTGCTTGTTTAATTATGATTTCTTGTGGCTCAACTCAAAATTATGGATCTACTATATGCCACTGTGCAATGTCCAGCGATCCAGTTAGCAGCTGTATGAGTGAGTGTTTGGCGTGTGTGTGTGTGTGTGTCCAGTCACAGTAGTAGTAGATCAGACAGTAGAGCAGTTTCTCAGTTACAACTGCTGCTGTTGCTGTTGCTGGTGGCAGCTGCGTGGCCGTTAGAAATGCTAATGAAAGTCAAGCGACGAATCGTTCGCTATTCCTCCAGTCTCTCCAGTTCAGTTCAGTCCAGTCCATTTCAGTCCAGATACCGTCTCGATCTTTGCCATTGGCAGCTGTTGTTGCTGTTGCTGGCTGCTGCTGCTGCTGCTGGCTGGTGCGTTGCAATTTGATTGCATGGGCATAGAAAGTTGCCAGCCAGCTACCGTTTTGGAAGCGGCGGCAGCAGCAGCTGCCTCTGGGTATATTCGCAGCAATTGATGCTGCTGCTGCAACAAATGGCGGCAAGCAGCGACATATGCGGCACAGAGGCCGCTGATCATCATCAGCATTGAAATGTTTGCACTTAGAAAAATAAATTCGATAAAAGTTTGCATGTTAAAAATTTTAATAATTTTGTTGTTGCAAAAAAAAATTTAAAAAAATAAATTTCTTAAATAAATAGATTAAACAATACAAAATTTAAAAATTAATTTTAAATTTCACAAAAATATGTTTTCGATTTTTTACCATTCCTGAAATTACAGTAGTATTTTTTTAAATTCTTGTTAATATTTTATATATTTTTTTCGAGTCGCAGTTTTTCCTCTTTTGCGCGGAAATTCAGCACACGTGTCATTGTTATGATGTTTTTTTATTTTTCAAGTTTTTATGACTGCTGCAAGCAGCTTGCGCTATTCCCTCTTGCCCTCTCTCTCCCGCTCGCTTTCGTTCTGGGCAAGGACGTTTAGTTTTTGCCTGCCTTTTTGGCATTGGGCCTACCCTCCGGTACCGATCTCCTCGGCCCGCCTTGCTGCCTTTCCCCCCGTGCGACACATGTGCCTTTTGTTTCAGTTGTGCACATGGCGAGAAATGGTTATGGGATTGTGATCGAGAGAGAGACTCGAGACAGCAGGCAACCAGTTCCAGTCATCATATTTATGGCCCAACCAAAGGTCGCCGCACATGGCCACCAAATATATTTAACCCCAACGAAAAAAAGCGAAAAACAATGCATTTGTGAAGTTTTGTGCTACATGTTGGACATGTGCGTGGAATGCCTCAAGCAGCTGTGTGTGTATGTGACTTATCTTCATGTGCCTCATGTGTCACTGCGTTGTTGCAAGTTGCAGCAAGCTCTGCTAACTGATAAACCAAATCTGTGCAACGGCCCGCATCCTCATTGAGGGTCGCCTTTGGCATATGGCGATTTATGTGGGCTTGGGAAATGCTTTTCTTCTGCTTGATGGGGAAAACAACGTTTGAAAAAATACTATTGATAAGAGATTTATTTATTTTAGTTTATAGCCCAAAAAAATATCTGTTATGTCTGTCAAGGCAACAAAAATAAATCCCGAATTTCCTGCCAAGATAAAACTACTCCTTAAATTCTTTATTATATCATTTTAAGCACAACAACAATAACAAATAGCTCTCTAAATGAATGGATTAACTTTTGAGCCAACAATAAAGCCATCTGATAACCATTTCGAACATCTCCAATTTCGTTTGCAAGCCAATCGCATTCGGAGATCACAAATGTCAGCTTAGCTAAACTCAAAAGGTGCATGCCTCACTCTATCGGGCTGGTGGTAAGGTGCAACAGCAGCCAACACACAATTTTTTGGTTGAGTTCAAGTAGGCTCAGAGATGTCAAGCCTCGCAACAAACTCATCCATCATCCCAGCCAACATGGCAAATATGAAAGGGGATTGAGAGATAGATGTAGATTTAAGTGGCCTATCGGCTGACAAGTCTATCTTCTTCTTCCTTCTTTTTGGGTAGCAAGCAATTAGCAAACTGGCGACAAATTGTCGAGCAAACGGAAAACAATAACCAAAATTCCTGCAGATCCTAGATTTTTGCCACTTTCGACCACCTGCCGAGAGTTTTTGGCTCGGCTTCGCTGTTGTGTTGTGATTGGCTTTGGCCAACACTGAACACTGTGGCAATAATAATATTAGGCCCAACCCAAGCTACCTGTCGCGTTTGTCGCGACTGCCAAATGACTTACTTTTCCTTGCCGGCTTGTGGTCTATAGGATCTTTCTCGCTTATCATTTGGGCTTGTCTAGACGGCGCCGGCTGCATAATGAGTTAGTTAAAACTGAAACTGATCCAAAGGTCGTTCAGCCCACATGGCATAAATACTACGTCCGAAGAGACACAGAACAAGCCACCTCAGCTGCGCGCCCAATTAACACGCCAGCAGTTTATGAAATAAACACAATAATTGGAGTAAACTTAAGTGATGTACGAGGAAATGCCCTGTAATGCAGTTAAGTAAAAAAATTAGCTATAAATAAATTTCTTATTTTTTGGTATTGTTTTGGTATTTTATTTGAGTTTTAAACAGGTTCATAAAAATTTACAAAAAAGCTTATTAAAATATAAAAATTTATCTCAATCCAAAATTTTATTACATTTTCATTTGACATCAGAAAATAAACACAGCCCATTCAACTGCTCAAAAAATTACATAGGGTATCAAAAGCCCGGTGGCCGCTTCGCTCTTTCGACATTAACTGCAGCTTGGCCTCCACACACACACACACACACACTTACACACATTTACTCTCTTTTGACTAGCGGCGGCTGCAACGGTAAAAGTGCATATGGACAAATAACGGCAGCCGGCCAAACCAACCAACAAGAACAAAAACAAAGAAGCGAAAAAAAAAGTGCAGATGCAATACTAACAGGACCGACCCCCCCTCTCTTTTTGACGCTTTGCTGCTCTACGTTTTCCCACTCTCCAATTAGGGTAGCTGAAAATTGTGTGAGTGTGAGGCGGCTGCGCACATTTGCCTAAATAAACTCGATATATGTATATGTATATGCATTCCCCTTGATGTCGTCACAACAACAAAATGTTGTAGCATATGTCGCGGCGTGCGGCGCAGTTGTTATCCTTGCTGCTGCTGCTGCTGCTGGCATTGTTAATCGTATCCTGCGTAATAGCATAATAATCCCTAATCGCATCTGATCTGTTCACCTGGTTTTCGCCACACACTCGCACTCGCTCTCTCTCTCTTTCGCGCTCTCTCTCTATTTGCTTGGCCGCTGCCGGCTGCACATTCTCATCGATATCGCTTGGCAGCTTTACAAATATCGCGACGCGTCCTTTGTACGATGTATTTCCTTTTTTTTTCGAAATAATAGGCAGGGGTTATTTTGACAGCAGTTCATTTGCCTTCTGCCTTCTGCGACATTTGTCATACTCTCTTTTTTTTACTAACTCTCTCTCTCTCTCTCTCACTCCAGCTCCATTTCACAATGTGTCGACTTTCATTTGGCTTCCTTTTCATTCACAGTTTGTTCCATGTGTGCGGCTGCATTTGTTTCTGTTTCTGTTGTTGTTGTTGTTATTCATTGTCCTTGTGGCTTCTATGTATTTTTTTGTGTGTTTGACGCTTGACTAATGTGCATTTACATTTTGGTAAATTAGCAGCTATTTAGTAAATGTAACTCATTAATATTTTGTTGTTTGCTTTTGTTGTTGTAATGTGGTAGATAAATAGGCAATTTGTTTGAGTAAGGCAACTTTTTAAGAGCTTAATGTTATTTTTGTATTGAGTTTTTCTATTTTACAAAAGCACCTCTCAAAATTGTCAACCTGTCCTTGACTTTTGTTTTTGTCAGTGCCTTAAGCTTTTGCACTCGCATACAAAGTGCGATCTCTCTCATTAGCAAGTCGAGCTTGTCGTTTACTCTCCCAAGCATTCTCTCTAACTGTGCACCCCACTCGCGCTGTCTCGCTCTGACGCACTCTGCAAACAAAAATCGCCATTTCTGTTTCAGTTCCCATTCCCACGCAATGCGGACTGATTGTTGTTGTTGTTGAGAAAATAAACAAAAGCTCGACCAAGTGCCGCTTATTGAAGCGCTTCTGACTGATGAATTAGTATTCAGTTACCATAACAACTGTAGAGGCCGGATGCGATGTGAGTAGAAGGCTACATACAAACATAGCTAAAAAGTCAGCGATATATATCAGCATATATATATATACTTATTGCAAAACGGGATGCCATTCAAAATGAATAAAAAAGAGAGAGAAAAAAAATCAGTGCTTTAGCTAAAAATAAAAAAAAAAACAAAACGAATATATCAACAAACAAAGCAGCTAGAGTGCTGAAAAATTGTCTCGCCGAATTCATTAATGAGATTCGCGTATGCAACATGTCACCCAGCAACGTCAGCAACGATACCCCAACAGTAGGGGGGTGGGGGGAAGCAGTCACCCTTCAGGTTTTTGGCTTTTAATGGCCTAGACGCGGCCAGTGGATGAGTGACGCGTATTGGATTTCGACATGCCAACCCATCCCCATTCGAGGCATGCGGCTGCTTGCATATCTGCAACGCCATCTCCACATCTCTGGCACATCTCCCCCCCCACTTCCAGCTAGAGTTGCAGCTTCGGGTCTTGGCTAGGTCCAAGCTGTATGGCAAGTGCCCGCTGATTGACATGTGATCGCATCGCATTGCATCGCATCACTTTGCATCGCAGGTTCTTTGCTCCCCCCCTTCCCTCTTGCGTCGTAAACACCCTGTATTGAAGAGGCAGCAGAGCGAGGGAGCTCAGCTGAGCTGTGAGCACAGTTAACTTTGTTGGAGAGTTCTGTGCTCAAAAAGTACTTTTTGGCAAAAGTACCTCTGAAAAGTACTTTCTCTCAAAGGTACTTTTGAGCTGTGTCCAAGATGTCGAAAGAGAGGCTAAAATGGGAATTGCGGTAAATTGACTTGGATTTGTATGAAATAAGTGAAAAAGCCTATTTTTATCAATGAAAAAGTGCTGGGTATCTGCTATTCGATCACATTCAACTAGAGCACTCTTAGTTCTTCACTTAACCTGTTGCATCTGCGTCGCCGTCGCCGTCGCTGCTCATTTGTCATTCATGCGAAACACTCCAGCAGAGTCGTCAAGTCCAGTCCAACAACACAAATCTCGTCCGACTGGACCCAAAGAGTCATAAAATTATGATCGGTATTTTTGCTCGAAATTTGAACTGTTTTGGCTTTGTTTTTGTTTCTTTTTGCTTGTAAGTTTTTTAATTATTTGTCGTTTAGTTTTTCGACACGATTTCCTATGTATTTCATGCAACACCTTCGCCGGGTTTACTTGGAAATGGGCGCGAAATTCCGCAGCCAACAGATTTCGAGTTCGACTCTCAGCTTCCAACTTTTCTGCCGACTTCCACTCCCCCCACCCGCACTACCAGTCTCTTTGGACTCTATGGGAATGCAAATGAATGGCGCTAATTTGAGTCAATGAAATTTGTTTCGGAGAGAGAGAGAGAGAGGGTGAACATCAGCCCATATTCCCCTTATATTCATAATGAATGAATGAAGCTTAGCCTCAATTAGCACATGGAGCTGGAATACGATCCAGGCAGAGTGAAAGAGAGAGGGGAATTCGGGGGGGTCGCAGACAATTTCCAGACGTGTCATTTTTCACAAACAACGAACGCCTCAGGCTTCACTTTCAATGAAAATTTTCCTCACAATTTCCTCAATGACTTCAAGTCTCAAATCCAAATCAAAACACTCGAGCGGCGTCGTCGTCGTCGTTTTTTTCTTCTTTCTTGTGGTTCGTGGTCTGCTCGTGTAATATGATCGTGATTTCATGCCCAGCATAAGAAACCCTACAAGTGTGTGTGTGTGTGTGTGTGTGTGTGGGAGAGAGTGAGGGGCAGGGCGGGAGTCAAACATTCAACACCGAGAGATGAATGTATCGGGTTGAGTGTGGCAGCCAAAGATATCATAAACCCAAATTAAGATAAGCCACGAAGAAAGAAAGAAAATATTGCCTCGCTCACTCGCATAGGTTTCATTCACAAAATCACACATAGACCGCAGAGAGCGTGTAGAGAGTGAGCACAGATCGAAAGAGCGAAAAGAGAGAGAGAGCGCATTACTGCTGCCGACCAATCGCAGACAATATTGTAGAAGCTGGAGAAACTCTACATTAGCAATCGCAAAGCAAATGTTGCTACACTCTCCAAAGCTGAGAATTGTGGAGTGTGAGTGGAAGCCATGTGGATTCTACACAGCTGAGAGTTGGGAACTCTAGTTGAAAGCCGTGATTTAAGTTGAAGCTGGGGAAGTGTACGGAGAGCTTGAGTTGCTCCACAACGAGCTGAGAGCTGGAACTTGATGCCACTATGCTGAGAGTTCTAAAGACTTTTGTGGAAAGCAACTTTTTCACATAGTTCAAGCTGAGATTTGAGTTTATGCCGACTTTTCAAGCAACAAAAATACTATCAAAACATTTTATTTAAAATCCAAAAAGTTACCCCTGAAAATTACACACCTCAAAATAAATCCTCTGCGCAGAAGCTCATACACCACAGCATATCTCACCACTCAGTTCAAACACACCATTCTCCACAATGTGCAATGTTTCTGCTGCCATACATTTCTCACCTCTACTCAGTGATTTCCCCTCTCACATTCCAACCACGTACTGAAATGACGACTTGAAATCCTGATGCCAGGCTCTACAAAGCAGTTCCCCTTATGTCTACAAAGCAAATGCGTTTGGCTGCTCTCGCATATTTTGCCAGTTCTCCACGATAGGCGGAGCCAGTTTGTTTGTGGTTCGTGTTTTGAGTGTGATTTTTTCTCCCTCTCTGAGAGGGGCGCTTACACAGTTGGCCACTAAAATTAACAACCATGACAATTATTGACTATTTGAATTTTATTTATTTAAGTAATAAAAATATATATAATATTTTTTTAAATATAGTAAATATTCATACTTTTCTTAAGCAATTTCCCCTTTTAGCGGCGTGGAACAAGTTTTTATCCATGGCTTTGACGGTGGTTGGTTGGTTGCCAGATGTGGAGAGCGGGAGAGAGTGAGTGAGGGAGCGCGCGCAAGCGGAGAGTGTGAGAGCGCTCGTGCGAGTGCGGCAAAAACACGAAGTGTTTTCATTTGCTGCAGCCGCTCGGCACTTCAGCTGCGGCTATAAAAGGCCCACACCGAGCGCTCTCTCATTCAAACACAAAATTATCGTGGTCGTTGATGGTTGTTGCTAGTTCGCGCTAAAAAAAAAAAGAAATTCACATAAAATAAATAAATTGAGCAGCAAAATTCAAATTGATTTTGAGCAGCAACACATTCTCCAACAACAACAACAAGAAATGCAATAAATTATTTAAAAAACAAAAAACACGCTGGATTAAAGTGTTTGCTTTTTGTGTGTTGTGATCACAGATAGAAAAAGCTATAAAGTTATATTAAAAGTGTAACAAAAAAGAAGTTTAACAAAAAAACAACAACTCGCAAAAGCTCGCAGCTAAAATAAAACAAAACCAAAAACAAACAAAACGTTAAACCCTCGCTAAAGTAACCGGTACGACCGTGTAAAAAGCCGCCAAAATTCTACTCAAGGAGCGTAAAGCAATCATTTCGAAAATGAAATCCCTAACGGCCGTTTGCCAAACAGGCGCCTCAATGCCGGCCATCAATCCGAACGGACGCATCTCGCGCCACCCGCCGCATCGCGGCGACGGCGAAAATGCCGAAATGAAAATGTACCTCTCCAAATTGAAGGACCTGGTGCCGTTCATGCCCAAGAATCGCAAACTCTCCAAACTGGAGATCATCCAGCATGTCATCGATTATATTTGCGATTTGCAAACGGAACTCGAAACCCATCCGGAGATCAATAATTTCGATGCGGCGGCTGCGTTGAGTGGCGTCGCTGCTGCAGCGGCCGCTGCCGGCGGCGGCAACTCCGAAGGGGACGACGACGACGAGGAGGAGGAGGTAGAGATGGAGGCGGAGAGTCACGTCATCAACGAGATGGATCTGGATGCGGGCGATATGCTCGCTCAGCGCTTGGCCGCCGAGCAGCAGCAGCAACAGCAGCAGCTTGGCATGAAAATCTCTAGTCCCGCTGCCGTACGCATCCCGCTCATCGATCGCCAATGCCCGAACACAATTCTGCCAGCGGCAGCAGCAGCGGCGGCGTTAGCAGCATCAACAGCGACGCCTGTCCAACATCCACAGCAACAACAACAACAACAGCAGCTGCAGATAAACAACAGTTTAACAACGGTAAGTCTTAAAGCTCTGTTTCAAGTGTGTTGGCAGTTTTAGCTTTTTTCTCTAGCTGATTAAGGGAAATTTCACTCGCAGCTATTAAATCAAAATCTAGCTCTTTTTTTCGGCAGTTCGAGTTTATTTTCCAAATATTTCCGGCCAAACTTTGTTTGCATTGCAAATGAAAAATGTCAACTAAAAAAAGCCAACAACAAAAGAGCTATAAATGCCGAAACAAAAAAGAAGCAATTTACACATGCAAGAAAATTAAGCAAGCTCGGTGCGGAGTGGGGCGGGGTGACTTTTGCAACTTATTGTTGTTGACCTCATTTTGTTTTTGTTGTTGTTGTTGTTGGTGTCGCTAAACAGCGAGCAAAGGACGTTCGTTTGTTCGTTCTTACAAATTTCGCACTTTAAATTATAATTTTATTTAACATTTGCATGTGTGTGGAAAAATTTACATTTGCCTTCGTTTTGCTTTGCTTTTACCACCTCCCCTTGCTTTCTTTTCCCATTGCAGCAACAACAATAAATCTGCTGTTCGCACAATTTCATTTTGTTTTTATAGACATTTCACATTCAGAGATTTTTGCTGTCGTTGTTTTTGTTTTTTTTTTTTGCTTTTTCATTTCTTTTGTTGTTGCCATACGTAGCTGTTAATATGTACAACGTATGTATTTGTGTGTGTGTTGTTGTTGTTTTTTCGTTTTTCTCGCGGCCTTTTTTTGTTTTTGCTGCTGCCTCCTCTCTTCTTCCATTTTTGTTGCTGTCTGTGATGTTTTTAAATGAACACCTGCAGATACTTAAATTTGTTTCATATACATACGTGCTTGTGTGTGTGTGTGTGTGTAGACAGAGAGATCTCTACACACATACGCACATTCGCTTTAAGCTCGACTTCGGGCATTTGAAATTGGAGAATCTCATCAGAGTTGTTGTTGTTGACTTCATTAGCGCAGTTTTTGGCCTTTTTTTTTGTGTGTTGATTGGCAAAATAATATAAAAATATTAAAAATAATGATTGTTCAATACTTTTTAGGGTAAACAGGTTATAAATATTTTGTTGTTGTTGTTGCTCACATCTTCTTTGGTGGGCAACAATAACAACAACAGTGTAATTAGTATTGTTTGATTAATTATTGTTCGTGAGGAGAAAAGTTGAAGTATTTAAATTTTATTTCGAAACCCAAGAAGAAGAGTAAGAAACATCTGCATTGAAATTGAGACAGCGCCCACATCTTTCCAAACCCCCCCTCCCCTCCCCTCTCCACTCGCTCATCCTTCTCTCATTTTGTATGTGTCACCGAGGCCGCCGCAAGAAAAGAAAAAAAACTCAACGAATTCTTTCGTTCAGGCAAAAAACAACAACAACAACGCATTCACACATATGCACAAGTCATACATATGTATGTGTGTGTATGTATGTAGAAATCGTAAGAAGAAATGCACGTGTTCAAAATGTTCTCGTTACGTTGCTGTTGTTGTTGTTGGTTGCTTTTGCTTTTGCTGTGTGTTCTTTTTTTGTACTTTTTCGCGCCGCGCAGCTGTGCGCCAGTCGCCAGTCGGTCGCTTTCTACACATATTGTGCCCTCCTCCCCACCCCTCTTCACCCATCGTTTTGCCAAAGCTCTTGCGGTCACTCAACATAACAGGCAGCGACAGTAAGAGACGCAGCACAAACAACAACAACTACAGCTCATTTAGTTTTTCATAGTTTCTCTGCTCTGTTTTTGTTTTTTGCGCTGGCGCCTTTTCTTTGTCCCTTGCCTCCACTTAATTCGTTTTCAGGCAAAGGCAAAGGCAATGAAAAATACTCAAACGCTCGTAAACAAATGAGACGACAAACGGCGGAGCGAATAACAACAACAGCAACAAATTAATTGATAATTCGTGATTTGTTGTGCAAGTCAGCATCATCACACACACACACACACACACATACAAACACTTATACTTACTCTTATACTTGCACTCTTATACTACTACTTCTACTAAGTGAAGCTTAATGCAATTTTGACTAATTTTGTGTTCTCTTTCTTGCTTTCTCTCATTGCAGCCAAACAGCGGCGAAAAGGACAGCAGGCAATCGTAAAAAGCAGCTGCAAGAAGAAGCAGCAGCAGCAGCAACTACAACTAAACATTTAAAGCTACATAAATATTAAAACTTACATATATATAAAACCTATTAACTAATGTTAGTTCGTAGCAGCAGTGTAGTACAGTCAACTTCACTCAAAAATCACTCAACTCCACTCAACGCAAAAAAAAAACAACAACAACTCAACTCGTGTGAAGATCTCCACAGCAACAGCAACAACAACAACACACCTGCATATGTGGGCGTGTGGATGTTAAAGCATTTCACACACACACCAATACATTGAAAGAGTTTTAGTTTTAAAAGTGAAAACAACAAAAAACAACTAAGTAGAATTAAAAGTAAAGAAAGATAAAAGAGAAAAAAACCATTGTAAGCACTAAAACATTATTATTATAATTATTAATAATAACATTTAACTACTATTAGCAAGCAGATAATGAAGAAGAAGAAGATGATGAAAAAACTTGGCAAAGCTTTAAACAATTTAATTTTTTCCTTTTAATCGATCATTGATGAAATGAAATGAAAAAATGAATTTTTGTTTTTTATATGTTTAGTTTTTGGTTTAATTACAATAATAAAAATACATATAAAAAGAAATCATGTTAATAATTTTACGATGCAAAGCAAAAAAAAAAAAAAAAAAAAAAAAAATGAAGAACAAAGAGCAGCAATAAAAAAAACAACGCAAAAACACAACTGAAATAAAAAACGCATGAAAACAAAAAACAAAAACAAAATTTTCATTCTCATTTTTCAATTTACACGAAATATTTCCTATTAATTTTAAACATAAAAAAAAAGTCGCTTGAAAATTTTCCTATTATTGTTTAGCAGATAACAACAACAACAACTCACATTTGAACAATTAATTCATTTATTTAATAATATTTTATTTATGTTTAACTTTCACACAAGCAAACACCTCAAGGAACTTTTTTGTTTTTAATCATTTAGTTTTTTCCCCTTAACAATTTTCCTCTTAACAAAAAACTTTGAATATATAAAAGATAATACATAATAATATTAATAAAAATATATATATTGTATATATATATATATATATGTTCTGTGATCTGTAGCATACTTTGTACAAAGTGTTTTTTTTAGCATAATTATGCTATAATTTACTGATTTTTTCGGAAGAAAAGAAGAAGTTAAAAAATCGTAAATTATAATTATTTCCGTTTTTTCCCTAATACATTGATGTAAAATATAAAATGATGAAAAGAATGCATAAAAAAAAAAAAAAAAAAAAAACAAACAAAATAAATTAAATTATAGCTATTACAAAATAAATTACATAAAATACTATAAAAAAAAAAAAAATCTTTTTTTCTCCTTTTTTGTTGTTGGATTTTTGAGTTGGCTTGGGCTACCTGATGATTGTTTTAGTCCCTGAATTATGTGGAAATCTCTCGGGCCAAACAATGTGAAAAACTGTTTCCCATCTCTCTAAACAAGTGCAACGAATTACAACAACAACAACAACAAGCAAACAACATCAGCGTCGTCGTCGTCTGGAGAGGGGGAATTAATATTAATAATAATGCCTTTCAGTGCGGGTCATGCAACGAGTTTTCTCACGCATTTTCATTGTCTGGCTCCGGCTGGTTGTTGTTGTTGCCCCATTTGAGGGTTTTTACCAACTCAGGTAGCCCTTTTGTCTGTGTTTGTTTTTGTTTTTGTAACTTGCACGTGTGCAAAATTCTCTTGAGAAATATTTCTTTAGTTTAGTTTAGTTTAGTTTTGGTTGACAGTTGTTGTTGTTTGGGCAAAACGGATTTCTTTTTGGGTTTTTCGTTCTGTTGGGTTTTACCCGCAGCTGAGAGGGAGAGCCAGAGAAGTTGCAGCTGCGTCGCTCTTTGTTGTTGCTTTTGTTGCCGTCGTCTATTAGCGTTAATGATTGCCGCTTACAAATGCAATTGACCAATTGCCGCTGCCGCCAACTGAGGCGCTGCTCCGGAGGCTGGGAAAACTATAATAATACAAAGCTTGAGTTGGTTGGGGCTGGTCGGTGCCAGTCGCCCCATTCAAATGTCAATTTGGCTGCCCGCTGTAACAAAATCAAACGTTATTTGATTAACACTCAAGTAACGACCAAGAGATACCTCGTTAATTTTTTGGGAGAGGAGTAAGGAGTGTGTTCCTCTCCCGTTCCTAATATTTTCTTTCATTTAAAATTTTTTTTTACTAAATAAACTATGAAATCTCAAGTCCAAAAGCTTGATTTAAAATAGTAGGTTTAATTTTATTTGATTTTTTTTTTTTTTTGACAAAATTTTGTCTCTTGAAATGTTAGAAACAATTCAGTTCTTGGGTTTTTAACTTTTAATATTTTTAGAATTTTTTAGTTCGTAGTAAAATAAAACAGAAAAGTTAGTAAAAAAAATGTATGCTTACTTATGTATTGGAAAAGAACTTTCAAAACTCAAATCAGATGATTTTTGAGAAACTTATGACAGTTTGGAGTTAGTTAAGATATTTTTTCGAATCTTAAATTGGTATTTAATAGTCAAACTATGCTAAAAAGTGGATTGGCTTTGGATTTGAGAAACCTTTAACCTTTTTTAAATTTAAGCTTTTCTCAGAATGTCGAAAAATGTAACACAAATACAGAAAGGGTTCAAACTACCCCTTTAAGCTACTTCTAGGGTGTTTAAGCAAAAAAAAAACTTTTGTTTCACATACATTGTTTAGTGGCTGCTAGTTGTTCTCCCCCCCTCCGCCCACCATACCTTTTGGCGCTCTCTCTCTCTCGCTCTCTCGCTGTGGTATGCGCTAATTGTTTTGTGCATTCTGCAATAGCTAAGCGCAGCCAGCCCCAATGGAATTGTCAGGAGTTGGTCTTTTTGGCTTGGAAGCGGTTTCAAGCTGCATACAAAAAACGGCTCTGTGGCAATTAGCGCGCCTAGCTCGATTTTCACCCATTTTCTAGCTGTGTTTTTGGTGTTTTGTCTTTGGTTTTGTTTTTTTTTTTTTTTGGGTGCGACTCTGGCGTCGTGAAATCAGTGAAACTTGAATTACCATAAAAACTCGTGTAACAGTCGAAAAACAGCTGCGACGGCGACTGCGCAGTCGACGTTAAGCGAAAAAATTGTTTGACATAATAATTGTCAAGCTGACATTTCCAACAACGCAGCTGACAGCTGAGCGCAGCCGAGCGACCAAAAACGAGCAAGCCGAAGACCAACAAGTAGAAGCCGAAGCCGAAGCTTAAGCTGAGCTCAGCTCTAAAATGAAAGCTAAGCCGAAGTGCTGACGACGACGCCGACGCAACGACGAGTTCGAGTTCGAATTCGACTTTGTAGGTGCGCATAAAAATTGCATTTAATTGCGATTTTCACACGAAACACAAAGCGCATGAGCAACTGGCGCCAGTTGGAGCGGTGGAGCGGAGGAGTGGCCAGAGCGGCGGAGCGAAGGTGGCGGCAATTTGTGCAACTAGCGGTAAAGCGTAACTACTAAACAGCGCGAGACAACAACATAAAACAAGAGAGCAAATGGTAAAGTGGAAGAGGTGGTGAATTGACGTGAGTTGAAGTTGCGGCTGCTGCTGTTAGTTTTGCTGTTTGTGGTGGTGGTGGTGGCTTTTGGGAAACACCTGCAAAACGCAAAACTCAAAACGCAAACGCACCTGTTTCGCTAAGCAGCAAAAAACTAAAACAAAGTCAGACACCAACGCCAGCAATAATAACAACAGCAACAACAACGCGGACACGGCTCGCCAACTTTCGTAGGTTGCCGTGGTGGATAAGATGGCGTTGGGAGGTGGAGGTGGAGATGGTGTATGGTGTGTATGTATGTATGTGTGGGGGGAGTTACAGCTGGCAGCTCTGCATGACTTTGTGTAATTGAAGCAGCCGCATTGAGTTGAGTTTTGTTTGTTGTTGTTGTTGAATTAGGAAATCGAAACCGAAACGTAGCTTAAAAGGGGTTACTTGGAGTGGGGGGCTTCGAACCAGGTGCTTTGATTTCAGAGCGGGTTAGAGGGGGAGTGTGTGTGTGTTTTGATCAGGTGCAAGTGCACATGTTGCACATATGTATATAGAGAAACATATACAAAAAACAACACCATCTATGCGAATCGGAAGCGCTTTAGCTCAGCTGCCTCAGCTGGCGGAAGCGTTTTCAGCTAGCAGCTGTCTGTCAGCTGCAACAAAAAGCTGCACGCTTGACCATATGTCCAACAAAAACGTGTACAACAACTGGCAAATGGCCAGCGCGCATTGATTTCAGCTGCGTCACCTTCTTTTGTGGGCCAAACGGCTGCAATTGCAACTGCAACTGCAACATGCCGCATGTTTGCCTAATGACAGTGGCAGCCCTCGACTGCCCCCAGCTTTCAGCTCCCAGCGCCCAAACAATGACAACCCACCAACAATTCCAAGGTGCGGTAACAACAACAATAACTGTTGCAACTGACATTTGATCGAAAGGCAGCATGCTGCTGCGGAAGCTCATACTCCAGACTTTTACAAAGTCCACTCCAGACTCAACTATACAATCTGTGCCACATGTTGCCACAGTTTACCAAACAAAAGGCGCTGATTGAAATAGCCAAATGGACAACAACAAAGAACAACAACACTCCTGCCTCCGCCACAGCCACTTCAGATTCCAAACATGAAAATGAAAACTTTATTTGCAATAAAACTTAAGACAACTTCAAAAGTCTACCAAAAAATAATATGTCTGCAGGCAAATGTGGCCTTAAAATTGTTTTGAGAGATTTGAGGTAAAAAAAAAGGTTTTAGAAAATAATTTTTAAAATTTTTTTGACAAAGAAACAATTTTTTTTTTAATTTCTCAATGATTTAGAAGGTTTTTTTCATAAGAAATAAACTAAACTAAAACCCAATAAATTTTATTTTTGTGATGTTTTACCTAAAGAGATTTTTACAAAATTTAAATATAATTTTTTTTTTTTATTTAATTTTTTTAGTATAAATAGCTAAAAGGCTGCATTGCGTTAAATAGTTTATGGCTTATTTAATCTTGAATATTTTTTTTATGATTTAAAACATTTCTAATTTTCAATTATTTTACTCAATGCAAATTTCATTCCAATTCAAAGGTAATATTTTCTATTTAAAAATATTGTAACAGAAAACCTTAAAAAACGTTAAGTTCTAGTTGTGTTTAGTCCCAAAAAGACATTCAAAAAGTATAAAAATCCCATCTACCAGGTCAAAACCCACAGGCTTTGGCAATTAAGTGTCTTCACTTTGTATCCGCAACAAAATCTGAAGAAAAATATTTTTTTTATTGATATTTGATGTCAATAATAAATTGAAAGCCTAACAAGCATTTAGACATTAGGTCGTTAATCAAGAGCTTATTGGCCAAAGAAAAAAAGTCATAAAACGATGGCCAATAAATTGCGAAAAAAGGCGTTAAATACTTTTGGGAAAATGCATGAAAGAAAAATTGATAATTAGTATGCACAAAAATGCGCAAAATATTTAAACGAGCTGTCGAAATAAGTAAAAAAAAAAAGAAGTAATATAAACAACAATCGAAATTTGCGGGCGTTTTTCTCGCGCTGACGTTTTGCTTGACAACAATGTTGCCAAAATCCGCTTGATGCACAGATGTGCCACACACATAGACGAATGAGGCGGAGGAGGAGGCGGCGGCGGCGCGGCGATGACGACTTGCCAACTGGCGTTGGCGTTAACGTTAACGCTAAACTTGCAACAGCATCTGCATCTGCATCTGCATGCGGCAGCTACTGTCGCGTCGCGCGTGAAAAACAATATTTATGGCAAACAAATTTTCATATCGACAGCAAACGCCACGGCGCCGCAACATTTTTTATTTATTTTTGGAAAAATCATACCGCGTAAAATTGCCAATAAGAGGATATTAGTTTTGTTAAAAAGGAAAAATTTAATTGTGAAAATAATTATTTTAGGCGCCAAAACAACATCCTTGGCTTTTATAACATATTCCAAACTTTGCAGATTATCAAAAACTTAGAAATTTTTTATCTTGTTCTGACTTTTATATATAGAACTACCATTAACAGTCGGACTTATCTTGTTGATTTATCTGATTTTGAAAACCTATAGCTTTTTGTTCTTAAAACTACTAGAAGAAACTTTATAGTGAAACCTTTTTGACTTAAAATTAAAAAAAAATATGTAATCCAAAAAAGGAACTGTAAAAGGCAAGAACATTTTCTCGTCTATAACGACAAATGTTATATAAGTTTTTCAAAATCTTCCCATAACTTTTCAGTGTTCACCAAAAACGCCAAAAACTGAAAAACTTATTTCTTAATAATACAGGGTATCTTTAAGTCATTAACTGACGCCTAGACCACACACTTACTGTGGCGCACCCAACGCCAACGATGCCACAACATCACAAAAATGACAACAACAACAACGGCGCTTGGCAACTATTGGTGGCATATGTGTGAATTTGCGGCAGCCATATAAAATAATTAGGCAGCTAGTCATATAAAAAACAGAAAAGGCGAAAAGGTGGGCAAGCCAAAGATACCTGGAAATTCAATACATCTATTCGATTCGTTGTGTGTGTGTGTGTGTGTGTTTGTGGCAAGTTGATGTCAACGTAAATTACACAGTGCGCGAATAAGTGCGTCCATCAGAGAGTCAAAGCAACGGACAAACTGACTGTGTGTGTCGTAGCTCATAAGTTAGCCAAGTTAGTACGCTCTTACCGAAAAAAGAGTGGAGTTGGTTGGTTGGTTGGTTGTTGTTGTTGTTGTCGGTGGCGGCAACCTAAATCAAAGCGCTTGGCGCATAATCGTAAATTATATGCGAATCGAACAACTGTCAACAGTGGGGCCATTTTTGGGCATCCTTTGCCTTGGCTGGGCTGGCGGCTCCCAAAAACCTCAGCGCTCTCTTTGTCTGACATGGCCATGACAAATGTGCGACGGAAGTTGGGGCCAACAACAACTACAATTCGATGGCGGCGGCTTCTTTTGAGCATCCTTTTCTGTAGGAGAAACCTTTAAAGTCTTTGACAAGTTCGCTGATTTTCATTGATTGCACTTTTAATATAGAAGGGGTTAGGGGGGGGCCATATCCAGTATCCAACAAACCCCGTTTAAGCTTAAGCAATTAACTTGCTAATCGATCAAATTTTATTGTATCTTAAATAGAATTTGTATTTGCTGATCGCAAAGCAAGATAAACCAAAAAAAGCCACAAGAAAAACAAAACTTTAGCTGCTAAATTTATTGAATTTAATAACGCGCCAAGTTTATCGCACAGTTTTTGTCAATTTAACAAATTGCAGGCAGGCAGCAACAAACAACAACAACGAGCAACTGTTGCTGCTGCCAAGCCCCCAGAAAAAAACATATTTGTGGCTGCAACAGCAGCAGCACCGGCACAATGGAAATGGAATTGAATTCCTCGACGGCTAATAATGTCTTTGTGCACAATTGACGGCCAAGTTAACACACTGGACACACTACAACAAAATACACACAGAGAAAAGAATGTGAACAAAAGTTGAGGAAATCTTTTTCTAATGCCGCTTTTCTTCAAGTGTAAGCACTGGACAGTGCCTAAAAAATAGTGCTTTGGAGGAAGCCCGAACAAGAATTTATTTTACGAGCATTTTTTCGTTGTTGTTGTTGTTGTTTCTAAGCGGCTCTATCAGCCCAAGATCAATGAATCAATTAGCGCAAAACCCAAATGAAAATGAATGAAAAACCCAGCTTAAAAACGTTAACAAAATGGAGTTGGCCAGCAAACAAACCTGGCTGTTAGCCTGGCCAAGGCGTGGGATGGCATTTATCAAAGTCGCTTTGGTGGCTTTGGCTTTGACTTGAGTGCAGCTGTTTGCAGCCTGCTGCCTGGCTGTTTGGCTTTTGTTTTGCGTGTTGCAGTTGCAGTTGCAGTTGCATGCAGTTGTTATTGTTGCATATCGTATCAATCAAGTGGCGACTTTGGTGGCGCATTAGTCAGCGCCGTTGGCCGAAAACAATTCAATTGCGCCTTCCCCGATAAGAATAATAATGCACAATTCTATTTAATTTACATTTTGACACTCGCCATTTTTACGAGCTGCAGGCATTAAAAATATATAACAAATAAATATTATAAAGTTTCAATCGTTTTAAGCTAATAAATTATCAAATAAATTATTTAGGTAGCTTTCATATTTTAAGATTTATGGAGTAGGTTCTTTAAGAAGATCAAACAATTATTGTATAAATCAAAGTCGAAAAAAATTATACGATAAGTAAAAGTAACGCAAAAATAGCTTTGAGCTTAAATAATCTCTTGGTTTAAATAAAGTTAATATGTAGTTTAATATTTTATAATATTTTTGATGATATTTGTTTAACGTAAGTCAGAAGAAGTTGTAATCGCAAAAAATCTATTGAAAATCTAAACTAAAATCTAACTGCCTTCCGTCAAACTTCAAATCAGTCGACACAACAAATTAACTTGGATAAAAAATCGAACTTAAACTCGAAACTCGACTTGAATACATTATGTTAATCTGGAGCTGTCGGCTGTCTAATTAGCGCGACGCTATCAAAGTTTCGTCGGCAAAAACTCAAACGAAGCCCACCAAATTTAAAGGTTTCGTTTTTTTGTTGCTTTTCTTCAATAATCGCTGTGCAAAAATCTCATTAACGCCGCAACAGAATCAAAGCCGGTCACAAAAAGCCAGGCTAAAACGCAGCTCAACTGGGCCAATTAATAAAGAAGCGTGAAATTGAATTTCTTTACTCTTATGCGCAAATTTCACACCCCAAAAGAATACTGTTGCCCCAAAGCTTTGCCCCCAAAAAATACACACAGATTGTGATAGAGATTCGAGTTGATAGAGGGGGGAAGGGAAGGCAAATGCATCACAAACTGCGAAAAGAAACACTCCAACCGAAAAATAAAATGCAGGTGTGGTTAGGGTATGGGGCATGGGGCATGGGGCATGGCTGCGAACTGGGTACGGCTATTAAAACTCAATCTGAAATTCAAATCGTAATATAATGCGATCCTCTCAACTCAAGAACAAAGGCAGTCCCAACTCCAGCTACAGTCCAGGCTCCAACAACGACAAAACGAAAAACCTTGAAAGTGCCCCAAAAAAACAAAAAAACTATTCACACAGTGAAGACTGCAAAAGAAGACTCGAAAGGCCAAGAATGTGTTTTTGTTAGGCGCAACTTTTATATTTTGGGCTTTTTTCGATTCGATTCGAAACCAAATCCAAGCTTCGTCTTTTGGGCTATCTTTGCGTTTGATCTGCGTCGAGTTTGAGTCCAAGTCCAAGTCGGAATTGGAATTGGAGTTGGAGCTGGAGTCGAGACGTCGACGGCTTTTGTGCCCCGCAAGGAATTCTTTCAATTCATTTCGTTTCGTTTTTTTTTCTCTTCTCTTTCTTTTTTGATTTGGCAAAACATCCTTCGGGCACAAAACGCGCTGCGCATTTCAATGGCTTTTGCCTGCTGCACGTGCAGCGTCCGAAAAAGTCTACCCCTTACCGTGCCCCTCTTCTCCCTCTCCTTCTTCTGCTTCTTCTTTGTGCTGCCTTTGAGCCGAGATTGAAATTTGTTGAACACCGGCGTGGCATAACTTTTTGTTTTTTTTTCTTCTTGTTTTTTGCCATTTGTTCTGTGGTTTTTGTTGTTGTTGGTATTTTTGGGTTCGACTGCGCTTCCTTTTGACGATGACGACTTTTATTAATATTTGGGGATCGTCTTGGAGCTGTGGCAGCATGGGAGCTTCGATGGGCTCGGGCAACTCAGAGCCGTCAAACAAAGCAATGCGTTTCTTGGAATTGCCCTTTTTTGAGTTTGGGTTTTGGTTTTGTTTTTTTGTTGCCACAGCTTAGCTCAGTCTTTGTGTGTGCAATGCCCCATACACTGGGAAGAATTGGGTGTTCCCACTTTTTCAAGGGATAATCTTTTATGGAGATAGGGTATAAGTACTGATTCTGATTATCGATAAGGATGGAACGATAAGTGAAAAAGAAGTTTGCGAAAAGATAGCTTAAGCACAAAATCGACAAACTTGGTTCACAAAATTATCGATAACATTTTATGATCTCAAAAGCTCTATAGCACTGAGCTTTTGGCACACAAGTGTGAGCTTAATTTGGAGTAATTCGATAACACTTTGACTTGGCTTAAAATATAGTCAAAACTATCGATAGCAAACATTGTTGCAAATTTATCGATAACGTTTAGCTTAGCTAGACATTTAGACTCTTGGTGAGAACTTTTGTTTTAAATTGAACAATATCGATATTTATCGATAAACATACTTTGATCGATAGTCCCAAAGGGCTCTTAACTTTAGCTGAGATTCAAAAAGGCAAATTACTTAATTTCCAGCTCATTCCAAAAGTCGATTAATTTACAATCGATGCGCATTCATTTGCCTTAAACTTTGAGAGCTTTTTGTTTTATTTTTTGTGATCTTTTAAAGACAAATCATGTCCCTTGGTCGATCTTCCATCCCCCCTCCTTCCCGCTCTCTTTCCTCCTCCATTTTTCGGTTTAGTTCGGTTTTGTTTTTGGCCAAATTCATCGTCTTCGTCGTCGCCGTTGTCGCTTCGGGCCATTTGCCATTTGCAGCAATTCCAGGTTGTTTTTTGGTCTCGAAATTAAGTTATAATTTAGCAATGCTCCTCTTCTTCTTGCTCTTCCTCTTCTTCGTTTTTGGCCAGGCTGGGTGGTCGTTATTTGCATTTAAATTGCTAACAAATCATCTCGGCCTTTTGATTTATTGTGAAAAGTCCTTCGAGCCGTCAATTAAATGATGGAATGAAGAAACAGAAGCGGCTGCAGTTTTATGATAACTGCTTGCCAACCCTGCCCGCCCCAACCGCAACCGGTAGCTTAAAGCTGCCTCATCCTCCCGTCCACTCAGCATTAACTTATCTTTATCTTTTTTTTTTTTTTTTGGATTTTTGTTGATTTTTTCGGGAGTTATTTTTGTACTTTTTTTCGGTTAAGCCAAACAAACTTTGCCGTAAGCCGGAAAATGAGGTGCGTCGCATTGCAGATACAAAAAGACAGATACAGATACGGATAAAGATAGTAAGAGAGAGAGGGAGAGAGAGGTAAAGAGATAAGGCTGCCTCGCAGTCGACTGACGACAAGCGACAACCGCGGCGGCGGCGACACATCGCCAACGAAGAATGCCACAATTCATAAAAAAAACGAAATACAAAAACAATTCTTGTTGTTGCTGCTGCCGCTGTTGCTGTTGCAGCCACTTGGCAACGAGCGTCACGTAGCAGCGGCATCATTAGCCACCAGCCACCATCACATCAGCCCAGTTGGCATCGGAGTTGGAGTCTAAAACCCACCGACAACAACTACACTGCTTTACCTTCTCAACTTGTTGTTACTTACATTTAGATACCCTAACAAAGTGCATTAGCATTAGTTTTGCGGGGCAGTTTGTCAGGTGTATGAGATTAAAGTAACTCGGAAATGTTAAGATAAATTCAGTCAATAATATAAATTCTTTACCAAAATATAACCTTTAACTGAAATTTTAAAATTTAACAAATATATATTTTATTATAAACATTTTTATTTATATCTTTTTTCTAGCTGATTTATTTATGATATTTTCCCTTTAAAATGTGTTCCAAAATGTTTTTTTTATAATATCGGACTGCCCAAATTGAGCTTAGATACAAGGAAATTATACTTCTTGCTCCCTTAATTTTTTTATTTTATTTATTTTTTTTCATTCGATCAATTTAAAGTTTATATTTCCTTCAAGTTTTGCCAAGTTAAATCTACTTAAATAAATAATAGTTATAATATTTTTTCACTAATAATTTTCAAAAGTTTTAAATCTGTCTAACATTTATTTTTATTTATTGTCTTCATATCCTTCGGCAGAGCATTCACTCGTCGACTTGTCGTCGGCGTCTCACAGACGTTTCTTACATGTTGCTTATTTGCTGTTTGTTTGCTCATTGAGCGGCCTTTCCATTTTCCCACTCACTTTACTTGTTGCTGTTGTTGTTGTTGTTGTCTGCGACTGTTGCTCATTAATCCCGATTCCGATCCCACCGCAGCCGCAACGGCTGGCTGGCTGGCTGGTTGATGCTGCTGCCACAGCTGCACCTACTTTTTAACGCTTTTGTTTTGCTCCGACAGCGTCAACGGTTAACGTTGAGATCGGCACACCTGAGAGGAAATGCGTAACGCTCGACAATGCTCGAACCCGTCTCCCCCTGTCTCTTCCAGTTTGCTGTAATTTCCACGAAATTAGCTGCTCTGCTCTCGCTCTCACACACACACACACACTCTCTCGCTCTCTCGCTCTCTTCGCTTTGCAAAACCCACACAGCTGCACTGAGATTTGTTTTTGTCCACGCTGGCGGTCATCAACTGTAAAAAGAAGAAGAAGAGGAAGCGCACATGCGGGTTAAGGGTCTTCTACTACTATTTTGAGGTCTCTCTCAAGTGTTTGGGCATTGTTTTTGCCCTATTGACAGGCATTCAAGTGGAATTCCCGCGCCTCTTTCCAGTTGCAGAGACGGCTCTCTTTAATTGTGCCATAATTAATGTGGGAACTGATTGGGAAATGTGCCGTTGATTGAACTATTACACGCACCCGGACTTCGAGACATAAACAAAACAAACCAAAACCAAAAGACGGAAAAAAGCCATGTTGAAATTGTCAGCAGATTTTTGTCAAGACTCAAAAACACTTGAAATGGGCAACGAATTGAAACGAATATGACAAAAAAAACATTTTATGGAAGAGTTAAAAGAAAATATTCCATGCTTGAGTTCAGCAAACAAAACGAGGCATTTGTAATGAAGCTTATAAGTGGGCAAAGCAATCGTATTTTAAACGTTTTTCTTTTTAAGTAACCTGACCCCAAAACTCAACGCTTGACTGCAAAAAGCATTGAAATGGCTCAAATGTACAATTGTACCAAACCTTTTATACTTTGGTACAGCTTCTATCAACTTGGTACACATTCTTATACAAATGCTTACGGTACCAAAAATGCAAAGGGCAAACAAGAGAGTGCGAGAGCGCTTACCAAAGCAGCTTAAGAGAGAGCGCGAGTCAAGATCATTCGTCAAGTTACACATACTTTTCATATCGAAGGAAATTAATGTGTTTAATTAAATTAAATACGCATAATAAATGTGCTTTATTAATGTTCATTTTGTGTTGCAAATGTTTGATATTTATTATTTATTGACTTATAATTCGGTTTTTGTTGTGTTTCACCGCAAAAGAGTCTTCTGTTGTTGTCTCTTTCTTGCGTAAAGGAGAAGAAAATATCAAAGTGAACGAAACCTTCAGAGTTGTTGTTGTTGCACATTTTATGTATAACAACAAACTTTAAACTTAAAACTAACAAATATGATTAATTATGTTGGCAAAAAACGATATTTTTAAGGTAATGAACTTGTCACGATGCAATTATAATCCCTAGAACATGAGCTTAGGCGTGACAACTCAATATTTTTTGGACTTACAATACATACACACACACACACACACATACATATATGTAGAACAAGATGGCGACCCACCCAGGCACTAATCCGTTAACAGGCAAATGCGGCTTTTGTTCGATCTTGGACTCAGTCATTTGGCAGCATTAAATCCTAGCGTCAACAGGCGACTTGTTGTTGTTGTTATTGTTGCTTGTGCGCATAGTTTAGGCCAGATAAATCTCAAGCTAAATGGCCAAAAGTCAAAATAAATTAAGCCCACATGAGTCCACAAGAGACCCAAAAGAACCCGATGACGGCGACAGTCACCAAAAACAGAAAAAACAAACGTCACACCCTTTTGGCCAGGCATTTGACCCACCACACACTGAAAAACCCGGCCCAAACAATCAAATTCAAAAATTGGCGTCCGCAAAACGACGCCCACATGCAGATGCCGCCTGCCTCCAGCCGTTGCACACACACACACACACAGACACAAGACAATGGGGCAGGGCCGGGCACGGCTGCAATGTGTTTTTTTTTTTATTCATTGCAGATTTGTCACCAGCTCGTTTTCCAGCGCCGGCGCCGGCGTCGACGTCGACGTCAAACTGTTCCAAGTTTGACGAAACTGAAACGAAAATTCAAATGCGGCGCACATACGACAAAACAACAACAGCAACAACAATAAAATAAATGTAACTGCAAATTTGCAATTGGAACAATCAGTGTTTCATGTGTTGTTGCTTTTGCTTTTGGTTTTTGCCCTCGAAAATGTCAACGCCCTATTGGAATGTTTGCCGTTTACTGCTTTCCAGTTGCGCTACATGCACTCTCTCTCGCCCTCTCTCCATCTCGCTCTCGCTCTGGTGTGACATACTTTTACTCCAGAACACATTTAATTACATATTCGAAGATTGAGACATTTCGCTCTACGTATGTGTGTGTGTGTGTTCGATATCGAATTAAATTGTTTGTTTTGCATTTCGCGCATTGCACGCGCTGTTCGATCGGCCGCCATCGGCCATTCGGCATGCTTTACTTTTTTATGCTTAAGCGACGCAACGTCAGCGTCTGTCGCCCAATTATTTCGGAGCCCCCCACCCCTTCCCTTGCGCACTCCTTCGACGCGTCGACATTTGGCTGACATTTGAGTTCAAACACCTGCAATGCATGCGCTCTCTCGCTCTAACACTCGCATTTATATACATATGTTAAAGAAATAAAATTATTTTACGCGGCGTTCGCTGCGCTAATTTGAGTAAATTTTTTAATTTATATCCATTGCGATTGCACGTTATAAATTTAACTTAATAGACTTTAATTGCCAACAGTCAGCAGCACCTGTGCCTACGTCAGCGAACCATTCCAGTCTAGGCCAAAGCTTTGGAAGCTTCAAAATCACAGTCGGTGCTCAAAATTTGTCATTTGAAGTAGTTTTAGTAAGCAGAAATAAAAAATTTGCATATATTCTAAGTTTAACATTTTATTCTATAAACTTGATCAAGACAAACTTTAATTTATGCAAGTTCCACTATTCAGGCTTCCACTTTATGCTTAATAATAATAAAATTGTGTGTTAACTTGGCAAATCACAAGATCAACAGCAAACGAAAAAAATTCCCACAAGTCGCTGGCTGACCAAAGTTTGATCAGGTGCGCATACAAATCTTGCGGCAACGTTCAGTTAAACAAAAAGCAAGAAGAAGCAGAACTGAACGACGTAAAGCAAGCAAAAGTTAATGAGAAAGTCAAATAAACGAAACAAATAACATGCAAAGTGTCTGCTGTTAGTGTGTGTGTGTGCGCGTGTGTGTGTACGCGTGAGAGAGCTCTACTGCGGGGGCGGCATCAAGAGACCCAGCTGCGCAGGCGTATTCTGTAAAGCTTTCCATAGCAACGATGCTTGTATGATTAAGTGGGCAAAGATAGAGAGAGAGAGAGAGGCTGCACAAGTGGCCTGGGCTGGCCTGGGTTGGCCCTGGGGTAAAAGTCGATGGCAGCGCAAACATTGCAAAGTTCAACAAAGCTGAAAACTTTGCAGCTGTGTCAATAATGAATCTTCTTCACTGGGCCCCCATCAATATGAAGTCAACATTGTTGCTGCTATTATATTGAACTGCATCTGGCAAATAAAACCGAAAGTGGCGCTTACAAGTGCAGCGAAGGCAGACGGCAAACAGCAGACTGCAGCTGATAAGCAACAACAACAACAACAACAAGAGTCTAAGTCGCGAGCAACAACAAAATTCTAATCTTAATGCAGTGCTTGAGTGAGATTGCATCATGTGTGTGTGTGTGTTTATGCAGTGGAAGCTTTTTGGGTGGCCCTTGTTTATGTTTATGCTGGTCTGCTGATTGGATGACTCAAGCAGCGCTTATCTTAGGTTTCGTCAGGCATGGTCTTTGGCTTGTCAGTTCACTCAACTTTGAAAGCTCATCAGCAAGTTTTATCTTAAGAAGCCAGCTTCAAAGCGAAGTAGATAAATATGAAAGAAACATTTTTCTGTTTATATTTTTGCATTCGATGCTTGAAAGATTTCATTGATAAATAAGCCATAAGCTGACAAAGATATTCCTACTTAGTTTTAGTAATTTGATTTGATTCAGGAATTTTTGGTTTTTTGAAAGCTTAATAGCCAATAAGTCTTTCTATTGTTCGCTTGGCTTTTTATTAGAAATTTATACAGTGAATCTTGTGAATTTTTGCGGGGATTTTTCTATTCATGAAACAAACAAAACTTTCCCATAACTTATACAAAAATAAACTAGTTCCTTGAATCGCGTCAATTTCAGTTTGATTTGATTGGCGCCAGTCAGCAACGCCGCGTCATGATCTTCTCCTAGATTTGATTGGCCTGTCCGACTGGGTGCTCTAATTCAATTTCATTCACTGTTCATATTTACAGTTATACAATTGACACTGGGCTTTGGTCTCTCTCTCTCACTCGCTATGTGGAACATTAAACGCATAAAACGGTTGTTGTTGTTGTTATTGTTGTTGTGATGTGTTTTTATATTTTTGTGCTTGATTATTCTTAGTACACATGAGGTCGCGCCGCCAGGCTGGGTTGCTCATCATCATCATCATCATCTCGCTTGCTTAACATAATTACACCATTAATATTAAGTTGAAGAATTATTTACTGTTTATTCTCTCTGTCTGTCTGTCTATCTCTATTTGTCTGTCTGTCTGTCAGTTAAGCTGTCTGTTGTCGCTTTTCATATTAAATATTATATTTTTTTTCTTAATTATTGTACAACATGACATGACAAGGGATTTGCATTGCTCGCTTCGCTAAGTTTAGCCAATTGCAAAAATCATTTTTTTTCCAGCATTAAATTATTATTATTAATGTCATACAATGGTCATTTGTCACGATTGTTGTTGTTGTTGCTGCTGTGCTTTATGGCCGTTGCATTGCAGTTTATTTATTTTTCAGTTAGAAACGATTATAGCAATAAGCCTAACAATAACAACAACAACAATGAAAATAGTCGCAACGCTTTATGCCCAACGTAATTAGCGCAATTTGCATTTCCTGACTGACTTCCCGAGGTTGCGCTTCGATTTCTTGGTAAACGTAACAAATACTTGGTACTCGGTACCCGGTACCAATACTCGCCAACAGTGAGAGAGAAGTTTAGCTTTTTTTCGCCTTGTTGTTGTTGTTTTTTCCCCCATTGTTTTGCAATTCATTTGAAATCGAAGTCGAACTGTGTGTTTGGGTTTTGTTTTGTCGTTGTTGTTGTTTCTTCATGCATTTTGTTTAACAGGTCGTCGCCGCTGAGATCTAAATGTTACGACAGAGAGCAGCAACAGCGCTGTCGTTGCAATTTTAACGGGGCTTTCGTAATCGACACGATTGCACCTGTTCTCGAAACGAAAGTGAAAAGCATTAAATTTACATTGTTTTACACTAATCTCGTTGGCTCCGCTGAAAGTAAAAACTGCTGCTGCTGCTAAGCAAATTTCACTTTTCATTGCCTAATACATATTAATTATAATTGGATATTGACTCGACTCGGACGTAACAGCAGCTGCTCGTGACTCAATTTATTTGAACTTAATTTTATTCTTTTCAGCATTGGCGGCGGCAGCAGCTGACCCGCCGAATTAACAGCAGCAGCAGCAGCCAACAGGCATTTACACAAAACCAAATTTCAAATGTCACACACACAAGCGAAAATCGCCGCCACACGCACATCGTGCCACACAAAAATTAAGAGACAGAGCGAGACAACGATTGCGAGGAGGGAGAGCGTGAGTGCGCGCGCGAGAGTGTGAGAGAGCGCTGGGAGAAATATTCTCTCAGCTTGTGCAAATATTCTAGTTCTCAACGTCGGAGAGCTTTACATGCTCATTTGGCAGCCCTCGAACAACAGCTCCAGTGGCGCAATTGGTTAGCGCACGGTACTTATAATCAGTACTCTGTGTTGTATGAGCTATGCCGGGGTTGTGAGTTCGAGCCTCACCTGGAGCAGGTCGTTGTCGACGATTTTTTCGTCATTTTTTTCGATTATATATTTGTTGTAATGCTGATTTTTCGAATTATTAAGCTTGTAACTTGAATATAGCGATTTTTAGAAAGGTTTTAATATAACTGGAATAAATTTTTTGCACTGTTTTAAATTTCAAACGGAGTTTCGTTTTCCTTGAGTTGTTTACACTTCCAAAGAGTCTTAGGTTCTGCTAGTAGTGGAGACCCAATACATTCAAGGTTTATTATGGTGCAGCCTGTTATTGGACAGGAAATTTGCTTATAAACATTTCACATTTCTGTCAAAAAATCAAAAAACCCAAAAAAAAATCTGAAGTCAAACACATCAACAGAGCCCATGGCCATATCGATGAGGAGATGTTGTGTGTGCCGACAGCAACAATTCCCAGATTCTCCGATTCTTTGGTGTGCCCTTCCCCCCCGCCACCCCCCTGACAACCCTTTGGGTTGGCAGCTTCAAGCAGCTGTGGCTGAGTCTGAACATGCCACCCAAACAAATCGAGTGGCAGAGTGGGCAAAGTTTGTTTAAATTTCAACAACAACATCAACACACACAAAGCCCACTCCCCACTTCATGTTGCTGCATGTGGCATGAAGTGGGCAACAGTCAAACAACAAGTTAATCATATGACGATAGAAGAAACCAGCAGACTTTCGAGTTCAACAAATACTATATGTTTGTATATACTCATTGAAGCTTTGAGGTGCGGGTGCTGAAACGTAAAAAGCGCCCATTAATCAATACAAAAATCGAATAATATCCGTTTCAGATCACTTGGAGAAAACTAATAGTAGGAATTTTACAGATTAAATTGAGTTTGCCTTGAAAAAGTTAGCTTTTAAAATTTGTAGAATTTTTGAAACAAATTTGGTTATTTAGACCTAATTTTGAGTACTTAAACATTAAATATCTATTATGGTCTGGCTTAAATTATGAGCTAAGATGCTTGAATTAAGATCTAACTTACTTTCAGTACAACATTTCTTAATCAAATATTTTTTTCGGATTACTAAGGAACCTTTTTCTACACTATTTCAGGATAAAGTTGCATACTTACCATTGATCTTGCTTTAAGTTTGGTTCTCTACAAAAATAGTTTGGATATCTTTTCTCGATTTCCTAAGTTCAAGTTAAAATGAACAATTTAAAAACAAAATATTTAAATAAAAATCAAAAGCTTTATTTGAAACGGAGCCAGGACTTAAAATTGTGATTGATTCAAGTACATTTTGTTCTACTTTTTCTACGGTTTGTACTATTTTAAATAATTTTCATACAAAGAGTCTTAAAATATTCAAGCACAACTTAAATCTTGATGGAAATCCAAAACGAATTGCTTTTTTTCTTGAAGTGTTATGTAAATTATGAATAGATTGGAACTGAGTTTCGACTGGGAGCCGCCGCAATCTAAATACAACAAATCGAAACGCCAAACAGATGCGTTTCCCTTGCCACAAAAACAGAAGGCGAAGACGACGAAGTGGAAGACGAAGAAGGTGTTGAAAGTGAAGAGTTGGCGGCCCAGCTGTGGGCGTTGTGGCACTGTAGCACTGTGGCATTGTAGAGTGCTTGTGCTGCCTGTTTGTTTGAAGTATGAAACTCAATAAAAATGAAGCAAGACGCAAGATGATAGAGGGAAAGAGAGAAGAGGCAAACCGGAGCCAATAAAATGTTTGCAGACCCATCGACTACAAAAATTGTTTACAGAGCTTCAACACTTAGCATAAGTTTTGTGTTTTTTTTTTTTTTTTGCTGTGGCAGCATCATCGGCAGCCGCATCAGCAGCTGCTGCAACAACATCGATCGATCTTTGGTGGTGGTCCACAGCACAGATATGTATGTGTATGTATGTATGGGCGTGTGGGCGCGCATGCCCCAAGGGGGCACCAGGCAGGCTGCTCAAAACGTGGGCAGTGGCGTGCGGAATTTTTGCTTAAACAAATATTTAGCCAAGCAAAAAGTCGCAGGGCATCATCATTATCATTATCATGCATCAAGCATCATCTCGAAGATCATCATCATAATGATCATTATGATGATCAAGTTGAGATTGGCATTCATTATGTGTTTACAGCTGCAATATTTGGGGCAACATTTATGCAAAATAAACAACAACAACACACAGAGATTCGTTTGCTCCTCACTCTTTTTTCGCTCATCCTGTTATGGCCCCAGCATCCTACCCCGCCCCCCTTGAGTGCTGCTCCCCTTTGGTTATGCTTTGCTTCGATTTTATGCAAGAGGCAAGGCGGAGGGCCGCAATTGATTTGGAACAGACCACCCAACCTATCAGCTCACACGTACCGGAACGAGCTATAGGCTATCCAACCCAACCCCTACCCTGCCCACACCAGCATCTTCTCCTTTGGCTGGCAACATGATCTTCGCCACGTCGCGGCAATCTTAACTACACTTGGACAAACTTTATGATCTAGAACTTGTTCGGAACCCATAGAAACAAGTTGGTGTGCTGTCGGTTCTCGGTTCGAAACAATGTTTTGGTACGATATTTTGTTTCTTGTCAAATCTTGGCTTCAATTTGGCCAATTTTAAAGAACTGTGACTGTCGGAGCAACAAGTTTAAACCGGTTCGCGGTTGAAGCAATATTTTTACACCGATGTTTAGGAACTTCGCATGTTTTCGAGTCAGATTTTGAACCTTTTCAGCCCACGAATTGAACCAACGTCTTAGTCATTGGTTCACTAAATGTTGGAACTCTAACTTTGAACCGGTTCGGCTAAAATAAGACTTGAAGCCATTTGAGAAAACGCATTTTTAGTATTTTATTGCAGTTTTACATGAGATTGCTGTTTTTTTTCTAAGTGTACCAAAGTTTCGCCTGTCTGACACTCATGTTGCCAGCTTGTTCTGTTTCTTGTTCCTTATGTTGCACTGTTTTTTTCTTGTTTTCTTTTTTAGTTTGTTTGTTTATTTATGAGCTGTCCGTCCAGCAGTTGCCAGCTCGATTGCTGCGTGGGCCAACCAAAAACGTAAAAAATCAACAGAGAGAAGAAGTGAGAATTAGGCCAATTAGTAGTATTAGTTCTTCCTGACACTCCCGCTCTCCCTCTCCCCCACTCTCTCCCGCTTCTGGGCAACATCAGCGGCATGGTTTTTGTGTCTTTTAACACTAATTGCAATGTGGTTGGCTTGCTGCAACATTCTCAAGTGGTGGCACCACCACAAACTAAAGTGCTTTGTGGGATAAAAAGTGTGAAAATTCGAATACAATAAAACTGAGAAATTGTTTATTTATTGATAAAATTACTTAACAATCGCCGATTAAATCACAATATATTTCATTTTAATTATAAAATAAAAATCACATTAAAAATAAAATTAACTTGATTTACAATCGTTGAGTTTTTATTGAATTTTATATTTAATTTAATTAGGCATGGAAATTTGGGGCATAAATTTGATTTTGTTGAAAAATAACAAACATTTGCGTTAAAAATTAATATGCATTCTTTTTTTTAACAACATTTTGACATTTTTACTTTTTCAATTAAAAAACAAATTAATTTTGTTGTACATTTAAAAATGTATTGTTATTTATTTTATGGTCCTTTTTAATATTTATCACACAATTACTTTTTGAAGGTCAAAGTGTTTCAAAGTTAGTTGGATTCTTCAATTTTTTGTTGATTGCTTATTTAACACAACAGGTGTCGCTTTTGGCAGACGTGTCGGCTTTCGGCTTTGTTAACCCTGCCCAAAATAGCCTTGACACATGTATTTAGAGCTACGTATAAATATGTTAATACGTAATACGTACTATATACATACGTGATTGTCACACAACATTAGCATTTAGCCGACGACGACGACGACTTTGACAATGGCAAAGTCACGCCCAGGTAGATATCGATCTCAGTTTGCTGCTCGAACGGAGATCATAGCAGATTGCCGAACCGCGTGTTACACCTTACACACCCGACCCTCTCTCTGTTCATCTCCTTTTCTCGTTGTTCTCGCATCAATCAACACGTTGACGCATGCGCTTACGTCAATTTGCTGTGCACTGTTGTCGGTTTTCGAACTCGAACTCGAACTCGAACTAGACATGTCATTGCTGCTTAATTACATGCAGCCAGCAACACCAACAACAACAACAACAACAACTGTTGATTACGGTAGCTGCAAAGAGTAAAACACAAAACACACACACACACAGGCAAGGCACACCGCAACGAAAGTTCACAAAGTGCACGCAACACATCGTCGAATGCAATTCCGAAACCAAAATTTGAGTACGAGTGCGAAAACCAATCCGAATGCGAATACAAGTGCAAGCGAGCGAGAGAGATAGATACCGATAGAAACGAAGTGAGAGAGGGAGAGAGAGTGATTGTAAATGCGAGTAATTGTTGTTGTTGTTTTGCCATGGACTAGTGCAAAACGTGCCGCTGACAATGCCGAAATACGGTAGCTACAACAACAACAACAACAACAACAACAATTATGCACATTGTGCCATTGTTAATTGCATGACATAATCCACAGCTAATTCAAAATCGAAAACTCAATCGCAAAATCCCCATAAAAACAGCAACTTAAAAGATATACTATAAAGGGAAATTATATTAAAAAAAAATATTTGTTTTTATCTCCCGATTTTTTGCATTAGTTTTGGATAAATGAAAAATGTATTCTTCTATTTTAACGCACCTCAAATTGCCTTACTTCTTACATTGTTTCAAGATAAATGCTCGAACCAATATACCCCCCCGTCTGCCATACTCTGCGCAAAATCAAAAATCAAAGCCGACAAATTGCAACCAAAAAAGAAACCGTTTTATATGTATTTTATAGCTGTCTGCATTTACGTCTAGTGTCTTTTAATTGCTTAACTATGCCCAGCGGCCGATTGTTAATAACAATTAGAAAATTTGCATTTAAATGCCCGAGGTGCTGGTTGATCTGATACAGATCTGCAGAGATATATCTATCTGTGTGTGTGTGTAGATCGAGATAGCAGCTCAACATTTAGCTAATTTGAGTGACTCGGACAGAGCCGCGGATCTGTGAGTTGTGATCTCAATGCAACGGCAACGGCAACGGCAACGCTGGTGGCCTGTGGACTGTCGACGAATGCTCGAGGGACGACAGTTGACGGGGACATGTTTGTCATTGGGCTTTCTGCGAAGCATTTCTGTCTTTTTTGCAGTTGTATCTTTTTGTCTTTGGTCTCAATTTAGCCACACGCCGCGTTTCAATTACGAGTGGACATATCTATACTTGATTTAACTACAGTCAAACTTCCATATACCCAATCTCAAATATTGTTCTCAGTGCACATTTGTGCATTCTCAGTGCACATGTGTGCATATTTATATAATATACTCGAATGAATGTTTGTATATTACTCTCGACTTTCGACCACAGCTGACAAATTCCGTATATAAACAAATAAAATGCGCTCGATTTCATTAGCACGCCAAAAACGGCCAGCTGTGAAAATTGGAGCACAACGAATGCTTCATTATCATGACGATAGCGCCGATGATGATGATGTTAATTAAGATGAGAAGCGGATGTGGAAAGAAATGAAAGAGGAAGGAAGCAAAGGGAGAGATGCAGCCAATTGACCATTTGTGGCAATTATGATGGGAAGCTTTTATCTGTTTGCACAGATGTTCAATATACAAAAACAAAAACAACCGAAAAATTTAACGTTACGTAAAGTTGACAAAAGCGTTACGTATTTTGTTTGATTGAAATTCATTCTTAGGCTGAATGGAAGTTTTCATTGAGAGTGTCGAGTGTGTGCCAAGAACTGATCTCTGCTCAAGATCATTATTATTATAGTTGCCAGTTGCCAGGCAATAGATGGCGCTCTTCACACACGCAGCAGACAAAGCTTAAACATTGATTGATGTTTTTAGTTGCAGCTGTGCAACTGCAACTGTGCTGTAACTAGGCTGTGCCCCACTGTCTGAGTTGTTGTTGGCTGCTGACGTTGATGCACCACAGTCTGAATACTGTTATACCCCACCCCCCAACCTCCCACCCACCCCGAAAAATAAAACTGACAATCCGCCTGGCTATTAACTGCAGCAATTTTCTGTCCGGCTGGCAAACATATGGATGCTGCTGCTGCTGCTGCTGCCTCACAGTTCACTTTGATCATATCGTTTGGGAGGCCGTTCGCTGTTTGCTTTGGCACCGGCCACTGGGTCACTTGACAGCCAACAACTACAGCGGCAGCAGCAGCACCAGCCGTCACCATGGGCGTCGCCCAGTCAATTAGTGTGCAAAATAATAATAAAAAAAAGAATAACTCAACTTGGTGCACTAGATATTTTACTAGGTCACAACACACCATTAGAGAGAGGTTAAGTGAAACGTATTCAGAAGGTTGAGAAGAAGAAGAAATTATAGGTTTCCTGTATGCACTATGAGTACAGGGAACCGATATATAAAGATTTGCAAACGAAATAGTTGAAATTCTAATTGTTGATCTTAATTTAAGTTTTTTTGTGTTTTTTCTTGACTCAAGCAGAGATTTACTAGCTTTAAGCAGAGTTTTATTTGATTTTAGTATACTTTTTATTGATATAAGTAGACTTCAACTTTTTTTAAGTAGAGTTTAACTTGATTTAAGAAGTTTTGTTTTATATAAGTATTTTATACTTACTTTAAGTTAGTCATATTTCAATCAGGTATAGATTTTTTATCTATAAAACCTCCCGAACCCTTCCTTAAACCTCGCAAATCCCTTACGTAATTTCACCTCAACAAACACCATTGTACACATTACCTTGAATATTTAATACTAAGTATTTCGTTATTAAAAGCATCCAACTAACAATAACACATAAAAATCTATTTGTTTTAGTTACCAGCCCCTTTCCCTTAACCGCCCCCTCCATATAAAAGCCGTAAGAATTTTAATAAAATTGTTGTTGAAAATTGGCAATGCAACTTTTATGGTAGTTGACCCATTGAATATATAAATTTGTATAATAAATACATTGCCAAGCAATTTTGGCAATTTGGCAGGCACTCAAAACGCATCCGAGAATGTTTACGCTAATAGCAGCCACGTCCAGCGGAGAGAGAGAGAGAGAGAGTATACAACGTGACACGTGTTAACTTTTGACGTCAACCCTTTTTTGTTGTTTTCTTCATCAGCACCCAATCGCAATTCGAACCCTAACCCCCTGCCTTGCCCACTTTGTAAATACTCTAAGAGCCATTAAGGAGCGGCTCAAAAATTGCGCACATGCCGTACGAAAAAATTTAATAATATAATATTTTTATATTTCGTTGCACAGTAGCACGTACCATGACTCAAACACACACACACACACACAGATACACCCACGAAACCAATCATGACATGTGGCTGAGACTGCAAAAGAGAAGAAAAAAATGAATATAAAACTGAGATGGAGACTAAGAGACTGAGAGGCTGTGCTTGTGACGCGCCTGGCACACACACACAGGCCACATGCCAAAAGCGCAGCCAAGCACTTGAGAAGCTGCCAATCCAGCAGTAACAACAACAACTAGTTAGCGTTTAGACTTAAAGATACCCTTTCCTTAAACTTTCATTACTTAAAGTAAATGTTAACTTTGTTGATTGTCCATAGAATAAAGCTGTTTGATAACTTAATTACCAAATAAGGTGAATAAAGCTTCAATAATGTTGTAATCGATAATTATCGATACTTTTACAAAGGTTGGATATAAATAAGGAGCAATGCTTGGTGTTCAAGGAAAACTATCTTGAAATTGTACTCAAAAGTCGCAAGAACAGCGCTGTTAGAAAGATGCGTGGAATCAGCTGGCTATGCCGATCAGATCGCTTCATTATACCTCACTCTATGCATTACAGGGTATATAAATATAACAAGCAGCAATCAAAAGCATCAAGCAGAAGCAGCAGCCATCTGTCATAATCGTCAGGCGGACTCTCGCATCGAAATTGTAACCTAATAATTCCCCATGGCCGCCCAGATGTTGCCCTGGTTGCTGCCACCGTTGTTGCATGTTGTTGTTGTTGCTTGTTGCACTCTTGTGTCGGCAACTCAATTAGTGTTTGTCTTAAATTACGCATACGCCGCGTGTGCAACACTCCTATAAAACAATGCGACATATGGCCCAAGTGTCTGTGTGTCTGTGTGTCTGTGTGTGTGTGTGTGTGCCAACAACCCCCTAACAAACAAACGAACAAAAATTGCGCCTCATTTATGAATTATGCATTCGGGCCAAGATGTTTGAATGAAGTAGTACATCGAAAATAAAAAGCAAGATTTCCCCGCGGACTTTTCGAATGCTGAAACGTGTTTGCCATCAGTTAAGAGAGAGATGGGTGTGATTGCTCTCTAAACGAGCGTTACAATATTTTCCATTCTATTTAAGAGGGGTTGTTCATTCAGCTAAAAGATTGATAAAGTTGTCAGAAAGTGTTTTTTGTTGTTGTTTTTTTTACTTTCTGCTTTTAACCCTTAAACTTGCGTTGATTGCTTTTGCACGTGCCTTAATTGTTTCGTAGTTTTTGTTGCCTTTTTTATTTCTCCATACGAATTAAAATAAATTTTCCATATTTTATATATTAGTTTTGTTTGTTTGTAGTTGTTTTTTATTTCATTTTAAGTAGCTTGGCAAAACAAAAAAATTAAAAATCCATTTGTTATTGTTGTTGTTCAAGTCTCGGCAAACGGCATTGCAATGTCATGTCTAAGCTGTCAGTCCGTTAGTCGGTACGTCAATCCGTCAGTCAGTTAGTCAATAATTGTGGCACACACCTGCCCGTCGTCTGGTTTGCTGTTCTCATTGCTGTCGCTTCTCGGTTTCATCGTCGTCGTCGTCGTTGTTGTTGTTGTTGTTTCAACCCACGCCCCAAAAACTTGCCGAGACTCGTCTCTATATTATTTTACTTCGCCCCCCTCTCTGTCACGTTGCATCTTCATTCAGCCAGCTGCTGCTTGACTTACCGGCGGCATCTCTCACATTGCGGAAAACTGCATCGCACACGTTTGTATATTTATTTTCTATTTATTGTTGTTGTTGTTGTTTGTATTCGTTTTGAAGGTTGACTTTGAGAAACATCAAGTTTCATTTGAGCTGTTGTTTTTTTCAGTCTTTATTTATTTATGAACAATTTGCCAATTGAACAATTTGTCTTTGACAGCTGAAGCCAAGCGGAAGCTTCAATCAATACTAAGAAAAACCTTGACTAAGTTTTGATCGTGGCTTGAATAGCAGTAAAATTCATAGCTTGGTAAAATATGAACTGACTTTAAATAATCTCTAAATAAAATTTTGAAATTATGATCTTTCAAATTAAATGTAGCTAAGGATCTAAAAATAACATAAAATGTACAAAAACTCGAGTTTTCCTGTTATTTTTTCACCTCTAGACTTGTTCTCTATTCAAGTTAGGTAGACGATATATATTGTATTGTATATTTTTCAGATAATGTTAACTTAATGTTAACAGTTTATCTCTCTATCAGTCTTTAACTGTTAGAAGATTTGATGCACTTCCCTTTTCCTTAACGTGTTTTTTGGTTTAGTTTGCTAGTTTAAGACCACCAACACATATAAGAAATTGATTTACCATCAAAGAGTTATGCGTATGTCTTGCTTAATTGGTAGCCCGCCCATTGCAGATACTACAACAACAACGATTCGAACGGCAATTGGCAGTCTAAAAGCAACGCGTTCGAAAAATTAAGAAAAAAAATAAACTTGGCAAGCGCCACGTCAAATAATTTGGGATGCTGAACTTTGACCGTTGTGCTCATAAAAACTTCAACAAAAAAATTGGCGCATGACACAACAACAACAACAGCAACAGCAACAAGAAATACTTGCAACAATCTATGAGTTTGCCCAATTCTGCGACATTTAACGCAACAAAAAGTGCAAATTAGCGTCAGGAGTGGAGGGGGTAGGTAGTGGGAGTGATGGGGGGTGGGTATGGGGGAAGTTAGAGGCGCAGCCGCTTATGTAGAAAATTTAACGAATCTGTCAACCTGCCGACTGGGCTAAAGATTTACGAGACTCTGCTTCTGCCTGCCTGCCGCATACTCGACTCGACTCAAGGTGCAGTTAACAAATTGTTCAAATATGGACTCCTAGACGGAGTTAAGGCACTGAGAAAAATGCATGGCTTAAAGCTTGTTTGGCATGTGATGGGATGAGAAATTTATTATTCAAGCTGACAAAGTTTAAAAAGGAGAAGATTTTGATCCTCCAAGCTTTTTTGAGAACCGTTTCATATGTTAAGATTAATGTATGCTTCAGTTTGTAGACGTTTAGAAAAACCTGCTCGAAGGATGTTTAGCTTAACTATAACAACTTTATTATAAGTCATAACAGTAGATACTTGCTTTTCTAGCTGATATTGTTGAAAAAAATAAAGCCAACATCTCAATTAACTAAGGTAAATAAAATTGATAATAAAAACTTATGCATAAAATTAGCAATATACATATATATCTCTTTCGATATCTATAACAATAGCTATAATGTTTTAATCGCTGAGTGTAAACTCAATTCCGCACTTTACAAGGCGGGCGGGTGGAGGCGGAAACTAACAAAAATCGTTTGAAATTTATGCGACGGGCTTAAATTAAATCGATAGCCGGCCGTGCTTAAATGTCGGCTAATGCAAAGCGGCAAAATAGCAAACAAATATCAATTCCAATACCAAGCCACAGCCGCAGCAACAGCCGCAGCCGCCTGCCAACAACTGCGATAATTGCTGAAGCATGTTGTTGTTGTTGCTGCTGTTGTTGCTGTTGCTTGTGGGTTGTTTGTTGTTGAGTCACCTCATGTATGTATAGCTTGTAAGCCACCTGTGCGCCAACAGCCAGCCAACAGCGACGTCAGCAGCTCTTTGCTCTCAGCTTAGCTAAGCGCCGGTCTTCAAAGCTAAATAAAGCTTCAAAGGCTTGGGGTCTGCGCAGTGCGCACCTGCGCCAATCGCTAGCCAGCTGCCAATCCGTTGTCTTACTCACTCGCACATTCTCCCTTTCTCTCTACTGCTGCTCGTTTGTCTCGCGTGGCGCCGACGCGCTCTCTCTCTCTTTCTGTCTCGCACGAAGCCTCAATTTTAATTTAAGCTTTAGTTGTTGCTGTTTTTATTTGCTGGCAATTAGCCGTCGCCGTCGCTGTCGTTTTTCTAATTAGTTTACGAGTTTTGCTCCGCTAGGCTAACCTTTTCAATTGTTTCTTTTTGACTGCTTCCAGCCTCCCCCTTTCCTCTCTCTCTCTATGATCTTTGGGCAATTTCAATTTTGAATTTCTTGTCGCCTGCGTGTCAGTTCCGTTGGCATTTCAATTAAGTTATTTTACTAATAGATAAAAACCACACCGAATCGTATACCCTGCTCCAGTTTCTTATACATTGTTTTTTTTGCCTTTGGTTCCACTTTGCTTTTTATGTTCGGCGTCGAAATAAGCGTCTGATTTAGCTGTTATTTATTTATATCTCCATGCAGTCATTCCAAATTAATGGTATAAATATATTTTAATTGTTTTTCTCGCATTAACAAATTTGTTACACTTTACAGCACTGTTTAAAAGACAACGTTTATTATTTAGATATGGCAAAGTTAATATATACTTATTTATGGCATTTTATTGCTAAGATTGTTCGACTTTTGAGTTAATTTTCAAAAAGTAACAGCTGCAGATTTTATTATAATTGCTTAAATAATTATTAACTTACCAATACTTGTTTCAAGTGTCGATTAAGTTCTCATAAACTGGCGTTTAAGCAACAATTTGTTAATTAACTGCCGAACAAGTTTTGGTATGCTGAAATCTATAAGATTTGTGATTTAAATCAATTGATGTATAAATCTTCTTAGAAAAAATTAGAGAACAAAAGCCTCAAAAAAATTATTTAGAAAAACTTCTTAAACTAATTAAATAAGCTTCAATTTGCAGAAATCTATGTAAAGAAACAAAACTTTTAAGGTTTTGACATGTTTTAGAATTTTTAAAAATTTTTGATTCAAATTATATTTAGTTTATAATAAAAATATAAATATTCGGACAGAAAAAAAGTTCATAAAAATGAGCAAAAGCCAAATAACATTGACTTTTATAACATTTTAATTGGCGTGACTCAATTACTGTGTTTTTCGATAATAAATCGTTTCGTTCGTGTTATACAGCACATATAATTTTGGATGCCCACAAAAAGGTGCACACCGACACGGCGACATGCCCCAAAGCACATCCGCTACACATTGCGCATCAATCGCAACGTTTGATCAGCAAAATTGAACAACAACAACAACAAAAACGTACAGGTAAATGCATTTTGGAGAGTGGAAAGATCCGCTTAAGGCGCAATGTCTGCTGTCGGAAATTCAAGTGCACATTTCTCATTGATAAAAACAGAGGCGCACTTCGATAACAATTAAAAGGCCCTATAAATTGCCAGTAAGTACGTGTTGTTCTCACTTTATCAATTTCGTACAGAGGACTCGGGACAGGTGAACCGAAAGTGAGTTGAGAAGGCTTTCAATTGCTACAGATATGCGAGCAAAAATCACTTCTGACAAAAAGTACATAATTTACAATGAATTCAGCGGATTCGCAATTAATTTTAACTGTGTTGAAAAACTTAGAGATACTCTGTATATTTTAAAGAGGTCCAAGGATCTCTTTCCTTTCCTTCCCTTTCTTTCAAGCACTCGTTTAGTGTTAAAAAGTGTTCAAACGAGTGTTTTTTGTTTCCTTTTGGTTCTGCCCAACTAGTGTTGATTTTATTTTTTTTAGATATTGAATGTACTTTTTGTCAATAGAATTTTTACTCTTTTCTACAAAGTCTAATCTTCCCAAAAACTTTGTCGTTTCATATAATAAAAAGCAAAACCACAGCACAAAATTAAGCGCAAAGCACTTGAAACTTTCATGCTTCGTATCACTGGGCAAGTAATAAAACACAAAAAAACCAGGGAACAGGAGGGGCAGAGGGGGAACGGTAATAAATTTATCACCTTAATTACAAGCGCAAACAAAAAAAAAAAGCAGCAACAACAAGAACATAATGCTAAAAGCGTGCGCCAGATAAGAGAACCTACGATCACTAATGGCGAACCTTGGGCCTTGGCATGGCCCATTTTGAAAGGCGTGGCACGGCTGCCTCGGTGCAACCACCTGTTGTGGATGACTATTGGAATTGGTGTGTGGAGCAGGCGGGTGTGAAAGGTGGAATCATCAACACAACCCACACACAACATATATTTATTAAACAGCACGTAACACGAACGACTTCGACGACGAGGAGGACTGATAAGCGTATGTCTACACACTGGTCCGGGTGTCTACTTATGGCACACACACACACACAAACACACACACTTATACATATATATTTACTATGCGACTTGAGTTTTGCACCGGCTTTGGCCATCTGGCACTGATAAAGCTCCAACCCAAAACAAAAAGAAATAAAGGAGAGCTATGTGCGGGCGTTTTTAATGCGTAGCTGCCCCTGATAAGAGCGAGGTGCACGAGTACTTAAAGTGCACCCAAAAAAATAATAGAAGAATGTTGCTTCGAGTGAGGCGAAAGGCCCATGAATCAAGTATTGTGTTAACAAATAAAAAACCAAAAATTATTGTTTACACACACTCGCGGCGACGACGTCGTCATTTCCAAAAAAAAAGTAAAAAAAAGTTAAAAATTGGAATTGCTTTGCACCTAAAGTTGTTGGATGAGCGGGAGGTTTGGCGGCAAGTGGTAGGTGACACTTGGCTGGGTGCAAGATGGGGTGCTTTATGGCCATAAAGGCCAAGTGGGCACAGGTGTCAACTCATTCTACACACACACACACTATAAACTAGTGATATCGCAATAGGAACGAGTGCAAATAAACAGAGACTGAGATACTGGTACAGGTACAACTTTACTACAAGCGTTTCGTTTGTTTTTGGTTTTGTTTTTTTTTTAAACAATTTGAATTTCTAATCAGTTTTTTATCGGTGTTTCGTGTATTTTTATTTTGAAATTTTTGGTAGGTTTATTTCAATCTGCGTCTTCCAAACTGGCTTTTATTTTTTCAAACGGGGCCGGTTTTGTCAACAGGTGTTTTGCACTAATCGTTTGGCGTTGTTGCTATTTTATTTTCTTAGTTTTTTCGAGATTTTAACAGTCGCTCCAATTAATTTATGGCCTTTGCTATTCATTGAAATTTCATTTAAATTTTGAAGCGTGGGAGAGCCGGAAGTTTTTTTTTTTTAATTTGATGAATTAACGTGTTTTTTTTTCTATGAATTATTAATTTGTTTTACTGCTTGTTTTAAGAAGAAATATTGGAAGGTGTTTGAGAGATTTAACTGGAAGAAGTTAAGAATATAATATTGGTATATAATACGTTTTGTTTTATGATTGTTTAAGTAATCATTAATAACATTTCTTAAACGTTTTTATTATTCAGCTTATTTACTGTCAAGTAAAGCTGTTGTGCCGATTGAAATCTAACTAAACTTGACGCTGTTTTTATTGACATTAATCGGTTATTTAAAGCCATAAAATTATTTTATTTTTGTGGCAAAAAAAACACGTTTTACACGTCAACTTTAATATACGAAATGAATTACAAATAAATAGCGTCACTAATAATTGACTAAAAATAATAAACATATTTCTAACGAAAATTCCCATTATTTTTAAATGCCTTTCAAACGCGAACATCTTTAATAGTTGCCGCTTGAGAGGGCCTAGGCCATATTTGTGTTCAGAATAGTGACAGCCATTAAAAATCCACCGAGTATATTAGTTCAATGTACAAAATTGTACAACAAGCTGTTAACAATTGTTGATATTGTTATGGTTTTTTGGTTAGTGTTACAATGTTGCGCATATATTTGTAGCAACAATTTTATTTTCAGTTCGTCCAGCTGGCAGTTGCTGTTGTTGGAATATAAAAATGGTAATAAATATAAAACACAATTTTAAGGTTTCTTTTTTGCTAATGTGTTAAACACGTCTTGGCCATTAAGCAAGCAGTAGCGAGAGAGACAGTGAGAGGGACACAGACTGAGAGACAACATGACGTATGCGTTATGACAATGCCAAATGGCCAAATGAATTTTTCGGTTTTGTCTCTGTTTTTTGATTGTTTTCGTTTTTGGCTTTTTTGTGTGCGCGCCGAAGACAGTTGGTGCTGTTTTCTGCTTTGTTGGATCTTGGCCCATTCGCACACCTGTTGGGTGCTCTGTTGGCTCTTGCTTGGCCATGGCCAAAAACATTTTTACAGGCATTCAAATTTTTTGCACACATGTGTGTGTGTGTATGTGAATGTGTTTTCTGTGTGTTTTGTGTTTTTTGCCAGCAGCTGACAACATTTTTAGTTTTTATTTTTTGTAAGCAGTGCTGATGATGACATAAAATGGAACAAATGGCCTATGAACAGCACAAATTAAGGCAATGCAAACAGTAAACCCTCAAAACAAAAGCCACCAGAAAACACAACATTTGTCGGCTCAACGCCCTCCTTCCTTTATTACGTCTGTCATCTGCTCTATAACTCGCGGTGTTAAATTTATTCAAAGCCTCTTGACTCTGTCTGTGTGTCGAACCAGTCGAAATATTCAACCCCCTTGGACGGTGAATGGGGTGTGTTTTTCTGCGCTGAGTGCTGCTGAGTGCTTGAGTGTTGCAAACCAACCCCCACCCCATCACACACAACTGCGACCCTCGCCATCACTTTGACAATTTTGATCCCTTTTGTTAAGTGTTTTTGTGTTTTTCTCTCTCTCTGTTATTATTACGTTTGTTTAGCTCATTTGTCGGGCCGCCAATGAGCGAACAAATTGCCAAGCTATAAGTTCATATTGAAATCTGCGCCAGCAGCGGCACAATTAGATCTGCCACGCCCACCAGCAGCCACCTGTTCTTAAATACATTTCACATTTGTCATCGCATCGCCGCACACCTGCTATGCCCTATGATCGATCGATTGTGTTTGATCCGCATTTATACATTTTAAAAATATCTGTCACACAGTTATAACGGCTTTTGGTTTTAATTTTAATTGTTTCACGCAGGTGGCAGATGTTTATCTTATTTTTTAGCTTGAAAGAATGTCGAAATATTTGAAATGGCATTTTTGGCAGTTGTAAAAAAGCGGCTAAGCTAAATAATGGGATTTCTAAGAAATGTGTAAAAAACATTTAGACAATCTTAAATCTATTATTATTATACGTAAGTTATCAAAGAAGTAAAAATCCAGTGGTTAAAGGAAATAAATATTTTGCTGGGCAACATTCAAGTTTTGATTTCCGAATAAGCTTTGTCAAATAGTTTTCTTATATAAGTTAAGCTCTTATTTTCAATCAAACAAACTCGATTATGTTTTATGCTCAACAGCGTTGCCAGACCGCGTATGTTGCATACGTATATTTAAGGAATTGCGTTGCCAGATCACTATTATTAATCAAGACAATCGACTCCAGGGACTAAAAACTTTAATAACGCTAATCATTTTTATATATTATATACAACAAAATTTATATATTATTATCAACATACTTCCGATTTGGGTGCAAAACTAATCGATTCACCCATCTTTTTCTATTTTGCCACATATATTTGAGGTTCAATCTAACAAATTATTGAAAATATCTAAAAATTCAGAGATGACTTGACAAAATTATTTAACAATCATTATATAAATTCCAAAATAAACATGATATTATTTTTTTTTAATCAGCAAATACTTTTGGTGCTTCCCAACTCGAGTGCAAAACAAATTGATTTATTATCTAATTTATTTGAAGCCTTGTGGATAACACGGAATGTTTGCTTTATAATAATGAAAATACTACGATTATAGGCAATTTATTTAAATGATGTAAAAATTTTACTTTATTGCATTGATTTTCTAGGAATATTTTTTTGTAATAACTAAATACGCATATTAATATTTTATGACTAATTGATGCAGCTATGAATCAACTAAAGAGCACACAACGCAGTGCAGTTGAACGCCATTTTGTATTAGTTACACCCCCTTCCAACCCGAAACCCCCTTTCGGTACCTTCGAACGAATCAACCTGTGCAATAAGCTTTGGTAATTGAAGCGCAAATAAGCAAAAAAAAAGAGAAAAACAACAACAAATGGAATTGTCTATTGTCAACATTTGAATTGAGTAATTACGCTTCTCAGTGCATTGGGACCCCCCCAAAGCCGACGTTAACATATATATATATATAGATATAGATACGGCCGTTGGTTGATAGCGTTTCAGGTGCATAACACCTGAGCAAATGAAACAAATGCCTTTTGCTTTGCTTTTCATCGTTGTATCGAGATACGACTAACTCTCTCGTCATTGGCATTTCGAGCAAACAGGTGGCGTTGCGCCACGCCCCACGCCGCGCAGTCGTCGGCGGAAAAGGCCTGAATGTTGCACTCGGCATTTGGGCCAAGAGAGACGCGCTTATCAGCCAACTGCTTCCGCTGTTGCGCTTCGCTACAGTTTTGTTGTTTGCTGTTGTTCCGCTTCTTTTTTTTTTTTTTGCTGATAAAGGTTTGGTTTCATTTGTTTGCACTTGGAATTGCGGTATTTATAGAGTACGACTGCGAGTCGACTAATGTTCTTTGTGGGTACTGTGAGTACTCGCTATGTGTGTTATCTTCGTATGGTTGATGACGCGACTTTTTTTTTTCTTGCCCCTATCGTTAAAAAGCTAAAGAGTCCCTCGGGTCTGCGGCATTTCTACATTAAAAAAATGTCGCCCACGTCATCATTAAGCATTATATTGAAACAACTCCACGCACTCCAGATATATATATGTGTGTCTGTATATTGGCCTCAAAAAGTATTCGGGCGAATGTTGCTCGTAAACTGCAAACATTATGCAGCTGCTGCCGTCGAACATGAAAAACAATTTAGAAACGCCACAAATCAGCGGCTCAATGACCGCGAATGCAATTGCAGCAGCTACAACAACAAAGTGCACCTAGAGAAATAATCTAGTCAAAAGATTTAGAAAGTGAATGCTGTAAAAGTACGTTCCCTTCCGTCTCTAAGGAAGCTTTCTTTAAATTTCGAATTTTCAACCTTGCATATTTTTGAATATTATCGTTCCGATAATTGTCTATGTGTAGCTGCGGCACAACTAAAGATACAACAGATACAGAGCGCAATCAATAAAGCGCAATGTATTTGCAACAGGTGCAACAGAGGAGGCAGCCAAATGACAGGGCAGCCAAATAAAGGCAGGTGGTGAAGGGAAAGCAAAGGTGGGTTGCGGAGGGAGCAAACTGGCTGCTGTTACCGCCTGATGACACCATTCGCCGAATGAATATGAATATTTGTGCCCCGCAGCAGTGGGTGGCAACTCTGGCCTGAAAGCTGTCAATGATGTGTTGCAGCTGTGCGCCACATGTTGCTGGCGGGCTGCTGTTGGGGCGGGGTCTGCTGCTGCTGCTGCTGTTGTTGGGCGCCCATTAGCGGACAGGCTGCGTGAAATGAGCACAGCAGCTGCAGGTGCGCATATAGCTGGCCAGAAAGTTGACAAATTTACAGCAAGCAGCCCGCTCACAACAACAACAACAACAAAAATGGCCGATGGCAATACATTTGTCTGTCCGCCCGTGAGATGACTAAACACATTGATGAACGCTAAATGGCCAACAGATTTATGGCCAAACGACGCCTGCAAGCGGAGCAACTAGTATATAAAAATATATATTGCCATCGCAACAACAACAACTAGTTTGGTTGGCCGCCTTTTGAATGTTACTCATACGCACCTGTGACCGACGCGACGTCCGGCTGTCCGCGACATTCATTTGCAATATTTTCACGCTGCTTGAGTTGTCACAACAATTGACACTTAAAGTTTTTAAATACACATGCCTCAAATAATGGTGCTGCTGTTTGCTGTTGCTGTGCAATTGGCAACGGTTTGCCGCCGGCCGCCCGGCCGCCCGGCTGGCTGTGTGGCAACCAATGAAAGACACATCGACAGCAGCTGCGCGCCAAATTAACAAAAATTTGAAAAACTCGAAGAAAACAAAGTAAAATTATGTGGCGTATTCGAAACAAAAATTTTCACATTAATTTATGGCATTCATAAAAAACAAAAATATACCTAAATACCACAGGCAAACTCACACCAAACTCAAGGTAGATAAGGCAATTAAAAGATATAGAAAACATAAAAATAATTTAATATGACTTGACAAACAAATGAACTGAGATCCAGTAAAATATATAAACCTGACCATTAAAAATAATTTAATAAAAACCTGTAATTAGATGTTTTAATTGTGCAATAAAACATTCAAAACAAATAAGAAATAAAAGTTTATGTATTTATTTCTAACAGCTTATTTTGCTTGATATTTAGCATGAAGTAAAGATTTCTGAAAACTATACAATAAATCTTATGTGGCAAGCACTAAATAACCAAAGGTCAATAAAGTCAAGCCATTAATATGGTAAATATAATTAATTAATTAAAGACCCAAAAACTATAAAGTTCAATGATTTACGAAGCAATACATTTCAACACAATTTTAGTTTTAATATTATTTTTATAATTTAATATGTTATTTCAAACAACATTTTTAAAGAAATTTGGGTATTTGCTGTGCAAAACTATTCAAAAGTATTTTAAATTTTTAAAAATTCTCTCGTTACTTTTTTATCATAACAAGAAGCAACTACAAATTGCTATGCATATCCAATCTCCATACAAACATTATTTTAGTAATGTTTACTGTTCGCCGATAGTTTGTTTTTTCTTCAATTAACAACGCAATTTGTAAAATATCTTCTTTTTTTCAACAATTTTATTGATGAACGACCGCAAATTAGGAAGTAATGAAGTGTTCACAGCATGTCTTTAAGTGCAGCTACAATTATTGAATTAAAATTATTACAAAGATAATTTGACAACAATTGCTGTAATACTAGTTAAAATTACCTTTCACAATCAAAACCTTTTACAATACGAATACATACGAAACTTACAAATGTACAAATTGCTAATGGCAGCTGCTTTTTGCGCCAGCAGCTCCCAATTTCCTGGCAACTTTCCCAGCTAGTAGTAGCCAGCTGCACAGTTAACAAAAAAAAAAGCCAACAACAACAAACATTTTGCCACTTTAACGTTTGAATTAAACGCCAACATTAATTAACTTGCAATTTAGCATAAATACATCATCGCTCAAACATGGATTGTAAGTTGCAAGTTGCCAGTTGCAATGTTTCAGTTCAGACGCCTTGCTTCATTTCACTTCGCTTCGGAAGGAAAACTCGTCGCTGCCAATTGGAAAACTGCTCCAGTTTAAGCCGGTGCACGTTTTCGACAGGCAGCAAGCAGCGCAACAGCAGCAAGCAGCAGCAGGTAGCCCCAACCAGCCAAGCAGCTAACTTGGCCGGCCACCTGTTGCCTGTTGTCTGTATTGGCAATACTTTGGCTATTTTGGTTAGTCAGCCGCTGGGAAATACCAGTTAACTGGGCGCATGTTGCTTGTTGCTAAACACACATAGAAAAAAATCTTAAGACTTTTCTATCTTTAACATCTTAAAAGAATAAATTGTTTAAATTATTATTATTATATTTGTTTTTCAAGTTATAATATTTTAAGTCTGACTTTAACCTTTTGTCTAAGTGTATGTTACCTAGTGTTTGTTGTTGTTGCCAGTTTTGCCTCGTTGAAGTGTTGCGCAGACGCCGTGGGCCGTCGCCTAGCCGCCAATTCGCCAGTTTGTTACAGTTATAACTCGGCCAGTGGCCTCAGCCAAAGAGAGTTGCATGCAGATTGGCTGCGATAAGCAGAACTACTAGCTGATGGTAGTAAGCAGCACACTTGCAATTGCAACTGCTGCCAATTCCACGACAATATCTATATACACTTACATACATATAGTACATTGTAGTCTATTGGCAGCTTTGCATCTTTTGCATGCACATCTAATGGCCTTTCCTTTTGACGTCTAATTGCGGGGCGTTGTTTTTTTTGCTGGCTGCGGCTTTGGCTTGCAATTTGTCTAAATGACACTAACTAATTGTAAGACTAACGCCCCATAAATGGAGCTGGGAGCAAAGAGAAAAGAGAAAGAATCGGAATGAGAGGGGGACAGACAATGGATTCGCACACTTTCACCCATGTGAAATGAGCATTCTATTGGGCAGGTGTTGCACACAGCTGGGGGGCGCACTCTAAAAGAAAGGTGCATCTTGCCCCGTTAGGATTGGGCAATTATGCGTGACTAGATCTTAAGAGCAACATGAGAATGTCTTAAGGGAAAGGAGTTATTTGACTAGTCTAAACAAAGACTTTAACGGGAAAGTTATTTATTTTAGAGTGGAGAATGATAAGCCGTGTTCTCAAAACTTCCTTTATCTTTGTGTATATTTCCCATCTCAAAATTTGCTTAGTTCTTAGTTAATTGGGATTTCTTGATACACCTAAGGTTTTCTAATGCGCATTATCTGATTTGTTGGCAATCGAAGCTTAGCCTTACCTTACCTATCCTAACCTAATTGTACTTAGCCTATGCAATTTTAATCTGACATTGATTTTGCTTTTAAATGCTTTAATTATTATACAGCCTCATATTATTAATTTGTTTTTTGCACCACATCATTACCATTAATCGGATGTATCGGATAGTAATCAGCAAATCAAATGACTTTATTTAAGTATGCCTACTCAATCCAACTATTTGCTATCCTCAGAAGATGGAAGTAATGATGATGGCGCCTTTAAAAGTGTTAATAGTTTGAATAATGATATTAACTTATTTTGTTGATTGAGGCAGATGTTTTATTATTATTGCGGCAATTGTTGTTGTTATTGTTGCACATATGGACTAAACTGCAGGTGTACTATGGCGAATTTTTATAACATTTTTGCTAATTGAATTTGTTTGCATTGCCGTTATGCACATGGCACAGCCGCCACCACACGCTGACTGAATGAATGCATTTGTTTATAAACAACAGAGAGAGAGAGAGCGAGAGGGGTGCAATTGTGCAATAAAACGAAAGAAAAGGAATTGAAATTTATGATCAAGCTGAGATAGCAAATGGTGCGCTTTAGTGCCAGAGAAAAGCGATAAAAGTGCTCTCCCCCGTTCGTCCGTCTGTCCGTTCGACTACCACAAAAATATAATTAGAAAATGGCAAGAAAATTGCACCTGTTTTAATACTATGCCGAACGAAGCACACAAAGGCGCTGATTGAATATGCGAATCTGAATCTAAATGTGAATGTTGAATGTGAGACTTTATATGAATGAAATATGCGCCAATGTTGTTGTTGTTGGGGTGCATAATACCAACACACAGAGACCGGATGGTGGGAGTGAGGGGCAAACATCTATGAATTCATTATGCAGCCAGCCAGTCAGCAAAGCAACACCTGCCAGCTAAGTTAGTTGTAGCCAGGCTAGCAACAAACATGGCCCACAGCAACAGCAACATTTTGGCCCAATAGCACCAACGTTGCAGCTGCAGCATGCAAAGCTACAATAACAACAACAGCAATGTTGCTGCTGCTGCACTTGTAATTCATTTGAGCAAACGAATGGCTAAATAAGCTTGGGAGGGGGGCTTTTTGCATGCAACTTGGAAAGTTAACCGGCAATAATCGAAAGATGCTCCTCTTGTTGCTTGTTTGTAACCAAAGCGTTTTGTCAGAAATTATGTTTATTTATTGCCAAGTGGCTTGGCTGGCTGGCTCTCTCGACTATTGTGTTGTGTTTACCCATTTTGGCTAGAGCAGATAGCACAATGTTGCAATTGTTTGCTTTTGAGACACAAAGTTGCCCCACCAATAAAAAGGGCAGAGTGAAAGATTAACAATAAGCAAGGCAAATATTTTATGTTTTTTTTTCGTTCTTAACTACATTACAAATATGGCTTGGTTTTCTGGCCAAGACGTATTCGTAAATTGCTCAAAATATCTTCGTTTATCTTAAAATTGTAGATGCATTGTTAACAAGTTAAATAAATGATAAGATACAATGTGATACAAGCAGAAAATCTTAGCTTAACTGCAAGATTATGATATTTATTTTAAAGATTAAATCTTAGATTCTTTTAGCGACCTACTTAAGTTCCTTAAACTATGATCTAAGTTTTATTAGCAATCCATTAATTGATCCATTTAATTTAATTTCTTATCCCAACAACTTAATCCCTTAAGTTTTCGTCTAGTATTAATCGACTTTTACAAACTAAAATTCTTGAATTCCTTTTGCTTCGGTTCCTTTTTGATCTTCAGCTGCAGTTTAAAGGTCATAAATGCAACGATTTGTCTGGATGCTTAAGCTAAATCCCTAGCAATAATAAATATACACACACGCAGCACTCAAAAAGCCGAAATCCCAACAATGTTTTCCAATAGTCAAAAGAGTCGAAGACAAACAGTCAAACATAATAAACTGTCAACAGGCAACAGAAGCCGCAAAACACTTTTTGACAATCAAAACAGACACGCGACGATGGCAATTTTGCCTCCTTAACGTACCAAACCCGAACCGAACCGAACCAAACCAAAAAAATCAAATGACAAATGAGAATTTTTAAGCCAAGAGCTGGCGCGCTGACGTGAAGTGAAATTTCCAATTGGAAATTAAGTTAAAGATGCATGTTTGTCTATTTTGGACTTTAAAATTGTTGTTGTGCGTTGCAACATTTGTTACCATAAATCATGCCAGGCCAGCTGGTTTGGTGGCAAAACCAAAAAGACAAAAAAAATCAATTAAGTTTTGAAGTTTTTGGTATAACCAAAAAATACACACACACATACGGACGCACACACATACGGACACGCACAATATACAGTTGCAATTGAGTTGTCAATCAGAGGCTGATTTTTGTCGCCGTTTGCCGTCAATCAGTAACAGCAAAAATTGCAAGCGGCCATCAATTATTTGTATGAATGTTGCTGTTGTTTGGTTTTTTTTGTTTTTGATTTTCTGTTGCACGTGCGTCGCTGCTGCTGCCGCATTGCATGTTGCTGGCTCATTAGTTTGGCTTTTATTTTTGGAAAAGCCAACGCGACGCATTGTGCCGGCTGACTGTCTGCCACAAAAATCAGTTTGTTGTTGCTGTTGTTGTTTTGTGTTGTCGTTGCAGTTGTCGATCGTTAGTTGCCAGCGCTGTCGTCTGTCGTTGCTGCCACTGCCATTGCTGCTGCTGCTGATCGTCGATCGTTGCACCAAAAAAATTATTAATAGACCTTTGTCTGTTGTTGCCGTTGTTGTTGCAGCAGCAGCAGTTGCTGCCGTAGCTGTTGGCAAATGCCAAACGCTGCAATTGTTGCTGTCATTGTTCTGTTACACTTGCAATCGCTTCATTTATTATTGTCGCGACTCTTGCAACTCCCCTTACATCCCCTTCCCATTCACAGTTCCATCAGTCAGTCAGTCAAGTCAGTCAGACAGAGAGCTCTTCAGTCTGTTAGTCTGTAAGTCAGTCAGTTGTCGCGGTCGTTGGCTCACACAACAACAGTGTCTCCCAATTGTAGACGCCATCGCGCCAACAGCCATAGACAGACACCTAAATTTAATGCGACAACCGTCAACCAGCTGCATTCAATTATTTAGTCGCAAATTGTCATCATCATCATCATCATCATCATCCACATCATCACATCACATTGCAATGAGTATATATTACACTCGATTTCACTGTACTTGTGTGTGTGTGCTTTTTTGTCTAGCCGTCGAAGCAGACAATAAAACATCATTAAAAATCAGAGGCGTTGTAACATGCTCTGCAAATATTTTAATTGTTTTTTCATTTTCAAATTTATTTTGCATGAAATTTTGTGTTATGGATTTGATTTCTAAATAATTCATTTAATTTATAGGGTGTTGTTATGTTTTTTATGAGTCATTTTGACCTTAAGAAACTGCATTAATTTTTTTATATTTTATGCATTTTTATTTTTAAAAATCTCTCACTAATCTAGTTTTTTATCTTATTAATTTCAGACTTTATTTCAGGTAAGTCTTTAAACAAAACTTTTACAAAAATCTCTTTCAAGCTTAACTTTATGCAAATAACTAAGCAAATCTCCAGTCGATCCAAACAAACTCATTATGAATAAACAAAAAATATTAAATATACAACAACGAATATGTTATACACCCCTTAATCAAAAATCAATCAAAAATCAAACAAATATTCAGTCATTATAAGCGAAACAAAACCGCGCCCCTTTCAAGCCTTAACAAAGCATTCTTTTTATTTTACATATTAATAATATTTTTTCCTTTTAAAAGGGGTTCGGCGAGGTGATTAGGGTTGCCTTAGCACACCTGTGCGACTTGTCAGTCTCTCATTTTTTTTTTGTATTTTTAATTAAATAACGCGGCAGTTGGTGCAAGAAATTAAATTTACATTGTGGCTGGCAATCAATCAACATGGAAATTGTTAAGACCAAAGTGCTAAAGCCGCAAATAAGAGAAAACTAATTCATCAGGCAAAACGAACCAAAAAAAAAAAACAACTTAATTTGCATTGTATTAGAGAGAAAGAAAGAGAGAGAGAGAGAGAGGGGTGTCGTCCAGTTAAGTAAAATCCAACTAATGAAACAAAATGAAACCTTATGTTCAGTACAAATTTTTGCAGACATAAGGAGAACTATATAGTATAATAGAACATATGGATGCCGTGTCGAATGTTGTTGGGGCGCTGTTATTGTGGAAATGCAGAGCATTCATGGGCTTAAGCCATTGAAGTGCATTTTGTGGCATGTGTCGTTTAATTATGCTAAAAGCTAACAGCAGCAACAACAACTACAAAAACAACAATGCACAAGTCAAACAAGGCAACAGCAACAGCAAGAACAACAAACGAATGGGATGGTCATTGATACACTACTACTGAAGAGGGTGCTAAGCGCAACAACAACCCCTTTTGTCCCTTTTATATCCACATAAGTAGAGCATTAAGTTAGACATGCCCTTTGGGAAATTTGTACGGACAGCTGACTGACAGACAACTGTTCAAAAATGTGGCCCACTAGCACGTTTATCAGCCCATTTCACAAACCAATCCCAGCCCAGTCACTTAAACTTCGAAATTACTCTCCATCAGTTTGTTTTTATTTCTTATTTTTTGCTAATATGCTGCATAAATACCAAGTTGATGACCAATGGTCGTCATGATTTCGCTAGAGAGAGATCTTTATCAACACGTCATGCTTAAGTCTTCATTAGCGACGTCTTCAAGTGGCCGACACACACACAGAGAGTCAGACAAAAGCCAAGCCAAGCATTTTGTGGCCACCAAACAAACACACACACATAATGATCATCAACATCATGCAGCTAAAGCGAAAATTGACCAGACGCGCGCTAACGTGTCTAACTGCCAAACAGCACGCGGACTTACAAACCAAGTCCATGTAGTCTCTCACAGTGCCACAACGACAGTGGACCGTGGACATCTCTGGTAGGCACAGTGCTGATCAATATTAGAATAATAATCGCAACCAATTATTGCGAGACAGCTTGTTTCTCTAGTAAGTTTATTAGCCTAAGTGTGTCTTGACCAGTTGACAATTATAAGCCAAAAATATACTAAAAATATTTTGACTGCATTTTTGGCACTTTTTAGTGTGATTCCTGTGAAATCTTTTTCAAATTGTGTTCATATAAATAACAAATCAATATTTAAAATTAAATAAGAATTTAGTATTGAATAGCTTTCTCAATGTTTTTCGATATTTTATACTTTTTTTTTAAAAATGTAAAGTAATTATTTTTTTTTCAACAAAACAATTTAATATCAAATAAAATTTGATTTTCTCTGGAAATAGTGGAAAAATTTCTTATCGTTTCAGTTAAAGTATTTACTTAACGTTTCTCTCCTTTTTTCATCCATTTTCAATCACTCTAAGGACAGTGTGCCTGTAGACCAAACGTGGCTCGGACTCGTCCGCTGTCTGGCTTGACTACCGGTATTAACTGCTCCAGCTGTAGTCTCGCCTATGTGTTCCACACAAGCACAAGTCGGGGCCCAAAACACTTCTTTTTTCGTTTTCGGCTAAGCTGCGCACGCGAAAATGCAGCCACAAATTTCCCGCTGTGTGGCGTGGCCAAGACGCCACAGAGTTGAGCTGAGTCGAAGCCTCGTTCAAGCTGCATTGCCTTCATGTTTTTCACGCTGTTGTTGCATATTTCACACACAGCTTGCGGCAACACCTCGTGCAGCAGCAACAGCAGCAGCAGCAATAGCAGGACCCCTTCTCTAGCCCCTTTGTATGTCCAACTAAGTTGGTTAGAAAATTAGTGCAAAATAGTCAATGTGTGTGTGTGTGTTAGTGTGTGTATTGGGGTGCATAAATTTGTGTGCATGATCGGCAGCAATAATTTTATTTGTTTACGATTATGTTCGCTGCCCAAACACAGGCGATCTCAGTCGCGTCACTCATACGCCCCGACGACAGCAGCAGCACAAGCAGCAACGATCCACATAGACTTTGTGGCAACCGTATCCAGCTGGCCAGAAATGGTTTCGGGCCAACTTCTTGGCTTGCTGTTGTCGCCGCTGTTGTTGTTGTTTGGCAGGCGCCTGCTTCTCGCTCGCTCCTTCAATTCATGTGAAAATTGCTATAAATTTGCAACAGTTTTTTAGTTTTTGCGTTGGTCTAGGGATTTATTGTTTATTGAAATTGCCACAAAACGGTGCAAAATAATGAGAAAATCGCTGCAGTTGGACAGTTTTATGTTTTCATTTCAAAACTTGTTTGCATTTTGTAGCAATTTGAGTCATGTAACCGTAGACGTCATTAAATCCTAAGATTGTACATTAAAATCTCTGATTTCCATTTCTCAAAGTTCTCATTCTCTTATCCGCCACGTGTAGCTCTTTTGTTTGTTTGCCATTGGAGTGAACAACATCATATCCCTTGGCTTGTTAATTTTTATGTTTTTGTGTTTGCTTGTTGTGTCTGGGAAAGAACAGAAATCACATCTAATCAAGATTGATAGCGCGTAACGCATTTATGTCTGACTTTCGACACCGTTTCAACGTTTTGCAACCCCCGCAACAACAATAGTATTCTGATTCCAAGTTCAACCCCCAAAATCTGTTTGCCACATTTGTGCATTTGTTGGTCAAATGTTTACGCCGCAAGTTCCCAACACACACAAGGGCGACATCAACAATCCCACCAAGAAACCCAAGGAACCCAATAACCAAAACACAATACTCAAAGCCCACATGAGCCATTAGCGACGGCTGCGTTGATTAAGTTATAAAATGCGATTTCTGCAGTTTTGTTTCTCTCTCTTTGAGACTTTATTAAATGCTCATTGCGTAATTGCATCAGGCACTGTGCTTTTGATGACAAAACATTGTAAAGCTGAAAGTAAGGGGTTACTTTACCTAAAACTTTTAGTTGTAATACTTAAACTTGCAGCTATTCAAAGTTTGTTTTAAGATTTTACTTTAATATTTCATTTCTATTATTTTTAAGTTCATCTCATTATCAAATCCGTTCAAAACTCTTTATGCCTTGTGTTTTACAGCCCTTTTAAAATAATAATTAGTAATGTACTTGAGCACAGCTGCCGATTTTTGGCCATTGACCAACTGTCGAACTGTCGACTTGCACAGACAATTTGAACAGATTTCTCATTTGAATGGCAAACATTTGCCGCTAAGACAAATAATGCATTTTATGAATCGTCGTCACGGAAATTTAAAGGCAAATGCACGAAAATCGTATTTCTGCTGATTGTTTTGTATTTGATTTTTGTGTATTTTCCGAACATTTGCCAATAATTTGCAAGCAAAGCTGTGCACATTTTTTTTGGTTGTGCCTTTGGCCAGCATTGCATTCTTGGAGGGTTGAAAAAACTATATGAGAAATGAGTAAATGCTGAGCAACTATAATGATATCCTGTAGAGTTTAGATACAAATGTGAATAAGTAATCGTAAATATAAATAACATTATTTGGCATGTAAAATGAACTTTATTGATGTCCTGCTCTCCACATTTTATAATATACCAGCCCAAAACACCCTTGTACCTCAACCTTTGTACAGGGCATACAGGACAATAGTGCAAATGTTTGATTGTGAGTGTTTGAGTGCGTGACTGAGTGCGTATATGCGTGGGGGGCATTAGAGGTGCCATCAATCGATTACGTTGCCAACAGCTGACTACACCAGTCAACCCTCAAGTTTCTATAGTTGCCGCTGCTTCTGTTGGAAATTGTCCAATGACACGAAATCTGTGCAATTAACTTAATTAAAATGGAATAACAAGTGCTCAGCAATCGCAAAATGTTTGCTTCTAAGCCTGGTACTCAGAAGACTCCCCTCCCTCGCTTTTAGTTGTTGTCGGGCAGTTGTTTGCCTTTGTGCTTGAACAAATGTCAACCTTTTTTTGTTGTGTCGAATTACTCAAGTGCTGGTTGAGTTCTGTTTGCTTTGCGTATGGAGTATACAAATGGTTATAAACAATTTTAATATGTACACGCACTAAAACTGAAATTGTTTGACAAATATGCACAAGTTGATTTGGGTACTGTTTGATTTGACTAACTAATTAAAATGGGGGCCTTGAGACTAGAGATGCAACTCAATAACAAATAGCTCGAAGGGATTGTGTATTCAATGTAATTGAAATGTTATAAGTTTTGTTTGTGTCAAATAAATTGGAAAGATGTACGTCAAGTAGATAAGAAAGATGTGGTTTTGTCGTAGTACATAAGTTATAATATAGTCGAATTTGAATATATAAAATTTATCTTATCTAATCTTGTCTGAACAGGTTTTTTTTTAAAGATATTGAACAAGTTTCTTAAGTCAAAGCTACACATTTATCCTTCATATTTTAAACATTTAATAACATTATTTTAATTCAATCACTTTAATTTCTCTTCTTTTATGTTTCTCATCCCTCAACATTTTATTATCTTAATTTTTGCACATCATTCTTTAATTCTTCATTGAATAAATTCCTCTACTTTAAACGTGTATTCAACTCGCCTTCCCTCACACAATGTCTGGGATGAAAACAAATGAAATTCCTGTGCACTGACATTTTCATTTGTGCTATTCATCGTTTTGCCTGCCTTCTGTTGGCAGCAGCACGAATTCATGCAGCTGCAAAAGTCAATATGCGTGGCTTGTACTTGCCGCTCAGATTTCAATGGCGCTAACAAATAGCTTTAAGGCTTGCTAAATCAGCCACAGATACCGCTCAGAGAACAAGCCAACTTTAATGGAACCGAACTGTGAACTGGAGAAATCAACAAACCGAAACGAAGCGACTGCCATGACAGCAACTCAAACTTCCTGTTTCGTTTCGTTCGTTTCCATTTTTCCGGCTAAAAGCTTTCAAGGCAAATTTATTACGCCCAACACCCCCCCTCATACAAAAACCCCACTCATTGTTTGGGGGGCGGGGAGCAGCACAGCAAGAATTCTAATAAATGTCAGACGCTCCCCGAAAGCAAATTCCATTTGATGAACTCGAAATTGTGCACGTGCAAAGTCCCTGCTAGGATACACGCCACAGGGCTGAAACCAACCCCCAAACCAAATGTTGGAAAAGTTAACGAGTTCAAATGTATTCATGAGCTGGCTCTTACCAGTCGTGGGTGGTGGATGGGGCAGACAGAGGTGGTTGGGGTTCGGGTTCGGGTTGGGTGTTGTTGCGAGGGGTTGGCCGCATTATATGGCTTCCTGTCAGCTGTTTAGTTGGCTTTGTCCTTGGGGGTTGGCCAGCTGCCTCTGACTTATTGCCTTGGTTGGCATTTAGACATGCGGTTGTTTTTGGGTTTTGTTGTTGTGTGACGAATTCTCTTTTTATGTTGTGCAATTTGCAGGTGTTCAAATGCGCATCTGTAGATATTTCGTTGTAGGTTTGTTGTTGTGTGAAAAGTGCGTAAGCATCGATACACAAACAAACATTTCACAGCGAATGAGGTGATAACAGCAGGCCCAAATATAAATGAATCTCTTTCTGTATCTGTATCTGTGCTGTGTCTATGATCTTGTGCAGAACTCTTTAACGGCTGCCCAACGATACGCAAAGATCCGTAGTTGAGCGAAGTATATAAAACTAAATATTTTCACATAGATTTCGGAAAATGTATTGAGAATATCAAGCGGCAGCTCGTTAAATGCCCTAAGTGGCAAACACTGAAGAAAATGAGAGATTGACCAGATGATAATCTTATATCAAGAAAGTAGTTTGCTTAATACCAAATACTAAATCCTGCCTGGCAACTAAAACTAATTCTATCACATTTTCCCTTACATTTTCTCTCTCTCTCTCTCTTGAAGTTGTATCTGGTATACTATAGATACATCAATTATCGGTGTGGCAAATTTAGTGGGCAGTTTAGCTGCCGCAACAAATCGACTTGATTAGGAGCACAAATCGCGCATTTATTGAACACATATCGGCAGTACGAAGGCGCATTCATTATTATTGCAATTTAGTCTGTGTATTTATTATGTGCACCCAAAATGTGAGTGCAAATTGTAAATATGCCATTCAGTACAGTAGTTAAACGCTATGACCACCAATACCACCAACACAAATACAACAACCATGTTAGCAGCACCCAGAGACTGCCCGCTGTGCTTGACGATCGTGCCACTGAAAATAGTCGTTATAAATATGTTATGTTTGTTGCTGTGGCCCGGCAGCAGCCGCAGCCGCAGCAGCAGCAGCCAAGGTGTTAAGTATTAAGTGTGGCGAAGTGTGGCCGCTGCGCAACTGGGCTTTAATGAAGCGGCCAATAAGCATTTAAGACTGCATACACTCGAAAGATTGCGCTTAAAAACAGAAGCTAGAATAAAGTGCCTGCAGGTTGCGCTTACATGCCATAAATCATTTTTGCCTTTTCTATTTTTACTACGTCGTTCATATGCGTTATTTCATATTTTATTGGATTCTACTTTAATGCTTTTCGAAGAGTCCCAAATGCGTTATAAAGAAGCTGTAGTTCTTCCAGACCAGATTGGTAGTAAATAAAGTAGTTGAATAATGTTTTTGGGCATCGGGCAAAAAAATGTGGGAAAAATATCGGAAGTAATCTTCTGGTTTAGTGGCTTAGTTTTGACAAAGTTATGACAGTCGGAAGTTTCGATCAAAGGTGAATTATTTAAGGATTAATTTGTTCTAGGGATCGGTCCAGAATTTAATGCTGAATTTGAGCTGGTGAATGAATTTATTATAGTAGCTAGTTTTATATTGCTTGTTAAAATGTATTAAAGTTGTGGCTATTAATCTTAAGTTTTCATAATCATAATTTCAGTATATTATGTTGTTTTTTATATACAAACTTTTAACTAGAGCAATCTTTCTAAATTTTTAATACTTTGTAGTTCATTTGAATATAATTTTGGTACTAACTTGAACAAACTCACCTGTGGCATCTGCTCTTCATCTGCAATCAGTTCAAATGTCTTCATTTATGTTCGTGCTGCCAATCAAAGATTGGTCCGCAGAGGGTGGGGGTTAAACGGAAACATTTTGGGTTTTTTGTGAGTATTTTAGTTTATTTATCTGGCGCATAAATAAAATATTTTTGTACATTTTGGTCAGCTGTTTCCCATCAACGGCGCCTGCTAACCAAGAAAACCAGAACCAAACAAATCTCAAGATCTCTCACTCTTTCTCTATCTAGAGAGATCCAACCAATCGACGACGCGTCGGTGGTCTGCACAAGAGTTTTTTTTTGTGTATTTTGGTCTGTCTGTCTATAGATTGTATCACCTCAAGTTTTTGTGGCAGGGGCAGCATAAAAAAGCGCTAATGTTGCATTAAATTCAAATGAAATCAACTGTTAAGTGGCTTTCAGTGAGCTATTTAATTTTCCAACACCAAAAACGAAAAAATACAAAAATTAATTTCATAAATATTCACGATAAATATTTAGCTATATTCCACACGGACTGATCTGTCTGTTAATATTTATTTATACGTATATTTTATTTACTCAAAATTTTTCAGCTGCAAATAATTCCAATGAATCAAAAAATCGATCGTAAAATTAAATTGATGCTTATATGAGTTGTTCAATGTTTCAATTCCATTCATGTTTATGCAGCTGTCAAAAGATGATTTCTAGAAATGCTAGAGTATATATTTACTATATGTACAAAGTAACAGTCAATAAAATCGTTTGAGGCCGAGAAGGAAATGTAAGATTTTGAGTATTTTATTTGAATTGGAATTTGTGTCAAGGTTGAGCTTTTAAGTTTGTCTAGAAGAAGTTTTAACCTCCGACACACTTGTCAATACTATTCGTTAATTATACAAATCTGTGCAGCTGTTTGGTTTTTGAAAGTTTGTGCACTGAGTTCAAGGTTGTTCCAATGCTTGTTAGACAAAAAAAGTAAGAGGTAAAAGGTTATGGGAATCACTCAAAGAGTTCACTTTTTGAGCTTCGGATATATCAGTCAAATCATGTGCTGTTGTCATGCTGCCATTTGTCTCTCGATCCTATGTGACTTGTCAACACGAAATCTTTGACGAAAGACACCAAAAAACACCAGAAAAAAAACATAAGAGCGACACATGTTGCCTGCCTGTTTGCGGCCATGTTGCAAGACACAAAATTCTAACAAGCAAATAATTCTCCATTCTCTTATTCGATGTGGGTACCAAAAACACACACACACACCGAATATTTATTGCAGTCATGCCACGGCGACGAAAGCCTTCTTAGAATCAAATGCTAGAAGGGTGCGAGGGGGGGGAAGGTGGGCTTGTTGCAGTTAAAGTTGAAGGCGTGCCACAAAAGCAGCTGTGCGGAGTTAGAGGGGGGTGTCTGCACTTCGAAAATAATAGAATTAATTAGATATGTTGTAAAAATCAGGAAAACTTAAACAATTCTAGAAAAAAAGGCATTTTTTGTATCAACATAACTTTATTTTTAAAGTAAGCTTTTCAAAAAAGATTTTGAGCAAAATGTGTTAAAAAGTATTTTCCCTAAATTTTTACTTTTGAGGAACAAAATTAAAAAATCTATTCAGATTGCACTCGATTTTAGAACTCATCTTTTTTTTTGAGTGTTTGTTCGTTGTGTTGTCTATAAGCAAATTGTGCACGAACGATTGACTGTCGTGAAGCTTCGTTTAAATGCATTTTTAATTAATTATGCGACGCGCGTGCCACATGCAACATCAGCCGCGCACAAGCAGCAAGCAGTCAGTCAGTCGGCAGCGAGTCATAAAAATGCAGCAAGAAATTTTCAAATTTGTAAAACGCACAGCATTCCCAAATGAATGCCGCAAAGCAGCGAAACCGTGCCTCATCCGCAGCGTTGTCATATGTATGAATTCCGCTCCCTTTTTGCCTCCCCTGCCCCGCTCTTGCCACGCATGTGTTAATCTGCGTGGAGCACAATTAATTTTCTGCAAATGCTTGGAGACGCATTTTTGGACTAACAATGAGACAGTCTCTCTCTCTCTGAGCAAGTTGTCCCCGTGGGTCCAGGCAGTGCGTCTGGGCTCCGGGGCTTATGTTTTATTAATTGCAGAGCGTAGCGAATCGGCGATCGGTGACAAGAGGGGAAGATCAGGCCCTGCCTGGCGGCCTGGCTAATTACTAAAAAATTGGCAGTTGTCGTTGATTTTATGCTAAATTATTTGTCAGAGATGAAGACGCCAATGCGTGACTTTGCGTTCAGCTGCCACAGCTGCCTGCTTGTTGCAAGTACTTTACCACACAACCTCTCCTCCCCTCCCGCTTCCTGCATCTGTCCCCCACCGTCACCGTTCACTGTGAGTAGCAACAGATTTATGACCGCCATTTGAATTTTTATGAATATCTGAATGCAGATTTACTTTGACATTTACATTTGGTAGCTGATTCAGTAGCAACAACTGAACCAAGTCAGACAACATCCCAATAAACAGTAGTTTGGGGCCATAGTTAGTGTTGACTTTTAATGCTTTGCTACTTAAGTGCTAACCGTTCGCCACTGCAATGCCTACAAAACTGTAAACAAATTGTATTGAATTGCATGATTTGTAGCCTCGATTTTATTGCTGAACATATTTTATTTGACTTATTTGGGGATACCAAAGTATGTAAAGTTTATATAGAAATTACAACTATCAATCAGAGTGCACTAAATTTAATAATTTATTTAGCACAACTATTGAAAAATAAAGAAGAAACTCTATGTCGTGGCATATCTTTGTCTTACTTTTGGATCGCTAACTTTGGGGTTCCTTTAAGTTTCGTTTGGAGTACATGAAAAAGCCACTTAATCCTTGGCCTCTTCCGCCACAAATGTAAGCTCTTCTGGCGACATTAAAATGTTGCTTGAAGACAATTTTTATAGCGGAGTTCCGACTCTTTGAACCTGGGCTATAAAAAGGGCTTGCCACTTGGCCACTTGGCCCACACGTAGCAAATGCAATTAAAAAGATTTTTAAGCAGCTTTTTTATACCCAATACTCATAAAATCTGTGAAGTGGGTGATAAACGTTTGTGTGTAAGTATGTAACAAAAACAAAGAATGCGAGAATATTATAAAAATTAATAATAAATATTATTTAAATGTACAAAAGTGGAGTTTTCGTAAGAACAAAGCAAGAGAAGTATTTGGCCAGCTTTTACTTACCCAACTTTACCTGTAACCAAACAATACACTTCTTTGCATAAGTAACAACTTACAGGGTATCCTTCACGTCTCTTCCTATCTCTTCACGCATTCTTTACGTGTTTTTACGATGCAGCTGCCTAAGATTACAACTAATCAAAGTTCTTTCTCGTTACTTTATGGACGCCGCATGCTTTGCATATTTTGACTAATTCTCAATCTTAACTATGCGTACGCAAACTACCTGCTGGCACTGTGTGTGTAGACAACTTTTATGTACATGGCAAGATATATTTCTTTTTTTTTTGTAACCAAATACAATTGCCTCATAAATTGTCAGCTGATTAGTGCAACACAACAATTTTCAGTGCCACAACTAACAGAGATTCAAAAGAGACGTCGACTAATTGCAGGATGCAGGCGACGTAGCGCGAGAGAGAGACAAGCAACCAAAATGTATCTCATAGATACCATACACACACACCGAAGGGGAATACCTCTAACATGGCGCTACAATTTACAAGCCGCAATAAAAATCAAATTGCAACAACTAAACGACCAAAACGACTAATTTTGCACAAGTTCATAAATTGTGCGGGGAGCAACAACACACAGGCCACGATCTGCTTGAAGAGGGTGAGGGAAGGGGTGGTGCAAGCCAACTGGTTGATCTTCATATTTAGTGTGCAACAAATTATGGCAGCAATTTCCAAAGGCGCAATTTGCCAAAAACAAAACAACAACAACAACCAAAACCAAACAGGGGAAAACATATGGAAAATTATAGTAATAAATATTTGCAGGCTGAGAATTGAGAGAATTGCTGCGGAGCCAAAGAAGTCGGAGTCGTAATCGGAATCGGAGACGACACGCAGCTAAAATGGTTGTAGTAGGTAAGAGAGGGCGGGGGGATTGCAGCTAAATCTGAAGAAAAACGATAATGGCAGCACTAATAAATTGCAGCCAACATGTTGCATGTTGCACGCGGCGGCGGCTGCAGCGGCGGCGTGTCGAGTCCAGCTTGCACCTGAGAGGCAAGAGCGCGTGAGTCTCAAAAAACAACAACAAAAAACTGCAAGCGGGGCGTGCAATTAGAGTACGAGTGAAACATATTTGGGTTTGCTGCAACTGCGAACTGGAATTGGTAAGCAACCGGGAATTGAACATGCGGCACATGGGGCATGGGGCACGGCGCTCATGCAAATGACGATGACGACGACGACGTCGTCGGGCATAACGCATGGCCGCAAGGGACACTTATTAAAAACAGTTATTAAATGCGACAGGCAACGCGCATTTCAGATTTTTGTTGTTGTTGCTGTTGTTACTTATTTCTGGGTGCGTGGCCCAGCCCAAAAGTCCAGCTAACAGCTTCGACTCCAACTTCAACTCCTACTCCCCACAAAGACTCCACAACTCACAAGCCATGCCTCGCTCCACGTCGCTTCACCTCGCTTTGCCTCCTCACAAAAGTCGTGCAAGTCCCCCGCGGCTTTGCACGTGTTCAACGCTCTTTACTCCTTACTCCTTGTACTCCTTACACTCCTTACTAGCACTTAAACTCGCACTCCTATATTTTTGACTGTACACTGTGGAAGAATAAGTATAAGCAGTTGATTTTTGACTTCATTTCTTTTCAAATTTTGATATTTTTAAGAATATTTTTTCTACTACAACGTTTGGCCCGGACTTACATCAATATCACATTCAAACATATTTTTCACTCAAATTTTTCTGAGTGTAACTGTAGCCATAGCTTAAGCTCTCTGGCCTCCTCTATCTGAGTGTTTGTTCAGGGACATGCGTACGAGCGTCGTTGTTGGCTTTTGCCTGGCGTCGTTGTCGTCGTCGTCGTCGTAGTCATCATCATCGACATGGCCGCTGGCCGCCAGCCGCTTGCCACTATTACAATTTCATGTGGCCGCCGTTTGCCGTTTTAGTTCATATCGCATATTGGATTTCATGTTTGCCACTTTTGTGTACATCTATCGACGTGGCGTCCCCCGACTCGACGTTCGTTCCTGTTAGCTGGCAACATTTTATGCTGATTACACGTCTAATCCGCAGCGTGTGCCTCAAACTGTTGCCCCCACCGCCTTGCCACCGCCTCGCCCCTTTGTGTATCTTATTATTGTGTTTGCCCACGTTTCTCCTCCTTTTTGATTGGGGTTGCAGTTAGCGTCGGAATCGCGTCATTCGATTGCCGTTTGCCGCTTGTATTTGCCATTTAACTTGAAATTGTAGAACTTTAATTGAGTACAGGGTGCTGCTTTCATTGTTCCTTTTGTGTGTGAAGCCTTAAAGTTTTCTACTTTATTTTCATTCTTACTATGTCTTCAGCTGCCATAGAAATAACAGTTGTTAAATTCCTTAAAGTTTGTAGTTGGAGAGAAGCATAAAAAGATAGAAATTAAATTTTAAAAACTTTACATAAGTTTGCTATACAAATATCTAAATTATATAGCCAGAGCCATGCCGGAGTTCAATACAGACACCCTGTATATCTTTTTAATATTGCCAGCTCAATTCGAATCCCGATTCCGATTCCAAATGCCAGACTTGGCATTGGCGTTTAATTGGAATTTTGAGCAAATATAGAAACAAATAAAAACATGAAGAAAAATCCAATAAATGTCCTGCGTTGCACGTGCAGCACACAGCGAGACGCCAGCCGAAACGCAACGCAAGAGGAAGGCGGAAAGAGGAAAGAGATGCCGACTGTGAACGTTTGACTGGACAGCGTTAATTGAGGCAAGCAGCTTGGCAACGAAGCAACGGTGCCATGAAATTGGATAAATTGCTCAAGAGATGTGGGAACGGAGAAGGCGGAGGCTGCTGCTGCTTGCCACACAATGCAATGTCACAACAATCGATTGTCCTTTTCTGGTTTCTTTTCTGCCCGCATGCTGACATCATCAACATTAGTATAGAGCCACCCTCACAGCAGCAGCGACGCCAACAGCGACGTCGACAGTGAACGCACTTCCGATTTCCGGACGTGCAACGATGTGATGGATGTGCCGCATTCGGCGGCATTCATTCAATTGATGCCACGCGTGACACGTGTTTCGTGTTGTTTTATGTTTTAAGGATCTACCCTTCACTTACTACATTATATGTGTGTGTGTGTGTGTGCGTTGTTGCACGTGTGGCTTGAAAGGATTCGAAGACGACGACGCTGACGACGTTGACGGCTGGCCGGAAGGCCATAAAACAGCCGCTGTTGGAAGGAAACCTTATCGCATCATGGGAAAATCGATGATAAAAAGGGGGGGAGCCAAGCCAAGCAGCGCAATGGGGAGGTGCCTCGAACAGGACGCCATTGCTGCGCAGTAAAATGTGGCAATAAGCTTAATTTCTCTACAGAGAGAGCCGCTCCCAAACGAAGAAAAAGTGGGGAGCATAACTAAACTGCGCATAGTTCATGAGTCAAAGAAAAAAGCAAACGACGCCCTGAAAAATGTCTACACTAAAATCAAATGTATAACAACACTGAAGTTAACTTTCCCCACCCTCCATCCCCTCTCCATTACCCCGTATGTCTGGTTGTGTGTCCAAACAATTGCCAGCGTCGATCTGTTTGAAAACTGTGTTCGAACAAACGTCGCATTAACGCAACATTTTCGACCATATTTCTTCTGGCCAAGAAAACTCTCAGCTGCCTGTTATCCAACACGGCCAACAGACAGACAGACGGAGAGACAGACAGACCAGTCTCTCCCAGTCTCCGAACAGCTGCCCCAGAGTCTGTCCAGTTATGCGCCAAAAGCAGTGCAGTCTCCAGCTGTGACTTGAACTCTTGCCAAACACGCGCCTGCGCAGCGGCTGCCAAGTTTCCCAGTTTTTTTTTTTGCAGCTTTGCCTTTGTCTATTTTTCATGGAGTGGCGCAGTGTGGTGCAGTGTGGTTGGGGGTGGTGCTGTGTTGCAGTTGGAAAGCTAGCTAGGAATGCCAGAGTTGGGCGCTTATCTCGACAGTCATTTAGTGTAATCAGTGCAATGGAGCACTGCTGACTTGGCTTTAACCTTTTTGAAAAGGGAGCCAAGTTGCATAAAAGCTGAAACTTAACGAACGTAATCAATATTAATGCAAGTCTTGTGGCATCTTCTGTGAAGGTATTTAATGGCAGCAATTTTAAGTTATGTTGAATCTAACTCTACGTTCAACTTTAAGTTGAGTACCATTTACTACACTAGGGAGTATGTCATGAGTGCAATAACAGCCGCCTTAGATAAGGTGTTTAAATGGGGTCCAGCGCTTGGCATGAAGCGACCAACCAAAGCGGATCCGAAGCGTGCAATGACAGCAGAGGCCGCAACACCCACATGGAAATATTTCTCCTCCTGTATGCCCAGATATGTGCCCGACATAACATTGCCCACCAACGATATATCCTTGGCCGTTTCGGTAGCACTATCCCAATCGTCACCCAGACTGCCCATGACATCGTAGAGCAGCAATATCATGGATAAGCCATGCACAAAGGCCAGATTCGATTGTTGGGATCGCAGATACATTTCAATGTTGGCCAACGGCAGCGGCAGAACTTCCACAATGCTCATCGATACGAAATAGGAACGGGAACACCCATCGTTCTCGCGTTGGAGGGCGCGTACCAGCGACAGCAATCCATGGATTAAACAAAATGCAGCTGCCAAAAAACCATATGGATGACAAGACGGATCTAACATGCTGAGGCCATAAACACTGGCGCAAATTAATATCAGATTTGTGGCGGCTGTGGCGTACATTTTTAAAAACATGTCCGAAAAGAAAATTTGGAATATTTTTTAACGAAATATATAATTTAATAATAATTTGGGGTAATGTAAAATGTCTGAATTTAAACTTTAAGCAGGTTTGATGGTTTTTTTTTGTCGATAAATGAAATTTTTACATTGAAATAGTTTGTCAACTGATAAACAAAATTCTTGAAACAAGAAGATTCCTTAACCCAATAATTAATTTAAATAGTTGTTTTTCTACTGTTCACAACAACTCTTGGGACTACTCTTACTCTGCAGGACATTAAATATTTATTTTGTTCAAACATTTATTCGACCTGCTGTCTGTTGTTTATGATACGATCGCATTCCATACTAGATTTAGAGGGGGGCAGGGAGGAGCTACTCTGGTTAGCCTGATTGACCCTCATAAAGTCAACTGGCAGCGCATTTTTTGTTAGCTGGAGACACGATCTAAATCAGTACAACAACAACAAAAATTCACTGGAGCGCCAACATAGTTATAAAGCAAACTAACATAACTAAATGCAGGAAACGCTTTCCAGGAAACACCAACAACAACAATAACAACACAAAAAGCTGATTGTGTTGTGTCCGATGGTGGTTTTATTTTTTATTTATTTTGTTTTTTGTTTTTTTGGTTTTTTTGGGTGCCATTGCTACAAAAAAAAAAAGCAGCCAACAGCAGCCAATGGCCAAGAGATTTATTTGCGACCAGCAAACAATAACAACAACAACTGCAGCAGGAGCAACCCGCAACAACAACAACAAATCAGCAGGCAACATGACTTGGTAGTTTTTCGTGTGCATGTTGCCTGTTTTCGTTGTTTTGGCAGTTGCCTGCCTGCCTGCTAGTTGTTGTAGTTGTAGTAGTCCTCGAAGATGAGATACTTGCCAGCTGATTAGCTGACACACAAACAACAACAACAACAAGTCAGGCCACAGAGTGGGCAGCACTGTCAGGCGGCTGCCAAAGTCAAATCGTGTACACAATTGGCGCGACATGCAACATTATTCTCTCCCTCTGCCTTTAGCGCGAGAGACCCAGACCCTAAGAGGCCCAATCCCATAATATACCCTTTGCCCATTCCTGATGCAGATGTGCACAATGCTTATACACTTGGCGAAAGGTTCTAGAGATTACTAGAATAAAGACGGAAAAACACAATTTTTATTCATTTTATTTATTTATTTATTTATAATCCAGCTTTGTTTTGGCATAAGCTAAGAAATATAGATAAATATATATGATTTAAGATTTAACATGAGAGTTCTTTCCTCTGAGTGTATTAATTGAAAGTGGCTGCGAAGGCGGCTGTGGAGGCTTTGGCGGGATTGCAACACAGGCAACTCTGGCAACTGGCAACCGAGGCCCACAAAAGTCCCGGCTCTGATCGGCTCTCGATTGGCCGCCCCGATTGGTAAAACGTTTGCAGCCGGAGTTTGACTTAATTTTCACCGTCCTGTGTTTTCAGTTTTCAGTTTCTTGTCGATTTTTTTTGGTGTTGGCCTGACTCTCTTGGCTTTTTGGCTCTTGGTTTCTTGGTCTATTGTCTGTATATTGGCTTTTGTGTATGGTGGGTTAGAGCCGCTTTCGCTTTGGCTTGTCCGCACAGCATTTGGCTGCCGCTTCGTGATTTGCGATTTTATCGCATTGAAATGAAATAATTTGAGTTCAAAATGATGAAGTTAATTGTGTTTATTAGGCTGCCAGTCACAAGAGTTGCTCCAACTCTAGGCTCGTGTTTCAGCTGCTGCTATTGCTGACTCACTCACTCCACTCGACGTCGACTCTGTGATGTGCGCCCAAGGGGGCGCTTCCCCCTACACTACTCTTCCTGCTCCTATTGTTGCTATTATTGTTGCAATGTTGCCCAAATAGTCAGTCGGTTTATGCAAATTCGTGAATTTATGAGCTGTTCGCCATTAAGTCATTTTAAAACGAATCTTTTTTTTGGCCCGCCTGCAGCCGCCACGAACCACAAACAACAATGGACAGCATCATGTATGTATGAGTGTGTATGTGTGTGTGTGTGTCTGTATTCAAGTCAGCTTTCAGCTTTGGAGTTGGCATCATGTGCGCATGTGCTCCAACGCCAGTTTAAATGATACTCAAAAAGTGGGAGCTGGCTGTGGATGTGGATGAAGTTGAAATTTGAATTTGGAGTCTTTTTGGCGTATTTTGCTCCTGCCCAGTGCTCCGTGTCGTGTGCGATATTAATCGCTTTTGCTGAAACTGTGATGTCAGCTGTGTGTCGTAACATGATTACGTCGCTCGTCGAGGATACGACAACGACAATGCAACTGCAACTGCAGCGAGCAGCGAGCGAGTCCATGCAACTCTGACATGCAAATCCAAGTGAAATGAATTGCAGAAAGTCTTTAGCAAATAAGTTGAATACCCTTTAAATTCTAAGCTCGAGTTAAATCTACAATGGCTTAAACTCTTTCTCCCTTTTGACTGACTGACTGCCATCAACAGTCTGATTGTATTGTGATTGAATGAAGATTGAATTTGTACAAAATGTAGTAAATTTTTATCGTTTTTAGCATCAAATGTTGTATTATTTAAGTCTTGAGTTGGAAAGAAAATTGGTCTCAGGAATAAATGGAAATTATTCTTAAGATCAATCCAAATACTATGAGATATTTCTTTTGAAAATAGTATTAAAATCAAAGTATCAAAACTTTGATTAGCTTTTACAGCGACATAATCGATTAAAATATTGTTAGACCTTTTGGCAAAGAAATAAAATAAAAAGGGGAATAGCAAACACACAGTAAGCGTGATGAAATGCAATGAGCTGGAAACTGTGTTGCCTGTGTGGAAGGAAGGATGGATGGAATGGAGAGTCTGTGACATGCCACTGGCGTGACTTTCCCACTGTGCAACAACAGCTTAGTGGACTTAATCACAGTGGGTTGGTTGTTGCCGTTGTTGTTGTTCGAGAAGGAGGGTTGTTGTATGAGATTTTGGCAGTTTGATGATCGTATCGCGAACTTAAAACGCTTGTCAGCCTTTCTTAATGAGCAGAACATGGCCTCGTGGCGCTTTTTTGTGTTGGTCACGTGCACTGATTGTATGTTGCAACAACAACAACAACAGCCCTGCCACGGCAACAAAGCGCAGCTGTCAAGTGGAATTAGGCAGAGGCATTATAAGGTGGTTAAAGTGGCATTTTGCCAAATACTACAGTGAAATTTATATATATTGCTGATTGTGAGGACCCAATCAAACCGTACCGAATTGCTTGAGCCAACGAAATAGCTTGCATCTGGTGTCCACTGCAATCGATTCCCAGCACTTACAGTGCCCATCCCTGGGTTATTCACCCCCCTTTGCGAAGCGCCAAGCAACCCCCAGCTTAAAGCAAATTCTTATCGTTGCCTGGCAACCGAAACGCACAATTTGGAGACTCTCTCTCTCTTTCGCTCTCTCTCTCTTCTCTCTGCGCAATGCTCACATTTTGAGGGCAGCCATTTTGAATTAATTTGCAGACATTAATATATATGCACCCCGGCGCTCCAAACTTGGCTCTGTTCAGAGAGGGTGGGGGAAGGGGGAGCAAAGCAACGCAGACGCTTTGTAGACTTTTCATGCCAAAGTTGCCTTTGCTAGCGTATCGATTTTCTTTCGTTTTCTACGTTTTTCGGGAAGCCACACATTTGCTTGTGGCAAACATAATGCAACGCCCACATTGGGGCAAACTGTTACCGTTGCCATAAATCTGCCATCTGCTGACAGATTTCAAATGAGACCCATTTCTATGCCATTGATACCCATTCAAAGTGGTTACAGAGAATATTATATGGGTGCATAAAAGGTGAAAATAGACTTTTAGGACTTCATAAGATTTTCTGTTATTCTTCCTGATTGCCGATTCAATCGAAGTGATTTTAATGGCCAGAGAACTAAGAGCAAATATTTAAATACGCCGAAATCATATTCAGATCAATAAATATCGATGCGATTCAAGCGATTTTCTTAAAGATATCTCACAAAATTTTATACAGAAGTTCACTTTAAGCCTTATCAAACTGTGAGAGAAATATTTGAAAACTTGATTGATATTTGCATCATTGATCCATAAGTTAAAACGAATACATACTAGTTATATTAACAGGGTATCTTCTTGCTTGACTCGATCACTCTTTTGTTTGTTGCACTGCAGTTGTGCCACTACTACTTTGATTTCTATGCAAATCGCACTCAAATCATGGGAAAAAGGCTAAAAACAACAAACAAAAAAAGAGAAGAAAATCGACGAAAAAAAACGTCGCTAAATTGCATTGTGGCAACGTCAGTTAGTTGCCAGTTATGGCAGCCGTTTTGCATATGTCAGGAGCGACGCTGTCTGTGGCGCCACCACCAGCGGCGGTGCAGCAACCACGTGCAGCCTTTAGGTTGCAGGGGCCAAAGGAGCGCCCAACTTTCAGTGCACGATCGACGGGCCGCACGAATTACAACAAAGCCAAAGCTCCTGAAATTATCATGACCCCAGCGTGGCAATTGGGTCAACATTTGTTCGGGTGACACAACACGAAAAACATTTTCAAACAAAAACCACAAATAGAAAAAAAGAGAACTCATATTTTGCATTTCGAGGAGTCCATGACACGTGGCTTCCCACAAAAAAATGCAGCTGGCCAACACGTTTACCTCTTTGCAGCACGCTAATGAGACCCAAACTGGAGACCTCGATTTGATATGGTGCATAATGCTCTTGCTGGCCACGTGGCCAGAACTCCTTTTTATTCATTATTTTATATGTATAATTCTGGGCGTGTATTTGTCGCTGAGCAACCACCAAGCGCGAGCTGAACTGAACTGAGCTAACTCCTAATTGACACACGTTCAGTTCCCATTCCATTTGAGGATTGTGTTCTGGTCGTGTGTCGAGTAGAAAGAACTTGAAGCACGCATATACAAATTTAATTGCTGCATTTGTTGCATTTGTATGGGAAGCTGGGAATCAGTTTAATAATGCTTTGTTCGGAGGGAGGTTGGCTATAATCAATTTGCTAAATTAGTTTAGCTCTTTTGAATTGCTTACAAATTGGCAACAAAATGAAAACAAGCTGGAAGCGGCGTGGGAGAGAAACTGTTGAGCAAGAGAATAATAAAATGAATTGTTTATAAAGTATGGAGAAAGCCAGTTAAAGAAACAAAAATTATTATTCATATATATTTTCAGATTTTTATGTTTTGAGTATTTGACTCTAAGAACTGCAAAAAAGCAAAACATTGACTTATTCATACAGCAAACAACAAAAAAAATAATAAAATGGATAATCTTTTTATCATTATAGACGGATAGATATAAACATAAATCTTCTTAAATCTATCATTCAAACAAACTATAAAACTACTTTAAGAAAGAGAAAACTCAAACATCAGCTCCTTCGAGCTTGTCATAAATAAAACATATGCTGTAAAGCATTTTTTTATCCAATGCATTTTATCCATTTGGGCACTTAAATTTGCCATTTGTAGCATATGATGACCTCTATGCATGTGTGTGTTGGTGTGTGTAAAATTCGCATTACTTCGATTGCAATTCAGGATTTGAGGCTGCTTTTGAGTGCTAGCAATCTCGGTGGCACAACAGCAACAGCACAGAGCGACATGCAACGCATATAAAACTGATTAATTGAAGTCATCATAAGTTGTGGCAGGCGGCCAAAAGGAAACGGGCAACGGGCAACTGTTGCATCCGTAGCAGCATCTAAAAACTTATTGCAGATTGCAACACAAATTCACTTAAGATTGCAACAAATGGTGGAGCTGCTGCTGCTGCTGCAGTAGACAACAGAGGCATGCCACTGTATCGTTGCCGGGGTCTTGAGTTTTGAGTTCTAAGCTGGCCCCACCAACCCAACCAGTCAGCCAAACAGCCAGCTGAGTGCATGTGTCATGTGGCGGACACACAGCGAGAGAGAAAAGGAGAGAGAGAGGGAGAAGGATAGGCAGACGCAATGATTAAGTGAACATTTAACGGCTGCTAATGAATGTGGTGCACACTTGGTGCATAGAAGTTGCTGCATGTGGCTGCAATGTCACACGCGATGCCACACTGATGTGATGCCACCACTACCATGACTACACTGGGGGTCACAACAAAACGGAGGCGTTGCACACACTCAACATTCAACAACCCGAAAGCCAATCAAGAACGCATCATCATGCAAACGCCGACGCAGATTTCAAGAAACTCTACCAAAACATCAGCAGCAGCAACAACTCAACAATTGCAATTGACTTGCCTACACTTAGAAAAAATAAACAAATTGCTGCGATCTTGAGTAAATTTCATTTTGTGATATTTTTGGTGCTTTCGAAACGATTTTGATAAAATTTTCACAGATCATCAACATTAAGTAAAACTTTCCGAAAAAACTAACAGTTCATGAAAATTTATTATTTTATTTCTATTGATACCGACAGTTTGAGATAATTTTAGTCAAACTTGATTTGTTCTTTAACGTTTTTGTTTGTGTTGCTCAGTGTAGTGAGCGTTAAGTGCCGTCGCGTCAGAAGCCCACATGGTCTGCGTCTGCGTCTGGATATTTGTCGGTGTTGTATTGCTGTTGACTTGTCTGGAATGCAGATGTGTGCATTCGGACAGCGGACAGCAGACCGAGGATTCAATGCTGACAACGCTCACATCACATCCCAAACCCACTTGCTGCTCATATTTTCATATCATCAACAACAACAGCTACAGCAACAAAAGCAATTTCAACTGGATGGTTGCTGCCTATCAGCCCCAACCACATTCATGCAACCAACCAACCCACTTCCTTGCCCGCTTCCTGTCCCCTCTTTCCCTCCCTCTCTCCCTCTGTTTCTCTGCGTCTTCCTGCCTGGTTTTTTTTTGCATGCAGCTGCAAAATTTACCAGATTGTACAAATATTACTTCTTCACTTGAAGACTAATTAAATTTGAATTTTATTTTTCTTCTTCTTTTGTGCAGTTTTTTATTCATCTTGCTGCAGCTAGCTCAGCTGCGGGGGCATGCAACGGCAACAGCAGCAGCAGCTGTGCAGACACAAAAACAAAAATCAACTATAATATTGCACCGAGGCGTTTTCTCCACTCATAGCCAAGTTTAAAAACTGTGGGCTCCTGCTGTTACCCCAATCCTGTCCTGCACTCTTAGCTGGTGGTCTGTGCCCGTCTAAATTTATGGCTTAATTTGGTGGTCTTGTTAATGCGTGTGTGTGTGTGTGTGTGTGTGTGGGCGTGGCAAGTGGCGACCTGTGGCAAGTGGCAGTCGGTTAGTTAGGGTGCGGGGGCCGTTTAGCTGTCAAAATTCTGACATTTTAAGTGTGTTGTTTTTCATTAAAACTTGCCTCTGACTCTTGACTAAGCAAATATTTTCACTATAAAGGGCTGTCAAGAGTAGTAGTAGGAGGAGGAGGCGAAGAAGTATAAGAAGAAGGAGAACCTGTCTGCCTAATTGCCAAAAGTAGCAGTCCATCAAGCATCTGTAATGATGATGAAAGTTGTGAAAATTCTGAAATTATAATAGGTTTTTCTAGTACAAATTGTAAGTGGAAATAGAAAATATGTAAAATAATTTAAAAATTGTTGAAATGAAAAGCAGCTTTATGGAATCTTTGACAAGATCTTTAACACTATCTTTAGTATCTGTACCCTAGGAATGATAGGTTCTCTTACATAATGATGGGACCTTAAGCAAAAATCATCATTTAATATTTGATTAATTGGTTTCTTCAATTCTTTCTTTAACTCATCCTCACTTAAGTTATGCTAAGACCACTATTTGATTCAATATCTCAAAGAACCTGCCTCTCGCTCTTAGCACCTCACCAACACAAATTAGTAACCGAATCATGCTCAAACATATTGTTATATGGCCTGTTACATTGATAAACCGAAGCCAAAGAACTGTCTGCACTTTAAATGAGTTGGGTTTATAAATAGAAACATTGTCTAGTCTACAGAGCCAAAAGAAAGTCTAGTCTCAGTGGGTGTGGTCTGTGTCTAAGCCACAATATATATATATCTATATATATATAGTTTTCTAATTGTCATGCGAGAGACAGCGCCGGATGTCAAAGTCATCGTTGTTGTAGTTGTTTTTCGTGTTGCTATTGTCGCTGCCGGTTTACAGTTGTGCGTGCCTTGTAGCCAAATGCCCAATGTGGTCAGTGATCATCGGTGGCTTGTTAGCTTGTCGCCGGCTACAACAACAATGTCCAGAGGCTTCTCGTTGTCATGGGCCTGGATTTGAATGCGCATTTGGTTTCGCACACCATTTGGGTTGTTGTTTTATGTGTGTTGTGGTCGTAAGTAAAGCTTGTTGTCCAATTTGATTGGCGGCTCATAAACAAATCGTCGCGCAATTACCGCCAAACAACTGTGACAATATCAGAGGCTACAACTTTTCAACAATAGGTCTAAAAATAGCCAACAGCTTAAATAACCCAAAAGCAACCGGAAATTGTCCAGCCATTGTCTATTTTAGGGTTAGAAACGCCTAATTGTAATTTAATTTCGATTGGGTAGCCATCGATTGATTAGAAAAGGCCTGTCACAACAAAATATTATTTAAAAATTTTTGCTGTTGATTGAACTACTTCAAAAGGAAGTAATCTTAATTTATAAAACAAAAATTAGAAATCGATATTAATCGATCATTTTGTTTTGGGCATTTTAACTCTACCGATACCGTTATTGTACGTTCGATATACCCCTTACATCCATTCTAAATTGCAACAGAGCACAATAAAGGGCAAACTTTACTCCTATGTAAAAGTCTTAAAATGACACCACCGTTGAACTGTTGTGGGTGTGACCCACACCTAAGACAATGTATGAGATGAGAGCTGTGTGATAAATTTGGCACGTTGTTGGCATGACATGACCAACTAGCATGGCTACCCTGTAGCACCCGCTCCCTTTGGCTGTTTGTTGTGTGTGTGGTGTTAGCTGTCGTGAAAGAAGGTGCAAAATTATGATTTAGTTGATGCCAAAATGAAGATAACAAACAGCAGGCAGCCGCCAGTTGAGGGAAGGCAACCCGGCAAACGTCGCGACTTCGTGCAGCAGTCGCAGCGTTCAGCGATCCGAGTTCACAATGCAGGTGACAAATCTTGGTTAGCCAATCCAAAAATACAACTACAAAACAACAGCACAACACAAACACCTGCAATGCCAATGTAATCCATTGCAACACCCTGTCGCTCTACACAACAACAACAACAACAACAGCAATTGCTCTTAGCAGCTATAAAAATCAGCTTATTATGAGTGAAGCTTGTATACCCTGGCTTAAGTGGGCTTAAAAGATCTTTATATGATGACAAAATATTTATCTTTGCTAGTTTTTATAATATTATAAATGACCTAAACATTTTTTTAAGTTTTTTAACTTTGTCAAAACTTGACTTTTATTACAACGCTTGGAACTGTTAAGATATTGCTACAAGATATACTATTTATGTTCACTAATTTCTCTCAGTTCTATCTTATCGAATTTTGATATTTGTTATTTTCTTTTATACTATTTGAGCTCTTTGTTATTTTTAATCTTTCCCAGCTACATTGTTTCAACATTTTTCGGCTCGATTTTATATCAAACTTATCGCTGTTGTCACAATATCGTTCAATATCTGATAAGTTGAGTGAAAGGTACGACAAGGCCCAGGAATTATGAGCTGGCAATCGACACAACAGCTGTCGGGTTTTGTTTTTTTTGGTGGTCGTCAAACAACAATAACAACAACTACAACGAAAAAATGTCAAATATCGGTCGATTGGCCATATAGAGAGGAACGCCGCTGCCGCTTACAAATATGGCCAGATTGGTTTGCCAAAAAATGCAAGCGACAACTTGGCAACTTGGCAACTGTGCACCCAAAAGTGGTTGACCATATTCGTTGCTGTGGTGCATCAACAACAATAATATTGACGCACTTGATGTCAATGGGGCGTGTTTTTTTTGAATGCGCTTACCTTAAATGCAACTCGTTACTGTTGTTGCCTAAAAATGGCCGGCAACTTTGTTAAATGTCAGTTTTGTGTCAAAATGCAAAGAACGAAAAAATTGTGAAAATTGTGACTAGAAAAATGTTGAGACGCTTCTCAGGAATATCAAAATATTTTCATTTATAGCAGCGCCCAGTGCGATCATTAAATATGACACGTGGGTAATATCAAAATGCCATAAACAAAAGCTAAATTATTGGGCAACACTTGGAAAAATATAAAAAAAAAGTATATAGAAATAGAAAAAGAACTAAAATCCCGAAATAGATTGTAGAGCATTTAACCCGTTGGCATCATTAGCAGCTCATCTGGCAACAGCTGAGGCTGACATGTGGGAAACTGCCAACCCCCTTTACTCCTCTCTCCTCATTTCGACAGTCCCCTATTTTCTCTTTTTTTTTGTAGGTTGACAGAAATAGCGTGATAATCGTGGCACGCTCTTTTGTCCCGGGGTCGTCGTGATTTCCACTTCCGATTTAACTGGAACTCTATTCTCCCACTCTCTCCCTGCTTGTGTGTGTGTGTGTGTGGTTTGTTTTGGCCCCCTTCTTAGTATTCCGCTTTTGTTGAAGCATGCGGCTGTCATGTGTGCCAAATGTGCAACAGACGATCGAATGCCGCGTACCTTATGTTTGATTTCATAAATACAGCACAAAATTGTGTGTTTCATTTAAGACTTTATAGTAGTATATACGATAGATAGATATATATCTGTTTTTCTGCTGCTGGAATATTTCGCCTTGGTGCGCCTTAACATGTAACAGATGCGTTCCACATTGTGGCCTATAGCTTTCGATGAGTAGGAGAAGGAGGAGGATGGGGAGTAAGGGGGATAGGAAGGTTGGACAGCGGCATCATCAGCATTGTTTATGAACTGCATCCGCAGTCAATAAAACTTATACTTTTTGATACACTGCCGACCATCTATCCAATATATATGCACTATAAGTATAAACGACGATCTGACAAACACAAACAGCCTTTGATCGAATTTTCTGCTTAATTACCTCTATTTTATTGGCAAGAAATGTTAATTAATGAGAATTTTAAGTTGAGATAAGTAGAGAGTATTTGATGTGATATGATGGTTCGTTCAAAACGTTTCTAAGCTAGTTAAAGACTGACATTTGTCAGGGAGTAAATCTTTCCTTTACTCTCAAAACTTTTCCCATGACTTCCAAACTGTTAGCAGCCTCAGGGCTCAACTCTCATGCATTCAGATCCTCCGAAACCATCGAGGCTCAAACTCGTACTCGCATTTAATGCATGCAAATCCATGCATCACAAATCGCTTATTGCCCCAGCGCCAAAAAAGTAATCAAAGGCCGCGGACCCCGACCGGGGCCAAGATTCGGTCGGTCGGTCGGTCAGCGAGTGAGTGAGTGAATGAATGGCTAAATGAATGAATGATGCGAAGCAGAACGAAACCAAATGAATTCCAAGGGCCAACAGGTAAAGTAAATAAGCCCAAAAAAAAAATATATATATAAAAAAACCATTCCATAATTCGATTGCCCTGAAAACCTTTCGAACTTTGTACAAAATATTGCGTGAAGCGGCGCATTATGGTTATTACTTCGATGTCGAATCGTTGGACGAGTTGGTTGTCCATGTCGATGTCGATGTCGATGTCGATGTTCGACATCGTGGTCTCTCTGGTTGTTTTTTGGGGGCAGGGGCCAATTCCATCTCTGGTTACGAAGAGCGCGCTTTGTTTGCACATCGCTTGGCCAGCAGAAGACCTTTGAAGGCAGCGCCACCGACGAGCTCTCTGACCTTGTTTAAAACATCAAAAACCATATTATTGCCATGCCGACGCCTTATGTTTTACGTTTATTTTATATACCCTAGCTGAAGAGGAGGCATAACTATCTAACTAAATGCGCCAACCAGAATAGAAATTACTGAAAAAAATATGGAAAACCTAAAAAGTAGATCGACAAAACAAAAATCTATGTAAATTGTTTAGAAATGTAAAAGTTTCATTTTTTGATTCGATTTGAATTAGTAAAAATAACATTTAATTTCGATTTCATATCGATTTTAAAATCTGAAACCATTTCTTAAGGCTCTTAATGCCCATTCTTGAGCATGTTGAAAAACTTTCAATTGAAAAATCAGTTTTAGAAAGCAAAATGTTCATTTGATTCAGTGTAAGTGTATTCAAATCTTCGATAATCCAGCGATAAGCTTCTCAGCCTGATAATTCTTTATGTATTTTTTGTTTTCCTTTTTTGGTTGGGTTTGTTGAAAAATTGCAAAAGTTAAAAACCATTTCATTGCATTTAGAGGGTTTCACGTGCCCCTCGCTCGGTTTTTGCGCGCAATTCGATTCGATTTGTGGCTGTATTTTTGGATTTGCAGCACGACGACGACGACGATGACGGCGGCGGCGGCGGCGGCGACTGTGTTGCATTGTGTAATTTATATGCGCCACAGCGTTGCAGTGCAATGCAGCGCGCTGACCAAATGAAGGCGTTGCGTGGTGCCCCGAACAACTACGTGACCTCCAATTCGAGCTCTCGGTTTCAGTTTCAGTTCATGTGTCTCGAAAAAAAAAGTGCACATGTTGCGACTTGCTTCAACTTGCCTCGACTGTTCGTGTGGTCGGCTTTGATGCGTGCCGCCGCCGCGTTCTTCCGAAAGACGCAGTAAAACCACACGCACCACTCAAAGCACAAAAGCACACAGACATACATATGTATGTAGCTAATGTAACACCCAAAACTTATTCATATGCTAATTTCGCTTAGCGTTAAGAAAATTATTACCATGCTGTGGCAGACTTTTTATTTTGTGGGTCGGTCGGTTTGTCGCACTTGTTGGCAACGTTGAACTGAGGCTTTTTGGAGCCGGCGACAAATATCCAATTAAAATTGTTCAATGTTGCGACAAAATGTATATTGACTGACAGCAGCATGTAGGGAGGGAGTGTGCAGTGGGGTAAAAACTTATCGCACTCATATGCTGTGGAGCATAGGGGTTATGGGAAAAGTTTTGTTGGGTGGGACTGAAGCTTAGTTACGGGAATGTCCAAAGGCAATTTGTTAAATATGCTTCAATCTAAAAAACTATGAATATAAAGTGGAAAATGTTAGAGCTAAAAATTGATTGAGTTACGCAAGAGTTTTGTTATAAAATAAAAGCTTAAAAATATATTTTGTTTATAGAACAAACTTTAAATGATTTCCAAGTTTAGCTTAACAATAAGCAAGAACTTCCAGTTAAACCTAAGCCCAGCTCTTTATCTTAACAAGTCTTTCACAGCATCGACAACAAAGAAAAAAACCAAATAATTATTTCTTTAAAAAACTGAATTACCATTCAAAACGAATGAATAGAAAATATAATATTACAAAAGTATTTTTTGTAGCCGCTGGCTGGCAGCTAATTAAGTGTGTGGCATGGTTACAGCAATCAGCTTTGGGTCCAAACAAAAAAAGCCCCAACACCAGCACCAACACCCCCACCACTTTTAGATTTAAGCCATGTGGCGGTCGCTCTCAATACGCAGACAATCTTTGACTTTGACTCTGAATTGTTCAAGCCGTTTGTTGTTGGCTACAACGAAGCTATCAACGCGTTTGTGCGTCGACTTGAAGCACAACAAAACCACAAAATACATATATGCATATGTATGTATATATGTACATCATGGCACCCGATCTTCAGGGTGATTATCGTGGTTATTGTTATAGCCGCTTTAATGGGATCTCATGTTGATTGATTGTGCACACCTGTGAGCTCTTTTTTTTGGGGTTTTTTTGTATTTTATTTGATGCTGATGTCGATTTTATTTTTTTGGGGTTTTAGGTTTGGCTTTTTTGTTGGCTGCTTTGTTGGGTCTTTTGTTTTATTGTCTGTGATCCGGAGTTGCTGATGGATTGTGTTCGCTTTAAAGCTAACCAAAAAATCGAACGAGGTGAAAGCTGAGCTTTCATTTAAGCCCATTGTTTTCGTGGGCCTTGTTGTTTTTTTGTGTTATGCAATAGTGAGACAATTATTTGGCAAAAATGAAAACATTTGCTGCTTTAGATTTAGTGACGCTTCGCTGACATTTTGATGGACAGTTGATGTTGCTGTTATTGCCGGACATGTTGGCGCTGCTTGGGTGGCTCCAAAAACACTGCCCCCGCATATATAGTATGTGGCAACTGTGCATTAACTGTGCCTCTAGCTCTGGCTTTGGCTTTGGCAATTGTCTGGTTCCGCTGCCCGCTTGCAATTTGTATGAATTTCAAATTGTTTCTTCTTGTTTTATGTATGCTACGCTTCTGCTTTTCTGTTTTCAAATACCCATTAGAATGAAGTGAAAGGGTATCATGAAGTTGTTATAGAAAACAGAAAGGTACGCGACTTGCTTTGAAACTATGTTGGGAAGATTCTAGTTCATGTCATTATTATTTGTCTAACGATTGTAATCAGATTTTTTATAGTTGAAGTCGGGTTAGAATACCAAGGCTTAAAAGTCTGAAGAGTATCTCTTAGCTTAGCACACTCTACTGCATAACTTCAACTCGCTTTTTTCTGTTCATCAGCATTGAAAAACATTGTCGGTGGCAGGCAGAGACAGAAGCAGAAGCAACCAAGCCAAGCCAAGCTGAAGCAGAAGCTCCAACAACAGCTACAACAGCAACAACAGCAGCGCTTGAATGAATAATTTCCGCAGTTGGTCGTCATCAGCAGCAACATCGTCTACAAAGATTCAGTTGATGTAGTTGTTGTTGTTGTGACTGCGACTGCGGCTGCGGCTGTTTATCGTTTGGGTTCTGAGTGCGCCAAATGAAAATGAACACGTGCGTCCGGTTGCTGGCTCAGCTGCTTGCACAAATACATATGTACATATGTGTATGTGTATATGTATATGTGTAGCATATGCCGCGTGCATGTGTCCATCAAAGCACAGCAACAATTTAGAAGGCTGCACGCCCCAAAACCAGCCGCCAAACGACGAACAAACAAACGAACAAAACTCAAACGAAACGAACGCAAAAAATTTCACTTTATTGATGAGCGCTGCACTTGAATTTGTCGCTGTGTGGGTGAGAGAGCTGACTGATCACATTCACACACACACACACACACACATGACAAACTATTTGCAACGCTTGGCCGCACAACAAGGCGTATGAGCGATTTGCTATAAACAACAGCTGCCCAACTGTTGCCCCGCTTGTTGTAGTTGTTGTTGTTTGCCTTGTGTTGCTTTTTTTTATTTTTGCCTGACAGTGAAATGCGCCCCTCAGGGTTGGGGGAAAACTGTTGCTGTTGTTGGAACCCGACTCTTCGAGACACTCCTGCTAAAGTGACGCATTGGTTCAATAAAAGGAAAAAAAAAAAGCAGGAACAATATATTAATAAAAAAAATATGAACATGTCAAAGCAAATATTTTTAAACTTGAATGAAGAAACCATATATAGAGGATTTTTGCTTAAAGCAAAACAATTTGTTTCTACAAGTTAAATACTCTATAAAAAAACCTAGAATTTGAGAGGAAATATTATACTAAAATTAGCTCTATAAAACTCGATCAAATTGAAACTTTGAAAAGGGTTTATTGAACTTGGCAACGATGTTTTGTCAAAGTTCTCATGTTTCCCAAGCCAAATAGGCAAAGTTCCAGTGAATTAATAAACCAAAACCTCGACTTTTTATACAAATATGTATACATATGCATATGTTTGTAGTATGTTGATTGCTCGTTCAGAGTTTTGTTGTGGCAGCAGTCAACCAACTGTGCAATTTCAACTTGATAAACTCCAACAACAACAACAACAACTCGATTCATTCATTGTTTGTGCTCAACAGCAACTGCACTAAAAACAACTCAACAACAACAACGCACTTGGCCGGCTGTGTCTGAGTTTCAACAGCTGTAGGAAGTTGCTTTATATCGCATATCATATGATTTAGCATTGTGTGAGTGTATATATATATATTTATATATCAGACCCAATTGCTCCACTGCGCCGACGCTGCCCAACGAAGCTTGGCTTTAGCAATCGACCCCGGGGAGTCAACCTTCAATTCTTGCTCCAGACAAAAGCATAGATGGCAAACCGTACATAAATATTAAACTTTGCTTAGAAGTATTGGTTTGAAAATAACAAACTGAATATTCAAACTAACTTAAAATATTCAAAGCAACAAGCTGAGAATTTTAAACCATTTTAATTTTCGGAATATCTTAAAGCTTATCAATAAAAATGTCCAATAAGATAAATTCTTACTTAAGTTATTAATCGGCAACTAATTTACCCAAAGTGGATGGAAAACTTAACTTTTTGCAAAAAATCTCTTTTCACACTTCTTAACTTAAAGTTTAAATACTACTTGGCCCTCAAATGGTTTGTAGCCTATCTTCTTCATCTGCCGTCTTATCGGGTTGCCTGCCTCAATCTGACCCAGTTTTCTATTACATTTTAATTGGTCTAACCCAAAGTTCTATCACAATTCTTTCAAAGATCTTTGACTTTGGTCACGCCACAGCCACATCCAGCAAACTCTTCTCTCTCTCTCTCTCTTTCCCTTCCAAATTTGCTGTGTGTACATTCCCATATCGATCGATTTGTAATAAAACTGGCAGCACATGTTGCTCAGCTGTTTGCAATTAAGGTTGAGTGGTAAGCACAAAAGCAAAAAAACGAAAAACCAAAACGAAGGAAAAACCAAAAATTGCTGGGCCCAAAAACAGATTCAAAATTCAAAAGGCATTCAATGCACAATTGCGTAAGAACTGAAATTAAAATGGGCTGACAGGCAGAGGGGGGTAGGGAGAGGGAGGGGTGGCGGTTAGTTGGCAACCGCTGATGCTGCAACGTGCATCAAATGTGTGTGCTTCAGGTGCAGATGATCAACAGCTGCCCCACATTGCCGGAACTAAGCGACTTCCGTTCCGTACGTGCAAAGAACCCCCTTTTACTTACTGTGTAGAGAGAAGCGGATGGGGTTGGGGTTGGGGGTATGGGGGGACTATAGAAGAAGCGCCAACTGCATTGACAAACAACACGTGTGATTATATATATGTGCGTGTGTGTGTGTGTTTTTTCAGTGGGGCAGGCAATGGCAATCAATGTAATGTTTATGCTGACGCTCGGCTCTTGGTCTTTGCTCGGCCGGCTGCACATCACCCAAGAGACCCAACTCTCTCAATCGCCCCTCTCACCACCCGTCACCCCCTCTCACCCTCTCACCCTTTTTTTACCTTACGTAGAAGTCAGCCGCAAATTGCTTTCAATTATGTTGCATGCTGCTCCCGTTTTTATGGCCCGTTGCTGACGTGTCTGTCTCCTCGGTTGCTGTTGTTGTTGCGGCATGTTCGTGTTGATGATGATCTGCAGTACGATTGATCAACGTATTTATCTCTGGCAAACTTGCAACAGCAACTTCTACAATTGTTCCCTCAACATGCGACTGCGTTCTCGACATCTCTGCCCAAGTGGTGTGCAGCTCTTTTGTTTTATATAAATGTTATTCTAAGTGTACTCTGTATTTGTTTTAACTATGTTAAGAAGGGTATATTGCACTTGTTATAGTAAACGTAACATAGAGATAATCCATAGAATATATACAAACTATATTCCTATCTGACCTAAGAGATAATCAAAGCAAATCTTCCTTCTATCCTTTAGTAACTTTTCGGGATTTAAGTTCGAACGTTCTTTTATACCCCATATAAGTAGGGTATCACCTAGTCGCCCACGTTCAACTAGAACACATTGATTTGTTTGGTTTTGCCTTGAATGTGTGTGTGTGTGTTTTTATATATATGGCTTTGATTTTAATAATCGGTTTCAGCATTAAAATGTTCAATTATGCCCGCCGCCCAAGAACCGCAGTAAATTGCTTGCGGAAGTGTGCCACGCCCACAAAAGTGCATGTTTGATATAAAAGATGCTGAAATTGTGGAATTGAGTTACTCAACGACGACGACGCAGCATCATCAGCATCTCGGCATCATCGTGTCATCATCAAGTTGGGCTGCGTGCAAATTTGTGCTCTTAAAAACAAACTAAAGTGAAAATTATGTCAAACCTGTTGAGAGAAATGAAGAGAGAGAGAGAGAGAGAGAGAGGGGGAAAGAGATACTATAATCTGTTGGATGATCTCCATCTGTTATCGCAGCCAGCAGCATCAGAATGAGGCAACCGGCAGGCAACACGGAATTGAGTAATTTGTTGCAAAGACAATTAGATGCAACAGATTGTTGACTAAATGACTGAAACGTTTACGCTCTGGAGTTTGATCTTTGAGGTTTTGTGTCTTTGTAGATTTAAAAAGAGATTGCAACAGCTGCTGACAGACAACCTGAGCAGTTCTCAAATCAGTTCAGTGGGTGATTAAACGAAGAAATGAGGTAAAGAACGAATGAACAAGAAGAAGCCCTCGTCACATTTCATAACTCTTTTTTTTGCTTTTGCTGACTAAAACAAACAGACCTTGGGCCAAGTTAATGACATTGAATAGGGTCAGCCCCAAACCCCAAGCCCCCAGCCCAAGCATGCGATACATAAACTCAATTATACATTTATAAATATAGTATATCAGGTGGTTAAGTACATTTAAATGGCCACGAGAGATTGCTGACAGCGAAACTTCACTTCAACCGGGAATTGGATGCGGACGCCCAGTGTCATTCTTTTCACCTCACCTCTCTCTCTGTTTGTTAGCCATCAGCAATTATGCGGTTGCAAGTAGTCTTCTTCTGGTTGTTGGCAAGAACTTGCAACACACAGCTGCTGGCTGCTGCACTAGTTGAGACACAGACACGAAGTGGCGCAAAGTGAGATATATAATTGTGTTGCAAACAAAGCAGAACAAATTTTAATATCTTTATAATTTCTTGTCAGACACTTCAAATTATTAATCTAATGAACAGCATTAAATAGCATATTAAACAGTTTTTTTTGTAGTTCTTGGCGCAATATATATAGATCTATATAATCCCATGGGTGATATTTTTAGTAATGTTTAATGATTGTAATATAAATGATGGTTATAAGATAAAGATTTAAAGATCTTTATTCGAAAGTAACATCAAAGCACAACAAGTACAGAACTTGTATATTATTAATAATGACTTTCAAAATTCAGTTCTCACCTGGCAGTTATTATAAATATATATATATAAATAATTGGCTTATTAGCTGTGCATTATGACATGTTGCACAACCAATTGACGGATTAACAAAACTAATTAAAGAGCTATAAACTAGATAGAGAGAGATAGAGAGAGGTTAATAACTTATTATAAAACTTTAGCTAACCAGTTCCTTAATCCAACGACCTTAAGTGTCTGATAAGCCAAGTAGTACAGCTACAGTACACATACAATAAACAAAATAAATCTATGCTACACGTGCACATCAAAATCCCGGCTTTATAATTGGTTTGTCAGGCGTAGATTAACCGGCTTAAAACACAAAATAAAAATATATAAAAAATCAACTTCCAAAGCTGCTAAGTGAATTAAAATAATGCTGCTACGAGGTGCTTGCAACTGCTGCCTGTCTACGGTCTACCTGATGATGATCAAAATGATGATAATGATGATGATGATGGTAAGACAGCCTCAGACCCAGACCCAGACCCTGACTTTAACTGTCTGTTAGCTGACCGCGCTGCTGCAAAAGCTGATGATTCTATTTATTACATGGCCCGGCAATTTGCCATTTTCTCGTTTTTATTTTATTTTGTTTTTGTGTGTGCTGCGTTTTAATTATTTGCTGCTTGCCGTTAGTTTTAATAAAGTTGCTAACTGTGAAACGACGTGACTGGAAAATGTGCCCGGAAAATGAGCATTTAATTTACAGCGAAAGTGTCTATAAAGCCAGCTCCAAGCTCCAAAGCTCGACAGACACAGCTACATCAAGTCCGAGTCCATGTCCATGTGCATGGACTCTCAGGCTCCAGACATCTTCTATCTGATTAAAATCTCAGCGCGAATTCGCAGAAAATTCTTACACGCAAGCCAACCAAGCAAGCTCCAGCTCCAGCCCCAAAAGAGAGGACAGCTGAAAAGTTGCGGCGTTAACACCCATTTGCAACTACAACTCCAACCACCAAGCCCCCATTTCATGCGAATTTTTTATCACGCGAGGCATTTTTGTTTTGATAAGCATCTATTTTTGACTGTGTGTGTGTGAGTGTGTGTGCAGCATGCAGCATGTAGCTGATTCTCTCTCAGAGATTCTCAGATGCTCAGATGCGCAGATCGATGATCGCTGGGCGCTGATAATATAGACAACGCCCCACAAATAAAAAGCAATACACTTAAGGCAGTTGCTGGCGCTTTTGTCTGCAAATGCACTGAGCAAAATAAAGCTAAGAAAATGTGAATACAAATGCCAATCTCATTTTGAACTTTAAATGGCCTTTAAAGAATTCTTAAGCCTTTACTTTCAAGATTTAAATTCTGGTTTTCTTCAATTTATAAAAAAATTCACACATAAAAAACTAAAGAATTTGTATAATGTATTTTTATAGTTTTGCTATATCTTTCCATTTGTTGGATCCTCAAAAATTGCATTAATTTTTCTCCGTGTAATCATCATCTTCTACGATAAGGTCCGTTTTGCTGAACGCATTCCAAATCACAATGGAAATCAGCTTCCAGGCGTAGTACACAACAAAAAGTGGGCGTGTTATGGTAGGGCAGGCAGGCGGGCGGGCAGGCAGGCAGCATGCAACAAGTGGCAAGTGTTTGCGCCAAGCGTTGATTGTTCTTATCTGTGGCGCGATCGCGAGTCAGGCGGCTGCAGCTGCAACAAGTGGCGTGAATTGCATGCGTAGATGCAGCCTAGAGATGTTGTTGTTAACGTTGCTGTGTTGCTGTTATTGCACGCTTGCGTGTTGCCTCACGTTCGCTAAAAAAGCAACAGAAAAGTAAAGCAAAAAAAAGTAAAAAGAGCAAACAAGTGATGAATGTCCGTGTTATGCGATCTAATGATCTAGAAATGAAGTTAATAAATCGTTTAACCAGATGGCTCAGCGCCAGCAAAGGCAAACGTGCACCCCCCTCAACCGCCTTTCGGTTCTTCTCTTGCGATTACCCTCTTTGAAAGTGGATCACACTTTGCGGATGCTGCATTATGGCCTGTTTGGCCAACGCGACCACCACCGGGCCAAGTTAGCAGCAGAATGCACGTAATTTGCATAACTACTGTGCTTATAACTCCGTACATAACAAATTACAACAATTTGGTTTTGCTCACATACCAAACGACGAGCGAAGATGAGAGGACGGGGGGGAAGCGAGACGTTTAGCAGATGCCATAACGGTAAAATGTAGCGCATAGTAAACAAGGCCAAGAACAAGCTTAACAACAGCCACGCTACTAAAATGTAGATTACAAGCCACTTTGCCTCTCAGTTTGTTTGCTCTCTTTTGTGTGTGTTCTTTCTTTATTGTTTAATAGCCTCAAATAAGGCTAAAATTACAGTGTGGTAATCAAATTATTGTATACCTCATGTAATTATTTGTTGGCAATTAATTGAAGAGTTCTCTATTCTGTAAGCATTTCCCACAATTCGTTAAGCTAAATTGCTTTTGAAAATTTAATACAAATTTTTTCATTGTTTCATATAAAGAAATTCCACAAAAGTCGCGAATTTAAAAGGCATGGACACATTCTAAAAAGTCATTTCGTTTTCAATGTTGCACAAACATTTCTAAGGTAAGGTAAAATCGACACATTTACCATTCCTTAAGCATACAGAAATATTCCATGTGAACAAAAATATTAATGTTGTAAGATTTTCCCTTATCTAAATTTGTAAAGCATACTTTTTGGGCGAGTTAAAATGATAGGTTGCTGCATTGGCTAAGTTTCGATTGCAAAAAAAGGCTGCATAATTTTAAGCGCGCTCTATAAAAATAGGTAAATTTTACTGCCTGTAAGAAAATGGTAACAAGACGTCATTATAACTAATGCACTTTTTCTTTATGAATATAATTTTTTATTGATTTATTCATTAGACTTATCTTACAATGTGGCTATGAAATAGGCTGCACAAATGTTGAATCTTGTGCATCATTTAAATCTAATATAAATAGGCAGTCATTTTAGTGGTTGTGTATGTTGTTTTTGTGTATTAAGTTTTACCAATTACATATTTAAACTGCAATGAGAAAGATAAAAGTTAGAAAATAACTAAAAAGGTTAAAACAAGTTTCATTATTTACCTATTATGTAAAATATTTTAGACAGAAACCCAAAGGATCCAAAAGCGTCCGAGCTGAAAATTTTAGAAAACAAAAACTGCATTAGAATCTAATAGATCATGTTATAAGCAAAACAATTTTTTAATTTTGATCTCAGTAACGAATTTACAATCAAATTATTTCATTAGTCTAACATATGTTAAATTCATCATAGTAAAATATCAAGCTTTAATATATTCCTTTCCGAATCCTTACCTTTTTAGCTTTTTCGAGTGGGTTTTGCCACTTGAGAGATCCGCAATTCTGGGGTGTAATATAAATCTGCAAAAAATAAAGAAAGGTATTAAAGAAATTGTTAAATTTGATTGAAACTAAAGTGAGCTTTGATAGAATGTCAGTAATTATAAATTTACACTAATCAAGGCATTTCATAGGTGTCCCAAGGTAAAAACTTAGCTCATCATTAAGTCAATTTAATAAACTTAAAATTTATCACAACTTACCTTATAAACATAATTGATCTTCCTTCTTGTGTATCGAAATATAGCTGCAAAAAATTAATATCAGTTTAGTAAAATATAACAAAACAAATAAAATTTATTTCTAGATGTTTGTCAGTTATTGAAAATATACACTAATCAAGATATTTCATAGGTGTCCCAAGGTAATAGCTATATCATCATAGAAATCAATTCTCAATACATTTTTCTACAATTTTGCTTACCTCTAACTAGAACGCATATCGGGTGCGTATATCTTCCAATTTCTTGCAGATCTGATTCGGCGTGCGGAACATGTCGCCAGCAATGCTCTTCTGCTTCGATGCATCAATCGATAAATACTGCTCACACAAATCGCCATCGAGGACATTCTTCACGGGGTAGTAAGAGCTGCGGTAGCTGAGATGATCTCGACCGCACAGGGGCGGATTCTCGTTGCGCATATGCATTTCCAGATGCTGGAAAAAGTCATAATCCTCGCGACTGGTAAACGGCACGAAGGCACCAACAGTTCCACTGAGCGTGGAATAGATGAGTGCCTCGGAGCCACCAGGAATGAGTGTGGCCTTCTGCAGCGACATGATTATCTCGCCAACATGGAATGAGCAGATATTCTCCGATTTCTGTGAGGCGCCCGACAACAGTCCACGATCCCACAGCGACTTGGTGCCAGTAGGATCCTCGTCCACATCATCGGTGACCGAATGCGGTAGTCGCTGAATGCTCAGGTTGCCAAACTTATCCGCAATAGCAATTGTGTCGTAATCCAGCAACGTTGTGGCCGTCACCCAACGTGGATGCGTATCATCGGCAAATATGATGAGCTGATTCTCGGCGCGACGATAGCGTATAAAGAAGACCGATTCCTGCACATCGGAGACATAAACACGATGGCCCATCGCTTGAATGTTGACAATCTGGTAGGGAATGTGTTTATTCTCGCACTTGCGCAGCATCTTCTTCTTGCCCAGATCATAGATGCGCAGCATGCGACCACAGCCGGCCAGCAAGCGTCCCTGAAAGCCACACAGAGCGCCAGGTATCTCCTCAATCTCCGTGCGATGCATGAACTCCAGCGCCGAACAGGTCGGGTCGATTTTATAGACATCAATACAACCGCCCTGTGAGATGCGTGGATTCAATTGCAGATCCTTGGCAATGCCAACGGCCAAATAGTAGCGTCCATCTGCCGCAATCGAGAATTTGAGCATTGTCATAGCCATGATGGCCTCGTTCTGTGCCAGCGGCACAGTGAACATTGTCTGGCCATGTATGGCGTCCAGGCAACGAATCTGTGATGCCCACAAACCGAGGCCTGCCTTGGGAGCAGAGAACACTTCCTCGGGCAGCACTTCATTGATGAATGCGTTTGCCATCTCTCTGGCCAATTCACGCTCCTCATCGCCAGCTGCGCTGCGCATCTCCTCGGCCATTTGTTCCTTGCGCTCATTCTTGGTCTCCTCAGTGTACGCATTATGATCCGTCTCGGCAACTAGCATGCGTCCCGTATCCGGGTGGATGACAAAGGCGCGCGGAGTGAACTGCAGTGAAAATGCCACTTGATTGAAGACAGCGCCCAGTTTTTCCAGTGCCAGGATACGCAGCGTATTCGTTGATATGGCCACAATACCCTCGCTACACTGTTCGCTAGAAAAGCCCGAGGCGTATTCCAGCGTTTCGTATGACAGCGGTGTCAAATGGAATCGGTTCTGATGATAATACGACAGCCATGTGCGACTGGACATGGCCAGGACGGCTTCGGAGCCCTGCATCTTGATGCGAAACAGTTTCACTGGCCGTGAGCCCAAATATCTTGTGCGTGTATCGGCCAAATCTCCAGAGACGGGATCCAGCACAGTACGCAGCAGGACGCCATTACTTAGGCCAATATTTAGATAGATTGTGCCTTTATTGGTGCCTCCACTTCGCGGTGCAGGCATATCATCATCCGCACCGCTTGCGTTTATGGTGCTCTCTGTGTGTCCCATTTCGACCAGACACAAGGACTCGGCTGGTGAGGGTAGAGCCTGCATGGAGCAAGCCGACAGACAGTTATTTGGATCCAGCGAGAGTATGCGCACAGTGTTGTCAGCAAGGCCAACAGCCAAGAACCAGGAGCGTTGCTCGCCTTCAGGCACGGTGCCCAGAGCCATGCACATGATTTCAGCCGGCATTTCCGAACGTTCTGTATACTCGTTCAGCTCGCCAGTCTGCATAGAAAGAAAGTTACGAATTAGTTAGTAGGTCACAGGGCTTTAAAATATAAAAACATTGTTTATCTAATTAAAGCTCAGCACTGCAGGACACAGAGTGTCTCAACATGATTGTTCTTTTTCGTGTTTTTGTCATCAGAGCAAGTACAACTGTTTATAGATATCCGAATAAACTAATAAATGCTTACCGGATCCATTTCAAAGTAGACCAATTCACGGCCCGAGAGCGTAATGACAACTTGACGTTGATTAACGGCGCATTTGGTAATGGATTTCTTGCCAGGAGCCTTCCACTCGTTCACACGCTTATCGGAACGTATATGACGAATGCCATCGGGATAGACTTGAACCAGTGCATCGTCACCCAGGGCAGCACAACATAGTGTTGGCGTGGTGCCCAGAAAGCCACTATCCGTCACTTCCTCGACGGTTTCACCAATGCTCAGGACCAGCGTGGCATTCACGAAAGAAACGATGATGTAGGCATCAAACTCGTCTAAAAGTAGGAGCACAACACAAAAAGTTTTGCCATCAATTAAAAATGCTTGAAAGCAACAATATTTTTTAAGGGAAATCGTTTGTCGACATTGAATAATCAGTTTATCAAATTGTAATCAATGGATATTCAGCTGAAACACGGTTGATAAGAATCGCATCATGTTCAATGTCTCATGTCTTAAGATTAAAAGAAACTTCAAAAATGGGTTTTGAAGCAAAAGTAGTAGTAGTATCTGTTGACTTAAGAGCTGCAGTAATGTTGCCTTACCTATCGCTTCACAAACGACAAATATAAATAATAAGAATTATACACGAGTGTATTGGATAACTCTCGCAATTTTATATCTGTTCGATAGTCTCACATAACAAACAGTTGACGTCTGTGTTTAAGCGCCTGAAATAAGAGAGAACTGGTGGTTGATAACTTGTGGCTTTTGGGGATCGTGTTTATATATAGTTTATATAGACTAGGATTGTTGGTATTTTCTTTGGTAATATTACATTATTCACAATGTTTTTTTTTTTTTTATTGTTTTCAGATCTCAAAATCGATAATAAGCAATATCGAAATCAACAATCCTAGTGCAATCTATATATATGTAGAGCATTATCATTATCTTGGGGTATCGTGTTTTGTATCATCAATGCACCAGTTAAGTTATTAGAATCATTTCATAGCTAGTAAACATAGGAGACTAAACTTAGATCTAAACAATCAGATAATTCAAAAATAGTATTTTGGTGGACTCACCATCAATTCGTTTCTTGACAGTCCATACGGCATTTGGATTACCGGGCAGTTCAGAGACAGCCATCTCTGATACCTCAAGGCCGTGGCGCAGGACACGCAATGTTGAGCGCGGCCCACGCCCGCAAAGCACATACAGCTGCGGTGTATCCTCGTTGGCCAAATCAGCCACCTGAGAGGTGATAATTGGTGCAAACGAAGGCAACTCATCGACCAAAACGAGATTTTTCAATGCACGTGGAGCAAAGAAGAATGTTTCACCTTCCTCCAATGGCATGGCAGAGCTGAATTCGGGCTCATCATCATCATCGCCCAGATGCGCAATTTGGTATAGATAACTGTGCAAATACAAGAAGTCAGGCTATGTTCAACACCCAAAGAAACTGTAAAGTTAACTTACTGGTTGCCAAACTCGCTGGCCACAAACAGAAAGCCCGTCTTTAATACACACATTGCCGTCGCTGGTGGCACAGTGTCAAAGTACTTGAGCTTGATCTCAGATACGACATCATCATCGGTCTCAAGGGTAATTTTGAATATATCGCCCTGCTCGGTTTGTAGCAAAAAGAAATACATGCTTTTGGTGCGATGTGTTGCCGAGCATATAAAGATCATGCCACGCTCCGGATCATCAAGATCATTGCGTCGACGCGGTATGGGACAGCGAATGTCGTGCTGATCGCCCAGATTCTTATAGGTCAGATAGTTTTCGGAGCAAATGAGCACACCCGAGGGTCCATCATTGCCACCGGGCACAGACACCAAAAAGTTGGCATGTTCCTCAAGTGGTTCAGAGTATTTGCGCACCACATGATTCAAGCCCAAGTCAAGCTCGTAAAATGTCAGTGTTTGTTGCGTGCGCTGTGCTGCGTCACCTGCAAATTATAAGTAAGATATTGTTATAGCACAGTTATTTTAAATTCACATATAACTTTAGCTTTGAATATGAATGTGGGCCACAAATCAGTGAAGTGTTGCTAGGTTATTACAGCGGCACCAATGGTTCAGTGGTCACATTTATCTAGCGCTAAGTACAATCAGTGCCAATGGATTGATTAACCACAGCCACTGGAATTAAAGCGCCAACGTAATAGAAAACCTGTTCATTATCTTACCTGATGGATCCAAGTCGGCTTCTTCATAGTCGATTTCCAGACATGCAAACATTGGATTATCAAAGCCGACATCAACGCCAACCATGTGGTAAGTTAGGGTGTTTGACTTGTGTGCCTCAAGCGGCGAGGATATTGTTAAACGTGCCTGGGTATCGCGATTCATGATGTAGGCCAACTTTTGTTTCTCAACGGCACCAATCATCACTGCACGTCCCTTCGGATCGATGGCAAAGTACTGTCCCGGCACAATGCGACGACATCCTGACTTGCCAAAGGTTTCCTGATGCACTTTCTCTAGCAAATTCTTGCTAGGAATGTACTCCAGAATGACAATGCGACCAGAATCCGATCCAACAACAATATAGTCTAAAAGAAGAGTTATTGAAAAACTAGTTAAAAACAGGTTATGTCTAAAATACATTCATTTTGAGGTTAGAATTTCGTGTAACTCGAAGTTTCAGTTCACCATACCATTTAATTGAGGTTATGGCAAATGCGACGCCAAGCTAAATTACTATCGCACCTAGACACATTTGAATATGGTCAAACTGAACCAATCACAAAATAGAATTGCCTCAATTGGGTTTTGTGCGTAGAAGAAATATAAGATATGCGTGAAAAGAGTAAGAGTAAATTATATACAAACCTTTTGTGCCGCCAGTTAAACGAAATGCCATCAGCGCACGTACGCAGCCAAATATTTCCGTTGACATCAGCGTGTGAACTTTGCCGGTGTTGGGATCAGGTCGCAACAATTCCAGCGACTTGCCACGTGACAAAAGCACCTCCTGCTGCTTGCCGCCAGAAAAATTACCGTGCACGGCGTGCGTGACGCCAGTGCCCTTTTGAAGCGTCAAATTATACAAGTACATGTTGGAGCTGTTTTAGTTGTTCAAGCCAAAGCAATTGCACTGCTGAAAAAAATTTCACACATAAATTGAGGTTAGAATCGACCATCACATTGAACAAAAAATTAAGGTACTATTTTAATGGAAATGTACTACTTTGAAAACCATGGCCACAGTAAGAATAGTCGTGTCGCCTAACGATGCTAGTAAGCAGCATTTGTATTTTTAATTTTGCACGCTTCAATTGCGACCAAATCGCAGACATTTCTGCTTTCTGGAGATACTTTGTGCAACTCTAAAATAATAAGTTATTCACGTAGATAAATGCTTTGGTAATTACCTTTTGCTATTTTATTTAATTAATTTACACATTTTGAGTATGATGCGTTTGGATTAAATTTTTTCACATCACTTAGTCGGCGTCACTTTTCAGAGCTGCCGCTTGGCTGGACCGGTGAAGAAAAAGTGGATGGAAGAAAACGCGGGTGGCTTTTGACAGCACTTTTATTGCAGGGTTGCTTACACTTCGATAACAATACTGATTATAAAATTTGGTAGCCCTAAACGGACAGCTGATCTATGACAATAACATTGTAAAACAAAATATTTTAGCTGAGAAGCCCAGCAGGTGGTGGCCATTGAGATGGAGTTGAAAAGCTTGTATGAGGATGCAAGCAATAAAATCAAGCTGGGAGAAGAGCTAAAAAAAGCTTTAACTGTGTTCGAGGACATTCCTGGTGTCTCCAAAGTGCAAAGAAAAATTCAACAGGAATTGAAATTCTTGGAAAAGGTGTGACTCGAGTTTCTTTGTATACATATTTACATCAATCCAATAAAAACATTTCTATGTGCAGGTTATACGCTCCAAAACCTTAAAGGAGAATCACATAACCAGCAGCAACTTTGTTAATTATGAGTTCCTAATAAAAACATTGCACATGCAACAAGGTGTCGTCGATATAAATGCAGTCTTTCCACTTGAATCTCGTGACAGTCCGTTACGTGTTGATATTGTCGCCAACAATGGTCTAAAATGGATCAAGGTAATTGCGCGCAACTCCAAATCCATCGAAGATGCTGCCAAGGGCTGTGTCAGTTTTGGTGCACGCAGCGTTTTGGATCAGGCGGCTGATTATTTGGAGGCCAGTGAGTTGCATTTCTGCATGTTTCAGCGGCCCAAGGTAAATATTATGCTAAGAAACTACACATATGACTGAAATCATCATGAAATTTAATTGTAGATTGTGTTTTATTTCTCAAACCAAATTGAGAGCTCACTGCATGATGAACTGAAGGAGATGGGAGTGAAAACGGCATCGTTGGAAGAGCCCGATATGGATGACGACCAGTACGCCACCATGTCCGATGAGTTGAATATAGATGTGACTACAATGCTGGCCTATACCAGCTCCCTTACAAACGGTGGCTGCAATTTCGTATTCAAAGAACCGCTTTTAACTGAACAAGCAGAGAAGGAGCGTGAATGTCCAGTAAAACCCACTCTTGAGAAAATATTTCAAGGCAAGCGACTGGTCTGCTGCCAGTTGGCTTACGATGCATTTCAAAACATACTTTCAATGCTGGGTGGTCCAACTGAGCTGGCACTGGCTGCTGACTTCCTTAAACGCATTACAGTTTATCCGGATGTTGAGACAGTGCCACCAGAATTTTCAAACATTCGGTTTACGGCTAAGGTCAATGAACGCAGCCTAAAAATCTTCAGTTTTGGCATGGAACGTAAAATATTTACAGTTACTTCAAATAAGGCATTTGTTCGATCAGCTAAGATGCAGGTTAGTGTTTGTGTTTATTAAAAATTTTGTATTTTCCGTTACAAGTTCCAATTTTCAGGGTATAAACGTGCCCGTTTTTGTGCATGCATCAAGAGCGCTCACTGAAAGTAAACAAGCGCTCGCTATACCACTATAAGAAGACACTTCGTTGTTAATATATTTTTTTTTTCGACTGTTAGCTTAATACAAATTAATTAAATTAATCTATACGTGTATACAGATGAGTGGTTAAACAAGTTTATTGAAAAAATGTCGCTTTAATATCCGGTTGAAGTTTAAACTATCGAAATACAAGCAGCTGTGTTGCAGAGTTGCCAAGCAGGTGGTAGATATACTGCGCAGGTGAATCGACAAAGTAGAAAAAGAAGAAGAAAAAGAGAGATGGATTGTGCACCGCTGAATTTGGTAAATAAAATAAAAAACAAGTTAAATAAATATGTTTTGCTTATGCGCGCTATTTAACGTAGGCCCATTTCCATGAGCGCCGTTCAGAGCGTTTTATGCGTCATCATCGCTACGAGGAGGCGATAAAAGCGCTGGAAACTTCGCTAATTTACGTACAGGATGCTTATAAAAATGTTCAACTGGCTAAATCAAAAGAGGTCCTTGACACGCTAACGCTTGACTTTCAACGCAAACTGCGACAGATCGAAATGCGCAAAACGCAGCATGGCCTCACAAAGATAAAGGATTTTGTGCAGCTCAAAGAAAACAGCCCCATGTTGCCGTTGCGACAGGAACCTAGCGTCGGTTCCGCACAATCCGTTGCCAAGGCCATCGACAAGACAGTCCAGGACTTTGATGCCAAGTTTACATCAACTGTAGACCAAAATCCAACAACACAAGCGCTAGTTGAACTAAATGTTGAGACTATGATTAAGAACGATGCGCAAACGGAATGTCAAGAATTCCATTGCTGTTCGGGCATGGAGCGAAGCTCAGAACATGACATGCCATCCCTAACGCCTTTGGAGCTACCATCGTTTGATTATACAATGTTTACCAGCTCATCGACTCCATCGTTAGCCAGCTACATCAGCATGGCTGAAAGTTTGCAAAAGTAGATCGTGATAAATTATTTAAATAAAACACTTTTAGTTTGTATGTAAATTTATACGCTACGATGTTTTATTTAGCCAGCAAACCCTTCAACAGATCATCCATATCGGTTTCTGTCTCTACGTCCTTCAGCAACAGTAGCACCTGGGCCTCCATCTCGCAGAGAATATCGGGCTTCAAATATGTAATGATGAGCGTGTTGAACTGATGATGAATGTCAATATTAGCTTGAGCCGGCGGCACACCGCAGCGATCCAGTTCAGGTACAGGAATAACCTTGTAGTACTTTTTATTGTTGGTGCGGACGACAATCGCACGCTTCTCAGCATCGGCACTGACATTATAAACCTTCAGCGGATATGGTAGATTGCGTATACGCCATTCAATGTTCTTCTTGGTCACCCGTTTCGTTAAAAGAGGAGCCGAGTTGCTTTCGCGAACCGTAAACTCTTCACAAGACGCGTTGTCGGCATCTCCACCGCCGGATGTTGGGCTAGATTTGTTCTTGGCACTCCAATTGAGTTGGCGTGGCTCTTCGCCCAATTCAATCTCCCACTCTGGCTCGCCCATGAGTTGTTTGCACTTGCGCCAGGCACGTCGCTGTACGACGCCCGTATCCATATTGTATTCTTCAGCCATTTGGCGGCCGTCGGGAAACTTGTAGAGCACCTTGCGCAACCTGCCGCTGATCATAGAGTTTTTCTCAGCGGATTGCAAATAATTCAACCAATTTTGGTAAGACATTTTGTCGGAGTCTAGTGAACGAACAACTAAAAACTAAATTTGATCGATGGCGCAAAAGCACATTTAGTTTTTTTTTTTTTGCCTGGCAACCAGCGCTGTCAGCTGTTCGTATTTGTTTACAAGCCTTTTTCAGAGTGCTGCCAACTCGCTGCGATTGTTGTCAAAAGTTTAGGCGGCAGAGTTGACGTGGCCGCAAATGACCGCATAGAAATAAGCATATTTCGTCATATGCGCAGCTGTATTCTAAAATCTATAGCTACTTAAAGTAAGACAATTCACGGTTCTCGTTTATAAATAGACAAGTAGCCGAACTGGACGTGTGAAATTTATACTCATTTGCGAAAAAAAAACTAAATTCTTTACAGCGCACAAACCTAAGAGAAAGACAAAATTGAAAGAAAACTTTCCACTTCAACATTTCATTAAACGAAAAGTTGCAAAAATGAGTTTGGTGTGGACTTTGATCGCGGGATTTCTCTACGCTGAAATCGCCGTTGTACTGCTTCTGGTGCTGCCCGTGGCCAGTCCGTACAAATGGAATCGTTTCTTCAAATCCAAATTTCTGGCCATGATTGGCAAGCAATCGCACATCTACTTTTTCGTCATAATGAGCGTGCTGGTGTTGCTGCTGCTAGATTCCATACGTGAAATGCGCAAGTATTCCAATACTGAAAGCTCCGGTGAGGTGCATCTCAACGTGGAGATGCAGCACAGCATGCGTTTGTTCCGTGCTCAGCGCAACTTTTACATTTGCGGCTTTGCGGTATTTCTTGTCTTGGTCATACGCCGCCTGGTCACACTGATTATGGCCCAAGCCAATCTGTTGGCGCAGAGCGAGGCATCAATGAAGCAGGCTCAGAGCGCCACGGCCGCCGCACGCTCCATGCTGAACGACAAGACCGACAAGGGCAAGGAGGCTACCGAGGACAATACACTGAATGAGGTGAGTCAACGTTTAGTTTAGTTATATTTTTGGAAAGTTGAGTTTTTGCACACCGTCCACCGACTCCAAAGGCATGTCCAACGAGCTTTACACACGACACAACCTAACACAACCTAAGAACGTTTGCTACTCACAAGCTGTACAAAGTATTCAGGCCAATGCATCCGCATTTTGTTATCCGTTACCCCACATGGAACCGTTGTGTTGGGCCACAAAACCAAACTGACAGAAAAATATACCAAGTAAAAACAATTCTCGTCAACACTCTTTAAACAGTTGAAACGCCTGCGGAAACGTGTGCAAGGACTCACCGCCCGAGTATCCTAGATCTTTCGATCACATTCCCCCCAAAAAAATATCTCACACAAACACACACACACAAACAAGAACAACGCTTCCAATTTGAAAACAACAAACTCGTTTTACAGCTCAACAAGCTGAAGGAACGCGTCCAGGAACTGACATCCGAATTGAACCGCGAGAAGAAGGATAAAGAGGCCGTCAAGTCACAGGCTGAGAGCATCAATCGCGAATACGATCGGTTGACCGAGGAGTACAGCAAGCTGCAGAAACAGATCACCATTGGAGCCGTGGGCAAATCCGCCAGCAAGAACGAATAAAGCGACGTACGCTTAATCGATATTTAAAGAATGATAAGACTTAAACAGAAATATGGCGGTGGGGGCAAAAGGCATCAAATGGAAATATTTAAAGATCATTGCAAACACCAACACAATCAGTGAAAGCTTAGTTCTTAGTTCGTGTATAAAATGCATAGATAACGGTTTTCTGTTTTTATTATCACTCTTCAAGTTGCTTGAAATTCTGTATTCTGTATTTGTAATCTTTTGCATTAATTCGTAATAATTAAGCCAAACAAGTTCGTTGGCAACATAATAAATATCATCACTTAAATACTCCATTAAGCAGGTGAACAATGATTCATTTGGCACGATCTAAAACAAACATCATACAAAATGACGTCATTTGTGACGCACTTAAAACCAAAACTGATTTGGCGTGGGGAGCCCTTCTGTATAATATCAATATCGAACTTGTGCCAAGTCCAATAATTATGGAAACTTGCATTCTACTCCCACCAAAAACTAACTGAGAAACTAGGCGACTCGGAGCGCACGTAATGCCACCACTTGGGAGGCAAATACAAGCAGTCGCCGGGCTGTAGAAGCAGCTTTAACAAACGTGCCCTTCGCAGCAACGGGAACCGCTCAAAATCCGGTTTGGCTGCATCAATCTGCGATGTGTTATTTAAGAATTCGCTCTCGTGTGCATAAAGATTAGCTGTGTCCGCTGGTGAGGCCAAAATGATGCTCTTGCTGCCAAACACTTGACAAAGTAAATTGTGCTTAGGATCGTTATGCATGGGAGATATTGTGTGACGTGGTCCCAGCCAAGCTTTTATGTCCACATCGTTTTGACTGTCCGCGGAGACAGTGCAATAGTCGGGTACACAGATGTCCGCCTTAAGAGCAGGGATCTGGGCGAACAGTTCGTGCTGCGCCAGATACTCAACTTCACTGTTGTCCTCATCCTGGCCAAATTGCCTGTGGAGAAAGTCACGTATTTTAACCAGTTGCTGGGACCACTCATCGCTAGCATAATTCGAGCCTATTTCAATGGGCACAGTTCGATTGCCGGCGACTCTGAGTAGATAATTCAAATCTCGCCATTTACTCATAGCCGGCCAGTGATTAATTGTGTTGAGCAACAGCGTTGGCTGCTCGGCCTGATAACAGTTAGTGCGAAACTCTTGTATGCTAGGTGCATTCAATTGAGGTATATCACAAAGAGACTGGATGCGCTCCACAGTGGCCAAAATGGGCAGCGGATTTGTATTGCTGCTTGTAGCATCTTCGTCCAGGTAGCTCATTAAAGCAGCTCGTAATTCTTGAGACTTTTCAAACAGTTTCTCTGTGCAGCCCAGCAATTGGGCTTCGTCCAGAATGGCACCACATTTTTCACGTTGCTCTAAACTTGTGCTTTCCAAAAGCATAAAAACGATCTACTGATGGCAAAAGTTGAAGTTATAACAGTAAAAATATTATAAAATCACAGTTTCAACCTTAAAATAGCATCCCAGTGCATAGATTTTGCGGATAGACAGCGGCACTTGGCTGAAGTGTCCACTATGTATGTGCTCCCAGTTTTTATCCACTAAAGCTCCAATTAGATATGAAATTTCTTCCGCATCCTCGTGTTCCAATAGACCAAGTTCCAAGCTATCAGCCGCTCGTTTGAGTATATATCGTGCCTCTATTTCATTTTCGAGCAGCGTCTGAATTTCCGCAAAGCGTGGCAATAATTTGATTATATCCAACAACGGCGTCGCAGCTGCAAACATTGATAAATTAAAGAAACGGAATTTGAAGAAAGTTTTTTTTCGCTTTTTAAATCAGCTGATCGTGATTGTAGAGCAACCCTGCCTTAAACGGTATTTGACATTTGGTATTTATTGAGTACTTGGAATTCGGTCACACTGCTCGCCGGTTAGCAAAATAATTCGAGCATTGTTGAATGTAAAATGGAACCAGCCGTCAAAAAGTCAAAAATGGGAAATAATAAATTCAAGAATAACAAAAAAAAGTACTTTCAGCAGCACAAGAAGCAGTTGCTGCAGCCGGGACAGCGCGGCTTCCTAGTCACCTGCAATATGAATGAGAGGGCCTGCGTTCGCGAATGCTACAATTTGTTAAACCACTATGCCGAAGAACTGTATGAATTCGACGTGAAAAAGGTAGCGGAAGCGAAGGGCAAAGCTAAGGAAAAGTATGGCAGCGACTCGGATCGTTCAGATGAAAAGAATGTCAGCGTCTCGGATAGTTCAGACGACTCAGGTGACTTGGGAATTTCCAAGTGCCGTGCAGAGTTCGCACAACGCCAGTTGCGCTTCCAAAACGTGGACACCGGCACAACCAATTGCCTATTTATACGCACCAATTTGGAGGATCCATTGGGTCTTGCCAAGCATATTGTTCAGGACATCACCGCCACAGGCAAGGCAATGTCCCGCTTTATTCTGCGCCTGGTGCCCATCGAAGCTGTTTGCCGTGCCAATATGCCAGATATTATAAGCGCAGCTGGTGCGCTTTTTGACAAACACTTTCTCAAGGAGGCCACCACATATGGCATTATATTCAATCATCGCTACAATCAACAAATCAAACGAGATGACATCATTAAGGAGCTGGCCGAATTGGTTAATTCCAAGAACGTTTGCAACAAAGTGGAGCTAAAGAATCCCAAAAAGTCCATTATTGTCGAAGTACTAAAAGGTTGGTGCATGCTCAGCGTCATTGAGAATTACCTGGACAACAAGAAGTACAATTTAGCCGAGCTAACAAATGCCACCGAACAGAAAAAGAAACCCGAGAAGTCAGAAGACGATTCCGAAACTACCGAGCAGCTGGTCGAAAAATCTGTGGAGACTGTTGAGAACGAATAACAAATCCCACCGAACAAAAAAAAGAAACCCGAGAAGTCATGAGACGATTTCGAAACTACCGAACAGTTGGTCGAAAAATCTGTGGAGACTGTTGAAAACTAATAATAATAAACAAAAACTTAATTTTGTTAAAATTTCACTTTTGTATTTCTTATTATTGGCTAACTTTGGAGTGTGTGCATCCTTACCCGTTATTTTTATTTTTTTTATAACCTTGTCATGTTATTTTGTTCTTAACTTATGTTTGGTTAAACTAGGACTAGAGCCGCTCAAGCATTTCGTTTGAGTAGAAGCTTCACCGTACCAGCAATCTTCTCGTAGGCCATAAACATCAGCGCCGCCGTCAGCACAGTCTGCATGATCTTTGCCTCGAGACCACGGAACAATCCAGCAATGCCCTGATGCTGCAAAATGCTAACCATTAGCTCCAGTGCCGATTGCTGCTTCTGTTTGCCCGCCGCCGCCTGCTGGGAGGTGGAGGCCTCATTTGATGCCTTATTGGTGCGATGACGCTGCTTGGTCTGCACTAGCTGCAGCGGATAAGTGAGCACGGTGGCAAATGCCTTGGCAATGGCGCCAATCAAAAAGAAACTCAGGCTGCCCATTTCATTGCCGGTAAAGATCTGAATGTTACGCTTGAGCAGTTCGTACATCATGAACTGCAGAGCTGGATTCGAGACGAGCATCAGCGACGGGATCGTGCCCGACCACAGTCCCAGGATGCCCTCTGTTTTGGCCACATACCGCAGACCCTGAAACAGATTCTGATAATGCTTGTTCACCTCATCCGAAGATCCGGCCACATTGCGCATGCGCAGACGCGTATTAACCACCCAAAAGGGCGTTGTGGTAAATACATTGATGATCCCAGCTATGCTGCCCAGTAGCAAATCCTTCAGCGCACTCTGCTGTCCAGGCGCGCCATTCGAGGCTACCATTTTGAGGGCATGGAATGTGTAGAAGTAGACGAAATTCGAGATGCATAGACTTTGTAGCACTGGACCCAACCCGCGATATAGAGACTGGAAGCCCTCGCCCAGCACAATCTCCTTGATAACCTGCTTTGTGCTGCGTACCTCGCCGCATTCCTCCACTGCAAAAAGATTGAAAGAACAGCTGTTATTTAAATCTAATTAAAACCATTCCTACTGTCTGGCAAAACTGTAATACCCACAGCGAAGGGGATTATCTTGGGCTATAAAATTAAAATTGTGACTGGACTTGGTACCCGTTCAATGTTTATCTACAGACGCCAAATACAATATTGCTTATCAATCCAATTGAAGATTGGTCAGGAATATCTTCTTTACTTACGTTGGAGGCGCGAGCGTACTGTGTCCAGCGGGTAAAAAGTGCTCATTGCAATGCAGCCGCCCTAAAAAGTAAATTAAGCATTCAGTATGGAATTTGAACTTTAGCCCCACCCAATTGTGGGGAGCCTCATTTACTTACGGCTGCACCGGAGACGGCATGCACCCAGTTCTGATAGCTAAACACCTGGCTAAGTTTCGACTGTGCGACCATTTTTCAGTTTTGTGTTTACTTAATTTCAATGCTGCGTCACTCACACGTCCAGCGGCGTCTTTGGACTGACTGACTCAATGCCGGCTAAACGCAAATTCAAACAACGATTTTACTAGCTAGACGCCAGATTAGATAAGCGCAGCTCTGCCGCGCGCGAGCTTCAATCGTTTCGTTGGGATTCGTTAGTCGTCGATTAATTTATTTGCTTACAAATTGCTGTGCTCGGTAATTGTGTTTGCGTTTATTCAGTCAGTGACTAGTGTAACAAGATATTTGCATTAAAACGCTAGTTGCAGTTCACTTTTTATGTTTTCTTTACGTTGTTCTGCGAGAGCAGCGTTAGTGTTGTAAAACGGCAAAAGGGGTTGTGTGCAACAGAGGTGTTTACGCGGGCTGCGCAGCCAATCATAATATGTATTTGAATTTTGATTTCACTTGAATTTTATAAGCAGTCGATATAGATATAAATATGATATCAATGAAGCGTCCATGCAAATGCCAAAAAAGAATAAACATAATAACTATCAATATTATAAAATTTTATATTTGATTTAAAATTAAATTGAATGGTTATAGTTAAAGTAACTGATCAATCAGACACCTTTCTCTACGTGGCTCTAAGCGTGGCTTTTTCATAAAATTAACGCCCGTCTCGCTGCTGCTGTTTAACAATTCAGCCGCTTTGCGTTTTTGAGTCTGCAATGAAAATTCGAATAAGAGAATATAACTATTCTTGATTAAAACAGACGGAGGATACTCACTTCATGCTCTTCCTCGGTAAGCGTGGCGAATACAAAGTTTTTGCCCTTGGAAACAGTGCCCGCTGCTCCGTCACCATCACCAGCAGCACCTTTGGTCATGCCCGCCAGTTTATTGAGCGTCTCCTTGTCCCGCACCAGGAAGGAGCCACGTACCGCTCGCTGCTGTTGAGTTGTGTTGATGCTTTTTGAGATCAAAAACGGTGAATTTTTCTTCATCTCCATTGTTGTCTTCTTGGCTGTTATAATGGTCAGCTTGCGCACTGCTCCTCCAGTTGTATTGCTATTTGCTACAGCTGGTGAAAGAGGAGAAGCTTCCTGTACCAAAAAGAAAAGAATTTTAGTAAGTAAACTGCAGCTGAAATTTAAATAAATTCACATTTACCCCCTTAAGTCCGTTTTCCAGCAGCAATTGTTCGCGCTCGAATCGAATTTTGCGCCACAGATGTTCGTTCTCCTCATCGCCGCTGCCTTCATTAGCTTCACCATCGACCTTTTCTTGGTGCGAATCATCCAAACCGAAACCCAAATCATTTTCCGCATTTTTCCATCGAAATTGGCGCTGACGCACTGCTCCTTCATCATCCTCAATGAGCATCTCCTTAATCTTGCGCACATCTCTTATGTCCTGATCGAGCATTTTTCGGCTGTAAGTATTTTAATCAATAAATTATAGATTAAAGCAATCTCCTAAGGAAGCTCGTTTGTTTACTCACGCATGAATCTGTCCCAGTTCGTGTCGCAATTTTTCGCGATCAAACTGATCCTCGTCACCCAGTTCAATGTCATATGCGTCCATGTTTCTTTCATCCTCATCCGCTGAGCCCCATTCCGATTCAGATAGTTCGGCTTCCTTCTCCACAAAATTCGCAGCACGCAACTTGCGATCCTTTTTTGTCATTTCGACAACAATTTCGTTCTCTTCGGAATCGTAGTCAACGAATGCTTCAGGTATTTCGGCTCCCGGCTCTTCCAGCTCGCTTTCTACTTCCTCCTCAGCCGCTTCCTTTTCTTCATCGCTTTCTTCGTCATCAGAGAAGCCCAGTTTGGCCTTCTTCTTTTGCCTCTTCTTTGTAAACTTTTTCTGTCGCGACTTCTCTGTCTCCAGCTGCTCGGCAGGCTGTTCCTCATCGCTGGACAATATTTTATTTGTCTCTGGCTCTGGCTGCGTTTCAAAGTTGCCCGAGCACAGTGCCGCCAACTCGTCGGGTGCCTGAGTACTTGGCGTTGCTTGTGTTATGGGTATTTGACTTATGAGTGCTCCAATCGTTGTTGCTGGTGCAGCTGATGCTACTTCGGACTGTGTAAATCTGCCGGAACACAGGCCAAGCAGTTCATTTTCCTCATCGCTTGCGGTGCGTTCAGCCTCGGCATCAAATAGTTTGTGAGCGGACAATTGCAATTGGGTAGCCGTCATCGGGGCTACATTGCTTGGCTTGGGTGTCTGCAACAAATCGACGTCATCCTCATCCGAGTTATCGTCTTGGAAGGCTCGAATGATGCGATTCTTGCGCTTGCTAGTCTGGGTATTCTGTGCCGGATCGCTTTCCTGCTCGCTCTCGCTGCTGCTGCTGCTGTTTGTTGCAGCTTCTTCTGCTTCCACTTCTATTTCAGTTTCACCTTCCTCGTCTACATCTGCTTCATCTGCATTTTCCTCGACCTCCTCATCCAGGATTTTCTCATCATCTTTGACAAGCACTTGACTTTTGCCTGGCTTCTCATCGGGCTCATACTCTTCATCCACATCCATGTCCTCATCTCCATCTTCATCTGTTTCGTCTTCTATTTCTTCAGCTTGCTTTTTGTGCAATTCATCCATGCGCTTTTTGTTGATCAACGTTTTAAGATGCGTCTGCATTTTGAGGTATCCAGCGCCTGGCTTCTGCTCCTTGCTAACCGGCTCTTCTTCGTGCAGATTTATGTTCACCTTGGACAGCTCCAGTTTGCCATGTGCAGTGGATAAAATGCTAAAATTTAAATCAAACTTTAATAAAGAAACTATTTTATTTTATCCGATTTTCGTTTTCTTACTTGACTGTCTCTGTTGTCTTGTGTTTCTTGGCCTCGCGGGTCTTCATTAGGCGTTGCAGCAGATCATCCACTCCTGTTGGCTTCTTGGCAAACATGTCACCTGTTTCCAGGTCGATGACCATATTCGAATCTCCCTGCAACGAAGGACTCGCATCGCTGCTCATCTCGTCCTTTAGGCGTCGTATTGCCTCGCTTATGCGAGGCGTTGTTGGCTTTGAGGTTGGCGTTATGTTCAGCGTGCTTAGATCCAATCTGGGTAGCTCCACAACTTCAGTAACAAGGATTGCTCGACAGGGCGAAAACGCCTTAGTTGTAGGTTCAATTTCCATTTCAGTGGATTCCGAAACAACCTCTACTATTGGCTCAGTTTCTTCTAAGTCTATGAGTTCAGGCGTTGCTTCTGTTGCCTGGCTTGGTTCTTCTCTATCCTCGGTTACACTATCTGGCACCCCGGGATTATCTTTTGCATTTTCTTCATCGCTGCCGTCATCATGCTCTGATTCCGATTTAAAAAACTCGGTAGCCTCCTTTTCACGTTCATCCATTAGCTTGCTATAAAAATGCATTTTTGAGTTTAAGAAAAACCCTACTAAGATGGGGGATTTATCTTACGCATATGCTTGCAGCTCCTCGCTGTTCATGCGAAGAGCCAACGATCTTCTTGGGGCTTTCTTGTTGGGCATGGGACTGCCACCGGCCAGAGCTACGGCCAGCGGCTTATTGATGGTGCGTCGACTCAGGAACTCTTTGAGTGTGCGTGGCTTCGGCTGGTGGTAGGGAATACTTATGTGTGCCTCTCGCTGCAGTCGTTGCTGTTCGCTTTGCAAGGCCTGAATTCCATCCAGCGCTTTCTTTGCCGAGGCCTGCAAAACGAGAATCATTAGAACAAATTTTTAATCCATGATGTTTAGAATTCTATACTTACACGCACTGGCTTGGGTTTCTTGGGCTTGTCTGTAGAGGGATCAGCTGTTTCTTCGGCAGTTGAATTGCGTTCATCGGACTCGGATTCGGAATCGACAATGTCTTTTAGTTTATTTTTTGTCTCATTTCTATCGCTAGATTCATCTTCACTGCTTTTCCCACTACTGAAGCTATCCAGGCGTTGCTTCTTCTTTGTTTCTTGATTCTTGATCTTTTTCTTCTGTTGGGGCTTCATCTGTTGCTCCTCTTCTTCCTCGCTGTCTGTATCAATAATCGCTGATATTTTTTTCTTTTTTTTGGGTAAAGTTTCTCTCTCTTCCTGATCCTCCTCATCCTTCTCATAATTTTCTGGCTCCTCCTGCTCGCTGTCGGAGTCAACAATCGCTGATATTTTTTTCCTCAGTTTTGGAGTTTCCATCACTTCCGGCTCGCCTGGCAGCTTCTGCTTCTCCTCCTCTTTATCCTCCGCATCGCTATCCGTTAGCCTTTGTGCTCTGCTTTTGGGTGATATTTGTTTACCTGCCACTGCTGCAGGCATCTCTTCTTCGTTCTCACTTTCCGACATTATCAAAGTATTTCCACCCAAAATATCTTCAGCCGAAACGTTCTTTTCGTCTTCTTCGTCGATTTGCAACTTTTCCATGGAGTTGTCGTCTTCTTTTTCTCCACTTTCTGCTGCGGCTGCAGTATTTTCCGTAGATTCACTCATATTTCTGGGTCACTTCTTTCCAATCAAATTAAAACAATATTGCAGTTGAACACGCACACAATCATACACTGAACAGCGCAATTTGGCGCGAATTGCAAAACAGCTGTCTCATTTGGAGACAGTTGGCAGCACCAACAAGAAACTTTATTTATGTGCAAGATGGCAGCACAAATTCAAATATCTACTGATCATTAGCGGCAACATAACGAACTGGCGTACGACAGCCCTCAAATTTAACTTATTTTGTTAAGTTCAACAATAAGGATGTGGAGGAGAATCACTCAATCATTATCAGGGCATACGATCTAAAATTTCAAATTGAAACCCAATGAATAAAAATCACAAAATATTTTACCTGTTCTGCTTATTGTTGGCAAATTTTGTCGATGCTTTCTCCACAATCTACACATTTCTTTTACAGTTTACAGCTAAATCTTGGTTTGACTTAGGGTCATTAAGTAACACCGGTACGTTGCCATAACCAATATTTATCCATTTAAGGTATCAGCAAAAAATATTATAATTAAAATTTAATTAAGTCTGTCTTTAAACACTGACTTTACGCACCCTTTAAAGGTTTACTATTTTTAGCGAAAGATGAAAACAAAGCTGAAAGCAAAGCTCTCAAATTCCATCAGCATTTCACTTTCTGCTACATTCTCAGATACATAATGATCTTTAAAGATTAATTTTGTTGCATAACCTTAGACTTAATAGAAAGCGACAGCGTTGACCATTTATGCAAACTTTAATTGATGACCGAATTCATAATAGTTTTTATGTTAATAAATGGAGAACAACAAATTTGCAAGCTTTATTCAAATCATATTTTATGCTATAATTTTTTAAAATATATGTATACCGTTATTTTATTTGATAAATTATAAGCTGCAAATCGATCAATAAACGTTAACGCAGCATTCAAATCGTTTTGGAATCTTATTTTTCTTAAGTCTCGAACGCACCAATTAGCATATAAAACTTATGTCGGCCCGCCGCACACAATTTCTCTTTCATTTGCCAAAATACAACAAAAAAACGAACAAGAAAAAACTGTTAACTGTTGTCGGCGGCGCGAATGCTGGTAGTTGAAGCTGTTGTTGTTTTAGCCGGAACAACTCTTAACGTTGCTTTTTTTCTCACATATATAAATATCTATAGCAAAGATTTTGCTTTTGGCCACTTACGGTAGTTTCTGCGCCTTGTTGTCGGCATTGAGCCAATTTGCATACGCATGGATCTTTGAGTAAATCAATATGAAATGCGCGTGTGTGTGTAAGTTAATATATTTTGGGCATTTTTTTGGTCAGCGAATGAAAGTGAAAATCTTGTGACTAAACTCGAAAGATACACAATTCGACAATACTATCCATTTGAGAGCATCTTTCAACAATGAGTTAGATAAATACTATTCGCATTTTTTTTATTTTTGTCTATTTGGCTTCGAACTAAAGATTGGAAATTCGAATTCGATCACAAAGGCAAACAAAGCGTGATAAATGCCGATTTCTTAAGACTTTTAGAAATCTTTTGTGTGCTTGATGTGGTTTTATTTTTATCTATTTGTGTCTTACGCAATTGAAAGTCTTTCAACAAGTGCAACCGACTGTGCACTGATCGATTTAAATGAAATATTTATATGAGAGCATCTTTCACAGTTAAATATAAATTCGAAAAAAGGCTACTTGCGCCTAAAGTCGTTGTTCCTTTGGTTGCAGCGACGCCTTTCTGGTTTTTCTGATCCGCCTGATTGAGATTTTTGCCCCATCGCCATTTGTTTTCTTTTTGGCGAGTGAAAGTGATATATGACTCAGAAAACTGACAACGACCACACACATACACACACACAAACACAAACACACCCCTTCATATGCATAAAACAATAATTAAGCCGCATTTTTATGCAGCACTAGACAAAAACGGCAAAAAGGGCACAGCAGCCAAAAAAACAAAATACAAAAAAATCAAACTCAAACTCAAGAGCGAGAAATCGATTACAATAAAATGTGCACAGAGAGAAAAATGTAGTTGGGTATTGAACTTTGAAAATAGAAAAACACTAATAGGATAAAGTCAAGCTTATAATAAAAATAATACCTTTTACTTTTACTTACCATAGAATACCAAAATATATACTAATTATGTAGTATTTTATGGCCTTGCGACGCACATTTATAAACTAGTCTTATCTAATATCTAAGCCCAAAGAAAGACGTTGTCACTACGTGCTGCAGTTGCCCAAGGTTCATTGTCTATATGCAAAATAATATTTATACTCGTACACCCATAAATATAGCATGCAATTAAGGGTCGAAGACGGCAACAAAAACGTTTAAAAGAAATGTAAAAAGCACACAAAAAAGTAACAGACAAAAGAAATGGAAAGTAAAGTCTGGAATTGAGTTCGAGTTGGTTGCCCAGCGATTACAGAGCGAAGACCGAAGAGAGTCGAGCACATTGACCGAAGTTCAGACTCCGAGAGGGGAACTTGCGTAATGATTGACATTAACATCGACAGTGGGCATCGTTGCCGGTCACAATAATAAAGTTTTTTGTGTGTGTGTGTTCAATGAACAATAAAGAGTTTTAAGCAAGGCACCGTTATTCTCGTAACTGCATCAAAATAAATAAAAGGCTGGGTAAGTTGTCCAAATCGTTGTCATATAACTGGTTATTATATGTGTAAAACATAATTGAATAAAACTGGAGCTCAACTGAGTCCAAAAGCGACATAAAAGTTTACTTGTTGTTGTTGTAGCCTACCAACGATTTTTCCCAATGAAAATGCAAGATAAATGACTTCGATTGGGTGTTTGTGTGGGTGTCTTGAATAATTAGTTGATCATTTATTAAGTCGAATGAGAAATATTTTTTTTGTGGGGATATGACTTTTCAGTGACTATGAAAAGATTAGTTACATTTAAAAATAGATATTGATACACTTTCATCTATATATTTAAATCACATTTTTTTATATTGTGACAGTTTGACTGCTTAAAAAAATAGCTATTATAACTGTTGGAAACACGAACTTATCTCGAAATTCTAGGGGAAAACTGTTAATTGTTCCCATCTTATGCCCAAATTAAAAGGGCTTTAAAGTACCCTTATGCAAATGTTACATACCTGCATGACTTGTTGCGACCTTCAACAGTTCTGCTAAACAGTTGCAACACTTCTTAACGATTTAAAATTTCTAGTACGTCATATTATATGCCGCAAAGTGTGAAGCATAATTTGATTAGCATGCCGAGCACGTCCCTGACCCAATTTCCCAGATACCTTTTGGCGTCAGCGTAACTGACGACGATCAACTGACGACTAGGCACAACAAATGCTACGACGCAGGTAGGACAAACATAACGGCATGTGAATCACACCGGATCCATCGTGCAACGACAACAACAACAAACCCAACAATAATAATAACAATAACAATAATAACAATCCATGTGCCCAATGCCTTTTAATGAAATCGAAACCAAGTCGCACTCACTGGCTGACTGACTGAGCCGGAACTTTCGATTTCTTTCGATTAGCCGGGTGTGTCCCATGTTCGTCTGCTTCGTCTTTGGGCATTTTCGAATGCTGTCATCGCTTGGTTAGCCAAGGCGCATGATTTTTGGCGAGTCGTACCAAAATGTTCGAGTGTAAATGAAAGTTCACGGATCGCATCATGCCTTTTTTTTTTTGGTATGCGATGTCTTCAGGTGTTGTAGCCAATTTGACAATGCTATTTTTAACCGGGTCGTTACTTGAGTTGGGCATATGTGTAAGTATGTTTTTGTTGTTGTTTACTTTGTTTTCTTTATTTTTGTCTTCAAATTGAGGCGGATTTTCATACAGCCCAAAAATATTTGCGCCATTTCATCATCGAAAATTGCGCTGAATGTTGAAATTAGAGGAATACTAATTGAAATTTTTGGGCACAACTTGAGATTTAACAAATTGCGCTCAAAGTTGTTCAGTAAAAAATTTAAACAAATCACCATATAATTAATTCAATATTGTATCATAGTAATTTGTTGCACCTATAATTAAAACAGTTAACAGTTAAGTTTTCTTTCCAATTAAAATAAAATCATCGCTTTACAATACTTTAAACAAAAGACTTAGGCAACGAACTTGTTGGTAGTGATTATTGTTATTGTTAATTTATGTAGACAAACAATGCTATTAATTTATTTCCGCTAGACCCAAAACAAAGGTCAACACATAATGATGATTTAGCCAAACCATCAACAACGGTAAAATATATAAACGCACATTATATCATTAAATATAAAATGTGCATTGCATAACACGCGAGCCATAATTTAATTTTCCAATGCATTGGCCAGAATAATAAGCGCGGACAGTTTATGGTTGTAGGTGAATCAGTCGCTCTTTGGCTTTATCCCTTCGTGAGTAACAATGGGCATTAGGCAACATGCACACAAAAGACGTCATCAGTTACCTTGACATGCCGCTGCTATTGGCCAAAAAAAAACAAAGACAAAAGCACCCGCAGAAAGCCTGCCTGAAATGAAAAGTTGCCAAAGCGGGTTTTAAGTTAACTGCTTTAGTCGATTCGCCCAAAAAGAATAGCCAAAAACTTGCATGTTTAGCATGGCTCTCTTTCTCTCTCACTCTCTGAATATTCGCACAAGCACACTATCGCTCTTGTATACTCTTTCTCTTTTGCTTGCTCTCTGGCAAGGTGGCTCTCTCTCTCTGTTGTCTCAACGCTCGAGCAACGAACAGAAAGGGGTCAAAACTTTCACGCGATATAAAATCTTGGTTAGCAATATGGCCAGGCCGCATTTTCATTTCAACATTGTGTGCGACAAGACAGAAGCCAGTGTCTGCCGTGTCTGTGTTTGCTGCGACGACGCTGCGATCGATACCGAGTACCGTTACCGTTATCGTTATTCGGAGTCCCCGTATTCGAATTTGAATTCGAGTTCGAGAGCACGACAAACCTTCGACTCGTCCTGAACACTAACAAAAAAAATAAAACCCCACGCGTTTCGTTCCGCGCGCCTTGTGAAGTGCGAATATTCAACTAAATATTTTCATATATTTTCTAAAAAATAGTGCAACATTCAAAGCAAAAACAAACGAGCAAAAACACCATTTGCTCTTGATCGTGGTTATATATATTTTGTGTGCAAAAAATCGAACAGAACCATATTGATTAGGGCTGTAGCCTTATAGCCAACACTCAACGGCAGTCGCTGTGCCATTCTATCTCAAAAAAGGGATTATATAAAACGCTAGGGATTAACACTTAACATAAAAAGGTAAGATTTGATTAAAGGTGTCAAAAATAATTAAAAAAATATTTAGTTTGTGTAACGTCTTTTCAAAGAATATTATTAAATTTTATTTTGGAATAATAAGTGACATAACTTGAAAACAAAGTTTTTCTTAAACCAAAAGCGTTTTAAAACATAAAAATTTTAATAGATAAAATGTTTAAAAAGTTTTAATGCTAAAGTATTTCCAAACACTAATTGAAGGATAAAGTTTCTTAGGTTAAGGGATCTTCACTAGTAAACCTAACCTGTCTCAAGAATATATTGATTTAGTTCTCACTTTAACATTTTTCCAATTTGCGAAATGGTGTATGTATATTTCTAAAGAATTTCTAAAAAACTTTCTTGTATAAACTACATTTTAAAATTCATTAATCGTTAATAAGTTTAGTTATTTAACTACAACTAATGGAGGTCCTTTATGCCTAGACCAAATATGGAATATTAAGCTTGCAGTTTATACTTACTTTAATTAAATAACAAAATATACTAATGGAAAAATGATTTTATCTAACATTGTCTTCTTATTTATGATGACATACTTAATGTCTTTCAGTTTTCTTAAAATAGTTATTTCTAAAACTGAAAGCTCAGTCAACATTGATAAGAAAAACATTCACTCTACATATAAATCCTGTTAATATATCGAGTGTCACTAATTGGCTGAAGAAAAGTAAACCAATTGAAATAGTTTTGCTGCTGCAACAACAACGACTTCATACAGCAAACTATTTACAGCTGCTTTCGATAGTGGCTATATAAAAAAACCCGTCCGTCAGTCAGCCAGTTAGTAGCTGTTGGCTATGCACCTCTTCTCTTTGGCCAACACACACTCAGGTTTATAAAAACCAGGCTTGCTTATATATATGAAGAAATGAAGCTCCATTTGCGCACAAAAGCGTTGCAACATTTGGGAAAGAAAAGCAAAGTGTTTTCAGTTTATATTTCCAGCAGTATCATATTATGATACGATTAGTATGAGAGCGTGTGTGTGCGTGCGTGTGTGTGTGTGTGTGTGTAGATTTGACTATTATTTGAGAAGAGCAAACGAACGAACGAATGAAAGAAAGAAAGAAAGCGCAGACATTTAGACTTTCGTCGACTTGGCGTGCAGTACGCGGAAATTATTAATAACAAAAAGGGGGGAGGTGGGGTGTATACATATAAATGTGTTGTTAAATAGTTGCTGAGGCGTGAAGCGAGCAGCATTTAAAGAGCTAGAGCGAGAGAGAGAGGGAGAGACTTTTTGTTGATTAGTTTAATTTGCATAAATCTTAGCAATTTGGCAGCCACCCGCCATCGCAGTGGCGTATCTTTAAACTGAAACTGGAACTGAAACTTGATGCAGTTTTTAGCCGGTGCGAAGCAGAGTTCTCGCTCTTGTTGTTGTTGTTGTTGTTTGGTGAAATTTCATCGCGTTTCGCGCGAATGAAAGTCTGAAATTGACTTGTGCCGCTTCTCATTTGCTGCATTCGTTGTAGTTGTTGTTGTTGTTGCTCTGTGGTGGTTTATGCGCCAACCAAACAAGACAACCAAACAGATACAGATGCAACTACTATATCTCTGCACATTTTCCATACTCATGTGTGTGTGTGTGTGTGTTTGATTAATCTTGCGAATTGCTTTGTTCAAAAACTGCTCCACTTTGGCGCGCATGAAAACAATTTCGCTTTACACACACACACACACACACACACAGAGATGCAATTCATAGATACTTTCGTAGTAGTAGATGTCTGTATCTATATCTGCTGCTGCTGCACTTGCTGTTCAACTGGGTTGCGCATACGCAGTGTTGCCTGTAGTTAGTTACTCGTGGCACTTGTCATCTGCCCAAACATAGCGCTAGCAATACTTTTAATTGATTCCACACACACACATATACACACACACGAGCACACAGGTGAAAGAAGCTGCGCCACATTGCAGCAGATATAATTACTGGTTTACCAAGCTACTAGCTGCTCTCAGTCTCATTCCCTGTCTCATTCTCTCCCTCTCTCTCTGTGGCTTTGGCGACAATTTTTAAATTAACGGCAATTGTTTTTTGCCGCCTGTGCAATTTTCACGCAGTTTTTCCCGAACACAGCATGAACACAAAATCAAACTTAACAAAACTTTCATTGCATTTTCCAGCTACTATTTCAGTTCATAAGTCTCACACAGCTAATGTTTAGAATGCCAAAAGCCATGGCCTAAACCAATAACGTTAACATCAACAACAACAACAACAACAATTACGCAGCTATTTTCAATCAGTTTTATGAGATTTTCTCTTTAATGTGTTTCCAACCAGTTATTATTATGTAGTTATTTGAGATGAGTACTTAAAAGAAATGATTAAAAATATATAACAGGTGCAGAGGTTAACAAATTATGTTATTCGGCTTCAATTGCACTTTGAGAAAGCGTAATAAATATAACACAGATTTTATCAGAATTTTGTGTTTGAATTTTTAAGATTCTTCGGATTATTCTTAAGTATTGCCAATACAATAACTTCCTTCAACTTAAAAACATTACTAATAGAAAAATCTTGATTTCTTTTGCAAAAACTTTTACCACCTCAAATAGCTCAAATCATCAACTTCAAATCATGTTCATCTCATAATGCAAATCAAATTTCTTTCCCTTAATTCATTCAAACCTTTGACAACACCACAAAAAGCCATTTGCATACCGCCTGTTGCCCCCTTCAACCTCGAGTCAAACTCTTTCAATAAAAAGCATAATCAATTTTTGGATTTGAAAAGAAATGTTGAAAATCATGCAAATCAATTGGGCCTGCACTTTGATTGCGGCGTATTAAGCCAAGCTCTCGCTCACAGTCCAAATAAGTATCTGTGTGTGTACTTGCAACTGTGGCAAGTGAGGCAAGCAGCGGCAGCACTCGCTGACAAGCAATTGTAAAATAAATGAAAACCACTTTCTTTGCATGCATGCCACAAAATACGCCAACACCAACACTGAGAGAGGTTGCTGCAACGTGCAACGTACAACTTGCAACCCAAGCCGAGCCGAGCTGAGCCGTACCAAGCCAAGCTAAGCAAATTGCATGCGTTTTGTGGCACTGTGTGTGTCTGTGTGTTTTCAGTTTGCAGTTTGGGGCACAAAGAGAGGCAAGCAAGCGGAACATGACGACGCCGACGACGACGACGCCGCCGCAGCAAGGAAATTGGGTCACTAATTATTTCAGAGCAAAATGCAACCGGCCCCCAGTCAAAGTCGTCGTCGTCCCATGTTGCAGCCACAAACAGCTAACGATGCGTTGCGAGGCCACATTGAGGATACTCGAATGCCGTTGCCATTTATTCTCTCTCTCTGTCTGGCCCCCCTTCATTGGCTTTCTTCTCTTTCACCTTTCTTGGTGCGGTGGCAGAAAGTGCAAGCCCTTGAGTTTTTACTTTCATTGGGGTATTCGTTGCAACAACAGCAAGAAGACAAAGAAAACCGGTTACAAGTTCCCGGTCCAAGTTCCATGTTCCAAGTGACCAAATGCATGTCCATGTCATGACTTTGCCTTTTGCAAAAAATGCAATTTCGCTGCATTCGGTTTGGTTTACCGTTACAAGAAAGAAATGGAAAGTAAATGGCTTCACCCAAAACTTTAGGGGGGAAGTTGTAAATTATGGTAATTGTCTCGTTTCAGCTGGGTTTTTTTGGTCAATGTTAGCGGTTGTTTAACTCTTTGCTTATCTATGTGATCCTGACTAACGGCATTTGGCACGTTTAGCGGTGTGTTTGTTTCTTTCTGCCCGTTTATTGTTCAAGTTGACAGGATTGGCTATCTTCAATCAGCAATCAACGAAATGGGGAGAAATTTCGTAGGGGGACAGCTTAACGGATAATTTAATCTAACATTTATGTATGTGCTTCCGATCTAGCAGACAATGGGATAATAAAGCAAGTTATTAAAAGAAAAGAAGCTACGTTGATGGATAAGATTTTTTGCTAATGGCATCGAATTTTGGAATTGGTAATCTAAGCATATTTAAGTTTTTAACAAGGTCGAAACTTTTCTTTTCCGATGGTAAAATAATCCAGTTTCCAAAAAAAGATTCGTACTACTTTAAAGTGTAAAAATATTACAAAAACCTAAAATATTAAAAAAATTGCTAATGCTTTCTTGTCTTGGTGTTATTAGAACAAAAAGCTAAAACAAAAATGTTCACATATTTAATAATTTGAGATTAACCAAATAAAGATCTCATTAGATTGTAGCTTTGTATGTTATTTTTGTATAATGTTCTTGTCACTTAAATTCCAACAAAATTGCCCAATAAACATCTTGTAATCCTTGACAACCGCTTAAAACTCCCACACCCCAAAAGCATAAGGCAGCCCGCACTTGTAATTGGCATTTAAATAAAGCGATGCCAGCACAGCATTTAACGCTCCATTTAACATAAATATTTTACCATATCAGACACACACTGTATATATGCATATACATAGTATATAGTTTTAACAACACTTTTCACTTTCCCTATATTTGCGATAAATGCGTTATCATGTTTTTTCTATCTTTCTATTTTATTTTATTTTACTCTGTTTTTACGCATATGCGAAAAATTTCACGAAAAGCGTTTGGGTTAAAAAAAAAGAGTGAATGGAATGCCGCCAGGCGCCGTCGCATGCAACAATTTACTTTCATTTGCCACGCAGTGGGGCAGCGCAACGACGACGACTACTTGTCTTGTTTTTCTATATACATACATATATGCCTTAACTATGTGTTTGCTGCGGGCGCCTTATCACTTTTTAATTGTCGCCAACTGTCGCGGAGCTGGCAACGCTGCCGGCGGTGGGCTTACCAAAAAACTGGAGCATAGAAAACTAATTGTCTGCTCTATTTTACATAATGCCTGCCGCCGCTACTACAAGAAGCCAAACTGCTGCGGGCCATAAAGACTTGCAAGTTTGTTGCCTAAGTCATTTGTTTGCTTAAGTTTGTTGCCCAAGTCTTTTAGCAAATAATCATAAAGAATTGCAATTTATGATTTTTGGCCAACTTTCCAGCTAGTTTGTTGCATAAATCGTTTTGCTTAACATACCAATAATTTTGGTGTAATTTTAACACAACATTTTAGCTTTATCAATTATGTTGGCCTGACAAGTTTGAAATCGAAACTGGCCCAGTTTGACACACTCCAGGCAAACCAAAAACAAAACAAAATAAATACCTTTCGGCATTCAAACACGTTTCTCGCAAATCATTTGTCAGCTGCCGCAGATCTCAAGAAGAAGAAAAAGTTACTTAATAACTATAAAGAAAAAGAGCGATGAAAAAAGAGTAAACTGAGGCACATACCACAAAACGACATGAAACGTAAATTGCCCCATCACTGCCAACAACAACAACGTCTAAACCTTGGCTAACCATTTTTTATTTGTTTGCGCTTTTGCTGTTTGCTTTTCTTTGGCGTTAATAATTTCACTTTCACAGCATCCGACTTGGCGTCTAACGTTTCGATATAGATATTGATATATTGATATATATATATATATATTGGAGTTAATTACGCTTGGAGCTACCAATTTCTATGCCATACAATACGGCAAATAATATCGATCATTTACAGCAGCAACAACAATTTGTAGGCACCGTTACATTTTTCAAGGCGTCAACAACCGCAACTAAAACTAAAAAACAAAACACACACAGCATCTGCAAGGCAGTGAAACTTTTACCCAGCAACAACAACAACATTAGAGTGGCAATCGAAGTGTTGTAAACAAAAACATTCCAAGGCATAAAAAAACCAAAAAACAACTCAGTTTTGAGTTCTTTTTTGCTTGACATGCTAAGCAAAACCTGTGCGTGCTCATTGTTTGTTTAACATTTTAGGGTTTTCAATCTTGGGTTTTGGGCTTGGTCTCACATCTATGTCGTACGAAAAAAATTTGTCAGCTCAGCTAATCGTTTGGCCAAAAATTTCGCCTTTATTAGCCGGACATTTGTGTCGCCCGTGGCGCTGGTCAAAATATCTGTTGGATGTTTGCTATATTTTCGAGGCGGCGGATTTGTGAAAGCGTTCAATTAAATTAATGTAACTAACCAAACAGCTGCCAGCTGCCAAAAAGAGCCGTCAGATGCCATAAAGAAATTTAATTTAACGCTAAATTAAATGCATTTTATAAATGCTTCTTAAGCGGATTAATTGACAGCGCGAAAGAAGACAAGGATTAACGAGTAGAGATAACAATTAGCAAAGCTTTTTGCAGTTTCAAAGAAAAAGTTAGCCGATGAGATGAGATTAATTAAATATTATGTAAATTCATTTGAGGAAGATTTACTAAATTTTTTTGAGTTTCTTATAGTAAATTGAACGTCTATTTGTTTTCTAAAATTAGCAAGCAATTTTAAGAACTTAACTATCTTCATTCAACATTTTGTTGATTTTTCTTAACTTTCTTTTCAATAGAATCAAATTGAAGCCCATTTTTATTTGACTTGACTTTTCTAATGCTTTATAAGACAATTGTATAAGTAATTAATTATAAGTTTGTATCATATTTAGTTAGTTAATAACATGTTAGATACTTAATTTGACTACTAAGATTTGTGTGTAATTTTTCTCTCAACAAAGTCAACAATCGCATTTTAGCTTTCTTTTCGATAGAATCAAACTTGTATTTTTTCAATAAAAGCACAATCTTCTGATATAGTATTATTAATGTGAAAAGTCAAGGCTGTTATTTGACATTTGATTGCTGGTGGCTGTCAACTGTGAGTCATCCATGTGGAAGAAAAAGCATGGTTCAATTCCAATATCCGGCTCATCTACCCCAAATTGTTGGTCATCAGAGCATCAGCAGCCACGTAAATTATACAGAATTAGAACAAACCGAGCGCTAGAGTTATGTCTATGTGTGTGTGTCACAGTGATGGTGCGCACAGTGGTTCACCTAGTTTCCGACAACGACCAGTTGAAGGAGACAGCTTCGATTGTCATTTCAATCAATGGACGGACGGACGCCGTTGATGCTGTGTCTGCTGCTGCTCCCGCTCCAAAAGCAAACAAACAACCCACAAACAAGCCAATAACAAACAAAAACAGCAGAAAGACAACAACTTTTCATTGCATTTTCACTTGCTGGTGGCACTTTTCACATTATTTAATGTTTGCCAGCAACAAATTTCGAGTGCTGAGAATAAATCGTATACAACAAAAGACTGAAAATGGTTGGTTGTGCATCCAGTCAGTTATTTGGTTAGCTCTCGCTGAGCTTATAGGCTAATTAGACATGTGGCTTGAAGAGTTTAAAAACAAAAGTTGCATGTTCGCACCTTAAGTCTTTTGTCTATTTTTGTTTGTGGCTTGTGTGTGTTGACGGGCGCAGCGATAACGATAACAATATGTAGAAATGCTGGTAAACAGTAATTTTGATGGTGTTAATTAAAAAAGAAAACAAAAGGTTAGCTTGCAACCGCAACCACACAACAACAACAAAAACAACAAGCAATAAACATCTCAGCTATGCCCTTATATGGGTATGGTACCATAGAGATGCCAGACGAAAGCTCACTGGGAGTTGAGCGCATGGCAAACGGGCAACTTTCACTTGCCTCATGCCAAAACATCAACAATAACAAGCAGCAGTCATCATACAGCAGTTACACATAACTATGTACAAACGAGCATCAAACAATAACAATGCGCATCAAGCTTGAAAGATGAGGCAGACAACATATCATCAGCTGGATGCCAACAACACCCCTGAAGCTTAATAAATGGTTTAAAGTAAAAGATTTGCATACTCTAACAGTGGGTGTTATAGGGAGGGGGCTCTAAAGAAAAAAACTTAACTTTATAGAGTAAAATTTTGATTGGGATATTCCAAGTTCAAACACGATTTTCTTAGCCATCCAAATTAGATTTTCAAAAAAGTGTATACGAATTCGTTGTAATATCCACTCTTATGTCTTTTCTTAAGATATGCTTTGATAATTAAAACTCTTTGTAGCTGAGATGAGCAGAAATTAGACAAAATACAAACAAAAATTTCGTTGCTTGTTAATTGCCAAGTTTGTGTCTTAAATCTTTTGGTATGCAAATGGGAGACAATTTTGCATAGGTGAAATTAGACAAAGGAAGAAAGTGAAGTATTAACGAAAAAGCTAAAAATACCGTTAAACAAGCAGCAATCCCCCAACACCAACACACACACACACATTACAATGCACAACTTACTAGCTAGCCGAGTTGCCCATTCATTGAAGTTCTTTTCGGGAGCATTGCGTAACGAGTGAGGTTAGGGTCAAGTTGGCAACAGTCAGCAGACCAACAGACCAGCAGCAACAGTCCAGCAGCAACACTCGCAGCATGAGCAGCGGCGTCCGTTACTGTCTCAGTGGGTTAATGGTACACACTTGCTCAATGCTGTTGGTCGGTCGGCAAAGCCGGTTTTGCAGCTTGGCGCGTCAATTTATGACCAAGGCTTGTTAAAAGCCCATTTACATGGGTAGTGCTGTTGGCTGTTGTTGTTGTTGTTGCCGGTGCAATATGATGGGTCGGTCTCTTGTTACCATCTGTAAAAGTAAAACTGCCCGCTACAACATTCACCAAAGGCAGACAAAAACCAAAACCAAAATATAACAACAACACACTCAACACTCCGTCAAGTGAAATGCGACGCAGACGCCGCTTACTTTTTTTTCGCTTCAATACCCCCCACCCAACCCCACCTGAAACACCAACAAGTTGAATAGCAGCAGCAGCAGCAGCTTCACTATGGAGCTTGTGTGAAAGCTGCGCTCGTCAGTCGACGTCTCAGTCTCCATCTCAGTCTCAATTGGCAAGCAGACGAAGCAGCAGGCGCAACGGCAACGTTTCGAATTCGTAGTCGCAGCGCGTTTTTCGTCATACTATGTTAAACGAATGTTAACGCAATGTTAATGCTATGCTAGGCCAAACTGTAAAGTAAGCTAAATGGAATAAAGCGCACACGCTCCAAACACAAATACAAATACAAATACAAATTAATGGGTGCCATAAAGTGTGCGATTGTGCAGCAACTGTGAAGAAGAAAACTTGGAACTGCGTTGGCGTTCGTTGTTGTGGTTGTTTAGTGCAGAGCTCCTCATGGTACTGTTATAGTGAAAATAGAAAGTGGTTCCTGTTTGTTGAATCGCAAGTTTTCATTTGTGCTTTACATAAAATGCAGTTTCGGTGTCTCGAAACTTGTGTGTGTGTGTGTGTTTATAGTGACATTTAAGTGCTGCTCAGTTATGAGCATTAAACCATTTAAACAAATGCTTTGATATCTAAGTTAAAATATTTGAATTTGTATGCAGTTTGGACAAGGTCATACAAGTTTAGGCTAAAACTAAACCCTTTTAGCTTTTATGATGTTCATGCGTTAAGTGTTAAATGTTGAGATCATATATGTAGTTGGTTTGGTTGTTTTTATGCAAAACTACTATCACAAAACCGTTTGAATGCATTGTTTACCCTTGTGCCCCTTTCTTTTCTGCTACTTACAGAAAGAGACACGTCAAAAGATCAACAAACCCAAGCAGAAGAAGAAAGCAGCGACGAACTCGAACCGCGAACAGCAATAAACCAAAAACACCAAAAAACAACAACAACATCTATTTGCTGGTGTCATATTTGACACAAACATCAAGCAGATTTGATTTAGGAATATAGCATCAGCAGAAGCAGCAAATAAAAATGGGATACTATACGCGACACAGTTGCCTGTTGGCCCTAGTTTTGTGCCTTACACAGGTGAGTTTAACATACTGTTAAGAGTGGGAAAGTGTTAACATAAATTTGTGGATTCGCCAATGTAGATTTATGCATATGCGATAGCCAACCACCAATTCAATTAGGAAACATCACAATATACAGTTAGTTGTGTGGCCCACTTAAGAGTTGACAACGTGCTCTATGCAAACCAAAGCTATCTATAGCGGATTTGATCACTTTCGACGCAGCGACACGACGCGATCCGATCCAATCCGATCGACTACCGTTTATCAGTTCAGCAACGAAATCAATTCAAATGCAAATCGCTTGCGAGTGTTCATTGCTTTTTTTTTTTGCCATATTGATGGCTTGAGCGAATATACTACTATAAGATGAGCTGTTCGGCTAGCGGTTTTGTATTGCAGATCAATATGTGTGGCGAACCAAACTATAGAGCAATGCGATCTTTGCAGAGGCGGATACGGAGGCAAAGCAATACAGCAAAACAGATAAAAAACAGAAAAAAAACAAGTGCAGTATGTGAGCTGCTACTGCAGCCGCATTTAACGGCACTTTGCTGATCAATGTAATTAGCAGCAGCAGCAGCTTAAACTGACAGTCGCAGAGAGAAAGAGAGAGAGAGAGAGAGAGAGAGAGAGGGAGTGCTTGAGCTTGAACTTACGTTTAACAGTGGCGCTGATAGACGTTTAACAGTGCAAACAAAGGTCGTCTGTCAAAATGGGAATGGAAGGTTACCTTTTTTGTTCGGAAGATGGGGCACACTTTCAATTGAAATGTTGACAAACTTTACAGTGGCAGTTGCGAAAAAAAGTTTAGATAACAGAAAAGACGTCAATCAAAAATTCATTTATTTTATTGTTTTATTTTTAAAGACTACGAACTTTCAGTGTAAATGTTAGGACCTAACGAGATAATAAAATTGATTGAAAAAGGGGAAAGGTCGTTAACAAAACTAACTAAAGAGTTAAACTTTAAAGTTTGTTGGCGCACTTTCAATTGAAACCGAAGTCACCAAGCAAGCTAAAAAAATATGACATCCAGTTAAGCGCTTACAGAATATTAGCAAAATGAAAGCACGTCAATCAAAATTACAAATAACCATAAGTTTGAAATGGTTTTTGTTTTTCTCGATGGCTTAAATGAAAACATATCCATCTTTATAAACGAACATGTAAATCAACATGAGTTAAACCTATTTATGCAGTCACTTAAGCCGCATCAATCACAAAGACTATGAAAAGAAAGACGCAGAGAAAGAGGGAGAGAAAGAGTGAGAGAGAAAGACAGTGCAGATGCAAGCAATACTTTGGTCAGGCAATGGCGCTTAAAGCTGCATCAGTGGCAGTGGCAGCTGCGTGTCTGCTGCATTGGGGCATCGAAAATGCAGTTATGCTCTGATTTGTACCAGTTTTGACTTTCTTGTTTATAACGCATTAATACCATTCAGATTGTTTTATATTATTTATTTTATAGTCAGGTTTCTTTCGCCAGCCAGTGAAATGCAACAGCACAAAACCACATCGATTTCTTGATTTAACAGAATATATATCATTGACTATATACAACCATATTTTTGTCAGTGTCTCTCTTTTCTTGTTGATCTTATTTTGGTCATTTCACTTTCAAAACCAACACGACAAAAGATTCCAAAACAAAAAATAATAAGAAAGATAACAGAAAGAAGAAAAAACTAAATTAAAGCGTCATTGTGAACTTTCGATTTTCGTTGGGTTTTAAGATACTCACACACAAACACATACATAAATCCGCTTCCCGTGCACAACAGCCAAAAAAAAAACATAAAAAGCCATAAAATTATGAGCCAGTTGTGAAACGGGAATGAAAAGAAAGCGACGCAGCTGGGTACGTCAGAGGGGAGCGGTGAAGGTGTGTGAGTTTGGATTTTTATATCTTAACGTCTTATGCAACGTGCCCTGCTTTCAACCATTATTAAATGTGCTTCGCTCTGGCAACCATTTAATTTCAAAATATATATGTAAGTTGAGCTCAACAATTTTCAACGCTTCGTCTCGCTTCCTCCTCTTTTCGTGTGGTTGGGAAAAATAAACACTTTTGCGACAAATTTCAATTGCATAACCGAAAGCCCAAAATTATATGACAAAATAGGCAACCAACCATGGTTGGGATACCACAATAGTTTTCCGTGTATTTCATGTATTCACCAAGCACTCATCCTTAGCTAAATAATTGAGTAATATTCTCATAATTGGGATTTAACGCGAACCTATCAGAAAAGAGACTAAGCCATCTTATAAAGGCACACAGTTGAACTGAACTTAAGTCAAAGAAAGATCGCAAGGTACGAACCAACCCAGGACATTCAGGGATCACACAACAGGCTAGCCCTAAGATGGGTCCCGGGTTAATTTATTAAAGCAGGGAACGAGAAGAGAGACACTCAGACAGAAGGAAATAAAGAACAAATAGAGACTTTTGGGGAAAACGAGCTGGGCAAGAACTTCAGGGCTCGGGCAAGACAAATCTCTCTTGGTTTGCAACAATCACAAACGATTTAAGCAAGCAATATCCATAGGTAAAAAAAGGACTACTGTTTTCTAACAGGCTACAATAGACTGAGAAGGGGGCATAATACACCTCTTTGGTCGCAGGGGATTTATCCCCAAACATAATAATACAATAATAAACAATTTCATAGCTTACTTTAACTTTTAATTTCTATCTTTTTAATTGTAGCACCTTTCGGTGCATGGAGATGCCTCACACATTGAATCCGCCTCGTTGCCACTGGAACACAGAGCTGGCTATGGGCCACCGGCGCCATCACCTATTTATGGAGCACCACAGGGTCCGCTGAGCACTGGAGCGACCAATGATCTTTCGGAGGAAGCCTGGCCGCTGGCCAGCTCAAATGATAGTCCACAGATCAAGCATCTACAGGTGCAGTGCGAGAAGACGCATATGAGGGTCAATATTGAGTTTGATCGTCCCTTCTATGGCATGATTTTCTCCAAGGGTTTCTACAGTGAATCGCATTGCGTTCATATGCAGCCGGGCACGGGTCATTTGAGTGCCACCTTTGAGATCTTCCTGAACAGTTGCGGCATGAGCAGCTCAGCCAATCACAATGCAGCAGGCTATGGTGCACCAACGCCATCGGGCAGCTATGTGGAGAACACAATCATCATTCAGTATGATCCCTATGTGCAGGAGGTTTGGGATCAGGCACGCAAGCTGCGTTGCACCTGGTATGACTTCTATGAGAAGGCCGTCACCTTCAGACCCTTCCAGGTCGATATGCTGCATGCGGTTACAGCCAACTTCTTGGGCGACAATCTCCAGTGCTGGATGCAAATCCAAGTCGGCAAGGGTCCCTGGGCATCGGAGGTATCGGGCATTGTGAAGATCGGACAGACCATGACCATGGTGCTGGCCATCAAGGATGATGAGAATAAATTCGATATGCTGGTGCGCAATTGTGTTGCCCACGATGGTAAACGTGCTCCCATTCAGCTGGTTGATCAAAACGGTTGCGTTGTCCGGCCCAAGATCATGAGCAAGTTCCAGAAGATCAAAAACTTTGGACCATCGGCCTCTGTCGTAAGCTTTGCCTACTTCCAGGCATTCAAGTTCCCCGACTCGATGAACGTTCACTTCCAGTGTGTGATCCAGGTGTGTCGCTACAACTGCCCAGAGCCAAAGTGCGGTCCCGGACTGCCGGGCGGTGAATATGGACTACCTCAGATTGGTGGCAATGCGCTTTCCGAGGAATATGGTCCGCCAGAGGCCTACGAACGCAATGACTTTGCTTTGGGTGGTCTGCCTCCGGCAGCTTATCCCGATCCACGTCATCCAGCGGCCGATGCCAGCGGCGCTTACTCCGAGAATCAGCCGGATGTGGTGCCCTCACCCCAGGCACAAACTTCAGCAGTGACCAGCGCCGAGTCAGCAGCCAGCGGTCCAGCTAGCTCACAGGCGCCACAGTCCCAGCAGCAACAGCAGCAGCAGGGAGGCAACAGCAACGAACTGGGTCTGCCGCCACCTCCACTGCCAGGACAGTCTGGCCAATACAGCACCGTTAAGCGCAAGGATGATATGAGTGCGGGCGGCAATCTGGTTTCGCTGGGCGGACGACCACGCTCCGTTGAGGGTCTGGACGATTTGAGGGGTGTGCGCCGGCGTCGCGACACCATGGAGATTGTGATGAAGCCACAGCCGCAGCGCATCTACAAGCGCAATGCCCAGGAAATGACCGACGTGAACACGAGTCGCATCATCCAAGTGGTTGCACCGGGCGATGTCAACTTTGCACTGAATAGCAATGCCAGCAACGAGACGGTTGTGATTCAATCGGCGCGCTCTGCGGATGCGGAAACCATATGCATGTCTGTGCCCAGTTTTGTGGGCGGTCTGGTGATGCTGCTGCTCGTTTTGGCTGTCGCCTCTCTAGTCGCCGCCTTCCTCTTTGTTCGTGTCCGTCATTTCGATCGCAAGGGCGCGGGCATGTCCTATGTCAACTAAAGTGTTCAACATTTAGTGGAATACCCTAAAATTGCACCATCACAAAACCAAATCAGTTTTATGTGCACCTAATCCTTCCTTCCTTCCTAATACCCCTCCCCCGTCTTAACTGTTTATTTGCTGCCCTTCCATCTACTGATAACTATTTATTGTTTTTTGGTTATTTTCATTATTGTTTCCAATAGTAGGTCGCGTTTTTGCTTTCTTTAGTTGTTAATTGAAAACGAAATCAACAAAATTGTGACATCGACACACACACAAACACTCTCTCATTTTGTCAGTTTTGTTAAGTTTCAGTTATATATATTTAAATCATTAATACAAAAACAAATGCTATCGAAATTACGCGTTTAAATATATGTTATACTATCTCGTAAAATGGCACAGCGGCAAAAGAAATGGAAAAGCTGAAAATCGTTTACCAATAAGTTAATATAGCAGATGTATATATTAAATTATTTATTTATTACTTTATCTGATAGCTGCGAAATAATAAAAAGTTTACTTTTATAAAAAAAAAACAACAATTTTTTCTTGATAAGTTTTGTTTATCTTTGGCTGATAGTAAACCGTCACTGAACGATACGTGGTTCGATCTGGACGAAACAATGTTTGATGAGGTACTATTAAATAAAATTCAAAAACATCGATTTAACAATTGCATATTCTATGGAAAAATAAAACTGTTCTCTGCTTATTTATTTACGAACACATTAATATTTACATTTGTCTTGGGATACAATAAAAAATTCATTTTTGCATGAATTCACATTAGTTTGTATATAGCCTGAGCTCGTTTAGTGTCCATTGAAGACATGCAATACAAAAGATATCATTGAATCATAATTTGTCTAACTAATAGCACTCTATATAAAATTTTTTAAAAATTGTAACAACTGTTTGTGTGTTGAGTTTGTTTAGTGGATTTGACGCAGTTTACGCAGCGCGTGCATCGTTTATTGTTGCGGGCACCTGCACCTCCAGGCCATCCATGTCCTTGGTCAGCGTTATTTGGCAGCCCAGACGGGAGGTATCCGTCAGATCGTAGGCCAGGTCCAGCATGTCTAGCTCCTCGTCGCCCGGCTTATCGGGCAGTTTCTCGTAGTCGGGCGTCTTGAAGATCAGATGGCAAGTGGAGCAGGTCAAGGTGCCTTCGCAGGCGCCAAAGCCATCCAAGTCCACATTATTGTTGACCACAACGTCGAGCAGAGAATCGCCCACTTTGCCGGAAGTCTTGATTCTCTCGCCACTTGCTCGCACAAAGGTCAGATTTACACTGCAAAAAACGAAAGGGGCTGTTTATATTTTCTTGGGCATGTTTCATTTGATATTTAAACTTACACATCAGCCTGTTGTTGCCTCAGTGCTAGGCCCAGCGAGAAAGTGCGCGTGAAATTTGTTGGTCCAGTATTTGTGTTTGACAAACTGTTTCGTAGCCAAACATTACGCAGCGCAGTTCTTGCTGAGTTTTTGATTGTGTTGATGACAAGCATTATTTTCTTGCAAACCTTTAGTGTCTATCTAATCAGTAAACACACACACACACACAGACAGACGACCTCCACGCGCGCTTCCTTAATTGCGCTTGATTTTGTAAAGTTACACAAAACAATTAGCAGCGCACGGATGTCGAGCACCACGCAACAGCTCTCTACAAATTATAATTGAGAAAATAGAAAAGGTGACAGGTGGAGCCAAAGCCATATGGGCAGTGTAGAGCTGCCAGACTATAATATGTGCAGTGCTACCCATTTCGATAACGAAACATATCGAGTATTAAAGTTATCATTAACTTATTTAACTTGTTTACCTTTTGCAAAGCATGGCGAGTTTACATTTTTGGAATGAATTTGAATTAAAAAAGCCGCCGCTGGTTACATTACAAGTTAGCGAAACGGGATTTGGTAAGTAGCATTACATATGTCAATGAACAATACACTGAATTTATCACCAATTCACAGCCAAGAATGTCTTTGTGGTCATCAATCGCTATCTGCAACAGTTGTCTTCACCCAGTGGGCAGGAGTTCAACGAAACAGCCGCCTTGATCGGACGTTTAATGGCACGCCGAAAGAACTCTTTTCGTGCCATGCCAGGATTCCGAGCTGTTTGCAAACTAAATGCGGCTCTATGCCGGCTGCTTCGTCTCGATGTGCCACGCGAATTGGAACATTTTCGTGCCGCCTTACCCGATGCCTGTGACGATGAGCTATCCGGGGAAATGCCCACAAGGAACAGTTTTGAATTTATCTTGGTACGACTGTTAGCCTTACATCGTTTGCACGAGCGCATACACGACTGTTGTCTGGCGGCAGCTAAATACTTTGGTCTCATGATGCGCAGCAATTTCTTCATGGAGATCCTTACGCTGCTCATTGCAGCTATTGCTAAAATCAACAAGTTAAGCCAACTGGAGGCCAATAATTGTGCTACGCTGTACAACAAACTGCTGCCACATCGCCTAAGCTTTCCGCAAGTGGAAAAGCATAATTTTCTGCCCAAAAACTGCGAGCTGCCAGAGCAGCTGCTCAAAATAAAACTAATCCAACCGGCCGTTCAAACAAAAGATGCAATTCCAGCTTCTATTACACTAGAACCGCAAGCACCTCCGTTAATAACAAAAGCAGAAAAGGCCAAACAACTGGCCAAAGCGGATGTGGGCACAGTGGTTGAACGGGAAGACCTGAAGACAGGAACAGCGGAGACGGCCTTTCAGTTGGACTCACTGGTCACCGTGGAGGATGTAAAGCATTTCATTATGAGCGAGTCCAAATCTCGCACAGAGTCGCCTAACAGCTGTCAGACCAAAGCCATACAAGATCACGAATGGCGTGCGGCAAGGACGCTCTTTGAGCGCAAACTAAAGGCCAGGGAGCAAACAAAGGCTTTGAACATATTTCGCAAATTTATTGGAAGTAAAATCTAACAAAATCTATACAAATATGTTTTACTTATAACACTTACAAATTGACCAAAATCCCTTCGGCTAGCTGCATACGCTTGAGCCCCAGGATTTGGTGCTGTGGATGAGCATTGTGTTTCTGTAATGAAATAATGGATAATTAAGGCCGCTGATAAAAACCTTGGCGTAGTTTTTTCGTTACCTTGCTAAAATTTTTAAAGTTCTTGCGGCCGCTGTAGTTAGTGACTGTTGTGTTCACTGCATCTGTTTGGTCATGGCTAGGAACGCTAATCTTCATGTCGCACATCCGAACTTGAATGCTATTTTTAATGCTTGCAAGCCATTTGTCATGGTTCACCTTATCGTCATCATCGTCCTCGGGCTCGTCTTTAATATCTTGCTGAGGAGCAGGTGAATCCATTTTGGTTACATCCGACTCTAGTTTTGATTCCGGCTTGACATCATCGTGTAGCCCGCTACACGATAGCCAGCCACTCGTATCTATTTTGCGTAGTTCTTTTGGTTTGGGCACAACATACTTTGATTTCTTTATTGTATTCGCTTCAAGGGACGCTAGGCAGACTGAATCGTCATCGCTGTGCTCCACGTTGCTCTGCTCCTGTTGAGCACGTTTCTTAAAGCTAAATGAGCCCTGATCATTGGAATCGGTCTTTGGTTTCTTGCTGTCGCCAAACTGAAATAGATTCTCATCATCGCTGTTGCTTTCGTTGGACACTTTCAAGCACAGACGCTTGCGGGGCTGCGTTGCTGCAGGTTCAACATTCTGAGTTGCAACATTGCGCTGGGATTTTTCGAGGAAATTACGCACGCTAATTGTAGCTGGTCTTTTGACAGCCGGTTTATCATTGGATTCAATGTTCACCGCAGTTGGCTTGAAGGGTGCACGTTGGGTGGCAAGCGGCTCAGAATGTTGCGATTTATATTGAATCAGTGGCTCATCGTCTGAACTTTCATCCTTTTCACTTTGGATTACCGACAATTTTACTTTGTCTGCAATGGGTTTGCCACGAATTGATCGACTTGGAGAAATCGTTTTCTCCTGTGAACCGGAACGAGTTGAACGCCTGTCAACCAATTCTTCGTCAATAAACATTGAGTTTGCTATATCCTCTAGAGCCGATTGATCCACAGAGTTTAAGGCGATGTTCTCATGGCCATTTTGTTTAGTTTTCTTTTCTAGAGGCTGATCGTCGTCCGAGGAGGAGTCCAACATAATAGCATTTTTCCGCTTTGATGGTTTTAGAATTGGCTCGTCGTCCGAGGAGGAGTCCAACATAATAGCATTTTTCCGCTTTGATGGTTTTAGAATTGGCTCGTCGTCCGAGGACACCAATTTAATTGGACTCACCCGCTTTGGTTTGCGTGCAATTATTGTTTTTAGTTTCTTGCTTGGCTGCTCGACAATTGCGACGTCGTCATCCGATGAATCATCTAAGTAGACAGGATTACTTCGTTTGTTTTGACTTGTTTTTGGTTGAGACTTCTCCAATGCCTGCTTATCGCTGCCCACGCTAAGAGCATAGATTTCTGAAGTTTGCGCCTTTTGGAATGATTCAGGTACAACAAATTCAGTTCCATTGTTTTTGTTTTCAGTTTGAGTGCGTTCGGTGTTGGGTACTAAAATCGATGAATTCATTGACTCCGTTGTCGTTATTGAGTTTTTGATTACCTTATGCAAGGGATTACAGAACTGTATCATTGAGCAGTGCAATATTGCTAGTCCTATTTCATAATCTGGTATTAGACGAAGTCCAGCCTGCTCCAAAATACCTAAATATATTAAAAGTAGAGTTAAAAAAAACGAGTTGGAATGATCTAGCCTGAAATAAACAAACCTTGTATACTGTAAATAGTTTCGGTTCCTTGCGATTGAGTTGAGCACACGTATTGTATAACAATCACATTTGGCTTGGTCAGGAACGGTTTTCGGACGCCCGCATTGAGATCCTTGCATAAGCCGCCTGCCTTTTGCACTACCTGTCCATACATCTCAAGATGCTTGCGATTCATAAACACAAACGTTCTGCCAGCAAAGAGTTTGGTGCGCTCTGGGCGCCACTTGATGCTGGGCATATCCGACGGATGTGCAGGTGCAAAGTCCTTGGGATGCGGCCAATCCTCGGTGACGTGAATACGCTTTGAGAATTTCAATAGCTCGCGCCAGTAGTCAACTCGGACAATGGGCTTATTGTCGAGCAGCGCATGTAGCAGCTTAGCAGTAATAGACACTGTGTCCATGGTGAGATGCGAGCACTCATCTGTCCAGGTTGGAAACACAGCGCCACCCAGCGGCTTTACCAGTTGATTCAGCTCTAAGAGTTCGGTGCTCGTTAAAGCTGATCCAGTCGTAATTAGGTTTAACTGCGACACCTTCCAGATGTTTTTAAGTACTCCAAATCTCAACTTATTACCAACATCCAGTGTTGTTGGCGTCTTGGCCTGCATCTTTTTGTTTTGAGTAATGTCATTGTTGATAAAGGTGCCGTACCTGGAGCCAAGGTCCTCAATGGTAAGCGCATTATTGGATAGGCAAAGGCTGACATGGGTGCGACTAATACTGAGATCCTCTGATAAAACCAAATCTGTCGACAAGCGTCCGACGGTGTAGGCGTTTTTCACCGGAAGTAAAATAAATTTTTCAAGTTCTGCGAAAAGATATATTTTCAATGCACAAAATATAAATATTTCTTTAACTATTTACAAACCATTATCGACTTTATGCAGTACAAACATAATTTAAGCAAATTAAACAAAAGGACGAACGCAATTTCACAAAAAAAAATTATCAGACCCAGCTGTTCATCTGTTAAGAACAGAGACCAATAATGTAAATGGTCGCTCATTAAGAATTCTGTTAAGTGGCTGGCCGGCAGTGTTGCCAGAATATTTTGAGCAAAATAAGCTAGATAGTCAAAAAAATAATGCTAGAAAAAGCTGTTTATCTATAAATTTAGTCACACTGATACCAAATGATTTGCACAAAAAAAAGCTATATTTCGATGATCCTATGTTATATTTGAAAAAATTTCGCGCAATCGAGTTTTGATACGGAAATAGCATCACTGCTCGCCGGTCTGTTGAAACGTAAACGTAAACAGGCGAATGGCAACCGGTCGACTGCATTCGTTTTCAGTGCAAGTTTCTGTTTATTTTTTGCAAATTTGTTTTAAAATCAATGTAACTGCATCAGACGTGTAAAATGGCACATTCAACGGGCACACGTGTCAGTATGTTTAACGAGTCGTTCCTAAACGAAAATGAGCACGATTCCAATGCCGTGCTCACCGAATTGGATAAGGGACTCCGCAGCGCCAAGCTGGGCATACAATGTGATGCAATTGTTCGATTTCCGCGACTCTTTGAAAAGTATCCGTTTCCCATACTCATCAACTCATCATTCATCAAACTCGCCGAGTTCTTTGTCAGTGGCACAAATCTGCTGCGTTTCTGGGTGCTGCGTGTGTGTCAACAGAGCGAGAATCATCTGGATAAGATTCTTAATATTGACAACTTTGTGCGACGCATCTTCATGGTGATGCACTCTAATGACCCGGTGGCGCGCGCTTTAGTACTTCGCACACTTGGCGCTGTGTCCCGCGTGATACCAGAGAAGCCGCAGGTGCATCATGCGATCCGACGTGCTCTGGATAGCCATGATACGGTCGAGGTGGAGGCTGCCATCTATGCGAGCAGTTGCTTTGCCGCCCAATCAAGCTCCTTTGCCATCAGCATGTGTGCCAAGATCTCCGACATGATTGAGTCTCTTCAAGTGCCGGTGCCAATGAAACTGCTGCTTATACCAGTCCTAAGGCACATGCACCACGATGCCAGTACCGCTGCGCTGGTCAGCAAACTCTGCCTCGAGCTGTTACCCAAGTATCCGGCACAAAGTTTTGTAGTGGCCATCATCAATACACTGACACAATTGTCCTCGCGCACCCTGGTCGGTGTTCCCGGCCAGCTTAATGTACTGTTGGAGTTTATGCATGATCTGCGAACTCCGGTGCGTATTCAAGTGCTACGCTCCTTTAACGAGCTCGCCGGCAATCAGAGTGTCAATGCCTGGCCCAAGTCTACGATTGGTGCTCTAATCACCAAATTTCATCTGTGTACAACGGATTCGGAACAGTTTCTGTTTCTGTCCGTACTGCTGAAGCTCAGCGAGTGTCCGCTCACCTGTCAGCATCTGCTGTGCGAGCATCGGGATGCACTGCTCCGCATGTGCAATGAGTGCATCAGCAAGTTGGATGACTATACAGCAGCCACACAGGCAATGGCTGTTTTGGGTGCCTTGCTCGCCTTTGGCCTGGAGAAAAAGTATACCCAGGTGGACGTCATACTGGACATGGTTAACTTGCATATGGAAGGTCTGCTGTTGTGCACGGCTCGTCGTCCGGAGTTCACCCGGGATTTGCGACGCCTTCTGGCCTATGGCATACGCATATCGCAAGCAAATCCTGAATTTGGAACTACTTTCGTTGAGATGGTCACCAATACTCTGGGTGACAGCATCATTTATCCGGCTGCAAATTTACAAATCATTTGCGAGGCATCCGTTGGACTCTGTGAGCACTTTCAGCTTCGCAAATATGCGTTCACTGCCACCGAGATTGTCGAAGATGAGATGGCAATGGAGACTGAAGAATTGGCTCCACCAACAGTAAGTTAATAATAATTATGAATACATGTACTTATCTCAGCTTTTCCAGCCCAATCCAATGATGTCGCGACTGCCGCTCATTCTATACAAGCTAAACAAACTGGTTGACAGGGAGGAGCAACCGGAGCCGCTGCTGCGCACGGTGGAAATACTCTGCGCTCTGCTCTGTCAAACGACAATGGGTTGTTACCTGCCACAGCCGGTGGTGCAGTGCATCGAAAAGTGCATTGAACGTGTCAACTGTTGGACCCTGTATCGGATTGCACGCACAGCCAGCCGTTATGGACACCATTATGTGGCAGCACACATCTATACTAAGATCTCGCAAATTGTGATTACCGACCACATGCACTACTTCCTTGTTGCACTCGCGCAGATCTCACAGGCCGAATGCATACTCAACTATGGCCTGGAGTATGCTTACATGCGGGATAATTATGCGCCCACCGAAGCACCCGAGCCTTTGATGCCACTGATGCGACGCCTCGAGGCGGCCAGTAATCTGTACCAGCAAGCGCTGGCCAGCATGCGTGCCTGTTCCTCGCCTCAACATCCGTTCAGCTTTCAACTGGATTATCTTAAGATACGCGCCCAATTCCTGCAGACCCTTCATCTCGCTGTGACTGTGAAGAATGCCCAGGTGATTGTTCCGCCGCCGGCAATTGCTGGCAGCTTGGCACAGAATTCAAGGGACTATCTGCAAAAGTTTGGTCATGTTACCAATCAGTTGCGCAAACTGGTCAAGGGGCTCAAGGTGTGTGAGGAGACATACAGACGCCTCTACAGATCGTCCTTTGATGCGGACAATGTTACATTGGAGTTTCTCGAGGTTTCCGAATTTCAGTGTGCACTTTTAGCGCACATTATCGAATCCGTTTGCTATGCCACACCACCGGAGCCACCTATTTTTCTGACCACCGGCAATCATCCGGAGACACGATATTTTGCAGCCAGCTGCCAGCGATTGGAGCAGATGCGCAAGAATCTGCCGCAGGAGCCAACCAATGCAAAAACCATCAGTAATCGACATTTGGATGTGATCTTCGCTTTAATTGAGATTATAACAAAGACGCCCCTTTGCCTGCCACGCTACTTTTTCCAGATACTGCAGTCCACACAAATCAAACTGTCGGTCAGTCCACAGCCACGTAACCCATTGGAGTCCGTCATTGTGCAGTCTGGCAGTAATCTGGTAATCAAAGTAGAAGGCGTGCTCCAACACATAAGCAAGCATCAGAAATCGTTCCGAAGTGTGGATTCTGTGCAGTTGAGCCTCACTTCGCAGCTTATGACGCCACGACCAGCCAATGAGATGATGATGAAGATGCCCAATCCGGACATTGTAACACTGAATCAAATAGTTAAGCCACAACGTGATTTCCTCTCCGGTAGCTTCCTGCTGCCAATCTCGAGTGGTGGTCAGTTTCAAGTGACGCTCGAGACATTCGTTGTAGATGAGCATGGTATCACTTGGTGCACAGGTCCCAAAAGCTCAATGGGAGTACGAGTGCTTGACGATCCAACAAAACCAGTAGCTCCTCCAGTGCCCAGTGCCCAGGTCGTAGGCCAAGCCAGGCGCTTCTAAACTAACATATTTTATATCAATAATCACACATTTCCTTTTGCGAGTCTATCGTAATGGGATAGGCTGATGGCTATAAGGTCCTCCCATGCATCTTCCTGCGATATTTTCATTATAAAAGCGGTTTAAATTACTTTTCAAATAAATAAAACTGTGAACCTTAAATATTTTCATCATAGTGAGGTTATGTTAATGAATCAAACAAGTGGTTGAGAAATGAATCACACAAGTGGTAGAAAAAATGTGTAAGGATTTTTATAGCCAACAGCAACAGGACTATCTGGCAGTGCTTTAAAGGTCATTTTTAAATTTAAAATACCCGGTTGTTGGGTAATGCAATCAGGCAGCACTGCATTTGTGCCTAGGTGGCAATTTTTTTCATTTTGTGTGAATGGCAAGCAAGCAGCTGATTCACACTTGCACTCGTATTCTTCTTCACCATGAAGTTTTCACGTTTGTCGTTGTAATAAACAATGTAAAAATATCTAAAACACATTTTTTTATAGTTTATTTGCGAAAGAAATGCGGGTGTGTAACAACAAAAGACAGCAGACTCACACTAAATGGAGTATATTGGCGATGGTAGCCGCAGCTGTTTATCTTTAATGTATGATTGTAACATATAAACTGCAGCTAGCGCAAGCAAGTGGGTTTTTCGATGTTGCGAATGTGAATTTAAATTAATATCAATTAGGCGCAGCAGCACACACCCAAAAACAACAGAACAGAACCTGTGCGAGTTCAAAAATTGTAGAAGCTTCATATCACACACAGCAACACAAGGTTAAACAAACCAAATTCGGCGCTCAACTTGTGGTGCACACAACCCATGGACATAATTGCCCTAATTGGAAACAACAGCAGCAGAGCAGCAGCTTCGGTAGCATGGCACAATTTACGCTGTGAGTAAAATGCGCTGGGGTCGCTTTATATTTTTTCCATTCGTTTTTTTTTGAATATTCACAATGAGTTGGCGACGCCGATATCTGATTGTGCTGTGTGTTGTCGCGGGGTGCGTGTTAATTAAGTGACCCCCATGCAATATCCAAGCTGAGGGTATTATGACATTAGTGTGCAAAATGTAACGCATTGAGAAAGAGTGCAAAAGATATATATTCATGATCAGCATTGAGTCAATATAAACATATATTTCATCCTTATCATTATCATATATGTACTTATATGTAAGAGTATTCAGTCTTCGACGTGTCTAAGCTAGCCGTTCTATTATGTTTATCTACTGAAGTCGACACGTAAAATTATGCAAGTGAAATCGGCGCCGTCACCTATTATCGACAGCAGTAGATCCCTTTCCATGTAGTTAAATTTAATGTTTACACACACACACATATAACATATATGTATGTATGTTTATATTGTGGGGTAAAACGGGTCATATGTCTCTTTAGCTACAACAAACACAATGCTCCGCCCAACAACGATATCATTACACGCGTCGACTGCGACTGCGAACATGTGCCGCTGTGCTCGGTTAATGATGTCCAGCTAAGGTTTCTGGTGCCCGACGATTTGACAGAGGTAAGTATATAAATAAACCGTATCTTATTCCATGGAAAGTTTTAGCAATTTCGCTTTTTTGCAGGTGCGGACGCTGTGCCAAGAATGGTTTCCGATCGACTATCCACTGTCATGGTACGAAGATATTACCTCAAGTACGCGCTTCTTTGCGTTAGCTGCTGTTTATAATCTGGCCATAATTGGTTTAATTGTTGCCGAAATTAAACCATATCGAAATGTCAATAAGGAGGTAATAGCCAATTACAGTGATAGTGATGAGTTTTACACCAGGCTGAGCGGTTTTCCCATGCAGGACAAAGGCATATTGCCCGACTCGATGGGACGCACCGCAGACGTTGGCTACATATTGTCGTTGGGCGTCCATCGCACGCATCGTCGGAATGGCATCGGTTCGCTACTGCTGGACGCACTGATGAATCATTTGACAACGATAGAAAGACATGCGGTCAAGGCGATATTTCTGCACACTCTGACCACAAATCAACCTGCCATATTTTTCTATGAAAAGCGAAGGTAACACACCTCCATACTTGATAGTGTGTCAATTCATGAATTATTTGTTTTGGTTTGCGTGTCTGTAGCTAATTAACGTCATTTATTGTTGATCAACTTTCAGATTTACGTTACATTCGTTTCTGCCCTACTACTACAATATACGGGGCAAGGGCAAGGACGGCTTCACGTACGTGACCTACATAAATGGCGGTCATCCACCTTGGACATTATTATATCCTTTTGCAAAATGTTTAACCCGAACTGTTAAGCTTTCGTTATTATTTGGTTGCCTTAACTTTTGTCACACAGATCACATCAGGCACTACGCATCGAAACTGCGTCACACCGGCAGCCTTTGCGTTTGGGTGGCGGCTCGTGTCCAGCGTGTGATACGTTGGTTCTACCACAAGCTGTTAACGCGCTTCAATGTCATTGAATGAACGAATGAGTCGTAGGACTGCAGTACAACAACAACCCAACAAACCAACAAACCTCCACCACCAACTACCATCAGCCTTTTCTTCCGAGCCGTGAGAAGAGTGTTTGATTTATGTGTTCATGCAGAGTAGCATCTGGCATATGGCATCTGTAATCACCGGTTGAGCGAGCACATAGACACACTAACACCACATATACATATGTTTTAAATGTTAGGCGAGCCAAATGATTACGTTCTCTACACATAATCACGGAAAACAAGAAAGAACAAACAAAAATGTTAAAAGTTGTAAAATAGTCTAATACGTGTATTATTACGTTTTTATATACATATGTATGTTCACTGCTGTAAATAGTCGTATCATTTTGTATTTCAAATGCTGTACATCAACCCATAGCTCAACTAATTTGTACACTTTATTTTTTTATATATTTTATTTTTTTTTAATTTTGTATCTATGAATTTAGTATTGTCTGTAGGTTTTTATCTTTTACGCACAAGACAGTCATTTTAGTTAATTTAGCAACAACAAAAAATAGCTTAATTTATTGAAACAAATAGTAAAACTGCACCCAATAGCTTTGAGAACTGACTTAAACGAAACGTATTTTAAAGTATGCATAAACAAAAAAACATTCTGTCCCATGAAATATCATTTTTTAAATTTATGTTCGCTGTCTCTTTAGTATTTTGTAAAAGTATTTCAATGCAAATTGTTTTAAAGCCTATTCATGTTATTTTAGACACAATTTACTTAGCGAATTGTAATACATATTTTTAAAATAAAAACTTGTAAAGTTATAAACAAACATTCTTGGATTATTGACGGTTTTTTTACCCATCCCAAAAATATAAATATCTAAAATACATATATTCAAATAATGTAGTCATCTAGGTTTCAACTGAACGACAACCAACGGCAACAAGAAATGCCAAAACGTACTTTAAAATACCAGTTTTGACATAAGGCATATTGTGAATGAAATCAAAATTGTTATCGATAGTATTGTTCGTCTATTGTGATCGACGTAGTAGGTGAGGACCTGAACGTGAATTTAGTAGCATAAATTCGTCGAAACATCATCACAAAAATGTTCTCTAGAGCAGCACTTCTTACAGGTAAACGTTAAAAAAGTGAAATAATAGAAAAAAAGTAAACATTAATCCGTTTTTTGACAACTGCGCGTGTGTATGTGCCACCGAAAATCGACCGTGAAAATTGTTACCGCACCGCAAAGTTTGCCATCGTGGTTTATGTAATCACGGGCAACATTCGCAAATGCGAACCGATAAATTTTAATTTTTTTTGCAAACTACACCTGCCTTTAGGAAATTCTAATGAAGTTTTACTTTTTGTATAGCCCAGCGCCCATTGACGTTGGTGGCCAGCCGTTCGGCAGCTGCTGCCGCTGCATCTCCATCCGGTGGTGCCGTTGAGCGTCGCCAGCGCCCCGAACATCCCGGAAAGGTGCGTTTGGGCTTTCTGCCAGAGGAATGGTTCCAGTTCTTCTACAAAAAGACTGGTGTTACTGGTCCCTACACATTCGGCGTGGGTCTGATCACCTACCTCTGCTCCAAGGAAATTTATGTCATGGAGCATGAATACTACAGCGGTCTGTCGCTTGGTATAATGGCCATCATTGCCGTCAAGAAGCTGGGCCCAGCCGTCGCTAAGTGGGCTGATGGTGAGATTGACGTAAGTCTATATAAAGTCTATATAAATTCATCTCAATTTGACAAAACTCAAATTCTAATTCGAAATTTGTGTTGTGTTTTCTGTAGAAAATCGAGGGCGAGTGGAAGGAAGGTCGCGAAGCTGAGCTCAAGGTGCTGGCTGATGCCATCGAGGCCGAGAAGAAGGAGCAATGGCGCGCCGATGGTGCTCTCATGCTCATGGAGGCCAAGAAGGAGAACATTGCTCTCCAATTGGAGGCTGCGTTCCGTGAGCGTGCCATGAATGTCTACTCGGAGGTCAAGCGTCGTTTGGACTACCAGGTGGAGTGCCGTCACGTTGAGCGTCGTCTTAGCCAGAAGCACATGGTCAACTGGATTGTGGCCAACGTGCTGTCCAGCATTTCGCCCCAGCAGGAGAAGGAGACGCTGAACAAGTGCATTGGCGATTTGAGCGCCTTGGCTCTGCGCGTTAAGGCCACATAAACGACTCGATATATACTTGTTTAATTGTAAAAATATACCCACAAACTGTGCGAAGTAGCAAAAAAACACGGAAATGTACCACAAACTGTTTTGAATCAATACATATGTATGTCATCGGATCAAGTGCTGCCTTTTCTTCATCTCTAAGATATTGAAAGAAAGGAAGGCCATACGTATCAGGAATATAAAACCAATATCTCATTTATTTTATCTTATTTTATACAATCCCAATCAGTCTTCAGCAGAGCCAACTTCTGACGGAGTTGGTTTTCCATTCAGATGCTCTTCGAACGCATCGACAACGTCCTGATGTCGATCCTCCTCAAAGGTTTGCACACAGTTGTCCGATGCAGTGACAATGCACAATGGCTTCCCACCACTGTAGAAGCCAGTGTTTTCTCGCACATAAGTGATCCTTTGGGAATGCAGCCAGCGCTCGAGCTGCGTAAAGCAGGCACACTGCCAGGGATTACCCTCGATAGCTACACGTCTCAGTTCGGGCAGCGTGCCATTCAAATCTGGTAGAAAAGTAAGCTTGTTGTTGTCAATTAGGAGTTCCGATACGCTGCTTAGGCTCTCAAGGACATCGGATCTAATCTCGCCTATATAATTGTGTCCCAAATGAAGTTTCTGGAGACGCCTCATGGGGGCAAACATACGCACATCTAGACTGTTTATATCATTGTTGCCCAGCGATAGGTATTCCAAAAACGGCAACGAAGAGAAAGCCAAAGCATGCAGACGCTTTAGACTGTTGGCATTGAGATTGAGTTTTCGCATCCGCGATAAGGTTTTGCTGCCAAAAGCCATCTCATCCAAATATTCGATGCTGTTATCAGATAGATCAAGTGTGTCCAGATCGGCAAGAGCCTCAAATGTATAAGCCTTTATCTCGAATATATCGTTGGAATATAGATAAAGCTTTCTCAGTGCCTTGAGACCAACAAAATGTGGAGCACTTAAGCTGGCAATGCTGTTCTGGGATATATCCAGCACTTGAAGTTGACCAAATTGACGGAATTGATTGTCAAAGAGCAGGCGTATATTGTTTCCAGATAAATCCAATAGTTGCAATGGCAATACTTCAGATGATCCAAATACTTGGGGACGCAGTGCACTCAGTTCGTTATGCGAAAGATTCAGTGATCGCAGCTGCGTCAGCGACTGAAATGTATCCCTATCAATTGATCCCAATTGATTGCCACCAAGTTGCAGATGAAGTAATCCATGTAGGCCACGAAAAGTTGTTGAATTGATCTTAAATAAGAAAAGTGTTGAGTTTCATTAAAGTCGCTAGAAAACAACCTCAATTTTATCAGTTTTCCAGACACACTTTTAACCAAGTTACTGATACTCACTCTCTTCTGAGAACAGTGCATTTAAAGCAGATAATATTTAAATTTGCATTTGATTGAAATCATTGCTTAATATTCCCTTGGTATGCGCTGTTGACTCACCCGGCTGATGTGGTTGTCGTTCAACAAAAGTTGCTGCATATGGGGACAACTCCCGAAGCTGAAATTAATCAACTGATTGTGACTAAGGTCCAAATGCTGAAGCATCGGCTGTGGCGGCAACTCAACTTGCTGCAATGAGTTGTGTGTGAAATTTGCATACAACAATTTGTGCAAATTGACAAAGAAATCCTTTGTCAGATGTGCGAGTTCATTGTGGCTGGAGTCGAGCAACTGCAGTGCCGAGTCCGGGGCAAAGTGTGTCCCCAAAAGTTGTCCCAAAGAGCAGCCGCTAATATTTAGCTGCTTTAGTTGCGGCAGAATGGAGAAGCCACGTCGCTGCAACTGCAGCTGTTGCACATGCGATACATCCAGTTCCAGCAAGCTGGACAAGTTCACAGCACTGGAAGCTGTGACGTAGTTTTAGAAAACATTCAAACTGTTAACTTTGTAGCTTACCTGTGCCTATTGTCAGTTCAGTTTGCTCATTCCGTATGCTCAAACGTTGCCAGTTGTCAGTAGGAAATGCTCTGACATTGATTAGTTCCTGCAGGCTGTTCAATTCACGACACTCGAAACTACGCCAGCCTTGAGCCTCACAAACCAAAGCCAACCCACTAGGTACTTCCCAGCAGAGTAGACAAACAACTGACCAGGTAAAGAACAGCGACATTCCAGCTTAAACGCTCATCAACGACTGAGAGCGCAACTCGAGTCACTTAAGTACTGATAAGCCGGTTCTGAAAACGTTTTCAACGCGGCTCAAGAGTTTTAACAGCTGAGTGTCCGTTGAGTGACAGCGGTAAACAATTCAAATTCCGTTAACATAAAACCTGAAAAAATGTGAGCTCGACTAGAAGGAACTCTGAATTGAAGTCAATTGACACAGCTAATCAAATCTAATCGTTGATAATAAGGTGAAGAAAAAGTTCTAGCTTGTTACCCTTTGAGTAACTTTTTGGAGTAATGCAGAGGTTTCCAATTATAACAAGAAAGTTTTTGAACAATTCGTTTGTGTCGCTTTTAAATCGTGTTGCATGAGATTACCTTCTAAACAGTTCGAAATATTTACAGGGTATAAGAAAATTAAAACACAAGGCGTCGCCCATTTTATTCTATAGATAGATAGCATCTTGCTAGAACTCTTTTAATAAGCTTAGCCATATATTTTGTTTACAATAGTTTTGTAGTACTTTTGGAATAATTACGTTTATATTGTGCTCTTGGAGAAGAAAAAGTATTATTATAATAGATATATAAATGTATGCGTAATTGTTTGTAGCATCATGAAAAAATCGTATACTATAATACAGTTTAGCTTAAAAGAAAAATAATTACAGAATGCACTAATACTTACGCTACAAATTAAATAACATAATTTTACAATAATTACTTTAGTTGAATATATTTTTGTTGGTTATTAATAAGCTGTCTAACGAGCTTTATTTTCTGTATTATTATGAGAAGAGTATTCCACTTAATTACACGATAATATATAGTTAATTAACTTGCGTTGCATATTTATTGTACATGGAGCAAATACTAAACACTATTTTTATTATTTTTATATTATGTTGAATTCTAAGAGAATTTTGTATATGTTTTGTTATACTTAACACTAGCTGACAAGGAACGAAAAATGTTTGTTTTATATCGATTTAAGGGATCGCTGTGAGGACACATGTTGTCCTCACAATTTTTCCAGATTTTCGTTCTTAAGAGAAAAATACTCGTTCTTCTTCCAATGCTCTTGAGATTTTTAAGCTGGTGTTATATAAACCAACTTTATTTACTGGTTTTGGTAAGACTGCATAGAGTTTGAGAGTACATTATTGTATATATATAAATATATATTTGTACATAATAGTATATAGTTTATATTGGTATATAATATTTGATAAAAACTCAGCTAAATATATTTTGATAAATTTAAGCGCCTGTTTACAATTGTGCGCGATTTTTCTTTACTTCCTGCTTTCATTTCTTTCTCTCCTTTGCGTAGAGTATGTGTATTAAGTGGATATCTAAATCAGACTATAGTTACGGTTGGGTTTGTCATCTTGTTGCTGTTATACAACGGCTGATAATGATGTGCACCACCCGCCAATCCTCCAGACTTGCTGCTGCCATTGCTAGCTTTGTTGCCTTGACAGCCGCCATTCATAAAACGCGCCTTGACGCCATTTTGTTGTGACAACGGCGTTGGCAGCGACTGCGGCAGCGCTTCTCCTATAAGTGTTATACGCACGGGCTTAAGTGTGGGCGTGGCTCTATCCGCAGCCGCCTCCCAGCCGATTGAGGCTCGACGCGGATATGCGGCGGCAGCCAATTGCTGATTATAGTTGGTCAATGTGGTTGAAATAATAGTGTGACGACGCGTCTGGCTTAAAGCACGACAATTGTTGTTATTGCTGCTGCTGTTATTGTTGGTGTGATTATTGCTGCTGCTGTGGTTGTGATTGGCATGGCATGGTTGCTGTGGCTGCTGCTGGTGATGTATTATTGTTGTCGCCGCCACTGTGGAATCATTGCAATGCAAGTGGAGCGTCGGAAAGTGCGTGGTATAACTGGTATATTCAGGCTTACTTCTGTCGGGCAGGAGAGAGAGAAATATAACAAAGATTAGCATGTAAGATAAGAATAAGATTGTTGGGGGTTTGAGGAGTAAGTCCTTTGATTTTATAACTACTTTTTAGCTAGTGATCAGGAGCGTAGTCAAGAAAAGGGGGTTAACACTTAGTCTACCATTAAAGAAAAATATTTTTAGAATTTTTTACGCTATTCAAATTGAGATTCTAAGAAATCACAAGGATAACAAACATCATTTACACTTGCGAAAGCGTTTTAACATTTTTAATGTTATAGTTAAGTTGAAAACTCGCTTCTTTTCATTAATAAATATGATTTCTAATCAAATCATGATCGTTTAACACCCCTTCCTGACTACGCCCATTGGGTTTGTGGTTAGTATATTTTTACCTGGGGACTCTATTTAATTGCCGCATGCAATTAAAAACAGTTCACAAACAGTGTTAAGTGTCAGGCAACAAATTTCAAATGCTTACAGCTAAGAGTTACATTTTAGTAATTTTTATTATAGTTGTTTTGTTAGTATTTCATACCATTAAAGCTAAGCTAAGTTAAAGTTTTTTGCTTTGTTTTGTTTTTGTTGTTCGAATTCATGTGCAATAATTACAGTTATCGACACAGTTATAGCTTAGGTGTAGTATACATAATAGATTGATTGCACACAGCACTATAATGGCCAATATGAAATCACAAAATAGTACCTGTTGCTCCCCAAACTGTAGCCTATGAATGAGCAGCATGTTTATGTGTGTTTGAGGATAGTATTAAATAGTGTTGGTAAGTTAGATATAGACATGAAAAGGGTTAATTCATTGTGAAACAGAGCAAAGAGCACACTTTGAGAAAATACAGACTAGATTATTAACATCTAGTGTTTCTCTGAGTGTATCTACACAGTATAAGTATGCAAATGAGAGTGCAACACCGCCTGCTGCAACTATTGCTGTTGCTGTTGTTGTCTGCTACTTGTTGCAAGTTTATCCAAATTAGGCCGCTGCTATTACAATTTGCAGCCATTAACGTCAAGTAAAAATAAAAAAAATAGAAAAAAGTGGCTGCCAACTGATTTACATGCCGCCGTTAGCCAAAAGCCAGCGGCCCATGAAACCAGCTGACAGCTAAAGTTGCATTCACAGCCACAATTCAACAGCAACAGCAAGCTGCCACAAACGGCGTTTTGTTTTAGATTTGTAGCAGTACATTGGAATAATAAATAATAATAATGGAATAAGTATAAAAATGCATTGAAGAGATGTACGTTTGCCTACCTGGACAAACCCTCCGCACCAATGGCAAGTGGTCGTGTCTGTGAAAGTGGAATTGGAATTGTTGATAGCTATCAGTTAGTCACACAAATAACTATATATGTAGTATATAGTACTCTAAAGATTTGTATAGAGAGTTTATTTGGACTTACTCGCTCCGTTTGGGTGGCCATGCTTATGCACTCCTTGTTGGCCAAGCTAATGCTTGCATCGATTGGCGTCGATTGTCGCTTCTCCGCCTCCAGCTGCTCGATGAGATCCCGCTGCAGGCGTATAGTGCGATCACGATCATCCACTTGACCCTGATTTCAAGAGATCACAAAGATAATAACCATATGTTAGTGTTGTGCTTTTGAGTAGCGTTTGCCAAAAAATAACCGACTAGCTAAATTAAATATTCATAAATAACTTCACAAAGACGCTAATATTAAATTGCAAAAATATATATATACTTTAGAAATGTATATGAAGCTATGCTATCAATCAACAACAATCGAGCTCTAAGTTCCGAAAAAGAAGATTTTAAATATTAATCTAAGTATAGAAGTTTTTCACACAAATGTTTAAGTTGAGAATAAGCTTATAAGGTGTGCAATTTCCAACATAATATTTATTTTATGATTATTAATTTTTGTTTAAAAATAAAAGAGAAAATTCACAAACTTTTTTGTATATCTGCATAAATGAAACATTTCCAAATCAAAGATAGGTTAATAATCTTTTCGGAACTTAGACAACTTGATATCACAAACAACAGCTAAAGTATTGTAAATGTTTTTTGTATTATTTTGTGTTCTAGAGTTGGTAAAGCTATTAGATAAAAGTAGTAAGAAAATGTCAAAGTGCGTGTTTTGGTATATTGTTTTTTAAGTTTTGGTTCTGATAAGAAGATTATGTGTATAGTATTTGGCATAAATATGGTCTGTTTTTTGTAGAGTATTTTACAACATGCTGTGTGTGGAAAGTAACTAATGACAAACAACAGCAATATATTAATATTAATAAGAAGAAAACTCTTTTTTGATAACTGTATCTCCTGTTCAGTGACTGCTTAGTTAGTATTGTAAGAAAGCGAAAGTGAGTTGTTTTTGATTTTTTTCTTTACTCTCAGATTGAGTTTAACGCGACTAAAAAACGAACAAACAAAATGCAAAGAACGTGCAAATACCTGAAGGTAAACCACCTGTCTACGTAGATCGGATAACTCCTGCAATGGATCCTCCGTTGTCGAAGATGTCAAACTGGCCAAATCGATGTCATTCAATTGCTTGCTATCCAATCCACAAGCCGCAAACAGTTGCATATTATCATTCTCAAAGGGATTTAGAGTCTCCGTCTGCAAAAGGGGAGGCAAATGTTGAATGAGAAATTGTTTCGACTGCATTATATATGAGATGAGGTTTGGTTGGGGTTGATGCAAAGTTGTTGTGCGATGGAAAATCAAAGAAAATCAAGAAAAACCTACCCGCTTCGTATCAACATCAGCCTCCTGTTACCCCGTGCGAAAATGAATTTGCGAGATGTTGTTTGTGAACGAGAAGGTGTGTGGCGTGTGGCATGTGCAAAAGAAAATCGAATATGGAAAATGAAAAAAAAATAGATATAAATAAAATACAATAGAAAACCATATAAGAATGTTTGCAAAGATGAATCTGACCGACTGTTTAGTACTCTGATCCCGTTTGTAATGAGGAAAATATATGAAAGAACCAAAAAAGTATGATTTTTTCAACTAAAAGTCGTTAGACACAGTGAGAATCAGAGGAAAAACAGTTTTAATTATTATAAAAGTAACTTTAAACTTACCTCCTGGAGGATGCGACGTAAGCGCAATAGCTGCTTTTTGAACTGCAACACATCCTGAATCATGGCATTCCTAAAGGACTTGTCATACAACATCAGATCGTCCGATGAGCTATGCAGCTCTGCGTTGCTGCCACCCGGACCACGCTGGCCAGTCGAACGTCTCGCAGCTGATGAAGTTGTTGAATGCAAATGCTGCTGATGCTGCTGCTGCTGTTGTTGATGCTGGTTGCGTCGCTGCAAGCTCGATGAGGATGAGGCGGTTGAGGCACGCGAGGCTGCTGTGCTGCGTTTGCGACCCGAAGAGGCGCCGCTGTGTGTCGAACGCAAACTATTATCCGACTCGTTGCCAGCCTGATCCTGCAGCCGGGAGCGATTCAGTAGACGTGTCGCGCGTGCAGGCAGCTTGGCGCTAGAGAGAAAGATGATTAAAGATTAGTATTCAAGTTTGGGTTTATGAAGTCCCTTTGCAACCTAAGATATGTGGCATTGGCAGCAGGGGCACTGCTGGGCATAAAACTATGCACATAATGATAATGCGAAAGGTTGACGTTCTGGGGCGAACTGTTCTTGGGGCGTGGCAGCTGCCGCGTTAGAAATATATTCTCCGATGTCTTGAGATCTGTGCGAACGCGACGCACACAATGGGGCGATGTGGCAAGCGTGGATGTGGCTGCACTGGAGGACATGGCGTTGTGACTGTTGCAGCCATGGAAAACTGTGGTTGACATTGATGTCAGGACGATGACGATGACACAATCGGGTCATGCGCAGTCTAACAAACAGCTGCTGAGTGGAGACATTTGTGGAGACTTTTTTTTTGTAACAGCGGCGTATTTCAATTATTTAATGCTATTTATTAATTAATCTTGGCCCAGGCAATGAAAGTGAAAAGTAACATTCATTGATAAACACACCGACTCCCCTCCTCTCTCGAAAAAAAGGCGGGCAATTAAGTGCATGTTTGGGATGCTGCTCAGACTCAGCGTCTTAAAGTAAGTCGGTTACGTGGTGGAAATAAATCCACAATGCCATCGAATTATTTATGTACTCTATACACCAATTGGATGTTGTTGTTGTTGTTATTGCGGCTGCTGGTGAAAGTCAACTGTTGCGTGTTGCAGCAGACAAGGCAGCCAAGGCAGGAGGTGGTGAGGGTGTGTGAAGGGGGAGGAACAACAACAACAAGTCTTACACATGCGCATTTGTTAAACATTTTAACGACGATAAATTATACAAAAAAACACACAAAATATTGAATTTTCATAAAACAAACAAAACCAAAACCAAAAGTGCCCAATAAATAATTTAGGCAAACAAAACAGTTAACAACATCAAGTACCTCTAAGCATGACTGACTTGAAGATACACTGCATGTCAATATTATTTGTATTTCATGGCTGTTTTTAATCATTTTCAATGCTAACAGGGTAGCATAAGCAACTTCTTCAACGATTTAGTCTTCAAGCAAAATTATAAGTGTTTTTTTGTTTCTCATTATCCCAAACAGTTTCAGGTCGCATCACAGGTAAATAACTACAAAGTTTTATGGCCAATTGGCACGCTAAATACAATTCGCAAATATGCAGAAGAGCTATGTATAAAAGCAAATTGTTTGCATTTAATATGACTTTCACATCGCAGTACAAAACGAAACTTAATTAGTTTGACTTTAAGCAAAAAAAAAAGTGCCATGTAATTCCCTCAAAAAAAAACTGGAACAAATTCAAATTGAAGCCAAGCAAAATTTGCGCTTGAAACAGAACATAAATTGGATTATCCATTAGCGGCTAAGAACGACAAAACATTTGCTGAATATTCAACTATAATGAACATACTTTTAAGGTTTATGATCTCGAACATCTTTTTTCACATTCTAATTAAATGAAGCCAAAGAATTTTGGGAGTTGTAGAAAGCAAAGCATCATTTGTTGGATAGAATTTATGAGTTCACAAGAGAGTGTCTTAGAGAGCAAAGAATTGAATTAATTGGCGTGAGAAACTTAATGCAGTCTTCATTTTGTTAAAGCTGAAAAAATTTTCATTTTGATGTATTTGTTTTGATGTCTACGAAAAACTCCTTTAAATCATGCAATTCATGTCAAATTTTGTATTTATCAAAAGTTCAAGGTTGGGTTTCATGCAAGAGTTAATACCTTCATAGCTTTGAACAGCCCGATTTCCAAATACAATAACTTTTCGATCATGGTTTGACCTCAATAGTAATTATTTGAATCTGGAAACACAACCAACGCACTATACTTAACTACATATACATTACACTCTCCCCATAATGAAAGGAAAAATGTTGTAGCTTTACAGGTTTGCCATACAAGGCTATGTCTGCATTTGTCTAGTATTTGTCTGAAATAAATTAAGTTTACGTAGCTTTCATATGCAAATCTTGGCACAAACTAAATACACGAACAATCATAATTCGCACGCTGCTTTGGATTGTTGCTGTATGTAGCATGTAGATATAGTATATGTATGTATATGTTGAGGCCTTATGTGGCAAGTTGAGTATGCAGAAATCAACTGTGAAAGAGAAGCCATGATATCAAAACAATGCCAAGCACTTTGCACAACTGCAAAAACAGCACCGGAAATTTTTAACCCCTACAATCAAAAGAGTGAACGACAAAATGATCGTTGTTCAGTTGCAACACTTGCAACAGCTAATGGAGTTTTGTATGAAATCATCGTAAGAAGTTGAAGAGTTGCTTAAGTTTAACCAAGTAGATTTGTGGCAGCTACAAAATAACCGGCGGGTAGAGTGTGTTGTCGCCGGTGGGGCTGTTGTTGCTGTTGCAACCTGCAACTGTTAACGATGATGACAAGCAATCACAATTGACAATCAGCTGCAGAGGCGTCGACAGGCGGCAGAGCCTAACGGCACTTATCAATTTGGTATGGTGAAACGTCATTTGTCATAGGCAAACGGAAGTGCATGCAGCAAAGGGTAGCATAGGGGGGGCTATAAGGTAGCAAAGGGCGCTTCATTAGAGACGCTTCGAAGCTTGTCATAGAGAGAGAGACTGGCAAGGCAAGGCGATGACTGCTGGCATCGTAATGGTAATGGCCATATAAGAAAAACTATACACACAACATTCTTCTCACACACACACACAAAGAGACACACACAGCATACTTGGGGGCAAGGTAAATCTGAGCTGAGAATTGGAATCCGGTGTGTGTATCTTGTGGCTTGTATGTACAAACATCTATCTTGTGGCATGCCAGAGAAGTTTTTGTCTGCGCAACTGGAAATGATGAAGATGATGATGATCAACGATGATCAACGATGCCAGGCAGACAGAGGAAGAGGCGGCAATGACGACAGACAGACAGAAAGAAAGAGAAAGACAAACAGACAGACAGACAGGTAGGTAGGTAGGTAGATAGCTAGATTGGTAGCTACATTTATTTTATGCGTATTTGTAGCTGTAGCTTTAGTCTTAGCCGTATTTGCACTCAATGATACACTGAGAACAACCAAATGTCCAAACCTACATGATCAAAAATGAAGTTAAGTATTCCTAGAAGGTATTTAACAAGAAAAAGTTTCGTTAAAGGAAGGAATAATATTCATAATATTCCCAAAAATGTTCACACAGCATGCCTAACAACTACTTAATTTTTGAACAGTGTACTTTGTGGTCAACGTTCTCACGTTCTTTTGTGAATAATGCATAACTAAAGCGAAGGAGACCCCTCTAAGTACTGACAGCACTTAGAAGAAAGAAGCCCATTTCAGTGTCTCCACACAGATGGATTGCAACGAATTGAAGCAAAGCTTAAACTTGCAAGCGTCAACGGCTTCATACCATAAATGGAGCTCAGCTTACATTGCAGTTGCTTCTTTCGTTGTTGTTGCAATTGTTACGTTTATGGGCATCAAATTCCAAGCGATTTTAATACCAAAAAAATAAAGAAATATAAAAAAATATAAAAAATTCATTTGCATGTGACACACTTTCCGCTTGGCATTCTAACTATAGTATTTCTTCTTCTATTCTCTTTCCGTTTCATATCAAATAAATCAAATGAGCAAAATTGAGGGAGGGTGAAGAGGACGGAAATCAGCACCTACTTCACCTTACGTCTGAACATTACGCAGTTTGTTTTTATCAATTTTTTGAATAGTTGTTTGAAACTCACATTTTGACCAAACCAGTTGCCAGTTTGATGTTTTTGTTGATTTACTCTTTTATTTAATTTTTTGTAATGTTGTTTTATTTAATTTTTTGCTGGGCAAAATTCATACAAAAAAACCATTGACACTTGTGCCTGCGGGCGGGACTCTTTAGTGTTGCTGGTGTTGTTATTGTTGCTGGTATCTGTGGCATGGAAAAGGCAACAATGCGTATCGACAGCGACGGCGTTAGGCGAGGGCGGTCTATTCGGTCACTGGCTTTTGGTTGTTTATTTTATTATTATTTTGGTTTTTTGATAATTAACAGCGCAATTAACTTGGCTCTTCGGGAGGTTGGGCAACTCCCACGCAACAGACACACACATTTGCCACACAACGCGTTGATTAGCTTGATACTCGTATTCTTTAAACTAATGCTCGAACACAATAACTCAAGCCAACCAACGCCAACTTTAACAACTCGTATCAAACCGAAGCGAACGCTTTGAGATCTTGTTTAATACTAAAGTTTGTTGAAGTTTGGAAGCGAGCGAGCCAAAGGCTCCAACAACAGCAACAAAATGGCAATGGAACACAGTACAATGGGCAAATAAGTAGAAATAAGAGTTTAAAAATGTAACAGTCTTAAGATCTTCAAACTCTATTTAAGTTAATTTTTAAAGTGAGAAAAAAATTGTAAGTAAAATTAGGTTTTGCCTATATAAATGTTAAGTTAATTTTGGTTTGTTTTAAGAGCTCCTAAATAAGAAATCAAAGTTCGGCAAGATATTTTACTAATTTTTATTTAATAAATGATCTTTCAACTCTGATGTAAAAGACTTTAAAAAACTTCACCCAAGTAAGTTGGATTATTTTCTTGCATTAAATATTCATGTCAAATATTAATTTGTTGTTAACTTTTTTGGTGACAAACAACGCATAATCCATACTCATTAAACGAAATTTTTTTTTAAATTATGCAAACTTTTTATAACTTTAAGGCGCAACATTTCTCTATTGATTTTGTTCCAATGTGCGGCGCATACCAAACGAAGCCAAACGTTTCAATTCCCAAAACGTTTGTAGCTACAGCAACAAACAAACACAAAACAATGCTATGAATGTTGTCGCTTTTGTTGTTGTTATGTTATATCAGAGCTTTGTGTGTGGCATTGCCGTTAGAATAGAAAGCTTTTCTAGCCGGTTATTGATAGCCAATAAGTTATTGAGCAACAATATTTAAGCTAAGATGAATGAAGATCACAATGCACATTGTGGCAATTGTTCAATCCCAACTGATTCAGCACTTTTTGCAGACTTGTTAACCTTTTGTGTGTGTGTGTGTGTGACTCATGTGGCCTATAAGTGGGCACTTGTGGCTGCTGCTGATGCTGGCCTCCAAGGTTATGAGCCGTGAGTTGGGAAACGCTTTTTTTTCTTACTGTATTTTGCATATGAATTATGGTTTCTCAAACGATTAAAAGATTTACAGATTGGCCGCAGCTGTTTGACAGGCAACGTGGGTCGTTGACTGCACTGAGAGAAAAGTTGGCAAATTTTTGTTCTTCACGACAAAAAAGACGTTCCTTGAACAGGTTTGTTTTTCTTCACTGCTCACATGTAAATTAGTTAAAAGTCGTAAAGTTTTTACAATTATTTCCCTAAGTGTTGTTGTTAAGATATTTTGCTTGGACACAATTTATGAGGACATTCACCAATAGTACGACCGACGACTATTTACGTTTATGAAAGGCAATCCCCAGGCGCATGCGTATAAAACCGCTGCTAAATGCAGCTAGCAGAGGACAGCGGACAGCGGCATTTTGCAGTTATTTTGCTATTTTTTTGTTGTTGCTGGCTTTTCCACAGCTAGCAGGTCCGGAACAGGTTCACATGGGCAGACAATTGATTTTTCCTTGCCAATGCAATAAAAAATGCGCAGCTAACAACAACAAAAACTCTTTTTTGCAACTTTTGGCTGGAACAAGAAACGGCTTTTTCGCTGTTGTGTTGTGTTGCCTGATGTTGTCGTGCCGTTGCCGGTTGTTGTTGTTGCTTTTGCTGTCGTTGCCATGACAAAAGAATGCGGCACTCGCCATCAGGTCTCAGTCCAAAGTCAAAATGTTATCTTAACTACGACCACGATTTGGCCAAAGCAACTAAGACCCCCAGACCCAGACCCCCTGATCAGGCATCAGGCAGTTCGCCGCCAAATGCCAAGTGCCGTTGCCTCTTTGGATATGGCTTAAACACCCCTCAACTAGACGCCCCCTATCCACAATCCCTTGAACATGGTTTCGTGGTAGCAGGCGCTTAAACATTGCAATTGGTAACGGCAATGGGAATTTTTCTTGTTTTTGTTTTTGGCCATGCCAAATGGAACGACCTTTTGGCTAAACTTAAAAAAAAATAAAAACATGAGAGAGATACTAAAAGCCAACAAACAACGAAATACTTTACAATTTCAACCTGTCCCGCTTGCTGTCTGTTTGTCTGTCTAATTTTGGGCTAATTTCAATTTTCATTTCGCAGAGTGAATGTGCCATGGGAGTTCAATTCCAAATCTCTGAGCTGGCAAAGTGCAATATTTAACACTACAAGTGCAAAAGATGTGGAAAAAAGAATTTGTAAAATATCTAAAATTTAGTTATTAGATTTAGATTTTTAATGTGTTAATAAGGAAAGCTTTGCTGCTGATATAAAATGTTGAAAACTTTTTCTTAGAAGAAAAAAAAAAGATATTTTGATTTAGTTGATTATAAAGTCATAATTGTCTTAGGAACAAAGATACTTTGAATATCAAAATTTATTCGTTTAAAATGAACCATTTTGAAATATCTTTCTGCTAATGTACTTATCATTTTTGATTCTTTCCAAATGTTTTAGGGCAAAGAGCTCTTGAAGCACTTACTTGTGTGCTTCTCTACTTTATCTAGAGGCCTTTCTGGTGTTAAATTAAAATAAAAACAAAGACCGACCAGCGGCAATACAGGTAATGGAAGGCATACGTATTAAGTGGAACGGAGAAAGAGAGCATGTAGAGAGCATTGCATTGCTGATTGATTAGGTTGAAGTTGTATTACTTTCAAGTGGTGACTGGGTGTGGTGGTGCAGGGACTGCTCCGACTACTCTCCGATTGCAATTCCCAATTGCTGGCCATGTGCCAGCTGTGGGGTTAATACAAAAAATCAAAGGAAAAGTCAAAAGCAGGCCGCTGCATTTGGGCATATTGGCAGACTGCCCATTACAGCCAATTCAATTAGTTTTGGTAATGGAAAAAATAAAAAAAAACAGGGTTGGGCGCCGTCAAGGTGTGGACGATGGGAAGAGCGACTCACCTGATGCGCTCCCTTGGACTGGGTGCGCTGCGTTGCATTCGCACTCGAAGTAGACTGTTGAGCTCCTTCATGACATCGCTGCCCTTGCACTCCAGTTGGGCAAGCAGCTCAGCCTCGGTTTCGGCTTGATCCGCTTCCAAATCGGCGCCCAGTTTGTGTAAATCGGAGCCACTTCGACTGCGCACAGAAAGTGTGCGATTAATAGAATCGACGCTGCTGTTTAAATCAAAGTCCATCATTAGATCATCGGAGCAGATGGAATCGCAGGGCGACAAAGTGTCCAAGGACTCGGCGCTTTCCAGCACTGCTCGCCTTACAGCAGCCGGTGTTCGCAAACTCAACTCTATGGCCTGTTGAAGTGCTGTGCGTGCCTTGGACTGACTCTTCAGGGAACGCAACGATCCTGTCTGTGTGTGCGTGTGGGTTTCCATCAAGGTGGGCGTATCGTTGGCAATATCGAGTGCCTCACTGTTGCACAGCAACGCCGGCTGATCGGCAATCTCATCGTCAATCAAATTGCCACAATCCGAGCCCAGGGACAGCGAGTGGGAGGCGTGAGTGGGCGTGCCCGGCGAATTGGGACTGTGACTGCCCATATCGAGCTCAAGTTCCAGCAATGGTGATATATCATCAATGTCCAAATCATTGTTATCCTTTTGCTGCAACTCTGCATTCAACTTGTGCTTCTTGAGCTTGCCACCTGCCTCCTCGGACTCCATCTCTTCGGTGCTGCTCACGAGACTATCTGTCGGAGAGGTCTCATCGTCTAGGAGGAGGCAACTGCTGTTTGCCAAAGCCAGCTCAGCAAACTTCGATTCATTGAGCGCATTGTTAAAGGAGCGAGGACGTTCAAGGGGCAGCCGAACAACGACTGCCTCACGATTATCCACAATGTGCATGTTGAGCAAGTGTTCCGGTTCGGTAGCTGTATAGCTGCTGCTGTTGCTTGGCTTTGGTGTAGGTTCGGTCATTGAAGCTGAGAAAGTATAGAGAATAATGTAGTTAGGAATTTATGTTTAGAAAGGGTTTAGGTTAGCAGCAAAGATTTGAAAGGAAAGTCAGGGCGTGGGTGTATCGGAAGTTTGAAGCTATCATTAAGTCAAACTTACAACGCAGAGTAGATTTATTCTTTAGTTTTAATTGGAAGATTACAGTGCTCACTGAATCTCGTCAAGCATTTGTTAAAGGTTGTCCCCTTTATAGGTCATCTTGGCAGACAACATCCTTTTTTTTTTTATTTTCCTAAGCAACTACAAAATAGTTTTGTCTTATTTACTTACACATTGTGCTAAATTGCATTTCCGTATTGATGTCATCCATGCCCAGGGACATATCTTCCTCCTTATCCTCGACTTTGGTTGCTTCATGAGTATCGCTGATGCTCATGCTGCTGCAATCCTTGGCGGCCAGGGATTCCCCGGCCAAGCAGCGCCAGGACATGGACGACGATTGACTGTGACTCTGCTGTTTGGCACTCTTCTCAGAAGTGGACGAGTCCAAATATAACTTTTCCTCATCCACACTTTCGCTATCATCAGAGCAACTCGGCTTGGGTGGAGTGTCAGGTGTGTCCTGATCCTGCCCGCCCGTTGCCTGTCTGCGCTCGTAGCTCTCCCGACTCAGCACTGTATTGGAGCGTACCAATCCCAGCAGCGGCAACTGTGCCGTCTGACTGTTATCCGTTGGAAGCTTGGGCAACGCCAGTGTCTCCACAAACGAGTTCGACTCACTGGAAGGTGGATCATCTGCGTCGCGTACCTCGAATGTGTGCCGTCCACTCATTACCATCTGCAGATTCCTTGGACGACTGCGACTCCGCTTTGAGCTAGATGCACTGCCGCCAGAGCTGCTGCCCGAATCCACAGCCATATCCATGCTGGCTATGCCCGAATCTGCGCTTATCTCCCGACTGCCCGAGAAGCCCCGACGTGTTGAGTTATTGGTTATCTGCTTGACACTCTTCTGGTCCAACTGTCGCGTGGGCTGTACATGTATGGAGGTCAATGGATGTGGCCGGGATGTGGTTGGAATATCCTTAGCCCGAGCACCTGTATTGTGTGTCGGTACTGGCGATTGCACGCTGCTGCTGGGAGTTGTGGGTGTTGTGGCTGTTAAACTTATGGCCACCGGATACTCCGGACGTGGCAGACTAACTGTCTGCAGGGTAAATTTGGCGAAGCTAGGCGGTGCAGCTCGGGGTGTGGGTCGAACGCTATAGGCAAAAGCAAACGGGTAAAATGTGTTAATTAATACTTTTAGAGAACAACTTTGATCTTGTCTAGGTTTTCTTCGTTACTTACATGACATTCGCATGCATATTTGCCAGATTGTTGTAGTTGTAGCGGGGTCGGGATACTCCGGTTGTTCCTGTTGTTGCCGCTGCTGTGTTCGCCTCATCGGCAATCTCGCCAAAGAACTGTCGTCGCTGATACTCGATGGTTGTGTTCTGGTTCAGATTGAACGTCAGCTGCTTTGGTTGCGCTATTTTCGGCTCCCCATCAATTGTGCGACCTGTGTGTGCGCTCTTCGACCGACGCTTCACTGTCGTAGATGGGTAGAGCGGAATGAGAGAAGTGCGGAAAGCGTCAGAATGAGTGGATCTTGCCATTGAGAGTTGCGTTAAAGAGTTGTCTAAATTTATAATTGCCTTGCAAAGGGTATAATGAACTTGTATTCACTTGTAAAGAAAATATATCAATATTTTTATTTCTTTCGCTTGTCCCTCAGCTGATTGTATGTAAATCCTAATTCCTGTAATTCGTTCCTCAGTTTTGTAGGATTGACGGTATCGGTAAACTTCATCTACCCCCCAGTTCCCTTAGTTTGTTCCTTTGTGACTAAGACCAAAAATATTTCCTGTCTAAACTCTTTCTGTCTTTGTCTGTCAAGGGTATTTAACCTTCGGTACTTCATAGTTAATTGCTTTCGCTTCCTTTGTTACTTACAATTGCTCACCAGTCCTTGGCCATTTGTTGTGCCTCCATTGTTGTTGTTGCTATAGTTGTTGTTTTGAGCATTTGCTGCCGACTCCTCCGAATCGTCACTCATTACTGTTGCTGTTGTTGTTGCCATTGTAAGGCTTGCTGATGCGGGGCGTGGCACAGCGCCACGATAGCCAAAACGTTTTCCAGCCGCACCTGTGCGATTGTTAGTCGCATTTGTTGTCGTTGTCGCTGTCTTTGAGGCGGCAACGCCCACTTTCTCAAACTGTACAGGAGGAGCTGCAAAGGTGGCGGTTGAGTAGAGGAAAGTGGAAGGTGGCATGATGGGTCGTTATTATTATTATAGACAAATGGCAAATTGGCGCAAATTAAAAAGCTATAATGATGGCCATAGGGAGTGAGAACTCATTACTCTTACCCGAATTCCCATTGTCGTCCTTTGTGTCTGTCTGAGTTTTTCCGTTTCCCGGTGTTCCTCCTCCTTCCAGGAGTTTCTTGAACTTTTTGGGCGTACCATTGAGCTTCTTGCGAAAACCAAACGACATTGCGGTGCCTTTGGTGTGGAGCTGCTCCTGCTGCTCCCTCTCGGTCAGCTCCTGTGGAGTACCATTGCCATTGTGTCGTCTATTCGCCTTCCCTCCATGTTTCTTGCTCTCCGTCTGACCCTGTAGTTGAGTTGAGTAGTTGGTTGGTTGGTTAGAAAAGCGGGTTAGGCAAACGATTTAAATATGATAGCACAAAAATCGGGTCAACAGATGCGCACAATAGGATGAGCACAAATGAGGCACACTTCCTGAGCCTCAACCAAACAATGCAAGACAAATACATGGTGGCTTGTGGGTGGCTGAGTGGGTGGTTGGTTATTGGGTTAGTTGGTTTTCATATGCAAATCAAACTACAACAAAAGCATCAAAACTAAAAGGCAGAACTACTACAAAAAAAAACATGACTTAACGTTGCTGCGGAACAAAAACAATCTAACAGATAAATACACTTGGAAAAATAAATATACGTTCGAATAGAAGAGAAATTGAAGACGTTTGGGTGAAAGTTAGGTAAAGTAAGTTTGTCTTATTTTATGACATTAGTTTTCTTGATTCAAGACCAAAACAAATAAAATAACCGATTCGAAACGTAATTTTGTTTTTTTCTAAAGTGTACTATATTAAGTTGTGTATCCTTTGCGGCATCATCTTTACCATAATGACTGCCTCAACTTCCGCGTCAACTGCGTCGTCCTCCTCAACTGTGAATCTGTGTATATGTTGTTGGTGCTGCTGTTGCTGCTGTAATTCTTTGTGCGTTTGTTGCTGCTGAATGGTTTTGGGTTCGGCTTCTTGTGTAGATTCCTCGTGTGCGGCGGCTAATGTGATGACGACGGGGTTGTCGCATTCATCCATGTTGCACGTCGGCTGCTGCGGGAAGGCACTCGCTGTGTCCGCGAGAGTCCTTCTACTGCGTAGTGGCAGCTACAACTACTTAAAATCTGCACGGTTGCCGTTTTGATACCTGCCACAAATACCGAAGCAAGCGATTCTTTGTACTTCAATTGCGATGTGCTCAATGCAATTTTCATCACACAGCTGCGCACGAAATTACGACATTTAATCTCTGTGTGGCTGTTTGCTTCTATCGCAATCTAGAGGCAAGCAGAAAATACACTCACTCACACAATCACAGTTACATATACATATGTGTGTGTATTACCAGCCGTGTATGTACGGCAACTTTTTGAAGGTCCTTGAAAAATTTCTCGATGCGGAAAACTAATTTTCACAACAGTCTGCAAATTAATTGCAACACCTTTTCTTCACAATGCCTAAAAGTAGGCAATGCACTTTTCTTTTAAGCTTTTTCTGCACTTTTCTTGTATGTTTTTTTGCTTTTGTTAAGTTGATTTTCTTAAGATTTTCACTAGTTTAACAGCAGCACTCGGAAAATTGAATGCGTTAGTTAAAAAAATTCGGACGAACTGTAAAATTCTCGATTGAGTGTATGCCTTGCTCGTTGGACCTGAGCGTGGGTTATTTTTTAGGCATGCGCACAACCAGCAAACCAAAACAAGTGTTTGCACCATGTAAAATTGAGGGTGGTTTTCGATGTGTGGCGCCATCTAGTGTTCGTGGCTATTTTGCCTGTGACCCTCTAGCGGCAGCTTCGCAAACTATCTCAAGCAGGTACCAGGTCAGTGTTTGTTAACGGAATAAAAAGACATATACGCAATGATAGAGAATGCTCGCTAGCAGATACTCTGTAATGTAGAGAGATTTCATATTGAAAGCTCCTTAGAAGTTTAAGGAAACGATAAACAGGAGCTTTAAAGATGTGTTGTTAAATATAACAACTTCATTATTTGGTTGCAAAAGTCATTAAAAGTTTAAGCTTCCATTCAGAAATCTAAATTTCTTAAACATAACTCTATAAAAGTTTAGCCAAAATTAAATTCGATTTAAGCTAATTGGTGAGTAAATTTTGTTAGGGTTATTTAATTAGCACATAAAAAAAGAGAAAGAGAAAAACCAAAAATATAGTTTTTTTTATGTTTGCTTACTTAACTGAACTTTATGGCAGTTTTATTTGTGTTGCCATCAAATTAATGCAATTGCAATATTACCCATACCAAAAGCATAACCATAAATAATGGTCGAACTCTTCTACATTGAACATTAAAAAGCCACTCACCTTTTGGAGTAGTATCTGGAATTGTTGATGTTGCGGCTGCTGTTTTTTATGCAGCTGCTGTTGTTCATCGTTGGAATCGTTATCGCTAACGCTATCACTCAGCTGCCAGGCGAAGGATGATGATGATGATGGTAATCCTCCTTCTCTTCCTTCTGCTACAGTTACTGCTTCACTGGTTAGCCCACTCCAGTTGCTCTGAGGAGTTATGGTCCTCGCTTGATGGTACTCTTCTAGCAGGAGTGTCTGTGCGAGCTCCTGCAGCAAAAATTCCTGGCAAGTGGCAAACGCGTTGCACTCAATATTTTCGTTTATGTTGTTGTTGTTTTTGTTGGCTGTCAGCGAGCTGCCAATAATATCATCCACATCCACATTCGCATCCACATGGGCATCCAAATGATTATAGACAGACACAGCAGTTGCTTCTTCATTCGTCTTCGCCCTCTCCTTGTGGCTTATGTGGTAATAAAATGGCGGCTCATCGGTTGACACTGTTGCAACTTCTTCTATATATTCATTACTCGCTGTCAGCTGTTGCCATAGTTTGTGGGCCTGGGCCAAATCTTGCTGGGACAGCGCAATTGTCAGCACAGATTGATGATGTTGTTGTGCCGCCACCGACTGCCGCGACACACACTTGCCCATGAAGGAGGAGACAGGAGAACGAGACGACAAATAAAAGGCGTCCCTGATGTTTAACGCCGTTTCTGCATTAGCTGACTTTCAGTTTTCAATTGTACCACGGATTCATCTCTTCCCTTTTGACAGTTAATGTTCTGACTTTTCGGTGTCTTGCAGCTCCTCTTGCAGCGCCACTTGCAGCTTCACTTGCCTGTCAAAATTAGTCGTTAACACTTGATTGACTAGGTTATATCATATTAGTACTTGACTGTGTATGGATGTGTGTGTAAGTGTTAGATACTTGGCAGCCAATGCTGCATATTGATATGCTGGGAACGTGTGAAGCTGCCATATGCGGTTAACCGCGAAATGCTGTCTACACTTGGCGAAAAGATAATCTCATTTTGAATAGCAATTTCTAATATTTTACTTATAAGTAATAATGATTTTTAAAGCTTCCTATAACCAAACTCATTTTCAAAACAAAGCAATTTGTTTCAATCAAATAACCCATTCAAAATAACGAATTTTCTCTGTAACAAAGTTTTTTTCTTGCCTCTCGAGACTCGTTGGTTGGAAGTTTCTATTCAATACTAACCATAAAAATTTCAATAGTCAACGATTCGATTTCCATTAACAACATTCCTAAACATTCTTTTTGCTCGAAATGCTTAGTTTTAGTTAGGAAAAAATTCCTACAAATTTCAACACATTTTTTTCTATCAAAAATCAAATAAAATATTCGCAATTATGTGAAGTAATTTGCAATCCTCAATGCAGCCACTATAAAAATCGTAAGCAATATTAAGCTTAACGCGTATTTTTTTCCCCATTTTTGTTTTGCTGTTCCCCCAAAAAAAACCAACTCGGTTTTTTGCGAAATGTAAAAAGCGCGTTGCTCGCTTTGTCGATGCATTATGCGAGGGCAACACGTTTTTTATTAAATTTTATTAGAGTGGTGCATGCAGCATGCAGCCGGCAAGCTGCAGCTCCCAAAAGCGCACCACAATAACACCAGCAAAAAAACAAAAATAAAAAAGAGAAAGAGAGAGAGGGCGAGAGAATGGTGGAAATGTAAGTAGATGGCCTTTGGGATGGCGCATCCTGGCTGATCCTGGTTGCTAGCTTTATGGCACATTTGCCGCATAACAAAATTTACACCCACACTGCAGTCACTAGAGTAGAGAATTGCGTGGCATGATGGCTGTGATGTTGTGGTGGTTTGTTGTGGATTTTGTGGGTGGTTCGGTTCGGTTTGGTGTTTGGATAGATGCTGCTCCCGTTGTAGTAGTTGGCACTGTTTATGCCTGCTTATGTCGTTTGGCTTACTCACATTTGCCACGCGGCTTTGTGCTGCATAAATTTCACAGACACGCCCTCCGCTAATACCCTGCTCGAATGCGAAAATGGAGTAAGAAGTAGTAGCATAAAGTTGGGCGAAAGAAAAGGCAGTTGAAAGAATTATATGTCAAAAACATAGCAAACTTCAATCCAATCCAACTTCAACAAAACTCAATCGACTTTTAAGTAATGAGTTTTAAATCTTACTTGAATAAAAAACTCTTTTAAATTTCAGTTACTTTTAACTTATTATTGTTTGATCTCCCGAATAATATCACATTTATGGACTTTTCTTCATTATGCATTTACTTAGGGTATCCCTTAGTCGCTTAGTCTAAACTTACACTCAGAGTTGTTTAAGTTTTTGTGCGCTGTTTTAGTCGACTGACCCGCTGCAACATAGCCACCGTTGATTCACTGCCACGCCTCCTAATGCAGTACACCCCCGCCCCACCCCCCCCTTGCCACCTCTGTGAGTACGTGCGCCTTTTGTGTTAAGTGCCGCAGTTTTTATTTGCTGCGTTCTTCTACTGTTCCAACATAATGAGGCAATTCTGTTAGCCATTGTCTCTCTCTCTCTCTCTCTCTTTTTCATTCTAGTTGCAATTGGAGCACAGGTTGCCAAGGGTTGCCAGATTGTACTATAAGCAATTTAAGCCGCATCCTTAAATGGGAACAAATCCTTTTTGGTATGCGATTCCGACGCACATTAGTATGTAAATCAGTTTGAGGCAGCAGGGCAAAGTAATTATGCGCATAAATAAGCGTCGTAAGGCGTGTTGCAATTGCAACTGCAACTTGGCTTAATCGACGAGCGACGAGATGCGACAGATAACAGACAAAACTGGTTGCAAGGACACGTTTGTAACTCTCTCTCTCTCTCTGTCTGTCTGTGTGTGTGTGTGTTGCACGTAGCTCATGCATAAGCATAACAATGCCCATAACCATAACCATTAACTATTTTGGGCCATTTTGTGGCGCATTCGATGTGGCATGCAACAGCTGCACAACAGTTTACAATTGTTGAAAAGCGACTGATGAACGAAAGGACTTAGCACAAAAGTTTCTACTCTTCCTCACTCTCAAAAAAAAAAACCTTTCGCTGACAGTTTTAATACAAGGCGTCAAAATGAAAGTTAGGCGGCGGCCCCAAGATGAAAGCGGCCAAAACTTTTTGCATTTCGCATGCAAATTGACGGCAATAACAACAATAACAAACAATAAAGTTACCGCAACTACAGTAAATACTCATTGGCGCCGAAATGCGCTTAAGGTGCCAAGAAGTTCGCAGAGAGAGAGAGAGAGAGAGAGACGGAGAGGGACGGAGGAGTAGCAGGTGGCAGCGTCCCGAAAACATTGCAGAGTCCCGAAAACATTGCAGAGTCAAAACGAGTTGCGTGGTTAAAAGCAATTGCATTTTGGTAATTGAACAAGTCAACGCTTAATTATTGTTGTACACTGCAACAAGACGAAACAAAAACAACAACAAACACAAACTGTTCGCCGAACGGGCGAAGGGCCGAAGGGGCGGCTTAAAAGAGACCAACTTGTGGCAACAGTTGAACGGTGGCAGCGAGTCGAACAAAACTTCTCTTTTATTCATGAAGAGGATGAAGGAGCAGTAGCAAGGGGGTTGGTGCTGAAGAGGGGTAGGGGGTAGAAGAAGGTTGGCTCGCAAACTGGGCAAAATGTGCAAAAATGAGCAATTGCTTTTGTAAACGTTTGTTGTTGTTCCTCTTCTTCTTTTTCTTGCTGTTGTTGTTGCACATGTTGTGGCTGTCATTATATACCCAATAAAGCATAGGCTATAGGGAGTAGATAACAGGTGGGACAAAAACAAACAACAAAAGTCAAGCTAAAGTGGAATAAAATTCGCTCATAGAAAATTATTTTAGTTTTGACAAGAAAAATATTAAATTAATTCTCAAAAAGTTTTCTTCTCCAAAAATCATTTATTAGGATTGCTAGAAGAAACATTGAATGTTCATTTAAAAAAGGGTATTCACAATTCTAATTGATTTTCACAGCATATCTGGAAGTTGAGGTAAAGTCTTCTCTTTTCATTGCTGCTTTTCATTGCAAATATTTTTTTTTTCTGTTGCTGCTGCTTGATGCGTTTTAATTGACGGCTTATTCTGCACCTTTCGCTGAGCTGCGAATTTTACAAAAATATATATACTATATAGTGCTTAAAGCCAAATACTTAAAGGTACTATATGGCACATATTTATTTGTATTTTTTGGTTCGATCTATTTCCGTTTGTGTTTTGTGGCAGTTTCAGTTCGAATAGCGGATGGAGCAAAGCCCTCAACGCAAAAATATTTCCACTCACAACAAAGTCCTGTGGGGAACGCTTGCTAGGTTTTTGTGCCGTTTTGTGGATTGAAACAACATGAAATGCACCGAAAGAAAAAACTCTGTCCGCGGGTTATACTATTGGCCATAAATCAATTTTGTCCAAAAACTGACACTGGGAAATGGAAAAAGTAAGCTCAAAGCTTGTGCGAAAAACTCTGTGTGGCGGCCAGGCTCACTCTCTCATCAGGCTTTATACTAGTACTACTACCACTATATGCATGTATGTGTGTATGCATATATGTGTGTAAAAAGCGCTGCTCATATGGCTCTGTGCACAGATCCACCGAAAGTGTGAAAGAGAGAGAGCTACGATAAACTCATCGGCGTATATAAAAAATGTATAAATTTTTACTTGCATTTGTTTGTTGGTTTTTGTTTTTTTGGTTGGCCTGCAAATCTTTGCAGCTGGCGTTAAAAGTTTTGTCATCATAAATTTTCATATTTCCTAGGTTTTTTCTGTTTTTTGTTTTGGAGCTGCTGTATCTTCCTTGGACACAATGCATATACGTCAAAGGAAAATGTGAAAATGAGCACGTTAATGGCAAAAAGCAGTTGGAAGACGTTTGCAGGAGCTCTAAAATATATATGAATGTATCTATGTACATATGTTTACGGGGCGTATGCGCAATGCGTCTGCATCAACAAAAACTTGCATCCGGCAAATGGGCAATGAGTGAGAGTGTTCAAGCATTTGCGTTTGGAATATGAATGAGTGCATTTTGAAGCGCATATTGAAAGGCTTATTGATAGTTCAATGAATCATCATAATGTTTTTGTGGGTTCTCTTCACAAATACATATAGTATATACGGATTATGAATGTTGCATAAGCAAATAATTTTAAAGACAACAAAATGTTATGACGTTTGCTCAGTTTTGGTTTGTGTGTCGGTCGGCGGGTTAAGCTTTATGGTAAGCCAAGTCAAGCTGAGTTTAATCTTCAATTTGCCTAATGAATATGGCTTATGATTGGGAATGTTAATTTGATCAAAAACATATCGAAATATATTAAATAATATTTTTTATTGAATTAAAACCAAATCAACTTTTTTTTACCTTGATTCCATTAAGCTGTTTTTTTTTCCTCAACTAATTCATTTCTTTAAGTTGATATCGATATCAAAAACTAATATTTTTAGTATAATTTATTCTTTCATCTTTTTATTACAATTTTCGTATTTTTTGTATATCTCCTCATTTAAGTTTTGCCCCAAAACATACTTTAACTATTTCCCATGTTTACCGAATTTCAATATTTAATTGAAAAATGATGTAATTCAAATAATTTGCATAGTTTAATATAATAATTTAAGAGTGACAAATTGAGTTGAAGCAAGCTGGAAGCCAAAATGTGTTTAAGACTTTTCCATCATTTAATTTGGCAAATTTGGTAGTTAGGTTAACTGCTCGAAGCACACACAGAATGTACTTAATATTTAGTTGAGTGCACTTAATAATAGCAATTCATCATCAGAAACTCAGCTCTTAACACGCTGAACACTTCTTGCTTGAGAATATTAACCACAGTCTGTCTGCATTATTTCGCCCCCGCACTCTCATTTGCATGCTGTGAATATTCAAGTAGAGTTCAAGCCCAATGGCAAAATTATACATAAATATGATATGAATATTACAGATTTCACGTTTACACATAACTATATGTATTGCAATTGCATTTACTTTAATTATAACTTTTGTTGGTGTTGCTTTGGCTTTTGCTGCCTTTGCTTTTGCTCTTTGGAAATAATATTTAATTTTTTTTTAGGTTTGTTTTTTTTTTGTATCTTTGTTGCCAGCCGAGCGTGCAAACTACACGCAATTGACAAGCTCCGTAATCAAGCCGCATAATTGCAATTTGTTGTTGTTGTTGTCGCTTTGGCCTTTTTGCTGAAGCTTTAAACTCTGCGACGCTTGTTTGCCAATTTGCGTATACTTCGAAAATATTCTTTACACCAGCCAGACCCAGCACGGCCAGCCCCAGCCCTGCCATATGGGTAAGGTTATATTTGCATATGGCAGTAATTACGCAATTGACAGTCTCCCTAGCACACAACCCCCTACCCTTCCACCTCTTGAAGCTCAGGTCTTCTGTTTGTGTTTATACCATATTATTTATTCATGCTATTTGTTTGACTGTTTTGTATTTGAAAATTTAAAGTTCTTCAAATGCTTGGCAAATAAAACGAAACTTTCTGCTCGATTATTGATGGGGGGCTTATTGTCAATTTTATTTGCCAAGCGTAACAAATCAATAGAATATCATAAATATAATGACTTTTATTTGACAACAACTCGAAAATTATTTTCATAAATCGCATATAAATCACAACGAATGAATTATGAAATGCATTTTGCAAAACTATTTTGACAATTTGGCAATTTTATGGCTTAATAAATTATGCAAAAGGAACAATAATTTATTACAAATTAAACGACTATTGATTACACTGTTGTTAGAATCGTAGTAGAGGAAAAACAACATTGTTTTGACTTTATAATTAGGCGGAGTTAATTTATTTTATTTTGCATCAAAATTTGCTAGAAATTCAAATTATTGATTGATTTTATTCAAATCAAAACAAAACATAAATTAAATATAAACATTGTTTTTGCACAAACTTTCCCATCAAGTATTTATTTCAATTATTCAACATAAAAAAAAAACAACTTAATGAATTCATTTATTTTTCTGGAATAATTTTCTGCCACATTTTAAATGGCAAACACGTCGTATGCTTAATATCGTATTTATTCCCCCTTTTCTTTCTTTGGGCCAATTTAAATGCGCGCAAGGCATTTGCTCGCGATCTTATTGTTGTTTTAGTACAATTAGAAAAACGCCACTTCGCTCACTTGGCCAAGTGGATTGAGCCATGATGAGTGTTGGGCGCAACTCTTTGTGTTTGTTTTGTGTAAGCGGCACTTCAACGCCTTGGCATGCAAATGCCGTTTGCCACTTTTTAGCCACCGGTTATTGTTTGGGTATTACGGCGCAAAGACATTTAATATGCATAGCTGTGCGATATATGTATGTGTGTGTGTGTGGGAAATGTTGCTGCACGCGTCAACTGAAGCGGTGCTCCCTCCCCCTCAGCCTAGCTGTAACGAATGCAATAACAACAACAATGCGATGGAAATCGAAACTAGCTCTAAAAACAAACGAGAATTATTTATATTTGTGCACTTAGAGAAATGTTTTCATAAAATCTAGTTAAGAAACTTTTTTTGCATTGATATCAAGAAGAAATAAATTGTATTTAAGATTAAAGTTTAAGAGTCAAGAAATAACATTTAAGGACTTCTTTTAATATTTGCAGATTGATCATGTTTCTATATAGAAATCACATCGGTTTATTGAAATTTTAAGTTTCAATTACATATTTTCTCACTTTTAACTTTCTCAAACTTTATTCACCCTGCTTTATTTGTGTTTTTCCAAATTTTCTAGAACAAAATCCAACTTGAGGGAACTTTCTATCGTTTGCTCATTTCTTGCAGTGTATATATGTTTGCTATATATATCTATAGACCAGCTATTGTCTCGTTGGCAACTTGCGGTATCAGTTTAGTTTAATTATGAAATGCAAATTCCATTAAAGCGAACTTACCTTTATGGCTTTGGTTTTGGGGCTTTTGTGTTTTGTTTGTTGTTGTTCCGTTTGTTTCTTATCTTATCCGCTGACTTTTTGTGTGTCTCGCGTAATTTAATTGCGATTTTTGAGTGCTCGCTTTGAATGTTTTCGAGTACTTTCAGCAAAGAATCGCACAGACAGCCGTTGGCCAAGTTAAGACGGCTTCACTGCACTACTTCACTGCAACTTGAACTTTTGCAGCTTTAAGATGCGTTTTCTTTACTGCCTTCGTTTTTTGCGCCTTCATTTTGACCTTGATTATATAGACTTGGCTCTACAGCAATTACTGTTTTTAACGTTTTTTTTATAACTTTTGTTGACTCACACACGCGGCGTCATATTTGTTATTATTATTAGCCAAAAGCGTCGAACAACAACTGAAATGTTGGCTTACCACATTTGAGGGAGCTACGCATGTCGCGGCGAGCGAGCGCCACCTTTAGAATTGCGATCGTCAGAGCCAAATTGAGCAAAGCTCGCCTAGCAAAAAGCTCTTTCTGTGAACAGCAGGTGAGCAGCTGAGCGTAGAGCTTGAAACAAGTGTGTGTGTGTGTGTGTGTGTGTGAGTGTGTGTGTTGTGTGTGTGGTGATAATTGCGCTCTGTTTATGTACAGTGGGAAATATATAATGTTAATTGTTAGGGATTTTTAATTTGTTATTTAAAAACCAAATTAGAAAAAGTTTTCATAAAAAGCTAAAAATCAAGTATTTGTCATCCCATGCATTGGATCAAGAATCAGAATAGTAAGTACATAAGATCTCAAAATAAGCTCATTAAGCTTAAAAATCAACTAAAATTAAGAACCCTGGGATTAAAAAACGTTCTTGAATTGAATACATCGTACTCGGTTTTAGAAATTTCAACCTTAGGCAACTTCTGACACCGCCAGGCTGCGCTTTAAGTACGAATGACTTGATTATTTCTTGCAGTGTAGAAAATGAATTTTCTAATAAGCAGTAGTTTTTTTGTGTTAGCAATCAAATATTACTATTTTTTTTCCTTTTTTCTTAAGTATTTTTTCTTTTTGCTTAACATTTTCACACTCTCTTCCCCTTTCATAATCTTCTTAATTATCCCTATCAATAAAAGTTATTTATCCCTTGCCATCTGTTTTGAATTTTCCCTCAACTATACCGCCTCTCCCTCTATTTGTCTCCTTCTCTCTTCTGTTCAATCGATATCTCTCTCTCTCTCTCTCTCTCTCTCACATTTTCCAATGGTTGTTTCATCCATTTAACTTAACAAAGCTTTTCTCAAGTGCACTTTTTCACTTAATCAATAACAGTTGAATATAAATCCCAAATCTCACTTCTCTACATTTATCTTCTAGTTCTCCCCCCTTTAACCTTAAGTCACGCACTAAAGCTCTTCTAATTGCTCCCACAGTGACAATGAAAATTTAACGGAAAACACACACACACACACTCACTCACACATACACACATACGATTTATCAATACGCATAACTGTTGCAGCCATTAAAATGGAATTATTTTCTTATCTCAAAAAAAAGAGAAACCCAAAAACAGAAACACGATGAACCGTGTGGCCAAAAAGGTGCTAAGCACCCCCCAACCCCCTCCCCAAACAACTCAAAAAGATTGTAAACTAAAGACGAACAACGCAAAGGGCAATGGGTGGAGGGGGGGAACAAACGAGAGCAGAAGTCCCGCTAGGAGCTATAGTTGCCCGCCAAATGGCTTTGCTCTTCTTCTTCTTCATCTACTTGGCTTGAGTTTGAGTTTGGCAAAGCGTCAAGTGCCATAAAAAAAAGAAACAAAAACAAAAACAACAACTAGAAGAACAACACTTGCAAGGAGCAAGGAGAAACTAAAGTGCAGGTCCTTTTGCCCATATGTTGCTCTTTTGTGTTGTTTGTTGTTGTTGTTGTCGCATGTTGTCCCGTTGCTTGCCACCCATTTTGGTATGCTGCGAGCTCATCTTTCAAAGGCATCGTATTGCGTAAGTGTTAGTGTTTGCTGTTATTGCTGCACAGATAGCTACACATACATATATGTTTGTTTGTGCATGTGTGTGGGAGCGAGAGAGAGAGAGAGACAGAGGGGAACTGGGAAAAGAAACACACAAAGGAAAAACATTTACAAAACTTTCATTTCCGTTGTGAATGGGCTCGCCAAATGCACTGAGAAAAATAAAAGTGTTTGAAAAAATGTTTAAAAAATATAAATTTATATTTTCATATATAAAAATTAAAATTAAAAATAATTTAAATAACAAACAGAATAATAATTGTTGTTTTCAATAAAATCGACACCAAGTTAAGGTTTCTCTCTCCCAGTGTAGCCAGCCTAAGCCCCCCCAACACCCTTCCCCCCACTTATTGCAAACTGACAGCGCCAGGTTGGCAGCGCCGGCAGCAGCATCAACCAAGCGGGGAAATTGAAAATAGATAGTTGCACACATAGTTAGATGAACCAAGAGACCCACTACATTACCCCCCTCCATCACCCCCTTCGCCCAACGCCCACACAAATAGCTAGCGCAGAAAAAAAAGGCCAAACATAAAAGGCGACAAAGGTAAGAAAAATTCAGTTTTCGGGGACGGCGGAAGTGCGCATTGTACAACTTGAGCAGGTAAATCAAATGATAAAAATGAAGTTGTAGCTAGTCCTCTTTGAGAGCGCGAACAAACAAACAAAGCAACGGTAATAGCAAAACCAGCAACAACAACGATAACAACACCAACGGGACTGAACAGCAACAGGAGCTGCGTTGACTGCGACTGCGACGGCGACTGAGCGAGCCAAAATAGCCTTGGGACACGGTTCGTGTTCGAGCTTTTCACCACAGCAGCGACGCGTCGTTTGCACTCGAACGCAGCAAAGCGCTCAAACGCTTTTGAGTGTTTCTTGGCGTTCATTTGGTTTGCTGCTGTTGTTGTTGTTCTAATTTTTTTGCACACATACTTTCAGGCAGTCGAAGTTGTAAAAATCATTGCCTGCTTTTGTGTTGGCAATGACTAATTAACCCATGTCGGCCGCCCCTCCTCTAATTAGCACTTGCAGAAACTTTTGCATGACTAATTGACATTTTTTGTGTTTCTATATGTGTATGTGTGTGTGTGTGTGTTGCTTATCAATTAATAGAATTTTAATTGGTTAAATAGGCGTTAGTTGTATTTCTGGCCTAATCAGCATGAATTCAAAATTTCAAAATTATCACACAAAAATTAGCACTCGATCAAAATAGATCGCAAGAAATAGCAGTTAATTTATCAGAAAATATTTCGCAGCTTTTTTTTGTTCAGCTGGCAATTAACGTAACGCCACAAATTGTTACCATCAATAAGCCCATTGTGTGTATTGTGAATTGATAGACTTATCAATTATGATCAACGTCTCTTTTTTTTTGACGTCACTAATCGGAAAATGTATACTGAAGTAAAGAGTAAAATGCGGTTTTTGCTGCTATTTTTTTTATGGCCTGTCTGGAATTTTTTTGAAGTACTTTATTAGCAACTAATCAAAAAAATAAACTCACACCTTCTCCCAAGTGACATTATTATAAGCAATTAATTAAGGAAAATTTTGTTTGAAATTGTTCAAAATTAATTTGACATGTATACAGTGGTAAAATATGATGAAATGATTGAAGGAATGAATGGAAAAAAACGAAGAGGAGAACACACAACTTCACACCTTCAGCATCTGGCTGTGTGTGTACATGCTTGTGGCGTTAACGGTAATCAATCAATTAGAGCAACAAAATCAGCTAATTTGCATTGTGTCAATTGCTGTACAAACAATAATTCACCACAAGCCCACAATCCCCACCAACACCACCACACATTTAACAGTTTCATCCTGTGATTTCGTGTCCCACATTGATTCGTATTTGTGTGTGTGTGTGCATTAACAGATGAGCGCATTTAGCATGCTGTTTCATTTGCACCTGCATCAGCTGCTCACTATGACGTCTGTCTGGCATTCTTATTTAATATCCTCGATATGCGGTGAGTGCAGTTTGCAACATAAGCTAACTGCGCATGAAAGAGTGAGAGCGTGGTGAGAGAGCATGCTGATCGGCAAACGAGGGTGGCTCTCGCAAGTAATGAACGCTCATCCGCGCTCACGTGCTCTCGCACCAAACAGCCGTTGCATGTTTTGCACTACCCCGTATTTACCCAAAATAAGTGAAGCATAATGCCCTTTGCAAATATTTCGATCAATGGAAGGAAGTCATGTTAAGTACCATGAAATTAAACAAAATTAAGTTAGTTAAAGTTTATTATGATGGCACAATATGTTGGACTTCTTATTCCTAAAACTTCCCTGTTAACATGTATTGTGTGCTACAGGGTATCTCCTCATCGACTTGATCACATCAACAACTACAGCAACGCTCTCGCTCGGTTTCAAAATATATTTGTTGCTGTTGTGCTTGCTGCTGCTGCTGCTGCGATTGCTGTCGATTGCTCTCTGTTTAAAAACGTGCTGCTACAGGAACAGTAAATCATTACGCTCAGAAACGTGCGACCGAAAAGACAGAGCGATCGCGAGTCCACAGACCGCATTATTAACCGTTCCCGCACATCAAGTTCAAGTTTGTCAAACGTGCGCCGTCGTCGTTTGGCTATCAAAGTCCTAAAAGAGCATAAAAAGAATCAGCAAAAATAAAAAACCCAAAATAAGTTCTGTAAAATATATACGGACATTCGTACATAAAAATACGCAAGAAACGTTTGCGCGATGTTCTTGTTTTTGTTGCTGCCATTTTGTGTTTGAGTGAGTGTATGTGTTTGTTGGATTCTTTTTTGTCGCCCGTTCCCGTTGCCGACATCTCACTGATCGACGGTTTTCGGTCGTCGTCGCCGTCTGTGTGTTGTTGTTGTTTTAATCGACGCGTTTCTTTCGGTTTAAAATATAATTCTTTTATTTTTGTCGTCGCCAAAAACGATTTGTTTGTTGTTACACACAACATCCCCCGCGCCGATAGACCGGTCTCACGCCCCGCGCAGCCCTTTTCCTTCCTAAGTTCGTTCGCTGAAGTGGAAAATTTTGAAGAGAGCAGCTGTGAAATTTATTACTGGCAGCAGCCCATCCAAACCCAAGAAAAAAGTCCGGTAGGTAAAGAGGAGATCTCTTTTTTGAAAGTACGTGTCAATTATTATTATACTTTTAACGACTTTCGTCTGTGTCTGGGCTAAATGAGTGCTAAATGTTGCTATTTGTTTGACAATTTTTGTGTTTTAAATTGAAATATTTTAAACTTTTTCACTTATCTGCCCGGCTATCACGCGGATATTTTCCTATTGTTGTTGTTGAGGTATTTATTTCGAGTACAATTGGGAAAACAAAACGTGACAAAGCAACAGACAAGCAATTTATGTATTTTGTACTTGAAAATTTCAATAACCAAAAATAAACAGCTACTAACACACACAAACATACACACACACAACTGCGGAAAATACTAAATTCTTGTCTCAAGTTTTGTTTTTTTGGCAAGTGTACTAGTTTGTGGTTAGTTAAAACGCCTCTTGATTTGTTGCCGTCAACACAAAAGTAAATTATGAAGCACATTACAAAAACAACACCAAACAACAACAACAAATCATGATCGAAAATGCAAGCATGTTACTTTCATCTCTCATCTCTTTCGCTTCAGTTCAGTTCTGTTCTTGCTGTGTGTGTGTGTGAGTGTGTCGCTCTCTTTGTTTCTATGTTTTTGAAACTGGTTCTGCATAGTTTGACCGGCTTGCCCATTCACCATTCATTTCTTACATTTCTTTCATTTCATACTGTTTTTTGTTGTTTCATAGCTTACGTGCTCTCTCACATAGCCACTGCCCTGGCTTTTTGCACGCCTTCCCTCTCGCTCACTCAATGTTTTTATGCAAAACTACAGTAACAATACAGCAACAAATCTTTTGTTACGCTGGCAGCGCCAACGACGTCGTCGACGTTATCAGCACCGTTAAAGTTGAGAAGCTCTCTTTAAGCTGCACGTGAATATATTCGCGGCTTGCGGCGTTTTTGTTATTGCAAAATACTTTGGAGAGTATTTAGAGAGGGTGCACCCTTGTCGCCCTCTCACATTCGCGGTTACAGCTGTGTGAGTAATGGCTCAATAATTTGGCTGCCTTACTCACCTACACCGCTCAACTTCTCTCTCCAACTCCAGTTTCTACCCCCTCCCTCACACTTCGTTTAACGTTGTACAACACATAACAATGGCAGCTAGAATTTGTTTATCTTGACTTGTGTGTGTGTTGATTTTTGTTTGTGGTTCTCTTTTTTTTGTTCTTTTCTTCACTGATATTTAACCAAAATGTATCATGATGCCTAAAGTTGATTGTTGTTGTTGTTGTTGTGGCTATTGTTGTAGTTGGTTTTTGCAATTTTGTTTACACAAGCTGTGTGTGCGAGGGAGGGGGAGGGGGGTTGGAAGCTCTCATGTTTTGTTTTCCAGACTAGCAGTATTTATTGTTCCTGTGCACGGTTCACGGAATTCGCAACGACTGCAATTTAAAGTATGTGCAAGTATGTAATAACAAATGGGAGCTCACGTTTGTTGCTGTTGCTTTTTTGCACCAACACGATGAGAAAGGTGGGGGGAACTTAAAGCTGAGTAGAAAACTAAAGGTTAGAAATGAGTTGTTCTTAAGTTTCGCTAAGTGTACTACCTATTTATGAGTAAATAATCAGATGAAAGTAAACAAATATATTCATAAACAAAACGAATCCAGTTGCTAATCATTAAAGTTCTTTAAATGATTTCCACATATTAAATTTCTTAAAAATAACTTGATATTAAGTAATCACAGACTTGGCGAATAACAATAACTCAATACTCATCAATGAGTCAGTTAGTCATTAGTTCATTGCACTTGGATATATCTTTTGTTCTAGTTTTATTTTCCCCCTTGGGCAATATCCCATTGCTTCAACAAATTCCCGGCAATTATTATTCATACTTAATATAAGAAACAGCTGATATATTTTTATTGATTTTAGTTCGTTTCGGCAAGATCATAACTTTAAAATTGGCTTATCGCGGGCGAGTCGAAAAAATGGGCAAGCAGGAAGTAAACCTAATAATAAACAAAACCCAAATGAAGGTATTGATTACAGTACAAGCATTTCGCCGTTAGTCACAGTTGTACACAGCAAGAAATTATGGTGAACTTACGATAAAACTAAATAAATCTTTTTCTATTTTTCAACTTTTTCCAAGATTTTTCTTTGTCGAATATTTTTTATGTAGAATATTTTGAGTATTTGTTTTCGATAATATATTTTGCGTGTTTCCATCGATCGTTTGGCAGTTGTATCAGTTAACTTGGTCGCCAGGTAGTTCAATTAAGTTTCTGTGTTGTTTGTTTTTGTGTTGTCGTTGTTTTGTTGCGATTGGTTTTCATGGTATTTTGAATTCCGAAACCCCAACCATATGTTGTCCGAATCGTTGAAGCGTACGTTTTGCATTTGTTTGTTTATATGTTTATTTGATTATTTCAAGTGGAGTTAGTTACGATTCGAGTGCTTTGAACCCTGTTCGCTTTGCCTAGGCTTTCGACCATAAATCCTTCATCAAGTTTAACGAGTTTTGCCTTTATTTACAATTTTTGCACTCGGTTCTATCGGGTTCTACTCGAGTGCAAATGGAAACTACTTTCCAACTGCAGCCTAAGCTAGGTCAACAACAACAACAAAAACAACAACATTTAATATTCTGTGCTCTAATAATATATGAGACGAGAATTGTGGGAAAATAACAGAAATTAATAAAGATAAAAGAAAAAAGTGAATGCCAAATAAATAATGAATAAAAATAAAAATGTTTTATATATTTTAGCCTACATTTCGACAGCTCTTTGCTTTAATTTCAAAACCAACATCGCCCTTTTGACCAATTCGTTACTGATACAGTTAGCCCCCTCGTCGGAGGGAAATTAATTAATTTTTTTTTTGGTAAATCAATTTTGTTCTAATCTCGAATTTCATTTCCCGGAAAGATTTAGAGCTGCTTGAAATTATGAAATAATTTATGAAACACATTTCGAATACTAATCCAATTAAGGGATTAAATTATAATTCAATATGTTCCCAAAACTGACCTTTTAATGCATTCAAGTTATGACATTGAGCGAAACAGGAAATACGCTCTTTAGTAGCTCTCTCTCTTTCTTTCTCTCTCTTTCGCTTCGAGTTGTTCAAGTTCAATGTCAGTTGCAGTTGCAGTTTGGTGGCAGTTGTGGCAGCTGCCTCATAACTCTTGCAGTTGCATGTAAACCGGTTCTTTCAGCCGGAACTGCGCTCCGAGTCGGTCATGATCAGCAAGTACCATGAAATTGGCAGCTGTTTTAGGTGTACACTGAGAGAAATAAAAAAAAAAAAAACTTAATAAAAAGTTTTGGTATTGTTTCAAGGTAGGTTTACAGTGCATATCCGAGCTTGGCAGTATTCGTATAATTTTCTCAAAGTGTTTATCGTTTTCCGTTGTGGTTGATAAGGTTTTGAGCACTTGATAAATATGATTCAGGAAACATATATAAATATATTTCCACTTGAAAAATTCTCAGCTATTCTCAGCTGATAAGTCGATTAATAAAACAAAAGTCATGTTGCAATTTGGTTGCGGCGGGTTGTTTGTATTATCATAAAATGATAACTTAATATATATAAAACTGCCATATCATATAGAGAGACTTGATGGACAATTATGTAAAGTCAAAAGGTGTTTAAAATATATTTTTTGTAAGCATCGTTTGGTCAAATGAATGTTTACTGTATCGCACACACTTTTGTGATAAGAGCAGACAGCAGACAGCGGGTTTTGTATTTAATGCCATCACAATTCAAATACAAACAATAATTTAAGTCAAAATTAAGCCAAGACCCTTGAACGGGAACCGATCGATCGATCGATTCAGTTGGGCAACCGGCCAGCCAGCCAGCCAGCCAGCGCCTGCTAATGAACCCATAAAATTGATCACCACGTTATTATTTGCTTTTGATTTAAAATTAGAACACCTTTGCTTTATGGCCAACAATGTGCTTTTGTTTTCCCCAAAAGCCCAATAAATAATGTCTCTAATTTGTGGCACTTCCATAAAACGTGTAAATCTATTTCGTACGCTTGGCCAAGAAATAGAATCACGCGATCCGTTGAGCGAATTTTAAAAATAAATCTTATACAACATTCAGAATTATCGGTTGAGTACTATATATATTTTATATGATTGATGAAGTGCAGTTCTTTGATTTATTGGTGCGCTAAATGTATGACTTGATTTAAGCCAAGATAGATTAATATGAATTGGCAATAAAGTTGACTTTCGTGTGATTTCGCAACGCTTCCGATTTTATCACACTTATGCAAATACTATATACTGGATTATAATGATAATTGAGTTTCGTATACTGCCAAGCTAATCATTTTGTTTTTATATCAAAAATAGATTATGCAAGGCCGCATGGGGCAATTAAAGCGGGGGTTGCAAGAAAGTGTCTAAAGCTTAGTATTAAGACGTTTGTCAATTAGAATTATCGGTTGAAAGTTCTTGTCAAGTGGAATTTATGCTAAGCCTAAGAATTGCATTCCATAACCGATCTTTATCAATAATGATCGGAACTTGAATAGCATTACGTATTGGATATCTTTCTTGAAAGTTAATAAGCAAGATTTTCGTATGAAATTTATCTTCTTACCTAATCGAGCCATAACTTAGGCAAAACTTCCCCCTTTCTGAAGTATTATTCAACTTTAAGCCTTTTTAATTCATTTGCTTATCAAACTTAAAATCGAATAGCAAATTGTGACTTCCTGTTGTTTTAAAGACCAAATTTAAAAGCCTCTGTCAAATATCTAATGCATAAATCTTATTTTCTATCAAGCATTAAGCTTCATTTGTCCAATCTATCACACAGGTTGTATTAGTTAATAACTGCTGCTAAATCATGTCACACTGCGTTTTATAAGTAATGCAGTTGACAAACTTTGTTGCCAAGGTTACAATACAAATTGGTACCAGTAGCGCTCAAGTTAAGTCCAGGGCCATAACTTTAAGCAAACAGGCAACTCATCAATTTTATCGTAGCTGGGTAAACAAAATGCTTAAGGCCCAACACGTTGGTCACATTTCTCTTGCATAACTAAGGAGAATAATATCGCGCCGCGACTAGCGAAGGCTTCCTATCTAAGCACGAGACTCATGTTGGATTTGTCTGCAAAAGAAATCAAATCGCAGCACTCGATTTGCCGTTATAGTAGCTTAGCGAGCGACTCTGCTTCACCCGAAGTGCGTTCGGCTTGCCAAGTTTCGTTTCGGCTGTCAATGTTCTCGGGAGGGTCGCATAAATCAGCGCCATCGCAGCCGCAACAGGTTCACACGGCTTTCGTTTGTCATTGGGCGCGTTTCGTCGTGGTTCGGCTCCTCCCTCCTCCTGCTGCTTCGTTATCTTTGTGTATATAGATATATCCTACGCATACGTTTATAAATAAATATACCGTTGGGTTCGCGCGTTCAATAATTCAATTTGCCAATTCGCTGGATATTAAAAGTAATTCATATTAAATTTATGCACGGAAAGGAACCTTCAACACGCAGCTTGTGTACAGTGAACCCTCGATAAATATAATTTGGTGTTAAAAATCTTTGTTACTGAGCGTTCACTGTACCTATTTAGCATACTGCTGTGGAGTGTCTGTCAGCAGCTGTCAGTTGTGCGTTTGAGTTTCAGTGAGTCAGTCGCCACCAATTGGCTCTCAAATATTAATTATTAACAAATATGAAACACGAACAAAAAAAGCTGCCCCTAAATGGGCTGATGACGATCAGAAGATGCCGACCCGAAAGATCTCTCTAGACAATGAATTGATCAAGTGACAGTCACAAACTGAAAGTCGCGTGCCCAAACAAATACTGCCCACTCCGCCCCCCTTTGGGTTGTGCGTGTTGAATTGCCTGGCATTTTGACTTTAATTAAGTCGCATCGCGCAATTTTATTGCTCGAATTAAGTTCGTGTTGCTCAATTGAGACACAGAGAGACTGTCATTAATAGAATTGCGTTCTAAGTGAGTATTCTTTCTTCCTCTGCAGCGCCTGCCCCTTTTGGAGTCGCACCGAATGCCGAGATTCTTGGAGCTGCCGCAGTGGACGCCCAATGCAAGTGCGCTGGTACAGGCGCCTACAAATCATCAAATAAGCTGTGTAGGAAAACCCAGCAACAAATCCCTTATCTGAACCCAATAATCCCTTGAACCGTAAGGACGTAAGGCCGACAAAATGAGCTTCAGTTCGGCCAGCGGCCGTGACAACAATGTGCGCAAATTGTCCTTTTTGGGCTTCAACACAAAGAAAAAGGTAAGTTCCCAAAATAATAAACATAATTTAATTAGCCAAATGTAAGGATAAGACACTGGAATAATGAAATACAAAACAGAAATGTTGAACATAATTTAACAACGCATAAGAAGAACTTAAGGACTTTAAAGGAACCAAGAAATGTAAAGTAAATATTCATTAGTTCAACTTTCGCTAATTGATAATCCGAAAAATTAGTAACCAGCCCGAGTAGACACATAAAATATTAGAAACACAAACTGAAATCGATTTGTCATATTTTGTTTTTTTTTTTTTGTTGTACGGCTTTGAGAAATGCCTGCCAATATAAAGTTTACAGCACAATATTTATCATCTTTCTCTTAGCCAGTAAATTTCCACTAAAGTATATATTGTTTACAAAATGCGTTGACTCTTATGCATTTATTTATTTTTATTATTTTATTTATGCCGTTTTTTTTTACGCGCCAGTAATGTCAAGTAATTGTTATTGATTTTATTTTTAACGTTGTTGGTATCGGAAATTTAATTTTTTGCTCGCTTTTTCTATACATTTCCGCACTTGTTGTTGTTGTTGCCATGTGTATTAGCCCGATATACTGGTGTCAGCCCCTGACCATGCCCGCCAGCCAGTCGGTGACACAATTTAGAAACCAGTTTCGTATTTTTAGTTTTTTCGTGCATTTGAAATTGTTCAATTGTGTGTAAGTAGCTCGGTTTCGATTTCAGTTTACTGTTTTCGCTTTCGTTTGCCAATATACCCTATTGTCTAGACTGTGAGTGAGAGAGGGCGGTGGAGGGGGAGGGAGGTTTCGCATAATCACGCACTCATTCATTCAAAACATCGCACACGCCAGAGAGACATTAACAGATAGCGTCATTAGACGTTCATTATAATGAAAACACTATGAAAATGTATATCCGACTTTTTATGGTGGGATTATAACAATATTATGATCTTAGCAAGATGTTCCGAAAGTTCTTAGCGTTAGCCTTGATAGATTATATATTTTTAGCACTATATGTTGCTGAGTTTTTTAGTTCATCTTAAAGTAAAACAAAATAATATTGAAGGTAGAGTAAAACAAATGTTTGGTTTCCTTAATACAACAACTTAGTAGTTACTGTTTTTTTTAGTATTTTGTACTTTATTCAAGTATTTCTATTAATTATTTATGTAGCATAAACTTATTCAAGAGCGAATTGTGCTTAAAATTTGTTAAATCCAAAACGTTAGACATTCCATTGCGCTTATACTTGAATTGAGAGCAGTATTGTTTTTTAGCTCAAGTGTACTTATCTGGTGTATAAAAGCTAGACGAGACTTAATACGTATACGCGACTTTGGCACACACACACACACGCACAGCATAACGAGGGCGGTTTTAAGGCCATAGCCAAGTGGAAAAGCAAAAACAAAAGCAACAAAGCACACGTTTTAATTGTGCGTCGAGAAACAGTTAACGGAAGCAAGTAGTTAAACATTCAGAATGGGTGGAATGGAATATAGATAATGTCACAAATACACACACACTCTTACGCTCTCTCTCTCGCTCACACATACATAGAGACAGCAGTTGAACACAACAGGAAATCAATATTCGTGGTCAAGGCTGCAAACTGCAGTTGCAATAACACTAAAAGGCAGCAAACAGCAACAACAACAACAACTTTTAGCATTGACATTGGCCACAAAGTGTTTGTACTCGTAATGAAATCGTTGACACCTGAAGTGAAAGCAATCAAGCAGCAACAACTAGCTACAATTTAACCGGGCCATTAACTTAATTGCCAAGGCAGGTCGCACACGCATCTTGCGCCCCGCGTCCCTTTCTAACCCGCTCGGCCAGTAAGTAGGCAACGATTTAGGCGCACAACAATTCATTTATTACCTTAAGGTCACCCAACAACAACTGTTGTATTTGTTATATGTAGCACTCAGTCTGCTACCTGTTATCGTTATTGTTAGTGCTGCTGTCGATGGGTCCAAGCACGCACTTTATTTGCCACTAAACGTGGCACAGTGGTAAAGTTGTTAGTTACTGTTATTAGCCTGAGAATAATATTTAAAAGATTTGGGGGCAATTTAAATAATTTTTAAATAATATTCAGAAGTTTATAAAAAGTGTAGAAGAATTTTTGCAAAAATTTCTAACATATCAGGGACTTTTCCTTAAATCTTGACGACCGAAACATTTAAAATTTTATGCTTTTAGTGCTGAATTTTAATGTTTATCAAACAAAAATATAGCAAAAAAATTATTAATAGCTTTAAAGTTGAAATTCCTTTAGAATAAATCGGATTTATCTTTTTAAGCCATATTTAATTCATACAAAATCCCACTCAACCAAATTCAACAGGATGTGTAATTATGCTTTATCATTGCATAAATATTATTTTTTAATTTGCAAATTAATTCTGTTCTCTTCTTTTTTCTCTGTGCAACGAACAGTTCATAATTGAAATATATATTTTTAGGCAAAAAAGAAAAAAGTTTCAAGCTTTTTATGTACAAGAGCTTTTTCAGCTAGGGCCAGGCCCACACAAAGACCAAAGCGGTTGACCTTGACCGTGTGCAAGGCTCAGTTGTGTGCCCTGTCTCTTCGCTCTTTTCTCTCTCTCTCTCGCTTTTACCCTTGCTTTGGTGTGCTAGTCTTGTGGTTCCTGGTTTGTAATGCAGCAGTGCGTAAATGCAGTTTGCATGAGAGCTTCGAATAAAAGCTTTAGTGCGGATGCATTTTGATTTACGTCAGCAGTTGTAAAATATATAGAGAACAGCTGTGTATGGCGCCGACTGCGACGCTGGCAGCGCTGCGAGCAGCAGCTGTTAGCTATGCTACAGTTATACGCCTCTCAATTGTGCGCCGGCGCACAAAAGCCCAGCCAAACAACAAACCGAAGCAGAAGCTGAAGCAAACGCCATTTGCTGGGAAACCTTCCCAGAAGCCACAACGAATATTTGGTTAAGGCCAAGACCAAAAAGCGCGATTCGCTATATTCAAACGCGTTTTTTGTGCATCCTGCACTCTGTTTGTGTGTGTGTGTGTGTTGGTGTGTGTCTTGCCCGGAACTGTTAAGCAGTCAGCAGGGTCAAAGTGCAACAGGCAGCAACTCCTTACAACAAAAATCTTGTGTGTTGCGTAAACTTTATTATCCCAGGTAAAAATCTCGAATGTTTGATCCATAAATACTTGTTAGTATTTTCCAAAACCCACACAACACCACCCACCCACCCACACACACACACACATACAGACACCTGAAAAGTTTTTCAAGAGCGCACAACCTTGAAAAATAACAAATCCCACACAGATACACACACACACATGTGCATACGTGTATGTATACACCCACATATAGATATATATATATATCATCAAATTATAGCTAGCTGTGTGGCACACACAACAAGTGAGCAGCCATTTTCGAAAAACACACACACACATACATGTTTATATATGGATTTCCATATACTATTTTGGTCACAATAAAATGGCACATGGGCGCATAATAGCGGCAACCTTAAAGCTGGGGCAGCAACAGCAACCAAAACAGCAGCATCATGTTGCGGCACATCTTTGTGTGTGTGCTTGGGTGACATTCAATACATTCAAATGCCCAACATAAGACACACATACAGCAGCACTATTTGAACCAAGTGAAAAGCATTCTCAAATTCAGTAACATTCGTTCATAACTTAAGCGACTTTGACCTTGAAGTATGCAACACTTTTGTGTCATTGTCAGCACAAAATGGCGATATGAGCGTGTTTGTATTTAGTTGTTGAACGCCAAAGAAAACGCTTTAACCTTTGCACGTGTCAGACCAAACCCTAAAAACCCCACCCACCCACCACTTCACCTGTCTTATGTCTCATGCCCTTCCTGTTGTTGTTTGGTGAAAGCATTTCCGCAGCGAAAATTCCCATTAAATTAACAGAAACAAACAACGTTAGTCAATCAGCCAGCCAGCCAGACAGACAGACAGACAGTTACTATATAGAAATGAAGTGAAGCATCGTTAATTTGAGCAAACAAAGATATATACGACAAGAATGCTTCGTACACCACAAGAATCGTCGAAATGCGTGGCAACCTTTTTTTTTGTTATTGGCATATTTTTTCGGTTGTCAAAAGTTATACGAAAGGAGTGCGGATTGCGCAAAATGCTCTGTAAACATAAGAGAGCTTAGAGGGGTATATTAGCCAGGGCGTTGAACAGATTTTTTGATTGCCAGCAAATTTCTTTAATTGCTTTTTTCATTGAAATAAATATCTTACTTTTTTAATTAATTTATCATTACTTTGAATTGCCTTTCTCTTAACATTGCCTTTATTACTATGCAAATGCTTTAGTCATATTACTTAGGCGGAATGACAGTGTACCAATAAGTCTTTACTTAATTTTTTTGGCCCTTCTTTAACATACATTTCACTTTTACTGCAGAACAAGCTATTTTTAGGCAGAAAATTTGTGCGGAAGTTATAAGCAAATGGGAAAATTACTGGATGGGTGGAGAGGGTGGGCTGGGAAACGGACATGGCAATGTGCCGCTAACATGGACACGGACATGGACACGAACATGTCGTATAAAGTGCCACGAAACTTGAGACGAAGCCAGCTTTTTTTTTGCTGAAGAAGGTGATGAAAAGTAAGGCTGAGCTTGGCTCGAAAACTTATTGGCCTGAGCTGCTTATATAAACTTGTGGCAGCAGCAAACACTCAAATCTGTTCAAGTTGTTTGCCACAATTTGATTCAATTTGGCCCGACAACATGCAACATAACAACAACACATAGACACAGAAGTCACGTGCTGTTGTTGTTATCCGCTCCGCTGGCTTTCCCCGCCTAGCCCCGCCACCCCACCGACAGTTAAATGTCAACAACATTCACATGGCTAACTTCTAAAGCTTCAAGTTTGAGCACTGTAAAATTGCTACGGAGTGTTTACGCAATGTTGCACACCTGACTGAGATTCACCAATAAAACTTGATGGAAGAGAACTTTTCAAATCGCAAGCTAATTCAAGTTCTTATCAAATTTGCAAGTCATAAAAGCTTACTTTTTAACAAGCGAAGCTGCATAAATGTAAGAATTTCACTCGGATTAAAAGTTTGAAGTTCGAACGGCAACAGAAAACATTAAGGATACAATTAAAAGTAGTTAAGATTATACTTTGTTGAGTTGTAATTTTGAATTTTTAAGACATTAATTGAATACAAGAAGTGAAATTGTTGCAATATTATTATAATAAAAATGACGAAATCCTCAACACGATGTTATTTACCATTAAATCTCTATTCTGTTAGCGATATGATTGAATATTTTCCATAGAAATTATTTGACAAATTGTCGAAAACTTTGACAAGTCTATTTTTGTGCCCGAAAGCAGCAGCTGCCACCAAAATTGCTCACTAACAATTGTACATCCATCAAGCGTAAGGTATTTTAGGGATTACTGTTCTTTGGCGTATTTTGGGTATTATTCTATTGTTGTTGTTGTTTCAAGCGACTTGGCTGGTGTTTTGTTTTCTTTCTATTAAATTTACTAGAACGCAATGCAAACAACAACAAATGAAAACTGACAGCTCCGACAGGGAAGGGTTTGGGGGTTTGGGTGCTTGGAGGTTGGATTGGCGTGGGCGTGCTGCAGGTGGGCAATCGATTATTTTGATAACGAAACATTGACATTGCACACACACCGAGAACAATGAATATACATTTAGCTAGAGTGCGTTCACTCTATATGATACTTAAACTTTGCTATCAGCAATCGTTAAGGGGTGGTTTGGTTGGGGTTGTGGTGGGGTTGGGTTGGGTAGTTGTAAGTAAACCTGCACTCAAAATGATGGCCTTGGCTAATGGCTAGATAATAATATACGTTTGTGTTTTGTTTTTGGTGTCGATTGTCTGTACTAAAAGCAACAACATCAACATGAGTATCATCAATGAATTCATCATTATAGGTTTTTTTACGTTGTGCGCTTATCGATTAATTAACGTAACGGGCCGCGTTACGCTTCTGACTTATCACACATAGACTAGAGGAAGACACATCGACAGAATGGCCGACAGGCAGCCAGGATAATTTATTATTGAGCATATTTTATATTCCCACGTGGCTGCTCTCAGGGTTATTAAATTGCTATTTATAAAACGAACACAAAACAAACCGCATTGAATTGAAATTACATTTTATTTATCCTTTGTCATATTTCCATATTTTGTTTTCATTTTTTTTCGTTTGGTACTTATTTTGCTTTGGCTATCAGCTACGCAATTGTCAAGGTTTGGTTATTATGGTTGGTAAATTTAGCATAAAAATATTGGAGCGCAGAAGAGGGAGGGCGGTTAAGTTAAGGTAGGGCGTGGCCGGTCAACTGCGTGCACAAAGCGACGGAGCGAGCGAGTGTGAAGGGAGGCGTAAAGTCAATTTCATTCTCATTTTCATTTATTTGTGTTGTTATAAAGAGAAGAGGTGGAAAGGAGTGCAGAGACTCGAATGCAAACAGCAGCGGCCAAAGTCAAGGAAATATAAGTAAAAGAAATGAAGAACACGTGGCTAAAATTGGCCATAACAATCATGTAGCTCAATGGCGTATCATATTATGTGGGTTAACATTTTTGAAGAATGTATTAACATATTTTCAAAGGGAAGTGATGCGTGTGTGTGGGCTTTGAAATGTGATTAAATCTAATAAATTAAAGAAAGATAAAACAGATGCTTGGCGGCTTTTTGCAAGATATATGTTATCAAATGTAAGTTAACTTTTACTGAGGATCTTTCCTTGATTGAAACATGTTTTATGGTTGGCATAGGGAAAATTGAATTTCTTATCATTGATATGGAACTGGAATTTCCTCACAGCTTTAATTGATTGAAGTTTCTTCTTGAATAAACTAAGTTTCGAGTTACATATTTATTTATACACAGATTTTTACAAACCAGTATTGATTTACATAAATTCGAATGTTTGACTTAGAACAAGTCCTGCTATATAACAAAATATCTTTATTTGATATTCCAAAGTATTCTTAACTAAACGAAACTTTTCTTAAAGCAGGAAATGCTATAAAAAACCCCCATAAATCACAGTCATAACTTAATTAAAATGCCAATGAAAGTTCACTAGTCATTGCTTTGATGTCATTTAGCCTTCTCACAGATCTCTTCAAAGGGTTCAATATTCCAAACAGTTGCTGATTGATATGTGTGTTTATCAAAAGATTGCGCAAATATTTATGAATGTATTTCACAACAAATTAAACGAAAGGAGAGCGTCAATTTGTAATGGCGCAATCAATGCCTTCGTCACTATGAAAATCAATTGATTTCGATTAAAAACAATTGACAATAACGCCATTAAATATACTTACTAGCAAATGATTGTGATGATATATGATGATAAGGCCATGTCTGGATTCAGTTTCAAGTATTTATTTTTTCATTTTCTGGTGCGTAGATCATTTAGTTGGGAGGGGCAAGAAATGATTGTCAAACAATGATGAATTGTCTGTGCAGCGTTTTCTGCACGTATGTAGTTTACCCAGGGTCAATATTTAGACAGAATTATATTTACACATGACAAGACGAAGACGATCGAAACGTCACACGCCAACAACAACAAAAAAAAAACAAACAACAACAATAGAAATGCTGATGATGATGAGAAGCGTGATGCTGAGGCATGTTGTCGCTGCCAAACAAGTCACATGACTGAATTTTCCTTTGTGGTGTTTATTTATATAGATTTTTAATTGAAAAAGTATTTTGTTGTGCCTTAGCGAAACATAACGTGACCAAAAGATATTCAAGCAATTTACTAACTATAATTTCATATTTTCTCTTTTTATTTTAACTACTTACAGTCCGGCAATGAGGATCCCGATGAAGTGCTGCTGGACTCGGAAATGGACAAGGTCTTTGCCGTTTCAAATAAGCGCAAAGAAAAGTTTGATGTAAACACTTTCCAGGACAACAGCCAGCAGCCAATTGGTTCGAGGAAAAAGAGCAGTAAGTCAAAGTACTTGAATTCAAAAGCTGTTCAAATAATTAAGGAAACGTGCTTCAATGTTGAAGGTGTTCATGTTTATCCTCTCCATTTAGAACTAAGAAAAGTTTGAGCTTTGCTCTTCTGTTTTTCATATAAACACTTTATAATCATAAACTATCTTCGCTTTAACAGTTCGCACAAATGATCTTAACATAGAAGAAGACTCGGAATACGAGAGCCAAACAGAGCCACTCAATAATGCACAAAACTATGATGATATACCTGAAGATTTTCCATTAGTCTCCGAGCGCGCTGGACACGGTGATCATTCGGATAATTCAGCCGATGAGAAACACGTGCAATTCGGTGATGCCAAAAAGAAAATAGTCATCACACCGCCCAGTCTAAGCTATGATGAACAGCCCGCGGACCAATCGCACGAACGCAAACGCAGAAAAAGGTTGAACAATAGGAAACTCCCAGCAAATATCCTTAGACTAATAAGTTTTTCAATTCTAGCCGCCATCAGTATTATAAACAACGTAAATTCTCATATCAGGACAGCGTGGAAGCCAGAAAGACACTCGAGGAGAACGGTGATGCAGGTGCGCGTAGGATCTCTGTGCAGCCTGAGGACACGGCATTGGAGGTAGGCCAGCCGTAACTCTAGCTAAAACCCATTACCAAAAACAATCCACGGTCTTAGAGCGCACACCAAAAATAAAAACACTAAAACCTTTGCTTTTCTTGCTGCCTTTCCAATACCTTTAAATATGCTCACGGATTTATATACATCCTGTAGACAAATGCCCAAGCGCCGGCCACACAGGTTGACCTTAGATATTCCCACGCCTTTTAGTCTATAATCTTTTTAACGATCTCTAACTAAAGTGTTATCTTCTTTTAACATTTAGGAAGCTGATCTCAATGAGCTGAGATCACATCGTTCGGACGATCCGCGTGCCCTGCGACGCCACAAAATTCACCATTCATCCATTAAATTGCGCGAGCTGCCGCAAATAACAATCTCACCATTTCTTAACAAGAAGGCCGAGATCGATCACAGTCCACATGAGGTATGTTAAGGAATTTCCTTTCTTTTCGAAGCCTTTTTGCTAAAGTTTATTTTGCTCGCTTTAGATCTTTGTGCAATTGGATGAGCTGATTGGCGTGGGCGAAGATCGCGAGTGGAAGGAAACGGCTCGCTGGATCAAATATGAGGAGGATGTGGAGGAGGGCTCCGATCGTTGGGGCAAACCGCATGTTGCCTCTCTCTCATTCCATTCGCTGCTCAATTTGCGTCGCTGCCTGGAAACGGGCGTTGTGCTCTTGGACCTCAATGAAAAGGATCTGCCAGCAGTGGCCTATCGCGTTGTCGAGCAGGTGAAGTTTGCAATGACTTCTGAGCGCAAATGAGATTATGTAATTAACCTATAAAACTTCTGCACTCAGATGGTTGTCGATGACCTGATCAATATCAATGATAAGCCTTCGGTTATGCGTTCGCTTCTACTGCGTCATCGTCACGTTAATGAACATCAGAAGGTGCTGCCGTTTACCAAACGCAAATACAACAGCTATACAAGTTTGCAGGTAAGATAACGAAAATACTATTTTATAAATAAAAATAACCTCACATTCTCACACACATGTGCTAAACAAAATCTAACACTCATTCGGTGCGTGTGTGTATATAAACTGGCTTTAACTATAATGTGCTGATTTTTGTTAATCGTTTATGATTGTGTTCATAAATATGCTCTTGTCTATTTCTGCGTCCATAACTGTGCTACATTTTCATCAACCATACTTGCTTATAAAACAACACCAAAAAATCAACTCTAACAACAACAACAACTACAACAATAATACCAACAGCATCTAATACCCAAATCGGTAATAAACGACTATTGACATTTACATATGCTATATTTTCCTAGATATACTTATCTAGTTATCAGAACATTCTTATCAAAGCTGCTTTGTTTTTGTTCACCACAAAAAAAAACTCTTCTTTTAACTTGCGTCTCCGTCTTTTCGTTTGATATTCGTTTCTATATATATAAATATATAATTATATCTAAACACAAACACAAAAAAATGCGCACCAAACCAAACCAAAAAAAAACACAAAAAGCTTCTTTGGATGGGCGCTGAGGCGACACAGCAACAACAACAACAACATCAGCAGCTACAACAACATCAACTACAACGCTTGGCTAAAGCGAGACGCAGCATCTGTGTGACCCCCAGTGCGCCGCCAGCATCATCAAATCTCAATGTCGGGGCCATAGATCGACGACACTCGACCACATCGTATCTGGGTGTAATATGTTTATATAGCAGTATTTGTTTTCGAAAGAACTTTACCCCCACCCACCCAAAAAATAAACTGAAATTGAATTCAGGCAATAAAACAGAACAGTTTTATTTCCTGTCTCTTGCAAATGCTTTAGAATACGAGCCGTTTTCTTTTTTTAAGCCACGTAGATCTCCCCTTCCCGCCTCAAGTTCTCAATTGTGTTGTGTTTATTTCAAAACTTAATCGTAGCCGAGTTAGCCGGATTGTTTAAGGCTGTCTAATTAACCACAAATTCCTAATCTGCACCCGCCTGTTAAATGTTTTGCATGCTGTGCTTTTGTTTTTCTTGTTCAATGTTTGTGTTACTCACATTACGTTTTGTTTTGGCCCTCCTTAATGCTAAGGTACTTGAATCGAATTCACAGAACCTTGCTGGCAATGCCGATGAAAAGAAGATCCGGATTGCGCCAGCCAATGATCTTGGTGGCAACAAACGCAGCAATGAGCTCAAAATTGACATGAAAGATGACGTCTACTCCTCATCACAGGAGGACCTCAAGAAGCTACAAAATGATACCATACTCAAGCGTATACCAGCAGGTGCTGAGGCAACAACTGTTTTGGTAAGTTCGCAAGTAATGAAAACTTTAACTAGTAATAATTATCGAACTTATTTTTTGGCTTTCAGGTTGGTGCCGTTGAGTTCCTGGAACAGCCAACAATTGCCTTTGTACGTCTATCCGAGGGCGTACTGATGCCTACCCTAACGGAGGTGGCTGTACCTGTGAGGTTTATGTTTGTGCTGTTGGGACCACGTAACTTCGATTTGGACTACCATGAAGTGGGTCGTTCAATCTCCACGTTGATGGCCAACGAACACTTTCATGCAATTGCCTACAAGGCAGATGATCGTCGGGATTTGCTGTCGGCTATCAATGAGTTCCTGGATGATTCGATTGTGTTGCCACCGGGTAACTGGGATCGTCACGATTTGCTGCCGTTCGAGGAGTTGAAGGCCAAGAAAGACTGGATTCGCACGCGCAAAATAAAGGCGCTGCAAATAAAGCGCGATAGTGAAATGATTAAAATTGGACGCGATGAGGAGAAGGCGTTGCTGGAGAAGCAGGCATTGCGAGCAATTAAAGCTGGTCCAGGTGGTCCTGGTGGCGATGGCGACGATGATGGTGACGATGGCAAGAAAAAGAAACCCAGTCCCATGGACAAAACCCATAGTTTGTGGGGTGGCTTGAGGAATGATCTAAAGCGACGCATGCCCATGTACAAGAGTGATATATTTGATGGTCTGAATACCGAAACCCTGGCAGCAACCGTCTTTATGTACTTTGCCTGCCTATCCACGGCCATAACCTTTGGTGGCTTGGCTTCTGCGAAGACAGATAGCTGGATTGGCATATCGGAAACATTGATTTCCTGCTCACTAGTTGGCATTATCTTTCATTGTTTGTCATGTCAACCGTTGGTTATAATTGGCACTACCGGACCTTTATTGCTCTTCGATGAGGCTCTGATGGTATTTTGTACGGAAAATAACTTTGATTTCCTATCGTTGCGAGTTTACGTCGGAATCTGGTTGACTATTATAGCACTGTGTGTTTCGGCCTTTGAGGGAAGTGTTTATGTGCGTTTACTAACGCGCTTCACGCAGGAGATATTCTCTGCTCTGATCACCCTCATCTATATTGTGGAGACGCTAATGAAACTGGTTTCAATTTACAAATTGAATCCTTTGCTGGCTGATTACAACTTGCCGCCTCCAACGCTGGTGGAACACGAGAACTCAACGAGCTTCAACATAAGTGTTAGTCTAGTGAATGCTACATCCACTCTGGCACCTCCAGCCTCCGCCAACAAGCTGCCTAGCAATCAACCAAATACGGCACTTTTCTGCACCATACTCACCCTGGCCACTTTTGTTGTGGCCTACTATCTGAAACTATTCCGCAATTCGCACTTTTTGGGTCGCAATGCGAGACGAGCTCTTGGTGACTTTGGTGTGCCCATTTCGATTGCCATATTCGTGCTGGTGGATTACCTAGTGCCGTCGGTCTACACAGAGAAGCTGGTCGTGCCGCAAGGTCTCTCGCCCAGTGATCCCACCAGACGCGGTTGGTTTATTGGCTTCAACACAAACCTGGATTCGTGGGTGCCATTTGCATGTGTGGTGCCAGCTCTGCTCGTCTACATACTGATCTTTATGGAGTCGCAGATATCGGAGTTAATCGTGGACAAACCGGAGCGTGGCCTCAAGAAGGGTTCCGGCCTGCACTGGGACATTGTGTTGCTCTGCTTGCTAAACATGATCTGCGGATTGTTTGGCATGCCCTGGCATTGTGCGGCGACAGTCAGATCGGTGACACATGTGTCATCTGTAACGGTTATGTCACGGTAAATAAATTAGAAAAGGAATATTTATCATAGTCTTTTATTTAAACAATTGTTCTTTGTTCTTTTGCAGCACCCATGCACCTGGTGAATCGCCGCGAATCATCGATGTGAAGGAGCAACGTTTGTCTGGCTTCTTTGTGTGCGTCATGATTGGACTGTCGGTGCTGATGTCGCCATTGTTGCGTCTCATACCCATGGCGGTGCTCTTCGGCGTTTTCCTTTACATGGGCGTTGCGTCGATGAGTGGCGTGCAGTTCTTTGAACGGTTAGCAATACAAAATACACAACAAACAATCCTGTATTCTAATCAATTGTTCTTTTTATAGCATAAGACTGTATTTTATGCCAGTGAAGCACTATCCGCCCACAAACTATGTGAAACGTCTGCGCCCATGGAAGCTGCATATGTTTACCACCATACAGGTGCTTTGTCTGGTTGTCCTGTGGACTGTCAAGTCATCCAAATTCTCGCTGGCTTTCCCCTTCTTCCTCATACTTATGGTGCCCATACGCATGCAATTAAGTGCGATCTATAAGCCAGAGGAATTGCAAGCGGTAAGCTCAACTTTCTAATCTTTGAATAACCTTCAAAAATCAATTAACTTTATTTGTGTTTCAGTTGGATGGCAGCGAGGTGCGGCATGATGGAGACGACGAACCGGATTTCTATGAGCAAACCAACATACCAGCTTAGGAACGAAAAGCCTGCTTGTTAGCCGGGTTCTGAATAAGGCCAAAATTAAATCTACAATTACTTAGTCGTGTTTTATAAGTATTCAAAGTATTAGTAGCCGCGTCCCAACAAATACAACAAATACATATACATATAGTAAACGAGCAAATAATCTTTATAAACGCATAACGAAAATGTTTGTGAGAGAAAAAAAATCAAATTCTGGTGATCGTGTTAACGAACTACCTGCATTAGTATTTAGAGAAAGAATGTTGTAGCATATTGAAACGGAACTCACCTGAATACCTATTAGAGATTAAATGAAAACAAACGGTTGAAGATACATATAGAGCGAAACAAAAAGAGAGCTAAAACTCAAAAGCAAACAAATATGAAAATGAAAACGTTGTACCTAAACAAATTAAAAACATGACATGATGGTAGGGCAAAATAGCACATAATATACAATATTTTGCATGAAAAAAAACTGTATTTGATCAATATATATAATATATATAGTCGATTAGCGATAATCCCGTAGCCGATACCGATTCTAATTCTGATAATAAACACACCGAACCAAAAAAAAAAGACTTACCTCGTTAAGCATTAGAGTGTGCACCTAGGACCTAACATTATGCCTTATGACAACATATTTGCTTAGCGAAAATATTTATGAAAACTTAAACACAAAAACAAACATCACACAACAAATACATGCATATATATTTATTTGTTTATGTCGTGGAATATTTTCTTTTTTTTCGCGCGAATTATTAGCAAAACATAGATTTGCATATATATATAATATATTTACAATAATTAAATCGCTATGAAAACATGAGGAGGAGAAAGAAACAAAATCACACAAAACTATTTAGCTTCAAACTGACGTAGTGATAATTAGTGTCAAACACACACAAAAACAAATCCCAAACCCCAACAAAAACAACAACACACAAACAAAAAGTTGAAAAATTATATTTTTGCGTTCTTCGCCAAGCGCACACTTTTAAAGTGAATGCTCCGCCGTTGTGACGTAGTTGCTGTAAGTTATGCCTTTATTTTGGATTTACCCTATTGTATACACTTACTCTATAGTTGTAAACCGTTTAACAAATTATCGGTTCGGAGCATGTCCAACCTATTTTTATGTAATTTGCATGAATTGCAATTGTATTCGTACGATAATACTATAATCTTAAGTAGTTGTTGTCTAGTTTTGTTTTATTGAAAATTCAAATAAAAAATGAAATTAAAATATATATCAAATACTTTCAGCGTTTTATTTAAATCGAGTTAAGTGGGCGAGTTCTTTGGGTATCAAACAGGCGACTAGAAAAAGGCTCTTAACTTTGAAGAACATAAAATCGCAAAGCTTAATGGATCTACTCTATCAAAGAACCTTCGAAAAATAAGAAATAAAAAACATTCACATATTTTTACAAAAAATTTAGAAATGCGTAAGTAAAACACAGCATTAAAAATTTAAAATTTTTATTGATAAATAATTAATTTCGATTGTTTTCTTATAACACATCTTTTGGTATATCTCTAGATTAGGGGAACATCCGTTTTATAAAAATTGCTGTTACATCCAACAACCTGCTTACCATCAGGCTGTGGCAATACTAACGTTCGAGCTGCGTTTCTTATCAGCCAAAGCTTAAATGCAATTTCGACTCAAGCTCGCTGCTTGCAAAAGCTCAACAACAAAAAAGCTGTCCCAAAACTCAAGCGTCGACCATATTCAACACGACTCAAAGGACTATGCCAACACGGTTGGCACACATGGTGTGGTGGGGAATGGGACAGCAGTGATAATGCGAAGTCAAAATGCCAACAATATTGTGACAGTGACAGTTCGGGACGAAACGCCATCAACGTCGCGTCGAGGACATTTGTCGCGTGAAAACTCGCCTAATCTCACTGTTTGTATTGCTGTCGCGTTGTGTTTTGGGAAAACGACGTAACTGATAAAGAATACGCTTGAGGCAGCAGCCAGAGCAGTACTTGGCGAACTTGGCGCGTTTTTATGACCGAACGAAGCGAGTGGCAACAAATTTTTTAACTTGGTCCTTGTGCAAAATGGCTAATAATATCGCAGCCGTTAATGTGAACAAGAACCTCGTTACTGCAGTGGAGGGCAAGTGAAATGTGCGAACCGGCATAATGCGACAACCATTACCAATCTGAATTTGATATGTGTTTTTGAGTGTTGTGCTGTGTTTTTTTATGTCCATATCTTAATAAGAGTTTATTGTTAAATTGTGCCTTGTTCTCAATGCGTTTACAAGCCAAATTCATATGCTTTAACATATGCAAATGCTATAAGACACACACACACACACACCCAACACACCCATCATACACACATGATAGAAACACACACACTGGTGGGTGCCGCGTGTTTATGCAAAAGAAAATTGCAGCCCTGAGGCTCTGAAATGCACACGACTCGGAAAACCGCCTCGACACTTTGCCACACCATAACACATACGCCATGTTGCACAAAGCCCACAAACTCACCCAGCAACAAATTATGTAACAGCATACATTAGGGCGTCTTACTGACAACAATAATGTTAAGGATAAGCATAATGATGTTGACCTATTCGACATACTCATATAGTTTGTGTGTATATATATTTTTCGTGAGCTGCTTATTGTAATAACATTTTGAGTACTTGAGAATAATAACGATATATATATATATATGCTTGTGTATATGTGTGTGACTATGACTGCAACGATTGGCGTATATCCGATTCGGCAGCAACAAGGGGAGCACGCACCTCGATGCCACGGATTGGTGCACGATCCAAATGATGTATGACTTTGTACACCTCGCTGCGATTGTAGTCAAGTTTGCGCTCCGGTTTCTGGTACTTCATAAAGTTGACCCTGCAGAAGAAGCGTGGTAAAAGCCAAAGTCAGCAGACGTCGAAGGAGCAGAAGAGTGATAAGGGGCAGGCAGGCAGGGTCCTTGAGGAAGGGCGGACAACATGCAAGTGCATTTAAATAAGTGCTGCTGGTCACGTTGAAGCTCTTGAGCTCTACGTGAAGCTCTCGTTGTTTTCTCTCTCTCTCTCGCTCTCTCAGTGGAGTAGAGGAAACATGCAATGAACCATGTGACAAACTAACCTGTGCGTTGCTTTTGCCACGCTAAGGCTCTGCAGCTCCCTGCGGGCGATGAATTGAACCGAAAACGAGCCAAACCAAAAATACAAAAAAAAAAAAATCTTAAAAAGAAGTATGAACGTTGAAGGCGAGCATTGACGACAGGGGAATACTCTGTATTTTTAAGGGCTGAAACTAGGGGCTTAAAAGATATATGGTTTTAAAATCATCCCAATGTCTTGTCTTGTTAAGTATTAAATTCTTTCAAGGATTTTTTTTTTTGTCAATTTATACTTACGTCTTTATTCCTCACACGCTAAAAAAAAAGGGCTAAGCAACATTTCACTAGCTTAAAATCTCACTTTCTCTTGGCAAAAGTTTCGTTTTGCTCAATTTCCAGTTAGCACTAAGCGGCTTAACTTCACTCGACTTAAACTTAAACTTATCTATTGGTACGAAGAAAAAATGGCTAACACACGATTGACTTTTGTTTACATTGTGACAGCTTTCTGCGTGAATTTTTTGGGGATTTTAATAAAAAAAACATTTGAAAATAAATAATTTTGACCTTTTGGTGTTCAGCAAACTGTTTCTGTTAAATCGTTTGCTCAAATTACAAATGAGTTGAACAGAAATCAACGAAACTGCCAGTGAAAAAAGATTCTTGAAATATTGGCCACCTGAAACCAAATGAAGTTATTGAAAATTGTGGGCCAAAAAAAAGGGGAAATATTTCACTGAACGATGAATAACGTCATTAAGTATTGAGCTTCAAAAAAAAAAGTGCTGGAAGGCGCCACAGCGGCCAAAAAAAATACTGTAAACATTTTTGTCAAATAAAAGCAATAAATAAAGAACTAAATATTTATTTTTCACTAACATAACGTACACGCTTCCAAACCTTGTGCGAGCAGTGCATTAAAAACGTAACCAAAAGCGTATCGTTGAAGCTAAAATTGAAGTGCACAAAATGCATCCAATGCCCCCTGGTACAAGACATGGGTGGTCCCAGAAAAATCAAAATGAAAATGAGAAAAAAAAAAAAAAAAATGGCAAGCAGCAAACGTTGTTAGCCTCTTATTAGTCGTAGTTGCCATTAATGTTAAAGTTGAAGTGGAACTCAAGTTGCAGTTGCAGTTGCAATCAAAGTCAAAGCGGTAGAGTTTCGGTAACTTACCTGAAACGCTGTCGTGCTATGTGTTCGCCATTGAATAAACGATTCCAAAATGCAATCTATTAAATAAAAAAACGAGACGAGAGAGGGAGAGAGAGAAGAAACGAAAAGCTAAGAACATAAGCATGCATATAAAGAAAACTTCAAAAGGGAGTATAAAACAACAACAAACTGGAAAAAAAAAACTAAATCTGGGAAAAAGTCAAATCAACTTCAAGCCAAAAATGAACTGAGCAAGACAGAGAGACAAAGCGAGACAGAGATGGAAGAATGACAGGCAAAAGACGGGTCCGTTCAATATGATAATGTTAATGAAAGTGCATCCTTTTGTGTGCTGGTTTTGTGATGTCAGAGCACATCCCATTCTGGCAGACAGCAATAATAGTAGTAGTAGTAGTAGCAGTACCTGGCATCGTAGCCCAGCAACGGGCTCTCATAGGGACAGCTGTTAATGCGCAAAAATTATTGTTGACGTTGTTGTTGTTGGCGTTGCCCCCGTTGATTTTGCGATGCAGAGTGCGTTGACGACGTAAAGGAGTGTAGAATGACGATGACGACGATGAAGCCCATAGAAAATGAGAAATGCGGATGAGTATATGAGAATGATGAGCATGATGAGCTGTGGCTGTGCTGTGATGAGCAAGTGACTAAGTAAGGGGGAGAATTATCTCTCCCTTTCTTTTTGGGACCATGGCAATATGGCATTATGACAATATGGCCATGTCAATTGCAATTGCGGTGTGTTGAGAGGTAGAGAGGATGATTTGTGTAAGGCAATTCCAACATAGAGATATAAGTTTTTTTTTTTTTTTTTTTTTGGTTAGTGCCGAATGTAGATTTATTGATAGATACGCACCCCAGTGTGCTGCCGGTGATGAGCTCCGCCTGGGCGCTGAGAGTTTCGGCAATGAATTCATCATTGTAGGCATCCTTGGGTCGGTACCAGCGCCTGCCACCGGGCAGCACCAAAGGACGCTCCGAGGATGGCGTTAGGGGACCAAAGGCGCGCTTCGAACGTCTCGGATTGTTTTTGCGCACCAAATGCTCCTGCAGCTCCTCAATGACATTGTTTTTCTGGCATGTCACCATCATCATCATCATCATCGTCGTCAAGCAAGCCCAGCATAACCATCCATCCCGTCCCATCCAACGTAACGCAAACGTAAACGCAACGCAACGCAATACGCAAAACGCAACACACCAGAGCCCAGAGAGAAATACACAAGAGAAAATGTAAAGAGAAATAGACAAGACGATGCAAGTGACAGAGAGAGATTCGAAAGGGAAGCCTGCGGATGGAGGTCCTGGGAGGATAGAAGCAAGTACACTCAGAGAAAAAACCACTGGAATAGAATTCGGCTTTTCATATATGTAGAATCTATCGGTATTTTGTTCCAGGTTATTCAATAAGATACAAAATTGCAGTTTAAACATTTTTTAAACTTGAAAAAAGTGTTGAGCTCTCTTGATTTTTTATTTATACAATTTAATTCTTACTTCAGACGAATTTGTTTAGCAATTCAAGAATATCAAAAATAAGAAAATTCTTTAGTAGGTAAAAGGAGAAAGCTCCTTGAAGCTTAGGTTTTTTTTTAAAAGTATTATGGACCTTTATAAAGAATTTGATTGATTTTCTTAAACTTGTCGTTAAGTGGTTTTAACTCGATTGTAGAGTTTTAAATACCATTTCTCAATTTATGAGTTTCAAGAATACAATTTCCAAGCGTTTTTTTCTCCGAGTGTATGGTAAAAGTTTTGCAAGGGTTTCGGGTTTATATGCGTTGGTATTTCGGCTGTCACTGCTGCCTACTAATTGTCTTTTGGTTTCTGCCTTTTTGCTGCCCTCGCAAACAGCACCGCCTAACGCCCCTTCCGTCCATCTCAACTCCATCTCCAACTCATTTACAGTCTCCCAAGACTTTGACTCAACTGTGATTCGATGTGTGTGTATGTTTTTTTTTTGGACTCATTTATTTAACTGGCAGTTGGAATTGAGTGTGTGTGTCTGGGCGCGTGTGTGTGTGTGTGTTTGAACAACAATTTGGTGGCAATTTATCAAAATTTAAACTCGATTTAAGCTAACTAAGCGAACAACACTACTAAACTTGGAAGCGCACATTATGCTGCAAGTAAACAAAAAGACAAAAACCAAATGGCGTTTTAGTAAATTTGATTTGTGGAGTTTGGGCACGGCAAGTGTTTTGTGCAGCCAGCAAAGAGCGCCGAAAGAAGATAAAAAAAAACAGACACACAAAAACATTTAACACAGAAGAAGGAGACTGAAATTGAGATGGAAGCAGCAGGAGCAACAAAAAATAATGGAGAACCGAGAATCGGGAAACAGCTGGCCAGCAATAAACCGTTAAAAATTAAGCACAAAATATCGAAAACTAACTCAAGACAATTGTTTGCAAGTTTGCAACGACTTAATGCTGTGACGACTAATAGTTTAAGAAACAATTTGTCAAATTTCAAGTTTGCAACATATAGCATATTCAATTGTCTTAATTGGGTTTGGGTTAACTTAATTTGCTGAATGACAAAAGTCGAGCCAAGACTCTTTCATACTAGATATGAATAGAGAAAAGTCAGTCAGAGTTAAAAACTAATTGAAGCTCTCACATGACTTTAACTTAAGCTTCAATATATTAACTCGAGCATTACAAATATCCGAATTTCATTTAGCAGTTCTAACATTTATATAAGCAGTTCTCTCGGGATTACATAAACCTGCTCTAAAACACAAAGACTAACACACGCAACCAAAAATTGTTGCTCCAATAAAATGCAAAGTTTAGCTATACTATATTTGTTTGCTAGCAAGTGGTTTTAGTACGCTTTTCTATTTTTGTCTTCTAACAAAGTTTTTAAGCTGCCTGGCTCTGGGAACTGTTGGCTATTTATTTTGTAATAACCAACAAGCAGCACAGGGCTTAGTCAAAAACACACACACAATGTGAACAGGTTGTCTATATAGCTATTTTCAACAAGCCTCTGGGTAATAAACTTTGCTATTGACCCTTTGATTAAACCACTTGAGAATTTTAATAAAGCTTGCCAAACTATTGATCACATTTTCCAGTGAGTCTGTGAAAAGTTTTTATTTGTGTTACCTTTCAATACTGGTTTTTATTTGTGGATATATATTTTCAATTTTTCATTACTTGTCTCATCCAACAATCAAATATGAAAATGCACAAATATCTTTTAGGTTTATTCAACCTTAGATTCGAAATCAAAATGAAATTGTTCCTTTGACCATATATAACTAAAGTCAAACAGCTTCAGGTTTGGACAGCAGCTGACAGTTAGACAGGATTCAGCTTACATTGCAAAGGACAGTGGTCTTTTGTTAGTTAAAAGCAACAGCTATAGGATGACCTATATGTATAGTCTGACAGCTTAAATACATCTACCAAAACAACAACTCGAGGTACTAAAGAACTCTGACTTTGACAATTTGAAGCAAATTTCATATTACATCTAGGCTAAAGTTGAATTTTCTTCACCCAAAACATGTTTAAGGTTTTGAGGGACAGAATGACAGGCCTTAACTTGCATTACACAGAGAGAAAAAATCGTTAAGTATTTGCAATTATTTTAAAATCAAGTAAGAGAAAATAACCTAAAATAAATCGAGAAGACTTAAAGACTTAAACAAAAAGTCAAGTAAAACAAACAAAATCTCGACTTTTGCATTAACAGTTTTAACGAGAAAACAAGTTGAAATATGTTAAAACTACTTGATTCTTTTGCTCTGTGTATAAATTCTAATGCATGCTTCTCAGCAGCGGGTCGAGTGCCTATCAAATACATTACATTTTTACTACATTTTTCACTTGCTAGTTTGTGTTTTTTGTTGCATTATCGTTTTTTGTGTAGCTTGCACCTACCTTTTGCTTCTTGAAGCATTGCTCCTCATTTGGTTGCTGGTGTTGCTGCTCCTGGGTGTCCTCCTGTTGGCGATTGTCGCCATTTGAGAGCGAAATTTCAGCCACTTTCAGGTCATTGGCGTCGCATTTATCCTCATTATTTTCACATGCTGTCGTTGTCACTTTACCTCCATTATTCTCCTGCTCTTGCTCCTTATCCTGCTGCTGCTCGCCAGCCACAGCGTTGGACGTATCTGGTAGGAAGTGAGAGAGAGAAAGACAGGCAGCCATATGCAAAGTGTGCCATTAGAAAAATTTAATTACTGTAACCTCGGCCATAACTTTTGCGAGCTCAGCGCGCGTCACTCACCTTCAGATTCACCCGCTTGCTGCTGTTGCTCCTCCAACGACTGACCATCGATTTGTGGCAACTCCTGCTCCTGCTCCTGTTTCTGCTGCAGCTTCAATGTGGGCAACAATTCGGCCAGCTGCTTGGTCACCGCATCCAATGTTGACTGTATGGTTGAGGGTAGCGTTGAGAGAGCCGCTAGCTGTTTTTGCACATCGGCCAGTTGTTTTTCCAGTGCCAGTTCCTCATCAGTTTTAGCAGGAACAGTTGCAGGAGGTGGTGTTGCCTCGTTAGGCTTAGCTGTTTCTGCTTCTGCTGTTTGTTGTCCTGCGTCGCCGTCTTCCTCCTCCTCTTTGGACACATCCGCTTTCTCTAACTGTTCACCTTCCGCATCCTCGGGCTGTTCGTCGTTGTTGCCATTGTCTGGCAATTGTTCCAGATTCGGCACTTCGCTGTCCGTAGGCAACGGCTCTTCCTCCTCCATCTCCTCATTTTGCGGCGCCTCTTCGGGTGGCGTAGGTTCCTTGGGTGGTGGTGGAGTGGCTTCCTTTGGCTTAGCTTCCGGCTGTCACAGGCTTAAGTTGGTGCCTGTTCAATGTTCTCTTTTTTTTGTTTTGGTTTCATGCAACGCTACTCACCATTGGGGATTTGTCCCGCGGTGCCGACTTGACAATCTTCACCTTGTACGCATTCGCCGCCCTTCTTTCCGCTTCGATTTGTTGCTTGCTCTTGGGCACAGGACGATCGGGTCGCTGCAGGAACGTCGACCATTTGCGATTCTCCTTATCCTTTTCGAGTTTGGTCTTCGTTACCTCCGCGTTGATGGAGCGCAGAACATCGCTGGTCATACAGACGCCCGGTTTGGGTAAAATTCTATAGAAATTAACGCTGTTAGACAGGAAGAGAATGTAGGTTAAGGTTGACATGATGATGGAGCCCACCACCACTCCTATAACGCACCCAAGTACATTGTGCTCCTTGAGAACCTCCGATTCACCAGACAGCACGGCGGCAATTTCCTCCTCGACGAGCTTAATTTCCGCTCGCTCTGACATCGCCGAGCAGGGACGATCGGGCAGCTCGGGCATATACTGAGTGTCCCCATTCTCAATGAATGCCTGCGCCGCCTGCTCCTGCTCCTTTTCCATGTCGTTGTCATGACCATGCGAATGCATTTCCGTCATTGCTGCTGCACTGCGACAACATTCCAGCTCCTCCAGTTGCGCAACCTCGACCTGTTCCCGTTCCTGTTCCGGTGCGAGCGCTTTTGTGGCTTCCGTTAACGACGGCAGCGGCGATGCGGATACGGATGCGGTTGCCGACCGCTCAGGCGTTGGTGTTGTCCCTGGCGTTGACTTGGTCAACGAACTCTCACTCAATGGGAACCGCCGCGGACCCTCGTACAGCTCCTCGACATTCTCCCTGTCATCATCAGCATCAGCAGGGATTTAAGAGCAATGATAAATTGAGTGAGGGCACAACTTAGACGATGACAACCTACCGATAGACGCCAAAGTAGAAAACGCTGCCGCTACTCATGATTAGGCGATGTGCCTCGTCATGGGTTAAAGGCATGGCAGCCGTATCATTGATACGCACAATCACATCATCGACGCACAGGCCCGCCTCCTCGGCAATGCTGCCCTCGGCAACCTGACAGCACAGCAAAAAATCGAAATAAAAATAGAAAGCGTAGATAAAGAAAGTGCACTGACAAAAAGTATTTAAGCTCTATTTAAGAAAATATATTAAAAAAACATATATTATGAAAATATAAACAAATCTCGAAAATAAAATTGTTAGGAAAAAGTGCTTCTATTGAAAATATTACAGTTTTGTGTTAATTTTTTTTAGCCTTGTTCTTCGCTTAGTGTATCCGACATAGCTATAGAAAGTGTTGCAGATAAAAAATCAATTATCTGGCGACGCGCGCAAAGTGCATATAAATAAAATGTGCGCAAAATGTCAACAAGAAAAGAAAACACACACAGACACAAATGAAACAAAGCGAGTAGCAAGAAAAAATAGAGAGAGGGTGCCGTGGACAGGGGGCAACATGCCACTGTCTGTGGCACGTTGCGTTAGGGCTGCCCCATAAATTAATACGCCAGCAGCAGCAGCATAGATATAATAAAAGTTTCTTAAAATCAATTTAATGGGGAAGTTGCTTAATCCTTCCCTTCCCTCATTCCCTTTGCCTTTGCAAAACTTTTCACTTATTTTATAATTGTCAAACAAAAAGCTCAAAAAAAAATAGAGTTTGTGTTTTTTTATTTTGCAATATGGAAAGATTATACAGTTTTTGTTTGCTGCCATAATAATAATTAAAATGCTTGATGAATAAATAGTTAAAACTGTTTGAAGTACAAAAATCTCAATTAGAAGTTTATGAAAATATTTTAATTGGAATCTGAATACAAAGCTTGGTTAAAGGATAAGGATAAGGGCCTACAAATTACCCAAGTTAGTAAGGGCAACTTTAACAAAACCATCTGACACTCATTGCAAAGAAGGTTTCTAACAGCGTCTGCCTGAGACGAATAAGCTCATTTGCTCGCTCTTACCAATTGCAGACTCTTTAGATTTAATACTCTTTGGTTAAACTTCAAAATCGGCCCTCGTTAGTTTTTACATTTGTGTTGGTTTTTCCGATTAGTTATATATTTATATATGGTTGTGTTTGTATTGCGCAGAGTTTGCCAATTAAAATTCTGCAGTTTGTTGCTATTTTTGCAAATACTTAAATACAATAATAATATTGCTGTTGTTGTTGCTAATTCTGATGATGAATCGAAAGTTGAAAATTTTGAGTTAATTTATTGCATTCGTATTATGCGGCTCATTAGGACTAAAAATGCATTTAGACGATTAGACAAATGGTCGAGCGATTTTCAATTCGAGAGTTTTACTTTCGTTAATTCAACACAATTCGCACATAATCCCTGCAAAACACACACAAACACACACACACAAGCACGCACAGAGTTGCATAATTGGCTTGTGAAACGGTTGAAATATTTGCAATTAATTTACGGCAAAAGTTTTGCTGCAAAAATTGTAAATGCAGCAGCAATAATTGTAGCTGCAGCATTTGCCTTTGTTGTGGTCCGTTTTTGGCAAATGCAAAAACAAACAAACAGGTACAAAATGCGACAAAGGTGTGCGGTGTGCATATTATTTGTATTATTATTATAATGAACGGACGAGCGGGCCTAACCTTAACCACAGTCAAAGGATAATCGTAGTCGGCGCCACCGACAAGCCGAAAGCCCCACGGCACATTATCAAAGCGACACATTTTAATATCGATCACCATTTTTAGTTAGCTTTTCAGTTCTAAATAGAACTCTTCTCTTTTTTTCTTTGAACAACAATTAAAACTGCGACCGTTTGCTGCGTTGCTGGCGACCAACTGTTGGCACGATATATCCAACAACACAACAATCGAAGTTTATCTTTATCGATTGGTGTGACAGGCGGCGGCAGATCGAACGAGGCGTGATTACGCATACGGCCGCCAGAGCGCGTTAGCAGCCAAATGAACCATACTTTTCGCCTACACATACATATGCATATGCATGTATGCATGCTAATGAGGATGTCACTCTCATAGCAGCTGCTAAGGTAATCCTTTGGGACAGCAGTCACAGCCTTTTAACGTTAAGTTACAAGCCAACTTGCGTGAACTAATCGTAGAGTGAGTTGTTGTTGTTTTCATGTTTTGAACTAGGAGGTGAGGCTTATGGCATATGCATAAGTACATATGTACCTATGTCCTAATATGTGTTTGGGCATGTTGTACTTGCTGTTCTTTTTGCATGCACCCAAAAAGTGCATTGAACTGCCGCCAGAGGGTTTGGCACCCATCGGCCGCAGTATAAAAAGCGCCAGTTGCCTGCAGCAGTCATGCAAACGTTCGCACAGTAGCACACAATCGCTAGTAGGCGAAATGTTTAACAATAGCGCATCGTTACGGCAGCTCCGGCAATTGATGTTGCTGTTGTTGGGACTGTTGTTAGCCATGGGCACTGGCAGCACCGATGGCATCGGCTTTAATATGCCCCATCCGTTGCGTGAGGGCAAACACAAGTTGTGCGGCCAAGCGCTCAATGAGGCAATGGATGTTGTGTGTGTGAATGGCTATAATACGATACCCAAAAAGCGCATGGATCGTAATGAGGCATCGCTTGAACTCGGAACGGAAACGTCAGAGCAAACGCAATTACAGCAGCCGCATGATGTTGTTGGTGCTGTTGCTGGTGGAATCGATGGCTTCGCTTTGAGTCCATTGCTGTCCAGCATTTATGGCATGGAGGTGCTCGTCAAAACGCGTCGCCACAGGCGGCAAGGTGGCGGCATTTATGATGAATGCTGTCGCAATTCGTGCACCTATCCGGAACTCTTGGCCTATTGTCGCCAATAATTTGCAAACGCACCCACACACAGAGAGAGACTAGCGCACAAATACACTTACACATACACTTAGACATAAACATACATATGCTCACAAGCGATATTGTACTCATTTATTCGTAATCGTAATCGTTATCGTACTCACTTATTTATGCAGCACAAATTTAAGCTAATGAATAAAAAGTAAAACCGTGCAACAAAAAAAAAGAATATATACAAAACTTTCACCGCGCTGCAAAAACCTAACACAAAAGTTACTAAGAAAATTAACATACCAACACCGTACAAAAAAGCAGTAGCCCCCCTCCCAATTACCAACCCCTGCTCCATTTACTCCTTCCTTCCTTTTAACACGCAGCAAACTAACAGCAGCTAAATGACTAACTTCAGCTTCAGCTGGTTGTTAGCCGCTCTTCTTCCATTCCTGTGGATGCCAGATGATGCCAATGCCCGCATCGGTAAGTGAAGACAATGCTGCCCTTGGAATGTTACATGTTACACTGGGCAGCAATGATCAACTATAAGTTACCTAATAAGCCATTTTTCAATAAAACAAACTTAACACAAATGTATTTTATGCACATGTTCCGATGGGACTTGGTGGAAATTGGAATTCCCAACTTTAAATTTATGTTTATGAACTTAATAAAAATAAGAGAAATAAAGTCGTAACGCTTTGCAATGGCGGTTAACCAAAATGAATTTTCTGTGGGATGTTTTTATTTCCTAAATCTATCCCTGGAGGGAAAATCATTAAATTTTGCGACAATGGTGACAATTGGATTGTGTGTAGCACTTGGTGGGATGGAGGAATGTTTTGGTTTAGGAGTATATTGTTGGGGGAATTAAACTAATAAATCCTCGAGGTAGAATCAGAGTTGAAAAATATATAACAAACCTAAAAACCGCATTCCATGTCAGTTTATAGCTTTACTTAACTCAAACCTGAAGTTTAACTCCTTTAATTAAATGGAAACATTATGTTTTTCATTATCTAAACGAATAAGTCATTAAAATATAATCAAGTTGCAAGCTGAACTAATGTCATAATACCCAACCACCCACTTTTTATAGAGTATATCGTTTGAGCAACAAACTAATTTGATATTCATAAATGCAGGCAAGGCCTTAAGTTCGCATACGCCAGGAACAGAACCTTACGGTTGTCCTTTTACATTCAAACTGTTTAATTGGCTGACAACGACGACAAACCATAACAGCCACGCCCCATCACCGCCCACATGCCAACATCACCCATCTACCCATTCGCCCCATAGTAATGTGGCTGAAAATTAGCATAAGCCAACGAAAAGTGAACGCTGACATTGAACGAATTTAGCATGGAGCAATAGCTACTCGAAAATGCACTCAACTTGTCCCAATAACCTCTAACGCAATTTGACACCAATGTTGTTGGACTTGCCACAGACGTGGGGAATGCCCTAGTCACGACCACCCACCCCAAAAATCGAAATGCCATTACAGAGTATATAAGCGTGCCGCAGCGAGTGTTGCAGCATCAGTTCCTTAGCATCAAAGCATCTAATCCCAGTTACTAATACAATGTGCAAGTCAATTTCCGTATCGCTGGCATTCCTTTTCGCTGTGTGCGTCCTGGCAGCAGCCAACTCGCCCCATGAGATGCGTCTCTGCAGCGTGCAACTGAACGATATGCTGAGCAGACTGTGTAGTGCCACCGGATACAATCGCATCATTCAAAAGCGTAGCTCACGTAAGTAAAACTTGAGTGTATTGCCAAGTCAAACGTTAAAGCTTTCCATCTCGGATGCACTGCAGCCCTTATGGACATGGACCCACTCGATCCCATTCAGTATATTGAGGAGAAGGAATCTCCATCTTCCGAGCTTCTCACCTATCCATTGGGCAATGGACGCCTGCGAAACATTTACCAGGAGACCATCCTCAACTCACTGACCTCCACCCGACGACGCACTCGTGCCGGTATTGTTGACGAATGCTGCAGTAGGCCCTGCAAAGTATATGAGCTGACTGCCTACTGTGCCGCCTAAGATCTCTATCCCCCCCTTTTGAAGCACCGCAAACACAGAGTACACACATTGAAATTTATAGAATCCTAGAAAATGTAGCCAACTTTATTGTACTTACACTTGTTGCAAGCCGACAACAAAAATTGTATTTAGTATATTATAAAATGCTTTAAATAAAAGCCAAACTGCATAAACATATGTTGGAGTTATTTGAACAACAAAAATACGCTGGATTAATAAAAAAAAAAAAATATTTTACCTAATTACAAAGACTTGGGCTTCAAATCCAGCTGATAAATGTTAAAAATCTTAGGTAAAAACAAATTCTGCTCGTTTTTAAATTGTTGGTAAACATATTAGCCTAACTAACTAAGAATCTAACTTTATACTAACTTTCTTCTTATACAAAACAACGAATGACTTAAGGCACCCCTCAAGAATGCAATTAAGATCTTGGACATCTTCCATATAACACATCCCAATAAAAGACAAATCTTCGTATAGAATGTGTGAACGAAGTTGCAGGGTTCTGGAAATGAATACCTTATACAGAAAACTTCATTATACGGAAGTTCGTTATAAGGAATGTACTACTTAAAATAAGGCAACTCTGAGATTCATAAACATATTGATGAGTTTTTTAATGATATTTGAGTATGATAACTTTGTGTGTTCATTGTTGTCATAAGCTAACTTGTTTTCTTGGTTATTCCGAATGTGTGGGTAAGCTATGATTGCTTTAGTCCACCTTTTATGCGAAAAGCTGAACAATTCCTTGATTAAGATACTTTGTTGCCAAAAAACTTGTTAGCAATATGCCTTAAACCCAGTTCAACATAATTTCGAACAGTTCGTATCCCTTTATTACATTGAAATATATTTTAAAACACCAATAAATATAATACATAGTTAGAAATGTTGTGAATAAAAGTATTTATACAGTTAGAAGCTAGTAAACATGAGATAATTATTTTTTTGTTAAATCTAAACCACAATGAAATGCCATACAAGGTCAAAATCAAGAGCTAGTGTTAGTTTAAAATCTGCTTTGACAGAGATTTAGGGTCCTGGCTTGCAATAGTAGGCGAGTTCCGAATAGGTGCAGGACTTGCGGCAACATTCATCGGATGCACCAAAGCGACGACGTCGGGTTAGCATCAGTTGTTGAGCACTCTCAGCCAGGAGGCTACGCAACAGAGGTTGAACATTGAAATCCAGTTCCGAGAAAGCGCCAAAGTTGCCCAGACCCTTGTCCATGTCCTCCCGCTTGTCGATGCCATTGTAGCTCGAAGGCACTGCCACAATTACAATGTGAAAATCGAATGTTCCATGCTGTAGACAATGGAATTGTTATATACTCACCATAGGATCGCTTCATTTTCGTATTGTAACCGTAGAGGCAAACTCTCTCGAGCATTTCGGGCAACTCAGTGCCACACAGACGCATCGCATCCACTTGCAGCACCAGGAATGCCAGGCTGCATACCAAAAACTGAACTTTAATGCTCTCAAAATGCATGCTGCTAATCTAGTAGAGCTGAACACTAATGAACCAATTTGAATCCTAGGCAAACTACAACTGTGCCACATCGAGAGCGAACATCAGCGCTTTATATGAGATAACGAATTTCTCGGAGCACAAACACGGTGTGTCTGTCAGGGTGCGTTAGGTGATGTGTCAGTTAGTTGTTGAGGGGGAACTAGACATCATCATCATAGCCTTGATTGTGTGGGTGGATGGGTTAACGCATATCAGCTGACGTCTTTTGTTTATGTTTTTTTATTTATTATTTATTTCGCCGTGCAAAATAATTACGCGTAGATCGCAACTAGTGAACAACAAATGAAGTGCTGCTTTGCCGCTATTCTTGTTTTCGCATACTCTGCAGCGGTGGGTAAAATAACTTGTTCGCACAGCTGGGCAATTAATACGGCTAACAACTAAACAATAATTCTAGTTATTTATTATATAAGCAACAGGAGCAACATGAGTTCTAATCTTAGAACTCTTAAAATAGGCTTGATAACAGTATTCTACTTATAACAGATAAAAATAACATAGTTCCGCTCTCTTCAATGCTATTTCTCTGGTTCGAGCTGAAGAGCATAAGACATTCGTTGCTAGCTAATCAGCATAGTTGTTGTTCTATCACAAAACACAACGTCATCTAATTAAAAATTTTGTATTTTCATTACTGTTCCGAGAATTGCAAGGGCGAAAGCATTCCCATTGATGTGGAAATTTGGCCGGTGGGTGGTCGATAGAAGAACGAACAAAAGAGAAACGACGCACTAAGCTTGAGGCATTTTATGCAGTAAGACGATGCCTTTTGTTTTGCTGGTTGACATTATTATCGAGTAACTTTATTGCTTCCATGAAATATTACAATAAAACATTGCGAATTATTAAAAAGTAAAGTGTTAGTATGTATATGTATGTATGTATGTATGTTTGTATTTATGTATGTGTGTATAAAAGTTTTTGGGGGTTAGTTGTAAGTAAATGAATTGCAAAATGTGCGTTTTGTCTCAAAAGGTTGTTTTTGGGGCTCCCAATCCGGGTCAAGTCCTTTAGCGGCAGTATTCCAAAATGTCATCGTAGCTGCAGCCTTGCTTGCAGCATTGATGGGTAATCCTTCGACGCGGACGACGCAGCTCCCGATCATCGCCAGCTTCGTTAATTGGCTCCTGGTCCAGTTGTTTCCTCAATGCCAATACATGCCACTTGCGACGCAGCGCCTGCTCGGGTGTCCTGGGCTTTCTGTCCGCTTAAAACTGAAGTTAGTCGAGCACTTTTTGACTTAGGGGCAGTTGTTTTGTTTACTTACAATCGTTAGCGCGCCTAATTCTACGCGAAAATCCATTAACACAAATCAAATCAAGGGCATCGTTGAGTGCATCCCCGCAAAGTTTCTTTCGACCTTCGACCTGCTGCATCAGCTGCCACATGGCAACCATCAGCAGCAGCGATAGACTGAAGCGCAAGCTCATCTTGCTCACATACAAATCCCCGACCAAATCCACGATCGCTGACTAACCGGACGGTTACGTATGCTATATCTTGTCGCTCGACACTCAGCACGACTCTCGACACGACGACTTTTGCTCACCAATTGATCAATGCGCATGCCAACGCTAAACTGATATTCAAAACAGAATGTCACTTACCACAAAGGCTCGAAGTGACTTCTTGACCTCTTTGGGCCAGGTACCAGTAGGTAGCACCCTTGATCGGGGCAGGTCAGTAGGGGAAATGTGTGTGTTTTCGGATCGCAGGGTTTTTCACAGCCAGCTGGCCTGCGGTCTTTCCCCGGTTTAGGAATTAGCAAAAATTAGCTTAACATTTTAATCCCTCGTTTTAATTCTGACTTTTTCCAAAACACCATTGGTTCATTTATTTTTCAGGCTACTTTTGGCACATAAGTGACCTGCATCTGGACACATTTTACTCCACGGAGGGTGACATTTACAAAAGCTGTTGGCAGCTGGGAACTCGCAACTCTCCCTCCTCTGGCTCCGCCTCTGCTCAGGAGCTGGAGTCGCCAGGTCCCTTTGGCAACTACAACTGTGACAGTCCCTGGAGTCTAGTTGAGTCAGCGGTAAAAACCATGAAAGCCAAACAGGGCGACAATGTGGAGTTTGTTCTCTGGACAGGCGATGCTCTCTCCCACTCCGCTCAAGCATTGTCCGAGCAGAAGCAGCATGAAATTTTGCGCAACATAACCGAACTGCTGGGACGTAGCTTCTCCTCGCCATTCATCTTCCCTGTGCTGGGTCATGAGGATGGCGGACTGCACAAGTTCAAGCAAATGGGTGAGCTGTGGCGTCACTGGTTGCCCACCGAGGCACTTGTCACATTCGAACAGGGTGGCTACTATTCCATTGAGCAGACCAGAAGTCGCCTGCGCATCGTTGCTCTAAACACCAACTTTATGCGACATGATTACGAATCGGATTCCAAGCAGGCGCATACTGTACGCTGGCCAGCTGAATACCATGTGGAACCCAAGGCATCTGGGAGCTCAATGAATGCCCAGGATCAACTCCAAGCCGAGCAGCAATGGCTCTGGCTAGATGAGATCCTTACCAAGTCCAGGGATAAACAGGAGACGGTATTAAAACCTAAGTAGCTATTTTAACTAGGAATCTTCCTAATCGTTTCTTTGCGTATTACAGGTCTATATAGTGGGACACATGCCGCCTGGCGTAGATGAGCGGTACCTGGGCACACAGCACCATGGACAACTTATCTTTACGGAACGGAATAACCAACGCTATCTAGAAATGATACGCAAGTACGCTTCAGTTATACAGGGTCAGTTCTTTGGACATCTGCACTCGGACACCTTTCGTTTAATCTACGATGAACAAGGTACTCCTTAAATAAAGCAAAAATGATTTAAGTTGTTGGTATAAACCTTTTGTGTTGCAGGCACACCAATTTCTTGGCTGATGATAGCACCCTCAGTAGTGCCTCGCAAGGAGGGTATTGGTGGCTCCAATAATCCAGCTTTGCGACTGTACAAGTTTGATACGGGCAGTGGCCAAGTATTGGACTATACGCAGTATTGGTTGGATATGCCATTGGCCAATCGGGCCAATGAGCCACTCTGGCAACCCGAATACAATCTAACCCATTATTATGGCTTGGGTGAGATCTCATCTATAGCGCTGCATAATTTCGCAGAGCGTTTTACGGGCAAGGATGGCTCCTGGTTTAGTAGGTAGGTTTGACCATTCATCTTTTATAGAGGGGGAAGAGTAGCACAACAATTACGTTAAAATTAGCCTATATCTAAAATTTGTGATTAAAAATATACTCTTATTTGACCTAAAATGGGTATAAAGGACTTAAGTCAAGTACAGGGATTATTATATCAAAAAATAACGTTGATTTTAGTAAAATTCTTATTAAATTAACTCAAATTTACTTGAATCTACATTTATCAAATTAAACTCTGCTTGAATTAGAATACGCTTTTCTTGAGTCAAGTTAAACTGTACTTAAATTAAGTTTGGCATTCTCAAATGAAAGGTTTAATGTTTAAAATACTCTTCTAAAACATTTTGTTATATCTTCTCATTCCCTACTTTTTGCTCAGATATCATCGCGCCAATGCAGCTAGGTTTCAATCTGGTTCTCCGTGTTCGGGTCACTGCATGCTCAACCATTATTGTGCCATAACACGACTGGACTATGATGAGTTTCGGCAATGTCTGGAATCGGAGCAGCTGCCGTACATGTCGCATGCAACAGTTGCAGTGCTGGGCAGCTGTTGTGCATTGATCTCGCTGCTTTTAACACTGAGCTTTCTCTGCTGCTCGCCGCATCTGCTTGATGGGATGTTGCAGCAGCTGAAGACGACAAGGACGATCTCGAATTTATAAATGAAAACGCAAAGAGTTTAGAAAGAAAACAAGAGAGAGATATATAATACAGAGGATGACTCTTTCTCTCTCTCTCTCTTTTACCCCATCTTAAGCTGAACGCAGGCGCACGCTCTCTTCCTAATGAATTATAAATATATATATAAATATCTTGCGCTAATCAAATCTCAATGTATGCTGTAATTGTTGTTTGCATGTGTAAGTGTGAGTGTGTGTGAGTGAGTGAGAGTGTGTGTGTGTGTGTGTGTGCGCCTGTATGGTACAGCCATATCATATGTGTGTGTGATAAAATTCGTCTATTATTATTATTAAATGTATTATACATACGATATATACAACTACATATACAAATATATATATGTGGACAAATAAACGCAAATTTTTAATGTTAACTCCATGATGGTTGATTTTCGATAAATATTTAAGCACACGCGGTATATATTCAAGGGTGGTAAACAAATGTGTTAATTTGTGCAAACAAGTTGGGGCCGAGTCAAAATAAATGACAGACAGGGCTTTTTTTATGGCCAACTCCATTAAACTGCAAAAGCCGCAGCGTCCATATTAAAATGGCAAACTTGGTGGTGCATGTGTGTGGCACGGCACACAACGAGGTTGTTGTGTGGCAAAGACAATTCGTAGCCGGCAGCAGGCTTTTGTGGGGCAGGCCGCTGACATATGTATCATGAGTAATGCATGAGAGTTGCCTTCGAAATTGTTTGACCCTCTCTCTCTCTCTCTTCATCGTGTTGCATGCCTCCGAGTGGTCTGGTATCTTCCAATTTGGCTGGCCAACCGCATGCTGCATGCGTGACACTCTCCACGACATCTACGTGCTGTCCAAGTAAATTATTGGAGAAATCTACGCTAGAATTTTGCTCAGCCTCAGTTCCCTAACCTAAAATATATATAGGTGGTTTATTGCATACTTTCAGGCGCTACGCTCTATCAGGTCTATCAAAGTTGCAACAACTGAAGCTGAATATGCAACACACACAGTCTCAAACACAGCCCGCAGTCATTAAAGTTTATTAAGAAATTTTCCCGAAAACTCTTGGTCAATCTAAGATTGCCAAACTCCTTCCTTACCCTCTCTTGACAATTCGTACGAGACGACAAAACTGTTTTCTGGTTTTTGCGGCTTCTGCAATTTGGCAGCAAGTTACTCTCACCCACAACGCCACCCCCACACCTTGCAACATCTGAGATTGGATTTGCGGTTTTGCTATGGTTTCCCCATCTAACTACCTTTCCGCAGAAGTTGTAGTCGCATTTACCCGTTCATTTGACTTCTGCGCAAAGTTGTGTGTGTTGGTTTTAGGGTAAGACAAAATAAAATATATTAGAATACAACACCTAACTAAGCAAATACTTATAATGCAGACATAAAACTTTTGCACATGCTCGCGCACACATAAACAACTATTAAGGTGCGGTTGTGGTTGCAAAATTTGGTTGAGACTTTCAATATACCCTGTAAAGTAAGTGTGCAGTAATAAAGTAATAACCAAAAACTATTTAGTTTTTACTACTATTACTCGATGTAATAAATTTGTACATGCAATAATAATTTTTGTTTATTCATTGAACTAAATTATATGCTCAAGTGCTCGAAATGAATTTTAGTTTGCAATTAAATCGGTTTCTCTTCTATGGTTTCAAGGAATTTAATTTCAAACAAACTAAACATATGTTTTCAATAGTGTTCAACCTGCAAAAATATAAATCGAATTATCCTACCAAATAACATCAAATGTTTTCCTTAAGTTCATTTTGTCAATAATCTATATAAGTGCCAAATATTGACATTTGCATAACCATAAAATTCACTCGAACTTAGACTGCCACATTTGTTTGGCTAAGATGTTATAAGCAAATACAATAACTATAACTATGGATATACCCTAAGCACATAGCTTATATCCATTCATATAAGTATAAGAGGTGTTCGTTCGTTTTGGGTTATTTGTGCTTTGTTATTTGTATTTTTACTAGATTCGCTTTTTGGTTTGTGCTTTGCAGCTTCCAACACTTTGGCATGCATATTATAAACACTCACCTGTTTGGGCCAGCAGGTAGCTGTTGGCCCCTTAGCTGTTAGCCGCCAGCTGCTCAGTATGCTCATAGAAGGCCACATCCATTTGGCTACAACGGACAGGGAATAACGGGGTAAAAATCTGCGGCTGGGCATGCAAGCAACACAAAAAAAGAGAAATGGCAAACGCCATATAAATATTTGTACATTATGGCAAAATGTTGTACATTTTGCTGCTGCTGCTGCTGTTGCGCTTGGCTCTCTCTCTCCCTTTCTCTTCTCTCTGCACGAGCAAAACAATTTCGATTCTAATGTCCCATTAATCATTCACAAACGTTAAGCATATAAGTATGGCATTTTTTTTTTGGTATCATAGATATTTATACTCTTTTTTTTTTGCATGTTTTTTTTTTTGTTGTTCGCTTTTGCTTTCTAGCGTGAAATACTAAAATGAAAATTCGAGGCAGCTTAGTTGGCTGTCAGGTGCTCTCAACTGATATTTTTTGTTGCTAGGATTAATCACCTGACATGCAATTGAGTGCGCACTTTACTCTCTCTCTCTCTCTACTTCTCTCTAGCTGGCAGGCATTTGCAAATTGCACTAATTGATGCGCTTGACCGCACTGAAAATGGCATCAACTGCAGTCCATAAAACAAGCCATAAAGCTTCCTAATAACCTGAAAATGTTTTGTATTTGTGTGTGAAATGTGCTTCATTTAATCATAATAAAAACAACAACGCCACCAGCAAAAATAACAACAATTACATGTGGTATTTGCTTAACGGCAAGCCAAAAACACACAAATTTCCAAAAATAAATAAACACGCAAAACTTAAATATATGACAGAAGTGCTGGGTTTGCGGTGTGATAGAAGCAAAACAAGATTAACTTATGAATATTATGGGATGGCTGCTACGACTCACAGATACCCTGGATATTGAGTTAGTTGTAAATTGAACAAAGTAAACGACAGTTAAAAAACAATTTAAGCTAGAGCATTTACTATAAGTCTCCTTTTTAAATTATTTTGCTAAATATTACAAGTCTTAAGCTAACGTCTTCGCAAAGTTAATCAACTTTAAGTTAACTCAATTAATTTAGCGATAAATCCAACAACATCGAATAACTTCCAATTTGCCAAAGGCAACACAAACTATTCCAGCTAGTTCATAAAAATCCCAACCATTCGCAGTGTATTAATTTTAAGCATTAAATTGGCTTTTCAAAGGCCAAAAATAAATATTGAATATTTAAAAATGTACGCAAATATATATATTATACATACATATATCGGTGTATATATCGGCTCTTTATAATGTAGCTAATTACGTTTTGCGCCTAAAACAACAGTAAAAGTGTTAATGTTTGTTAGTATGTGTGACTAAAAATTCTCTTTACTTTAGGAGGCTGTATCAAAATACGCGATTAGCCGAGCCGACGACAGACTAAATTATATAGCAAAAGTGTGGGCGATAGATATTCTTTTTTTTCGGGTGTAGGTATTATAAGTACTAAGTATCTATGTGTGTGTGTGTCATCATTTTCCATAAAGAAGAGCACACCTCAACAGCAACAGCAGCAGCTTTTTTTTGGCTGCTTTTGCGAACTTTGTCGGGTGTGTGTGTGTGTGTGTGTGGATGAAAATCGACTTGGGGGCAAAAGTGTTGAATGCTGTTTGAGAACACTGGCATACGAATAACGAACGGTGAACACGGTGAACGACGCCGAGTAAGAAAGAAAGAATAATAATTCAGAACAACGCGTGAAACGTGGTCAGCTCAAAACTCAACAGGCTGTCAAGTTAAATACAAACATACGTACAGCTCGTTAACATTGCAGGTGTCTGTGCATCTGTGTGTGTGTGTGTATGCCAATCAACTGCTTATACGTGTGTGTGTGTGTGTGCATTTATGCATTGTGCGCTATTGTGAACGTTAAAAATCATGTCGCTGTCAACAAGCCAAAAACTTATATATAGTAGAGTACGAATAATTTCGCGTGCGTGCAATCAAAATTTAATTAAATTAATTGGAAAAAACCCCAGCGAAACAAGAAGAAAATTCAAAACTGAACACACACACACACAGCTAATTAGCATTTAAAGCGCAATTAGCAGTTAAATACAAAATTGGCCAGAAACAAACAAACAGCTCAAGATGAAAGACAAAAAAAATACGAATCTTAATGCCACAAAGAAATTGTGAAAATTGCAACAATTAAATGACATTTGTTCAGTACTTGTATTTTTTAATGCTATTTACGTTAAAAAAAATAAAGAAGAAACAGTAAAAAGAAAATGATTAAAAATTATGCTTGGTTGTGTTTTTCTGGTGTTTTTCGTGCGAACGTGGAAAGCCGAGAAACGTCGCAACGTTGCAAACGTGCAAAGAAAAGCAAAAATATAAAAAAAAAAATAAAAATATAAAAAGAATTGAACTCAAAAATAGAATATAAGATACGTGTTGGTTCCGTGGAGCAACTGGCTGACTGGCTGTCGAGGCGCAGCAGTAAAAAAAATATTGCTGTAATAGTCCACGAGGCCACAGCAAATATACAGATACACACACACACACACACACACACAGACCGACATACCGTTGCACGCATCCATAGCTAAATATGTATCTTTTGAGTGTCGCTTTTTTGAAATGCAGCAGTGTGGACTCTATGCCCCAGGTCCATCGACGGGCCCAAATTCAAACATATATACTTCAAACATATATACATATTTTCCTTTTCATATTTCATTTGTCGGGTTTTTTCGCTTTATTTTCTTACGTTTTTTTTGCCTCGCTTTTATTTATCTTGTGGTCTATTCCCAAAACTACTTTCGAGTGTCTCAAATGTTGTTGTTGCTGCTGCTGCTGCTGTTGTCGAAGTGTTTGTCTAGAGAGTGGCAAAAAATATACACATATATCTGTATTTGACATAGCTACAGTAGCAGTATGCCACAAGTTGCACTATAAAGAATGAGTCAGTTGGGGTTGGGGTTGAGTGCATAAAGCTACTCGGATCTGACATCTGACAATCTAACCATAAGCTGCACAATTGAGTCATTTTTCATAGGTAGCAGACCGATAAATAGATATAAAGATCTATATCTGTTCGAGAAACATTAATCAGACTGTTTTTGACACAATGCCAAATGAAATAAATTTCACTTGAAGCTGATTTTTATGTATTTTTTTTCAATGAAGCTATAAACAACAGTTTTAAAGCTGTCCGAAATAGGGGAGAATGTATAGTATAAAGATTATATTGGAAGCAGATTAAATTTATTTGGCAATGATTTTTTTATTAAATACATTTTAGAAAATATTTAAAAATGTAAAAAACATGTTAAGCTAGAAAGAAACGTTACCAAAAACTTTCCAGCTCAATCTAAATACTTTTGAAAAGTTGAAAATAAATCTAAACAGTTATTCTCTTAGTTTTGTTTATCAATTCCCATATCACTTGCATTTTCAATGACCCTGCACAATATCTCTGGACGGCACTGTGCGAAATATCACTCGCATACATTTTTGAATCCACAAAATCACCAATACAGACGCACTGGGTTTATTCAGCTGAGGCCGAGGAGGTTGATTGTGATATTGTAGTCGAATATGATGAAGAACGACGCATGATCGTTGCGTAAAGTTGTTTTAGTTTTTGTTTTTTGCTGTTTATTTTCATGTTCATTTTGAATTTGGACTCGGCGATATTGTCGAATCGCCATTGTTGCCGCAGTGGCTGCCGCAGCGGCGGCGGCAGTCGCGGGCATTCCGTTTGCCTCAAGTTGCATTAAGTTTGACACCGCGTGTTGTTCTCGTTCAGAGTTGAGTTGAGTTCAGTTCGCTTATGGTGCGCTTATAAAACGCCGGTTGGCCGTTACGGCCGCGGAAGATTCGCGTGTTGCAACAACAACAACAGCAACAACAACAACAACGACAAAACGTGTCCGGGTTTTCCCAGTTCTTTTTCTTGCCACACTTGCTGGCTGCCTGCGTGTGTTCATATTTGCAATTGAAATGCAATTGCGAATTGAAATTGCGAATTGAAATTGCACAAGCAATGCAAAAAGGCAAACAGGCAAAAAGGCCAAAAGGCAAAAGGACACCATGAACGAACCGTTTTCTTCTTGGCAATTTCGGTGGCATTATTTCTTGGATTAAGCAGCGCCAAATTGCAACAGACGGTAAGTGCAAAAAATATACTTCTATATATTTATTCGGACAAACAGCAATTTAATAATATGCTTTAATTAGAATTTTGTAGCGCCTAAAGGTGTGTGTGTGTGTGTGTGTGTGTGTGTGTTTTAGAGTGGTAAACAAATTAGATGTGCCATAAAATATTGAAGCAATTTAATTAAAAAAGCAAAGCGCAAAACAAAACGCTTTCGGCTAATAATTAAATCAAACAGAATGCAACTCAAAATGCCTTTTATACAACACAAATGTATGTATGTATATATATATATATATATATAGTAAGTATATAGATACAGATTGCATAGATGCACGGGAATCTGTGAAATTGTTGCGCTCCAATGGAAATGCAACAATATTTGCACCTGATTTCAATGCATTTCTCGTCTATATTGTTTTCTACACGCGCCATGGCAAAAACTAACAGCATTCATTGTGTGCATGAGTGTGTGTGTGTGTGTTGGTTAAGGGGTTGGCCACACCGCCCACTAGGAACGCGCACCGCTTGGAAGAGCCAACTTTTTGGGCAACATTATTATTTTTTTTTTCGTTGTTGTTGTTTATGTGCATGCATTTTTTATGTGAATTCTCGCACAATTCAGGCAAACTTTTAATACAACGCTAAGTACACCTGCCTTACGCGTATAAGTGTGTGTGTGTGTGTGTGTGTGTGTCGGGGAGTGTAAAACTTTAATTGGAACATCAAGTGGGCAGTGTGCAGTGTGCAGTGGCTACTCTGCTATGCGTATGTGTTCAACAATTTTCATAATATTTTATTAAATTCTGATTAATTTCCCACCTCATTTAAACACACACACACATAAACGCACAAGCATACGCACGCAATGCAAAAAAGTGCTGCGTGCTTTTGGGCGCAACCAAACGTATGCAAAAATGTGTGTGCTGGGTTGTTGGTTGTTGGCTCATAACTTGGGCAATTTTTGAACAGCTGCCGGCCACAGCTGCGTTCAGCTCAATTAAAACGCACAAATTGCGAATCAACGAACACAAAAACACACTCACACACACACACTAATACACACACTTAATGTACGTTATTTCAAGTATGCCAGCTAAGCATTTTATTGCATTTTGCTGCCACTTTCTGTTTGCCCTAAATTCAATACACACACACACACACACTTGACGTATATGCATGTTGTGTTTGTAAGAATGTTGCACATTTATTGGATCTTTTAAGACAAATGGCTTTTCTTTTGAGATGTGCACATAATTACTATTTGGTATAATGGTCCGAGTGACTCATGTTATTTTTTCTTAAGACCAACATTGTGCATACAATGTAAATTGAATATTTATTGCATTAACATACTAATTGCTCCCACGCACCGGCCATTAACATATTTTGACACTGTAAAATTGCCATTAACATGACTCGAGAGTCGATTATCTGAGAGCGAAAGTTCGTCTTTTAAATAACATAAATGATCGTTTGCCTTAAAATTGAGAGCAATGTTAGCAGCAGAGTAATGTTAAAGGACTTATATTTATGTCTCTTAATATATAAACATTTTATTTCGAGTATGTGTGTGCTTGCCATTAAAGTAAATTCCAATATAAATTTAAAGTCTAGCACGTTCTCATGCGTCATTTTGCCAATGTATCTCTTTTAAGCATATATGTATGTATGTTTTTTTATAATTGTCTTTGAGCTGCAATGGAACAAGCACAAGAAATTTATATTGGAATTATGTTCGTTAACAGTCTGCTTTTTACCCATGTTGACACACACACACATGCACAGACAGAAATGACGCAAATCTATATAACGGCATTTGCTCAAAGCTGCCAATTTTATTTGAGGTGACACACAAGGCGGGAATTTGCTTGAGAGAGAGAATATGTATGTGTGTGTGTGAAAAATATCAGAAACAAAAGTGAGAATATTCCAATATGAAGACACTTTTTTGCATCTATTTTTAATCAACAAACAACAACAAAAATTTTTGAAGCTTTCTTATAAAAATAACAAAAATTTCAGCGGGCCAAAAAGTGCTGCTCAAATTAGTTTAAGATACATTTTTCAATGTGACAGTAGTGAGTGTCTGTCGTCTATAAGAATTGGAAAAACAAACAACGACAGGCGCTAGAAAATTCACAATATTTTGTAATTTGTTTGCAACAGCTGTGTGTAAAGGCAACACTAATAATGAGAATTATAATTACAAAAGATTTATGTCAAACAAAAAATAGAGAAGAAAATTTAAAAAAAATATATACATATTTATAGATGCAGACAAAGTGGATAGACAAATATGAGATAGAGATGCGTTCCAGTGTATAATGGAATTATCTATTTATATTTTGTGTATATATATAGATTTTTTTTATAGAAGGCTGACATTGAAGCATTTTCTGTTGATTGGAAACATTTGGAAAAATAAATATTTAACGCAAATTTTTCTCATCTTAATTTTTTTGCATATGTGTATAATGGATTCTAAATTGGAATTTTATTGAATATTTAAACAACAAAATATTTGTTATCACAATGAATTTATCGCTTTTAATCAATTTAAAATTGTTTTGTGTTTGTATCTGAGCTTTGGTACATTTTTTTCGCAAATTTTTAGCTACATTTTAATAATACATGGAAAAAAAACGGCTTGTGGCATTTAATAAATGGTTAAATCACCGATTGAATGGTATTAATATTTTAAAGATGCATAATGAGCAAATAATAATTAAATGGGCTCAAAAAAGCTTTAAGAAGTTTTCTTTCTTTTGCATATGAAATCATGGGAATTACAGAAAACGTAAATAAAAATCCCTCTCAACTCCTAGGGGCATTACAAAAAAAACAACAACAACAATACATTCTTCTGTTTAAATAAGTTTGCGTAATGTGTGGATAAAGCTGTCAACGGGGATTCGATATTTAACCTTGTGTGTGCATGAGTATGTGTGTGTGTGTGCGTGTGTGTGTTGTTGCATGTTGCAGACGACATGAATATTTAAAATTATAAAAACGGAACTTGATGAACCGGAAATGAGTCTTTTTATTGGGGCATAAACCAAACAGCTGTATGACAACCATAAATCATAAGTAATTCAACAGATTATCCATATATGGCTGATATAATAAATATTTCAAAAATATATTTAACTAATAAATTGTATCAACCTTATTTATTTACAGAACAAACAACGAACTACGATTACGATTAGCATAAATTAAGCAGGCTTACGCATAAATTACTAATTAGAAGCTGGGAAAGTTGTTTAGAATTTTTGAAGGAATAGCAAATAAGTCGATAAGTGGCCCAGTCTCTTGGCCGGCTTAAGAGTTGAATATTTTAAAATATTTTTTATCAACAATAATTTAAAAGTTTTCCAAAGCCAAGCCGGACAACAAACACAAAGAAGAGCAAGAGCAACAGCATAAAGCAAAAAGCTACAGTCAAGTGAATAAATAGAAGGAGCAAAAGAGGAGCTCAAGTGGAGACAAGAACAAACAGCAACAACAACAACAATAACAAAATGGCTGCCATACAACGTAAACTTGTACACAAGCAATTCAATTCACCCATGGGCCTGTATTCCCAGGAGAACGTAAAGGCAACGCTGACTCGCGAACTGAAGGCCTTCGGGGCCGACGGGTAAGTTCAACCATAATGATTCCCATATACATTTAAATGCATAATTTCATATAGAAAAACCGAACCGAACCGTGGCGAAAGTGAAAGATGAAAGGCCGCTAGTAGTAACCGACCGGCGACGCAGCATAATAAGTAAAGTAAAGAAAAAGGATGAGGGTAAAAGTAGGATAAAACAGGATAGGATAGGGTGAGTGAAGGAGGAGACAGAGTGCGACTAGCAAATACCCTGTACTAAAGTTTATTCTTGAAGAACTTTAATTCGATTGTTATGGGTATAAACTTGCACTTATGAATGACAAACTTGTAAATTCCCTGTTATCCAGTGTTCTTTGTTAAAGAGTTAAATGGGAAAGCTATAAAGACATCGGCTAGAAGAAACATTGTACGTAAGAATTTCCTTTCTTGTTCAAAAAGTTAGTTAGTTGACTTAACTTTATCTATTTAACTGCATCTGCTGCGTTACGAACCTCTGCCCAACTTTTTGGAATACCCGTTTTAATCAACTTTTGAATAAATATGTAGGGTATAAAAGGGTGCCAAAAGTCACAAAGGCATAAGTCGGGGCATTAGTTAGCTTGCCGTTTTCCGCCCTACCCACCAGCCCCATAAAGAAAGAAGAGAAAAGAACGTCATTCTATATCTACATAGATATTATATCTTGTATCTCGACAAGCAATAGAGCTCTGCCTCCTAGCAGCTGCCTAGCCTTAGCCCCTGCACAGGTGCACAGATGAAAACACACATTAATGTGTATGTATGTATGTATATAGTATATATATATATAGTATATATACACGTACTATATAGTGAATGATATAGCGCAACTGTGAAGCGCACACTTTGTGCACTGCAGCGAAACGACAACAACAACAGCAACAACAATGCTGCCAACAGCAGCAACAGCAACAGCAGCAGCAGCGACAACTGTTGGCGATTTGTAGTTGCAGTTGCTTTCAATTTGTATTACACGCACACACACACACACACATGTATAATTTAATTCGCTTGATTTTTAATTGTAATTGCTACACATAAGTGGCGTATCTCAAAGATGCTGTGGACTTGAAAATTGTAGCTGTTGCTGCTGCTGTTGTCGCCAGCCAAAAGTGGGCAACAACAGCATTATCTCTGGCAATTGTTGTTAGCAAATTTCGTGAGTTTGTGTGCTGGTGTGTTGGTGTGTGTGTGTGTTGTTTGTTTGAATAAACCGGCCTAAACTGCGCCGAGCACTCGCCAGTTGATTTTCAGTTATACGGTGTCTATGCGTGCGACAAAACGTGTGCAACAGCAACAGCCAGCAAAAGTATCTACACAACAATTTAATTACAACAAAGCCAAGTGAAAATAAACGCCCCCAGGCCAAGCAGCTAAGCGAACAGCCAAGGCAGGCAGTTGGTTAGACAGACTTTAAACGCGTTCGCGTGTGCACACAACTTATCAAGTTTTTGTGAGTTGCTGCCTCTTTAGGCCAACAAACAACAACAACATCAACAACAACAGCAACAACAAACATCAGCAACAAGCTCCAGCACAAAGCCTTTCACAATGTATGTTAATTGTGTGTGTGTGTGTGTGTGTGTATGTGTATAACAACAACAAAAACAGCCAAAAAGATACTTTTGCACAAACTTTATATAAGTTAAAGTGCTAAACAATTCGCTCTCTAACGATCGAGATGACTCACACTAGGTATAAAAGGGGTGGTGGGGTGGGGTGGGTGTCTGTGCATTTAGTTAGGGGCAGCAGCAGCAACAATGTCAACAAACACAATGCAGGCGCCTAGCCAAAAGTTGTGATGCATCTTTTGACTGTTTGCCATTGCGCGAATGACTCATTCGTATGTGCCTTTAAAAAACGTGGACAGTGAAGCACGGCTACAGTGTATGTTAGCTAATTAATTGAAGAATGTAGAGAAATAATTGAGGACTGAAAAAACTTAGCTCACATTAAGTAAGAAGTTTTGAAAACGAATCCTAAACAAATTCAAGATTATGTCTAGTAAAGTTAATATTGCTGCTTGTACTATGAGATAATCGAATCAAACGGCGAGTTTTTCTCAGCAATAATTGAAATTAGATTTATACTTTGTGAAATAAAACAAAAAACATCTTTAATCATGCTATTCCAATAAGATAGCAACGGTCTTGGCAATGGGCAATGTTATCTTGTCTAAATTTCATGATAAAAATTGAGTTAGAAAAAACTTTAAGAGATAATCAAGTTCAAAGTTTTCACACTTGGCTAACATTTCATTGGAAATTCAAAGTAGTTAACTATAATGCTTATATATGCAACACTTTTGAATAGTTTCTTAGTTATCAAAGAACAATAAATACATGATAAAGTTGCTCAAGGGTATGCTCAACTACAATGATGAAATCATAGACTCGACTCATTCAGCTTGATTCAAAGACTTTTCTGAATTGGATTTGATTTCCTTTTGTCGCGCCTTTTTTGCATTTTAGCATATAGAATTACAAGTTCTTTTCTATTCGGTATTATGGTTTTGAGTAGAAGTATGTAACAGGCAGAACAGGAAGTATCTTCAACTCCATAAGGTCTGTCTGTCTATATGAACTTTTTTCGACACACTTCACTTTGCTGGCTAATCGATAAATTCGATAGCTTAAAGTCGATAATAAATCCCACAACCCTTACAGTTAGAGTTACAAGGTATCGAGTGTATCGAGTCGTCCGACAGCAATATTTCCACTTGTTTTTTTGTACATTTGCTTTTATTATGGCTAGATACAATTAGCATAAACACACATATAAAGCGAGAATAAAATATGAATAAGAATACATAAATGCATAGATGCTTGATCCAAGATTAGCTATAGCTAGTTGTAGCAATATTCCTGCATCTCGAGCAATGTACAAGGCTTGTGGCAACATTCATCGACAACGCCGCGACCCAAACGCCGGGTGTTCATCATTGAGTGGCTTGGACTCTTGGCTGGTTGCCGCCAAAGTAAACTTATATCATCGTCGTTGTCATCCACATCGTTTAGTTCGTCATTCTTTTGTTGCTGTTCCACATAGTCGAAGAGATCCACTGCAAACAAAAAACGGGCGTTGATACAAGCAACAGTTGCTGCCGCAGCATACAAAAAAAACTTACACGAGGCGCGCTTGTGTTTTCCAAAGGGTATAAACTGACCCTTGCAGACGAGGAAGAGGGTATCGGTTAGACCGGAGCCACACACCTGAATGCTGGGCATTGCGTTGGCGCTGTAAACTGCCATTGGCAGCAGCAGTAGCAGCAACATCAGCGGCAACTGTTGCAGCTGTGTTTGTTTGATATTCGCCATTTAGCAGCCCTTGCGCTATTTTTTACAAGCTATTTTGTATGTGGATATTGTGCCTGGTTAGATGTTGCACAGAATGTGGTACATTGGCTTAGCGTGGCAAAGGCTTTTATATCCAGTTAGCTGGCATTGCCGCTTGTCAGTTTCGATTAATTTTGCACACCTTTTCACAGGTTCCCAGGAAATATGTATATTGGGTCAATGTGGGTTGCAAAAAAACAAACATAACATAAAAATAACAGAAGAAAATCTAAATACCAGACGCGTCGTCTCAGTGGCAGAATTAATTTATGCCAACACGCTTACACGAGCAAAGCGCATAAACAAGCGTTAAAAATAACAACACCAAAATATTTATTAATAATAAACTCGAGGAAAAAAATAATAAAAAATATTTTTATCGTCGACCGTGACAGGACTCGAACCTGCAATCTTCGGATCCGAAGTCCGACGCCTTATCCATTAGGCCACACGGTCTTGTTGGATTGACTCGCTTTGTTCCCAACTTAAGCAGTCAACAGCGCGCCAAAAGTTTTATTTGTGTACTACTGCGTACAGCAAGCAAGCAGTGCTATCTCACTATACGTATCAAGCAGTGCAAGCAGTCAAACTCAAACTGTAGCACAGTGAATGTATAACTATTATGACAGCAGCATTTCTATTTTTAAACATTTGACATAAATACTTTATTCCAAGCGGCGAGCGCCTCGCTACTCAGCAGATTGAGCTGGAGAATGTTTATGTAGTAATCAAAATAATTTGCGGCTGGCTGAAATTATGATTTGCACATGTTTTAAAGGCGAATTTATTTACAATTGACTCTGAACATTTTTCTATATCTTTCCATTCGCTTATCATAATTAGTAGTTGAGATCTTAGTTCAACTAATTTTTTGGTAATTTTGTGTTATTATTTTATATTTTTTCTTAGGATTGAAATCGACGAGGCAATCACTAAACCATTAAACTTGGACAAATCAGCCGTTTTGCGTGCCGTCGAGGAGGAGGAACAGCAAATAAAATGCGGTAAGTTTAGTTACTTGTTAATGTTTGTTTGACCTTTGACCTTTGAACAACAACAACAATGAAAAACCTTGTCAGACATTCAACCAAAAATATGCCACGCCTACACACGCCTTCGTCAAAATGTGTTCAATGTTTGATTTGACGAAAGAACTTAAACATTAGAATGCTTTGACCTTTGACCCTTAGCAGGGGAATTTTTTGCTCTTGCGCGTCAAAGTCGCTCGCGTCAAAGGGCTTTAGATGTTAATGTTAATGTTGGGGAGCCACCGCATCATGCTTTGCATCAGCAGCTGCTGGATCAGATCAAGACACAATATCTGAGCCATCAGAATGATATTGTCATCGATCGGGATACCGTGTTGCGTATCAATCGTATGTCGACGCGACGGCATCTTCTGAAGCGGGATCACAGCTGGCCACCGGTGGAACATGAGCAGGGAGTGGTGCAGGGAGGGATCACTGCCTCACCCACGCACAGCTTCGAGGTGCTGCGCGAGAAATTCAATAGTCCCACACGCATTGTGGAGCCGACGCCGCGAGAGCAGCGTCAGCAGCGTCCCTGGACTCCTAAGATGGAGACAGCACTGCAGGAACAGCAGCTGAACGCAGCTACACCCAAAGCAAAAGGTTTCTCCGCACCCGAAACTAAGGCAGCCGACTCCGATCTAGGTTTAGTTGCACCCAAATGCGAGTATTACGAACAGTTGATGCAACAACGCCCAACGAAGACAGCCACGCCCCCACAACGTCCAAGACTAAAGCGACAATCGTACTCCCTGGATCGAGGACGTGCACGTAAACGTGGCGTTGGTGCGAGTGGTGCTGCCACTGAGCTGCCGCCACCAAAGCCACGAAACGGAAAGAGCAGTGAAAACAAGATTGGAAATGGAAGTCCCATTGTGCAAAGACGTCGCATTCAATTGGCCACGGAGCTCAAGATCAGCTACGATGGCGACAGCGAGGAGGAGCCCAAGGTCAGCAAAGCCACATATGACATAGATTTGGAAACGGTACCACTGCCAGCAACGCCCAAAGAAAAGAAGACAGAGGCAGCTGTAGCCGCCAAGTCGCTGAGCTTGCCAAGAATCGTTGACAGCCTGGCACTTAAACAGCAGCAGCAGATGGCTCTTGCCTTAGCCACAATTGGTGGCGACGCATCTTCTTCGTCGCATCAGTTAGCCGAGAACGGTCGAATTATACCCATAACAGTTCAAGTTGAACCAGTTGACCGTCGGCTGCAGGCGGCGAGTGTTGAGCAGATTTACGATAACGCCTGCAGCTATTTGAAAATGACGCCACCCTCCGAAGAAGGTAGTCCTGCTGCTCCTGCGACATATGTGAGTGCCACCAGTGGCATCAAGTTGCAGCGACAGGATAGCGCCAGCAAGCCAGCAACAAGTTCCTGTATACCAACACCGCCACCCTTGCCACCACCAACTCCGGTTCAACGAGCCAAGCTAAGACCTCATGTTAAGGATCCGCCATCGCCTCAGCGACGACAGGGTGGCATCTACAGTCAGGATGTGCAGCATGAAGCCCACAAGGAGATAGCTCAACTTGAGGCGAAATACGTAAACATACAACAATCCATTACGGCGCATCTGCGTCAGATCGATGCGTATATGGAGAATGCCAAGACGGCGCTGCAGCGCACAGTGCAGGCAGCACCAATAGAACCGATAGAAACAACAACCAAACCAACAAAACCCGTTACTAGTAATACACCAAATGAATCCTGGGATATGTTTGCCTCACGTCAATCACCCATCTTGACCGTTGAAAGTCCTTTACAGGCAATTCTACGACAAATTTACTGCCGTGCCGCTGGCATACAAGTCTTGTCCAAGGATGAGGACACGGTGACAATGCCAGCCGAAGTCCTCGAAATGCCCGCTGAGAACGTGCCAATTGTGGAGCGAGCCTTAGAGGATCTGCATAAGATAGCCGTGGCACTAGATAGCTCGGATGAGCTCGCTCTGCTCCAAGTCGAGCATCAGACAAAGCCAATTGCAGCCAAGGCACAGCATGTACTCATCGAGGATGAGGACACGACCTCGGCATCGCTCATAAGTGTTGAGCAGGAGGAGGAGGAGGATATCAGCTTGGACTATCGTCATGTCTCCGATGTAATTGCAAACTATGAGCAGCTGTCCAACGCAACAAATCGCCAGGAAGACACTTTGTCCGAGCAGGTCAAAGAAAGCGAAGGGAAGGAGCTTAGGCAGGAACAGGAGCGGGAGGAGGAACAAAAGCAGAAGGAGCAATTAGAGCGAAAAAAGGAACAGAGGCAGAAATTTAAACAGTATCTAGAGCAGGCACAACTGCTTGTGAAAAGACAAAAGCAGGAGCAGGATTTAAAGAAGGAAAACCTAAAAAAAGAGGAGAAAGAAAAGCTGCACAAGGAGGAACAGCAAATGAACGAGAAGGAAAGAATAAAGAAGTTGGAAGAGCAGATTAAGAAGGAACACGAGAATGAAAGCAAAAAACCGGAGGATAATGAGACAAAGGACCTGTCGAAAAAGGAACAGGAACAATTCACTGCCCAAGCGAGAGAACCCACACAAACTGGAAGCCCTGGCTGTGCACACGAAACCCCAACAGGAATCCAGACTTGCCACAATCGTAACAGTCGCTGTTCGGTTTGTGGCGAGTGTCGCGACTCGCCACACGGCTGGGGCAAGCTCACCAAGGCTGATCAGTGGCGTTTCGATAATCTACACAATGAGCTGCTGGCCAATTATAAATCCACCTATGAGGTACGCAGTCCATACATCTCCAGACAAATATCCTGGGAGGATGCACAACAACAACAGCAGCAGCAGCCACAGCCAGTGGAACAAAAATCCAAGGATACAACAAAAGCACCGCTGCAACGTCAGCGCAGTGAGATTGAGATTGTGACCACAACACTTAAGCCAGACGATGCCAAAGATTGGCAGTTGAGTCGCTCGCCGAGTCCTTCACCCATGCGTAAATATCCCGCACCATTGATTGAGACAGCGCAACGTTGCAGCTCGCCCTTTGGCTTAAATGCGGTGCAACCGACATCCTCACCAACTCCAACTCCAAATCTAGAAGCTAAGTACGCTTATGTGCCACAGCTGGAGGGTCATAATATTGGACTGCTTGTGCGCACTGCCACCGAACCGTTGCAGCTATCCATGTCTAATTCGTCATCTTTGCTGGCTGCAACACCTCCTGCCACGCCTCGTTGCAATTCACAGCCACCGCCCTTTGAATTTCTCATGCAACATGGCCTGGGTTCACAGCTAGCCCAAAACGGTGCAGTAAGTTCTTCCCAGATGGATTTGGGTGGCGATGATTTGCCACATGCCACACGCGATTTTGGCATAAATCGTTCCTTTGATAATGTTTCGCCACGTCCCTATATAGGCATTGAAGGTGCGTCCACATATCTTTGATTTTTTTGTAGCATGAAGAGTCCTTGTGTCAGTCAACGTGTTTTTGTGGAGTGTTTTTGTAAGCCCAAAAGATGTGAAACGTTAAGTTAAAAGAGGAATAAACTAAATAATAATGTTTTCAGTTTAAGGATGATTGAGATCTTACAAGTTGTAGAAATACTATTTGAAATTGGGTATAAATTATACAGCCTTAAGATCATAGCTTCAATCTTCAAAGTTTTCTTCTTTGCTAATCGAATGATAGATTCATATGATTCATATTCTATAAAACATATTCTTTAACCAATTCTCACAGCGTTAACTAATTAATATATTTTATTTTTAGTACCGCCGAAAATTGACAGAAAGACAAAAGAAACAGAAAATATTTACCTAAAAATTAACAAAAAATTAAAAAAAAAAAAACCCAAGTAGTTTCAAGGCGTAGTCTAGGTCACACACAAAAATCTAACAATAAATATTTTCCTATTACTTGTCACTGTTTATTTAAAATGCCTTTTACAGGCAATAAATCAAACACTTCTTTAAGATCTAGCGTTTAAAAATATACCAAATCTATCAAACTATTAGTCACAAGCTCTAATTTGTACACACCATCGTTCTATGTAGGTACCATCCACTTTGTAGAGTCTTTAATCTTATCTATCAACCTAAATGCAAACTAATGAGTTCTGCTGCATCAGCTTTAACATTGTATATCTATGATCTTTGGCAGCAAACGCTACATAATTCATGTACATAAGTGTGTTTAACAAGCGAATAAGACACCTATTTGCTCATATAATATATGTATAGTACATATTGTATATAGTATGTATGGTATGAGTATTTTTACAAGATTGCTAATAATTTTAATGAGCCAACATTGTGTTGTCATACACCTGTGAAAATACGTTTAAAAACAGATTTATTTTCGACTTATTGTTAGCGCGCAAAGCTAAGACACAACGACTAGACAGGCACACAGTCAAACCCCCTAGGATAGATGGATTGACTGTATAATATCTATGAGCTGTATATACTCGAGTCACACACCCGTCGTATACGCAATGGATTTTTGCTTTCATTTGGCGACAAGTGAGAATTTTTCGTCCACCCACTTGACCATTAACCATAATGCCAAATGACAGTACTTTGTATACTGCAACGAACGAGTCACTATATTGCTAAGCGATTTATATAATCGAAAAACCAGAAACAAATACAAAATCTGTCTAAATCAGTATGAGTTTTGTATGAGTGTGTCGAGTCTACACCCTTGTGCAGTGGCAGGCAGTTCAAGGTGCGGCGCACATATCAAAGGTGTAAACAAAGAGAATGAGTGTAATGTTAAGAAACAGCTGCCTTCATTTCGAAGCATCATTAACAACAATTTAAATTGCACATCGTATTTAGCACACACAACGAACAATTTTCACCACAAGTAATTTTCATTTTCGCCAAAAACACAAAAACGAAGAAGGAAAACACTCATTCTAATTCTTCTACACACACACTCTCTCCCTCTCTCTCTCTCTCTCTCTGTCTCTCTGTCTTTGTACATATACACACTCATGCTAGTGGGGATTAGCTTTCGGAAAATAATTTCCTTAGCGTTTTTTGGTTTTTTTTTTGGGATGCCGTCTCACTTAGTAGCATACATCGAAGGCACAAAGATATCGCGCGGCCAACGCGAACGAAGAACGAACATTCGAAATAGAAATAGACAAGTTTTAATTGAAATTGATTTTTGAGATATATTTTATTTTGCTAAACGATCAATAAACCCGACAATTCGACCAAATTAAATAAATTCAAAAAAATAACTAGATAAATTAGATACCAAAACGAAACGCGCGCCAGCTGAAATACGAAATTCTTGTTGCCAATTAATATTCGAATATAATTATTTTCGTGTGGTGTTCCAATCGTAGCAACAACCTTCAGTAATCAAACGCAACAACTAATTAATTTGCATTGCATAACTATATTTGTTGTTGTTATTTTGTTCGCGCTGTGTGCATATATATATAGATATATAAACGTATAGAAAGGCAGCATCCATAATTCTCTTCACACAAATAAGAAAAAAAAATATATAAAATTTATTTTTACGCACGGCGCTCGATCATAAATAAAGTAGCCAGCATATAGCTCAGCTATTAAATTGAATTTATATAGAAAAGGTGAAAGAAAATTACACACAAAACAAAAATGGGTGCACAGTGGAGAGTTATAAACCAAAACTATAAGAATATGGAAGGTAAACACATATTGCATTTATTCTTTTAACTTTATTACTTAATCCTTAATTTTAAATCATATTTAAGAAAAGCAGCTAAAACACTTTGTTGCTGGCTTACACTGTTTTCGGATTTTATTATGGAAAGTTAAAGTCATAATTGCACAATTTATTGCTCAAAACAGCAGCTGCAAATCCTTCACTTAACAGCAGCAGCAGCAGCTTGTCAACATATGTTAAGCAGCAACATTAACAGCAGCGCTGTTAGCAACATGTTGCTTAAGCACAACAACACCCACAATATCCCTACGTATTTTTCGCATGAGCAATATGTCAATGCTGTCATCAATGTTGTTGTTGTTGTTGCTGTTGCTTCAGCTGTTGCTGTTGCAAATTCTTCGCGTTTGAATCGCGTCGCGTCTAAATTTAGATGCAATGACAACAGCGTATGATTTGCAATACGAAATTTAACGAAATTTCTCATCTTACTTTTTTGTGATTTTCTTTTTTTCACATCGTATATTGTAAAAATTTTAATTGGCTTAAATCATTTTCAAATTATTTGTCTTGCACTGAATCTTTAATATTTCTAAATGTGTGTGTGTGTGTGTGTATCATACCAAGGCCAACAAATACGCCCACGTCTGTGCGCGTGTTGTGGCCGCATTTTCACGTTGAATGTCTTATGTCTACCTCAAAAATGTATATATACATAACTCAAACAGTTGTTAATGCATTTATCTGCTCGCTCTCTCTCCCCTCTCTCTCTCTCTCTCTTTTTAGGCTACAAACGCGTCGCCTGGCCGCCAGCATCGGAGGAGCGTATTGTGCGTGAATTTACCCCACAACCGCAAACCCAAAGTCCGGCTCCAGGCAGCGGTGGCTACTATCCACAATCAGTTGCCCCGGCAACCAATGCCCCAATTGCTGCTGCTGCTTCACCTCAGGTAATTGTGCTGCAACGTGCCTCAAACAGAGACACAATTTTGTATATATAAAGAAACTACAAAGATTTAATTTAAGTTTAATTTAGTTTATATCAAAGTTTGTAAATACTGTGTATATATATAATGTAAATATAATTGTTATCGTACCTGCAACTGTCATTTGGGTAAAACTGGTGAGGCCAACACACACATGTATATAAGTACACGCTAAACTCCCACACAAACACACATACAAACATTCAAACTAACATAGAAAACTCACTGACAAACATTGCAGGGTCCCGTTTATAACAATGTACGAAACCAGCATCAACCACAACAACAACACCACCAACAACAACAACATCAACAGCAACCACAACAACAGCATCACGCACACAACAATGCACTATATGGCCAAACGACCACTAACTATGCGTCTAATGGTTATGCACCAGCAACAGTTGCTACTACCCCAAACCCATCTAATAACGATAACTATACCCAACAACAACAACAACAACCCGTCCAATACCAACAGGCTCAGTTTAATAGACAACGCTCGAGGGAGCCCACTGCACCCGCTGTTGATACCCATTATGCCCACCACCCACAGCAGCAGCAGCATCAGCAGCAGCATCAGCCACAGCAGCAACAACATCAACCAGCTTATCATGGTGGCTGGAAGCATATTGGTCCACCATTGGCAAAGACGCACAGCGATTTCAATGCTGGTGGCGTTGCGCCAGCAACAGCTTACCCAAACTATCAGCAGCAGCAGCCACAGCAAAGCAACAACACCATCATCAACAATATCAACAGCAGGTACCGTTTGGCTGACAATGGATTTATTGCCTGACTTTGGCATTGGCCCAGCGATGCAACAACAAATCTTTTGCTGCTGCTGTCTCTCTCTCTCTCTCTTTCTACTCTATTAACACAAAGCTGAGAATCCTTTTCTTTCTAACAATTGCGGGAAAAATGCGTGAACTGAAGTGGAAATCAAGAAAATCAAATTGCAACTGTACAAACTTGATTTTTCCGCATCTCAATTCACGTAAAGACCTTAGCGTAGAAATTTAGTTATAGTTGTTGCCGGCTTAATTCAACTGCTTATAGACAAACAAACATACATATCGTTACATATGGAAAAATATAACTTAAGCATAAACATTGTAGTTGCAATTAACCAAAAAATATATATATCTCTCTCTCATTCTTTCTCTTTATTCTGCTCTGCTTCTTTTATGCGCACAAACATATATATATATATTATAGCTGTAAACTGTGCTAATGCTTATTGATTGTTTGAAATTGTTCCCTCTTCCACCTGCCGCCTGGCTAATTAACCTTGCCTTACTTCTAGTCATAATACAACAACCTCTTAACTGTACAATTGTCTGATTTCTCTCTCACTCTCTTTCTCTCTGTTTACTGGGGACATGTGTTATAACTGTCACTGTTTGTGTTTATATCTGTTGCACTCGCACCCACACATCCATAACCTTGGCACCTTTGATATGTATATCCATGACTCGCATGTTTATTGTACAACAACAACAAACAATAACAACAACAATAGCCGCAGCAACAATATCGTGCACCATCCCACGATAACTACCAACAACAACAACAACAGCAGCAGCAACAGCCTGCTCCACAGCACTGGCAACAACAGCAGCAGCAGCATCCACAACAACAACAACAACAATATCAGGCTCCCTATCAGACGTCGCCATATCAGCAACAGCAACAACAACAGCCGCATCAACCCTATCCACAACAAAATGGTGGCGCTTACAATGCTCAACCACAATACAATTCTTATTCGCAGCCTCAACAACAACAACTGCAGCAGCAACAGCAGCAACATCAATTGCCCTACTCCCAGGATCAGCCAGATCAGCATGGGTATCGTGGCGCCAGTCCAGGCATCATCACTCTGCGCAAGGAGGCGCCCGTCTCACAGCAGCCACAGCCTGTCTACACTTCGCAGCCAGCCGCCGTCAACTATCGGGGTAAGTTTCAATTTCAAATTGTTATACAAGCATTATAAGCCAATTGCATAAATTTTTAGGAGGCAGCAAATTGCGCGGAGACATGAAATGGCCACCACAGGAGTATAAGGAAGCTGCTGTTAAGGAAAATGAGGAGCGTCGCTTGTTGGCATTGGGCCCCGTCTGCCGTCCCCGCAGAGTCAATCGTGTAAGTAATGCACGCTACGAAAAGGTATACTATATAATTACTAACTTTAAGAAATTTAGAAAAAACAAGCTTAAGGCCAAAGATTTTTGTAACTCTGCAAAAAGTTTGAACTGATTTTTATACTTAACTCAAGTCACTTTTTTTTTTATTCACTTTTGAAATTTTTTTATTACATATTTTTAAATTTAATTATAAACTAAAGCAGCATTTAACTTGAATCAAATTAGAAACATACCTATATAGTTTTCCTCGAAGATAAATTTAATCTATTCAGTTTAATAAAACTTCGTATTTTTTTAAATTGTTATTGATAGCTTTAATATTTAAGAAAACTTATTATAAAAAAAAAACATTTTCATTCATATTTTACAGGACTACACCAACTTCTTTGCCCAACACCAGCTGAACAACGCTTATCCGAGCTACAAGGTGCCACCAGGCACTCAACACATGTTCGCTTAAGTTGATGTCTCCAGGGAATTGAACTTTATAAATTCAACTCAAGGAAGGAAGAACTCTAAGATCAAAGGAGAAAGAAATTATATATATACCAATGGAACCCACTTCATATAATACTAAAAAAAAAAACGATCATGCATATGTTACTAAAACGAAAACTAACGAAATGAAACTCTATATAATATACAAAACTATATATTTATATATTGTTATACTAATTATAAAATTTTACTAACACAACAACTTTATATGCGTATCTATCTGTCAATCAATCTATCTATCTATCAATATTTATATAATTATGCCAAACGAAACGATTATCAGGGGGTACAAAGTACACCAAGAACTTTAACAAACAAAACTTAGAGCTCATATAAACTAACACAAATGTGAGTGTAATATATAATATGTTAAAGTGAAATGATTATATTTTTTTTAATGCTGCATAGATATTGGAGCATATATGCATAATATAAATAACAAAAATACTTTATATATTTAAGTTGAAAAACTAATACGAAAACGAAACCTAGCAAATGGAAATGGATATGATATGGAATATGAAACACTTTGTTATGATTATATATTATTTGTAAAAACGAACTAACATATCTATCAAAACTATTATTATTATTATATATTTATTCGCAATGTTTTACTATATAGACCGTGCCAAGCAGTTACGCTGAGAACTATATCCATTAGGTCTTGATTTAATATTATGTGTATTGGATTTAGTTAAATGTAAATTGAATCGATCAAAAGAGAGAAACCAAGCCCATATCATATTAACTCAAGACCTCTGGTCAGATTTCTAAGCGCTGCTTTTGAATCGCGTCTCATTTGTTAAACTAGTTTGAGTTTTGCTTGATTTTTGTTTATAAATATATATATATTATTTGTTCTATATATATATATGTTTATGATTATTTTTATTGTTAACGAGCATATGAAAAGAAAAAAATGTCAACAGACCGTTAAGTACTAAGTTATATGATACATAATTACGGCAGAAACTATCGTGAGTTTGTCGTAGATACTATATACATTAACAAAAAACAAAAACAAACATGTAAATACCCCGCAGCGATATCCCGAGGACCGCACAGCAATGTACTTCTCGCCGACAGGCAATCTAAAGTATGAGGATGCCTTTGCCTGTTGTTTCTAGCGATTTGATACGTTTGGTGCGAGTCCTTGGGAATCGTTCCGGATGAAATCCCAGACTTACCTAACATAATACTATTACAGACCAGCAATGTCAAATGATGAAATGATATAACGTTATATGTATACAAACAATTGTATGACAATAACTAAATGAAAACTATGAATACTAAAATCGCAAAATAAATGTCAAGTTTCTGATTACTTACGACGAGAATTGGATGCAAGTGTTTTCTTGGGTTTTTTTTTTTGGGTTTTTACAAATGATTTCACATTGCTCTTTATTGAAACTTTCGTATTACATTGCTAAAAACTATTATATTCACAATGATAATCATAATCGTAATTTTAATAGCATATTAGTAAATCGTATTAGTTTAAAATATAACTTAAAGAAGAGCCAAATCAATTCATTATGCTCAACAAGTTCTCCAGCTTGTAGTTGATTCTCGTTAGGCTTACTTATTACTTTTTTGTGGCACTTTTGTGTGTTTTGAAATTAAATTTCCACTTGTTGAAAATTAAATACAAATGAATAAGTTATGCGTTTGAAGGATGGACTAAAATTTCAATTATATACGATTATATTATTATTATTCAATAAAAAATTAGATCAATCGACAATAGCTACGTAATAATATAACGCTACAGTTTTTTCATTTTATACTCGTACATAGTATGTATTATTATTGTTATTAATTTTAAATGTGAAATCCTTCTTGGTGTAAAATATCGTTCAGCTACATTTTGTTTTCTGGTTTTGATGGAAAGCACATTTTTGAAGAAGGCTCTGGCTTTATTGAACATTATAGTATGTATATATAGTGTATTCGGTCGAACCTTGGCTTGATTAGTTTAAATTCAATACATCACGACAGTAGTAGCAGCATTCAATTAAGTTTCGCGCACAAAATTAACATCAACAAACAACGTCAGTTAAGATATATATATTGCTTTTAATTATGAGTTGGCTCTAGATCCATATTGCTGCTGCTGCTGCTACATGGTGCAGTTGCGCGGGCTTTGGCACTGGCACTGTCACTGCCACTGGCGGATGCTGATGCGGATGTTGTGGCTTTTGGACTCGACTCTTGCTTCGAGTTGCTGGAAGTGGAGGCAGCAGGATCTGCATCGTCAACATCATCATCTTCCTCCTTTATAAGCTTGCGCGCCAATTTAACAGCCTCAAATTCACGATAATGCGCCTTGCGACGCCGCTCAAATTCACGACGTCGTTCTGCAAAATGGTTACACAATAGTTAATCGAGTCCTTGTTTGTTTCGTTTGTTTTGATATCGCTTACGTCGCTCCTCTTCGCTAATGGGCTGCTCATCGCCGGAAGAACCTTCATCGTCAATGCTTTGGGAAGACTGTTGTGTTGTGGCCGCAATGCGTAGTCTAAAAGGATAATCGCTTAGTAAACTCACATAGTATATATTGTAGGCAAGGCTATTTATATACTTCTCCACCAGTAGCTCGGTGTCCAGTTCGTCTCTATTTTCGTTGAATGACTCTGTGTAGTTGTATGGTGTATTTGGCTCATCGATTTTCATATGCCCATAGTCCTTATCGGCAGGATGAAACGTTTGCAATACATTAAGCTCATCAAACTTGGCACTTTTGCGAAAACTGCGAACGGCGAAAAAAAGTTTAGTCTGTGTATGGAAAGGTCAAAAGTTTATTGTGGTGCTTACCTGGCGCCGGACTTGTCAAAACTGCGCGAAGTCTTTAAAATGCCCTTGCAGGGTAGCTGTGGACTGGGATTGTTTTGCATCTTGATCTGATCTCACTAACTATAGCTAGAAATACACACATATAAAGTTAATTAGTGTATGTAAATTTGCGCAGTTACGTCAATATAGTATAGAGATTTAGTTAAATGATGAATCACAGCAGTAATTGTAATCAAATGGCATTATAGGCTTAAAATGCGCTAACTGTGTGGACAAAGGCAAGGCAGGTAAATTCGCGGCACTTACGACACCTTTCAGCGGCGGTTAACTTGGTGCCCTTGAGGGGGGTCGCGCCCTGCCACCCACCGGGGCTGATGCCGCCGCTGTTGCTGCCGCCACCTTCGCATGTGGCATTTACAACGCCCTTTAGTTTGGCCTTTACTTTACTGCGTGCTTTTCTATTTTTTTTTGGTGCTTTTGTCTGATTTGTTTTTACAAAACTTACATTGTTCTTAGGATTTTATAAGCCAAAATGCCGCAGCTGTTTTGGTAAATTGCACTGTGCAATTTTACGCCTCACAAAAGCAGATTTGCAAACACATTTAAATCACAAGTGTTATTGTTGCGATCCGCTGTTGCTGTACTTAATTTGGTTGTATTCAATGTTGTTTTTAAAGCGCACTAACCGTTTGAACAAATTACCGCTATTTAATTTTGATATTCAATTTATTTCTATTTTGTATTATTAAGAATGCGTCTGCTAAGGGGCGCTGTTAACTCCAGAGTGTTAGATGTTCAATAACAGTGTGTGTGTGCTGTAAGCTATCGATGTTGTTGCAAGAGATGAGAGATGTGCGATATTTTTAGCCGTGAAATTAATTTATATGCATTGGATCAAGTTTTGCAATAAGTAAAATTGATATTATGTGCGCTAAATATGCACAATTTTGTAACTTTCAATTATAGTTTTGCTTAAACAAACGCGTTATTATTTTTTATTAACAGCACTTCGTTTAACGCAATTTACTGCTCCTGCTAATTAACATTCAAAAAAGCTGTGCGTTGCTAACACTAAAGCTGTTCCATTGTCTTACAAGAAATGCTAAGTTTAACGAACTTTCTGTAAAAAACTAATGAGCAAACTATATGGAATGTTTCTAGTGTTTACTACGCGCTATAAATAAGTATCAATAATGATTATATTGCAATCAAAATTAGCCAACGTGATCTTTTATGATAAGAAACTGGGGCTACAACAAAAGCGATTAACCTGTTCTTAAGCACTGACTAATCGCAAAAACAGGTTAACTACTGCCACCAAAAAAAAAGTATCTTATCGCATTTAAGGAATGACCATTTGCTTGCTCCCCCAACATATGTTAATCCATCGATTTGTTAGTCCGCATTCAAAATTCAAAATGAGCAGCAGCATTGTTTCCTCCGGAATACGTCCCCTCAGCGATAGTCTTTTACTCAAAGCCGTTGAGGAGTTAAACGAAGTTCCTTCTCGTACATCGACCGATATTGATGTTCTTCGCAATTGGCTTCAAAAGCAACCACACCTTTCCTCCTGCCTCACGGACCAGTTTCTGCTTGGTTTCTTGCGTGGCAGTAAATTCAGTTTGGAAAAAGCAAAGCTAAAGATTGATCGGTATTATACACTCCAGGCGGACATACCTGAAGTATTCAATAAATTTCGAGTAGCAGACGATCCGCAGGTGCTGGAGATCCTTCGCTTGGGGTGGGTATAATGAAAACCAAAACTCCTGCCAAATTTTTATCACTCTCTTTCGTTTTAGAATCATTCTGCGCATACCCTTGGATGATAACGATGTTGGCCCTGCGGTTACAATAATAAGAGCCGGATCCTATGACAACAGCAAGTATAAGTTCGAGGACATCATTCGAGTTGGATCGATGTTTGGCGAGATTATGATGCTGGATGATGACAATGCCAATGTCAGTGGCTATATCGAGATAATGGATATGACTGGAGTAACGGGCGGCAATTTCTTTGCTCTGCCGCCACATTTGTTGAGCAAGATTTCGGCGTTTGCGGATGATGCAATGCCCATCCGACAGAAGGGTATACATTTCATCAATGTACCCGAGTTCTTTGAAAGTGGTTTTAATACCCTGCGCTCCTTCTTCCCCGATAAGAAGAAGAAACGAGTAAGTTAAAGAGATTCACTTGTGATGTTTGTCTGTAAAAAATACTTCCTGTCCTCAGGTCTCTGTCAGTTCCGATCCGGAGGCCATATATGAGTGTGTTAGTCGCAAGTATTTGCCACAGGAATACGGTGGTACCAAAGGCACCATACAGGACATTATTGATCAAATGGAGGTCAAGTTGTTTAGCTACCGGGATCACTTTGAGCAATCCCGTCACTTTGGCACTAACGAAAAACTAAGAGAAGATAATTCTGGAACTATTAACAGGCCGAGCAGCTTTGGTATGGAAGGTTCATTTCGCAAGTTAGATATCGACTGAAATAAAATTAAAAACAATAGATTGTATTTGAAGCAATAAATTTAATGAATTTATACTCTTCATGTTCGCAAATTTTCTTTCTCTTTGCCTTGAAGAGTGGCCCACTATCTTATCTAAGTATTGATTATAATTATATTATTCTTATGCTGACCGATTAATCCACCGCGGAAACAAAGAATTTCAGTTGTGAACTAACATTCAGACCTAATCAACATGCCATCGATTCGTCCGCTTCAGCCAGAGCTACAAAAGGTGGCCATCGAGCAGCTGAACGAGGTGCCACAGCGTCTGGATCAGGATGTTGCTGCACTGCGATTGTGGATCGAACAGCAGCCGCATTTAAAGGCACGCAGCGATGATCAGTTTTTGGTTAACTTTCTGCGTGGCTGCAAATTCAGTTTGGAAAAGACCAAATACAAAATGGATCGTTTCTATGCGCTGCGCACCAAATATCCCGAGTACTTTATCGGTCACAATGTCGATGTGGATAAGTTGTTGACCTTGTTTCGATTTGGGTTAGTTTGTTTGTTCTTCAACTGAATATACAGCTGGTTAAATATACCATTTTTAGCACGGCGTTAGCTTTACCACGACCACTGCATGAGAACGGACCACGCATAATCCTTATCAGAATGTCCGCCTATGACCCAGAGTTGTTTAACTTTATGGACATCAATCGGGCCGGTGGACTAATGCATCAAATAATGCTCAACGAGGATGATGATGCTATTGTCAATGGCTGCATAAATGTGTTGGATTTGAGCAATGTTAAGACAGGACATTTCCTACAAATGACTCCCACATTGTCGAAAAGATTGACTGTGTTTCAGGAGGAGGCATTACCCATGCGCACCAAGGGAACACATTTCATAAATACACCAGGCGGTTTTGATACCATATTCAACATGTTTAAGCCCATGATGTCCAAGAAACAACAGGAGAGAGTAAGTAAACAAAGGAACTGAAACAAACGGACTACTTTATATACTCCTTCTTTTGCCCCAGCTCTATGTGCACGGCAGCAATTTGGAGTCCCTGTACAAACAAATACCTCAGAAGTATTTACCCGTTGAGTATGGCGGTGAAAATGGTTCGATACCGGAAATAATCAAGGAGTGGGAGGAACGCATTGATGCAAATCGTAATTATTGGCTGGAAGAGAACAATTATGGCACCAATGAACGATTGCGACAGGGAAAACCTGTGGATTTCGAAAGCATGTTTGGATTGGAGGGTTCCTTTAGGCAATTGAATGTTGATTGATGCTATAAATAACAAAGAATTTCTTATCTATATCTTAAGCTTTCGATGTTTTGTAGATTATACTTATCAACTTTTGATAATGATTAATTGCAGTGTATTTAAATATATAGCAATGCATATCTTGTGTAGTAACAACTTTTAACAAAGAGACAGACAAACAGCTGCTCAGGAGAACACGTGAACTGAGATATAGGCAAAAAGTAAACAAAAACTTTTCCCAAATATTCTTATGCATAGATGAAAACAAAAATAAAACACTCGACCGCAGATTGCCGATCGGAGAAAATGTTTTCAGTAATCTTTGGAGAGTCGTCGGGATCGGTCCATGTGCGTATACATATCGGAAATGTCGGAAAAATCAACACACACAGCATGAATTGACTTTTGGAAATATAAAGACAGAAAAAAAAAGTGTTTTATTTTCAAACAATAATGTAAATGAGATGCCATAAAATATCCAATCTGTTCATAAATTGTTCAAAGTTAATTGCCCATCCAGAAATCAAATGGAATCAAAGATACTAATTATTCGGGCTTGTTATGTAGTTTTCTTCACTTGGAAAAAATATATATATCTCTATATATATTTAGTATGTCTGTGGTTTGTTGTGCCATTCTGGGAAGTATTTTGACTATGAAAAGTAAAAATCTCTGTTGCTTCTGTTTGTGTCTTTCTGTCCGTTTGTCCGCTTGTACGTTTGTCTGTTCGCAACGATGATGAGATGGATGGACGTTCCTTTATAAATAGTTTCCATAGTTTTCGCTCCCTCGCTAGCCACTTACCCCCGACCTTGCCAGCCTAGCGAGTCGGCTAAATAAATATTTAGACAAATAATGTAATGTACAAGTTTATGTGTGTGTTTAGGAGGGATTGGATCTGTGTAAGGGGTTTCCCACCTGCAGGTTTTAACGAGTGACTTGAGGACCTGCGATTTATTCTTTATTTTGACTTTTTTTAACTTAAGAATTTTATTTAAAATTGTGAAGATAGGGAAATTCCCAGTCGACGCTGAGAAAAGTATTTTAATTCTTAGTTTGACTTCTCACAATTTGTTAGCAGTGTTGCGTAAAATTGGCTAAAAGGGAAAGAGGCCGGAAACGTAGCCGCTAAGGTGGGCTACGATGTCGGCGAAACGGGCACAAACCCTGCCACCGCACATGTTAGAGCCCGAAAAACCGAAACGTGGACGCTGTGTGGCTGCCATCTGTTTCTCGTGGAAGGTAATCACCTGCATCGTTTCTCATGTGCTGCTCGTTGCGCTTGTGGTCTCCTATTGCGTGGGCGGCGCCTACTTGTTCCAGCATCTCGAGCGACCACACGAAATTGAGGTGAAATTGCACACAAGACATAATTAGCGGAAAACTGACTGAATATACTTGTCGTCTCTGCAGGTGAAGAGGGATATTCAGAATTTGCGCTTCAATCTCACCGAACGCATCTGGCTGCTCTCTGACGATGCTCTGGTGCTGCGGGAGAATGATTGGATGGCAAATGTCAGCAAGCATTTGGCCCACTTTGAGCAGCAAATATTGACTGCAATTAAGGCCGATGGCTGGGATGGTGACGAGGATGTTCTCAAATCCCAATGGACCTTTGCCGGCTCACTATTCTATTCCATCATCGTGATAACAACAATCGGTGAGTACCACTTAACAAAAAGGTTATAATACATTTAATGGTTAACTATTTATTCGCACTAAACATACATCTAAACCTAAATCATTATATAATACTAATGAATACTAAAGGGCAGTGAGGGCGAGTGTTGGGTAGAGTTAAGGAAAAACTTTAGTTAAACCTTCTTACTTAGTTTGTCATTAACTGACGCTGGTGCTATGACCACAGACTTGGCACTCTTGCCCTCGGCAACTGCTGGTCCCTTCTCATCGAAGCCAAAGGCACTGGGTCCAAAATTGCCACCAAAGCCTGTCGGTGTCAGTCCTTGCTGGCCCTGGCCAAAGCCAGCCAGACCATAGCCCTCTGTGTACTGTGGTCCACCATACTGATTCGACGGATACTGTCCGGCACCGGGATATTGTCCGCCAGATGATGCAAATTGATTGTTGTTAAAATTTGTGCCAGCTCCGGGAAAGCCTCCGAATGGATATTGATTGCCAGCGCCGGGAAATTGACCCTGTCCCTGACCCTGGCCCAATCCGAAGCCGGACTGCGCTCCAGGATAACCGCCACCCACTCCAGGGTAAGCTGATCCACCGAAACCACCAAAGTTGCCTTGATAGCCACCAAGACCCTGTCCTTGTCCCTGTCCCTGTCCGAATCCTATGCCATTCTGGCCGCCACCAAATCCAATGCTCGGCTGATAGATATTGGGGTAGATTGGCTGTCTACCAATAATTCCAGTGGGTCCTCCAGGACCGACAAGCACACCAGGACTGCCACCACCAGCAAAGCCACCCAATCCACCTCCAAATTGACCGCCATTTGCTTGACTTCCAAACTGTCCAGCACTACCGAATCCACCAAAGGGATTGCCACTGGCATAGGGATTGAACTGACGTGTGCCCACCTTGGGTGAGGTTGCTACCGTTGGGTCCGCATCCACATAATCCTCGATCTCATCGTTTTCGGGCTGTCCGGGCAAAGGTCTCCTCGTCGTTGGCTCTCGCCTCGACTGCTGCTCGTGCGTTTGCCTCGAGGATGTAGCAATGCGATCGATGTCATTATCCTTAAATGCACGCTCCCTTCGACTATTTGTGCGCCAAACCCAATGATCTTCACTTGATCTCGCTGCCACCAGGGCCACTTGACATATCAAAGCCAACGTGATGAGGCAATCTTTTCGCATGATTTCGCAAGATTCACTTGGGCACTGGCCTTTATTCCTATCGTTCTTGTTGTTGTTGTGGAGTTGTTCACACACTGACCCGTATTTTTCGCTTGGTTGGGACTTGCGCTCGTGTATAGCGTTGTTATGAGAATAATTCGGCAATGCGAGCGGCACACGCTACTTATATAACAATGGGCCAAAAAACAACAAAACGACGACGCACAAAATCACTCGACTGTGGCTGAGGCCGAGGTGCAGTTGGTAGGGGGACAGATCGAAAAAGGTGAGGCAGGTGCGGCACTGTGCGGCACAGTGGAACCACTAGCTAACTGACGCATTTCTTTGTTAATAAGAACAGAGTTTTGCTTCCTAATCTAAATCTTTATTTAATGACACCTTTTAATTTTGTGGTTAATGCTTTCAGGAAAGGTTTTCAGTATTTTGCATTCTCAAAAAAGAATTGTTAATCACTCAACGTTCTTAGATTTTTTATATACATTTGGCGAAGAATTTGTTGTTATCATAAACATTGCTCCACTGTGCTCCAGTATCAACAACAAATGAATCAACGCAAACCAAACAAAACAAACAAATAAACAAGCAGAGAGAGACAGACAGACAGACAGACAGAGAGTGATGATCGTGGCAGACGCAGTCGCAGACAAGACACGCCAGATTTAACAGCAATCAGCGATCTGCGATCAGCGATTCCGTTTGATCGCCGGGCACGCAGCACACGTATTTAGCATTGATTCATCCATGCCAAAGAAATAACCAAACCGCAAAACAAAAACTGAGGAGCATGATCTGTGCTCACTGAACGCACTCATGCCATGCAGTGCCGCCCAGGAACTTGCAGCAATCCAATGGTCACGTTGAAATCACATAAATATTGAAGTGCCTCACGATCGTTTGATCGTTTTGTAATTGCTTGTTAGAGTCGTTGATGAAGGGTTATTCTACATTACAAAACGCTTTCCTGGAAATTATAATGAGTTGACAGATTTTGACCAGAGCATTCAATCGGATTTTTACTACATTATAATGATATGATATTGCATATTGGTATAGTATATTTCTGGCTTATCATTCAGAGCGTGCAGTCATAGGTCAGTTTTAGTATAAAATTTTGTAGTTAATTTTTCGGCTCGATAGAGCACCATCCATGACCTCTAAAATGGATATGGATTTTGGGTTTAGGAACGTAATCAAAAGTTTGAATTTGACAGCAAGGTCAAACGCGACTGACCGGAGATGAGTATTTAAACTTGTTTTAGATTGATGATGGGAACTTTTTGCACAATTTCCCAATATAGATTTATATAGTAGTTATTATTTTAACTTGAATTGTTCTTTTATATGTTTTTTGGTTTCAGTTGTTTTGAGTTTCTGTGAGTTTAATGACCGACGCTTTTTTGGGTCTGTGCTAACAAATCCATTATCTAACATATTAACAAAAAATCATGGACTCTAGGCGAATGCGAAATGCAAATACTTCCGCATTTCCGCAAATTTATCTTGAAGCGGCATAACTTGAAACGCCTTTTACGTACAACAAGTACAAGTGTTTTTTTTATTATTTATTTTTTGGTTGTGCGTGGGAGACGCTAATAGATTAGCTTCTAAAAGTGGGGCGATTAGACACGTTGCGCCCATTAGTAATTCCCACAATATTTGGTTATTTGCTAGCTGGCATAAATATTCCGATAAAGTTCAAGGCAGTTGCTGAGTCAAGAAACTAACACATCATACATAATATGTAAGTAAAGAGGTTTTTGTCCAAGTTAATAATAATAATAATAAATTAAGGGATTTTCTTACTACAGAGAGAAAAGCATGGAAGGCAATGGGCCGCCGCTTCGCTAATGGTTTAGTTTAAAATCTTCTAAAGTCAAAATGTTTGAATCACTGCCAGCAATATAGTTCTAGAAGCCTGTTTTAATGTTTTAGTTTTTAATGAACTAAATAAACAAATAAAAATATTTCTCTTTTCTAAAACTAACGATTATTCCCTTTAAAAAAATACTCAATTTTCTATTTAATTTTTGTAACTGCCAACTTTGAACTGTGGACAGGCTATGGCCACATATCACCGCGCACGGACTGGGGCAAGGTGACAACGATATTTTATGCCATCGTTGGGATTCCATTGATGCTGCTCTGTCTGTCAAACATTGGAGATGTGATGGCCACATCGTTTCGGTGCGTAAACTCACTTATTGCCCCTTATTAGAGTTGATTAAAGTGTCATGCAGTTTCCTCTACTGGCGCATCTGTTGCTATGTATGCACCCGCACTGCCAAGCGGCCAAGGAATCCCCGCTCACGACCGAGATCAATGCGTATGCGTCAGCCGCGCGTGACGTCACGTTCACAGCCGCCGCCATCGTTTCGTCGCTCCATGAAGATGACACAGCGCTCGAATAATGATTCCGGATTCGGTCCGTCTATGGGGCATGCCTACTCTGATCCAGAGCTGCGCAACTATGGTCGTGGCTATAATGATCGTGATCGGGATCGCGATCGTAACTTTGGCGGCCATAGAGGTAATGGAGGTGGACGACAACATCGCAATCAGCCCTATCATGTGCCACTGCAGCATGAGCCGCGCCAGCGCCACACCATCTACGGAGATGGGGACTACGAGACACAAACCCTTAACCGTTCCAATCGCTATAGCAGCCGACAGCGACAGAGGGATAGGATGCGGGGTCGGCATACGGTGGAGCGGGAACGTTACTCCAGAACACACATTGATGATTTTGGGGATGATTTCGGTGATATGCAACCCTCGGCCAAGCGTGCAGCTAGTGCGAGATCGGTGCGATCTCCACAGCATCAGGAGACGCGTGCCGTTCGAGAACTGCATCGACTTCACTCAACACCTGGACGTGGCCGTGCCAAGTCTGTGGATCCGCGTCATGCTCCGCCCTCGTCACACTACGAGGATGTGGATGAGGATGTGGTGCGCAAGACACCCATCATACCCAATCGTTATGCCCTCGACGATGATGAGGATTTTGCAGGCAATGGATACAAGCCAAGAAATGCGCCACGAAGCCAATCCATGCCAAGATCAGCGCATCGCCAGCGCCAGCGTCAACTAGATTTGGAACGTGAGCGTTCTCCACAACCACAACGACAGCCACAACAGCATCACCAACACCATCATCAGCAACGCCCCAATGGACGACGTGCTGGCAGTCTGGGTCGTCAACCTTCAATCTATGGCAATCATCTGGAGCCGCCGGATTATGATGCTGCACCAAGGAATCGACGCGGACGATCGCCACGACACGATGACTACGTGGAGGAGAGTTTCGATGAGCTGTCCATGTGCGATGACAACGGTCACTACGAGGATTATCCAGTGCGTCACAGGTCACGCAGTCGGGAGCCAAGACGCGAACGTAGACGGGAACGAAGACTTCCGCCCTCGCCGCGTATTATGTCGCCGATGGGTTTTCATGTGCAGCGACAAATCCGTCGACGACCCAGCTATGATTACGATGATGAGGACTCCATGTATGGGGATGAGAATGGTGATAGATTTGAGCTGGTGCCCAAGGATCGACCGGTGCCCATTTGGCTATGCGTTTTTCTTGTTGTCAGCTACATTCTGGGCGGTGCAGCGCTGTTTGCCTTCTGGGAGCAGTGGTCCTTCCTAGACTCGGCCTACTTCTGCTTCATAACCTTGACCACAATTGGTGAGTTTTATCTTGATTCCCAGTGCATCGAAATCTAACCTTTCGTGCTTAAAACTTTAGGCTTTGGTGATTTTGTGCCTGCCAAGGGCGTCAAGGATGAATCGGAGCAGTCTATTGCATATTGTTCATTGTACCTGCTTTTTGGCATCGCCTTGCTCGCCATGAGTTTCAATTTGGTGCAGGAGGAATTCATAGCTAATGTTAAAGAGGTGGCCAGACGGCTCGGCATACTCCAGGACGATGATGAGGAGGAACAAGACGACTAAAGTCGTCTTCAAAACATAAACTTTGGATAGTAGTTTAATAAATTATTGGCTTTAGATTTAAGGAATATTACAAGTTTATATTATTTCAGAAGTTTGTTTTCTCTTTTCTAAAATGCTTTCAGACTCGACAGAAAAACAACATGTTGAACTTTCACTGTGGGACAGATGTGTTTATTAAAAGAAACAAGAAGTATGTGCAAATCGAAAAAAGAATTGATTCATATTCAAAGTACAAAGAAAAGAATTGCTCCAATTAGCGACTTATGATATTTATAACTGGGATACTGTTTGATATTGGATTTAGGCCAAATTCTCTTTGTTGTGCTGTCATGAAGAGAAATGAAGTGAATTATTGATTGTTGTAGCATTTAACAAGTTTTACAACTCACCCTTTTAAAGGCAGGCGAACCGAGCGGTGAATTGCGTGGCGAAGCTTTGTTGGGCGTCAGGGAACGGGATAAGGAGGTGCTGCGCGGCTTGGCAAGCTGCGGTTTTAGTGAATTGGCGCTGCGTGAAGGGGCGCTGCCGTTACGTGAACCACGTTGCTTATCAACAGCCTCAATGGGCGTGGAATTCATAATCGTTTCCGTTTCGGATAGCTCCTGCACGGAGATCAGTGACTCCTGTTCGGGTTCGTCTTCACTGCCCTGAAGTGAATGAAATGCATATTAGTTATGGAAAGATGTAACGAATCAGTTTTACAACTAACCTCATCAATGGTGGCTGTGGTGTCCAGATCTGACCAGTCATGCTCCTGGCGATAGCGACGCACAATATTCTGATGTGGCGACGTGGCAACCAGTGTGCGTGGATACACAAAGTCACGCTTCGAAGGTGTTGTGCCAGTGGGAGCATATGTTTTCAATTCATTTTGATGGAAATGCGAAAGGTCGGAATGGCAAGTATCAATCTGTTGCCGCTGCACCAATGCATGCTGATATGTTTGCTCCGCCAGCTTGGCAACAAGATCGGCCGTGATAGCCGCATGTCCACCGCCCAGCTGCACATCATCGGTCATAATCTGATGGCTCTGTTCCATGGCCGAGCTTAGTTGTTTCTGCTGGTCGTCACGCATCAGTTGGGCACGCTCCTCGCTGGCGGCGCACATCTCACGAAGTTGCTGCTCATGATTACGAACCGTTTGAGTGCTGAGCTCAGCCTGTTTGGCACTCTCCTTGGTGAGATTCTCTAGCTGCATCTGCAGCGTTGAACACTTGGCCACGCCCTGATCGACACAGAGTACAGCACTTTGCAGTTGGTTACACAGCTCATCGCGTGCTGCTTGTGCGGCTACAGAACCCTCCATGGCAAAGGCTTGCATACTGTTGCCAGTAAGCTGTGCCTGCTCATTGATTGCCACATGGCTGCGCTTTAGTTGTCCAACACGTGTGCCCATACTAACTGTATTCTTGGCACGCTGCTGCTGCAGCTGCTCCAACTGCCTTATTAGTGCCTCTTCTTGCTGTGCCAGCTCCCGCTCGTAGGCCAGCTCTGCCTGTAGCTGCTGCAGTTGTTCTGCATCGGGTGCACTGAGAGCCGTCAACTGATGCAGTTGCTCTTGCACCTGAACCACATGCTGCTGCAGCGCCTTCGCATTGCGCTCAATGATTGGCGAGAAGCTATCGCGCATGCTGTCCAGGGCCGCCCTGTGACGCTCATTATTATCCTGCAGCTCCTGCAAGTTACCCATAATATCTTCACTTAGTTGCGCCTTGCGCAGCTGCATGTGCTCCACGAGCTGCGCCACCAGCGCCTTGCAATGTCCATCTTCGCTGCTTGTCAAAGCTGCTGCAAACTGCGCCTGCAGCTGGCCATGTGCCGTCAAGGCCTCCGAGCAAATGAAACGCAAGTTGTCAATGCTTTGCCTAGCATTTGCCACAAGACGCTGATGCACAGTGGTGCAATTGTCTAACGAAGGGGGGAAAGAAACACTTACGTTAGTTAATTATAAACTATTAATATGTTAATGTGTAGCTTACCCAGCTCCTCAGTCAGCTGTTGGGTAGCGCTTTGCTGTTGGTCCTGGTACTGATTGAGGCTGCCATCGAGCACATCAAGATTATCGCGCATGCGTTCAGTGAATTGTTCGCAAGTGCTGCGAATCTTTTCATCGACGTGACGGCGCCGCTCGATGGTGCCATGCAGCTGATGCGTATCACCGGTAGCCAAGTCAGCTGCCTCGAGTATTTGATGAGCTTGAGTGGTCAATTGCTCCTCCGTTTTCACGTGCGATTGGACAATCTGTTTTTTCTCCTTGTAGCGCCGCTTGGTCTTGGTCAGGACTTTCTTGGTGAGCAGCAGGGAGCCTTTGGTATCGGTTAGATGCTGTTCGGTGCGTGTGAGCTTTTGGGTCTTTTTAACCAGATTCATGCTGACCTCGTTGAAGATCTTCTCTTTGTTTTGCAATTCATCCTTGAGCGCCTTGAGCAGCATCATCTTTTCATTCAACTCGCGTGTCTGCGAGTCCATTTTCAGCGTTAGCTCATTGTAGGTCTCCTCGGCCAGGTAGATGCCATTCTTGTCACGTGCCGCCATCAGATCCCGCTTCAGCTTATCAATCTCCTCGGTGTACTCCTTGAGTACCGTCTTCTTGGTTAGTTTCTGATTGACCTCTGGTCTATTCTGTATGTTCTTGGCACGATGCGCATACTCCAGGGTGCTGAGTGTCTCCTCGATGTCCTTGTGCCCCGGCGAGATGGTGGCTATAATCGATGTCTTTGTTCGTCCGCCCAACGACTCCTGCAGCAGACGAGTCAGCTTGGACTCGCGATAGGGCACATGGGGTGCTCGATCAACCAGAGCGGTTATCACACGTCCCAGTGTTAAGAGGCTCTGGTTTATGTTGACTGTTTCACGCACTCGAATGCCCTTCTCATTGCCCGCCTTCGAGACGTTCTCACTGCCCGCCAAATCGACCAGATTTAGTTTGCCAATCTTAAGCATTTCTTCGCCATCCATGCCATTTTCACGTATGTGGACCACAATCGAGAAGACTGTGTGGGATCGCGACGATTGGGCATTCATCAGCGTGGTAGCCGTCTTTCGACGCTCCTTGCCCTTCTCCAGCAGCTTGTACACATCGTCCTTGCTATGCACGGGTATCTCCTCCAATCCCTGTATGATCACCGAACCCTTCTTTGTGCTGTCATCAAAGATGCGTATCTTGGTGTTGTCATCCGTCGAGAGCAGATCGCATAGCTCTTCGTTGTAAAGCTCCAAATAAGAGATGCGCATCGTGTACTCCAGCTCCATCATGCGTAGCTCATCGAACAGATGACTCAGCGCACGCGGTATAATGCCAATTTCCGAGTCCTAAACAAAACAAGAGGCGGAACCCAATTAGTCAAAAAATTTGTTTTGTCTTAGAAATTCTTGGAAATCAACAAAAACTTGTTATGCGCCTTTCTCAATACAAATAGTTAAATAGGGTATATTGGTTTTGTCAGTATTTTTGTTAAATATATGTATATGTGAAAGAAGGTATATTTAATTTTTAGAAATGGGGAAAGATAAGCCTTTGCCAAGCTCGTATACATATATTCTACTATAAAGCTGATTAAAGGGTATTTGTTAGTCGGTCACCCTGTGCAACTTTTTTTTTGTTGCCATCCTTGCAGGTCAAAATTTTTGTCCTAAGCAAACGCAACTGTACAAAACGAATAAGCGCAAATATTTCACATATCTATGTATATACAATTTGTATCTAACTTACGTCTTCCCAGGATGATTTTAGCTCTGCACACTCATTGCCCACCATTGTGTGGGTTTTGCCAGTGCCCGTCTGGCCGTAGGCAAACACCGTGCAATTATAGCCCGACAGCACTTCCTCAATGAGGGGCGCCACAACAGTTGAGTAGACATCGCATTGGCGCGATTCCGGTCCGAAGGTGCGATCGAATGTAAACTTCTTTGTTAGCTTCGAATCGAAAGTGTGCCTGGTGACAATTTCTCGTGGCGTCATCACATCCACAACTTCAGCAGAGCGAATGCATCGTTCGCGCGTATTTAAGGGTCTGCAAAACAACATAAAAAATATAACAAGATCACCAAAGAAAAAGAGTGGACGTCGGATTTACTCACCTGACGCGCACATAGACTTGAATGTTTTGATTTGATTTGCGCGGCTGCAGCGGCTGCATTTGGCGCGAGCCATTCGCACTCGATGTTAAATCCATATCCAGAATATGACGCCAAGCACTTTTTTTTTCCAAATAACTGTAGTTTACTTATTTATGTGTGAGTGCACTTATTGTGTGACAGTTAAACACTGCACAGTGATCACGAGTAAGTTAAGGAATCAATTTCACAGTATATTTATTAATATATTAGACACAATTTAATACATTTTCAATAAACTTATGACAAATTAATACAAGCCGATTGGCTGATCGCGTCGTCCGTTCGATTTTAAATGCTGCAAAAAATGTTCTTGCACATTGAAGACGTGTACACACTGGTCAAATAATTTTATACGTTTGCATACACTGGTATGTTTGATTTTGTGGTGATACATAAATATTTTCACAGTTTTCTCGGATTTAAAATTAACATGTCGGTTTTATTTAATTTCCTTATATTATTGATATTTTTCCATGCAATTTTAGCAGCGAAAGTATCGCACAAATCTAAGCTGCTCGCAAATCCGGCCAGAGGGCGCCAGCAGAAACTATCGATATGGAATCGATTGTGCTCTAGTGTTTTGTGTGAGTGTTTGTGCCTTCGTCATCTTGTTCTAAGTTTAAGTTTTAAGAAAAATTTGCTATGTCTATAGCCGTGTTTAAGTACTACTAATAAAATAAAATAAAAAAAATAGCTGCCACTGAAAGGACCGCCACAGCGCACACAAGGCGTCTTTAGCTTCAAGGCTGTGACGACATAATCACCTTTTTATCGACGTTGTTGTTCTTTTAACCACTGCCGGTGCTCCAGTTTGCTTGTGTGCGTGTGTGTGTGTGCACAGTGGGCAGAACTATTGATGCTAACCAGTAAGAGAAAAACAACAATTTAAATTTAAAGTTATCCAACTTGTGTTTTCTCTTATAGGCGGCAACATGGACAGCGAAATGAGTGCATTCGATGTTCACGATGACATGAACCTGTACATAACGCAGGAGAGCTTCATTGTCGAGCCCAATGGTCAGGATGAGCTATTGATTATTGGCCGCCTCGACAAGGTGACCCGAGTGCAGGCCAAGACAACACAACTAGCCAATATGCGACCAACACGACGCATCTGTGGCGTCCTGGGCACCATCCATTTGCTCAGCTGCGATTATCTGCTGGTTGCAACGCATCGCCTGTTTGTGGGCGTTCTCAATAATGCCATCGTTTGGCGTCTGGCTGGCTACGATATCATTCCCTACATTCCGAATGCCATACAACGCTCCGAGAATCAATCGTATTTGAGCATGTTGCGCAAGACTCTGGACACCAAATTCTTTTACTTCTCATATCGTTACGATCTAACGCACACGCTGCAGCGGCAGCGCGAAAAGCTTGGACCCTATCAGTCCAGTCAGGGCTTGCTCGAGCGTGCGGATCGACGTTTCGTATGGAATGGATATGTTCTTGACCAGTTCAAATGCAATAAAATGCAACGATTCCAGCTGCCGCTAATCCTTGGCTTTGTTTCTGTCAATCAAGTGCAGATCAATGGACAAACCTTTTTCTGGAGCATTGTCACACGGCGATCGGTGGAACGTGCGGGCACGCGACTCTTCTGCCGCGGCAGCAACGATCAGGGTCATGTGGCGAACTTTGTGGAAACGGAACAGATTGTCGAGTTTAATGGACAGCACACGAGCTTTGTCCAGACTCGCGGGAGTATGCCCTTCCACTGGCAACAGCTGCCCAATCTACGCTATAAGCCACGTCCACTACTTGTTCCGGGCAAGGATCATTTGGCTGCCTGCACGGCGCATTTCAATGCGCAGCTCAAGATCTATGGCCAGCAGGTGGCTGTCAATCTGGTCGATCAAAAGGGCGCCGAGGGTGAACTGGAGGCAACATTTGCGCGTCTGGTGCGAGAGCTGGGCAATCCAAGTGTGCGCTACGAGGCCTTCGATTTTCATCACGAGTGCCGCAAGATGCGCTGGGATCGTCTCAACATTCTCATCGATCGTCTGGCCCATGAGCTGGATGATTTTGGTTTCTATCATGCCTTCGACAATGGCAATCTGGTGTCCACACAAACGGGCGTCTTCCGCACCAACTGCATCGATTGTCTGGACCGAACGAATGTGGTGCAGAGCATGCTGGCGCGTCGCTCCCTGACCGCTGTGCTGCAGAAGCTTGGTGTGCTGCATGTGGGTCAACGGGTCGAGCATGCTTCGAGTAACTTTGAGACGCTGTTCAAGGGCGTCTGGGCGGACAATGCGGATCTCGTGTCGTTGCAGTACAGTGGAACGGGTGCCCTCAAAACCGACTTTACGCGCACGGGCAAGCGGACAAAAGCCGGTGCCATGAACGATGGCAAGAATTCATTAATCCGTTATTATTTGAATAATTTTTCGGATGGCAAACGACAGGATGGCATCGATCTGTTCCTGGGCAACTATGTGATCAATGAGAGCGAGGGTGGCATATTGCCATCGCCAGTGGTGGCACCACATGGTTGGCGTTACTTTGCCTTCCCATCGGTGCTGTTCGTTGCCGTTGCCATGTTCATGATAACCATGACATATCCGTCAGAGTTCAGCACAGAGAATATGCTGTTTATGCTCTTCTGGGGTGCAATGATTGCCGTCAGCGCTACGGGCATTATGCATTATGGTGTTGAGTTCGTTCAATGGCCACGGCTTTTTCCGCTCATGTCGTATCATCCCGCATGACATTAATGTCGTTTGATTTTACCAAGGACAGCCTCAAAAAAGTCTTCTACAAGCTTGGCCATTATTTAAAAGAAAAAAGACACATGGCAAAGCAGCTTAAAAAAATAAAACTAAAAATAAATATACCTTACAAAATTCCTGTATCCGAAAATGCTCCCAATGTCTTCTTTTGAATTGCTTATTTTATTGTGTTTAACACTTTATTTTAGCCCAGACATATCTCATCCCTACTATTCCCACCATCCAAATTTGATATAATTTTTAGTTATCCATAAGCTTTTTGCTTGCAACAAAAAAACGAGCTAAACGGAGGCGTATTACAGTTATAATTATCATTACGAGTAGCTCAAGTTTGTAGTCAAATTGAATGAAAATTGAATAAAGCATTACTAGAAGAAGAAAATTAAAAAAATAAATGTGAAAATGGTATTTATTATAAGGGGCTTTTTCCTGTTTCTATTATATTTTTTCACAGGAGCAGAGTAGTCTTATTAAAAAAGTCACACAACATTTGGCCTTTGTGCTAAAAACAACTAGAACAGTTCAGTTCGTTTCCTCGGCCTAAATTTCAAAATTCATTAAATTTTCGTAACAAAATTTAAAACAAAAATTCTACACATTTTGGCCTCAAGATGACAGCATGCTCTCGCAATTTGCTCTATATGTTTGAATTTGTGATTGATGATTTGATGATACTGAAACAGAATCTGTGTGCGCCCGAGGAGTATCCGACTTGTGTGGAGATAACGTTCCGTTCGAATGTGTATATCAGTATCTGCGATCGAGAATTCGGAAGTTGTATAAATCCCAAGCAATGTAAGTGCGGCAAGTGTTGCATCTTTGCGCTGGATTCCCCGGTCACGGACAAGGATCGCCTTTACATCCATGTCTTTAAGAAGCGAACGAATCGCTGCAAGTTCCTTATCGGCATGACCGAGTTGCCTGTGAAGTCATTTTTCGATCGTGTCCGGGAATCTTTGGATTTGGAGAACGAAAACTGGGAAAAGTTTTGTGCTGAACAGCTGCAAAATATGCCCAAGCTGAAGGGAGACAATAAGGAACCATTGGATAGTTGTTCCTGCTATGACCCGGCCTATGGACGAAAAGAACAATTGTGTCCCACAACAGAGAGCACAAAGCGTCTGCTGCCACTCTTCAATCAGTGCAAGCAGCAGACGGGCAACATAGTCATAACTATGCATCTTATAGCCAATGGTCCATCGATTGTGTCCATGTTCAAACTGAACCAAACGATTTGCTCGCGAAACCCGAAGTGTCCGCCACCCTGCTGTGATCCGTGCCCGCCACCCTGTGATCCGTGCGGGAAGCCCTGCAAACCGAAGGGCTGTTCAACTTGCCCGCCACAGCCCTGCTGTCCTCTGGACGCCTGTGATGCTTGCGATCCGTGCGATCCTTGCCGTGGTGCTGGTGGTGCAGCTACTGGTGGTCCCATGGACAAAGGCAAGAAGTGTTGCAAGGGCAGCTGTTCACCCTGTCCTCCCTGTCGCCAGTGCGTGCAGCCAGATCCCTGCTATCGGGAACCTCCAAACACGAAAAAATGTCTGCGCTATTTTGCGTGCAACTTGGACAAAATGTGTCCCACCGATTATTGTGAGGATGAATTCGATCGCGGTAAGCTATAAATAATCCATTATTGAACTATTTATCTCTAATTTCTACTGTATTATCATTATGAAGAGTGCCCCACTGTGCCGTCTCAGCGATGCAAGTCGGTGATTGAGCAAAAATTGGAGACTTGTGGTCCATGCCGGGGCGTACCGGCCCATCCGCGTTACGTGCAGGAGGCGCAGCAGAAGGCCATGGAAATCGATCGAAATGATAAGCCGGCACAGGATAAGGGCAAGAAGAAGGGGCGCCAGCAAGGCGGCGGCCTTTGCACTACAGACGATGAAAGCTTCAATGAATATGGTGGTGGATCGGTCGATCCTTGCGCTCACTGCTGTCCCGAATATGCCAGTTGCTGTGACTCGGGTGAGCTTTAAATTCGCAAAATATCATTCAACTTATATTAATAAACATTTCTTCTTTTTAGCACGCAATCGAGCTTTAAGACAACTGCGACACTTATTGGTCAAATACAATATCCAAGTTTAATAAATTGAATAACGAAAACTGTCAATCAAATATTTAAACCTAAAAGGTGAGTAACATATTTTTATTTAAATCAATCTAATTTCAATTTGATATTCTTTGCAGCAATGTGTAACAAGTGTTGTAAATGCCAATGCAAATGCTGCGATCTATTCTTAACCTTTTTGAAAACAAGTCCTGGAGAGCGTCAATCAAGCTTTGGTATCGACAATTATCTTGCTATTAGAGAGGATTGCGATTTCAATAAAAGTCTCCACGGCATTTCGTTTCTAATTGTGGTTTCGTTCATTTAGATCTTAGCTTAAAATTCCAATTCAAGTCTAGGTTCACATCGAAAATTAAGGACGTATAACGTTGCGACGCATTCAAAAGCGAAGACATAAAACAAATTAAATATCAGCCTAAATATTTTTTGTGTATATTTTATCAATCCAATTGTCAACCAAATGACCAAAAAAAAATAAACTATGGTGACAATATCGTATGATGTGCTTATGTTGTGTCAGGGAAAGAATTGCCAAGTCTTATAGATTGATGCTTCGTTTACTTCTTCTTCTTTTTGCCTTTACCACCACCGCCAGCCTTCTTCTTGCCCTTGCCCTTGCCCTTCTTGCCTTTCTTGCCCTTCTTACCGCCAGCTGCATTGAGCAAAGCTTCCGTCACATAGGTCTCCGTGGTCACCTTGTTCACGGGCAATACCACGGGCTGTTTGGGTGTGCGCAGCTCGATCTCAATGGTGTTCCTCTTGTGCTGACACTTGGATTTGCTGCCCAGCTTGACGAGGAACACATCGCTGTCGGTTTCGTCGCACGTTTTGTAACACACCTAAAACAAAAAGACGGTAAACGAAAAAAATTAGCAATGCGGCGGCTGCTGGCAGATTTACAACCACTTCGGAATACGAAAACGAATTGTGGTTGCCACATATTTGGAGCAGCTATATGTTTGGTTATGCAACAGAAACATGCTGCATACAACATACAGCTTGCAGCATTTAGTCAGAGCAAACAAGTCACGGAACAATTGAAGCCAATTCGACTTGAAATGTTACGATGTGTGTTTATGATTCCGCATTGCAACACGTTGCGGCTGTGGCATGTGTGAACAAAGAGAAGCTATTAACTGCTTCTTACCTCAATGCCCTTCTTGCGGGTATCCAAGTTGACGCCCTGCATGGTGTCCTTAATATCCTTGGCCTGGACTTGCATGCAACAGCTGCGTTGATTTCGATTTGGTGGTATTGACGGAATCGTTGGACAACCACCACCACACAATCGCTTGCGATAACAATCGAGCATAGCCTCCTGCTTATCGCAGACCCTCGATCGATAACAATCGACCTTCGCACCCTCCTGATCGCAGACCTCCTTGATCTTGGAGAAGGGCACATAATAGTTGTTCGTCTCGCAGGTATCATTGCCCGAATATTTGATATTGGCGCGCACTTTCGGTATCTTCGGATGATTTATGATCGATCCGCAGGTGCGTCTCTGTATATGCTTGCGTGCGAATTCACTGCGTTGCAGTATATCATTGAGGCATTGATTTGAGGGGCAATCTTCGAGGGTTTCCCTGTAGCAGGGATCATCGCGTGCCGTCATGTCGTTGCCCGCCCCATCGTTCACACTCTTCACCGTGTGCGTATTCTTCAGGACTCGTATGGTCAGGCCACTGCCATTCAGGCAGGCCTCAAACTCATCGTAGGCATCGGGACCCGGATCTGGACGTCTCGGTTGCACAAAGCATGGCTGTATCTCCGGACTGCAGTCGCATTCCCATTTGCATTGACAACATTCATCGCAGCACTCGCCACATTCATCTATTTATTTGAAATCATCATGATTGATCGATTGCACGTATTTGAGATTGCTACTTACCACCTTTGGGGGCCGTTGGCTTAACGGCCATTGGCACTTTTTTGTTTCCCTTCTTACCCTTCTTGCCCTTTTTACCCTTCTTACCCTTCTTCTTGGCCATTTTGTTAACGCGGTCGTTGATTTAATTTAGATAAGGTTTAAATTTGTCAATTTTGACATATAATACTTGACATTGATTGTCGTCGCAAAATATCTCTACAGTTCGTCTCTACGCTAAAATTAAAACGAAAATTTCACAAAAATAAACAAAATAGCCTTTTAGTTATAAGCCAAAATAATTGCCATAGCCTCTCTCCTATTGGAGAGAAGTAAAGTGCAGTTTTATAAAGGTTACCCGATGGAATCCAAAGTTGTGTACAGATTAACAATATATGTATATAGTACTTGAACATCAAGAAAATAACGATAAATTTTTTTTTCGTTTCTTAGAAAATGCCGAACTGGAAGCTGAAACTAAAATGAAATTTGTTGGCCAGAATAATTTTGCTTCTGACTATTGAGGCGTTGATATAATATTAGAAATTTCTGAGTGTTCAGGGATTGCTAGGATTGTTGAAAAATTCCAAATAGAGAATTTTTAAAAATACATATAAATATCCTTTAATGCATAACTGGTCGTACTGAGTCTTGACGTCGCGTGGCGATCCATATGAATATGAATATGTTAACTCAAAAGCGATTTTAATCAGCGCATAACTGTTGGATTATTGCGTTATTTATAAGACTGCAGCGCCGACCCTGACAGTTGGCAAACGATCAACGCATGTTGGATATTTTATCTCATTATTATTATCCGGCTAAAAACAAATCAGTTTACAATTAAAGCTAGCAGCCATGCAAGAACCGCGCCTCATACCACAAATGACCCGACACACAGGTGCAATTAAAAACCCGCTTGGAGATGACTTCGATGCAAAAGGTTATTTTCACGCCTAGCAATACAGAAGGAGAAGCAACCCGATGCAACAGAGCACAGACGCTAAACGAGTTGCGAGTGATAGTGAGAGAGGAAAATGTTAAACGAAGCCAGCTGACCGATTCAATATCGGTCCAACGGACCGAACGTCGGCTCCAGAGAGGAATCGAGCAAGCAAAGTGTTTTAGTTGCGTTCAAACGCTTTAGTCTGTAAGTAAGCAAGCCGAAAGCTAACGCAACAGCATCAGAAAAATATCACAAAAAACACGAAAAGACCAAAAACCCGTTAACGGAGCGAACCACTCAGGCTCTGGACGCATCGACAGCTCAGCAGCAAATGCGAACAACTTTTGAGATCGATCGGCTCGAGAGGCAAAATAAGACAAACGCTCTCTCTGGAAGCAGCAGCAACGAGGAAAGAAAGTAAGCCGAGCATCGATTACCTAATCGAATGTTTGAGGCGCAGATTAATGGCCTGACGCTCTCCATACCAACGATATGGAGCCATGAATTTTAGGAGGAAAAAACCCAAGCACTGATATCTAAACCAAAAAAAAACAAAAACATATTTCGGTTCCCATTCGACCCATTGTGAACTCTCTTCATATATTCCATAACTTTTATGTAGATCTGTCGCATTGCTAATTTAGAAAGCGCCCCGAGCAGCATAACATTGTCCGGCTAGATTCAACAAGATAACAAAACAAAACATAATATAATCATATTGCAACCTCAGCCTGCACCTGGCTTTCTCCTCAAGGCGTTACTCAGTCGTGTTGTGTTTGTGTCGGCATCGGCGTCGTGAACTTCAGCGTTTAGTTTGAATTTCAGTTCGAGCAAGTTAACAACCAGAGCAAACAAACAAAAATCCCGCGCTACGAAAATGCTACGTTTACTATTACAAACAATGCTCGTAACATTGTTGTTGGCCAGTGTCGATTCCGGTAACAATGCGCCACAAAATGTGCACGTGCCACACACACTTACAGTTCGCAATGTGCCACAAAGTTTTCACAACAGCAGCAGCAGCAGCCGCATTAAACGAGGAAATGTTCCAGTTGCAGCGACATTTGTGGCTGATGAGGAGAAGGAGGAGCAGAAGCAGGCGGCACCAGCTACAAATGGCCGCGATAAAAGAGGTTAGTACTTGAAGCACTCTTTTTGCACCCAGCCACAAGTGATAGTTTGAGTGGTAATTTCGAGTGACTAAATCCATGCCAAGGTCATCCATTCCATCGATATATAGATGGTTAAAATGAGGCTGTGCCAGTCAATAGTTGTGCAAATATTGAAGATTGCACTTAGAGTGAGATTTTGTTATATAGTTTTTTATTATGCATCGTTGGGGCTTGTTGAGGCGCGAAAGCAACTATTGATTAAAACGACCTTAACAGTTAGGGTAATGCCATAACATTTTAATGAATTTGCAAAGCTCAAACAAAGGGGGAAAAAGTTGCTTCGTTTTGAGAAAACATTGCTTTAATGTTTATCGTATTAACCATATAAGATATCCCAGTTCAAATATTTAATTTAAGTAGCTTACCTTGAAATCTGTGTGACGCCCAAGTTTTGGGTACCCTAACCAAACCCAAAGAAAGACTTTTATTTCATGTTCCCCTTTTTGGTTAAGACCAATAGAATATATATCTAAGGTGCTTTTAATACTCATATTTTAAGCTCAAATTTACGTCATCCAATTAACCGTTAGCCAAAACCAAAACCACAAAAAAATGCATAACTTTTGCTCGAATTTCTTTCTTTTAAAATCGCAAACTGGCTTTGGCCAATTGACGCCAGCAGTAAACAATGTCATTGGCATCTTTATATGAAAATGAGATTTAATATTCAACAGCTGTATTAACATATAGACTATGTCTGCATATATAGTTATTCTAAGCTTTAAAGTTTTTTTTTTTTTTTTAGTATAATTGTAGAACCTCAAATCGTTGGATTTGGAATGTTGGATGAGCTCACAAAACTAATTTCAATCAATAAATATGAGAAACGTGTCTCAACACTTATAATATCTACTTATAAGTTTTGGATTGTTTTTGTTTCTAACATTCACCTTGTGACATTTTCAAGCGTAGACAATAAACAATAAACGTTCCAAAGTTCGCTCAAAGACAAACGGCCATTGCCTTGAATTTACATTCATTTTGAGAACTAATATAATTATTCCTCTTTCTCTTTTTTGTTTTGTATTAGGGTTCAATCACCTCGAATCGAAGACAATCGCCTATTATGAAATAAAAACAAATTTATGTTTGTCAACATATAAAAATAGCCTGATGCTTACAGCACTTATGCAAATTTTGATTAATAATTTATAGGCTCAAAATCTATTAATTTTTTATATGCTCAAGAATTAATTAATTAATTGAGAATCTGCGCAGACATAAGAATATAATCTGTACTTAAAATCATTAATTAGCTGTCGGCTTTTGTGCGAAGTCATGTTTGGCATTGAAAGACAATTGCAATATCTATCAAATTACCAGACGCCAATCAAAAATTCAATAAAAACCAACGTTAAACGGGGCGTATGCGCATTGGTGTTGCGTTACCCATACGCCGCATGAGACAAAAGTTATGTAGTTTGTGGTTCATTGATTACGCAATTGGAAAAATGAAAACATTTTCCGTTTTGAGACTCTTACACATTTGAGGAATTTGTAAAGTTTTTGATTTAAAACAAGTCGAACACATTTTTGGAATACATATTTTTCCCATATGTTTGCGCAACACTGCAAAAACAAGGGTGAGGAAATGGGGGGGGGGGGGGGGAGAGGGCGTGTACTTTGTAGATGCTGCTTGCTAATTGACCTCTTTTCAGCCAAGCGGCAATTACACGGCCCTCAATTGTTTGCAGCAGTTGCAGATTGTTGTTGTTTTTCTTCATTCATTTTCTTGAGCTACAGATACAGATACAGAGATACTTTATCCGCTATCGTCGCGTAGCTGGCGGCTATTTGCAACAGATGCAAGTCAAAATGATTTACTGTTTGATTTTACGCTGCTGTTGCTGTTTTTGTTGCCGTTGTTGTTGTTCGAGGCAAGGTTTTGAAGTCGACATCCTCGGCGAGTCTCCATGATTTATGTGACTGGCAGCCAGAACGACAATTAGCCAATGTTGTTGTTGTAGTAGTATCTGCTAGATAGACAGAGAAAGAGATAAACATCAATTTGAGACAGAACTGGGTTAAGTTGTTGCATAGTTGCACGTTGCAACGTTACAAAACTGCACGTTCGTGAAATTAATAAAGTCCAAAAGCAAAAACGACAAATTACAAAAATGCGTGCAAAACGTTTGGCGATCTGGCGAAACTGGATTAGATTGTAGTACATTTGGGGCCATCACGACTGATTGGACCAACTTTCAATTGGTCAACAAGATAACAAAAAACAATGGCATGTAAATTGCGCGCCAACAGCGCCAACAATTAAAATGTGGCACATAATGAGCGACAAATGGTCATAACTGGGTAACTCAAGGATTATTCAGTTTGTTGATTTTGCTCTGGCAGCTCGTTGAGAACAATTAGATGGCGTGTTAACAATGGGCCTATAATGTGATGACTGCCATTAGAGCCCATTGTGCTTGTGTGTGTGTGTGTGAGTTTTGTCGGTTCGCTTTGGGGTTTGAGTGGCGAAGGCTGACCTCTGTGGCCATCGCACAACTATTCATTGAGGGATGCAGCAGCAATTTGAACTTAAAACCGATAATTAATGCCACGAAAAACAATATCTCAACATTCAATTGGTTTTTGAAAATGCTGCACTTAGGGATTGCACTTCAAAATTATATCTTTAGCTTTTGAAAAAACTCTGCTTTCAGTTAATGTTAAGAGATTTTTTGATGGAGACGTTGTTAGTAATTGTTTTGATTGACACGAGAGAATGTGTTTGCTTTTTATATTTATTACAGATTTCAGTAGATTTGATTTTTGATAGTGAACAGTCGAACTTCCATATAACGAATCTCAAGGGGACAAGAGAAACTTCGTTATATAGAAACTTCGTAATATAGAATGGGATTTTTATTGAACCAAGTTGCACAACAGTCAATAATCAGTATTGACAAACTTTGGATAATCCACAATTTATAAATGTTGACTCTTGCATCAATACAAGTACAAAATGTACAAATAACAATTATTGCCACAGAGCAAAACATTAAAATTGTGCAAACAATTTTTTGTTTCAATTAACTCACTTCAATAAAGGTAAAAAAAACACAATTTTAAAGGCGTTGCAAAAAGTGAAAGAAACCCAAACTGACGGGTAATCAAAATTGTTTAATATATTTTTGGGGCGCGCGACATTTTTGTGGTTTATTTTTGGTCTTTTATTACATTTTATAAGATTGTGGCTAATGCATCAGTCTGGGGCTGTTAAGTAGCATTTAAGGCTTTAATGTCGCTCTTTGTTTTGCGCATTTTATGGCAGCATTTATTTCAATTATTTGGCAATTTAAACTCATTAACGGGCAGCTGTAGCTGTAACTTGAAAAGCGCACATCCGCCTTAATTTTGAGCAGTAAAAAAACTCTTTAACCAAAGCCCTGACACAGTTGGACTGACAGAGCAATAAACCTTAACAAATGTCAAACGATCCATCTTTCATTAATAATGAACGAATAAAAAACGGGAAGATTCATACCTACCTGGAGGTCCCAACTAATGATCATGAATGCTGTGCAAGGTTTGTGGAGACAGCTGTCATCCTCTCTGCGGGTCACACACATTTGATTGATGTGTGTCTGCGGCGCATCGCAAATGACGTCAACTAAGCTGTATTACATATGGTAATTAAAGTGGGGTGTGCTTTGGGGATAGAAAAGCTATGTGTAATTGACTTTTTATAGATCTAGTTGAATATCAAGACAGTTAATAATGGTGTCACAATCGATTTTTGTCAATCCCAAACCCACCATTAATTCCAATCACAAATCGTTCTTCCTTTGTCATCATATGCCCTTCCCAAAAACAAAGGCTGTTAGCTTAATTAAATGACTTTAGTCTTATTTTTATTAGGCTTAACAATCTTCATAAGTATATACTTGACCCTCAACACTTTAACTGAAGACCTACAAACATTCATACAAATGAGGTCCAAGTAACAACATGTTGCTGCTTGTACGTAAAACTCGTCTGCCTGTACAGGTTGTACATGTTTATTTTAATTACGTTGCGTAGAGGTTTTTCTTTTTTTTGCACCTCTCATCTTCATGAAAGTTAAACGTGGGCCGCCCAAGCGTTTATATAATTGCCCCCAAAGTGGCAGCCACCTGTGTGATTTCACAATTGAGTCACAACGGCCCACATGTGTGATTACAGTGATTAATCGTGCATCCATTTCGACTTCAATTTCAATTACAATTGCAATTTCAGGTACCAGCAACAACAACAACGACAATCACTTTCAATTGGATCAAAGTGAGCTGGCGCGACAGAATCAGATAACGCAACAGATATTTGCTAACTTTCTGGAGCGTCGCTTGTTTCCCAATCGCACGGTTAATCAGAAAATTCCAACCATAGCGGATATATTGCCCAAGCCAAAGCCAAAGCCTGCCTTACCACGTCGTCGTCCGCGTCCCCGAGGCTTTTCCGCCAGCAGTGATGGCTTTAAGAAGAGCGGCGGTGGAGCACAACGGAATCGTTTGGCAGCTGCGGCTGCAAAACGCCCGGCTGCAACGAGTTCGAGTCGTTTCGAGGATGAGCCGGAGGAGGAGGAGGATGAACTGACGGATCAGCTGATCCAGGCGAATAACAATACACAGGACGATGAATTCGATGAGGATGTGCAGGAATCGCTGCAGAGTGTCGAATCGGAGCAACACGATCAATACTATGGCAACATATTTCAGCGTGATCCCAGCGAGAATGAAATCGATAGCGGTAAGTAACAAAAACTATTAATCATGCTCGATCGGATTGATACAGTTAATAGGCGTGCCATTTAGTTAAGCTTGACCATCAATCAAATTACAATTTAGAGATTGAAGCTGCAGCTCATCAAAATATAACAGCGAATAACCTTGCCAGTTTGCTAGATTTTCGCCCACACATTAGACAGAGGATAAACTAACAGAATATTAAATCTTTCCCGCTCATCAGGTTTGCTTTTTTATTATTATTATTGTTATTTGCTGTCAGAAGTATTTGAGACAATTTTTTATTTGCATATATGCATAAAAAAAACAGCAGCAGCAGCAATTATTTTTTTTAAATGTCGTTTTCACACTGCTTCGGTTCATGGCTCACCAGGCGTATGATGGATGCGAGTTTCCAAACGTCATTTGCAGCATCGTCTGTGTGTGTGTGTGTGTATTTAATTTATGCCTGGTTTGCTCAGCCTATTTACGCAATTTAAGCCAAACTTAACTTGCAATAATGTTGCAGGCCATAAAGGCTGACTTTTGATTCTACAACCAATATTGAATTTTTATAATTTTTTGTATTGACAACACAGAAACTTGTTTGCTCTTAAATTAAATGTTATTCACACCAAGATCTCTCCCTCAACTCGTTTGCAAATACAGCTTATTATCATTCTTTCATCTAAGTTGATATTTGATATTAAAATTAAAAGTGACAATCGCGATGAGAAAACACAAATTAATAAATCTTTTTTGGCGTTTTAAAGGTCATTTGACATATTTCAATCAATTAACTGAAGCTAAAATTATAAATAGAAATACGTGTACAATAATTAAATTGCTAAAGAATACTTTTCTGAAAAAAAACAATCAAGGGATTTGATAACGAAAAAGACCCTTAAGAAAAACCGGTTAAAAATTCATAAAACAAAGCAACAAAATTAACAAGACACAAAATTACTGGCAATACTTAAACGCAGCTTTGCATATTTAAGAAAAAACACATATAATTATTTATGAGCTCCTCGTTTGATCCATTGGCTGTCCGTCTCTAAAGACATATCAATAAAATTAGCATCAATATTGCCCATTTATTAGCTAGGCCCATTAAAAGTCTGTTTTGTTTGAATAACATAAATTGGCCCTTCAACGATCTGTCATCATGCTGGCCCTCAATTTATTTATAAATACAAATATACCAAAGAGAACTGTAAACATGTTCAACTTATAATAATTGAAAAAGTTGTAAAAAGCACAATTACAGATCTCGTTCCTACCTAGCCTTGATTGAAGTAGCCCTACAACAATATGCACATAATTTGTTTGCTTTTTGCTTTTCAATGAATGAGAGATATAGCCCTGGTGGTAGCCAAGTAGCCAAGTAGCAATGAACTCAAGTTTCGGCCATTATGATCGAGCTGTATTTCTTCGTATAAAAGCGTCTCTGATCTAGTTTCAATGGCAAATGCTTATCCACTCACAAGACACAAATAAAAAAATAAAACAAACATAGTTAACCAGCTTCCAACTTGTTTATGGCTTTGCTTGATTCTTGTTTTTTAAATCAATGCGTGTTCACTGTTTGGTATTCTCTTGCAGGCATTCTATGCCTCTGCTATCCAACATTGAAAGACCTACGCGACAGAAGCCGCAAGCAATTACAGTTGTTAAAAGTATCTCCATGAATGGTGACCACTTTTTCACTTCGTTTGTAGTGAGCAATTCGGCTGGTAAAATATCCGATGGATGTTCCGAGGCTACTTGAAATACGCTTTTCGAGCTAAAAGTACTATTGACGCTTTTCTTCATATTTATATGGTTTAATTTTTTTTGGAATCAGAAAATTTAAATAAATTTGTTCGACGAAAATTCTGTTATGAGCTGATATTTAAAAAAAAGGCTACTTGACAAAAAAAAAAACGATTTTCTATCAACTATTCAAATCGTACAAATTGTAGCTTTTAGTGCTTCAAATGTATACTTTCTCCAAAACAATTATCAAATATTACGTATTCGCAGTGTATAACATGTTCAAGGTCAAACGCAAAAAAGAACTGAGCATAGCAACAAGCTGTGAGGCAATTTGAACAGAAATCGAAAGCAGCCACAAAACTTGGTGTTTTGTTTTTTGTATTTCGTTTTTTTGCAGTGAAATTGCAAAATCTTAGAACGTCTCAGTTAGAGAACTTGCAATGCGAAACCAGAATTTTGAAATGCCCAGCTTTGGTAGTATTTGTTTCAGTTAAAGCTCGTGTTTGGCTTTTTGGTGGGCATGTCTAAAAAAAAAGAAAAAAATATAACGCACGCTCCACTGATGTTACCTTGGTCAGCTTTTGCCGCAGCTGCGTCAAGTGTTTGACAAGACAGTCAGCTGCAGAGGCACTTCAGTCACTCGGCCACCCTCCCCCACCTTCATGCATGGAGGACAGTCCGGCAGCATCTCGACGGATGCTAATCTTTCAGAGCGTTTCGTTTCACACCACAAACAAAAAAACACACACACCAACCAAACAAGTTCGAAGCAACTGCAACCAGTTCGACCGGCTCTCTCGCAATCTCTCTGTGTGTTGCGTGCTCTGGCTCTCTATCTCTCTTCTCTTGGGGAGATTCTGCGTTAGTCGTCGCTTATGCGAACCAAAATTTTTAGTTCTTCTACAACCGACGGTCAGTTTGGGCGCGCATGCGCACGAGGTTTAAATCTTTTGTTAGTCTTTCAAAATAACTCATTTACCTGACTCTCCAATATCCGTCCGTTGTGTTACATATATTTTCGCCAACTTTCGATTTCGTTTTATTTTAGATCTCGATAAACGACAACGAACGATTACACATACAAAAAAATAAAAAAGCGGAATTCGGCATTTAAAATATTCATATGTAAATCAGTGCATCTCCCATAAATTATTAATCGAAAAATGCGTTAAAAAACAAAACAAAGTAATCAAAACGGAATTTTTGTGTTGTTCGGTTGAGTTTACGGAAATACATATTTGCATAACTGGATAAAAGAAAATATATAGTAAATATATAAACTATTAAAATACTTACTTCGAAACTAAATAAACATCGCAAACATGCAAAAATATCTGATTTTGTCTGTGATAATTGCCATGCAGCTGTTGTGCAGCGTGGACAGGACATTGGCGACGCCAAGTAAAGCAGCAGTAGGTCCTGTCACTGGTATGTTAACCCAATTAAGTTTTTTCTTTAGAAAAATCAAGCAGAGCAGGCAGCCAGCTCATTGCATAACACTTGGCTGCACATCCTTCCGGGCATTCGAGCATTTTTCCAATTCACTTTCACTTTCCAAATTAAGCAGCTGCACGAGAAATATTTTAAACATTTGGCCGTTGCTGTTGTTTATCGAGTTGGTATTTCCTTTGTAGCGTTTAATTAAGGAGATGTTTGGATTATTATGGCATAAGTTTGGTTTAAGTTTAGCTACCGTGTTGTGGTATTTCATTGATTAATGTCGCTCCAATTTGTGTGTTGGTTTTTGGGCTTTAGGTTGCTGCGGGCAATCAATGAAATTAATTAAAGTATTTGGTGTTGTTTCACCTGTTTGTTTTTTGATGTTTTTTTTTGGCTGTGTCAACCGTTGAAATATTTGTAATAAAAACCAAATTGATTGAGACTACAATTTGGTGTATAAAAAAGCAGCAATTAATCTCATAAAACGAGCGCATAAATTAACTTTTGAATTAAGAATTGAAGGCCAGGGACAAATGTTTTTTATAGCTAAATGCAGCAATCGGTGGAAGTTAAGTTAATGCTTGAATAACTAGAGCAAGTTGTCAATGAACCAACAAACAGCTGCATAAAATGTTTAAGAAATAGAATATGTTAATATGAAAATGTTATAGTTAACATTTAAATAAATTACGATCAACTAATATTTAAATTTGAATTCATATTAATGCTTTTGTGAAAATTCTTGTATTTTTCTAACGTCACCAAACAACATATCTTTATTCTCAACGCTTAGAATATAAAAGTCAAAGTACTATCAAAGCGGTGCTCAAATGTTGCCAAATATATAAGCAGCTTAAACTGGTTAATTAAAAAAAAAATTGAAACGTCATTCAACTTGTATCTAAATGCTTCTTTTGTTAAAAAAAAAAAAACAAAAAGCAATGTTTTATTGTGCAGGAAGTTTGTCAAACAAAGTCGGTAATTTATGAATAAGCTCAAACACATGCGTCGAGTGTTGAGCTGCCAATTTGTCTAAACGTTTTGCGAAAAGGTTAATGAAATCAGACAACTGTCAGCACCTCTTTGTAGTAAATAAGTACTTGTTGACTTCTCGCCACAAGGTCACCGCCACAGCCTTGCATAATTCAACATTTTTAATTGGACTCGGCTATCAGAGGATAAGTTTGCAAGCATTGGCAATGACTTTGAGTCTTTGAGACTCGCCCAAGCCTCAGTGTCGTAAACTGAAAACCGAATAAAATGCCTTTAAATTCAAACTGGTTTGGATTTGCTACAGATTAATTGGACATGCCGAAAAACAACTGAACTATAAATAAGTAATAAATAATAAATTGTTAAAAAAAAATTAATATGCAACCATAAACAAATATTGACATTGTTTATTAATAAATGTACAGTTATTGTTTAAGGTACACATTTGTTTAAGAGACACAAATTGCAGCTAAAGAAGTTAATTGTGACTGCCAAATTAATTAATTTGCACCTTAAAGTTGTTACCGGTTGCCTTTCAAGTCCGGTCAGTCGCAATGGGGTATTTACTCGTGGGTTCCGATAATTTACAATGCGTGTTTTCATTGCAGATGATGCAATTGAACGAGTTGAAGTTTAAAAATGAATTTTGAAGGTGGTTGCTGTCAAGAAATTGTCATTGAAGAAGATTTATAATCCCGTTTAAATTCGCAAAAGTGAAAAAGAGATTAAGCTTTAAGCTTTGCTTAGGCTCCTAGTCAAATTCAATATCATATGGCTTTATACCAGCCAACAGGCGTGACCTCTGCCTTCATTACTTATCGACTTGCATAAGGGCAAGGCAGAAATACAATCTTAATGTTCACCAAAGATCCAAAAGCTTTCACTTTGCTAAAGAATAATCCTACTGTTCCTTATTGTTTAGGCTGGGCGTTGATAGCAGTCAGTCAATTAGTCAGGATCTTAACTGTTTGCAAATTTTGACATATGGTAGCTCATTCATTCATTACGTTATGCAAATTTTATTTATTTTTTTAACAACTTTTTAATGCTTTTTTTTGCGTTGTAGTCAAAATGTTTGTGTGCTATTTTGATTGTTCAGTCATGTAAATAGCATTTGAATAGCTCGCATCAACGCCTTTCGGTGAAGACAACCCAACAAACGTCAAAAGCCGTCACAGACAGCAACAAAAACAACAACATTATAATTATCATTAGTGACGCCTTCTGCAGGGCCTTGGCGCTTCGTAATGGCAACCATTTCGGATAATTAATTAACAGAAATTCGCGAAATATTTTTTTGCTGACTTTTTGTTTGTTCACATTTGTGTGTATTTTTTATTATCTTTTGTGTTTGTTCGCTTTGAGACTTGTATAACATAAGAAACGGCCGTTAACTTGGTCAACAGAATGTTGCCCTTTACATATATTAATTTCCCATAGCGCCGTTATGACCTTCACATACTAAGAACCCATTGTCTGGTGAACAAAAATGACGTTGACCTTGATTCAGTTTTATTTGTATGATTTGTAGATCCATGTCTACTGAACAAACAAAGCCATTGTCAAACATTCTTGCCAATCGAAATCGAAATGAACGAGTTGAACATGTTTCGTGAGCGAACCAGTTCCTTGTGAACACAGCTAGACGACTATCAAGATGAACTTTCATAATTAAATTTGAAGCGAAATGCAAAATGCGCAATTAGCAAGAATTTCATACCTTAAATTTGTTTAAATTATTTACGACCAAACAACATTGAAATGATAATAATTTTGACTTAAATGTTTTTTTTATGGCTAATCTGCGAGACGGATAATTAATCAGGAAGATCGAAAAAACCAAACAAGATATTAGCAGCAGATATTAAAAAGAATTTTGTAATCAAAATTAAATTTAGAATAAATATAAATATAATATATAAAAACAAATTTCAACTTAATGAGAACGTCTTGATTATATCTGCCATAATATTATGCCATCGAATCACAATTCATTACTGTTATTTAATTATGCAAATTCTTGAATCAACCTTGGTATTCTGTTGCCCTTTTTTTTTAGCTTTACAACAAAATGAAAAAATTAGCTTAAGTATTTTTTGGTGTTGTTTTCTTATGAAAAATTATTTATAGTTTTTTTTATTGATATGCTTCCCCGTTGTGGGTTTTTTATTTTTAGACTGCCCCAACTGCGTGGACGAGTCACAGTACACACCGAATAAATGGACGATGCCGCTGCTGAAGCTGGGCGAGAAGCGCTACTACCTCGGCATCTTCTTCAAGGTAAGCTGCATTCCGCCAACCGTAAGAAAAACAAAAACAAAAAACATTTAACTGCAATCTTCGCAACGGTTTAATACTTCCTCTACCAGCCCCTCACCAGTCCTGGCCCGGTTTGGGTTTCTTGCCATAAAATTGAACGCCAGATTGCACATATGCATATATGTATTTATAGTATGGTCAACAACATTTAAGTTGTTTACCAAGAGACAATGGAATAACTTTTGTTGCAACGGAATACTTAGACTTAAGCACCATCTTAACTAAGATATTAAGCTAGATATTTGGTGGTAGCCAAGCAAATATGTGCAGAACTAACTTAGTAAAGAGTAAACCACAAGCGAAGGAATTCAAAACTTTAACCTATGAAGTCTTATTCTGTGTATAAGAGTTAAAAAAATAATCAAATTCAATTTTTAAAGATGATTAAATTGTCAAAAATGCTTGCAAGTATCAAGATTATAGGCTTGGACACACCCCCAAAGCAGACAACCTTCTTCATATCATTGATCAAACGATATCTTTAGCCTCAGAACGCGCTATCAATGCCATATCATATCATTGTATCAGAAATGGACACGCATCAGCCAATTTTGTTTTAATGCCAAGACGCAGTTACGCCGTTGGCTATTTTGTATAATATTGATAATTAATTTTGCAGCCGTCATTCATAATCAAAGCATATGTAAGACCATCGACCAAAAACGCGCGTAAAACGCGTGCGACTCTGGCGCGTTTCTTTTGAAAGATGAGATTTGAGACGAGTATGCAAATGTGTGACAGATCTAGCCATATTTAGTGTTCTCCTTGAACTTTAAAGCCACGCCAAAAGCTAATTTAATAATAAAAAACTAATATAACGGACAGCCACTGTATTAAAAAGGTAGCATCAGCGATGTAAATTAGTAAAGAAATTTACTGGAATATAAAAAATATTCAATGAATTCAAAAGGCAAGAACTCGTTGAGGAAGTTTAAGTTGCTCGAACTATAAACAACATCGAACTATCAGCTGATTGTCAGTCTTTGACCGTTAAAAGGTCAACGTGTTCGGAAGGAGACAGAGAGAGATATAGATAGAGAGAAAAGATTAATGGCTAATTCAGTTGAAACTTTGTTCTCATGAGTACGAATTCGACTCGAAAGGAATGTGTGCAACAAAGCAGTTCAAATGACTGAACATTAATTTTCAGCAACAGGTGCAAAAGAACAAAAGTTAACAAAAACAATGAATTTTAATGGCTTAACAATTAATTACGCGTTAGGTTATAATAAAAGTAAAAGGATGAGGTAAGCTACAGATATTTCAATTAGCCAAATGTTAAACATGCTAATTTTTCAGTGACACAAACTCTTTAATCTTTCAACAGAGCGATAAAATAATTCAAACTGTTAATGATGTTCATTAAATCAAATGCTTGGCTTACTTAATTTTTAGAATCAATCAAAGCTAGCAACAGAGAAATTATTTCTTTTATATACTTCACACACTCTCTCCATCTCCATCGGGTCGAACGTTGACATTTTGAGGTTCATGAATAATTAGCTGGGAAATTGCATAACTTTTGGTCATTTCCTTTAGAAAAGGTAAAGCTCCCCTAGAATTGCTTTAAGGCATGAATAACTCTAAGCAAACACTTAAAAATTTCTGTTTCGTGCATTACGCAATGCCCAGTCTTGGCCATAAACAATCGAGCTGTAGTTGTTGTCGTCGTCGCCGTCGTGTGGCAAAAATGCAAATGTTGCAAGCAAAACGAAAAAGAAATAAAAATTACAGCACGAATAGCCCACGAAAATAATCATATAGTAGGCAGGCAGTTAACCTGGCCAAGTCAGCCAAATTGATTTGGTTGTTTTTAATGCGATACTAATTGAAGTTAAATAAGCGGAGGAGGGGCAATCGATTGACCAATATACGCTATATTTATCTATATAGTTGTTGTAATTAATCAATGCGTTAATCACACTTACAAAAGTTGTCAAACACTTTTTTTGTCGCTCACTTAATTGAGTTGCTATAAATTCAAATTTGCATTGGCATTTGTAGAACAAGAATTTTGAGTTGTTGAGCCGTTAATCAGTAGCTGTGTTAATCGTTTGATATGTCCAAAAATCTGTTGACACTTTTAGACTCGTTTTTTTTTTATTTTCATTGAACATACATTTTTGTGTCTCCAAAAACATTGCCCCATTAACATTAATGTTTGTCCTTATTTTATTTATTTCAATATGATATTGTATTTTAAACAGCAATGTTTCCAATTTTTAATCACAATAATTTTAAAATATTTTCTACGCACTTCTTCGTATCTTAACATATCTTTAACCAAGACTTTTACAAGCAGTTATGTGATTACATATTTTTTAAAGATTTTCTTCAAATTGTATCTTAATTTTTGCATCTGTTATTCGTTTTGTAACCTGAAGCTAAGCCATTCATATTTTACACATTTTCACTCTCTCTTTGACTTTTTTTCACTTTCTCGATTGCGCAAATACGAAATAATTGTGTCACAGCTATCGAACTCACCCAAGCTCAATCATTCTGCTTCACAATCCTTTCAACAGCTGCTGTTGCTGCTGCTGCTGTTGCCCACATGTGGCATACATGGCACGATGTTGCACTCGACTCGACAATCCACAAATCGATTGCATGACTGATCCAGATCTTTAAACGTCATGTCACACAGCTGCCACAGTCAAACGTTTGTGCCCAACCTCACCTTTGACGAGCGTCAATAAAGGTGGACAGCATTTTTTATGTTTTATTTTTGAAATGATTTAAGAGGTGAAAGCGATGGAGTGTGGGTGGGGGTCGTTAAAGGTGTGTGTGGGGTCCTTATTGTAAGTCATACCTGGCAATTAGCGATGCCAAATACTCTTTCGCAACAAGCCCGATATGCTTTAAACTTTAGCTACACTTTCAAAATATGAATATCATATATTTTGTTATATGTATTAATAACTGCAATTTGATATTCAATTAGTGCTAATGGCTTCTGGTTTAGTCACCCAAGCACCACTTTCAATCTGCGGGTAATTAGCTAAATTATTGAACCTGCTATGCTCCATTCAACCAACCCCTCCCCAACCTTGCCCCTTTATACTGCCAGTTGAGTCCCGTGTCATGTGGGAAACACAAAATATGTTGTTGGTTTTTTTTTTTTTTGTATCTTTACCACAACTTCTGGCAGTCCTCTCAGCCATCTGAGTGCTTTTCAACTAGCAGGTGAATCGCATCTAAATCGATGACGCAAATGCACTGGAAGAAAAATGTGCCTTATAACGTTAAGTTAGCGAAAAAGTAAAGAAATTTCAAGGAGAAAAATATAATAAATTTTTGTAATTTTTCAAAATCATTTTGAGAGCTTAAAATATTTTCTTTAAAAAAGAAAACAGTATTATTTTTTGAGTGTCTTTCCCTCGCCCGACTCCTGTCACACATATATATTTTGTCTGTTGCTGAAAGCTTGCTCGTCATGCTTTTGCGTTCTGCGGTCTGGCGCCTATGTCGACATCATCGACATCGACATCGTCATTAACTTTGCTTTAATTGTATTAGCCGTGGTTGTGCGCGAATAAAGCGCAAACTGATGCATCATCCTGGCATCCGTCTGCGGCATCCCAATGACGTGTAGAAAGTGTTTAATGCGAGCTTTCTTCGCTTGTTGTTGGGTTTAATTGTGTTTGTGGCACGCTCACTAAAGTGTTAATTGGGCTGTAAAAAGAACGCTCCACTGACGTCCAAGAAGTCAATTAGTTCTGCCAACGATGAACAAAAGAAAGTCGTCACTTTACTACCATCTGCTTACAGAGGTTAATTGGGCAGCCCGTTTATAGTATAAGGGACATGTTTAGGGGTTGTGTTTACCTGACATGAAGACTTGCAAATCATGGGGGGAAAGAAAGAAGTGACGCACCTTCAACATCCAAAATATCTGACTATATATTTTTTGACGAATAATAAATAAAAATTAAAATAATTTAATTAGTTTTTAATTCGGCACGCTGCTTAAAAAGTCTTTAGCCACGAGGCTTTGTTTGATTATAATAATTAAATAATTGGTAATTTATTATTTGCTTCTTCCGGCGGGCTTCGTCACCATGTCGACGGCCGTCTATTTAATTTGATTAATAACATTTCAACATCGTTTCATCTTCTTTTAATACTTACATTTTGCATCTTCTTTTTCAGGCGAATTGGTATAAGGCCACGCAATATTGCCGTTACCATGGCATGCATTTGGCTAGCATATCATCACAGGAAGAGAACGATAGACTGGAGAAACATATACGCGACTTTGGTAAGTGAATGGGCAACAATAGCAACAACAACAGAAATTGTAGTCTCGCATATCAGCGATAAGCAGCTGGCCAGGGCTTTGACTTTTGAGTCGAGCATAATACGCGGAAGTTTGTTGGTAACCCAAAACTAAGAAAAATGAAAAGGAAAAGAGACAAACGAACAAAATGAGAGGGGGAGATTTAACTTGAACTGGCTTTTGTTGGCCATTGGCCGACTTGAATTGCATTCAATTTTGATGCAGCTAACAAAAGTGAATGTGCGCTGTAAATTCAAAAGGCTGTCTGCCCTCTTGCCACGCCCTTTTTACGCCCTAATCTGTTTGTTAAAGTACTCACTGGCTGTTTTTGTGTTTATCTTTCTCGCAGGTTTGGGTCACGAACATTTCTGGATATCCGGCACAGATCTGGCCGATGAGGGAAATTACTTTTGGATGGCCACCGGACGGCCAATAACGTTTACCAATTGGAATGCTGGCGAGCCCAATAATTTCCGTTATGAGAACGGCGAGGAGGAGAATTGTCTGGAGCTGTGGAATCGCGATGGCAAAGGACTCAAATGGAATGATTCACCCTGCAGCTTTGAGACATACTTTGTCTGTGAAGTGCAGCCCGTCTGAGTCGAGTTAAAACCCATATTCATTATACATACATAAACGTAATAGGATATATAATCTATATATATCCAAGCACAAAGCACAATTAGTTTAGCAGGCAAAACAAAATTTAGTTTGTAATATTTTTAGTTTACTAAGGTGAGATAAGAGTGTGTAAAATCTGAAGTTTTGCTGTGCTGTGTATAGTGTATGTGTCTCGAAAAACATTCAAATGAATTCGAAATATCAGAAAAAATAATGACAACAACAACAACAAAATCTGTTGATGTTTAGCTTAGTATAATATAAAACAAATTAAATTATAAATCGTAAATCATGTAAAATAAAATGAAAAAAAACACAAAAAATGTATAAACTTAAATGCGATTTAATGTTTGACATGATTTGTAGCTTGATTTTTTTATAGTTGGGCAACGATGCGTATGAGCAATGTGCTCAATAACCATAATTGGGCAAATAAAATTGAAAGTGCTTGTCGACAAACTTTTAAATGCGAGGCACTCTCTCTCCGTGGAGACTCTCTCTCTCTCTCTCTCTCTGTCACTACCTCTTTATCATGCCTTCTTAATCGTGTTAAGGATGCAACCATCTGCCTTTTGGCAGCCAACTGAACTGATAGGAAAAAACTAAAGCTGATATAAGTACTACGACTTCAACAGCAGCTACTTGACAGTCCGCCAAGATTTTAAATGTCACGCTGCACACAGCAAGAAAAAGAGAGATAGTGAGAGAGAAAGAGAGACAAAATATTGGAGAGAGCGAGCGGATGAAAGTGTAACAACATTCTGTTTATCTCTCCATCAGTCCAGCTGTTGAGCTGTTTTGTCCACCTGCTTTGCCGCCGGCAAGGGCTTGTGTCCCATACCTCCCCCCGCGGTGGGGACAGACTTGCAAACAGACAAACAAATGCGAAACAACGAGCAACTGATGTGACTGTTTGTTGTTAATTCGCCATAGAGGGCAACAGACAACAAGGCTGGCAGAGAGAGCCAAATGGAGTAAGAGCGGGAATTGGACGCATGCGCTGGCTGCAGAGGAAAGTTGAAGAGCAAATTTGCTGGGACAAGTCAAAAACTTGGAAACTAAAAATTGAAACTCAAAGTAAAGCTAGAGAAATAAAATTCCTATTAAAAAATATACTTTATTTGAAGTGACAATTTTTAAAAATTATTTAATAATTATTTGATATATTTTAGTGGCAGCTGCAACACCAACTTAACAATAACTTAACAGCTATCCTACATCTTAGTTCTTCGAATTCACAAAATACTTATTTTTGTTGCTTTAAAACTCGTAAAAATTCGTTCACAAAACGCCACATCTTAAACTGGATTTCTCATTTAGAATTAACTACTGAATTAAGTAGAGCTTAACTTGTTTGAAAACTATTCTTTTGCGTATGCTTATTTTAAGTGATTCGTAAGTGATTCGTATTTGTATCAAACATAAAGGAACCTGAATAAAAAGTACCCAAAATATCTGTTATCCACCCACTGTTCCTTTGCAAAGAGAGCAAAGACTCGATTGTTTCTCTTAAATGCACGCTCTCTACGGCAGCGACCTAAACAAAACAAAGCCAGACAGCGCCATTAATAGAGACAGCAACGCACGAACTTATCGACGATGAGAACGCATTCCGTTTGCCTCGTGTGCCTCGTGTGCTCCGTGTGCTGTCCGTGTCCGGCGCAAAGGCAGCTCGCGTTTTGCCGTTAGTCGATTTGTTGAGCAACGCAAACGGCTGTCATCAGTTCATTGTAGACATTTTCCCGGCACAGACGCGCGCTCCAGCAATAGAGAAACGGCAATCGTTTTTAAATCGTCGAGTCAGTGAACGGAGTTTTGGGTTTTTGCGGTTCTCTGGCCACAATTTCGGTTGAGGTTACACCACTCGAATTTCATTAGGCGACCGCATAACGGAACGCAGCGGACCGACCAAACAACAAAAATGTTAAACATGCATCAGCACATTTAAGCCACGACCGGATTATATACAAAAAAAAGTGCGTAAATTATGACATTTTGAGCGGAGAGGTTTGAGAAAGAAATTTCAAAAACATTCTAGAATACAAAAAAAAAAAAAACAAGTAATGGAAATCGGTTCGTTGCTCGTGTGCTTTTGTGTGGGGTTTTGTCACTGCCTCTGTGTGTCCTTTATGTGTGTGAGTGTCTCTGTTTCTGTGTGTTTGTGTGGCGTGTCCTGATAACATCGCAGAAAGTAAAATTAGGGCAAAATGCTTCTGCAGCCACAGCAGCAGCATTAGGATGAAGAGTCAATCGTCGTGAGAGGATGAATGTGTGTTAGTGTTAGTGTGTGAGTGCTGTTAGGGGACCTTGTTTAGGGCCCGGCCGCACTTAAAGTGTCCTCCTCAACGCAGCCTAATTAATTCCGTCAAGTATCATTTGAGTAACCCGCTCTCAATAAATCAAGAGCGCGTTCCAAATTTAAACGCCAAATTAAATTACATTTATTAAACAGCACATAAATAAATCAGAGCTCGACCGTCGGCCAGCTACAAATAAAATTATTTTTAAATCAAACATAATACATACGCACCGAATATTTAATAGAATATTAAATTTAAGTACGCAGCTAACAAAACAACTCAGGCAAAGTGCAAAAGCACAGATAATCCTCAGTGTTTGTTGTTGTGACGGCTTTTAAAAATACATTTTCCACCCATTTTTCATTGCCAAGACGCAAGAAGCAGCGTCGCAAATAAAAATACACACACGTAAGGGACGCAACAGAAACAAAAAACACAAGAGCAAGAAATTAAAAAATCAAAATGTAAAAACAAACAGCAAACAGCGAAACAGAATAAATGTAAATGCCAAAAATTAAAATGTGAAATTTGTCATTATGTCAAGATATGAAAATTGTGTTTGTTGAAGTGTCTTCTACAAAAAATAAAAAAGTCAACGTTGAGCTCGTTTGCAATATTTGATTAAAATTTGAATGTTGACACAAAGCATCATTCAAAGGTCACCTAAACTGACCGTAATTTGTACTTTTTTGTTTGCCGGCCATCCGCCACAAAAATATACACTGTTTAACAAAATAGCGAATTGAAATTTGATCATAATTATAGCTAGAGTTTCAATTGTTTTTAAGCAAATTCTCCAGGGAATTTATCGAACGGTCTTAATTAAGAAGAATTTATGTCAAGTAACAAAGTTCTACTTACTTCTCGCTGATACATTTTGTATCTTAGCTAGGTTTTGGATGAAATTCAAACTTTTTTACGTCTTGTTTTTCTTCTCAATATTCTCACAGTATTGCGTGTTTACAGCTATTAAGAGCTTAACGGGAAACTAAATACTTTCAGCCAAAAAACACAAAAGGAACAACTTAATTAAGCTGTCAACGAACTCTATCCTTACCTTACCCAAACCAAAACCAAAGACGCACCTTAACGCCTGTAGAATAGTGTAGTTTACCAACGTGTTGACACAGGCACCGCCTCGGCTTAATCACCCCAACCCCAACTCCTACTACTCCTGTTGCCTATGCTGCCCCCTTCCCACCCCCGCCTAACCGCGTGAGTCACATGTAGCTGTCATAGTCGTCGTCATGGTCGTCGTCATCATCATCATCATCATCATCATGATCATCATCGTTGAGTTTCGTTGTCCACTCGACGTCATGTTCGGCCCACAACAAACATGACATTCTACGGTTCTTTTATGCTTGCCACATGTCACGGCAAAGTTAACTGCCACACACAAAACCACAAGGAACACCCAAACAACCAACCATACACCCCAAACCTCCCACCTTAGCCAGACACATCAAAACATACTGGGGCAGTCATGGGTTAAGCATGTTTTATATAAATTATGTTTTTCTTTTAGTATTTTTATGCACTTCCCCATTCAAAATCCATGACAGACCGACAGCTTGGTGAAATATGACGTCGACATTTGCCAGCATTGCAATTATGCAAAAAGCGGTGGGCGTGGCACCAACGGGTGGCACTAAAAGCGACCCACAAAAAAGGTCACTCAAGTTCGCATTTCACCCAAAAATTCGACTGTCAATCATTGGAAATGTCGCTGAAATTTGCTGTTGCGACATTCATGACTAATTTAATGTTAAATTGTGCGCAACTCAAAGGACACATATCCTTGCTATTGAAGCGTTGAAGAATTCCGAACGGAATAGTACACTGACAAAAAAATATATGTTGTGTATATTGGCAATTTTTTTTTTTTTTTTTTAGATTTGCAAATATAATTATTTAAAAATCTTATGCAAAAAAAATTATTTAAAATCAGATTAAAATAAAATTATATTATTTTATATAAAAAATATATCAAGAGTTGGTAAAAAAAATGCATTTTTCAACTAATAAGAAGGCTAAATGTACTTTTAAATATTAAAAATAATATATAATAATATACTTAAAAAAAGTTCTATATAAGTTCGTAATTCATAGCTTTCTTTAAGTGTAGATCACTAACACACCCAATCTACTATAGACATCTCGTAATAGAAGCACGAGCATAAGTACACACACACACACACACACGCACACTCATCTACATACCTATAGCAGTAGTAGTAAGAACTGTTTTATTGCCGCCACTTGAGCCAATATTTGCACATTTCAACAATGTTGCCTTTTTTTTGCATATGTGTATGTGTGTAGGAAACTGGTTTCCATTTCGCCCCCTGCAGTTACTTAGCCCGGCAGCAGCCGGCAGGAGCACTCGTCAGTCATGCATGCACAAATGTAATGAAATATCCCGTTGCCATTATAAGACCCGCTCCCTCGTCTGTAGCATATATGTAGATGTCAGCTAGCATAAAAAGTTGCAATTCAATTTTGTGTCCCGTTCCGCTCTTTCGGTCTGCTGCCAATTCAAGTAGCACCTTCCGCTCCGCTCACCCCATCCCTACGCTTTGGCCAGGTGCATGCCCCACACAATGCCAAGATGTCGTGCTTTGTTACATGAGTGTACTGATAAAGGTTAAAGGGAACTGTGATGGAAGTGTAGTTAGTTGCACCCCTTAAAGGTATGCGATGCATGAGCATAATTAAATCTTTGCCATGCGCATTTTGCTACAGTTTTAATAGGGTAAAGCTGCTTGAGTAGAGATTTTCTCTAAGGGCAAGCTATAAATAAAATAAATAAGTTAACTTGCAAGAAAATATAATCAACAAGTTATACTGAGAATTTTAATGAATAGCAAAGTTCATTTGTGAAGAAGAGCTTTCTAGTAATCAAACTATTTATAAACTCTTTATTAATAGAAAGTAGCTTTATCATTAGATCCTACTTATCTAAAGGATTTATAATGACTAAGCTGGCTTTTTTGCTAATTTTATAGATTGAACGATTCATCGTGGAGAAACGTTTATTTTTATTATATTCTCAATCAGAACTCCTTAAAAAGTTTCTTCTTATCTGAGCATAAATTTGCAATCCATTTACTTGCGAGACTAACAAAAGTATTAAAGATTCACTCTTTTATTCAACGAATGTCTTGGATAATCCCAAAAAGCACTCCTTTGGTTCTGCAAACTTGTTCTCAAACATTCATTTCATAAATAAGTAACTATTTCCGTCTCGTATTAAGCGCATAAATTGCACTCTCTGTGCATCAAACTCCCTTTCCAGCTTCCTGGTTTAACCACGTGACCGGAGCAAACATTTCCTTGCCATGTAATGCGACACGGCCGACAAAAGTTTGGCTCATTCCTGTTCTGGTTCATTCTGGCTCGAAATTGCATTCAGTTAGCTCTTGTTCCCTCTGATTGTTGTTGTTATTTTTTGCCGCCACACTTGAGTTGTATGCGCGCCCTTTATTGTTGTTCTTACTGGCTTTGGCCTCTTTGGCTGGCTGGCTGGCTTGCTAGCTAACTGGCACGTGAGCTTTACCCCTTTTGGCAGAGCCAGAAGCACGCGATGCACTTGGCCAGCAACCCTTTAGCCGTTGCCGTTGCTGCCGCCAAACAGCTGCAACTGTTGGCAATTTTCTTGTGTATGGCGGGGCATTGAAGTGGCTAAAAGAGGAAATTATTTTCATGCTCACGGACGGGCCGGGCACTTGAGGGCATTCTTTATGACATGCCTGGGAAAAAATAAGCACGGAAACAAAAAAATGTGTCTGCACGGAAAATGCACAAATCTTTTCTTATTTTTGTTTTTTGGATAAAAATGCTGACTTTTTAAATTATTTAAAGCAATTCGAGCTTTGATCTTAGATGGGCCTGTTCGAAATGTCTGCCGCAGCCATTTTGTTTGATACACAAATTGTCAATTTCCTGTTTTGTCTGGCGGCGCGACCGATGTCATGACACATGGTGAAGAAAAGGGCGGTCAAGGGGCGTGTCACCAACTACGGCAGGGTAATAGGAAAAGTCTGGAGGTCTTTCATTTACACACAGAAAAAAAAGCCAATCAAAGTTGTTTTTCAATTTCATCAGAAAGACAACCAATTTAACCAGTTTACCAGGAAAAGTCAGGCAATTTCTATGAACTTGGCCTTGAGGGCAAAAGCAGCAAAGGCTTCAACACATGTTTGCCACTTTGATCTTGATTTTTGTGTGTTTTAAGTTAAAACTTTTAATAATATGTAAACAATTTTCCATTAAACTGATTAGATTTTGATAAACTTCCGAGTTTTAGGCAGCATTTTGAATTAAAATCACAATAAAATAAGTTTGAAAATTTTTAATTGAATTTTGTAGCCCAAAGCTCTTTCGGTCAGTGCGAAATGGATGCTGTTGTAATCCTGTTAGGATTCAACGCACAGAATGCAAATTGAAATATGAACGTGAAAGCTTTTTTCCATTTATCAAGAGCCCATCATCGACTAGCAACAACAACAACAACGGCGCTGACCTTAGACATTAACACATTCACACAACGGGGAGCTACACTGAGAACAATAGCATAGCACTTTTCAAGTGAGCATAAAGCATGGCACATCCCTTTTTTCTCCGTGTGTAAGCATTAAGGCTTCTTGATGACACTATTTATCAAACAAAATGCTCGACAGAGGAAATATAGAAAATAAACGTGTCACAAACCGAAGCACAACTTATCAGCATCTAGGGACCACACCAGGAGGCATTAGACATTCGAGAGCTTCTCTCTGCCATTGACGGGACACACGCAGACAAATATCCATACTCTAAATCACCCACGCAGGACACACACACACACACCCACACACTATCTCAAAACAACGGCCAGACAGCAAAAGAAAAAATGGGCGATAATTTGGGGCACACGAAACCTAAAGCGAGAAGATGCAGAACGAGAGACAGTGACTAAATGAGTGGGGGGTGGGATGATGTTGATGATGATGGGCCATGGCCATTTTTGAGACAGAAAAAGAGAAGGAAACATTAGGCACCATAATCATTATGATGACAAGCACGAACTGTTTGATTTTTCCCGTTTATGGGATCGTTGTCATCGACAGGACATTTAAAACAAAAAAACAAAAATACCTTATTATTATTGAAGTCAATGTCTTTGCTCATGATTATCAATATCATTATCGTCAGACATTATCATTGTTCATTCCTCTTTTGTGTTTTGGCTGTTAGTTGCTGTTGTATCTGCTGAATCTTTTGTATCTGTTGTGGCAAGTATTTTGTTTTTCTCTTTATTCAAGTGGCATTTGATTCTAGAGCTTGATTGCAAACAAAGTGCCTAAGCAGAGGATATAATTGAGATACTCGAATTTAAGGAGCTCAAGCTAATGTTAAAGATAAAAATAGTCATTTGTTGTACCTAAAAATGTAGGAGAGTTTTATTTTGTGATTATACCATGAGATCTTCTTAAAATAGTTGTTGATTGTCGCCCTGAATCTGAAACAAAAAATAGTCAAGGAATTATGTTAGAAAACTTCTAAAAATCCACCTGTCTTATTATCTGCTTTTAAAACTTTTTGCTCGCTGAGCAATTAAAAAAGTTTATGCAAATCGCTTGAAACTGGCAAAATTATAGGCTTTTGTTCGCATTACATGCTTGCATCCGAAAAGAGAAAAACTACATTTATAAGCCTCGAAAAAGTATTCAATTGTTGCCAAAACCCACCAAGACCTAACCTCACCTTCTCCTCCTCCTTCTCCCATTCAACTTGGGCAAAACTGGCGCTGGCCATTAGAGAAAAGGCAGGATGAGCTTTTAAAAAGTTTCGGCTTTCTGCATCCCGTACTATATTATTTTATATATGTATAATGCATTTCTGTGCGTGTATTTCTGTTATGCTCTTGCCATGTTTTCTTTTCATCTATTCTGCTTCATCTTTTAGTTTTTGTTATACTAGCAACTTTAGTTGACCCAGTTACAAAGTTTATGCACAATTCACATTCAAAGCGGCAGACAACATTGCGTATGGGTAATGTTTGCTTTGAACTCGTTGTGCAACAAAAAACAAAATAAATAATAAATATAACGTGTAATTTTTGTTAGCAAGAGCAAAGCATGCTCTTAACATTTTCAAAACTTTCCACTTGCAACAAATTTGCTTTTAATTTGGCAAAAACAAGCCAAGTTCCTGGTAAAATTCATTCTTGGCATCAAATTTCATATTCATGCTGTGCAAATATTGACTGACATTTGTTGCGAACAAGCAAAAGCGAAACTTTGTGACCAAAACCGAACCAAAAATGTGGCAGCAACAAGGGAGCAATTGTGTCTGCGTAGGGATCTGGTGAACAAATGCCGTCATCACTTTCACTTAGTCAGGTGCCACTGTGTCACTGTAACTGCCATTGCTTCTTCTCCTTTTTTTTATTTTCCAATGTACATTAAGATACCCTGTAGCCATTAAATAGTGGTTAAAAGATAAGGTTGGGTTGCGGTATGTTGTGGTTTGACAAAGACATGTTCGACCTTAGAAACTTTCCAAAAATATAACTTAAATCATGATTTGACATTAAAGATTAAAACAACATATCAAATTAATAGCATTCTTTTTGTCATAAAATTATAAATATTAACTAATCTTAGCAAGTATCTTTTCAAGGGCATCTTCTAGTCCATCAGCTTTATCTACACAAAAACTCTCTTTTACTTGTTTTTCGAAAATGGCGCAGTCTGGTTAACCCACATTGACAATAGGTCTGACGCACACAACACAACCCCACACACACACACTTACAATAAGCACACAGACACAATATAAAACACCCAGGCGCCTCTTTCATCAACGTCTTTTACTTTTTGCCGTTACCATTGTGTCAACAAGCGAGGGCAGCCTGTGACCCACTGCAGCCAGGGGCGAGAGTTAGAAGAGAGAGCTTGGTTTGCAGAAGAGCCAAAGAAGAAGAAGAAGAAGAAGAGCTGACTATGGCATTAACTGCAGCACACATTAATGTTATTGTGGGCGTCGTTGCGTGGGTTTTGCGCTTGACTGACAACAACAACATGGCCAAAGACGCTTTTGTTGTTTAGAACGATTAAAAGTTTTATCCATCGTTGTTGTGGCATGGGGGGTTTTGTTCTTCTTCTTCTTGTGTTGTTGTTGTTTTCGCGTTGTCTTCCTTCGCATTTGGCCTCATTCGCGGGCTTCCCTCCCCAGCTTTTGCAGCTGCGGCTGACCTGCTAACCTCAGTCGCTCAGCTTGCTGACTTGCAGTTATTCTAACCACTCCACCAACCACCCGCTGGGCAAACCTCTTTCTTGCGGCTAGTCCCACTTGGCACAGTTTCAGCTCAATTACGAACCAATCAATTGGCCCTAGCTGCCAATAAATATATATACACATATACATATATTTATTATGTGTATAAATCGAACTTGGTTCCTAAAGTGGCCCACACGCTCGCAGTGCCAACTTTAGCATTTTGCTACTTACCAACCCTCAACCCTCAATTCTGTTATTCTCCCTTTATTCTCATTCTCATATCTGTCACATTCTTTGCAGCACGCCCACGCATCGGCCAAGTGACTGAATGACAACTTAAGGCAGCTGAGTTGTTGTTGTTGTTGTCCGAGCAGAGCCAAAGGAGGAGTCACAGTAGCTGTGAAGCGGAAGCGGAATTGCCATGGGCGACCTACAGGCAACCATCGAATTTTCCGTTGAGCTACATAAATTCTTCAATGTGGATCTCTTTCAACGCGGGTAAGCTCTAGAACTCGATGAATTTTTGAATATTTATATGAAAAACTTCCATATCAATTTTTAACTCAGACAAATATTCACACGGCTCTTAAAGTTTGACTTGCTCTACATTTGAGGCATGCAACACTTTCAGTACTCAAGAAATTTTATCGTTCATATTAAATATAAATATCAATGCATTTTTTCAAGTCATTAAATTGAAGCAATTCAAGCAATTTACACATGTTGAACATGTTGTTGGCATAAAAATCTTAAAATGGGTCAGTTTTTCATACTTATTGCCCATTCCATTTCTTACATGAGTGACCTTTCAAGCATCTGCACTTACACCAACACCTACTACAAAACTTCCACATAACATAAGTACTATTTGCACGTACAGAAAATTGTTAGTTTTTGTATAAATATTTAAAGAAATTGTACGTTACGTATACGAAGTGTTGAGCAAACAATAAACGCAAACGAATTGCAATAAACCAACACAAATAAAATGAGAGAGAGAGAGAGACGGGGGGGTGTTGCACCGAGAAGGGCGTTGCGTGGCACTCACTAATTGTCATGCAAAGTGTTGATGGGATTTCAATTTCAACGCATTTTTTTTCGTTAGTTTTTTGTGCCTGCTGACGATGAACGAGCAATCGACAGGGGGGAGTGGGCTGAACACAAAAGGGGAGGTGGTTAAAAATACATAAAACAGCAAAACACAAAAGAAGCTCGCACTGAAAATTGCGCACAAATAGTATAAACACCATTCCCGCAGAGAGAACAAGACGAAAAAGTTATGTTGAGTGCGGAAAAAAGGCAGAAATAAAAATAGTTGGGATAAAAATTAAAGCCATTGTTTAATGGAAGATAAAAGTATATATGCAGCAAATATAAGTATATAACAAACTAATGAATTAATCATGACAAATTAACACGACTTTCAATAAATATATAAATGAAAACGTTTTCTCTTAAAATAAAACAATCAATTACTATAATAAGCGAAATATAAACAGCATATTTAAATACTTATGAGCAACTTTTCTTTCGAATTAACTTTTCCAATCAGCAATAATATTTATTATGCGCTCCACGCTGCGTATGCGTTATTTATGAATGGATGATTAATTTGCCATCCCCCCTTTTTTCGTTATTCTTTGACAGGCTCTACCAGGTGCGCTGTGGATTGCGTGTGTCGCCCCGCCTACCCGTCCAGGTGGAGACGAGCATACCCGAGGCCAATGGCAAACCGATTGGCAACGGCCACGGGCCCGGAATCGACACAAGCAGCGATAGCGAACGGGAAAGGGAACGAGAACGAGAACGGGATAGGGATAGGGAGAGGGATATGCCTTCGCCGGAGGATGCGTCTATAACGCCAGGCAGCGGCAGTTGCACATCCGCATCCATAATCAATGGCAGCGGCGCCTCGCGCATTTTTCAGATACTCTATCGCAACGAGGAGGTTCCACTACGCGATGTCATACACTTTCGCAGTCATCTGTTGGGTGAGTCATCATTTTGATTGATCAAAGTTTTGGAAAATCCAAAAAGAGTAAGATTGTTGTGTAGTTCGAGAGAAACAGAAACAAAGAAGTTATATACCAAACCTACAGAGCGCTACATATATTTGTCTCAGTGTAGCACCAACTATCCGCTTCTGTTGACAGTGTCCCCTAAAAGGAGTTGCCCACTATCCTCAGTGGGCGACAAAGTTGAAGTTTTTTCTGTGACCAAAAATAAAGTTGACTTCTCAAATGGATATATAAATCAAAAGCTTGAGCGCTGCACAAAGTTTTTGGCTCAGTTGCGTGTCAACAGGCGCAAAAGTTTTAGAGCTCTGGGCCTTTGGGGAAATACGCCCTGTCCAAAGTGTACAAAAACGTTGACCGCCAGCTATATATATATATAACAGATACATATATATTTGCTATGATATAGATGACAAGACTGCAAATCGAGGGAATTTTGGCAACGTGTCCGTCTAATTGCATTTACTGTATTTCAGGCGGTGCCAAAGTTAAAGGCAAAGCCACGCCCACTTTTAAAAGTGCAACCTAAAATAAACACAAACACACACATAAAGCCAATTAGTTGGCCAAGTTGGCAGACGTTTTGAAAATAGTTCTGCCCCTTCGTTTCGCCACATTGTTGCCACAAAATTGAATTTTGCGAATAAGGACACAAAGGATTCTTTGCCAATGCATTAACCTTATTTGAAGGTTTATGCCAACATCAAAGAAATCAAAAAATAAAAATGTCAGGCAAAATGAAAAAAAAAAGATGAAAAATAAACAAGACAAGATATGAAAATGCCATAAAAATTTAACCAGGCGCAAAAATGCAGAACAAATTGAAAGTCAATTTTTTAGGGGTTTTATTGGCAGATAGGGAAAAAACGGAAAGATGAATGCCTCAGGCACACAAGTAAACGAGGGCATGGCAATAAAAAATAAAAGAGCAAAATAAAATATTTTGTCCGCAACCAAAAAAAAAAAATATTTGAACATGCGGCAATTGTATGTATTTATATTTATGTATATATTTATTTATATAAAAACAACGAAATGTAAACTTAAAGTGAGCAAAATATTTTTATAGCCTATGGGCGAAATATTTATATATAGTTTATTAAATTTATTAGGCACTAAAATAGCAAGAGCTCAATTTGCGAAAAATAGTAATATATAAATAGAAAAGTAGTTCTACAGGCAATTGAATCTTTAAGATATGATGAAAATTTATATTATTCGATGACTTTCAGAAAAATAATGTTGATTATTTAGCATTTTATGTAGGGGAATTTGCTTCCTGTGCATTAAGTTAATTATTTTTGGTTAAACATAAACAAACATAGATGGATTAATAAGTTTGCCGTTGTTTCAAACCACCAAACATGTCTATGATACATTGACAACACTTCCTAATGGCACAAATCTGTCACTCACATATAAATTCATTTCTGATTATAACTTAATACTCAACATTCTAGCTAGTTTGCTGTTGTTTAGCTCATATGAAACTGCGCACATTCAGAAGGTGCGGCTTAGTGTGATTACTTTATACTTCAATCTCATTGTCTGTCTTAGTTACCAAACACCACCACCCTCCCCCTACCCGTACCACTACCAACCCACAACGTAGGTAGTGCGAGTTTATCTATCTGTCTCTAGCAGATGAGCAGCACTTGCGAGACTTCATCAGATATCCGAGCTGTGGCTGCCTCTGCTTGCACTGCTCATGTTCCCTGACACATTGTTGTTGTTGTTCCAAGAACAAGTGAGCAACAACATCAACAACAACAACAGAAAACAACATCATCACACTGGGCTGTTGGGTGAAGTGATTAATTCATTTGGACAAGTTTTGCTTCAGCTTGTTGTGTGTGCGTGTTTGTGAGTCCTTTCGCTTATACATAGAAACAACAACATTCAACCACCATGTGAAGTGGCATCAGGCAACACAACAACAAAAACCGCAGCATAACAAAAAGTTTTACTTTTCACTTGACAGCTTTTTTTGCAGCTGCGGCAGCTGTTGATGTTTTCTCGGGTGCCCAAGAAGTGCATCCTCTTATAGTACTATCTCGTATGTGCTTTGAGTAGCTATGCAATTTATCTCTTTTACACGTGTAGAATTTAGAGGTGTGAGTTGCCTTTGCTGTTGCTGTTCTTTCAACCGCGTGTTACAAATTGTCACTGTGTGCGAAAATGGATGCCGAGGGGGATTTTGTTCCACGCACTCAACTTAAAACGACTCAACGTTTAAAATGTATTCTTCACCAAATAAAAATAAAATAAAAATCGCAAGACAAATCCGAGAGAGAGAGAGAGTGAGAGAAAAGCCATTGTATAAAACTGTCAAGCGATTGTCGCACGAGGCGTATGAGTAATGCCCAAGGAGGCCAAAACAAATCTGAGACAATTTTGTGTTGGGGTTGTCAACATTTTTGCCCAACATTTTTTATAGCCCGACAGTTGAGTTAAGTCAGCTTTTAGCTTTGGCTCAGCGCAAAATCCCCTTTTATGAAAACAAATGCATTTTTTATTACATAAAAGAAGAGATGCCTAAAGTAAGGGGAAGGGGGAGTAGCACCTAAGACACGTTGACTGTTTAGACTATTAGAGCGGATCGACGTGTGGTGTGAATTGAATTTGATTAAATGACAGCGGCAAGGATATGCTCTGTGGTCAGGGTTGGAGCATACGTAATGAGATTTACCATTGGTTTCTCTTAATTTGGTGATGAATTAATGTGTGTGTGTAACAAGCTCACATACACATACATATGTGTATTAATTAACTTTGTTGATGCATGTCGAAGTGGCAGGTTTTGGCCTTGAGCCGTTAAGCAAAAAGCCAATAAACAACATTGTTGATACATGTTTGTATGTATGTAGTACAGTAGTCGCTAGGTAACGCGAACAAACTGTAGTTAACATTGACAAAACCAATGGAAGGACACAATAATCAAAAAGTAAGTTATTAAAAATATAAAAAAATATTTAAATGAGTATTTTTTTATAGTTTTTGGTTTGGTTAACTCAAACAAACTTATTCTGACATAGGTCTATGACCACTAGCACGTGAGCTTAAGCGAAAATCAATAATCAATGTTTGCTTAACAGTGGGCAGACCCTCGTTCCCGAACCACCCAACAAAAACTCCACTACAACAAAACGTAATCAAAGAAGTTGAAATATTTTTGCACGCAAGATTTGCCAGGGCCATCAACTAAGTACTTGTGTGTGTGTGTGTGTGTGTTGGGGATTTGTTGCCTCGACATTGCATAAACTTCCAACAAACCCTTCTAACTCTCTCTATCATTTTCTTGTCTTTTCTCTTCAACTGCAGTTGACAGCCGTCACCTGAAGGAGTCCATTGAGCGAGCGGAGTTCTCATTGCAACTTGAATTGTGGTTTGGCGAACAGAATGGCACCAGCAACTTGTCATTGGCATCCACCCGCAATCTTCAGCTCAACTTTCATCCGGGACGCGGCCTGCATTATCATCTTCCGGTGCTGTTCGACTATTTTCACTTGGCGGCCATCAGTGTGGGCATTCATGCCAGTCTTGTGGCCCTCCATCAGCCATACATCAAGTGAGTGAGTGGGTGGAGTGGGCGGAAAGTGGGAGGGGTGCATGTTTCATGCAAAATAGAGCTGACAACATGATCTCTAATGTCAACGTTGATAGTCACATATATTTTTTTTATATTCACTGCTGTCCTGCTGTGCTCAGCTACAGCTCATCCTGTTCCTAGGGGCCAGTATTACCCGCACAAATCATTTCCAACTCATTAAAATTGCACACAGACACAAAAGCAGCCCTGTCTCCTTTTCGGTCCCCCTCCTCAGTTGACTGGCAACTGGATTATACAAAAGCCTCGCCCCAACCCCCTTTCTGCTACATGCAACTGCTCCTATTCCCAGAGTTGGTAAAGTGAGAAAAATAAAGGTAAAATTTTGTTTTTGAAAATTTGGAAAAATAAAACTTTAATCTTTCAAATTCTTTTTGAAGGAACGTTTTTGATATCCCTAAGATTCATTAGGAATTCTTTTTTCACAGATATTGTCTCAATCAAGTAAAAAATGCAGCATTTCTTTTCGCTCAGTGTAGTTGCTTACATTTTAATGACTCTCGCATTTCAATTGTCTTCCTCTTTCGCATTGCGTTAACTTTGGCGACACACACAACTGTAAATTGTTAACGGTAAACGGCAAACTGCAACAGACTGCAGCATTTTGGCGGCATTCAGGGCAGGGGCGTGGCAACATCGTTGCTACTTGTATCCAACGCTCACAACTTTCTTCAGCCATGGCGAAGTCAATTTTTACGCCGTTTGATTCAACAAAAGTTTGTATATGACACCCCTTCCCACCCTACCCCGGTATAGGAAAACTTAGTTGGCTGTAATTCTTTAATCTGTTTTGTATCGCTAAAACTTGTCGTTTAAAAACCCCAACACCTTGCACTACATATTTATAAGGAGAACTTAATAAATATTAACTTGACTCGGAATTTTCATGGGAGGATTGTTGCCTTCAACGAAATGAATAATAGATTAGGCCATTGGAATTGAAATTCCTCGGCTGACCTTGGCCATGTTGATTACATTTTTCGTCTGCCCCATCAGCTGGGGCAACTGTAAATTGCCTGATTATCTTCTCTCGCCGCCCCAGAAGTAAAGAGAATCACTGAGTACTTCAGGGTGCGATGATTTTGAACAGCTTGAAAGTGTTTTAATGCCTTAAGAATATTTATTAATGTAAAAGTAGCTTATGGTTTACTTGATTCGATTCATTTTTCACTTAGCTTTATTTTATTAGTTATTTTTTCTGATGTTTTGAGTAAACTTTTCAATTTTTAAAACTTAGTTTAAAACTTTTGCGTTTAATTTGTTGGTAAGTATCTTAGAACTATTTAGTTTTTTACATGACTTTAAAAAAGTACAACCAATACCATAATTTTCCTTAAATATCAATATCATTATATGTATATTTAAATCTCATTTTAATCTCAACATGTAAACCATCTCAACTCAAAAATCCAAAAAAAAAATCACATTTATCAAATGATCGATAACGCGTCAATTGCAACGAATATAATGATTTGCGGGTTCCGCGGTTGCAGGAAAAGCATGTTCTCATTTATCAAATTATGGTAAGATTAACAACAATCCGTTAAGGTATCTAATTTTTGTACCACTTCGTAGTTGGTTGTAGTCGCCACTTTAGCAGAGCTTTCTATGTGTGTTCGTGTGTGTCTCATGTATTTTATATTTTAGGATTGTAGCTTATACATTTATAAATTATATTTATATCTCTGATTCCTATTCGATATTGTTTACAGTGCACCGCGTAGCTCGAAGCCTTGGAGCGCCAGCAAGTTGAGCTGTCGTGGCAATACCTCGCCGGGACCACTCGAAGCGGTCTTTTTTGGGCCACAAATTGGTGGCACCACCAAATGCAGTGGCGGCCCCAATGGCAGACTTCTGCAATCCCGTCAAATACATCGAGATATCTGTTGCCTGCTTCTAGGCGCAATCGAACAACTGAAGGCAACCATCAATGAGTTTAGCACAGTGTTGCCACCCAGCATTAATTCTCAAATTGGTTCGCCTCCACTAAGAGAAAACGATATGGGCGAGCGTCTGCAGCAACTAATGGAACAGGCAAAGGTAAATTTTATGCTACAGAGTTGAGTTTTTGTATAGAACGGAGACCTGTTCAAACTATATCATAACTGAATGTTCTTGAAAATATCTTCCTTTCCTTCCCCTTGCAGCTACTTGAGGCAGAGGACGACTTTGCTACCTTAGCAAACTCAGATATAGCTCAACTCTGTGCCGAGAGCATCTTTTGGTGGCGTCGTGTCTTGCTCGCCTCCCGTTCTTCAACAGCAGTTCACACACTTTTAGCCCGGAAACATCACATTCTGCGAGTACGTCGCTTTGCCGAGGGTTTCTTTGTGCTGGAGCAGCCAAGACACGCGGCAGCTGGGTGCCACGAGGTGAACGGCAGTCCAGGTCATTGTCAGGGCAATGCTGGGATCGCAGAGCTGGCGCGTAGGAGTCGCTACTTGCAGTCCTTACCTCCATTGCCTGTTCATTGCACGCCCATCGATGGAGATGCGGCATCGCTGCCATTGATCTTTGAGGATCGTTATGTGGTGCCAGGTAGCAGCAGTGCGAGACGACGCTCGGGAAGTGATCCGCAGCTGGAGGAGACGACCAAGGGAACTGTGGGCAAAAAGAGATCATTGCCAGCAGATAAGACGCATTCGAGCACAAGTTTGAATGGCACCAAGGATTGCCTTGCGTGTCACTTTGACTACGACTATCCTCAGGGAAATGGAAGTGCTCCGGCCCATCCGCATGCCAAGTGTGTAGTTACACCACGTTTCGCTTTAGGTGGTGAGGTGCTTCAAGCCAGTCTCACCATAACACCCAGCACCAACAGCAACAGCAAGGATGCCGTTCCTTCACTGGTCCTACGCCACAATCTCTCCAGGCATTCAGTTACTGGACTTCTCGAGGATCTCGATGTGGCTGGGAATGAGGCAACACTACCCACACGTCATAGCAAATCCTTAGATCAACTGGATGGCTGTCAGATCACAGCGGAGACTCTTCAACTGGCACCCGACTGTAATTCCCGGCAAGTTAGCTACAATACTCTGCCAGCGGGTTTGGCTCGCCTCCAAGCCGATGATCTCATGCGGAACATTTGCGAGTTCCGACAGCGTTACGGGCATGCCAGCAAATTTGATTATCTACACGAGATTAAGCTACTCAATCCACCCAAGCAACAGTCACAGCAGCAACAGCAACAATCCGCTAACACAGAGAGAACTAAACAGAAAACATGTAAGTTTTGATCAAAGGGTAAATCGAGTTTCCCATAGAATATCTGTCTCATATTTTTACAGTGTACAACTCGCTGCCTAAGAGCATGGTGCCACCTAGAAACTCATTTCCACCACCTCCACCCAGTCAGTATACAACGATGCCGAGGAGCAGCAGTTCCCAAATTCCCCGAGCGGTGGAGATCGCTCGAGTAAGAGTTTCGGACATTAAGGAAATGCTGCGACAGGGTCAAAGTCAGAGTCAAGGTGGGCAAGGAACGCTACGCAAGGACTCGAGCAGTTCGGAGAGTGACATGATGCAAAAGCTGCAGTTGCTCAGTTCCAGCAGTGTGCCCTTCCGATTGGATGCGACAACAACAACAACAGCGAATAGTCAAAATAATACGAATAGCAGTGATCCCAATACGAGTGGTTTCAGTGAATCCCTGCCCAATTTGGCACCACCACCAGAGTTCGATTCGGACTCAAGAAGGCAACGCAGCAATTCCACTTCATCGTTGAGTGAGGAAAGTGGTTGGGTGAGCAGTCGTCGCAGCTCCTTGGCCATCTCCAGTCCGGATACCATAACCAGCATCAGTGGTCCGCATACGAAGCAGCAGCGGCACACACAGCTTCACCTGGGCATGGGCATGGGTCTGGAGACGCGTTTGAATGGCGAGCAACTTCGTCTGCGGCTCCAAAAGTTGCTGGAGCAGCAGCAGCAACAGCAGCCACACAAGCCCAACAGAAAACGACAATCGGCCGGATCCAGTCAGAGCCGAACGCCAGCGAAGCAGCAGCAGGAGCAAGAGCTGCACAAGAAGACGTCATCAGTGACGTTGACCATAAAGAAGGAACGCTCTCGCTTTCAACTTGATCGTTTGCGACATCTACCCAATGGCGAGTCCACCGAAGTGGAGGACTTGGAGCGTCCACCACCTAGACGTAGTCGTCACAAAGCTGGCTCATCCGCCAGCAAATCCAAATCCGACTTTGACATTACCAGCTTGAAGGATATGCAACCGTTGGACGCGGTGTGCCTGCCACCGCCACAACAATTTCAGGATCAGGAGCAGGAAGTGTCAGCTGTGGTAGCACCACCACCACCCGATGAGTTTCGCGATCCACCACCAGAACCAGCTCCAGCTCCAACGCCAGCTCCAACTCCCGCTGTAGTTCTAGCGTCCAAACCCATTGCTGCACCCAAAACCAAATCCAAGTCCTTTCCCTGCCATGCCGTACATGCCACACCACCGCCGCTCAAGGAACGCCAGCCCATTGGCGCCATAGACAATCCCGTGTACCACATCTACGAGTCACTGCGTCCCATGGCTACGCCAGCAGTCTTCAGCAACAAACCCGTACTTAAATCTCACAGTCTGGCGGAACTCAAACGTCCACCCCAACATCAATGTAAGGAGAATATTCTGCCCTTGGAACAGGATGAGAACAAGGAGAACTCAAACAATCAAGTTGTGGTGCGTGCCAAGCAATCGAATAGCTCTGGGACCAAGCATCACACCAAGCGCAAGAGTCAACCAGCAGCAAATGCTCCAGAGGCATCGCCAAGTATCTCGCTGCTCGAGTTCGAAAAGTATCGCGAGGAGTTTCGCAAACAAATTAAATATCAAGGAAACATTTACTCCGACTTTGTGCAGTTGGCATCGGAGCTACCCTATTTCTATATAAGTGATGAGTATCGCACTTTCTCACCGAATGGAATGCATCTCGTTATTTGTGTGCACGGATTGGATGGCAATTCGGCGGATCTGCGTCTAGTGCGCACTTATCTGGAGCTGGGTTTGCCCGGGGTCAATCTGGAGTTTCTTATGTCGGAGCGCAATCAGGGCGATACTTTCTCCGACTTTGATACAATGACTGATCGGTTAGTTTTAGTATAGTCAATAATAATTATTTTTAACCTATCAATCTTGATTCTTTACTGCAGGCTAGTTGCCGAGATTCTTTATCACATAGACAGCTGTGGCTTGAACCCAGCACGCATCTCCTTTGTGGCACATTCCTTGGGCACGATCATAGTGCGTAGTGCGTTGTCGCGTCCACAAATGCGTCCACTTTTGCCACGCCTACACACTTTCCTCTCGCTCTCCGGACCACATCTGGGCACGCTCTACAACACCAGCGGGTTGGTCAACATGGGTAAGTGAGGGCGGGTTCCTAATGCCTATAAAGCTTACAAGCTTAAGTCTCCTCTCTCTCCACTTCTAGGAATGTGGTTTATGCAAAAGTGGAAAAAATCGGGATCTCTGTTACAGCTTTGCATGCGGGACACAACGGATATGAGGAATAGTTTTCTTTATAGGCTTAGTCAGCGAAGTACTCTGCATCATTTTAGCAACATTTTGCTCTGTGGTTCCAGTCAGGATCGCTATGTGCCCGCTCACTCGGCCCGTTTGGAGCTGTGCAAGGCAGCGATGCGGGACAGTTCCTCACTAGGCACAATCTACAGGTATGTTTGAGGGTTAACTAGCTTTTTGCGGTTCTTAACTTCGTTTTGTTTGCAGGGAAATGGTACATAATGTTATTGCACCTATTTTGGCTAGACCTGAGCTGACTTTGGCTCGCTTCGATGTCCATCATGCACTCCCACATACGGCCAATACCTTGATTGGCAGAGCAGCTCACATTGCGGTAATATAAGACTCAAGATTTTCCCCTTATTAAAATATTTTCTAACAGAAAAACTATTATTATTTTGTCTTCCCCAGGTTTTGGACTCTGAGCTCTTTATAGAGAAGTTTATGTTGATCGCGGGTCTGAAATATTTCAGTTAACCTGCCAAAAAGCCAGGTCGGCCATTTTAAACCATTAACTCAACGAAACATTGCTGACTGCCTGAGAAGCTTCATTGCAATTTGTAGGCTTAAATCAAAAGAACGTACTCATATTTTAATGTTATTTAATATGTAGCACAAAATAATCAGTTCGAATGGGAAAAAATCAAAAATACACAGGGTACACTGAAATCCAAGCAAGAACAAGTTTCTTCAGGCCAACAGATTCCATAAGGGAATAAGGAATTTATTGAAGTAAATTGTTAGACTTGAAGTTTTTACTAAATGCAAATCTTTTGTAGCGAATTGAAACTAGAGAAATCACAACATTTAGTCAAAACAAAGAAATATGAACGTTAAATCAAAAACTTATAACCAAATTGGAATAACTGTTGAAAACGTGTTATCGATAAATCAAATTTTTATAGCCAATAAGAGTTTAAAACAAACGGAAGCCAAAGACATCCATCATAAGTAGCCTAGAGATAACAAGTTGAACAACTATTCACGAGACTTTATTGAAACGGTTGAATTGGAATGGAAAAGATCATGTTAAGTATACGTAACTAACGGTAGCTAAGCACACGAATGAATACAAGGTTGCATTTCGATAAATATGTATTAGCAATTGTGAGACTAATTAAATAATTAAACTAACACACACAAACAAGTACCAAGTGGTTTTTTCAAATCTTTGTATTGCTAAAAGTAGAGGCAATGTTAGAATGAAATAGAGTAGAAATAAATCGAAATTTAGTAGAGTTTCGAATAGTGTACTATGCCAAATGCATTTGCGGAGCTGGTCAATTAAGCTGGTTCGGAACATCAAGGATATTTCTTTTGCGCCTGCAAAAATTGGGAACAACAAAGTTAAAAATGTTAGCAAAAATTAATCGATATGTAGAGATAGTTGAATCAAAGAGCAGTTAGGTCAAAACTTTTTAGATTTGTAGTCTAGTCGTAGAAAATAGCAAATAGTAGTTGTGTTTTTCAGAGCTTTTTAAAATTGTTGTTGTGAACCATTTTAAACTTACCAATTTTTACCTTCTTTGTATACCCTTTTAGAAAGAAAAACAAATAATAATAAAATTCTACCCATTTTGCCTATGCATACCAGAAGTTGCATTCTACGTGTATAACCGTCCTAGATCTAAAGAAAACCAAAATTAATTGTAACTTTATGTATATCAGCTGGCAAATATTTGATTTTCAAATACGACTAAGATATATGTATGTGAGCTGTTTTTTCCTAAGGCACTTCGATTTTACAAAAAAATATATTCAAAATGTATAATAATTCTAAGTTAAAAAAATTTAAAGTTTTTTATTTCAATAAAATAAACTGAAATACAATTTTAGTAGAATTGAATGTGTTTGCTTATATTTTGCAATTTGAATTACGTATAACAGTTTTAAATAAACCAAGCGTTTATCGGAAATAACTATCGAACTATTGCTTGTGTTATATACATCGATAGATTTGTTGCGATAACGCTGCTATCAGCTGTTTATCTTCAATCGACTATCAGCTTGGACAACAAATAAAAATTCGCTGCAATTTCAAGCCGAACAGAATCCAGAATAAACTGTGCCAAAGCCACGCCCCAACATATAATGATGGCGAACCGTGCGCCGATGCTGCGAATCGGACAGCAAGATCTGAAATGTCGCCAGGGCTGCGGCTTCTACGGCAACACACAGTTCGATGGACTCTGCTCGAAATGTTTTCGTGAGCGCAACGATAAGCAGCGAAAAAGGCGTAAGCGAGCAAATAACACATGCCATTTATCTGTAGTCGCGACAATTAGTCATGCCGCTGTGATTCCCATTTCGATTCTAGAGAAAGCCAGCGAGGATCATGAATCTGGCAGTTCCGCTGGCGGAACCATGCAGCGCAGGTCGCCGCAGCATTCGCTCTCGCTGGGTCGTGCTTCAAAGAAGAAGGAATCCGAATCGACACCAGTTACAACCGCCAGCACAATGCCCAGGAAGTTCACCGTGCCCGCCGTGCTACAGAAAACACTTAAAGACAAATTTCCCCTCGGGAAACAACAGTCTCGCGTCCCGAGTGCCACCGAGTCGCAGTTTATGTTGCAGCTGCGTCAGCTGCGCATTCCCGACGATGCCAAGCGCAAGCTAAAGAGCGAGATTCAGCGTCTGGATCACGAGATACGCAAATACATGAACAACAGCAGCACCAAGAATATTGATGAACTCTCCGATCTTGTCCAGAATGCATATACTCGATTTGCGGATATTGTGCATAATGATGCACGTTTCGAGATTGCCACGAACGAGGATCGTGAAAGTGCCATCGATTTCTTCGAGAAGGTCGTCATGACACAGAATCACAAGTAATTCTCCAGATACCCTATCCAACCCTTTACTGATATATCTCAATTCTCGTAGTTTCCTGTTTAGTCCATACTTTACGACAGACGAGGAGAGCGATATAAAGGTGCAGAAACGCATCCGGCAATTGAGCTGGATAACATCAAAGCATCTGGACTGTAGCATCGATGAGGTTAATGCAGAGGCGCGGGATTTGGTCTACAATGCCATCTCCGGAGCTGGTGGGCATTGATTCCTACTATTCGCCGCAGGAGAAGCTGCTGTGCACGGTGCGCTGCTGCCGTCACATCTTTGAGCTGCTGAAGCGCGCCACTGGCGGCCCGGCAAGTGCCGATGATTTCCTGCCCGCCCTGATCTTTGTGGTGCTCAAAGCGAATCCCGTGCGACTGCACAGCAATTTGAACTTTGTGAATCGATTCACGAATGCCTCGCGTGTGATGAGCGGCGAGGGTGGCTATTATTTCACCAATCTCTGCTCGGCCATTGCCTTCATTGAGAATCTAAACAACGAGAGTTTGAACATTGGCGCTGAAGAGTTCGAGTCGCTGATGTCCGGCGAACAGGCTTTCAGTACACCGTGGGAGAGCGCTTTGTTTGCCTGCGAGAGTCTTCATCTCATCTCGGAGAACATGAAGTGCATGGAACAGTTGCAGAAACGGAATGCGGTTATAAGCAACGGGATTAAGGACTTTGAGCGCGAACTACTTGAGTTTCAGCGCGAGGTGACCGAGAAGGTGGACACGGTGATGGCCAAGGCGCCGCTAACCCTGCTGCCCATTAAAACGCCGCCACATTTGATTGGCCAGGCACGTGCTCATTTGGCACAGGCTGGCAACGAAGCTGCTGTGGGTCATTATTCGTCGAACCTGCTCAGCGGCGGATTGAGTCAACGCTCACTGACAGCCGCCAAGGGCAAGGAGAAGGATTCACCTGGCTTCGATCCATCACATACTCTAACGCTCAAGGATACTAGTGTTGCGGCTGTGGGACGTTTGTCGCCGCTGCATCAACAGTTGCCGCTAACAGATCAACTCTTTGCCTCGCCCATCTTTAATTATACGCCATTCGATGCCATGGACAATGATGTACCAATGCTTGGCCAGGAGTTCGAAGGTGGATTGACAAACATTAACTACGATTTCGATTTGTCCGATCAGAGTGGCGAGAATAGTGTCGCCGATGAGTCCAAATTGAATCTGGATGAGTTCGATCCACTTGTGCAGGGCGGGATTCCAGCTGAGGCTAGCCTGCTGGATGCCACCACAGATAGTTTGATTGACAGCGATGTGCCAGGCACTGGAGTACTCCTACCATCACCCCTAAAGCCCGAGGTGGCCAATTATCGTGGCTTCTCCAATTTCGATATTCCCAGCATCTCCTGCAATACGGGCGATTTTAGTTCACTCAATCACGATGTCAACGATTCGTTGGAGTCAGCAAATAAATAAATATTCACCCTGCACAACTAACAAATTGTAATTAAGGCTTGTTATAAATATATTTTTTATTATAAAATTAAATAAACGAGTTGACTAATGTAAACAAAAGAAAGTCGTTATGCAGCCAATTCGCATTGCTATCGATACATCGTATATCGCCTTAGCTTCGTTGAACGACAAATTCAAAAACTATCGATACCAAAAGGCTTCATTCAATGAGTTGTGTTCTAACTCGAATTACTTTTGTTTGATTGCTCGCAGCGTACGGACGAACTTTGACTTTCAGTCCAAGTCGGCAACGAAAAGAAAAACGATGACCACGAGATTATTTTTACTTATTGCTGCCGCCGCAGCAATTGGTTTGGTCAGTGCTTCGAGCATACCGGCAAATGGCGAAGTGCCGCATAATCCATTGGAGCACGATTCGCTGCATGGCAAACATTTCGATGGAGACGAACACAATTTGCAATACGATCACGAATCGTTTTTGGGCGCCGATGAGGCCAAAAAGTTCGACGAACTCTCGCCGGAAGAGAGCAAGCGCCGCTTGGGTTTGATTGTGGATCGCATCGATGGCGATAAGAATGGTTTAATAACGCTGGCCGAGCTCAAGGCTTGGATTCAGTACACCCAGCGTCGCTACATTGAGGAGGATGTGGGTCGCATCTGGCGTCAACACAATCCGGACAACAATGATACGATTAGCTGGGACGTTTATCGCAAGAGCATCTATGGCTTCATGGAAACGCTGACCAAGGAGGAGCTGGAGGATGGCGAAGGGGGTGGTAAGCTAATGGAGCTGATTTAGGTGGAAGAATCTTAAAACAATTTCTCATCCCATTTAGGCATTTCATACAGAAGCATGCTGGCGCGTGATCGTCGTCGCTGGGCTGTCGCCGATCAGGATCTGGATGATAGTTTGACTCGCGAGGAGTTTACGGCCTTTTTGCATCCCGAGGAGCATCCCACCATGCGCGATGTGGTGCTGCAGGAGACCACCGAAGACCTGGACAAAGACAAGGATGGCAAAATCTCGGTGGACGAGTACATTGGCGACATGTATCGGCCCAGCCAGCCGGATGAGGAGGAACCCGAATGGGTGCTCGGCGAGCGCGAATCATTCTCTAAGCATCGCGATCTCGACAACGATGGCTATCTCACCGAGACGGAGATCCGTCAATGGATTGCGCCCATCGACTTTGATCATGCCGAGAGCGAGGCGAAACATTTAATCTTCGAAGCGGATGCGGATCACGATGAGCAGCTGACCAAAGCGGAAATCATTGACAAATACGATGTCTTTGTGGGCTCCCAGGTGACCGACTTCGGAGAGGCACTCGCCCGCCACGACGAGTTCTAAGCGCGGCGAGGATGGGGCAGAGCAATCTTTAAGCTACTTTAGTTCAACTCGAATGCCAAATACACATTTTTCTCTAGCATCTAAGCAAAACTTAACAAATTCAGCAAGTGCATTATGGAAAATATTATAAAAGAGACTCAAGAGATTAACACTTAAATATTTAACCCGCTTTGATTCTCATTTTCAATTGATAGGCGTCGGAAAACAACCACGTCAGTCTCCAGCATCCACACATACAGAGATTCTTGTTATGGACACGTCATCTGGGCAGACGATACCCACACACACACACACTCTCTCACACACACGCACACATGTCCGCCTCTGAGTGCTATAACATAAACATAAAAATGCTTTCTGTTGTTGTTGTTGCGGTTGCCGCCGCTGTGTGCCCGATTAATTTCCAGCTGCGAGAACATTCCAACTACAACAACAACAAACCAGAACAAGCATATTTAAAATCTCAAAACGCTTGGACACTGATTACATTCTTTGTTGCTTTCCCCATTTTTGGTATTCAATTCACTTTTTTCGCTGTGATAAGCAGTTTTTGTTTCAGAATAGCCCGAAGTTGATATTGAAAACTAACTGAATTTAATCATAATTTATGCTGGTCGAATATTAAATACCCTTTTGATGTAGTCTTCCAATGTTAAAATGTTGTAGACAAAATTGTTCGGAGCACAATAAATATAACATAAATAAATAGAATAAAAAAAAGTTTTTTTTGTCTTATAGTTCCTATGACAGCTATTGGATATAGTAGTCCGATCAAGTTGATTTTCACATATGTTTTTCGTAGGGCTTAAAATCTGAGGTATGCGTAGTTTTATCAAGTTAGCTTCTATAACGGCTGAGTTCACATAGTAAGTTGGCAAGATGGTTGGGTTTTGTCACTATAGTTAGATGGGTATTGTCTCCATATGCCCTACGCACAGCTTAAGACCTGTTGTATGCGAAGCTTCATCAAGATAACTCTGACATTGACTGAGTTCACATGGTTGGTCCTTATAAGAAGTGTTACAATCAGTAGACTTTCTCTCACAACTAAAATGTATAATACTCTTCGCAAGGGTATCAAAAAAAACAAGACACCTGTTGAGGTCGCTAAAAATTATCATGTCTATATATAGTACTTTGATATAGTATATGGCACATGGATAGGGAGTACTCGAAGTATATATACGGTAGACTTGTAATTTTTCTGTATGCTTTATTTTGACTTCCATTGACACATTTATGTATTATGTATGTAATTTTAATTTGCTTTCGGTTTTTTTTTTTGAATATTTAAAAAGTATTCAAAATTGTGTTTGTTTTTTTCGAGTGTATTTTTTAAATCAGTACATTTACATAGTATACGAAGGACATTATCTTATACTTATGTATGTATGTATTGTATGAATGTTTTTTTAGCTGCTGAAACTAGCAATATTTTTTTTAATTTTTTGGAAATTTAATGCTCTTTTTTTTTAGGAAATTTAGCATTTTCATACATCGTTATCTGTCTGATTTTACATTTATATGTATGTGTTTGTATGTGTATTTATTTTTTTGTATTTTAGCTCTGCAATTAATGCCTAAGTTTTGCTCTTTCTTTTCGATTCTCATTCAACATCTGTTTTGGGATAGTTTAATTTTTTTTTTTTTCATGGCTTTCTCAATGCATTTTTCTCGGTTCCACAATCAAACTACATTGTGTATTTTTATGCAGTTGCGACTATTCGGCTTCGTACGTATACAAAATTCATTCTATTACAGTGGTCGCTCGATAAATTGGAAACAACGTTAAAATGGAACTTTTTTAGAAATCATCAAAGTAAAAAATATTAAATAACTATTAAACATTTTTCGAAAATACTTCAGTGTAAATAACTTTTCGTTTTATCGAGCAACCACTGTAGCTTTGTATAAAGTTTTTAGTTTGATTTTTTTTTGTTTTCTTGTGTTTTTTTGGTTTTACAACAATAATTTTTTAATAACTTTTAGTTCAAATTAATGCACATGGTTTGAGAAATTAGTTTGAAAAATAGTTTTGAAATATTTTTTTTGTTTTTTTTCTTATGATAAACAATTAAAACATTTAACGCAAAACGACAAAAAATTACAGTTAGATTTAATTAAAGTTGAGTTAGAAAATTCGGTTTATGACCCAATAAAAATAAACAGCTGTTAATTATTGGGCAAGTTTTTAACAAAGCAAAAAATACATCTGGACTCCATTGCTCCTCTCTGTCCTCCTCTCTCTCTACGATCTCTGCTGGCTTAAGTTACATAATTGTTATTAGTTTAATAATTAAATAGACTTGACGACAAATACAAATACAATGCTTTCGTGTGGGTGTATGTGTGTGTGTGTGTGTATGTGTGTGCGTGTGTAAAATTAAAGTAATGTGCATTTACGCTTGGATTTGGGCTGCAAAACGGGACAGAGCACCGATCTGATAGCCTCATCAAAGACGGTCTTCAAACCCTTTTGCGTCAGCGCCGAGCACTCCAAATATTTGACGGCACCGATCTCCTTGGCCATGGCCAGTCCCTGGGGATAGGTGATGGGCGCCAGCTTCTTGTCGCGCAGCTTCTCGATCGTGTTCTTATCGTCGCGCAAATCCAACTTAGTGCCGACCAATATGATCGGTGTGCTCGGACAATGATGACGCACCTCCGGATACCATTTGGCGCGCACATTTTCGAACGAGGCTGGGTTGACCAGCGAGAAGCAAATGAGGAAGACATCCGTTTGGGGATACGACAAGGGACGCAGCCGATCGTAATCCTCCTGGCCGGCCGTATCCCACAGTCCCAAATTAATCGGTTTGGCATCGACCATCACGTTCGCCGAATAGTTATCGAAAACCGTGGGTATATACTCGCCGGGAAATGCATTTGTTGTATAGCTGATGAGCAGGCATGTTTTACCCACTGCACCGTCGCCAACAACAACACATTTAATCGCCTGCATATTTGTTGCGTTTCTTTGCTTTGTTCTTGTTGCTGTTGTAGTTTAGGGTGGTGTTGGCGTTCTTCTTGTTCTTCTTGTTGTTGTTGCTGTTGTTGGGCGAGGGCTGGGGCTGTTGCTGCTGCTGCTTTCTGTCGGCTCCTTTGTACAAATAATGCTGCGAGTTTTCAAGTCTTGTGCAAGTTATTAGTTTATAGCGACTTGTTAGTGCGTCGCGATATCGTCGCGTTTGTTCTTATTGCGTTAACGAGGCGCGTTTTGTGCGTTTTTTTTCTTTCGTCAGGCAAAAAATAATTTTCTGTGTACTATGATACTGTATCGATATAATAACTTGAGCGAATTAATCATTTCCAACTATCGCTTAAAACCGATATACTTTAGTGCAATTTCAATCATCGATATTGTGCAAACAAGGGCATTCCGTTGGATGCTTATTTTTTCGAAACTACAAATTAAACGGAAGTTAAGCAAATACAAGAAATGGAAGTATGTTTTTTCAACACATAAATATCTTACAGCTGCAGAAATAATTATTAATTGTTTCACTGTATTTACCTATCGCTTGCGGCGAATTCAATTGTGAACCACCTGCGCATCGTTTGCGGCGAACGCATTTGTTTCAGCGCGCCGACCGTGGCAACAGCACAGCGCTAAGTTTATTGCTAATTTATCACTTAAAGTGGAAACACTTAGCACTAAAATTAATACCAGCTCGCCATGTCTGACGTGTATATCGTATCTGCAGCTCGTACGCCAATAGGTAAACAAACAATAGCATTATAAAGCTGATGTAATAATTTTGTTAAAAACTTTCTCTTAACAGGAAGCTTCAATGGTTCGCTTTCTAAAACGAAGGCATCCGATTTGGGCAGCGTGGTGATCAAAGAGGTGCTTAAGCGTGCCAAGGTCGATGTCCAACAGGTCAACGAAGTTATTATGGGCCAGGTAAGCGAAAAGTGTTTCCTTAGCGACAATTGTTTGTGTATACCCTGTAAATATATATGAGGGGGGTGTAGGGTATATTGTGCTAGTGCATACAGGTGGTTAAGAAAAAGTGATTCGATGTCGAATTTCTAGTTTAAGCTCAGAACTTTTATTTACAGGGTATTAACTAGTCGTATACGCTTGACTCTGTCAATTATTTGTTTGCATATTGCATTTGCTTAACGAGATATAAATTGTTATGCAAATAACTAGAAATATATTCTATTATAGACTTTGACGGCGGGCCAAGGTCAAAATCCCGCCCGTCAGGCGGCTCTGAAAGCTGGATTGCCCATCGAGGTGCCCGCCTACGGAATCAATATGCTATGCGGCTCCGGACTCAAGTGAGTAAATTCAAACTTAAAACCGAATACACTGCAACAAATTTGTTCCCTAGGACTGTTGCCTTGGGCTATCAGGCGATTCGCTGTGGGGATGCTCGGGTTGTTGTGGCTGGGGGACAGGAGAATATGTCGCTGGCGCCGCATGTGATGCACTTGCGTCAAGGGGTGAAGATGGGCGCGGGCACGCTGGTGGATTCGATGCTCCAGGATGGTCTGACCGATGCCATGGAGCACATCCATATGGGCGTAACGGCCGAGAATCTGGCCGAGAAATATGGCATCGAGCGGGAGAAGCAGGATGCCAGCGCTGTGGATTCGCAGCAGCGGGCGACGCGCGCCCAGGAGGCGGGCTACTTTGACAAGGAGATTGTGCCGGTGGAGATCAAGGATCGCAGCGGCACTCAGCTCTTCGCCAAGGACGAGTACATCAAGACCAACTGCAGCCTGGAGCAGTTGCAGAAGTTGCGTGCCAGCTTCAAGGATGGCGGCACCATCACCCCCGGCAATGCGTCCGGCGTGAATGATTCCGCCGCCGCCTTGCTCCTGATGTCTGGCGAAGAGCTGCAGCAGCGCAACCTGAAACCGCTGGCCAAAATTGTGGGCTGGACCCAAACCGGCATTGAACCCAAGTACATGGGCCTGGGTCCAGTTAGCGCGGTGGAAGCATTGGTAAGGGCTTTAGGCTATTCCAAACCGACTTGTTGATACCCTTTAATTTTGTAGCTCAAAAAAGTTGGCTGGACTCGCGAGGATGTCGATCTCTATGAGCTGAACGAGGCGTTCGCTGCCCAGTCGCTGGCCGTGCTGCAGTGCCTCCAGTTGGATGCCTCCAAAGTGAACATCAATGGCGGCGCGATTGCCTTGGGTCATCCCATTGGTGCCTCCGGCGCCCGCATCTTGGTCACCCTGCTCTATGCCCTGGAACGCACGGGCGGACGTCGTGGCATTGCCTCCCTTTGCATCGGCGGCGGCATGGGCATAGCCTTGGCCGTCGAGCGATCCGTCTAAAATCGTCTTGCTACCTTTTTGTATTTTGCTTTTTTTTTGGTATTATTCTTTGTCACAAAAAATTAATATTATTATTTAATAGCCTTTAGTTAACCGATTTCCCGATATATAAGCTTTATAGTGTTTTAAATGTTTTTATTTAAATTATATTCAGATTTTTAGAGCCGCCATAAAAATGTTGAATTTGTTATTGAAGTTTGAATAAATTAAAATGAATTTATAAATTTGTTTGTGTAACTGTATTTATTTAATTTTTCTTTATAAAATATTTTTATAATTTTCAAGATTTTTTTTCTATATTTAAAAACATTTTCTTAAATATATTTTAAATTTTTTTTATTTTTTCTCATATTTTTTTGCATACAAAATTAAGCTTTTTTAATAATGGAAATTTAGAAATGCTCTCAAATAAATGTTTTATTTATTTTGGTATAAAGAAAAGCTTTAAATATTTATTTACTAATTAACTTGACTTTAGCTAAAAATTAAAAACAATTAAATTTTAAAAACATTTTTTTTTTTTTAAATATTTTTTGCCTGATTTTTTTTCTATATTTAAAAATATTTTCCATACGTTTTTATTAACATTTTTTTATTTTTTCACTTTTTTAGCATACAAAATTTATTATTGTTGGTAATGGAAATTTCAAAATGTTCTCAAAAAAATATTTTATTTAGTTTTTGTATATAGAAAAGCTTTTTAAATTATTTTTGCAACTGAATAATAATCTGATTAAATTTTTTATTTACTAATTAACAACTTGACTTTAGTTAAAAGTTAAAAACAATTAAATTTTTAAAATATATTTTTTTTTTCCAAATGTTTTGTTTTTGTAGTTTTTTATAGTTAAGATTAGTAAGCGCACAATTGTGGTATTGTTGTTGTTTTAGTATATATATATTATTATATAGTATATATATAGGGTTTTATAGCCTCTCCACAAATCACTGACGCACTGCATTTTCTTTATATAATTGTATTATTGTACATTTTTCGAATTTTGAATTTTTCTACATTTTATTTTTTGTTTGAATTTTGAATTTTTCTAGACATTGCCGCCATGCCAGCAGCTGGTAAGATTGCTGAATTCCAGTTGTTCGGGCAACGCCGGATAGAAGCCGTTGACGTTGGTGCAGACGAAACGTTCCATAGGCGACCTTTGGGCCATTTGGTCCATGGAGCTGACACACATTTGGGCATAGTTGGCAATGAAGCCCGACCAAAGGGTCGGCGTATTGCCGCACATAAAGTAGGAATCCCAGAACTTGGATGTTAGGACCGCGCGAAATGGATAATCCGGCTGTTCGAGCAGGAAGAGTTCCTCGGCAATGGCCACCGTATCAAAGTCACGATGCTTGACCGGCGTATAGATATCCTGTATAAGATTATCGCCAAAGTACAGAGCACGTGCATCGCTGGCATCCTTGCCCAGGAGCTTGGCCATCGTCAGATGCAGCTGCTGCCAGTTGCCCTGCGAATAGACATGGTCCGATTGCAGATCCGACTGCAGGCTCAACTCGCTGCCGGCCAGCTCCGTCTGGGCATGCTCATCCACGCGCATGAACGGTCGCTGAAGGGTAAAGAAACCCGGTTTCTTGGCATACGTCACAATGAAGTCGAACTGTTGCCGCCAATCGGCGCCCAGCGCTTGGGTGGCAGTCAAATTGGCAAAGTCAATATTCGATCCTGTGAGCAGGAAGAGTTTTTTGCCCATGGCGCGCAGCTGTTGGAGCCAGTCGAGCAGCTTGGCGCTGCTCCGGAGGACATAGCGTTGGGGTTCGGCACGCATCGCCTTGAAATACAAGCTCTGATCGTTGACAAAGTTATCCCGGCTATAGTTGTGCATCAGGGCATCCTGCAGATCACGCCACACCAGATAATCCCCTCGCGGCGGACTATTCCTGTCGACAAGGTCCACGGCCTGGGCAAAGACCAAGGCACTGGGCATATCGAAGCAATCCAAGAGGGTGCGCATCTGCTCCGACACCGGCCCGTTCCACGTGGACAGCGGATCATTGTAGAACGCCGTTGCTACATTCCATTGCCGGTTCGGCCCGTAGGTGGCAACAATTTCGTCATCGCTGAGCAGCCGGGTGCCGTGCGAGGCGCGCAAAATGCTCGCCGAGTTGCTCAACTTGATGATATTGCCCCGCGGCCCGTCCAGCATCAGACCCTTCTGCAGGAAATCCATGTCCAACTTTTTCGCCAACAGTTCCGCCGGATATCCTTTGCGCTGCACCAAATACTGCTTCAGCGAATTGTAGATCAACGTTGTCATCTCCTGCAGATTGTAGCGCAACAGCGTCCCATCCAGATCGAAGCCAATGATATCGTAGTCGGTAAGGGTTAGCTCCTTGCAGCGGGAATTCATGATTGTGCTGGCGGAATAGCGGGAATAATTTTGTTTACTTGTGTGCGTCGGTGTGTTGACTGTGTGCGTCGTCTGTTTGCTTAACAGCTGATTGTGGCGTGTCGATAAGTGCGCCAATCGGGCTGAACTAAGTGTGCTGCAGCTCTTACGTAATTGCCAGAGAACATCTGTTTGAGCTTGTTTGTGAAGTTTTGTCACTGTCGACGTTAGTTGACCGACACCCACGTGCCATACGCGACCGTGCATTGTTTATTTTAATGGCCTAATACATGTCCGAGGTTTAATTTTATTTAACTTATTAATTTTACTACATAATTTTGATGTCCATCCGTGTCCCGTGTTGTTGTTGTTATCAAAGCAATCGGTGGTCTATTCGATAGTAGGGTCTAATAAGCAGCCCTGCGTTACAGTTCAGTGTCATATAAAACTATCGCACTGCATGATGTTAGAGTTTCCTAAATTTTGTGCTGTTTTTCTTTAAATACATGTTTTTTGTAGCCTTTACAAACACTTTGCACTCAGCACACTTTGTTTCATTATAATACTGTTCACAAATTTGGGTGTCGTATTGCTATCGATAGTAAACGGCTTGTTCATTGCCATAACACATATCGACGTGCACGGCTGTCGTGCAGTTTGTTACCATAAACAAAAACAACATCAAGCGGGTTGAACGCGTCGCGGACGATTTTTCGCGTCAAATGTTTTGTGCTGTTGTTGTTGTACTGTATTCAAACAAATGGCCGCCGACGCGTGTGCTATGAAGTGTTAAATGTTTTTTAATGTACATGTGTTACAGCAAATTTTAAATTATTGAAATATTATTTCAAACGAAACAGCCAGTAAACACAAATGCCGTTTTGCGCTTATGCATGTGTATGTGTATTGAAGTCATTCGTGTGCGTGTATGAGTAACGACAAAGTGCATGTGCACGGAAATAAAGTGCCGCAATCGACAAGTAAAACAGATGAGATAATGTTTTTCTAATGTCTTGTGTGTCTTAATGAATAGTGAATAAAGCTATATAAAAGCATAAAACAACAACGAGCAGCGAATTTAGCAGGCATCGAAAATACACACATACAGAAAATAAACCCGACTGCAAATGCAGTGCGTGCAAATGTGTGTGTGAGGAGGGCGACAAATTCGCTGTGTGCGCCTGTGTGTGAGAGTAAAATAAAAGAAGAAGAAGCAAACCCTCGGTTGCTTATTTTTTTGCATTTGATTTTGCGGGGTTCAAATTCCAATTTGAATTTGTATTTGTATTTGCAAGTTGCGCATGCGTCGCCTCATTGTGTTGATAAAAAATATTAAGTAATCCAGCGAAGCAGCTGCTAAAACGCGTCTGCACTAAATAAAGGTAAGAACGAAAAAGAAACACTTGCTAAAAAAAAGAATTTCATGTGTGAAAGAAAGCAACAAATTTAATTTACGTTCCATTAAGTTCTCTCGCAGAGAGCGAATGCAGCAAAAAAGATTAACTTCATTGTATGTGTGTGTGTGTGTGTGTGTATAGTTTGCTTGTTACTCTTTCCACAGGCATTTGGTTCTTTGGCTTTTCTATTTTGCTGCTTGCGGCCAACATTTTTTTTTTTTTTTTGTTCTGGCTACTTTGCCAGTTACGCTTATTCGCTTGTTTTGTGCTTTACGCCATTGTCTTGGTATTCGCTTGGGCAGCCAATGCTGCAGCTGCTTCTTCTTCTTCTTCGGTTGCTGCTGCGCTTGCATTGAATCGTAATCGTAAGTGGACGCATTCAGCTGTCAAACTTTGCTTCAAAACTACTTAATATTCAAAAGTGCAATTTATGTAATTACAAAAAGAATGCAATTATTTTCTTCTATTTGTGGGTTTAAATTTTCTTTCGCTCTGCCCATCTTTGCGAATGTATGTGTGCTATCTACCGTTATGTTCGAATGCGATTTCGTAATAACTTTGAATTTGCCCGACCGCCGACTGCGATAATATTATTCGCTTGCTTGCTTGCTCGCTCTCTTTCTCTTACACAGACTTGCATTTTAGAGTGCTTTGTGAATGTATGTGTGTATGTGTGTGCATAACTTTGCAATGGCTGTTGTTGCTGTTATGCGTGGGCTGTGCTTTATTTATCTGTATATGTGTCTATCGATTGATATCAGCGAACAGCGGCGTGGGCCCCAAAGCAATTGAAGCGATTGATGTAAAAGTTAATGTAATAAAATATTAATGAAAACAGACGAAAGTGAAAGAGTAATAATGTTTAACATTTACCATTTGACAATATCGATTGTGAAATTTTCAAGGACGTTGTCTGATTTGTTATCGATTTCAAAGATTAACTGTTATGATTGGAAGTGTGTACACATATTTACATATCTCTGTTAATTGAGCTATTAATTTCAGCTGTTCCCTATTTTTTATACGCTACGCTTTCACCCACATCAATTCACACATACACAACACACACTTATCTTCAGTTCATAAACGATCCTGCTGAGTGCGACCATAAACAGAGATAATCAAATTTTGAAAGTATATATTTGTTTATCCAGCTGCGCGCGCTTCAGTTTTGTTTGTTTATGTTTTTGCATAATAAGTATGCTTGCCTTCATCGGCAGCCGCTAGAGAGCGACACTTGAGCGTAAGTGTGCTGCGCTCTTCTAACACACTTATTGACATCGCCCTATTCTATTCCAGTTCCAGTTTCCAGTGGAGTCACTTTCCAAAAGAATGTGCTCTTTTCGAGTATAGTCTATATTGCATTGATCTCCACACACACACACACACACACACACATATATATTAACGGTTTTGTTGTTGTTGGTCGCTTTGGGCGCCCTGCTTTTGACCTGCTGACCCAGCAGACAAGAGATTCGTTTAGCGTTTATGGCGATTTGAACAATAGCAAAAGTGCAAAAGAGCGAATATGCAGACAGTGTTGCAATTTTTAGCTATTAAATAGCTATATTTGAATTGAAATTTTTGGCTTTTGACTGTTTTGGTTATCTAGTTTTAGCTATTTAATATCAAAACCGCTTGAAGCGCGTCCCAAAACGATTTGCATTTCGTTATATTCGTGACCCATGCAGTTGTTTGGGGTCGTGGCATACAGGAAAAAGCTAATTGAGGAAACTTATACCTCTTTCATTTTTCCACTGACCCCATAAATGCCTCGGTTTTAAAGCCAAGTCATGTGCGTGGCCAATTTTGGGTGCCCAGTTGAACTCCGCCTACAACAAAAAGCTTGGCCCGATAAGCGTGTTAAAGCGTCATTAGTTAAGAGCCGTTGTGTTTAAGGCCCATAAGTAATTACAAGAAAATTGCTAAGAAATTAACGAGCTTTTAGCATCAGCGGCGGCATCTTAACATTTTCATTTTGTGGGCGTTGAAGAGCCACCTGTTTTAACCCGAAATTTCTCGTCAGTAGCTGCAATCTTTATCGAATTCATAATACATTGAGAGAGTTTTTCTTTGGAGGAAGTCGCAACTAATTGCTGGAGAAATTGATTTTGTTTTGAGTAAAAAGATTTTGTAACTTTTGAAAGCGGCAAGATGAGACGATAGAACTTGAAAGACTTTAATCATAAATCGATGACGTTGTGAAAACTTTTCCAAAACCCAAACAAACTGAGAACACTTAAAATAGGTCAAATAATTTCGAAAAGCATTACAAGTGGAAAAATCAAAAAAGATCAACCGATTTCCCGTTCAAACTTACTTTTAAGAAATCCCTCGTATTATTATTGACTCTTAAATTATACAATTTTGTATTTTTTAAGTTCTCTCCCATCCGTTGCCCATAATATTTTGTTTGGCTGATGTTCTTAAGCGATGCATGACTCATTAGAAAAATGTTCTTAATAATTCACACACACACACACTTACTCAGTTGTTTAACTGTATAAATGCAGTAATTAATTCCGCAACATCAACTTTGCATGAATACCACCCTGTTCACCCTGTACACCCTGTACACCCTGTTCACCCTGTACACCCTGTTCTTTCCACATCAATTAAAGTTCTTTGCTCACTTTGCCAAATGGCAGAGAGCACTTAAGAATTGTTGCAATTATCGATAAGTTGGCAGCTCCCACCTCCCACAACAACAACAACTATAAACTGTAGTTGTTGTTGTTGTAATCCCAAACTGTCTGTGTGTGCCAATAATATAGTTTGACCTCCTTTTGATTTGTTTACAACAGCAAACGGAGGAGGAGAAGTTGTTTTATTTCGTGGAAGGTGTTGAAAGCGAAAAGCGAACCGTTTAGCTCTGATTTTGTTGTTGCTTTGATTTGTTTTTCTGGCGCAATATTTTCAGATCCACCTTTTTTTTTTTGGCTAGTAAATCGTGGAGCTTTAACATATTTACACATTATTATCATCATCAACATAATTATTACCTTCTTCAATTCAAAAAAAATAATTTTGCTGGGCCTAACTTTTAATTTTTTTTTTGGTTGTTTTGCCTTGAGGGATTTTATTTTTGTGAATTTTTGCGAGTTGTAATTTTTGTTTAGCTCCTTGGCATTTTGTGTCAAATATATTGAACCCCCCCACCCAACACCCCACCCTCCGCTTGCTCCCTCCTCTCTAACAATGTCCGCATTGTTTGCAGCTCATTAATTTCGCCAAAGGTTTTTTCTTATTTTTGTTATCTGCATTTCCGTATCGTTTTTTTTCTCTCAGTTTTTAGTGTGCTTTGCACGCACAGGCAGCTGTTCCATGTTGTTGTTGTTGTTGTATTAATCTTGTGTGGGAGAGTTTTGCTTAGAGTTTGTTTTGCAGCTTGAAACACTTGTTGTGCATACTAATCATCCATAGACGAAGCTGACTGCTTTAAGTGATTTCTTTATTTAAAGTGAAAACTAAAAGTTTCCCACTTGTTTTTTTTACAAATAAAATTATTCAATTTTCGTGAAATTGTTAAAAGTTTTTAGGTTCGATTCAAATATTCTACAAGTCACATAAAAAGTAGAGTAACAAGCATTCGTCATGCATTCGAGTCACTTTTTTCTTTGGCTGCTTTTTTCTTGTAAATTTCACCGTTTGCGTGTTGTTGTTGGAGTTTGAGGGGCGTAAGAACGCCCACAAGTTGTGTCAAACTGTTGGCAACAAGCTGTTAAATGATCTTAAGCTTCGGCTTGCCGAAAGCCAATCAATAATAAACCAAAAAACCCAACCATATCTTGAATGTGCTTCGATTTGGAGTCTAAACAAAAAGACACTTTATTTACTATAATGGTCCGCCGCTGTCAACTTTTCGTTGTTTGTTTTTGTGTTTGGCATACAAAATTAACCTTGAAAAAATTGAAATTAAATTTCAAAACCGGTTGGCAATTAGTTTTTCGTCTCTTTTGAGTTTTGCGCTCTTTTAATGTTGACCAAATAGTTTCGCATAATTTCGCGACGCATTCTTAACTCTAGGAAGAAGAAGTCTAGAAGAAGAAGAAAGAGAAGCGCCTTCATTTGTTTTGTAAGCGGCTTTTAGAATTAAACTGAATATTTAATATTTGATTCCAATTAGTAGCGAAACTAATCCGACAAATTTTTAAGTTCTTTAGTAGAGGTTAAGATAAATTATTTATTATGTTGGATACAATATTTTTGGTGTCTCTATATATTTCTATAGCTTATTTGTATAACTAACGATTTTTACATGATTTTTCTTTAATTTGTTTTTTTAGACATTTTTTCTCCCTCGAAAAATACAAATCTTCGCCATTGTCAAATGCAACGGCAACTATTTGGGACACACGGCTTGCGGTTTGTTGTTGTTGTTGTTGCAACAAAACGTTGCTTAAAAATAGTTTGCAATTAGTGTACGAAATGTTTGCCGTTGCTTTTTTTTGGCCCCAAAACCAAATATAAAAGGAATGTTTGCTTGCGGTGTCTCTGTGCCTGGGGAGGAGGCATAGAAAACAAGTCCTTGGGCGAAACATTAATCGGCATCATTAATAAAACTCTAAAATGCCAATGCTGGCATGTATCTGCCAGATACATTTTGTGTTGTGCATCTGTGAGATATGCTCAAGTTAATGCGGCTGGAAATAAGCCAAGCCAACGGGCTGGGGACACTTGCATTTTTCATTCGCTTATCTTTAGAATGCGCAACTATTTTTGGCTTTTGTATCTTTTAGCTAGGGAATGTTTAGCTGGGATATATGTACAAGCATGTGTGTGTGTGTGTGTGTGTGTTTGTTTTTCTTGCATTAGGCACGCTGTCACATTCTGTTGCTGGGTCTGGCATTATTTGGCTAGCTGGCCGTGTTGCATCTTGTAGATACATTTCAAAGTAAACTGCAGCCGCGCCACATGATGTGCTAAAAATAAACCAAAAGCCCTTCCATCACACAACAGCCAGAAACATGAGAAATTACAAACTACACTGAGCGAAAAAAAAAAACAAACGGAACCTTTTTTGATTTTTGATCCTGAAAACTTTTTCATGTATGAAACTTGTTAAAGATTTTTGTCGTGTGTGAAGTTACTTTTTTTAAACTAGTTTCTCTGAGTGTATATATTTTTTAAAGGGAGTTGTCGGTCGGCACACCGATTGTTCCATTTTTAATATCAACTTGCAGTTGCTCAATTTATGCTTTGGCCGCTTTTTGCCGCCTGCTGCTTGTTCATAATCGTCGCATCATTGCTGCTGGTTCTTGTTCTTGGCCTCAACTTTATCTTTATCCGCTTCGCTTTAATTAATGCTCGCTCTTCGTGCTCTCTCTCTCTCTCGCGATAAGGCCCGTAGCAACTTTTTCAACTTGATATATTTTTTTGTTCCTTCTTGTTCTTCTTGGGCTTTAAAAATAGTTCGAGCTACACTAAATTGCAGATAAAACTGGAAAGATGAGGAGCACATAATGAAGTTCATATTGGGGGCCGCCCGAGTCAGCAAAGTCAAGACTTTACTTCATTGTTGTGATTTACGACACATTCCTCGAGTTGAAATGCATAACGGACGGGCTGGAATTTCTTAATATTCATATGGGGCGCGATCTCGACAATGACTTGACAAAAAAAAAGTGGAATAAAGAAAGAATTCTTTTCTATGAGCCAACTAATTATGCGAGTTTTGTTAAAATGTGTGTGAGGCTGATAAGTGTTTTGAAAGGGAAAAGATAAGTGAAAAAGTTTGTTTAAACTTCAGTTCTATTCAAACTGTAGCCTTATCTCACTTTGCTGCACTTCAATAACATAAACCAAATCTCCCCAATTATTGAATTTGTTTACACTCATCAAAAGCTCATAAAACCAAGACGCGAAATCTTTGTACAATTTCAAACATGAACTTTCCATTTCATTTTTAGTTTTTTACATAACGCAACCCAAAAGTGTTGGTCCCTAAACTGAAATCATCGCCAAAATAAAAGTAAAAGTTGCCAACTGAAAATGACCTTTACGACATATAACAAATTTAAATGTTGCCACTGACCCGTGTCCAACATTGGATCCCAGAAATGCGCTTTTGTTTAGCTGCAACTGCAACTCGACTCCGCGAAATGTTGAATGTCATATTTTTTGTCGAAACGAAAACGGGCTTTGACAATTGTTATTGTTGTTGTTATTCACACGCAGCGGCTATAAAGAAGAATTTCATTGTGCAAATCAGGCTTGAATTTCAATATACACTGCACTTAAAGAGTGTCCAGGTAAGTCAAGAAAATGTCAGAATAGAATATCAAAAATTAAGAAATTTGCTTGGAAAAGGCAAGCTAAATGTTTTTGCTGAAAAGTTAAATACTAAAAAGATTTTTTGTAATGATATTTTGGCACCTTATTGATTCACTTTTAGAGTATTTTGTTGGCAGTTTGTTGGCTTAAACATTTTTCTAGCTCATACTCCTACATTTTGTTGTTGGCAGCGAAAGTCGACATCGCCATCGTCTGGGTCTTGGTCTGGGGTTTTGGACCTGGCCTAGGAGTCTCTGCTCTTGCTGCTACAGTTTCTGTGTGTGTGATTTAATGCGCGACTTTTCGGCAGCTGCCCGTGGGCTTTGGCTTCAGCTTCAGCTAGAGTCATTTGCATATCGTATGCACCATCGGCCATCGAGCAAATAAAAATTTATGCAATTAAGCAAATCAGACGACGACGACGACGACGAGCGCCACATACCCGATAACAAATGAACGTTAGATCCTGGCCCGAAAAAGCCAAAACTCCTCATGTCTTTTAGCCTATTGATAGCGATCTCGAGCGAGGAAGGAGCCGCCTGTATGCCTTGGAGTTTTTCTCTTTTTGTGTGCGGCGACAGGGCGTAACGCTTCGATAGTTATCTGCAGCCATTGTAATCATCGATTCCAGCTCCTTCTGCTGCTGCTTTGTCATGTGAATGGTGGTGCAACACGCCCCTGCCTGCTCCTAACTGAAAACTGTCCATCAATTCTACACTTCACTTTCGTTTGGAGGCCAACTTAATCTGTATAAATACGTTGCATATACTGCAGTCAGTGGGTGTTTTTACAATATTTTGAAGGCATTTACATTGTTTTTGTTGCCTGTTGTTAATTTGCCTGTCGTCCATGCCATGTGAAAGTTTGCTGCATGCCACAAATTGCGCAAAACGTGAGAATTCGTAGATGAGCGGGTGATCAGATGTGAAGAGACTGCGAGGGTTCAACATTCATTTTTGATACGGTGATTATCCTTTTAACGGATTTTTGACCAAAGCACAACCATTTTCACCAACAACAACATTCACAGCCCATAAATCGTTTGTAATGAGGCATTCAATCATCCGTCGTTAACTGGAGCTAGCATTGAAAATGTTGCTGATCGGCAAAAGTACGCTTTTAATCCTGATATGCAAATATGGCCAACAAATGGCCCATACAAAAGTCATAAATCGTGAGACCAAAAACGTGGCTTCAACCAGGCAAAGTGTTTTGTTATGTTACGAAATATTTAAAGTGTCGAAAACTATTATTTTTTGACTAAGATTTTCGAGCTTAATTGTAGCATACTCAAAGCCAATGCCCTTTGACCTTTCACTCGATTCTTTACCTTTCAATTACTCAGCATTTTATTTGAAAATTCAATTACAAGACCTTAATGTCTCAATAACTTCGGCACACCCAGAAAAAACCTAACAAAGAATTTAATGGCATTTTTTTGAAGTGTTGCTTTTAGCAGCAAACAAAATAACACTAACTTATAGACACACATAAAGAGTGGTGGGAGAAGAGGGTGGAGGCGGGGAGACAACGTTAAACAGCCGCTAAGTTCGATCAGTGTGACATTTTCTGACATTTAAAATTCCGCCCACTCGTTAAATCGAACGAAGCGTGTTAAATGGGTCAAGAAATCAAAAGTTCTTTAGCTTAAATTATGGCTGGGCAACTGCGAGAAAGTAAAAAAAAAGCACAATAACCCAAATTGAAGGCAGGTTGCATTTACATACAGATAAACATTTATTTCAGGAACAACACGCCTCGATTCGCTGTGTCCTACTTATGCAATCGATGCGCCTCGATGTTGACTTTCGAAAAATAAGTTTTTGACCGCAGGCACAGGGCCAGCGCCCAGGTCAATTAACGATTCGAGGTAATCGAGGCGCAATCGGGCAATCGATAAATTGGCGATTGACCATCCCTGAGCCTGTGGCGTGTTGAACAACAGGAATCACTGGAATTATGGCACATTTTGACTTCGACTTGATATTTGCAAAAGAAATGCTAAAGGCGCACATTTTGGCCTTAACGATAATGTGGCCAAGTGCAACATAAAATGCAACTACATGGCTAGCAAAGCAATTAGCGCTGGCCATTTATGGAAGCTGGGAAAACTGCTACCGAGAAAATGGAAAAACTCTCCAGCAGCAGCTGGCTGGGTGGCTAAAGAACCGTTACGCAACAACAAAAAAAACCTCTTCGTTACGACTCGAACTTGTGATCATGTTGCAAAGATAAAGCCAACAATTTATGATGCCGCTAATCACCGGCATGCCTCGAGGGGATGACGCTTCAGCTTTTTTGTTTGGAGTTTGGAACACTTTGCAGTTATTATGTGCTAACTGATTATGATTATCCTGCTGGCCATCTTTGCCGCATAATTGAATGGCTTTTGGGGATTAGATCGAAGCAATCGATAATGCTAGCTAGACAAGATGATTATAGTTGTTGCAATGATATCACACAAGAACATGAAGAATAGAAAGTTGTTGAGCAGAAGCCCAAGCAGAAACCGATTAACTTTTGATGTTTAAGAGTTGTCATTACTTAAAAGTTGTGTCCAACCGAAGAGTTCTTTAATTTTAAGATTTTCAGCTATAATTCTTACGTCAAAAAGATTATGCCAACCACGTTAATGGTAATGTGGGTCAAGCAAGCTTTCAATCATTAATTTTATGTGTTGATCAACGATTAAAAATAATTAGGAAATATTTAAAAACTTTTTTAGAACACGACAAAGAAAGCTGAAATCGTTTTGATAATTTTAATTTCTTTGAATTAAGTATAAAATAATAATAAATAAAGCTATAAATTTGGCAAATCTTCTTCTTTTAATCTCCCTATAGCTATTTCTTTGCAATAATCCATGGTTACCGCTAATGAAATAAATAAATGATCGTAGCACACATTAAAATTTCATTCTTAAATAAATACTTTATGGTATTTGCCATCGCCTGTAAAGAGATCACAACTGCGATAACGGATCAATTGAAAAGATTGAGCGCGAAAAGAAGGAAAGTGAAAAAGAGGAACAAAAGTCAAAACCAATCCTCTCGCATCATCATCAGTCATCAGTCGAAAAGATTTATATTAAGATAAGCATTTGCAGTCGCTCTTTGCATTGATTATGCAATGATCTGCTGCTGTAACCACAACTCGTGAGTGCTCTCTTCTCTTCTCTTTCTTCTTTTCTCTGACAACGCCCGATGGCCATGTGCCGTTTAGGTGAGGGCCGGGGATTGGTCAGCAACAGCAGCTGCCTGTTTGCCTGTCCAGGAAATGAGGTGAATGCCTTCTTAGCGAGCAAAAGTGGCAATCGGAACAAGCACAACGAAACAACAACAACAACATTAAGAAGATGCAGAAGAAGAAGAGTCAGAAGTCAGACGGCAACAAAGTCCAACAGCGAAATCGATATTATTTCAGGGACGAAGCTTTGAGACTTTTTCTCTCTTTTTGTATTTTGCAGTTGCCTTTGTTTTTGTCTTTGTTTAATACCCTGTAAATATGTGCAAAGAAACAACTTGGAGTGAACTTATATAAAGTTTAGTGAAACTAAGATCTGATCGTGATATCGAGTTCACTTTTACAATGTGATAAGGGCATCTGCTAGTCGATCACTTTCAGTTACACTACTCTTACTTATTGTTGCAGTTGCTGCTTTTGTTTATTTGGTTGTTGCTTTTGTGTTGTCCCTCTGTTTTTTGGTTTCAGTTTTCGCTGCATGCGGTTCAATTTTGTGCTCATTCGGCCATTGAGCGCATATATTGGTGGTTTTATCTGACGGGGTTGGGTCTTGACATGGGTGCAGTTGGTTGGCGGGTGGGGTGGGGCGTGGCGAGGGTATTGCGGCGTTGATAAGTGACAAACATTGCTGGGCTGGTGACTCACTTTGCACAGAACATTTGCCAGTTTGTTGTTAAGCACCACACATGGTCTCGATAAAGTGCTTGTGTTAGCTTGGTAGAAGCCACATCAATCCGTCAGCCGACTTTTAAAAACGTGTCGCCTGCTTGCCACAAGAAACAGAAACAAGAACAACAAATAAGTGTCAACAAACTGCAGTACTAAAAGAACAAAACTACAACGCACTTTGCGTACTCTTTGGTTAAGTAAACAAAGTTATTTCTAATATTATAAAGTCAACTAACAAAGCTTCTTTTACATTTCTTAACTAAATTCCTCGGATGGTTTCTCACTCACGACAACTGCCTGTAAAATATATATAAGTATTAACATGTTAAACCCAATGAATCAATCGAATCGACAACGCTACTGTTATCTGATATGCGATAAAGATAACTCGAGTCAATATAAATTATACAAACAATCAATGTTAACTTTTATTCTTTACTTAACTGATTTATCGAACTTTATAAGTATTTTTTATTTACTGATTGAATTGAATAAATTGAATATACTATGCTCACTTAACCCCCTTTTCAGCGATAGAGTATACAAATTGGCCAAGTGTATTTTTTTTAAAAAGTGTCAATAAGTTGCTGTCTGTCTTGTGTGAGAGCTGCTAGCTGGCTTGGTGGCAACTATATTATAGCAGACTCTGTTGTTGCTTGTTGTTGTTGTTTTCTTGCTTGATCTGCAGCTTGTTTTAATGAGTTTTCATGTTCTTTGACAAACTGTAAATTGATGTTGCTGCAGGCATTTGCAAACCGAAGTCAGCAGCAATAAATCAATTTAGCATTTAAGCCATCAAGTTTTACAATTGGAGCTAACGAAGCACAACACGGCTTAGCCCAAAGCCAACTAACATTCATCCACTGAGAAACGGATTCGTCAATTGTCACATTTGTCAGGCTTAATAAGTGTTTCGCGAATAAGTTTAAGCTCAATTTATGTTTACGTTGCGCGGCATCAGATTTATGCTGCGCCAACAAAATCGACATTAGAAGCCAGCCAAAGAGGTTAAGTGGTGTTGGTTTCTCTCTACATTTTTCTGGGTTGGGTCTCAACTTTTATTTATGCGAGTTGCAAAGAGAAAACCTTGTGGAAGTTATTGCTGAAGAATGTTGGGGATTTTGTTTATTTTGTATAAATCTTTCAATCATAAATAAATATTCTAAAAATCCATTTCTTTTGCTTTCAGGTATCAAACATCATTCAAAAATTATCACTTGAAACCATAACCAAATATTATGGTAAGGCATCAATTTATTTCCCTATGGAATTCAGCCGCTTTTCACTTTTATGAATTGAGGTCACATGAGTTCTTGTTGCATTTTGACACACCTTTTTGGGTAAGTGGAGTCCCTCGAAAATATGTTAAACGTTGAGTTCCAGGAAGTTTTTCACTCTTGGACGTGCTCAAAATGCAGTCATGGCCAACAAGTGGCGCCAAGTATTAAACTCTCTCTCTCTTTCTCTTGCACATTTCTCATGTACACCTTGTGCACTGGTTTTTAATGGCTTTAATTACTAAAGTGGACGACCAACTTGGTCAACGCCATTGGCCCACATTTTGAGGCAGCTCAAAGATTGTGCGTGGAATCTGCGTTGCCCCCAAGGCGATGCGTTGCTGGATGACGTTGCAGGTGCGGTGCCGTTGATTGCCAAAGCGAAAAGCGTCACACCCCTTTGTGGCACTTTAAAGCTGCCTCTCCTGTCCGCCCAAAAAAAAAAAACGAGAGAAAAAGTTTGCATAAATTATATTTTATGAAGGAGTCAACCGAGTTGCATTCAGATATCTTTATGTGGGCAACAACTTGACTTGAAAGATTAAGGAAAATTGTATTTTCGAATATTAATTTTACTGCTTTGATTACCCTTACCCCACACAATAATCAAAACTGCAATCGTCTTAGAGACCGGAAATCCGTTGAAAGCTACTTAAAAACTAAGTCGACTTTGACTGAGATGTCAAGTGCTTGGAATTAAATTTTCAGTTCAAATCAGTTCAGCTAACTACACAGAGCTGAGAACGAACAAAAAATACTTTTCACAATTTTTACAATTTTTTTTGTTTCCTACGTAAAATTCTTAAATACATTTTTGAAACACACCTACATAGTATTTTTTTTTGTTTCGATGATCGACGATGATGATGAAGTTCAATTTGATGCGGTCGATTCGGGAGCATCGAAAACATATCCCATGCAATGTTCGGCATTGCGCAAGAATGGCCATGTAATGCTCAAGGGACGGCCCTGCAAGATTGTCGAAATGTCCACCTCGAAAACGGGCAAGCATGGGCATGCCAAGGTTCATATGGTTGGCATTGACATTTTCAATCAGAAGAAGTACGAAGATATTTGCCCATCGACCCATAACATGGATGTGCCGCATGTGCGGCGCGACGATTACCAGCTAACCGATATCAGCGATGATGGATATGTCACGCTGATGTCCGATAACGGTGATATACGCGAGGATCTCAAGGTGCCCGATGGCGAGTTGGGTGGTTCATTGCGCACCGAATTCGGTGATGGCAAGGATCTGTTGTGCACTGTCCTGGCTGCTTGTGGTGAGGAGTGTGTGATTGCCGTGAAACTCAATACGGGATTGGATAAATAACTAAAGAACAATAAATAAAAATCTTTGTCTTTGGAAACATATGTAGACAAAAGGGATTAAAACAAAAACTTCCTATCTGCTTCATTGAGTTTTCAAAACAAGAATAAATAATGTACATCAATCATCATTTCCTTTTTGGTTCTCTCAATGTTTTGATCTTCAAAGCAACAAATTATGTTGGCCTGCGTTTGGCTTTGACTCATTTATCATTTGAAAACGTATAATTTGATAGTCTTTATCAAATTAATGAGATCTCATTAAGGGGACGCGCCCAACTAGACCTCAACTCACTTGCAACGCAACGTTTATCAATTCGTTTCGTTGGCGGCTTAAAGCGAATGAGAGAGAGAAGTCATTTAGGTCTCTTTGGTGGCTTCTTCTTCTAAAGAAGAAGAAAATGTTGTTCATCAAGTGTTGCTAATTACGGTGCAGTTCAATGGCCAAGTTACCAACACAGACGACAGACTCTCTTGGCCAAAAGACCACCTGAACAATTAAGCACCATTTGCAGCCGCGTTCATTTCGGCTCGTTAAATGTCGTTTTCCATTTGCATTTTCATTAATTTTGCTTAGACAACAGTTCGTTATTTGTCGTTGAAAGGAAATATTTACAGTACAGTCAAACTTCGCTAAACTGTATTACCAAAAAAAAAAGTTGAAATCAAAAATAAATTTTTTTTCAAAATAATAAATTAAAAAGGAGCAAAGAAACAAAAATTATAAAAATAAAAAATATCAAATAAAATAATTTAATGTTCAAAATAAATAATAAACAATTTGTAAGCTAAAATTAACCAAAAAAAAATTTAAGCTAGCATTGAGCTAAATATCATAGTAAGTCAAGCTTCACTGTATTTAACTCACTTTGCTGTGTGGCGGCGTCTTGCTGGCGGCGTCTCTTCAGCAGCGGCAGCATCGTTTAGTTTGCTCCACCTATTGCTGGTGCTGCTGCTGCCGGCGGCGGTGGCGATGGCGGCGTCTCCTTCATTTTCAATTGACAGGCAGCCGCTTTTGCTTCCTTGTTTGCCAATTGCATTGCCAATCGACCAGGTCTATTTGCATAGGCCACAAAAAAACAGACAGACTCAAGCACACACACACTCTCTCACACACACTGATTCATTCAATGCCCCCGTCGCCAGTCATTCATTCAAATTTTTGGGTTTTTTAGTTTTCGTTTCGTTATTTTGCCTGCCAATTTGACATTTCTGTCAAGCTGTCGCCGTTTAAATACTGCCTGTTCGTCCCGCCTCTTCGCTCCCTTTTTTCTGCCGCCTTTATGTGGGTGTGGTGACTGCTTCCAGCTGGTTTTTTTTTTCGTTTTTCTAGTGCGTGGTGTACCCCCTGCCTCCCCAACGTTAAGCAATTTGCGCTGCAATTGAAAATGTTGTCATGTCTGTAAACAAATGCAATAAATTTGCTAATACAATTTAATACGACTTGTGTGCTGTGTCTGGGTGATTTTGGGCCTTAAATTTTGGTTACATGTCAGCCATGGGGACGGGGGCCACTCCCATTAAAGTCCGCACTGTGGGAATGAATCAAAAAACTGTTAGCTTTCAGGCAGGCACTGCAATGACATCATAACTTAAGAAAAAGGCGCCAAAGAACACTATGAAAATTCAATTAGTTGCCATTGACATAAACAAAGGCAGCATAAGAAAAAAACACACAAAATAACAAACATTTCACATACTATTATGAATATCAAACTTCAACGCCCCCGTAGCATAAGAAACCCTACGAAGCCGCCCGCATTTATTTTGGTTGATTCTTTAAGAGTCGAAAAATCTTGCCTAACTTTGGCATATGTGAGAATTAAAACGATTTCAGACAAAAAAGGGGGAGTAATTGTTAGAGGCATGCAAATGCATTTTCGGGGATTGCTAAGCAATGAATAAATAAAGGCATTAGCGTTGAAAAAGAGGGGAGAAGAGGGGTCGTTGTTGCCCCAAAGACGGGGCGGCATATAACAACAACTAATTGCTAAGCTTGATTGATAAATGTTTTGAACGTTTTGAATATTTTGTGGAATTTGATTGTGTGTGGGATTGTGAGAAAAATTTAGGGGACCAAAGTGAAAGAAGCTGTGTTGGATTTTTGGTCGTCGATCTTAGATTTCAATTCAAATGAATTGTATTTTTAGAAGAAACTATTAAGTATTTAGTTTCAATGTTTAATTAAGCATACGAGCGATTTTCTGGGAACAAGAAAAACCTTTGTTATTAGAGATAATTTGTAATACAGAAAGGGTCTTTGATTGAACCACATAGAAAACTCTGTTATACGGTCCTTCGATGTATGGACAGACAATCTTTAGCTTCTTTCCTTTCGCAGTTCTTCACCCTCTTCACAATTGCAACTTATTCGGCTATTTGTAACGCTTCGTTAGGGGTTTGGATTCGAAATCATTCAAAAATTATATTCACCCCGCTCGCAAATCGCTCCATTAGACAGCCTGCATAAGCTGCCAACTAATTGTTATTGATTTTGACTTTGCATGATGAAGCATTAAAAAAAATGATATGCGGAAATAACAAAACCGGGAAAGGAGAACAACTTGGCGCTGTCTTTCGATTTTCAAGTGCATATTGACTATCGCTATGACAATGCCCAGGCAAATGGCACTATAAAATAACAAGAGAAAGGGGGGAGTGCGAGCGTAAGAGTCTCTCGCTTAAACCAGAACCCATTCCAGATTTTGTGTGGCTGTTGTCTGCTGCACTTGACCTCCGACTCCGCAGCTTTATAGCCCCGAGGCAGGCAGGCAACAACTGACAATGTCGGCCTGTCAGTCAATCAACCAACAACCAACAAGAAAAGCTGCACCATGCCGAGTTTCGTTTAATGCCCACCCTCCTTCTTTACCGCCTGCATGTCGTATCTAACCCAAAACTAATTACACGCTTTAATATATGTTTTGGGGCGTGGCCATTATTCAGCATAACTTTTGTTGTGCCTTGTATTGTTGTGGAGGGAGTTGAGTATTCGTCTATGTTTTGGGGCGTGAATGCGTGCATCATGCAGTCATGGATACATTTTTCACCGTTATTTACACACACGCACACACAAAGCAAATGCATGCGATGTTTATCTAACGGTTTGAGGTAAACACAGCTCCCCTTTCAATTAGAACTTCATTTAATACGTGCGCCGAAGAAAAAGGTGACAGCCGCCAGCATGTTTTAATTACTCAATTTGATAGTGTTATTATTATTATTGTTTGTTAGATCGATTTATGTGCAGTCATTGGATTTTGTTTATTGTGATAACTGATAAGGCAAACGTATCGCTTCGGGCTTGGCAAGAATTTAATACAATATTTATGAACCAAATGTGATTTCTCACATTTTTTGATACTTGGATTTGCCGCACGATTAATATATTTAATTAATAGCTATGCCTTAAGCCTAAGCCTTTGAAGTCACTTCAAACCTGTTCAAGTTGCGTGCAGCAATTAAAAAGATTTATGTGTCAAGTCGACACCCTCTTTCTCTTACACGTGAGAAGGGCCCGGCTCATGGATATTATTCGTGCGTGTCTTTTTGGGCTCGGAAAAAATGGGTTAAAATAAGTAAAGTGTGTGAGATAAACTTGAAGTTACAAGGAACGAAATTAAAGTCGCACTTTGCGCTTAAATGAGGTCATTGGAAAGTTGGGTTATAAGTTGAGAAATGTGACTTTTGTGGGGCTGTGACAGGTGGTTTTTTTTTTTTTTTTTAAACCAAGCCGACTTTGACATGAATTGCTGTTGAACAAGCCCAAGCTGGAGTTAAAGCAGGTGCCAAAGTAATGAAAAAATGTTTTAATTGATGGAAAAATAAATAGTTTTAAAGAAGTTGTTGAACACCATTAAGAAATGTCAACAATAGATGACATCATTTATTAAAAAGGAACTATAAAACTTATAGCCATGTTTTAAGCAATTTCAATAGCTTCCGTACCTTATTTATTTATACCAAATTCCATTTTTACAATCTCTAGCTCACTAAGCAGCTTAATGTTGAGGTCAGCATAAAGTTTTATATTCCCTCCAAAAAAGCCAAGGCCTTTGCTTAGTTTTAAGGTTCTCAATGCAAGTCTTGCGTGTCTTGTTCCAAGCCAAGCCCATTAAAAGTTGAACAGAGACACTGAAAACAGTTTTTTTTGGCTATGACATTTAAGAAAAAACAAACAAATACAAACAAACAAACACAAACAAAGAAATACAAATAATATTCATATGCTAATTGCGTGCCAAGTGCGTGTTGGACGCCAAACGGAACGACCCTGAGAGAGTTGTGTACAAATATGTTGGTTATGTTGTTTATTGAAATATGAAATGTTATTGGGTAACATCGAATGCTTAAGAGAGGGGGGAAAGGGGCCCCAGTTGGCAATCGACTCGTAGAGGCAAACTTGTCAGCGTTTGGAGCCAGAGATCGTGGTCTTGGAACTGTGGCGTCCACTCAACGCTCCACTGGCATTTTACAAGGGAAACTGCACGCGTTTTAATTGCAAGCAAGCGATTTGAAGAAAGGGGAGGGTGTAAGAAAGAGGAGAAAAGAGATAGCTTATAGCCAGCGGGTGAATTTGTGAGTTTGTTTTTTGTGTTTGGGAAGCGTGCGTGCGCTCAATGAGCTCAGTGTTAGAGTGGCTGGCCCCTTCCGTTGAAAGCAGGCAGCATTAAATATATGTTAAAGTGATAAAAGTTGTGAGAGTGAGCGACTAAAATATACCCTGTACTGAATGAAGCTTTTCATGAAATCTTGTACCTTGTTTCCAACAGAATATTCCCAAACCACTTCTTAGTACTGTGATATTCACCTCAGGATAAATCTAACAATTTTCACAATCAGCTCAAACATCAAACCCACTATAGGGTATTAAAAAACTTGCATTACAGTCAACCAAGTTGCGACAGTTGAACGGAAAGTGCAGTGGCAGAGTTAGAGGAGGCAGGGAAGACAGGGAAACTGACGATTAAACACAATTGAAGCGCCACATAAAATATAGAGCACTGTGCGGAGGGTGGGAAGGGGGTTTGGATTGGGGAGAAAAGATTCAGTTGATGGCTGTCGGCGCCGCATTCATTACAAAAAGTCTCCATTAGGCGCCTGGTGTCGAGATGCGTGGGCAAACACCAAGAGACAGCAACAGCAACAAAAACAATAAATAAAAAAAATATAAATGAGGGGCAACAACAATGAAAAGAGGAAGCAATAGGTGTGTGTGAGCAGAGAGAAACTTTGGCTTCTCTTGGAAAATTCACTTTTTAAATTCTGTGATTTTAGTTTTTTCATTTTCGTTAATGTCGATTTTTATCGGCATTTGCATCCTTAGTTGGCCACGTTTTTCTGTATACCCTTTTGTTAAAATTTCACGTCAAGCCCAAAAAAGGAAATTCATTTTCACTGACCAACTTTTTTATTATTCGTTCGTGTAGGCTGGGGAATGGCAAAAGCAGGAAAGGTTTTTCTTTCCAGGTTTTTCAAGTTTTTATAAATAATAAATTAAAGTTTTTTGTATCAAGTATTTAGTTGTTGTTGGAAACTAGTTTCGTGGCCAATTGAGACATAACTGTTGTTAAATGCACATTAACATTTTCCTTGGGAATTATGTCAGTTGGCTGCGCGCTCGCTGGGCATCGCAAGTAAGACGCAAGTTTCCTTAACTCGAAACGCACAACAATTCAAGCGTGGGCTGTGTTGAGGAGGTGGTCGGGTGGGAAGGGAGGTGTGTGTGTGTGTGTGCGGGATGCAAGCAATAATTATGTGTTGTCGTTGCACAAATGTTATTGTTTGTTAATTTGAGAAATACCCCAAACAGAGTGAGATCTTATAACATATGTTTTTTTTTTTTTGTTGTATCTTAAACTATGGGAAATTCATAAGTAGCTCAAGTAGCTCAACAAAACCAAGTGAAGTGTAGCTTGTGCATTATTTTAAGACGCTTTTTAGGTCAATGGAGTTGGGTTACAGCCCCAAAGAGTTTGTTCAAATATGAGTAAAAAATTATTAAATTTATCCAAGTATTACATCAAAGGCAAATACATTTAACATCAACTTTTTAAAGTAAATGTTTAACTTTAATATTTTTTAAATTCAACTGCATCTTTTAAGCATTCTTTAACGCAATTTGCATTAGAATTACTTAATAATTAAACAAAAGCAAAGCCAAAATGACCAAAACAAGAATGGAACAAACTAAAAATGAGACAGCTGAAGCCAGAAACAAAACAAATACAAAACAAGACAAACAAAGACATTTGTTTCGAGCAACACAACTGAATGTCAATGTTGAGTCTCTGGACGGAGTTGCCTCCTGTGTCAACGATCCAACCATTTCTGTTTCTGTTTCTGTTTTTTATGGTCTTCTAACATGCAAAGTTTGGCTTTGGCTGCCAAATTCGCGGTCATCGCGTGCCTGGGCCAAGTTTATAACAGCGCCGCCTGACACTTTTTAGCCTTTGGCTGTTGTGTTACTGTTATTGTAGTTACCCCTAAATTAGCTAAACAAAAAATTGTAAAGCATTTGCCATGCATTTTAATTAGCAGCACTTGTGCCTCTCTACTAACTTGGCTAACGTATAGTGGGCGGCCTGCAACTGCAACAGCGATAAATATTCGAAATGCTTTGCGTGAAAATCTAACACGTTATTATTACAACGACAACAACAACAACAATCGACATCAACTAAAACAGCAAAAATGTTTGTCTACATATGTTTAATATTCCGCAATGGTATTTTTTGGTAATTTGCGTGTTATTTTGTTGTATCTTGTTTGTTTGTTAAAATAGCGTGTCGATACCACGAAACGTTCAATGACCGCCGACGCCCGCCAGGTGGCGTTTTCCATGCAATTTGCATTGTTAATTGTCAAGTAATTAAGCGAAAAAATAAAAAAAAACAAAATATTAATAAAATATTCACGTCATATTTGAATGGAATCGAAAGTATAAGATAAGATACAAAAGTATCTGCTAATGACAGTTAAACGATGCCCAAAACACTTCACTGCAGAGAAAATTGAAAGTGAAAATGTAATAAAATTGCCAACACAAAAAATACTCTAAAAACCGTTGGATTTTTAGTCTCGAGTAAATTAATTATGACAACGTTAAAGAATTGAAAAAAGCATATAAATCATAAAAATATAGTTTGCTATCCATAAAAAATCATTAAAATAAAAATGAATTTAGTTTTAACAATGTTGAACCCTGGTTAAATAAATTTAATTTCGCCTTAACGCAGCCAATTTGGAACTGTCCGAGTCATTTGCATTGAAACCATGCAGCCATGGGGCCATTTTCCGAGACTATTAAGAATGCAATTTGCATAAAAACGCCAGGAGGCTGACATATGATAAAGTGCAAAGAAGAAGTGGGGGGAGTGTTGACGGGGAGTACTTGCATACCGTATGTAGTTTGTAAGAGTTGTTGTTGTTGTTGTTGGACAGGCCACTTGACGGCTTGTTTATTAATTTGTCAAGATTTTTTGGGCTATGCGCCAAATCTGATGGGAGAAACTGCAGGTGAAAATGTGAGAACGACTCAGAAAAAAAAGACCGTTAGAAGAAACTTGATGAAAATTGCATTTTCAGACAGACAGAAAAGTAAGTCAACGCTATCATTTCTTTTTTTCAAGAACTTGATGGAGTATGCCATCAACAAAATAGTCGGATTATAACTTGCATTTCGGAAGTTTCTCTTGTCTTGACTGGTTTGCCACCAAAAAATTTAACTGCCATGTGGAAATGTCATTTGTGGTTTGGAGGGAAACAAGGCGCCCATTTATGTGGATTACGTGGGAGTTGGCGCTGTCTACTAAATAACATGATATAAATTTCAGTTTTGACTAATGGAAAAAACGATTACTTGGAAGCCAAATTGTTTTAGCCGTCAGACAGAAATAAAAAATGCTCCAAAAGATATACAAAAAAATATGCATATATAATAAAAATAAAGTAAAATAAAATTAAATCACATTTTACATTTGTTGTCAGACAGGCAGGCCGGCAAGTCGACTTGCTGCCCGAACCGGCGACAGCTCGACATTGGTGACCAGCGACTAGACAGCCAGAAACAACAGAAACCGTAGAGACAGTAGCCTCAGCATCTCTATATGCAACTGCAACTTTAGCACCGCCTCCGCATTCCGTTTTTCCATTGCATGTTTTGCTTCTGTTTTGATTCAGCGGCATTCAGAGACAAGTGAATGTGATGGCTTGAACGGACTATGAAGACAACACCCGCATTGATTTGACTCAAGATTTGCAGCGCCATCTTGCCACCTCACTCTCCCCACTTACTACCATTCATTTGATTTGATTACTTCTCTTTCTCTCTCTGTCTGTTTTCTATACTCCTACACCGCTTTCTCACCTTCATTCATTCATTCATTTCGCAAAAGACTCTCACTTCTCGCGCGCCTCGTTGGCTTTAATGAGTTGATTTTTCCGTCTATCCGTATCTATCTATCTGTCTGTGTGTTATTGGAAAATTGCCGTTGGTGGGGGCCAAGGTGAAAAGTCTTTCGTCTGGGGGTTAGCTTAATGTTAATGACGGCTTTAAGACGACATCATGACTTGATGTGCCTGAAGTAGCTTGATGATTGTTGTTTTGCAGTTGTTGTTGTTGTTGTTGTTTTTGCTGCATTTACAGGCAATTTAATTAATTTGACAGGCTGTCTGCTGCAAATTTACAAGGTGCTCATTTAAAAGCGAGCAAGTGCAACAACAGCAACAACAACAACAACAGCAAATGATTAGCACGGAATTTAATCTAGCTAATAGTGTAGGAAGTGGAAACAGATCTCGTGATGTTAGCCATTAATCCGCTAATCAAACTTACAAAATACTTCAAATTAAAAAGTTGCTTGCTTGGCAAAATTCGTTTCTTCTTGGAAACCATTCAATGGGAAGCTAAACATATTTATGCAATTAATTTTACTTTTAACGAAAACCGAGAGAGGCAACAATAAATTGCACTTGAGTGGAAAATAATTTTATTTCAAATTTATTAGTTTTGTGCTGGAAAATATATTTCCTAAAAGTTAATTTCTTTGTCCTTACATCCGATTTGCTTTTTTTTTATAAAACTTGTTCAAGGTGGAATTTTTTTCTTTCTTTTTTCTTCTAACTTCATATATTTTTGTACTTATTTAATTTTTCCTTGCTAGCTTGATGCAAGTTTCTGCCTCAGAGTTCCTTTTCTCACTTCATATTTTATTTGGCCACTTTGATTTTATTTTCACTTGTTGGCCAAGTCAGCTTATGATTTTTGTTTGTTGGCCAAGTATTGCATTTCCAGCTGTTGTTGTTTTTTTTTTATAATTTTTTTGCACGCCTGCAATCTGATGAAACTTAACCCCTATGATTATTAGAGATTACTTGTATTAGGAATTGTTGGTGTTGGGGTCTCGCTCATTGCCACGTTTCACCTGGCCCAGTGCCTTTTTGACTGGGGTTCAATGTGAAAGTGCCTGAAGAGACGGAGAGGAACTCTTTCATGTATCTGCCAGATACTTACATTAACAATAAACCAAAAAAAAAAAAAAGGCTTACACATATTTGTTTCTTTTTTTGTGGTACACTTTTGGAGTTTGGATATATGTATGGCCAGATGGTCTGGACCTGGTTTGGTACCTGAATCCGGACAATGAGAGATCTTTTGGCTTGGCGTTTTTGGCCACCTGAGGCGACGCGACGTTCGCCTGTTTGCATGTCATTTTCTGACCGGTATCTCAATAATTCATACGCAATTGTATTGAACAATAAATTAATCACACGAACGAAAGCTGCACACACACACACACACGCACACACATGTCATAAACAATGGCCAAAACAAAAGAGATGCATTTGCAAATAAATAAATATTGAAAGAGCGCTTAAGCGGGAAATTAAAAGGCAATTTTCCACACCGATAAAAAGATCGAACGTGTTTTTTGTGTTTGTTGTTGCTTAGTGCAAAAGTCAATTAATCATTATAGAAAATACGGTGTTCAAATGTGCATGTCGATGTTGTTACCGTTGTTGTTGTTGCAGTTGCAGTTGTTGCAGTTTGATGTTGTTTTTCTTTGTGGCACAGGAAACATCGCCCGGCATCGTCTGTCGGCCAATTGTGTGTGTTTAAACTTTTAAAGTAAAAGTAAACAGAAAAAAATAGACACCGCCAAGAGTTGCACAATTAGATGGATACACAGAAATTGTTCAGATACCATTTTACCATTTAGCAGAAATTCCACAAAGACTCAGCAACCTTCCTTCAGACATCGCTGCCCAATTCCTTGCGGCCGGCTAACAACTCGTTTAAATGCATTTTAATTGTTGCAATGTTTCCATTTTTATAGCAAACGTCATAAAGTTGTTGAATGAGTCGGAAAAGTCCGACCACAGGCAATGACTAAGTCAATCAGTCAGCTCTTAAATTTGCAACAAGAAATAAAGTTGTTTTCGTGTCAAGTTTTATTGCGCCCAAGGACTTTATATAACTAGAAGTTGACCTAAAAAAAACAAAGATTTTCAGTTTATTTTTTAAAAACTTATTTTTCTGATATCATTAAGCTACAAATATCTTGTATTGTAATTAAAATCGAAAGTTAACCGTAACCGTAACCAATAACAAATCAAGTATCTAATTGTTCAATGTCTTTATTTTTCTTGTTTTATTTGTTTAAGTCGCGCAGCGTGATGTGATTTTAATTGAATCAAATGCAAAAGGAGCGAAAACACAGCAGCAGCAGCACAACAAAACCCCAACTGTGGAAAAATCGTTAATAATAAAGCCGTAAACCAAACATATCAATTACTGACATTTCAATGCGTTTTGCCGTGGCCCAATTATGCGACTAATATGGCCAGATCTCTCTTCCTCTCCACCCTATCCGCTCTCTAGCTCGCTACTTAAGCGCGCTCCCCTTGTTTTTTTCTTTAAATGAATAAATAAAAAATTCCACCGCCGCATTGACAACTTGAAGATTTATCTATGGCTACCATTGACAGCTATACGAAGAGGCAGGCATCAAACTCTTAAAACCAATAGTAGAGATGGGGATGGGGGTGGAGGGTTGGAGAAGCTGCTTCTTTGACTACTGGTAACTCTTTCTCTCTCTCTGAGCGATGCTGAGTCACTTTTTCTTTCTCAACTTGTTGTCGCCTGCCATTTTATCAAACGAATCTGTGGCATTTCATTTCATTTGCTTCTTCATCTGCGGCAGCCCCCCACACATCTGCTTTGAGCGTTGCTGGCTGCATGTTGTGAGTTTTATTTATTCCAACTGCTGCAACTTTGCCAGAGTCGTCAACGAGAAGGCCACAGATATTTTATCTATGAGTTGTGTTTGTGCACAGAAAAAAAATAAAAATTGAATAAATTATGAAGAAAAAAAAAAAAAAAATAACAGAACTTAAATTTATAAATAAATAAAAAAATAATTATTAGAAAAAAAAAACATACAAATAATTATAAAAATAAAAAAAAATGAATAAAAAAAAACATATATTAAATTAATATTAATAGCTAAATAATTATTAGCTTCACAAAAAAAAAACTTAGAAAATAAAAAATATGGTTTAGAAAAAAAATAAAACCAAATTATTAATTTATAGTAATTTCTATTGTAACCTGAAAATTATGAGTAGTATATATTTTGTTAACGACTTCCTTAAGTTTCAGAACAGCATCTCCATAAAAAGTTGGTCATTTATTTATCTCAGTGTAGCTGTAAGCATTGTTTGTTTTTGCTATTGGACTTTCGATTGGTGTGCTAGTTGCGTCTTCGTCTCTTTGTCGTTTCTTTGTCGCTAGTCTTGCTTGAAAGTGAATCTCAAATATTTCTTGATTATGTGCAACGATGCTGCCACCAAGATTGGCCAGCGCTAGCAGCAGCTACTACTGCACCCAGAAGGCACAAAAAGGCAAAAAACATTAATCGCATATCGTACCTACGTACATATATGCGATTCAATGCAATGTAACAAGGTCATGTGAGAGAGTTACACACTAACAATGTAGTTTGGCGTATTTGTCCCCTTCCCCATCCCACCGTTTGCCTCCTGATCCTCCGCTGTAGTGCTAGTCTTAGTATCTCCAGCATCTTTTGTGGCTCATTTGCTGTGTTTGGCTGTGGCATTGGTGTTTTTTCATTTTATTTTGTTTATTGTTGTTGTTGTTATTTGTATTTCGCTTGGCAAACGCATTTCACTTTCTACTACTGCATTTCGAATGCAATTTTTTCGTTGACGACAACAAGTGGGCCGAAATCGACAACATTGGCTCTTTTCTTCTTCTTGACGCTTTGGCTCTTTTCACTTTCATTAGCGCATTTTCCATGTGCATTTCCTTTTGCACATTATTTTCGGACTGACCATGAAATAACATATTCATTTCCATTTGGCAATTGCATTTCCCATGCCCCATTCCCACTTGACATCTGAAGCTGCTTGCATTTTCCAACCGATCTCTATCACACCTCTTATATCACTCGACTCGACATTCACACACACTCGTGTTACGCTTCTGAGGCAGCTTCTTGATCTCGGCTGTCGCGTTTTATATGTCAGAGTTGTTTGTTGTTGTTTTTTTGCTTAGGCAGCCAAAAAGCCAAAGCCAAAGCCAAAGTTGTGCTTTGATTTTCTTTACTTGACAGCATTTGCAAGTTGTTTGTTCCGTGTTCTGCTGCCGTCAGCTTACGGATCATGTTTCAGCTAAAAACTTAACAAAAGGTATCAAAAAAACGTTGCATAAAGTGTTTGTTGTTTGGGAAAGCTGAAACTAATACTTAAAGAGTGCTAAAGAGTGTGAAAATATAGTTTACTAAATGCCGTCTAAAAACGTCAGACAGAAATATAGTTGGAGCGAAGGTTATTATTTTTAAGACTATTTAATGATTTGCTTAAACTTTTTCTAAAAAAAAGAATTATTTTCTTGAACTTTTCTAAACAAGAAAGTCAATATAGAATATATTTTTGTGCACTCGAGCATTTCACACATGCTTTTCCCACACACACACACAAAGACACAAGACAAAGTTAACAGTTATCGTTTATTTATTTTCTTCATTTTATTTATTTCTATTTTTGCCCGCATATGTCATATCTTTTATGGCAAATCTTCAAGCTGTGCGACCTGCTGTTGCTTGATGGTAAGACAGCTGAAAGTTGAGAATATTGTTGCTGAAAGCTGTTTAAATTCAATTTCCCCTCAATCCTATCTTGGCTGTTAGTCAGTTAGTCAATCAGTTAGCCAGAGCCAGCCTCCCACCATAACGCCGATTTGGCTGGGAAAGGGACCCAATTATCGCCCGGAGATGTTGAGTCGTCGTCGTCGTCGGTCGTCAATTGGCCAACAAACAACCAACTTTGGCCGAAACAAAATAGACAAAAAAAAAAAAACTTCGACTTTGCCGCAGCAATTGTGCCCATTTCCGACTTCAACTTGACCACAGCGCGCAAAACTAACTAAAGCGAGAGTGCCATGGGGGGGAGCGGGGGGAAAGGAGAAGAGTTGTTGTTGTTGTCTTTGGTGTTTGGCAAAGTAAATCGCTGTTCATTTGTTTTTGTATATTTTTGCAGGCGCTTTGTTCGTGCAAAAAAATTTCGCTTGGCGATTTTTTAAGTTTTATTGACTGTGGGTCTTAAAGATATTTGTTTGGGTTTGAAATTAAGAAATAAATTCGTTTCCATATTTTAAAAATTCAAAGTTGTTTATTTATTTATGTTGCTATTAATATTTTTAGTGTTTGTCTTCGTTTTTGAATGTGGCCACAAAAACGGTTTATAGGGTCTTTAAATCAATACTTAAATTTGAGCTCAACTTTTTATTTTGTTATACGACATAATTTATGGCAACAATAAGTACTCTCAACTTCTTATTGGCAACTCCTCGAAAGAGTATATAATTTTCGGCGCGAGAAGGATTTTTATATTGTTTTTCTGATTTGTTGTTGTTGTTGGCCCCGATCCCGATGCCCGATGCCCGATGCTGTGTTTTGTGTTCCCGCCTCCTTTTGATCTCGCTCGTCGTCCCCCTTGCAGCCATGCCACCCTTTTGATTGGAGTCGCCATCATCATGGCTCGACAAGTGAGAGAGTTCGTCGGGGTTAATATGGCCAATAAATCGTTGTGGCGAGTTGTTGCTGATTTTGTGTCTGTCCGCTGCTTAATGGGCCATATTTTTGGCAATGTATTTTTTTGGGTCGATTTTGTTTTTGGTTTTTGCTTTGTAAACGCCTAACGGCTAACAACGAAAGAAATATTGAAATTTGCGGCCAAATTGTTTTCAATTTAATCGACTTGGTTGCATTTTTCATGCTTAGCCGCCACGGATCTGCAGTGCAAATATAATTAATGATAATGAATTGTTATGGACATCGAGCTAAGCAGCTTCGCATTTCCCAAAAACGCCTGCAAAACTAAAAAAAACCAAAGCAAGCTAAAAATTTGGCGGCAGGCAAATGTCGTGCGACGATTTTTTTTTTTTTTTTTGAGGAATTATGTTGATGTTTTGGTTATTCATTTGTGGAGTGGGAGTTGAGATTGGGGTTGCGGTTGTATATAGTGAAGTTGTGATTTATCACTCTTGACTAGCCAGAGCGAAAGGTTGAAAAAAAAGGTTGCTAAACAAATGTTGACGCAGCCAATGAAGATGTAGTTGTTGTTTTTTTCTCTCTCTCTCTTTCATTTGTTATGCAATTGTGTTGCACGTCTCGGTCGTGGCCAAGTGCTAATAAAATCAGTTAACAATTTATTATTGTTGTCATTTGTCAAAATGTTGGAAGGCAACTTGTTTCCGCTCGATTTTGCATTCGATTTTCATTTCATTTTTGCACTCAAATAATTTGTGCATATTTGTTTTAAACACGCATTTCCACTTTTATCATTGCAGAAAGTGAATTGAAAGGCAACCAAAAAAAAAAACAACACAACATTAGATTGGAGTATTGCCAACAACAAGCAACAACAATCACAAAAGCATCAGCAACAGACAACAACACTTTTGGTCACTTTTCACATTTGGAGTTTGAGGTAAGTTTTGGTAATTCGCATTTAATAAGCTTTTATGCCTTCAGGAAACAATGGTTAATGTTTAAATGGTTTAGTGATAATATAATAAATGATGATTACTTGACATTGAAATGTTGCGTGTTAGCACAAAAGGTGTTGAAGACATTGACAAATGGTTATTCAAGTCAAGGTTAATAGAGTTAGTTATAGAGCTTGTAGGACTAACTCGATTTGCATGGGAATGTGGACAGAGAATTTGTTCAACTTATCGTTTTGGCATTTCAACATTCAAAGTTAGTTTTGGATGCTTTTCATGTCCGCTTTTCCTAACACATTCAATCTCAATCTCTCATTCCCATCTCTCCTGCTATTACTTTCTATTTTTGAATACAAGCCTATAAGTTTTTTGATCTATTATAATTATGTAGAGTTTCATTCCATTTCTTCATACCGAGACTTTCAAAAGTCTTTTCAAAATTCCCAAAAATTCCCATGCCACCAGTCTTGCAGTAGCCTAATCAGCTTTGACTTCCCTTTTCTTCTCTATTTATTTATGTCTTTCATAATTTATGCCCGTGCGCATAGGAACTGCTAATTTGGTAGCTTGTTTTGGACTTAGTTCGGGCGTTATTTACAACTGCGCCACCTGTCGTCAGTCCGCATAACAAATGACTTCCCTTTCTAGACTAGGCAAATAGTAGGCGTGGTTTATCTTGGCAACTCTTAGACTATTTTCAAATGGGTGCAGAACGTAATACACTAAAAAAAACACGACACATTTGCCATATGTGGGGAATGGAGCACCCCAAAAAAATGTTTATAAGCTGTAGACAAATTTGCTGGACAACCAAAAAAAACTTGGCGATTAGCGACAACTTTTGCCACTGAAGGTGTGGGGGGGGAAGTTGAATGCTGCAGTCAGGTGCTCCATGTTGTTGTTGTTGTTCTTTTGACTGTATCTTTTTGGGGCGTGTGTGTTGTTTTCGTTTGTTTGTTGTGTTTTTGCATGTTTAAACATTTGTCCACCACACTGGTCGATACGATAACTTTCGTTTTTGTGTCTGTTGGTCCATGCCACATTTGCAATTCTCTAATTGCTCGCCACACCACCTGAAACTGAAGTCGCCTTTTGTTTGTGTCAACCCCTCCCTACCCCACCCCGCCAACTCTAAACTCCAACTCCATGACTGCCTTTATCTCGGCTCTGCTCTAGTCTTGCCATTTTTCATGTGGTGCAGCATTTGTTGTGTTTTTTCATGTTCCATGTCTTGCCACAAGTTGGCCGCCTTACCACCTTTTGGGTGCAAATATTTAAATAACTGTTGCTGTCCCCCATTTGCCTTTTCATGTTGAATGTTCATGTGTGTGTCGTTTGTGGCAAAAGGAATTTGCAATGTTTTATTTCTTTTTTGGTTGACATTTGAAGCATGTTTGTCTGACATATACAACTTTGCGGCTCATGGGACTATATAGTTTCGAAAACTAAGGCCAACAAATAATACATTTTTTAGTACATACTCATTTAACTTGTGAAAGGAGTTGAAACAAATGATTTCTGTAAGGATTTGTAGTTTAATTCCTTATCAATATTCCACACCAAAGACTTGGCAGTCAAAACGAGTTAAGACTTAAGTTTCGGATACAAAAGAGACTCTGAAAAGAAATGTTAAACTCAAAGGAGAAGGGATAAATAAGAGATTAACAACATTTTTACTTTAACAAAGTTCTTTTAGGATTATTTCTAGTTCTATCAAAAAGCATTAATCACAAAAAGTTCATAATCATCACAATATTTGACCATAATATTGCTCAAGCGACCGCAAATTGCAACAAAAAATCAAAAAAAAATTAACAACAATTCATTGTCTTTAGTGCTGAATACCCCTCCGCTAACTCCCCTTACTTCTCACCAACTGCATTGCACTGCTTTGATTATTTAGGTGAGCCACAAGTTTTTGTTGTTGTTGCAGTAGTTTTGTGGTCGCTTTGTGGTTGAGGTTGACATGCCGCTTGAACCCACTAAAAATCGTTCCCCTTCCCTTTGCGGAGGCTGTGCAAAAAAGGTTTTTTTCTTTGATTGGCCTGCATTTGGGATCGTGTATAGCAGCAGCAGTTTTCCGTTTGTTGTTGTTGTTGCAGTTACAAGTCAATATGGTTATTGTTATTGTCACATTGGCGCATTGCCTGCAATTTGGCCATTTGGCAAACGACAAACAACGACAACAACAGCAATTGCAGCTTGCAGCAACTTGCAACTGAATGCGGCAACTACTGCTTCACGTGTGCCCAAAAACTCTTGTTGCCCATGTGGCAGGCAGTTAACAATTCATTAGGTGTTGCATTGGTTGTTGTTGTTGTTTCTGTTACTGCTGACTGTCTGACTGTTGCTTGCAACCGGCTAACAATTTATGGCATGTTGCCCGGCGGCCACAGCTTGATTCAGTTGGTCAACTGCCGCACGCCAAAAAGCAGCAGCAGCATTCGCAAACGATTCTTGGAAGAATTTACTCACAGCACACACACAGATCGATCGCACGATAATAATTTATGCAATACATATATATATATATATAGTTTATTATACAAAAATCCAACGGTCTCTGGAATGTTGTCGTCTGTCATAAATTGTCGTTCAGCTGTTGTTGTTGTTGAACGGAAATATCGAGCCCCTTTTCCCCTCGCTTTATAAACAGTTGTGAGAAAAACTATTTAAGACGGCTTAGTCATGACTTTGTATATAGCCTTGCGGAAGGGTATTAACATTTTTTGTAACACTTTGAGTTAGACCTTAAAAATAATGTCTGAATATTGATTAAATTGTTATAGCCTCAAAAGTATTTATCTATATTTTTCATTGTTTTTTAGGTTAACATGTTTGCTTATTAAAATAATTTTGGTCTACATCGATTATTTTTCGGCTTACTTTACTTTTTTCAAGGGCAATAAAACCTTTCTTTACTATTTTTAGTTTCTTACACCTTCCTAGATAAGTGTCAAGTGGAAATGTACTACATATATAACAATATATAGTATAGTTTTGATTAGCTTTCCTCACTTCAATTTTGCTTTTGGATTGATTGGGTTCGATGGTAATTTAGATGTTATTTTGATATCACTTCTCGCTTTTGCTTTGTTATCTAATCTTAGCTAGACGACATGAGCGAACAAAGTTGGTAAATTAAGTAGAAAAGCAATTCCATTCAATTAGTTCACACAATGGCATTCAATTATATGTGGGCTATGCCTTAATTTGGCGTGAGAACATAGAATTAGAGCCAAACATCCGGCGGAATTTAAATTAAATAAGATCAAAGATCAAAGTAAACGAGCTTTATTTTTTATTCCGTTTTCATTAAATTTGTTTTGGGCAGGAGAAAACTCTTTCGGCTGTTATTTTTTTCTATGAGCTTATCATTTTGTGCATGGCTTAGTTAAAGATAAAGTACCAACAATTCCCCCTTTTTGTAATTTATGGCAGTTGAATTTCGGTTTGGTTTTGTTGTCGTTTGTTTTGGTTGGCTTTAAGTCTAGCCAAATATTTGCTGTAATTTTGTTGTGAGTGTTTCTCTTCTTCTTTTTCGTCTCGCGTGTTTGCTTTTAGTGTCTTTTTTTTTTTTATGTGCCATGTGTCGTTGGAACATGTTTGGCATACAATTTTTTGAGGGGCACCCCGAAAAAATAAAACTTCCTGGAATTAAGTTGTTTATTACCGCATCAGCTTAAGCTTTTGTTTTCACAGTGCTATGTAATATGGGTAGACAGGTGACCGATGAACCCTTGCCCCTTTGCCTTGAGTGAGTGGGCTTTATCTTATTTGACTTATGACTTTTTAATTTGTTTGACGTTTAGCTTATACCAAAAATTTGCATATGTTTTTGGATAAGTGTTTTTTTTTCTGTATTTTGTTTGTCGTCTTCAGCCGTCAGGCTATCAATAATCTATGCTAAGTGATGGCTACATATTAAGTTATTTAGTTTGATTGATTTGGCTTTTATTGCCGTCAATTGAGTGGTTTTTAAATTAAATCAATGTTTTAAGACCTTTTAAAGATATTAAAATATAGAAATAAAAAGTGATTTATACTCTTGTTTAGCATACAAATCAAAAAAGCGTGTTTTAAATGAAGAGATCGAATCATGATCAAAACGCTCTCACTTTTGGAAATTTGTTGATTTTTGACAATTTTCATGTTAACTTAAAATCGAATATTGTTCTAAAGGTTTTGATGGCAAGTTGTTTGAATGAATGTTTTATGTTGTTTCGACTTATATTTTTATGAATTCGATTTTATTAGCTTTACCATTATTAAGCCCTTAAGCCTTCAAGTTCTTCTTTACCTTTAAGTTCCTTACCTTAGCTTCCCAAAATGATTTCCTTACATAGAAATTTATACGATTATTAAGTAATAAGCAGCTTATATAACTTATAGACCATTAAATTATGCGCACAAATATCAAATGACTCATTGCCTGGACAAATAGATGGCTTTTTAGTTTGTGAATAGGTTTGTTTTTTTTATGGTACAACAACTCAAAACGGACGTGCCTCCTCATGCTAAAAGTTTGTAATTTGCATGCACGACAAACCAAACTGTTAATAGAGAGGGGAACAGAGAGAAAGAGACGAAGGAGGTAGGATGGAAAAGTGGTAAGAAGTAGTGTTAACTCTTGACTATTTTTGTTTGTGAGTGACTAAGGCTCAAAGTGTTTGTTGAGCTGTTAAAGTGCCTTTTAGAGACCTGACTGAAACAGAAGAGGAAGAAGAAGTGTGTTGCAGTTCGCTCCTCATGGCCATTAATACTTTATATATATGTATTTACCTGCATATAATTACGTTATGTGTTTGAGGCCCAACGCTTTTAGCCAATTCATTTGCCAATTGCATTGCATTTGGCGTTTTTTGTGTAGGTTGGCTGTTAAAGTTTTCGCTTTCGCTTGACCAAAACGAACCAAAAAAATCAGGTTGTTTTTATTGTTTTTATGTTGCCTGCCAACTTGCAACTCGCGGTGCAACAAGAATGAACAAGAGCGAAAAAGTGCAAGTTGCCCCTTTTTGAAACCTTGCCCCGCGGCTTTAAAGTTGTTTTTGTTTTTGTTTCAAACTCCCGTTTTCGACTAACAATTATAATGGCTGTTGGCAAGACGTTATTTACTGCTTTTAGCGTCGATTTGTGTGTCGTGGCACGCCCGCCCCTCTCGCGCGCACACACCTAGCCAACCCACCCACCCACCTACTCCAGCTAGACTCTTTCAGCTCAGACAACTGCCGACAACTTTACGCCTCCCGCCCTCCAATTTTTGGTTGTTGTTTGAATCATTATGCGATTGTTTTCAGTTTTCGCTTTTTTCACATAGATTTCGCTTGTTTTTTTTGGTGCTGCTTTGATGTTGGAGTAGGGCATATTAAGATTGTAATCCTTTACCCGGCTCAGAACATATCTATAAAGAACAAAACAAGCATTTTGACTGACTGCTATCCACGCCCAGCCCTAACGGTAAGGGTATGCTATCTGAACTTTTCGCCAAAGGTGAACCCTAACATTGAGAACAAAGGTTTCTGTACATTAGAGCTTACTCACTTTATACTAAATATGTATGTACTTAGGTTTGCCATAGACTCAAACTTTACAGGGTATAACGAAGCTCCACCTTAAATCTATATTGTATAATTTGTTGTTGTTCCTGTTGTTTTTATTGTTGGTTGTAATAACTATTGGTGTTGTTGCTGCTGCTGCTGCTGTTTGTTAGGTTGGTAGTTTTGCTAGTAGTTTGGTATCTTAAGTGGCTAAATAAACGCTTGCAGCCAACTTTGGTTAACCGTGCCGCGTGTTGCTTGCTGCAAACTCGATTTGCATACAAATATGGCCCACAAGTGTTTTGGCGACTAATTTCGTATGAAAATTTGATTGCTCCCGATAAGAATCGTGTTCATTGTTTTTTTCGGCTGACTCTTGAGACAACTCCCCCTGCCCAACCTCCTTTAACCTCCGCACCACGCCCCCTCCGTTTCGATAGTGCAACAGTTTGTTTGTTATTAAGTAATACTCGTGATTATTATTATTATTATTATTTTGTTGTATTTGCCTTTTCTATGTCTCGTTGGCCTTCTACTGTAATTAAGTGTAGTTGTCAGCTATAGTTTTGGCTTTAATTGCTATTTACAGTTACCACTAATGTTGTGGGTGTGATTTGAGATATTTGATATGGCAAATGCTATAGCACTCAATTCTTATACTTTGACTTTGTTGCTGCTGTTGCACTTTGAAGGCGGTAAAGTTCTATTGTGTCCATTGATTGAATGATAATTCAGTGTTGAGTAATACTAATTGGTTGAGTGTGTTGTGAAATTTCAAAGTATTCTTGCTTTGAAGTAGCAATAATAAATCGTAAAAGCAATTTGTTTAAAACCGAATCAAAACAATAAAATTTCAATGTTATTTCCATGCAAATAAAAGCATTATCCAAAAATACACTATAATTATTATTAATCGCTATATAAATGTAGTTATTAACTAAGGAACTATTTCAAGCTAAAAACTCGATTTACATAAATTATGCATAATTTATTTATTTTTGACTTTGCTTTAATCGCAAATATTTTTCTTATTTTTTTTTAATTACAGTGAAATGAAAAATTAAAAGCCAAACAACATTTTAACAAAATAACCAGAAAATTATTTTGCATAAAAATCAAAAACGAACGGAAAACGCGAAACAAAGGATAAATAAAATTGAGACAGGAACAAAAGGTTGAAAGCTCAGCACAGCGGAACGGTGGGCATGAAACAACAACGAAAACCCAACGACGATGGCCACAACATGCAAATTAATCATTTCAAGTGCAACAACAACACGAAAAACGAATCGGCAACTAAAAGCAGATTTTAAAGCAAATTAATTAAATTAACATATATACACATGGAAATCGGAACCAAAAACAATTAGCGGCCAAAACATAACAGCAACAAAATGGAAGCTGTAGAAAGAGAAGCAGAAAGAGATGAAGAAAACAGAGCAATGGCAACAGAGTCATTTAGCAACCAAGAGACTGATAAAGCGGCCATCAACGATAATACGTTAACTAAAATCGCAACGAATACACTACAATTGAAAGAGGAAGTTGCATTTCTAATGCCAACAACACCGCAACGCACCGCCAAAACAGGAGGACACAATGCCACCAAATCGGCCAGCAATAGTCGCAGCAGTTCACTCAGGAAACAGCGACGTAATCTTGGCTTAAATCCGCAAGGAAGTGCGGGTGGTTCTGGTGGTGGTGCTGCAGGTGGTGGTGTGGTCCAAAAGGATATGAAACAATCACAATCGATGACCTCGCTGCCAGCCGATGAGCTGCAACAGGAACGACGCGACGTCATTCAAGCCAAATTGCATTTGGAGCGACCCTATAACAGTCTTAAGGTAAGTACGAATGGTGCAAACTGTGGGTTGAACGCATAAATTTGCAATTTATGATTTGAACTAACTCTCGCATCACAAAAGAGAACAACGATAGACACGCAAACAACTAGGTGGGGCAAAGAGGGGAAATTCCCTCGCTTAGCGGGGTTCATTGCTCCTCCATTCATGGTCATCTGTCGTCGCCACATGACAAGCCGGCAGCAGCAGCAGCCGAAACCGTTAGGAATATGAAATTCTTGCTCCGATTCTAGTTCTTGTTCTTGTTCTCTCTCTCTCGTCTCGCGTTGTTCTTTTTCTTTGAACGGAAATTGCTTTAATAAATTATTAATATATTGCATTCCCATTAGCATACCATTCAAATTAGCGACTGAGAGACACCAACACACATAACGGTTCCACACACAATGTTGCCAACATGTTCTTAACATCTTTGTTCCAAATGCCATAGCGTTCCAATTAGTGTTTATTGTTTTTATTAAGACATTTTCTTAGTTTTTTCTTAGTGAAACGTGATGATTAAACGCTACGTGATTAAGAGATAAAAATGGGTAAAATTTGTTAGTTTTGACTATTAACAGAAATACCGTAAAAATTAAAGATTTCCGTATTCATTTTATTTATCTATTTGTTAATTTTATCAAATGCATTATTCTTTTTGTTAAAGTCAAGCTTCGATTAAGTAATCTTTTTAAAGATTTCTTAACGATTTCGGTGAACAAAATAATTTTAAAATAAAACTCAAGCAATTAGCAATGCATAAAAGTTGAAAAAGCTTCAATTAAGTCAGAAAGTATTTTATTTTTAGACTTGAAAATCATCGTAAAGTACTTTTTAGTGTTGCACTTAATTTAAACGTTTCATTTCCAATCGTTTCTTTGTCATGCTTGGATTTTCAACAGTTTGCAATTGTCATAATTATTAGCGCAAGAAATAATCCCACGTTTCAATTCCCAACGTATCGCCAATTAAAACTGCCTGTTTGATTTATCGATTGATTTCATATTCATAATTGTCGCACAGCTGCTACCGAAAATTGCAACTCGAGCTTAATTCGCACAGCTATTTGAGTCATTTATAAGCTTAGAGAAGGGGGGGCTGTTTGCTGCTGTTGATTCAATTTAATTGAATACATATGGCGCCAGTCATTCATTCGAAGCAATTCGTACGATTCGCAAAGAGCAAACAACAATTTTAAAGTTTTTTTTTTTGCCTTTTTGTCATTGTTTGTAAATAAGGAATTTCCTTTTAGTTGTAGTTGTGTTGTGATTGACGCAGACAAATAAAAATTCATTAATTAATTTTATATTTTCGTTGCAATGTGAATTGCATGAAGCTTTTGTTGTCGGCCCATAGATGGCTAAGCATATTATCGCTGCCATATTTGGCTGACTCAAATTACTTATTTATTAACAACTTTTAACTCTCTTTCTCTCTCTGTATCTTTTGTAGAAAAACTCACCGAGCAGCGGCAGCAGCAACAGCAAGTGCTCGAACAGCAGCCACAACAAAATGCATCGCTATTCTTGGGGCAGCGGCCACAGTCACAGCAGCTCCACCAGCTTGCATAGCAGCGCCACCCTTGGGCTTGGTTCATCGGGCAAAGATGACCTCTGGGCGGCCATACAAACCAACTATAATTATATTATGGACACAAACCTGCTGGATACGTGCAAGGAGGCAAGGTTTGAAATTGAGGAGGCACAGCCAACATCACGCGAGTGCAAATTTACGGGCAGCCAACTTCAAGTAAGTGTCAAGCAAGCGCCAGCTACTGAGCAGTAGCTGAAGCAATTATTCATTTGGTTTCGATATTTGCTTTTAGACTTTCTTAGCCAAGTCGCAACCCAATAGGATCTAAAACAGTGTTGTGCTAAAAGTTTGCTATAATTTTTATTTTTTCACCAACCTTTTACTTGTTTTCTTAGATTTTGGATGAAACTCAGCGACCAGTGGGTCTTTGCGAAGATCCCAAAGAGTTGCGACGCTGGCTGCGCGATATGGAAAGCAAACTAGAGAGTTCACCAACCATTTCGGAATTGACGCTGTTTGCAAATGCCGAATTGCAGCGGCATCTAGCAGTACACTCGGTAAGTCTGGATGGTGATTTTTTTTTTTAAATTATGTAGCCTATGCGCAGGCGCAAATGTTGCTGCAACATGCGTGTAGTGAGGCAACATGCATCCAATAATGTTTTGTTGCCCCTCATATATAAATTAAACTTTCATAGGGCAAAATAAAAGTAAAAACAACAACAAAGAAAGATACCATAATGATGATAACAAGCCATAAGCCCAACTCTAAGCGGGCTAACAATAAAGAAAAAGAGATTGAGATACTAATCATAGGTAAAAGTGTAACGAAATGAACAAAAATAAATTAAACGCATTTCATTTTCGCTTTTTTTTTTTCATTTCGCAATGACTTTGGACTTTTTTCTTTTTACGTTAAGTGCGTGTAAAATAAAAAAATAAACAACAAAAAAAAAAACACAATAGAAAGAAACGAAATCTGCAGCCACTTGTTGAGGTCTATGAAAAAAAAACCTAAAATAATATAGAAAATTACATACAATTGTGTAACTCAGTATGATGAGGAAGAGGGCGGGGTTTTAACAAATCAACTTGTTTTATAGCAGCAATGATCGAGCGTTAAATACGCCCCGTACTCTTCCTCTTCCGAACCCATTCCCTTTTTTGGATAGAAAAACCTCATTAAACCATTGTTGTCTTGTATGTTTGTTGTTTTCATTTTCATTTGCGTTATTGTACTTAAATGATAGAAAAAAAGTGAAAATTGCTAGCTAAGAAACTAAAAAGGGGAGCTTACAACTAGCTGTTGTTGTTTTGATAAACCTCAATATTCAAAAGTCCGACTTCGAACTGGACGCGACACTTTAATGGGCTGCAAATGTTGCCTTTAGATGTGTTTCTTTTCCTTCGTCAACACTAGGGGGATCGCTATCTAGCTTTATGTATATGTTGGCAACGCTTCATTGCGTGGCTTTGGGCGTTTCGAATTATGCAAGAGTGTAAATGAAGCCTGTGTGAAAAATCAATGTAAGAGTCGAAAATCTAAGACGGAAGAGTTCAACTTTAGCCCCTTTGGGGGCTTGGCTTGAGTTGAAGTTGAAGTTGAAGTGAATCATTGCACATTTTCTAAGCATTTAAACAGCATTTATTGACTGCCCATTGAGCATTGACCATGACAGCTTTTTTAAAGTTATGTTCGATGTGTTTTATGTGGGTGTTATATAAGGAAGCTTGTTTTGTGTGTGATTACTGCAGGCAGAATGATGTTTGGGGTTAAATGTTTGCTAATAAATTGTTAACCAAAAAATCGAAAGTTATTTTTGTGCAGGGGTGGAGAGCTCATGCGTTCAAATACTTTAAACAGAAATACTTCCTGGATATTTGTGGCCACAAGGCTTTATGTTTTGAGGAAAAGCAAAAAGTATAAATAATAAAGGCAAAACTTAAATCACAGCTTAATGATCGAGAATGATGCGTGAAACTGAATCAATTTTTCATATATTAGATATATCGTAAGTCTTGTATGAATTTAATTTACTTTTCAACTTTATTGCCAATATTTTTGTAAACTTCCTTTGCTTTCTCGCTAATTGAACATTTTTTATGTGCCCTCTTCGGAATTTTTAGTACATAAAATATGCGAAAATTCAAAAATCCATCTATCCACGAGCCAAATGAAAGTAAACAAAAACAACAACACCCGCATAAGAGAAAAACAACAAACAAAAATGCAACAGCATTAAAAAACATAAGCTACAACAACAATGTGGGCAACAAACAAAAACAACAAAAACAACACAAAGTGCAATCCACACTTTATCCAAATCCAACTCCAATTCCAATTCCAACTCCCTCCTGCACTCTACCCTGCATTTTGTTAATCCACTGATTTACGACAATTGTTTTGTCACGCTGTCGATTGGAGAATTGGGAGAAAGAGAGAGGGACAGAGACAAAGAAAAGAGGGGAGCAGAAAGAAATTCTCTTTGGCAACGGCAGCTAAAAATGTCAATTGCCCAAAATGGTTAAACATATTTTCAATAAGTTGTTAGGCGCGTTTGTCTTTTGCTGTCTGGGCGATTGTGTTTATTTTGGCAGCCGGCAGCAGACTGTGGAAGCTACGCAACCTACAACTTGCCCCCTTACCCCCTCACCCACTTTCGTAGTCAGAGTCGAAGAGTTTGTCACTGTGGGATGAAATCTGTTTTTTTTGGCCACTTGAGGCTGAAAGGAAAGGTAAAATTTGTCAGCCAGCGGCTAGAAATATGTATTAAATAAATGTTATAAATAGTATATGAATTTATTTCTTGCTCTAAGGATGAGTTGTGTTTCCCTCGCCCCCCTGCTCTCAACAATATCATCTTGAAGTTGGGGGGGATTTCGATCCCCTTGGGTAAGCTTCAATGCAATCTTTGTTTGGACTTTCCCAAAAACAAATAATAATTGAAATCTTTCTTTTTTTGGCGTCTTTCGTTCTGGTCTCTGGCGTTAACAAGCATGTTGCCACAATGTTGCATGTTGCGTGGCGTTGGTGTCGTTGCAGCTTAACATGGATTGTCTTTGTTAGGAAAGGTGGAAAACCAAAATTGGTGTTATCAAATAACAAAATAACAAATAAATAAATAACAAGCTGCTGAAAAATATGGAGAAAAAAAAATGAGATGAAATAAATCCAAGAAATCGAGGGAATGAAGAGAAGAAGAGTTGCTCAACAGAACAATACCCTTTTATACACATTTATCGAATAGGAATATCTTTAAGATCTTAGCCAGGTCCAGGATCTCGTTCCTCTCACAGCCTCCCTTTTTCAAAGGGTATACAGGCAAACATAAACTGCAGTGTGTGTTTGTATCTTTTTTGGACCTACAAAGCCAAAAAAAAAGACAAAAGTGAAGGTGGCGCAATTTGGTTTTTGCACGGGATTAGAGCCAAGCGTTGGTTGTGGCCAAAAAAAAAAAAAAGCAGTAACCTAATGACAATGACAATTGATTATGCGGGTTGTGAATTGAAATTGTGGATTGGGGATTGGAATTGGAATTGTGGCCGACCGGGTGCCAGGTTTAACTTATGGATACATTTGTTTGTGGGGCGCCCAGGAAATGGTCGAGTTAAGCTTTATGTTGGCCATAACTTACAAGTTTGCCGCCAATACGATTTGGATCTGTTTATTGTTGTTATTGTTGTTGTTGTTGGCCAGTTGTTTGTCCAATTCTACTCACTGACCATTGTTACTGTTGCTGTTATTTTTAGTTGTCCTCCATTCGAGGGAGCTGCGCAATCTCAGCTCGATTTGCATAACAATTGCTCCAAAAAAACTAAATCCTTTCGCCCAATAAGTGAGTTACTCTAAAAACTGCACTAAACAACAGTTTCAAGTTCCAAGCCAACCAACTCCAAGATCAATAAAACATTTGTTGAATTAGCTGTTTAATCTAGTTGCTAAGCAAATGAACCTTTCCATTTTAAGTTGTTATTTTATTGTTGTTTTTACTTCCAACTGTGATAGTTTTTTGTGCCTTTGTTTTAAATGTTTTCACATATTTGTGGCATAACCGTTGAGATAAATAAGTCTAGTCAAAGGAATTTGCAGTCTTAAAAATTTGTAACTGTGCCCCGAAACATTTATGCTTAGCTTTAACTAGCTTAAGTAACTGTTTTACGTGAGTTATGTTGACAATTTCGCAGATCAAGTTTTAGTTACTTAACAACTAAATAATTAACTGGGTGAAAAGTCAATTAAGAGTTACGTTTTTAGCTTTGTGGTAGCTAAAAGTAGCTAGATTTGTATTTTGTTGTCTGGCAACGCTAAAGTAGTTTTGTACCAGCGATATAAATTAATCGAAGGTGTTTAACATAGAGCGACATCTAGCCGAAGGCATAAGCAATCAATAAATAACAATCAAACTGTTATCGATAACTGCTGCTGCGTATATTGACAACGTATTGACAACTCTACACAACTTTAGCAGCACTTTAAATTTGTTTAAATAATAGCTTTTGCCTGACATTTTCATCTGTTATCCACTTGAACAAACAATCATAAATCACTTTGCTCGTATTGAAGATTTGCACTTCGCTCAACAAGCATAAAAAAACAATTCGAATGCCCGCTGAATTGGATGTTAATCAATCAAATTTAAAAACCTTTCTCTCAACTTGAAATTGTCTCATCTCATCGGGAGAAAGAGGTGAGGGTGTGTCTATTAAATTTAAGACAAGAGCGAATTTTTTTTTAATTGAGTTTCACTTTATTTTTTCGCCATTGTTATAATAACAAATTTGGCTTTGTTCGTGATTTAAATTAACAATTAGAGTTGGTAATTAACAAACTGAAAACATGGCAACACCCAATAACCCCTGACAAAATAAATTCACAAATAAAAAATAAAAAAATAACAACAATTTATCAAAGTAACCGACAAATTTTCATGAGCCATATATCAAAGATTTGGCGGCCATAACAATACAAAACTTCAAACTCCAACAACTTTAAAATCGACTAACAACAAACAGGCTGGAAATGAATGAAGTCATTACCACAGACAACAACAAAGACGAAGACAAGAAGACAAGAGTCTCTAGAGTCGAGTCAAAGCCAAAAAACTCGACCAAACCCAAAGCAATTTGATGGCTTTAACCGAATCCGAATCCAAACCCAAAAGACGACGTCATATATGCGAACTGATCGAAAAGATTTCGTCATCGGCAATTTTTCGTAGTTGAAGTCAAAGTCAAACACAATTTATGACCGTCATAATTACATTTTACTAGCTGAAAAATAAAACTAGCTAAAGCAACAGCAATCGAATTCGAAATATTTCAAGTAAAAACTTTTAAAAGCAACAATTTAAAATTAAATCTGAAAATGAAACTGATTCGAAATCAAAGCCAATAAAATCCATGAAAATTAATAAGTTTAAAAGTAGTACAATAAATTTTGGCAATAAAAAAAGGCAAACTTAACAATTTTAAGGCTGCTCTTCTGAACATTAAACTCACTTTCGAGCATAATTTATTTGGTGTTATCGTGAAGTTTTCGATTTTTAATATACCCTGGGAATATAAATAAAGATGAAAAAGTAGAAAATGAAGAATAATAAGAAAATATGAAAGACCAAATAGAGATATTTGGAGAGTTATATGGATTAGATATGGATTAGATAAAGATGAAAATTATAAAAAATAGTATTAATGATAGTATGAATAAGAAGCCGAATTTAAAGAAATGATTGTGGAGTATAATAAAAATGAAAGACGGTTAAAAGGTTATTGCTAAAATATTAGGAAATAATTCAGAATAAATAGAGGCAGAAAATAATGCTAAAAATAAAAAAAATATTATGTTTAAAGCTTGTTTCCAGGATAACTTCCAATCAGTCAGTTCTCATTTATGAACCGATTTGTTCACCCGTAAACAGTTTTTGTTTTTGTGAATTTTTTCACGGACCGCCTGCCTCCAAAACAATACAAAATTCACGTACGTTGGAAGCGAATCATTTCAGGTTCATCATTAGCAGCAGGCAGCGAGCAGCGAGCATTCGATTGGAGGAAAAGGGAAAGGCGGATGGTTGGTTATTGTAGTTGCAACAGTTGCAACGTTTGTGTCGCCATTTAATTGGCTCAAATTCAAGACGCGACTTGGATGAGTGCCAATTACTTAGCTTTTAAAAGGGGGTAGGTGGTAGGGGAAGGATAAGCTGTTAGTCGTTTTTATTTTTTTTTTTTTCTAGTTTTGCTGATTAATGAAGACAATATTTTTGTTTTCGTCACCTTTTTAACGACTTCATGTTGCGCTTTTTATTTTTTTTTGTTTTTGACGCGAAAATTTATGAAATTGCTCATAAAGTGATAAAAAAAATAAAGGAGAAAAAAGAAAAACATTAAATGGAATGACGAGTCGCGTTGGATAGGAAGCTAATGATGAGCGTGTTGGGGTTATAAATGTGACTAAATATGATAGATAGCATGGCACAAAACGAGAAAGAAAGAAAAAAAAAAACTCGGGTCACACACAGTCACAATATGGAAGAAAGTTAAGAAAATGTGATTTTTGAGTTGACCCACAAAATGATTAATTTCAGTGTAGAGGCTAACTGTAAATTCAAGTGACTTGGAAAAAGTCTTAAACTAATTGCTCGAAGAGAAAAGATTATAAAAAAAGAATTGAGAAAAGTTTCAGTATGAGCTGTATTAAAATAATTCTTAAATGTAAGCAGAACATGAGAAAAATTTGGAAAAATAATATTAATTGTTTACCTTGTGATTTTAGCTAATACAAAAATCTGGCACAAAAAAGTAATTTCGTTTGTGTGTATTTTATTTGCTTTCGCATAATTTTGTTGCCTTTGTGCGTGAAGTGATAAAAACCAAATGTTATTGCGTTGCATGCCACATTGCCGGCATGCATGCATTCACCTCACTGGACTGCTGAACTATTTATTGACTGCCAATTGGCAATTTGGCATTAGCCAAATGCAAAAGATTTTTACATTTTTCCAGCCAGTCCCCGATAGAGATTTGCACACACGCATTTGAATAGTGCCAAATGGATGCTGCCAAACTGATTGCAAATTGATTAATGTTCAATGTCTGCCGAAAAACAAACGGGAGTTGGCCAAAACCAAATGTGTGAACACACTTCCTGTTCTGGTCCATTCAACCTGGCCCACAATGACCCACATTTGCCGAAGACGCTTTAGTTCTGTTTGAAGAAAGAGCGAAAAAAGTAGAAACGAAATAATGTTGTGGAATTTGTTAGCCACTAAAAAATACTCTGTGTTCAGTCGATTAAGAGTTTAAAAGTGTTTAAATATAAAGTTCTTGGCTATTGTTTCAATGAGATTAGAGCATGGATAAACTTAAATTTGTGTTTTTTGTCCAAGTCCCAGAATTGTTTACAACAATTTAGGCAGGCTCTGCCTTAAAGCTCTCGTTTGGCTACGGCTGCCAAGTGTATTTTATTGTCTGCCGTTTGGCCACTTGTTGTTGTTTTTAGTGGTTGGTTGTTGCCTTGTTAACGCTTTTTATTGTCGCTTTGCCAGAGTGAGAAGGAAAAGCTTTGCTGTGGCTGGCTTTATAAGTCTATTTGTTGTGGTCGCTCTATGCAGATGTATCTGTCAGATACATTCATTAGCCTGCTTTTGCAGTTACACTAAACTCACCTCTCTTCATGCTCGCCCTCCCCCCTCTAGCCTGTCTCAACTGATTTATGCCTATTCAGCTAACATAATCTTTTTTCGTGTATATAATTTTAGACATTTCCTATGTTGTCACCCCATTTTTTGCACATCTACTTGCTTAAATTGTTTTTGGTTTAATTAAAATAACCAGACAAATGAGCAGTTAGTTAGCCTAGCATTGTAAATAGCTGGAAGGTGGGGAGCGGGGTGTGGATGCCACTGGGTCAGCTGCATCACGATGTGTGAACATGGTTTGGCAAATTAAAACTACAAGCAGCGAAAAAAAATAGCAAACAGCTTGAGGCATAAACAAAACAACAACACCAAGCCTCATCTCGTTATGACTATGAATATGCAATGGAGCCTACGATCATGATGATAATGATGATGATGACGCTGATGAGATCTAAGACGACTCTGTAGGCTCTTGGGCAATTGCCTATGTTTTAACTATAGCTACCTACATTTTCACCTATCCTTCCCTTTGTGATTGGGCCGCGCCTGTGCAATTAGTTATTAGCCCTCGCTTGCTTAGTTGGCAGAGGCAGCTGGCGTTATTTTTATATGTTCAGCAATTTTGGCACGTTATCAAAGTGCGGCGGAAAAACGAGTTTTCCTCTCAAACACACCCAATGACAAGTTAGATGATTCTGAAAGGGCTTGTTCTTTGTTAGCTGCAGCATCATCTTTTATTTTGTTGCTACACATAGAGAAAAAACTTAAAACTACAATCGAACAATAAAAAGAAACTCAGAAATCATTTTATTTTATTTTAGTTTGCTTTAAGTATTTTAAGCTTGAAACTTTGAAGTTAAAGTGGTTGGTTGGATGTATTTGTTGTCTATTTCTCTCAGTGCAATATATGATGTATTTTCTATTAAAGTTTTTTTTTGTCTCTTTCGTGTTTCGTGATTGTTTTAACAAACATCGAGTGATTCGAGTCGACTTAAGTTGAGCTTGGTTCTATTCTTGTTACTCTGGCCCCGAACTGGTTGTCAACATGGATGAATGCCGCTGCAACAGCAGCAGCAGCAGCAACATCATCAAATAAGGGAAAACTTGTCGACTTGTGGCTGGCTCTGGCTCTGGCTTTTTACTAAAGCATGGCATTGGATCGCTTTGTGTCGTTTCCTTTGCTCAGAGCTTCTTGGAAAAACCAAAAGAATCTGTTGCATTTCCTTGGGAAATATTTGTGGCATTTGTGTGTGTTTGATTTGATTTGAACGGGCGAACTTGCAACTGTGCAACTGCTATTGCAACTGCTGCTGATTCTTCTTCCTGCTCCGGTTAACAAACGTTTCGAGTGCCACTTTTTCCATGTTTCTTTTGTAGTGTGATCTACTTTGACTCAAAGTGTCTCTCTCACTGTTTCTCTGTCTGTGTCGCAGTTTTGGCTAGAGGCTAACAAGAGGCGACCAGCCAGCCAGCTGTTGCCACAAATCGTTGCAGGAAATCCGATTTGTGGTAAAAGTTGTTGCCACTAAACTTGGCGACAAAAAGGCAAATGCGATATATATTTATTTATTTTTGTGCGGCTTCTTGGTGTGTGAAATTTAAGCAAAGTTATGTTTTCCTTTCATTGTGGGTGGTGTTGTGGTGCGAATGCGAATGTGTTGTGTGATGGTGGCTAATGTTAATCGACAGCTTACATAACAGGGGTCACTGCCTTCATTTATCGTACATTGCTAAGCCAAAGCGTTGTAGAAAAGTTCAATAAGTTGCGTCGTTTGGAGCAGAGGTGACTTATTTAAAGGCTTTTGTGCTTGGATGGGATTATATATAAAAGTTTTATGTTTATGTTTTCTCTCTTACTGGCATCTCAAGCAAATTTCTTACTTTAAATGCCTCCAACTCTTAACTTTATTTAGTCATAACTAAAATCAATAAATTCACAAAAATGAGACTAACAATTCGCATCTTAAAAGCAATAATAATATTATGATATGCACACCAATAACTTGAAGTTTTGTTGCTACAACACTCAAAACAAGTTGGATTCATTAATCATTTATTCACTTGTCTCGAACCAAAAGAAATCGATATCGTTTGTATGTAAAAATCCTTCAAGTGCAAGTTCAAGATAGCAGTTTTGTTTGTGCATAAGTCTATTCCACAAACTTAAGAGATAGTTACTTCTTTTCCCCCCGCTTCTTTAGTTCTCTAAGTACTCGGCGAGTGGGTGGCTCTAAACTGCCGTTATGCGAACGCAGCTGCATTCGTAATGTTTACTGCTGAACGTTGGCAACAATGAGCTGTTGTGGTGGTGGTGGTGCGTGGGTGGGCCACAAGACGACACCACTGCACTCTGTGTTGGTGGAGCTCTCCTTTAGCTCATCTCATTTTGCAGCAGTCTTGAGACATTTGCTTCATTAACACTCGCTGCTGTTAGTAGATTTTTGTTGTCGGCTCTTTGTTCCCGCTGCAGCTTTTTGCAGCATTTTGCCATTTTGACACTCGACAACAACACAACAACAACAACAACAACGCTGAACTTCAAAGCGAAGCGATTAATCTTATTTTACCCAGAAAGATATTAAGGGGGCTAGGAGAGAGAGAGAGAGCGAAAGATTTGCCGGATACGTTGGCTTCCTCGCATCTGCAATTTGCGCTCATTTTGCTCGAGCCAAGATTCTGGGCTTGGATTGTGCTGGGATCTTGAATCTCTCTTGGCTGTGTTAATACGCTGAGCAAAAATTTTAAAACATTCGTATCTATAAGAACAAAATGTGTTTAATAGTTTGGACAATAAACTTAAAGTCAATTCAATATCAAAAAAAATTCTAGTCCCAAAATCGTTAAAAATATTTCACCAACATTTGTCAAATAAATTTACATATTGATCCGTTTTTCTCTTAGTGCCTCTTGGTTTAGCAGATTTTCTTCACACCCTGGACTCTTGACACGAACGACTTTGACTGCGATTGCAATTGCAATTGCTGGTTTGCGAGTCTGTGTGTTGAAATTTCACTTTGTTGTGGAGGAGCAGGAGAAGGAGAGCTCATAAATCATTTGCCCGCCTGGCAACTCTGTGGGCGTTGCCAGAGTCCATTAGAAGCTTACGCAGGCGCAGCTGTCTGTCGCAGCTGCTGCTGCAACGGCTACGGCTGCTTCACTCCTTTAACACCTTGTACTCCATCAGCTCCTTCTCGACTCGACTTTGGCTGAAGTTTCTCTCTTTCTCGAATCATTGTCAGCTGCAGAAATCAAAAGCAAACAGGCAGGCGTCGAGTGATTTGCTATATTCATATTGTTCCACATTGGCGTTTTGTTTGCCACTTTAGAGTTGTTGTTAATGTTGTTATTGTTGTTGCTGTGGATTGAAGATTGGCCAGCGTCTGTGGATTAAGCAGCTTTTGTGGAGCACTGGGTCAGTTTATCGAGACAGCACAGAGACTGCATTCGAAATGCACTCAAGTGCGAAAAATTCTATGCAAAAATTTGTTATTGTCTGTTCGTTCAGATTCAGAGATTGAAATCAACGTCGAGTGAGACTCTTGCGGAGAGATCTCTCCACTTTATGTCAAGATCTCTTGTTAATCATTTTGCAGTTCAAAAGTTCATTAATCATTGCGCATTGATTGCATTTGTGGTGTTTGTTAATGGGTACAGCGGGCGGGCAGCGGGCGAATAATGTCTTGACATCGATTTTAGTTTCAAATCATGATCTATAATCGATTTAACATATATTTTAAACAAATCTTGAGGTCAAGTCTTGATTCAAGTTATAAATCCTTTTGAAAACAAGCGAATTTTATTACAAACTTTTCGTTGAGGTATATAATTAAAAATAAAATACAGAAGGCCAATTGCATTAGGCTCTCTTTGAGTATTGTTGTTTACGATCGGCATTAATTTTAACTGTACCATTAAAAAACCGTGGTAAATATAGTTTCGCACTTTATTGGCATTTGGAAATGGTTGAGTTTATTAAGTTTATATTGCTACGCTGCCAGTTAAGTTTTTGCTCTAGATATTATGCAATTCCCAAGAGAGTAAATTCTCATTATATCGAATTACAATCATGCTGAGCCGCTTCCACGTTCAACGTTCTGGCCATGTTCGGTCTGGTTATAGCCAAGATCGAAAAGTTCTGTTTGCCTTTCATCTATTTGGCCATAACTTTCCAACCACGCAACTCGATTATTATTTTTATTGCATGCTGTGGCAGCAGAGTCCTCTTCTCCCCCATCAACTCCCCTTTTCCCTCTACTATTTTTTTTTTTTTTGTTGCTGTTGGCATTTTGTGTTCATGTTTTTTATCGCTCTCTGTTGACTGTTTGGCTCCTGTTGCAGCTGAATCCACATGAGAGAGAACCAGGAAAATGCGGAAAATTGTTCGTTCGGCTTAAATGTGACGATGCCTTGAAATGGAAAATATTTACAACGCAACGCGGCTCTTATCATTTGTCGCATCTACTATTTCTCTAGAGAAGCTGAGAAGGGGCAGGGGAAGAGAGAAAGAAAGAAAATTGTCGAGAACTTGAAAGTTGTAGATCTGTTTATTTTTCCACTGCAGGCAATTCACTTTTCTACTATTTATCATGCGATGAATATAAGAAAATCGGAATTTAAAGTTTGTATTGTATGGGAGACAAACAAAAAGAAAGCATAGAATGGAAAACTGGCGCAACTTACTTGCAGCTGATGCTGCGACTCATAAAGCCTTGGAAAGTGAACGAGAAATGGAAGAAGAAGAAGCTGCAACAGTTGTTATAGAAAAAGATGATAGATACTAGAAGCAAGAACGTAAGAATACCAACTGCAAAAGACTCTTTTTAAGCAAAAATTAGACATGAAAAATATATCGATAAAAATAAAAATAAAAAAAATTAAAAATTGAAAAATTAAATAAAATAAAAAAAAAAAAAAAAAAATATTAAAATTATTTTGTTCACTAATGTGTACTAAAAAATTTAAAATATTAATAAAAATGACTTAAAGTAAAATATTTTTAAATAACTAAAAAAAATAGTTATATTTTACCGGGCATTTCTTGAATTATTTTGAGAAACATTCCGTCCTCAAATAATTTTCTTTGTGCAATCCACATTGCACTCTACTTTCTTGAACCGAAAAACTCCTGTTCCAGCGTTTGAATAAAAAAAACTTTTACAATAGCTCGATCATAAAATGCACCATAAATGTGGCCAAACAATTAGGCATAGAATCAACTACTGAATTGGCCAACTAAATTGCCAACTGGCAGCTGCTTCCTGCTGTCTAGATGTCGAGTTCAGATTCAGATTCATGTCCATTGGCTGTGTGGGCGGGTGAAAGCAACAACAACAACAATAACAACAACTGCAGAACAAAAAAAAAATTATTGGTGGCCAAACTGCTTTGAACTTGGCCACAACAACAGTTATGCGCGGCTCTGCTTTGGTTTTGATGCCAACAATTAGACGGAAGGCATTTGAAGCTGAGAAGACCTTGCGCTTCAAACTTCAATTAAACTGGGAGAGAAACAGAGAGAATCGTGCATAGACAATATTTATCAATCACCATCATTATTCTAACTGTGTTTATAGAGAGAAGCGGCTGCTGCTAAAAGCTGCTAAAACCGAAAAAAAAAGTAGAGGAAAAATCGCGTTGCAACTGAAACTCATAACACAAAACAAACGCAAAAGTTCAGTCAGCAGTTCAGTAGAACGCAAACAGTTAAGGTGAAGCAGGGGTTGGGTGTAGCGAGCGGGGTGGAGTTTGCGTTGCATGCCACAATGAACTCGCAATTTTTAACTGTTGTTGTTGTTGTTTTTTTTCATACCACGTCGTCTCTGTTTGCGATTTTGTGAAAGCTTCTGCTTTAGCTGCTGCTTTGAGCCGCTTCTAGTTGTGTTCAGTCGTCACGGCTCACTAGGCTGCTAACTTGGCCAACAACAGCACCAGCAACAACAACCAAAAACTGTTCTCTTCGGCAAACAATGCATAAATTGTGCGCAAAAAGGCCAAAGCGACATTTCAAACGACCAAAAACCGACGAAAGTAGTTCAAACTTTACGAAAAGATATGCAAATATAAACGACGAAAAGGCAAAAAACAAAAAACGACTGTTGACTTACTCCTTTATATTCACCTTTCCCCTTGACCGCCTTGACTTGTCTAATTATACTATGAAGTTACAAATTCAGCATAAAATAGATTTGTTTAGAAAAATATTCAAAATAGACAATTATTCTTTTTTTTTAAGTTTTTTGCTATTTAAAAATATTTAAGGTATATTATGATATAACTAAAATTTTACATGTCTTTATGAATTCTTACCTTTTACTAATTTTCTGTCTTGTTTTTAATTTATTTTCAGGTAAGCAAAATTGTTGTGTGTGTGGGGAACCAAAATCAACTTTTACCCACAGCCACAGCTGATCTTTTCCGTTTTACTCGGTATTTTATTGCCACGTAAGTAGCACGATCATAAATCAGAGGCAGAGGCAGAGGCACATCTGCACAACCAGCTACGCAATCTATGGCTTTAAAAGTGGTAAAGAGAGGGCGGAAGTGGTGGGGGAGTAGCAAGGGACCGACGCGTCGGGCGTTATGAACTTAAGGCTGAAGCTATAAAAATTGCTTTGATGATGTCAATATTATTATGCAAAACATTTCCAAGTTGGACAGCAGAAAAGTAAGAGGAAGTATGAGACCCAAAGAGAGTGAGGGAAGAAGAGCGTGAAAGAGAAGGAAACCAGAGTGAAAGACCAAGAGAAATATTGAAATTGGTCAAGAAAACTTGGCATTAAAGAAGTTATGCTTTTAATATTCAAGTTAAAATAAGTTAAAGTAAAGGGTAAGGAACCTAATGTATAATTATAATTATACACATAATAAACTCGAGAGGCTTTTCCCAGTTCTTCAATATTTAATACTTCTTATTTTCGATCTAGCAAAGGTTCGTCTTAATTTTAAATTGCTTAATCGGCTTCTGCAAAGAAAGCTCGCATATAATTTTTTAAAATATTCTTCTTCTTTTAATATTATACAGCCTTAATTAAATATCAGCCAAATTAATTCCAAAGTTTGTGCAAATATACCGCTTACAATGATAAATATTTAAACAATGATTGACATTAAGCCCATTAGACCGCATCAATCAAAGCGACATTTACATGCCATAAAACTATCTCCAGCACAATCTTTCTCCTCAAGAGACTCCATTTGCATAATTCAAACACCTTTAACGCATTTTGTTTTAGTAAACTTATCTCGGACGTCTGTTTTGCATAAGCCGTAAACAAATTCAACTCAATTTTAGTACTACTAATGATCTTTTAATGTATTATCTTTGCAAATTAATCCCGTTAACAAAAGTAGTAAATATCAAAGAGACAAAAGAGTTGATAAAACAAACTAAACAAATAAAGTCAACTAATGTTATGCAAGGGTCAAACTAATTTTCGTCGTCTTATTTGATTAATCTGTACAAACTTTAAAGACATTTCTATAAATAATGTTCACAAATAAATTTGGACCTTTAAAAACTTCGAATGAACCTCGCGGGCAGCCAAAAATTACAATGTTGAGAAGAAAGAAAGAAAATAATAATTCAGCATAAGGTTTGACAAACGATCGTTATATATACACTGAGAATCAAGAACGGTTCGCAAGCAGCTGTCAAAGCATGCTCCTTTCCTCCCCCCACTATAAAATCTCAGAATTCGACTTAACGAAGATCGTTGTCGAAATTTATGTAAATTTCATAACAAGCTCAATTATTTATATTGATAAAAAAAAAACGATGTACAACAATTTCGTAGCCATTGCAAGCTTCCAAAATTTGATCTTTAGGGCCTCCACGCAAAGCACATTAATTTATGCGTAAATAAAATGCGTAAAATTATGTTTCGACAAGAGAAGGTTTTATGGCAAATTTGCCGCCATAAAAAACAAGGCCCTGATGTGATCAAAAAAAAGAAAAGGGAAAACTCGTTAAAAAACATTGATGAATCTGTAAGCATTTGTCAAAAATAAAAAAAGCTGCTTTGAGACAAATTGTTAAGCAGCATTAAAAACATGAGGGAAGGGCATAATCGATCTGTGAAAAATGAGAAGAGTTTACTGAAACAACTTTTGAACATAAATTGTGTAGAGATAAAATTGTGTATAAATGGAAAAATCAAGACTTACGAATAAAGTATTTTTTTTTTATCTTCTGATATGCATCAAAACAATAGCTTCATTTAACTTTATGTTCATGCTAAAGAACAGTTTGCATTATGCTTAACTATTTAACACCTTAAGGTTAAAGATCTAACGGGCGAAGACTCCTCCAAGAAGTCATGAGAAACTTATTTGCCAGGCATCGGGTAAATATTTCCTACACAAATGTTAATGCGCGAAATTCCAACAACGAAAAATTCTAACACCCACAAACACACACACACAAATAAAGCTTAATGTATACACACATACATTGTAGTTAGCAATTAACGTCTAGCTTCCTGCCAACAATCATAAAAACTTAGGCAAAGGAAGATCTCAATAGCGTCGCAACAAATGTTGCCCGAGCTTAGCAACAATTTTTTGTTGCTAAACCAACCAAGTTCGTTACGAACATGTTTGATGTGAGTTGCGGCAAACTTCCACTGCTGCTTGCAAGTTGCAGCTGTGTCGTTTTTTTGTGTGTGTGTGTGTGTATCTGACGGATACACGCGAACGCGCAGATAAACGCGCGTCTCTTTTAGCCGCAGCGAACACAACAAGCAAAATGTATCTGCGCAGTGAGCGACGGCCTCAGTAACACGCGAGCGCTACTCAAATGCAAACGTGTGTCTTGCCGGACATCGAATGTCTGTTTGAACGATTTTTTATTGTTTTAAAAACGCGCGCGTTTTTTGCCGCATTACCAACACAACAACAAACAAATACCTATAAATATATTTTTAACTTCAATTCCGCAAACACGTGCAAAATTATTGAAACAAAATTGAAAACTGAGCCAAGCTCGTGAAATTTTCGAAGGCATTTAAACGGGGCATTTTATTCTTATAAAGTTAAAACTGCTGAAGTGGCGAAGTTTGAATAAGAACGAACGAAACGCCAGCATAAAAATTCCCTAGAAACAAACACACGCACAAACCCATACATACATACAATACAAAACAAAGACTCACACAGATACACGCTTTGCCGGGGCAACTGTAGAAAAGTGCATATTTTGAAAAAGAGAGAAAGAGAGAGAGAAGTTTGTCAGGCGGCATTTCTGTGTTTTGGTTCTCAACCCCAACTCACTCTCTTTTAGTGCGAGAACTTCATGTCAATGTATACGTGAGATTGTATCTGTGTGTGAGTGTGTGTCGTCATTTATGTGTTGTGTGCGTGCGCAGAACGAAATATACATGAAACTAAACTAAAACAACAAAACACAACACAAAAAAAAGGTAAACTACCTACTTTGCCTGTCTTTTTGGCGAAGCAGCCGCAAAAGTGTACGAAAAACATACCGAAAAAACCAAAAACCAACAAGAAGAATCTTATACAACAAAAAAGGACCATATACACTTGAGCGATATATAAAAATATATACGCACTCAACATCAAGATTTCTTGAATCAAAGCTGTGTGCTGAGATTTACGAGCTCTTCTCTCATTTTGGGCACTTCCTCCTCTTTAAACGGCATCTTCAGCTTCTTCCTTTGCATGCTGCATTCACAACAACAAAGAGGGGGAAAAAAGTAAAACACATTTAAGTTGAGCGCGCATCTTGTGGATACATTTTTATACTTTGCTTGATTACTCAACTTTATTTTGGATTTAAAAGCGACAAATCTCCAGCTTCTGCTTCTTATTCAACACTTCAACTTGGTATGTCTGATGACTTTTTATTATTATTAATTTTCATAATCATTTAGCAGACAAAAAAAAGGGGGATAAAGTCGAGGCACATTTTTTGCATGTGCTTTTTTAATTTCTTGTTGGGTTTTTCTTCATGCCTGTATAAGAATATATATGTTTATGTATATTTAGTTGCTAAAAACTCGACTCGTGCGTGTTCTATATGTAGTTTTGTCTGTGCTAAAAAAAAGTCGTGTGTGTGTGTGCCGCGTTTTTAATTATAAAAGTGACAAAAATGCGAACTATCATACTTATATACAAGTATCTAGATACTTTTCGTATATTTTTATGTAGCGAAAAAAGACGAACACAGCAGATTCAGTTGGTTTATAGATCTTTTTCGTATTTTTTGAAGTGGAATTTTTATTCTTCTTTCATTTGATTGTTACGCTGTGATTTTGACATTATCTGACGATCTAAGGCAGTTTTGTTTGACATGCTGTTTAGACTTTGTAAGTGGTTTTTTGGAAAAATTGTTTTGTTGAATGCTAATTGGTGGAAGTGTTCAAAAATGAGAAGTTCGGTTGACTACATTTTTTTTCACTTTTATATAATTGTTTGTTAAACATTTATAAAATTAAAACAATATATTTTTTGTGTTCAACATCTATCTTAATATTATTTCAGCTGTTTTTAGAATAAGCATTTTTTTATTTCTTTGATGCTGTGCCAAACTTCACTTTAAACTTTGTTTACTTTTATAATTAATGCATTTGTTTGTCGAGTATTCAAATTGGTTGTTTATATATTTTTTTAAATGTTCTTATATTAAACAACTAACTTAAAATGTCGTCAGCTGTCCTTAGGTTCAGCTTAATTTAAACAAATATTTATTTTGCTTTTGTTGTTGAATCTTTCTTTAATCTAAAACTTAAAATGAACTTCGTAATTGAAATCTCACCCATAAAAATCTTTCTATCAACAAATTTAAGTTGCCCTTTTTTCAATGTCTCGCATATGTTCCAATAAATGATTTCTACTCTAATTCGATAAACGTTTTTTGCGTGATTGTTAAATTCTCAAGCAAAGCCCTCTTAGTTTAACCCCCTTAACCATGCACAGTGTCAAAGCCGCAACCCCAAACAAAACATAAAAAAAAAACCAAAATAATTGTATTGCGTGTTTGTGCTGGTTTCTCCCGTACGACGACGACGACGACGGCGCTTTAAACATCTGGCTTTAACATTTGCAACATCCTGTTGCATTCAGTGACAACATCCTTCGTTTTTATAGATATCCTGCCATTGCCATTGACATACACACACACATTTACACACACAATTAAACAGCTGAGTCACCCCACAAGAAGCAGAAAAAAAAACCCCTGCAGCTCAACCCCCCCGCAGCGCATTTAAAAAGTTTGCAAGCAAAACATGCGAACTGCGATAATTTGGTATCCCAATCTGAATTCCGAATCCGCGTCATAGTTTCATCGCTGCAGCTGCTCACATAAAGTGCCAGGCACTCAGATACACAGATACAACTGTAGATATATTAACAGATGCAGATACAGATACTTTTCACTCACAGCTTTTTTTCTTTTTTATTTTTTGGCTGACAAGAAGGCTCTTCTTCGATTCGTTTCGTTTCGTTGAGTTGCGTGTTTTTGTGGCACCCCCCTCAACAAAAATATTTTGCCATGCGAGGGTTGCTTCATATCGTTGTGGTTAGCTATTAGTTGTTATTGTTGTTGCTGTTGTCGTTATTGGCACAACAAAGCGCAGCAATTAAGTATGATGGCCGTTACCAACAACCTGCATTGCTAGCTGTGTGTGTGTGTGTGTGCTATGTGTGTGTGAAGGTGTTTGTTGTAGTTTAAATACTCTTTGGGTAGTGAACTGTTTTAGTTTTATAAGAATGATTGGAAAAAGCATCTTAAAGAGTTTTGGAGTAGGTTGAATTAAAGCTCTCATCTGTCAAAGCTTCTACCCTAAATTATTCAATTGAAAGATGTCAACTTCACCTTTGAATATCATTATTATGCATTGACAACATTAAACGATCCTCAAACTGTTTAAATTGAAACTTCAATGCATTCAATTTTCTTCCTTCTTCCTTTTTTCCATGTCCCTTGTAACATTTCACATAAAGAGTATTTTATATTCGTTCAAACACCAGTTTTATATCTCTCTTATATTCTTTTCACTTCACGGTTGGTTGTTATACTATAAATATATTGGTGGTTGATTTAGTTCAACAAACTTTCATCTAATGTTTCTCGTAGCGTGTTTCCAATAGCTGTTGATAGAAACCGAATCTCCCCTATCGATTAATTTATTACCTCTTCAACCACCCACACACATACTCGTAACACACACACACGCACACTTTTAGATTATTTTCCAGCCCGCATGACGAAATGTATTTTATTGTTATGAGTGTCGTCCCTTTGCTTTGAATGCTTTAGGCTCTGAACTTGTCACACTCGTGCCACAAGTTGTTGCACTAAACCCAAGCGCCTTTCATCCTCTATCTGCAGTTTTTCGCCCCCCTCATGCTTGTTCTGCTTAATAAACACATACATTTTTCGTATTGGTATATATCTTCTTCGTTTTTGGCTACGTTTCGTTGGGTTCTTTCTTGCTCTCTCTGTTCCCCTTATACACTAATTTTCGGACTCTACCTTTTCAACTTTTATCAGCTGCTGTTTATCACCGCTTCTTATTGAATTTCGGTTCAGTTCGTTGAGCTCTCTCTCTCTCTCTCGCTCTTTTGAGAAGATTCTCAAAAGATGCACGACAAACTCGTGCTACGTGCGGCTTCTGTGTCTGTCTTTTTGGCCTCTGTGTTTTGGCCTCAGGTTCACAGTCAACAAAAAAAAAAAAAAAAACTGAATTGATTTCGTTAAGTTTGTACCGAAAAAACTTGTTTTGTGTCCCAAAACTCGTTTTAAGGACGTTCTTCGGCCAGTCTCGACATAAACTTTGCATTTTATGCATTTTTGTAATTTGCGTAAGTTTTTTATGACTCATTTTAGCCGAAGCTGGAGATTTATTATGGAGCGTGATGATATACCAGGGAAGAGCATATGAAATATCTTAACAAAAATCTTAAAGTTCGAGTCGTTTCAGTATAAGAAATGGTGTATACAAATGATTTGGGATTGAAACTGGAGTGAAATTTGAATATTTATGCTATAAATCAAGTTTGGAAAACTAATATTTATGAGCGTAATTAACTTATTCATCGTTACACAATCCTTATAATCTGTTGAGGAAGTTCATAAATAACAAATTGGAATAGATGCAGTTTGATTTAAGTCTTTCTAGCCTTTTCAATGTTTAGAGGACCACTTAAATTCATTTCCTCATTCCATTATTGGACCATTAATTATACAAACTTCAAACTTTTTGCCTATCTCTCGTGTAAATATCTAGCTGTCATTGTCTCGGGATAAGCATAATGTTAGACATTCCGTATATGGCAGATTCAATTAACGCATTAGAGAGACCCTTCCAACTCTTTGCTATCTTTTTGCCCTTTTTGCAGCTAACCCCGCTGCTGATTGCTGTCTTCTAGAATGACAAACGCGCAATCGCATTTGGCTGACAGATTTTTTTGCAGCAGCAGCCGCCACATGTGGCACATAAGTGTGCTTGTGTGTGTTTGTGTGGTGTGTTCAACACGTGCCGACCCCTTTGGGCCATGTTTGTTGTTTGCTGTGGCACAGCTGCTGACTGCTGCGATACGCTGGCTCGACTCATTTGCAAAATGTTTTCCTCGTTTTTCCAGCTGCCTGGCAAAAGTGCGAGTCAAATAAATGCAAACGTAATCATAAAAGTAAGTGGAAATAAATGCAGCGAGCAGCGCAGTATAAAAACAAATAATAAAATAAAGATACCAAGCCGGGAAATGCAGAAAGAGAACAAGAACCAGAAGAGAGTAGTCATTAAGTTGCTGCAAAAGATTTTTTGATCTACACAAGGCAAACCAGTAAGAAATGTGGACAGGAAAAGAGGAATCTTAGAAGACGCAAAGCGAGAGACTCGGAAAGTGGAGGGGCAAAGGTTCAGAGAGAACATAACCTGCAGGCTGTAAATACAAATAACTTAAATTACTTTAACTCTGGGGCCCACAAAAAAGATTTATGAATATTGCGTGGCGTTGCTGACAAGTCGTTTAGGCCACAAGTTAATTTCATTTAGTCAATTTTCGCAGCATCTTTATATGTTACGAGACCCTTAGAGGGGCAGCTCAAATGTTTGCACATCATTATCAAGTTTCATGCTATTTGTTCAGCGTTTTTCCTTCTCAAACATAAAAAAAAGAAAAGTAAAATTGAAATGCAAACAAACGAAAAGTCTTCAAGTCAAATCTCAACAATGTAATTAAGAAGAGAATTTGTGTATTTAAGGCATTACCATTGTGGCTGCCTGTTTGCTTCGGGCCTGGTGGTAAACACACTGACATTGAAATCTCTACTTTGTAAAATGCTTACAAACTTCAGCTCTAGAAAAAACTGAAACCATTACAATGGAAAGTGAAATCTACAAATTTTCTTTCTATTGCCATAAAACACTTTTTCTGGCCTCTCTCGCATCAAGAAAGCGTTCGAAATTGTTGCCTAGATTTAAGCTACAAATCAAATTAATAATCATGTATCTTCCGAAAGGCATCCCAGACTCGTGCCACATTCAAAATTGTTCGCTAGACGCCCACCCCCATTAAACAGATTGAGCTACTGCCCACCATTTGAAACTATACGTACTATACTATACTATAACTATGTGCACGTAATTTCAGTTTTTAGATACCCTGTATTTGATGAAAAGGGGGTGTAATGATGATGAAACTTAAACATATTTTTCTTAAAATATCTTCTCCAAAAAATTTAATTTTATCTTTTTAACAAGGATAAAAGCACAGGGTATATTCTCGTCAAGTAGTCTAGTTTGCTTGTGATGAGCTTTATTTTGTGGTCAGAGTCCGTATATACTGCAATTCGAAACGGCAGCATTTATTTCGGGTGTAATGAGATTTTTTCCAAGTATGCCGAAAAACGATTTGTTTTTACTCGTTTATTATTTTTTTTCTTCATTAATCGTTTATTTTGGGTATTTATAGTAAAGTGGATTTTGAGTGGAGAAGAGCTTAAGGAGTCTATGTAAGTGCATTAAAAAAAGCTTATCTTAATATTGAACTAACGATGATTGTTTGTAGTACCTGAGGTTAAATCAAGGGATAACAACAACCACATGCGATGATTGAAAACTAAGCTAGAGATCAAAGTTGAGTCTCATTTATAATAATATACGATCAATCGATTAAATTGGCAAGGTCCAACTTGTTAGGAACTGATAAAAATTGCTTCATTTTTAGGTCGGGATATGTACCGATACTTAAGCAAATGTTGTAACTGCCTTTTTTTTTGCTTTTGGCTTGCTTGAAGCAACATCATTAATCATCTAACGTTTGGCAATTGCGTCTGCCCAGAAGCTTTATAGTTTCCCAATCCAAATAGCCTTGAGGAGCCTCGAGATATGTTTGCTTTTATCTGTTTTGCTAAATCGATTTATGGCCTGTTCTGTAATTAGTAAAAAAAAAAAAACAATCTAAACTGAAATAAACTAGTTTATCATTGTAAAATGTTGACAAGGCAACATGCAACATGCCACATGCCATGCAACATGTTGCCAAATGCTGTTTTTGAAGGCGACAAGTGTGTCGGAGAAGATGCAAGTTGTTGTTGCTGTTGTTGGAGTGTTGACTGTTTGAGTGTTGCAAAACGCGTCGAAGCGATTTGCTGACAATTCTCAGGAACATACAGTTGAAACGTGCAACGTCGTTGCGAGTGTGTTGCAGCTGCCCCATCGCCAGAGTCCAGGCCAAGGCAACACAAATGTTGTTGTTGTTGTCCAAGTTGCATGCTCTGGATTTATAGCCGCGACGCGTCGCATTGCAAACTTCGCTTCATTTCATTTCGTTTCGTTTTGTCGTTTGGACTGCTTTTGAGCTACCCGCCCCTTTAGCACTCCACGACGATTGGCAAGTTGCTTTGCTTCGCTTCGCCTCGCCTCGCTTTTAGCTTGTGAGAGGTCAATGGCATTTTCTTTACAGCAATTCTTGACTGTTGCTTGCTTGTTGTTGTTGTTCTCCGTTGTAAAACAACGAAGCGCGAATTATTATTATTTCAGCGAAGCGAATTAGAAAATGTTGTAATAATAAAGTGGCCAACCAACGAGCAGACCGGCAAGCAGACATGCCAAGCCCCAAGACCAATAGATTATACTTACTTGATGACTACTTAGACTTGCCCATGTTCCGATTCGCACCACATTCAACCTAGAAACTAACAAACTTACATAACGCAGACAAGCAAAAGAGCAAACATTTCCGTTAGCTCAACACGCAAACCCTAAACTCAAAAAAAAGTAAACAAATTAAGCAAAGAAGGATCAGCTAATGTTTGACTGTTATACACTCTATATAGTCTATGTGGAGCAGCTTGACGCCATAGTTAAGCGGTGCTAAGTTTTAGAACTGTTCATCAAACATTTATAATACCCTATTTTTCTCCGCTCTATGCAAAAAACACAACAACTAATAAAGGCCACTTAATTTTCTGTTGGTTTTTGTGTTCTTAAAGTTATGCTTCTTGGAAGCTAAATTAAATTGAATTCGTCTTGGGTTGAGGCTTTAATTGCTAAATGTTTAAAGCGTGCTCTTGCAACGACAATAACAACAAATTGAGTTTAGCTCCAGCATTAAGCAAATACCAGATTCAGCTAGATCTTAAGATACAGATACATTCACAGCTATAGATACAGCTTAACATATTCAATTACAGTTAGTGCTGTGCCTACTTTAACATCTTCTCTGTTGCTTCTTTTTCTGGTTATTTGAATTATTATTTGTTCTCTTAAGTGATAAATTACTTACAATTTTTTATCTAATCAGTTATTGTTGTATTTGCTGCTGTTTCTGTGGGTGGAGAGGGGGGAGAGTGACACTTCAGCAGTGCAGTTAATGACTAGTCAATTAAGTTTATCTCGCTGACTTTATTTTTGTGATTGTGATTTCTATCTTTTTGAAAAGAACGCAATTGAATTGAAGTAGCCCGAGCTTAAGTTTTTAATTGCTGCTCTCTATATATAGAAACAGCTGATAGCAGCTATCACTTTTCATCACATATAGAGGGCCTTGATTGTAAACAAAACACACAAGAAAACTTAACATGGAAATCTTGTTTTACTTTTGCATGTCTTTAAACTCTTTGTAATATCATTAATCATTTTTAATGCGAAGTTTATTAAACTTAAAAAGTTTGACTTACATAAATAAAGTCAAAAACAAGCTCATTACTAAACATGAATGCATAACTCAAATAATAACACTTAAATGTTGGGCAGGGCACTTCAAAAAATCCACATGGCTGATAAATGTTTACTTGGCTGGTCACAAAGCCAGACTTGTACCACTCGACCCTTGTCGCGGGTAACAACTGGCAATGAAGTCAGCACAAATTGGCACCTTTTTGTTTAACCAACTTCAGCTGTGTTACCTCATTGACTTTGCTACGGTAACTGCTTTTAAAGTTTTTCTTATCTCTTGTGAAAAATGCAAGAAAGGGCCACTTTCGTTTCTGCTTTTTGTTTATTTTTTGAAACAGAAACAGAAAGAAACGAAAGTGTTTTTCATATGGTGGAAGTACTTTGCTCAGGGCACAATGGATACTCTCAGATTATTTTATTTTTTTAGTTGGCTCCAAGTGGTGCCAAGTGCAGCAAGTCGTGTGCGTGATAAACCAATTAACTGAACTCAACCCAGAGACTTCAGTTGTCCAGAAATACTATGTTGCTTGAAAGTGAAATTTATGCTAAAAAACAAAAGCTCGTCTATAAAAAAATCAACAAAAATGTTAACACAATAAAGAGACAGAGCGGGAATAGTAGAGGCTTGGCAGCAAACACACAACAAAAATCCATTTGACAGGAACTATAATGGACAGAGTCTCTTCAGAAAAATAAAGAGAGAGCATTTTTGGTTTGTTTGTTTTGACGCACAGTCAAAATGTCAGTCAGATGTCATAGTTTCGAAATTAAATCAACTTGTTTGTTCTTTAAAAACAATGGAAAATTGAAGGGGAAAATTTGTAAATAAAAGTCAATCAAGCTTGGGCACATGTCTAAAATATTACAAATTTCAACTAGAAAGGAATTTTTCTGTTGTTAAAAAAAATAATATATAAATAAAAAGGAACTTATGAAATTCAAATAAATTTCTGTTTAGTTCAAGTCAGTCGAGCAGCAGCCATTTAAATTCCTTGTTTTTTTTGTAATTCCAAGAAAAGATTTTATTTTTAATTTTCTGCAGCTCAACCACAGAAAAGATAAAGAAAAAAACCAACTGATCGAAATTTGATATGCTTAGCAAGGCTCTTAGGAATTTTTCCTCAAACTTTTAACTTGTTCAATATCTGTTGTTGGTTCTGCTTATTTTATTGCCGCAAATTGCAGTCACTTTTCAAGATGATAGCTTATACTCTATATTTTGTTGCAACAAGTTTTCATACTGAACCTTGAAAGATGAATGACAAATTGAACGGCTATAAATAAATCTCAACGCTCACGGTACAAGTACTTATTGACAACCATATTATAATTTCAAAATAATTACTTTAAGTACCTCAGCAAGTGTATAAGATCTTTGTCATATTGTACACACTTTTTTTTTGTTTCTCTCACTTTTTTTTTTGTAAAGCCAAGCAGCTGCTCAATGATCCTTGCCTTCAACTTTACACGCAACATATCAATTTGCCTCTGACTTTTAACCACAACACACAAAACCAAAAACAAAGCCCAACCGTGTTGTTTTCTTCTTAAGCTTGTCATAAACCTGACAAGTTGCCCCCTGTTGCAACCTCATCCCATCGAATGATACATCTTTAGCTTGCAATCTCTGCCTTTCGGCTGCATGTCTCTTGTTGTGTTTTGTTGTCTTCTCTTCACTCTTTGTGTGTCTGCGCCCTCCTGCTGCGTTTGGCAGTTTTGCATAATGTTTTTTTTTTGAGCTGTAAATGAAACAAAGAAAGACATCATCGATATCAAATGCCAGGCAGGCAGGTAGGCAGTTAAAGCTAGGCTCTTCAGATCCATAACGCACAGTCTTCTGCTTGTGTTTGGCTTCACTCTTAAGTCAAAACTTGACAGCAACAAAACAACTACGTCGACGTTATTTACCACTGATGTCTGCATTATGATGCAACTGTTTGATAAACGTATTATTTATTTCTGGGTCAAAATGCAGCTTACAAGACTTTTTTAATTGATGAACGTCGATTAAAGCTGACATTAAGTATTGCCAAATTTTAGCACCCGGACAACAAACTGCCAAAAACCAGACTGGAACTTTTATCGCTTCAAACACAATATAGTTTTTATTTTTAATGGCTATTGAAAATCAACTAAAAATCGCAATGGGGCGTAACGCTCGTGTTGTGAAAACACATATTTTTCGATTTTCATTTTCAGTTAATGAAAAGCGCTGTCAATGGGTAAAATAACAAAAAGGAAAGCCTTTGACCACAAACAATAGCAATAGTCCCAAAAAAAAAGCACATAAAAGCACTGCTCGATTGAGCGATTGAATGAATGAATGCAGCTTGATTATTTTTTGGCCAGTTTTTCGTATATAATAATGCTTCACACATTATCGGGCGTGACAATGGAGCTAAAACTATTTGGCGGCCTTTTTGATTTATTATTTAACCAAAAATTGTTTTGAATTTGGGCAATGTGCATGAAATGAAAGTAATATTAAAGCTTTTTTGGTTTATTTCTTTTTTTAATTGCAGTTCAGTCAAAATTGTTTATCATTAACAGCTTATTTTTTTTTTTAGCGATTTGGTCATTAATGTTTTAATAGTTAGTTACATCTGAAAACGATTGCATTTTGTAACTTGCGACTTTAATAACATTTTTACAATTTAGTTGATCATTAAAAATGAGTTGAAATGTGAACATTAAAGTCCAACTACGCTTTTCTTGGGTATTGAGCTATTGAAGCTTTTCAAGCAAGTCAAATTATGTGAATCAGTATGTAAAGAACGGGTTTTTAATTTTATTTATTTTACAAAGTGTCACATAGATCCCAACCCACAGCTGATATCATCTCTAAAACTATAAAAGTTGTTTCATCAAAACGTGGCATAATTTAAATGAATGAATCTTACATTTCTTTCGAATACAAGAAAAACTTATTTTTATTATTATTAAGTGAAAAACAAATTTCATTTTATGTTACTTGCTGTCAACAAATTTGTTCTGCATTAATTAAATTGGTTTAAAATGTTTTATGCCTTTTGTGCAGTTACCTAAAAACTTTACGGCAATAAAATTCTACTCAAAAACCTTTTCCCCCTTTTTTCACTTTAAAAGCTTTTTGAAAACGAACCATAATTCAAGATTTTATTATCGTTGAGTTTTACGAGCCGACAAAAAACAAAATTAATTCAATTCTAACAATATTTTTCTCTCTCCTTTCTTTGCAGGTAAGCATTAACGAACCAAACGAAAAAAAAAAGATTTTTCAAATGTTGTAAGTATATTTTGTTGCCACGTTTTATTTTGTATGTTGTTGGCCAAGCCTTTTGGCTGCTTTTGACATAAAACCGCAACAAATTCCATAGCAATCACATTTATCTATTGTGTGTGTTTGGCTTAATTTCTGTGGCTTAAATGGCTATCGATATATTGCAGTTGCCAATGCATTTGGCTATAACAAATTTCTTATGAGCATTATGTGATTATATGAAGACAGAGAGAGGGGAGGGGTAGTTTGCGGTCTCTCTCTCTCTCTCTATGCAATTGTCTGCATTGCTCTGCGTGTTCCAAATGAGATCGTTGCCCGAGTTTTGTTTGCCTTTTGCCAAATGCCGCCGCCAGCCAGAGTTGCACAAGACACAAAAGTCGTTGTAACTGTAACCAGTACCAATAAAATCTTTAAGGCCCCGATTTGCGTGCACATATTTCAGCCTGATCTCCATATGCATAATGAATGGCTTTAAAAATCTAATTAGACAACGGCATTGTTAGCTGCCTTGCCCTTATCTCTCCTTTAATGGCCATAAAGAGGTCCAAAAGAACATTGGTAAAAGTGTTTTTTTTGTTTGTTTGCCAGTTCCGGGTCTGGATTTCGCGATTTGCAAATGAAACAATAAAAACTTTTGAGGAGGGGAAAAAGTTAGGGTATATGGTATTGCCAACTATGCCGCAAAGCACGCGCACTTGTTGTTGTTGTTGCAGCTGTTGTTAGCCGTAAATGTCTGATGAGGCCAAGTTAATTATACCGTTGCACAGATCTCTTTGTTTTGGTTTGCATGTTGCTGCTGTTTCTGTTTTCTTCTTCTTCTTTTTTTGGCCACACGTTTACCTCATTTGCAAATTGCGGCTTTTTCAAAAAAAGCGCACAGAGACAATAAGCAGGGAATGAAAAGGGGAGTGAAATGTACTTACCTACAAACACAGTGTGAAAGAGAGAGAGAAGGTTGTGCCATTTTAGTGGCCCGTCAACTTAAACGCTTTAATTGCTACTTCATGACTCGACAAAGAGCTTCAGTGTAGAAACGGTAACAGACTTAATACAATTAAAAGTGGCACAAGCTTAATATTCGATGGGAAAGTGTTTGGGAGTGAGCAAAGTACAAAGTTCGCAGCCTATATTTGTATATAGAATATAATAAATCAATCAATATAAAGAAATTTTGGATGAGTTTCAAACAATATTAAACCAAACATACAAATAAAATAAAATTCAAATATTACATTAAAACTAAAACAGATTTAATATTTAATTTTCCCTACGCCTAATTGTCACAGCAAACATTAAAAATCACTCACCTTTCATAACAAAGTAATGAAGCAAAAGTATATCTTGAACCAAAACACATATCGTGTTAATGCCATTCACAGTGGAAATACAATTAAGTGTATATATCCTCACCCCCCCTTAATTATGACTCGTTAAACACCTGCCTTTGGTCACACACACACATATTTATGCATGTCACAAAAGCAAATTGCCGCCCACAAATGCAACATTTATCAAAAAAAAGCTTTGACTGTTGACTAATGCCCTTATTATAACGTGATATATATATTGGGGGAGGGTGTCACGAATGCAACTGATAAGAGTAAAACAGAGTTCGCGCTGTGTGTTTTTTCTCTTTTGCATTTGTTTATACCCTCATTAACTGAGCATATGGCTTGGCAAGTCAATTTTCCGACCAGCCCCAGTTAATCTTCTCCAACCATTTGGCCCAGCAATTTTCCAACTCTCTAATACATAATCTAAATGTAGAGCACTTAAATTATGACACAAATAAATTAGAAACAAAAAGCACACAAAATGCGACCGGAAACCGCAAACTAGACATAAAAAAACTAAAACTCTACAACTCGCAAAGCGTAACGAATAATTGGAGAGGCAACGGCTTTAATTTGGAGAATTGCTATTGCTGCTATTTAGTAAGAGAATTTGTACTTAGTTGAACCTGGGCAAAAACTCCATGACAACATTAACTGCAATTTCAATTAACCCACTTTGAGTTTGTTTTTCGTGCTACAAATAACAGCAACAACAACAACAAACATAACATTAATTTAATGCCATAAAAAGTGACCCCAAAAATGTAAAGCACACAAAAATACGAAAATGGAACCGAGTGTGAAATTCATCCTGTAATTTTGTGTTTGGAATTTTCATTTAGAAATGATTTCAAATGGTTTGTATACATTCATAAAAAAGAGTTTTGAAGCAAATTATAATGTCTAAACTAGGTTAATAGACAATAATTTTGTTCATAGTTTTTGTGGCAAACTGGTATACAGATATCAATGAATTGTAATGCATATATTCGACATATATTTGATTCAAAGAATTTGCTAAGAAATCTACTGCAAAAATGTCAAGCTTGAAGCTTTTATAGTTTGGGGTGTGCGAATGTCAAACTTTTGTCACCCTACTGTAGTATCTCAACTATCTTTATATGGCCATTTTTACATTCCTAGTTACATGATAGTTTTACATTTGTCCCGATAAATAATTACCCATGCCATATGTCAAATTCTCAGTGTATTGTTTCATTGACTTTTGCATTCCTTCTGTCTATCATTCTTCTCCCCCTTAAATTTACCCGAAGAGACAGAAACCTAGTTAGGGTCAAGTGTAACTTGGCAATACCAAATAGAAATACCAACAACAACCCACCACAGAATACAGCACATGCTGTTTTTTTTTTTTGTACCCATTTCCCGTTTCCCATTGCCATTCTCATTCCATTTCAATTTGCCAGTGGCCCGACGCTTTAATAGTTTTCGTTCCACTGCGTGATCGCAACCATTCCACAGTAGTAGAAACTCATAATTTTCCACCCAAACTAGAAAAACAATTTCCTTTTATGGTTATTTTATTGTTGCCGTTTGTTATGTGCGCTACTTGATTTTCACAACATGAACTTCTAGAAAAAAGTTTTCACCACCAACTTTTTGTGTCAAAAATTTCATCATATTTCATGTCTTTGGTTAGAGTTCATTGTCGCCTTTTGGCCAAGCATTTAATTACCTTGGCGAATGTTGCAGCTTAAAGTTGCAACGCCCCCAAACAATGAATATGAAAAGACTTTTGACGTTAGCTGACCTTCGCTAATGGCCGAGTAGCTACGAACAGAAAGAGGGGGGTGCCGAAGCAGGTTCAACGGAAGCCACCAAAGAAATTTTTCCTGCGCAACAACAACACTTTTTTGCGGGAAGGAAGAGTCGCAGAAACGGGTCTTTGCCACTGCAACATTGCGTATTGTGCTTGTTGTTGTGGTTGTAACCGACCCCTTCTATGCCTTCGCCCCTTCTTGCGTTTTGCATTTTGCACAGATGTCTTGATGATGATAACCCCACCGAATCCCCAAAAAATTAAAACAAAAAACGCGACGCGCGCGCCTTCTCAAAAGAAAATGCAACAAGAAGCAGCAAACAACTGCAGAAATAACAAACATTGGCGGCGACTTATCAAGTGAAATGTGTTTATATTTTGTATACCCTTTGTGATTAAGTTTTGATATAAGATTAGTACGTCTTTCGTTGCCAGAAAGTATGTAAAATAAAAGTACGAAAAGTTATAGAAAAGCAGTAGAAATATATTGTAAAAGAACTCAAGTTACAGTTGTAAATAAGTTTCATCAATATTGGTTTACGCTTTAAAGATAATAATATGTCAATAATATTTGTTTAAACTATCTTAACCTTTATATTCCTCCACAACTAAGCTTCAGTTGATAGCGTACATAATATTCGACCAGTACACAAAGCTTTATTTCCATCTTAGTGTTGGGTATTTATTTGTTTTTGTTGCTGTTGTCGTCGACTACACTCGGAAAAGTCGTCTCTATGTCGCAGTTGTACAGCTTATCGCTGTGGGGCCATCTGTTCAGGGGCCAACAGAGCCGTAAAGAAATTAATTCGCCTAACCCTGTCGACACCTAACACAAGGCTAAGCCAAGGCAAGCACCACAAAATTGCACCACACACGAATTAACTGTAAAGAAAACACTGTTTTTCCGAGGCTTTCACTCTTGCCTTCTCTTTCCACCCCCACCTAACGAATTCTGGAGGTCGCATCAATTTCGTGCCTTGTACTTTTGACTAACTTATGCAAATATACTTGACAGCAAGGTTCGTCAAAAAGTAACACACAAAAAGCAGACAAAGGTCTTTTACGTTGGGTTAACTCTTGACTGAGCCTCAGCTGCCTAATTATGCAAAGCAGCTTAACCACAACAACAACAACACGAACACAAACGCAATGTCTTGGTCTTTTGCTAGTAGAGGCCAAAAGGAAGCCAAACTACTTCTGGCCAATTTGGCATCTCAAACGCCCTCACTTTGCATAATTCGAATAGTGTTATTTGATTCGCGCAGATGATCATTTCGAGCAAAACTCAAAAATACAAAACCAGGAAATTCCTCAAATTGTGTGTTGCATGCCCCATTAAAATGAGTATGTGTGTGTGTGTTGGTAAGTGCAGCAATAATGTTTGAGTGTGCGGAAATGCAAAAATGCGAAATACTTTTATAAGCAACGAGTGTGAAAAACTTGAAAATGTTTCATGTCCGCTGCCTGAATAAACAAAAGCCAAACGAAACAAACGAAAATAAACTAAAGCAACAGAAGAATGTATGTGAAATAATAGCATGCAATGCATCGGTTCCGGTCGAATGGGCAGAAGTGCACTGTGCAAAAATACGGTGTTAAAAAGAAGTAGTTTTCAAAGTAAATTCTTTGCAAACTCGAAACACTTTGAGTGTCGAAACTTCTCAATGCGTAAATTGCAAGTTATTCTGCACAAAACTAACCGACATTTCAGCCAGTGTTGTTGTTGGTCTGCACAGGTGCATTTGACAGGTGAGAGAAGTTGCTGGGCAAAGGTAAGGCGTGTCGTAGTCATGGGTTAATGGCAACAAAGAAGTTAGAGAGAGCCAAAGGCAGAAAAGGCGTAGAAGAAATCGAGCAAATTGTGTGGCATTTTAGACAGCTCATTTGGCTTGGTGGCGGTGTGGCACTGTGCTGCGGACTGACATTTTAACCCTCGATTTGTGCTGAAGATACAAAGTGCAGAGCAATCTGCAATGCCCCTCATCTCATGGTCTTGATTATAGTTCAGACAACAACTTTTCACGGACTAGAACATGATATTAGTTGAAACTAAGTAGAGAGTTCATGGACTACCGAATTGAAGTGCCACACTAACAAGCTCTGGGCAATTGGTTGTTGTTGTTGCTGTTGTTGCACGCTTCAATTTTCACACTCTTTTTTTTTCAATGATAGAGCTGATCTCAGCCATCGTTTCCGGTTGGCAGAGAATCTCCAATGAACGTGACCAGAGATTCAAACAAAAACAACAATTACGCCAACTAGAATTGTTGCCAGCATCAACAACAATTGCAATTAGAGTTTCAAGTGCGAGTGCGAGTGTAACTGTAAATATGGGCGTGGCAACGCTGCCAACTCCTTCTTTTTTGGGCTGGTAGTGCTGTCAACTCCAGCGAATTTTTATTTCTTGTTGCTGTCCACCTGCTTAAAGCTCTTTCAACTTTCATTATGAACGCCTTTGTTAATTGAAATTGTTTTTGTTAATTAATTTTCCGGTTTTTTTTTGTAATAGAAAAACATGCACTTTAATTTAAAACGAATAAACCAAAAAAAAGTTCGCAAAATAATGTTTTTTTTGGGGTTGCGTCAAACTTTTTTGTGGGCGGTTTGCAAAGTACTCGCGACGAGTTCTTTGATTTTTAGCTAGCTTTCACCTTTTATAGAAAGCTCATCATCATTACAAATTGCTTGAACCTGGAGGCAGAGCGACAGAGAGAGAGAGACTTGAATACACATATCGCATTTGAGCATCTATTACAATTTGCTTTATCGTGATGCTCTTGAATTACAAATAGATGAAAAAGAAACAAAAAAAGCACAACCTCCCAAAAAGATTGTGCCACGCTTTTGATGAGGCAAATAAAAATGATGATGATTTTTTTTGTTGTTTATTTTGGTTTTGGGTGCGGCTTTGGGTGTGGGTCGGATCTTTATGCATTTTTTGTTGTTTGCCTCAAGTTGAAGGCGCCAATAACATTTAACGGGCAATAGGTTAAAGTAATTTTTGGTTTTATGATTTGATTTGATTGGTAGTTTCATTTAAATGCAGTCAGTCGACAGTTTTTCCTTTGGAAAGTTCGAAAACATAAAAAAAATAAAAATATCTGAATATAAAATCCTTAAAGCCTTTTCTTTTCCATTATAAACACATCAACATTCGAATTAATCATTGAAAGATGCGATCCGTGTGAAAAAAATAGTCACGCAAGCAAAATTGCTCAATGACATCTTCTCTTGAGTGCCAGCTGCAAATGCAACATGTTGCATGTTTCTCATTGCAAGCAAACATTATTGAGCCGTTAGCACAATCGTTTCCTAAACGAGCGGGGGATGAAAGCCAAGATTAATTTGTGTGTCTTTGATTGAACCCCAACACCAAAGCAATTCCCTTTGCTGCGGCGTGGGTGACAAATCCCAATAGCAAAACCAAAAGGGTATCGACAGTATCGACTCCCAAAACAATTGATTGAAAAAAGAAACATGTGCCGTTCCTACTTTTGCTGCCTGCTTGCCTGCCTTGTTTCGAAAATCATTTAAAAATAATTAAGCTCATGTTGTGTTTTTGTAATGTTTCTTTAGGGAGCAGCGCCCACATGTTGCTTGTTTATTGTGTACCTTTCTGGCAAATGATTTTGTTAAAAATTTCAAATTATTGACTTTTGGGCTTGACATTGCTCACTGTGTGTGTGTGTTTGTGTGGAGCTCTCGTTGAGTTGGAGGTTATCCGATACGTAGGATGCGTGGGGTGTTGCAACAATAAATCAACAAAAATGCAACGGCGGAAGTGTAGAAAACGTAATTCAATATTTTGTTACACATTCAGATATTGAATTTCGATGTATAGATGTGAATGATGTGTTATGGTGACAAAATAACATTCATTTTATATGTTCGTAGGTCATTAAATAGGGTTGACTAACCTTTTATTTTTATATTCATTTTTCTAATTTAAGGGGACATTTCTGAAACAAAATATATTTACTTTGGCAGATATTTCAAGTATTATTTCAAGGACTTACTTTCAAAACAAATAAATCATAATAAATATAAGGAAAATATAAAACTATTTATTTTGCAGTATAATAAAGTTTAGTAAAACCTTCCATTTAGGACTTTTCCTGACAAATATAGTTTTTAACAAATACTAACTTATCGTGCTATTTATGTATATTAGACGAGCATATTGATTGTTCATACACTTTACAACTTTTTCTAACGTATAACAGCCACATTTTTCAAAAAGTTGCCTGGTAAATTTTTGCCATTAATGCCACGATTAACACCTTCCGTAAACCATTAGTATCTATCAATGGTGTATTTAATGGCAAAGCAATCGTATTAATGCACTCTCTTTAGCTGTGTCTATTGGTGAATGTAAAAACGTTGCCACCCGCTGATTTATCATCAGTTGTTGCTGCTTGCTACTTTTGACACTTGTCCATTGAGATGACAACACAAATTTCAATTACAATACGCGCACCTTTGACTCCATACATTTTTTTTTTGGGAACTGCTAAACAGCAGACAAAGTTATAGTCCAGAGCTGAGTTAAACCGCAGCGTAAATTAGCCAAACAACAAGTGCGCTTTTGAGCTGGCAACATGTTGCCTGCCATGGTGCGCAGCATGTTGCTGCAAAGTTTGGCAGTGGAATTGCCATTTGCCAATTGGCAATTGTGAATTGGCAATTGAAATTGCATTGGTTGTTTTTCTTTTGCTTCTCTTGCATGCCAAATGATATCGCTAGCTAATAATTTATGGGATTTAATTTGCCACTTCTGCAAGATTTATGGCACTATGAAAATTGAAATGCAATCAAAAATATTATGTTAACCTCTGACCACAAATGAAAAGTAAAAAAAAATAATGTATAAAACTATAAGCTTGCAATGTGGCACATAAATCAGTTGGGGGACTACGACAGTTTTGGCGCCCTTTAGCCGAAATAAACAAAAAGTTAAAATAAAAACTATACTGATTGACAAGCCATGAAATTGCATTTTCTTTGGCCTATTGCTGGCTTCTGGCGCTGACAAATTTGTAATTTAAAAACTTTGTTGCAGAGCTTAGAAAGTTTTTATTTTTGTGTTTTTTCCTTGATGGTGGCCTGAACTCTGACCCCAAAAGTTATGAGTTGCCTGTGGGATCGTGGCGTCCTTTTCACTGTGCCTCTCGTCCTGAACATTTGTTGTTTATCATTTTGGCGCATCAAATATGGCTTCAATCTTCTCTCCTCCAGCTAACCATGCATGAATGGCATTTTAGCCATGCTTGTTGTTTGCTTTGTTTGCTGCTTGCAACATGCAAATATGAACATGACAACAAGCCCCTTTCCCCCCCTCTTCTTGTGGCACATGAGATTGTGATGCCACCCAAAGCGAATGCATTTCCTATTTGCGGCCTTGGCTTCCTTCCTCTTGGCAATTTTGTCTATTGTAGTTGTTGCTATTTTTCCATCTTGTTTGCATAAACATTTTTATGCTTTTTTTCCTTTTTTCTGTTTTGTTTATAACCACAACAACGCCTTGAATGAAGATTTATTTGTTAGAGCTGGCTAGAGCTCCTCTTGTGATGTCTTTCTTTCGTGCTCTCAGCTGACTCGTGCAATAATAAATTTAAAATGTTTTGCCCATTTAGTATTTCTAGTAGCTGTTGAAGCGCAACAGGGTCTCTGTAAATCAAACACACATTCAAAAACGTGCCTTGAATTTGAATAAATGGATATGACACTGAGAACTAAATAAGTTTGCCGTAGAAAAGTGAGAAGTTAGCGTAAGAGCAAATACTTTGTTGCTGTACGAGTTAAGTTTAGTTTAACTAGTGAGTAAACTGTGAGCTCTATTAAAATAGTCTAGTTTGACTAAATTTAAAGGATTCGTAAGTCAGTAAATGGTTTGTATGACTTCAAAGGTTATAAACTTTCAAAGCTTCATTAGCTTTGGTTAGTGCATTTGTTATCTTATCATTTTTTTTATTTTCTACAAATGTTTTCCCTTTCATATTAATTCTGCTTTACCAACAACACTTCATAATTTATGGCACTAATTAATGCAATATGAATAACAGCGCTTTTACTCCATACCTTATCAACTCTCGATTTATATATATTTGGGCCAACTTTATTTGTATGCTTTATCGATATGCGATGTTATCGTTGCCGTATCAACAATGTCAACATCAAAATGCCATAACGAAAGCACTTTCCAAGCATTCACCTATCACTTTTTTGGGGTCATAGAAAATAAGAAAAAAACACAGGCTGCATTTTTTGTCGCGTGCCTGTCTCTCTTTTGTTCTCTCTCCTTCTCGCCGCCCACATAGAAAATGTCATGCACCATTTGCCACATGCACAACAGCCAGAAAATTGGGTGGAAAAAATCTTTTTTTTTTCATTTTTCGCTTTTGTTGTTGTTGGCGTTCAAGTCAACAATTTTCTAGCCATACATAAATTGAAAAAGCTTTTCTCTCGATGCCTATTCAATTAGCGTAACAAACTATAGCATGTCTTCGTCTCCCCCACCCTCAATCAACACCCACTTTGGAAAATTCTCTCGATCGGCGCCCATCGAAATACTTTTTTCCATATGAGGGCATTCGTGTTATTTCTGTTGTTGTTGTTGTTATTGTTCTTTTTTTGGGCTGTCAATTGTGGCTTGGTTGCGTGAGTGTTGATGTTGTTTTTCTTTTCCATGTTGTGTGGCATCTGGCGATTATTTGGCTGCCAAGTGTGGCCAAACATTTCACTTTGAGTTCTTCATCATGCGTGTTGTCAAAAAAAGATCTGAACCAAAATAAAGTCAAAGCTCTCGCCCCTATATAGTCATAAATAATATATTTATAGTTCACCCAAAACACAAAACTCGCTCACAATGCTTTTGAGTTGGAAAAGTGGGTTTTTGAATGCGTCATAAATTTTGTGTATTCAGCTTTGAAGTGGTGCAGTGGACACTTTAGACTTACACATGTTAATACTTAATACCTTTAACTATAACTAATTTTCTTTATTTGTCTTCTTTCTTTCTAGGTAAGATCTTGATTTTGTTGTTCACACACACACATCTCTTGCGTAAGTTTTTCCAGCTATATTTTCTTCAGTTAGTTTATTTCCGCAATTAAAGTGGCAATTTTTCAACTGCAACCAGATTGCTGCTGCTGCTGTTATTTTACACAAGTCATAACGCCTTGGATATTGTTTTTGATTTTTTTTTTTGGGGCCATTGCGTGCAAATTTTAATTTTTCATGGCAATTTTTGTCTGCTTTTTGTGGACGTTGAGCTGCTGCAGCCAGCGCCAGCGTTCAATAAACCAAAATGGAACTGGAACCAAGATTTTAGATATGTGTTGTTGCCATACATCAAATACTTGGAGAGTCTTTGGCTGCCTGTAGCAGCTAGTGCAATGGTGTTTATAATAATCTGTTCCCCTCTCACTTCTGCTACTGCTTCATGCTTAGGCTCCGCCATCTCAGGGTCTTGTCATTTTCTTGTCGTTGAAAATTAACGATTTGCAATTAACATTCATTCATTCATTCATTCAAGTCGCTTTCACTCATCTTTTTGAGTGCACATTTTTCGTTTTGTAGTTTTAGTTATGAGTGCAATTTCTTAATTGCATTTATTTGATTTGATTTTTGTACAGCACTTTCGCATTTCAGTTGTGTAGCTATATGAAAATTAACTTATTAGTTTTGTCATCTGTCCAATAATCGATATTTAAGTGTTTGGCTTTGAAATGGATTGCTCTTGATTACTTTATAGTTGAGTTGTCAAAAATCTTTATAAAAGGAAATACATTTTACCTTCTACGGCTTTTGATTATTAATTTCCTTAGAAACTTTTTTACTTCATAGATTTCTTTAACCAACTTTTGGTAAGCTTATCATAGTTAAATTATTGTAGTAGTTCCTCAACTTTATTTAATCACAAAATTGTTTGTTCATTCTTGTTTTTTTTAAACCATTTTCTGATTCATCCCTATCTACTTTTCAATCTCTTCTGCTTCTTTTGATGCCAGTCTCACATTTAATTAGCTAATTACGCATTGCAGCAAAGTAAAGTCAACTTATCTTGGCAAAATCTCTTTGGCAAGCTTGCGCAGATAACTTTGATTATTAGCAAATGTTGCTGGATCGAAACTAATCATTATCATTATCTTCATTGATCACTATCAGCATTAAGCAAGCAATTACTTTTGATAAAAGTGAACATTTAGTGGCCTAAGCCAGCGAAAACCTTCAACATCTTCAACGTCTTCTGCCTGAACTTCTTTCAGCTGCTTTTGCAGCAGACATTAAAACAGAAAAGCGCTTTGAAGAAGAAACATTAACATTAAAAAAGAGATGAGCTCGATTGCAGGGCATATACTAGTATAAGACTTGTCAGCGACCCCTTATTCTCCCCCTTCTAACCTCTGTCCTGGCTGTCTGCATCTGTTGCTTCGTTCGCTTTGGACTGCTGTCAGATTGTATATCGGTGAAGTTGCCCGATTCGAGTGCTCCCCAAGATTCGCTTCAACTTCAACTGCAACTGCAACTGCCGACAGTTCGACGATTCGAAGTCTTTTGGTCTTGCTTGTTGTCCGGCTGTCTGTCAAAAAGGCAAAAAGTGCATTTGGAATATTGAATACAATTCGTTTGCTGTTGTTGTTGTTGCCTGCCTGCCTGCCTGTCTGCCTGGCTGGCAGCAGCGTCTGTCTTCCGGCAATGTTACAATGTTTTTGTTGCATCAGTTTCAGTTTTGTTTGCTGTCAATTCGATTTTAGACTGAATGCAATGAAAATCTACGTTTATAAGGGGTATGATGAAGTTGTGCAGGAGTTTGTAACGGGGCAGAAGGAAGCATCTTTGAATGCAGGGTATCTTTCGTCCAGTTATAATGTTGTTGCCAGTGCTTTTTTGTTTTGCTAGCCCCGCTGTCAATGTGCAGAGATTTGCTTGCACTTTAGCTCCTTTTAGACGATTTGGCATTTTTGATATGGTCGTTTGGCCAAAAAACAAAACGAAACAAAAAAGGTTTTGTTTCCGTTGCTGCCACTCAATTGAGTCAGCACACGACTTTATTTTTCACCTCCTAACTGCCTGCCTGCCTGACTCCGCCACCTGGCAACCGGGCACGTCTGCTTGGGCGATATAAAAAAAAAAACCCTCATATTTGCTTGTTTGATCAGCGCCAACGATTTACGTGACAAAAGCAGCTGGTGGAAGAAGAGTTTCGTGAATTACATTGAGGATTATCATAAAAATCGCCACGTGATCAATTCACTTTGGGTTGCCCAGGTGAAAATTGAAAACAAAAAACGTTGCACAAAATGCAAATTGGGACTTTCTAATGCCCCACAGCTGGGTTTTTGATGACTCTCCCACCAAAACGAAACGAAAGAAAGAAGGAAAGAAATTCACTTATGTGTTGCACCTTTCAAGGGTGCATCTTATAAATTGATATCGTTTTTCGGCTTGTTTGCGATTAATCGTTGTTAAATGTTTGCCACATGCGACAATAATTCGAAAATGTGCTGCTGACGCCGACGCGTTTACTCAATCATGCAACTTGTTGCACAGAGTAAGGTGTGTTGCACTACTACCTACTGTCTGCCTTTCGAAGGCACCTCGATTCATATTCAAATTGTCGCTTGTCGCCAATTTTGCCAATAAAATTGCGCCACAGCACAATGCCAATAAATATTGGTGTTATTCGCAAGCACAGCAAATTTTTGTTGCTTTAATGAACTTCGATTGAAACTGAGCAGAAAATTGCAAGGCGTTGATTTTTAAATCACCAGGCGTTTTGTAAATTTAACAAGAGTGGAGTGAGTGTGTGTTTAGCTTGTTAGGATGTCTTTGTTGTGGTGGGTCTATTGTCGCGCCAGCTAGACTAAAGCAGATCAATTTAACTTTCACTTGAGTGCTTTGAGTGTAAATCGGCCTAACTTTTGAACATCTTATTGATCAGTAGCGAAAGTTTAACACATTTATGAATTATCCTTTTCGTCGGGTATTTGAAATATTCATGATAATGTCTCCCGATCAGTTGTAGAAAATCCCTTCATAGTCAAAGACTCTTTGCTTACCTTAAACTGCAATAATCCTTTCATGTAATAACATTTTTTCCCACACACACACACACACAACATAATCCTCTACTTATGCCACTCGGCTTGTCAGTTTCTCAGTTTGTTTCATCACACCTTCTTCTTCCTCCAGTTTCAGTTCAATGTACCTTAAACAATTGAACATTAAGCACGCTTAGCTGCTTTACTTTGCTTTTGGTTTTGCTTTGGTTTAGCTGCTGTTTGTTTGGTTTTCTGCTTGGCTGCTGTTGCTGCTGCTGATTTTTGCGGTCTCTTTCACCAGCATAGTTAGTATCTGAAAACCCATAAGTTATTTGTGTGTTATTGAACCCAACCCACATTATTAACGCCCCTTAATAACAACAACAAAAAAGAGTAAAAATTATTGATATTTGCGATTAAATGGCAAAAAAAAATGTCGCTAAGGTTGTGGCACACACAAATTGCCTGTTGGTAGCAAATCACGTAGCCTTGGCTTTGATAATCAGCTCGAAAGTGTTGCCAACTATGGTCGTTGTTGCACTTGCACGTTGCTGCTGCCGCCACGTTTAGGAGGAGTCAACGGGCCAGATTGAGATTAAATATATGTTTATGACTCAAACTCAAGCTGAGCTTGAAACTTTACAACTTTTACTTTGTGGAACGTAAACCCTTTGCGGCTTGGTCAAGTGCACTTGACGAAAAAATGTTGAATTGAGGATGAACGTTAGATTTTTATTTAATGTATACAAATATCTTCGTGTTAGATTTTTTCTAGTGTACCTTTAGTCAAAACACGCCCCCTTTATGAGGATGCACCCACTTTCTTTGAAGCGCCTCTTAACTTCCAACACTTTCGACTCTTTAACTCTTTTTGCCCCCCTTGCCTGTATCTTAAACGTGGCTCACATGTCGTCGTCGATCAACGTTGGCGTCGTTTATCTTTCGGAAGTGCCTGACAAGCTGCTGCTGTTGCTGTTGCAACAAACTGACCCTGATGACCTTCAGTGCGCCTGAGTTATGAACCCGTTCGCTGCCTAATGAGTTACCAAAAGCCATCGCCATATCGCACATTTTAACAGGTGGATCAGGAGGCGGAACATTTATAGGTAGAAGGGGGCGGAGAAGAGATATGTTTGTGTGTGTTTTGATTTTGTGGCTTCTGGGCATGGAGTGCTCCTTCCTTGCTTCCTACGTCGCAAATTGAGGTGTCGTAATTGTTGTTTGGCAAAAAACAAAACAAAAACGAATGCGATGCGGATTCACTTGACTGTTTGTTCATCTCCGCATCTCCACCTGCTGATAGTGAAAGTCTGGTCTATAGTTTTTCCCATTGTCTCCTCTGATAGTTGTTGCGGCTGTCTTGTTTTTTATTGCCAAGCTTTTGTCTTTGTGCCGGTGGCCCCCCCAGGACTAAAAACATACATAAGCCCCAAAAACTAATAGCCCAAAACTTATTTGCTATGTTAAAGATATGACCAAACTTTAATTTATATTTCGATTCAAGTCGTTCAAAAGCCACATGTGTATTATGATGCGAGTCGATATCACTTGAACGGATTTTCCATAATCATTTTCACGTATATTAATTGTACGGCATTGCTTAATTAAGTTTTCCTTTTAGTTTTGATTGAATTTTTTGCTGAGTTTTAACGAATTTTATTTTTGGTGCCGTGGCAAATGCTTTTGCCAGTTTTTTGGTAATTACAATGTGCATTGTACAACTCTTTTTGTGGGCACTTAATTTGCCAAATGTCGACTTTCAATTATAGTGTTTTTTATGTTGTGTTGTGTTTTGTGCCACGCCCCCCCAATAGCAACTCGTCTCAAAATAGCTGCAACCTGTTATGTGAGCTAAAGTTGGGGAAAATACTTACATTTATTTGGCAGAGTTTAGTTATAAAAGGGGTCGGCAGAGGTCAATTTAAGTAAATGATGGTCTTTATAATAAATATTATGAATAAATTGTGACTTCTTAAGCTGCGAACGGTAATAAATACAATTTAAACTGCTTTTATGAGGCATGCTCATGACTTAAGTATGCTTTCGTCAAAAAAACATGTATAAATACATCGATGTTCAGCTTAGCTTAGCTTATCGTTTTGTCATTTTAGTTGAAGCTAAAACTCTTTGAGGAAAGGTTTGACTTGATGATTTAAGAAGCTGTCTTAAAAGTAAACGAAATTGTAAGCTTCATAGCAAAAGTGAACTTTATAAACTATCCATTATCGAACATTTCTTATCAGCTCTATCTATCAAAATACTGTCGACATCTATTTGACACTTTAATGCCTGCCACAACATAAATCATATTACAAATATGCTGATCGCTCAACCCGCGGGATCAATTGGATCGTAAACCCTAATGATTAGCAACAGTAAAATGTGTCTGACTGTCTGTTTAAGTTGTTCGCCTCTTATCTATTCCCACACAAGGCAAACACAAAGCGCCTTAGTGAGTAACCTCAATAAGTGACCCGCAGTTTGGCTTAGCAGTGAAGATAAATGCTCTGCAATCTACTTGATGGCTTGACCTTGACTAGCTGCAAACAGTACCACAGTAGACGCAATGCAATGGCAACGGCAACGGCAACATAGTAGATGATTAACTTAAGCTATCCAACCTTCAATTTCGAGCTGCATAACTAGAAAATTGTGATTGCCCAATTTAAAAGTTGTTGTTACGTAATTGCGCTTCACGATATTTTTATGCTAATTAGCCGAAATGTGTAAAGCAATTATTATTATTACTTTTTGTTGATGTTTTTCGAGTCATTATATTTTTATATATTTTTGGTTGCATTTGATTGCAGTTGGTTTATTTTTGGTCAAAAGCAGTTTGATCATTTGTCAAATGCAGCTTACAAAATATTGTGGAAATGTCAAACGCAATATGCCTCCATTTCTCTTCCCCCTTTCCTCCTTAACATAACCATATTTTTCCAGCTTGTTGACCAATTTGGTTTGCTTATGCGGTAAAATCAATCATGAAAAATGCTTGCCATTAACAATGAATTCAAAATCGGATTTGGATTTGTCTAACAAATGGTCACAGAGCGAGAGAGGGAGAGAGAGATTTGATTTGACCACAATAACTACAATAATTTATAATATGTTTTGATTTATACGCTTTCATTGAGATTAGCTTTCTAAATCAGTTCAACAGTTTTCTGGCCGCTTGACCTTCTGTTGGAGTTCACTGAACTTGATTTCACCTAAATCTGTGGCACAATTTGACACCACTTGTGGTGCCCCAACCACTCGAAGCTATCAAATTACCCAAAAAAAAAAGCACTGCCCAATAAAACAAAAAGAAAAAGAATTTCACTTTTAGCACTTAAGCACTTGTGAATTTTACGGAGATTTTCAAAAGATGTTCGCGCTCATTAAGTGTGATTAAGTGTCTGCCAAATGTTGGCTATAAAAGAGTATTGCCAAATGGCCCAAACCCACCTTACTTTCGGGCAAGGTCATATCTGGCAAGATCTGTCTGAGTCAAGGCTACCGCTGGCGTGTATGTTATTTATACCCTGTAACTATTAAACAGTAAATATTTGAAATTGAAAAAAATTAGAAATTTGCATAAGCAATTGCATTTTAAACATTGCTTTTGGCCTCCAACTATCTTGTCAAAAACCTAATGACAATCAATAAAGAAAAACACAAAAGTTATTTGTGTAAACAAACTTTGTACAGGATAACTCCTCAAGCTCTATTTGATATAAAACTCCTTTCAACTTGTTAGCCATTAAAAATTTGTGAATACTTACTCGTATTCGGTAGTCAATTACTTTTGGGATTGGGGAACTTTTCTCTCTCTATTGCGGCTCACTTTTTTTTTGGCCTGTGGCCATTGCTTGGCAATTAAAATGATATTATTACCTTGCGGCCTTTCTGTAGTCACTTTTTACTTACCTACAATTGCGGCAGCTGCTGCCCAGGTACCGCTAGTTTGAGAGATCCCCTAAATAAAGAAATGGTTGGGCTAACGACTTGTTAATTGTGCAATAGATAGAAAGCAGAAAGCGGACATTAAAAAAAATAGTGCTGTTACTGCAATAGACTTAATACTTTGTTGCCTGATGTTGTAATAATTGAAATTTAATGCAGAGAAAGCGGCTAAGGATTATTTTCATTTTTTGGGATTCGGGTATTGAATAACAGAACTCGAAAGCATAATTTGATAATGATTCTTATGAGGAGAGAGTTTTAGTTACACTCAAAAAATAATTATATGTATGAACAGTTAAAGCCAGACAATTTCATAATTATTTTAAGCATTTAAAAGCCATGTAACATGTTTTTAATGAGACCGCAAGCTAAGCCAGCCAGCCAGCCAAAAAGCCAAAAGGCCAAAAAGAAGAAGACAAAAACTTCAAAAACGTTGACATGAGACAAACTTGTTCTTCGATAGAAGAAAAAAAAACCCATAAGATGGAGTTTAGAGTGGACCACAAAAACACATATTTTTAAGAACGTGACGCCAACAAAAGCAAAGTTTCTCAACTTTGGCGCAGTCAGTGGACTTCGTCTCGGTCGTCGTCGTCGTCGTTGTCTTATCGTCTTTGGCATGGGACTACGAACGTGACACTCGAACGTGATTATGTCAACCGTGTCTCTCTTTCTCTCTCTCTTGTCTTGTCGTCTTTAATATATCTGCCTACCTTGCTCGCTCTCTCTGTCTGTCTATGTTTGTTACTCAATAGGCCGTGTCGGCTTTTAACTGTACTGAACGAATGAACGGACTTTACCTGCCGACTCTCTCTTTTTCGCATTCTTAACAGAATTCTTCTGTGTCGTCTCTTCTTTGGGTTGATTCCCATTGCATTTGCTCACATCACGCATTTGCTGCTGCAGACGAAGATGCGTTGACATCATTGTTGCAACGGTCTTTCTGGGTCAACAGACAGATTAGGCTTTATTTGTTTGTCAAAAGAAGACGCCCAGGCAGATTAATTGTCCCGGAGGCGACAAAGCGACAAAGCATGTTGCACTTAACATCAAACATACACATTAGAGTGGGTCTAAACTGCAGTCATTTCCCAGACTCCACCTTTATGTACCCTGTGATATAGAAATGGAGTGTGTGAAGGTTTGTTTTTACTGCAATTTGTATAACAATTGAATGCGTTGCGATAATTATCGATTCAAAGTTTCCAATACTTATAGAAATTTAGAAGTGATCCGTAACTTATTGGCAAATTATGTAATCATTTTAAACCAGCTATGATTAAAAGATGCTACTAAAATTTCTATCTTCCTTTTAAAACAAACTTTATGATTTTCTTAACATCTTTTTGAAACAGGGTATCTTAAAAGATTTTCCCTCTCTAGATGTTTCTTTTGCTCATTAGCTGTGGTTTTTTCTCACACCTTCCCTTACATCTAGCTAGTGTCGCTTTCGTTTCTTTCGCGCCTTTCCGCTTGTCATTTATCTTGTCAATAGAGGTCGCCACACAAACACCTTCCCCCTCGATACAACAACAAGTAATGTCTTATTGCGACTCAGTTCTTTTTTTTTTTTGGAAGTAATTAGAGTCGCAACTTGTTTGGTTGCACGAAAATTATGTCCCAAAACCGGGCAAACTATGTTGCATGTTGGTCTATTTAAAGGCGTCTTTTAACTGGCAATTTGGAAGTGTTCCAAATGCCGTGACTGTTTCACTTAGAAATGAGCTAGCTACAGGAAAAATAAAGAAGAATTTATGTGACATGTTGGAAATGTTTTGGTTTCTGTTGTTGCAGCGTTCGTTGACTTTCTTCTATGAATTTTGTGGATCTAATTTTGTGCAAAAAAATTCGCATCAGGTGCGAGTTGAATTTTCTATGATACAAAGTTTTTCTTATACAAACTTTTAAGTTAATAAATTGTATCTAGAAGAATTTCTGCTAAAACCTCAAAAAGTGTGAATCATTTAGAATCAGATATGTTTAATGGGTCTGCTGGGCGGAGACGTTGTTGCCCCACAAATGTCTAGGGGCGATTTGAATGTAATGAAAAACGCGGTCGAGGTCACGTTCTGACATATTCAATAATGAATGTTTGTTGTTGTTGGCATTCTGAATTCAGCTAGTTAATTGTTGCGATTGCTCAACACTATATAGAAAAGAGTCTGAGTCAACGAACCTCACACAACACAACACAAAACAACTGCCAAAAAGATCTTAGATACAGATACAAATATACAACGTGCCCAGCATTATTCGTGTATTATAAATAGATCGCCGCATTAGAAGATCCATTTAAACCAGACGCACGATTTTCAACTCAAACAAACACGCACACAAAAAATGCGCGCGTTTAGAGAAAACACATTTGCATGTGAATAATGTTATTGTAAAGTGTGTGCGAATGAAAGAAAAATGTGCGTCATGCTCTTGGTGTCCGACAGCGACAAACAATTGGAGGACAGTGTGTTGCAATCGCCGCTGCCCCTTTAGGCTTGTGAAATTTTTGTTTGTATGGCCATCAGCAACAACAACAGCGGCAGTCCAATTAGCATTTTGCTGGCAAACTGTAGTAGTAAAAACTCATTTCTCATTTCTCATTGTGGCGCCAGCTGGAAAAACGAAAAAATTGTTCGAGTTTATGTTAGATGGATGTGCACACAAATCATAATTAGGCTTGGAGAGAAATGGGGCCTCTTAAATATATATAATTATGAGATCTTTATTCAAGAATGATTAAAACGTGATTAAAGGCATAGTTGCAAAATGCATAGAGCATATAACGTATACGAGATGTTGACAAAAAGTTGAAAACTAAACAGAAATATATCTTGGTTACGATTTCAAAACTTAGCAAACGTTAAAAATGTTTAAGGATAGGGCTAAAAAAGTTTGTTATTGTAAATGATTGAAAAACGTTCAAATTTTGCAATAGAACTAAGTTTTAAACTTTTTATGATTTTTTTGCTTCATTTCTACCCACTGTGCATTCACTTTTCCTTTAACCAATAACTTCTTGTACCCTCTCACCCCGACAATGCTGCTGCTCGAGTGCATTCAAAAGTCTCAATTGCAATCACAACAACAGTTGCACCAGGAGGGGAGAGCGAAGAGGAGAGCCTAGTAACATCTCAAGTTCAGTCCACAGATTAGTCACGATCTTTATGCATAAAATTCTGGCTCATATTCTCGAACTGGAGACAGAGATTGTCTCTGTGTGTGTGTGTTTGTGTTTGTTTGCTTCAGGTGGGTGGTTTTATGAACTCGAACTAAATGTGTGAGTGAATGAGCGTGTGCAAAATGCATTAAGAGGCTCGCCAAAATTGCCAAGACCAAGCCAAGAGTCGTGCAAAGATTGGGAGTGGTTGCAACAAAAGCCACAAGGCAAGCCAACGAGGCAAGCAGCAGCCTCAACTTCTCAAACTCCAACTGCAACTGCAACAACTCAACTGAACTCAACTTCGACTCTAGGTTGAGTTTAAACAAAGAGAAAGGCGTTGCTCAGAGTCAGCCAAGTTGGCTAAAGACACATTATATTGCTATTGCTATTGTTGTTGTTGTTGTGGTTCGCTCTTCAGTTTGTAATGAGCTGCAGCCGCTTGGCTTTGCCACACCCACCCACCGCCTTCTGCACACACACACACAACACCTGTACAACTCTAACTAAACATTTGGGTGCTTCTTTTTGCCAGCTGCTGCTCCTCCAAGAACCTCTACAAATTTATGACTTCCCCTTCTCTCTTAAAACTAATGGCTACGATTTTTGGCCCGTTGATTTTTTATTTGCCAAGCCTCTAAAAATGAAAAATGCCCCCCTGCCGCTTGCCTTCATTGCCTCAACAACAAGTTCTTTGTTTTTCCTTGCAGCTCATAATTAGATATAATGATAAAAAAAAAAAAAAAAAATATATCGTAATACAAACAATTTCGCGTTCGCTGTAATGACGCAGAAAATTGTTGAGCGGAAAAATTCCAACAGAGTAGAATTCGATTTTTATGAACGGTCGGTTCGGTCTATGGCAAAAACTGCAGCTCGTTTAAATATTTAAGCTAGCTTGCCTAGATGATCAGTAAAAAACAAAAACAACAAAAAAATTGGTATTAAAGTCAAGGCATTGAACTGGAAGCAAAGTTGTTGTTGTATTTGTTGGGTGTGGGAATTGTTGAAAGGTGGGGATAAGAATCAGCTAATAAAGCATTGAATGTGCTTAGGGAAGGTCTCTAAGTAAATTAATAATAAAGTTTATATAGCGTTGAGCCCAATACTTAAAGACAAGTACAGCATTGTGATCAGGAAGTTATTAAAATTAGTACTGAAAGCAAGTTTCTTAACTGAGATCGAAGCTTAAAGGTACATTAACAACGGTAATAGTTAGACTTCTTTTTACTCTACACTCGGGAGAGTAATAAAAGTTTGTCTAGTGATTGACACAAAAGTTTTGTTTTCGAAAAACTATACCCATTGACATAGTTGTGGCAACTTCGTTTGGCACCAATTTAAATGTCAACTTTCACGCAAACTCTTTCATTCTGCATTGCCGCGTAAATAAAAGTCTATGTCAGTGTCAATTTTGGCCAAAAAGCAGCTGCACAAATGTCATAAATGTCGATGTCAAAGCCTCACAAACCACAAAACTGCGAGGTACTTTTAATAACCAAATCGAGGCAAGATGAAAGCCATTTGTGACATTTCAATTTGTTTGGTGTGGCGGGGATGTAAAAGGGTGTAGTGAGAAGCAAAAGCAACAGGTGAAAATTGAAATTTATGACTTGAGCTTTGAGTTGAGGATGTAAGTAAATGTGCCCAGGTGTCGCTGGGTTTTTTTTAGTTTTCGCTCTCTCAAGTTTCGGTCGCTTCATCATATTTATCGATTTCTAATGCCAAAAAGCTGACAGCAATTGTGCTGTTTGTTGTTGTTGCTGTTGTTGTTATTGGTGTTGCTGTTTACTTAGCCAACGGACGACAACAGCAACATGATGCAAGAAAGTTCATTGAGGTTAAACTGTTGTATGAAGATCAATGTACGATTACCACCAACAGTGAATGGCAAACGTATATAAATGATCATATGATGTTGCCGTCTCTCAGTGTGTGTGTGTGTGTGTGTGTGAAATGCCTTTGGGTGGGTGTCATTGTGCGGCATTTGACTTGAACACGCCTCCTACAATCGCCTTCAACTTTGACCGCTGCGTGTCAATTACATTTGTAATTATTTTTTACGTTTGATAAATTGAATATCGCACACACGGTTCAAAGTTACTAAAATGCGGAAAGCCGCCTTCTTCTTCTTCGCCGTTTTTAGCTTTTTAGTTTTGCCTTGCCAAATCCATTTATCTTGTTTTTCTAATCTACCATAGACAATGGACGGATGAATGCTTATGCAATGTGTGGGTTTTGACCTTTGGTGTGTGTTGGAGAGGGGTGGGATTCGTCTGCCAAGACGAAATATGACAAATGAGTGATGAAAATCTAAGACACAAGAGTTAGCTGCCCATAAACGGAAATGCAATTGAGAGGCAACAAACTACACCCAAACAAATTTGTTGCTATAAGCCTAAGCAAAGCAATGTTCTATGAAAAAACTACAAACTTCTCTATTTTCGCTCAGTGCAGTTAGGTGCAGTCTCTTCATTAGAGTTCTTAAAGACCCCGTCTAGTCTTTTGTCTATGCTGCGCCCCTTTGAAACGTTAGTAAAACCTACGCGCTCTTTGTTTATGTAATCAAATCTGGCAACAACTTCATTTGCCTTCAATGCCTGTTGGCTGGCGATGCTTTATGTGGTTAAGTCACGTGCTCAAAGTTACGTATACGTCATGTGTGTGTGTGCTTTCTTTCCAATTGGTTGTCAAATACGAATTGACACCTTCTGTTTACTTGTCACATTCACTCTAATGTTCGAATTTCTCTATCTCTCTGTTTATTTCCAGGTGTTGTACCATGAAATTGTATCACACGCTCGAGTTGTAAGCGCCTGCATTCGTGCCGCCTCCGAGAGGGAAAGGGAATCACAGTCACAGTTACAGTTACAATCGCAGCAGTCACAGTCACCGTCACAATTGCAATCGCAGTCACAGCAACCCGCATCGCTTACGAGCAATTGTTCCAGTGAGTCGACTAGCGAATCAGTGACTAAGTCCCATAGTTTGAGCAGCGGTTTTGCCTCTGATGTTGCTCAATTGAACACGCCCATTGCAGCAACATCAACGCCAACAACAGCAACAGCTACAGTTATAACTGGCAGTGGAGTCACATCAGCCCATCCAAAGAAGGGTGAAGGCAATTTGGAACGTTTAAGAGATCGTTATCATTTGCTCTATTTAAAGGCCTTTGAGCTACAACTCTGCCTGGACAATTTACTGCGCAAACGCAGCTCAACAGCGGTAAGTTCAAATTTTATTCAATTATTAAACAGTTGTCGGTTTCTACTCTTAAGATGTGAGTTTTTCGAAAGCGAGGGTGTACAACGCTAGAACCTAAAAGAGGGAAACGTTTTGATAATCCCTTTATTAACTTTTTAATGCAAATCGTTACAACTTTATTTAAACTCATAAAGGAAAACCCATTTACCCGAACATTTCCTGTTTGTACTATTTTTTACTATATTTTGAGATCCAAAATGACCTTGTGCCTTGTCAACTTGAACTTTAAGCAACACCAAAAATAAATCTCAAAACATGCGTCTTTTGAGGGTTGTTCATTTGTCGTCTGTCGCATGTCGACAAATCACTTTGAATTAGCTTTCTATTTACGAAGTCTGAAAGAAAAAAAACTTAAAAATACGTTGAATTCTTGGAAAAAAGGAAAATGCAATTACTTTGAAGATGCCACCGTTTGTATTGGCGCCGCTTTCCTTTGCCACTCTATGCCTTTTTGTTTTTTGTTTAGTGTCCGCCTCTTTGCCAATTGTGGTCATTTCTAATTACAAAAGTGTCTCTGTTCACTGATTTAATTAATTCATTGGGTGAAAATGCCAACAACAAGCGGCCGCAAATGCCACAAATGTAATCATACTGGCTTGGCCAACAGACAATCAACAGGCAGCAAAAGAGCTGACCAACTAACTGATGATGGCACCCATTGGCAGCAGCTCCACCTCGTCCAACATAAAGACAATAAACGTTTTAGAAATAATAATGAAAAATTTCACTTGTGGCAATTAGTTTTGTGATTGTCGGTTCTTTTCGTTAAGAGTAAAGAAAAGTGAGAATAATAATAATTGAAAAATAAAAATTGTTCGTTCGAAAAATAGTTTCACATTAAAATATTTATGCATTAAAATGCTCATCAAAATAGTTTTCCAGTGTAAGAGAAAGATCCATTCTGTTTAATCCGTTTAAAAAACTTTCAAGTTAGCTAAAATATTTATTATGCCTATTAAACTTATATATTACCTCAAAGCTCATGTTGAACTATAAATGTTCTATATAAACAATGTCGATTTTATATTTCCTGTAACTTTCAGATAGGTTTTGCTGCTAGTAGTTAACCTCCTGCTAGGAATACAACTTCAATTAAAAAAATAGAACCCCCACTTTCTTGTTTGTTATGATTATAACGAGTTCCTTTCTAGCCTTTCCAATGCACTTTCTTAGTTCTTCCCCCACACACACACACTGTCTTTTTTTTCTTCTCTTTCTTCTGTCTTGAACTCTTTTTCTTAACATCCCACTCACTTGTCAGCTGTTAGTGAAAGTCTTGCCTATAATCACATTGACCCAGTTTCTCCTCTCAGCTCAGAGCTAAGCCCATGCTCTGATTTTAACGTTAAACGTTTCCTGGCCAAAAAGTTCTAAAGCACTTCAGGCAGCAGGCAGGCAACAGTAGTTAACCATATAATATAATTGCAAAACGGTAACAACATTTTAATTGTGTATAATTTAGTAGCAGGCGTAGAATCATCGATGGCTTCTTTATAGTTGCTCTCTGACAGATGTCGTAATTCATGCAAGGCACGCACTCACGCCCCCCTATTACACTCTGCCCTCCTCTGAACGAAACAAACATAAAACTGGGAAGCTGCCCTGCTCTATGCTCCCTGCTCCCTGACTGACAAGCCTGCGGCTCTGGAACAGTTCATGATGCCAGCTTTAAACCGCTTCATTTAACTGTGGTGGAAGTTTCTCCTACAAAGTTTGCTTGCAATTGCTTCTGGCCTGGTCGCTTGCCGCCGCCTGGTTTTATCGTCGTTAGTCAAAGTGAAGAAACAATTTCATTTTCCAGCATTTTCGTTCGCTTTGCTCTCTGATGCAACAATTTGCATTTGTGGATTGTGCCTCGAAGCTGGTGCAGCCAACTTCCACTCTCTTCTACGACCCCCTCACGTTTCATGCCATGTGCCATGACCAATTGCCGCCTTTTGCATGTGGACACGATTGTTGCCTTATAGTAATTTGCAACACTTTCCTGTGTTGTTTTGTTTGTGGTGCCGATCGAAGCATTTTACTCTTGCTCCACATTTGGTTGGGATAATTTACGAGTAATAGATACCCCAATTCCATATATTCCATATTACAGATTGTTGCAAAAACATTTCTGACATTTAATAGAATAAAAATTCCCATGGAATAAATATTAGTATTGACTGCATTAACTATAAACTTTCCACAAAACAACAACAAAGATTTTTAATGGTTTTGAAAAGTTTTTCTTTTTTTGCCAACACTTTTTATGTTCATACCTAATTGTCAAATGTCAAATGTTGCTCATTAATTAGGTTCGCAAGCATTTTATTTATTAGCCCCATAAACCTAGCCTAAAATGAACATTAAGTAGCTGCCAAACGTTGCACCGAAATATGCTTCCAATATAAAATCTAAATTACACACTCGGGGGCCGTCAAAGCTTTTGCTGTTGTTGTTGTTGGCAAGTAAAAGTGAAATTTATGGCGACCCATTGCTGCCGCTGCTGCTGCTGCAACAAACTTGGCCCAGAGGTCGCCAAAAGTCGCCTCCAACTTCGAACTTCTGCAGCTGTTACTCCTCCAATGGAAAGCGGCAGAAAGCAAAAGCGTCAGATGTTGTTAAAGAAAAAAAAAGAAGAAGAGAAGCAAAACATAAAAAAAAATACAACAAATGAAAATAAACCAAATCAAATTTACAACGTGCCCAGCGACTACTCATAAAAATGCATTTTATTTCTTACTGCCAACTCCAATAACACTATATATCTTTCGCTCCATCTATCTCTCTCTCTCTCTCTCTCTGTTTCCCTTCCGCTCACGTTCGAAACCACATTCGATAAACAAATGCAGTTTGCAATCGAAATTACATTGATTACACTTGATTATAATATTTGGCTTTGTGGCTAGTTTGTTGAGCTTCATCTCGGTGCAGGCAGGCAGGCAACATCTTGTTTATTCTTGGAAAAAAAATTTAATATAAGCATAATATTTGTTTGGCTTTTTACCCTTCATAATTGAGGTGCATTGGCCCTTTTGTTCGATTGATTTGTCTGTCGGACAGTTGAAGGCCAATCGCAGGGAGTGGAGTAAAACTTAGCGAAAGTGTTGCAAGACATATTTCACATCTGGCGGCAACATTTGTTTGGTATCCAAAGCTAAAAGGGATGTTTTGGAATTTGCTGACAGAAGAGTTAACATTGTTTTTCTAGTAAATATTATTGGTGTTTTATATTTTTCTACAAAAGAATCTCAATACCTTTTGCTTGTATTTTGAAGTTTTCTGAAGTCTTCTAGCCTTGACCAAAACCTACTTTTGATCTTAACACGAGTGACAAGTTAATAATGCATAATTTCAATTAAATGCCCACAAAATTTGTGAAGACAAAGTTTGATTAACCTTGAGGCAATCATAACTACTATTTTACAACTTCATCAAAGAAACTTAAGAAACAACTCAACGAAGCAAATTGGTTTTCCTGTCGTTTACAAATCGAGCAGTCAATTAATGTCGATCAATTTATGAACTTAATTGGCCCAACTCATCAAATATCATTTAAATGTTGCGGCACATCAATCAACAACAATAGCGAAACATTAATCAATCGACAAACGAATTGGGAAAAAGGCGGCAGCAGCTACCAGAAAAACATGCCAAAAATACCAAATGCAAATTATAAACTATTGCATATTTTGTATTTGTATATTTCGTTCATAAATCAAACAGCTGAAGCCGAAAAGGCATGAAAATGAACAAATGCGCTTTGAATAATAATTGACAGGGGGACGGAATATCAAGTTTGTTGTTGGTGTTCGTGTTGTGTGAATTCGGAACTTGCATTTTGCATGTTATTGCCTCGTCTACAATGACAGTTACAAATTGTGACTATTTAATTTGAGTGAGGCGTGTTTGGTTTTTTTATGTTGCTGCCCCGGAAGATGCAAGTGCAAGTGCTGGCAAATTAAATCACAATAATTATGTAAATTTTGTATGTTTTTTTTGGGGCGTGCCCACCCACAACAGCAATGCGGAAGTGCAAGTTGCATGCCACAAAAACACTCACACACACACGTGCAGCTTAAACAATGGCCAAGTAAAGCTCAAATGTTGTTTTCACTTGCAAGGCCGTTCGAAAACAGAGAGAGAGAGAAAAAAACATTAAAACGGCAGCTGGCCAAAGTAATTACCGCCTCTCGATCGGTCTCACTTTCGGCTCAACGGCCACAAGTAGTACAATAATTAGCCGCTGGCCAAGCAACAACAACACAGCAACAACAACAATTACCCAAAATGGCTCATGTAATTGGAAGCCTGGTCGAGAAAACGGTCCTCGTGCGGTTTTTAGCAGGCAAATTGGGTGGGTTTTGTGAGAAATTGTTTTATAATGTGGCCACATCCCCACAACAACACCACACAACAAAACAGAAACCACAGCAACCACCAGGCATCCAACAACAACAAAAGCTGCTGGCGCTGCTGCAACCGTTAGTTGATCTACTTTTAGTGGCACTTAATGTTGCACACACACACAGCTTGAAGTTTTGAGCTGTTGCTGCAATAGCTGTTGAGAGGGAGTGTTGCTGTCTCTTGGCTTATTTTCAATTACCCAGTTAATGTGGGCTTCAGTATGCCATTTATGGTTCATTATATTTCGAACACAATTGCCCAACTTCAAGAGAGAGAGAGATATTATTGACTGATTGTACTCTGACCAAAGAGCTCAGAAACAGGTTGTTTAAAATTATGATAAATCTGCATAGAAAGTGGGGGGAAAGACTAAAAGGATGAAAAAATTATATATTAGTATAAATTAGTTGTAATAATGACTTGTTGAAAGCCAAAAGCTTGAGATAGGTAACTGAATATGTTTAAATCTTATAATCGAAAATGATTTGAATAACAATTTTCCATAATTATCGTGTCAACTCTTCTCATCTTATAATGATGTTCAATTTAAAATTGCGGAAGCTGGTTTAAATTCATTATTCAGATTGTTAAGCAATCATTGGCTGGGCTTTGGCATAGTTATTACATTGTTGGGGTATTCCCAGACCGAGAAAGTTTCTTGCTATCAAATACTTTTCAGTTTTTTAATTTACTTTTACAATTTCAAATTCAGTTTCTGTGCCACAAATGATTAATTGCAAAAACAAACAAACGGGGAATTCATTTTTATTCTCCCCACATGCAAACTACTAGCGGATGGAATGCCATAAAGAAAAATTCAGTCCAGAATAATCACCCAACACACAAGTAAAAGTAGCAGCAACAGCAACATGGTCAAATTGCTTCATTGTGGCAGCAGCTGGTAAACAGACGACTTCCAATTCCTATAATCAAACAACGGAAAGACAAAGAAATCAAGAAAGAAAGAAAGAAAGACGAGCACAAGTCCAAACGAGATGTAAGCCACAATATAATCTATGGGAAATTACAAATCAAAAGAAGCAAAAGATGTTGCAGCCAAATGTAAACAACAGCAACATGGCAATGGAAGCTCCAACAACAACAACAATAGCAACATGTTGCCTTTGCTGTGTTTGGTGTTGTCAACGTGCCTCATGTGGCGCAGACTAAAAGCTACACATAAATCAGTGTGGGCTAACAGTGTTGCACAAGAAACTACGAAAGAGAAACAAAAAAGCATCTTCGATTGTAACAAATGTAGAGAAATATAAGTGCTTTAGTCATGGCATTTTAAGTTGAGAAATATCATCAAAGGTTCGATTCACAAAGGTATCTGATCTTGAAGTGCCTTAGTTTGACTGTTTAGGCCCTTTTTCTGCCGATTTCCGACAAGAGCATTCAGTATTCGTTACTAGCAAAAACATATTTCAATTCTTTCATACTATATTTTATGCAATATTTTTTTGCAAATGATATTTTCCTAACAGCATTTGTGGCATATTGACATTTGCCAAATGTCAAAAAGCGGCCTTTGTTTGCATTGTTCTGTCTATCTTTTTTTGCTGCTTGTCTGTCTATCTATTTAACTGTTTTATTGGCTTCAATTGTCACAAACTGCAGCATAAAAAATACACTGCAATTGCCATTAATCATAAAAAAGGTACTCCAAGCAACACCTTAAATTCAAATGTTGGCAGCTAAGTTTGCCACACACATGACAACAGCTAAACTAGCTAGTGTGGGGGTAGCAACGTGTGCAACACCTACACTCCGCATAGTGTTGCGGCAACATGTTGCACATGTCAACAGTTATTAGGGTCATTCCATAAAGACTTGGCTCAAGAATTTCTGCAAGCTAAAATGCTAAAAATGTGCTAAAATATTGCTGCCATTCTATCAATGTTGCTGGTGTTGTTGTTGTTGCTGCTGGCTGCAACTTAGCTAAATTTAGCGTCTAATGCGATTTGTAATAGTTGCGCTAAATTGTGGACATTGCAAACGTTGCTGTTGTCGCTGTTGCTGCTGTACCAGGAAATGTTTTGTGCAGCAACAACAACAGCAACAATGAAAGTAATAATATTGTTGCTGTTGTGAAGCGGGTGCTGCTGTTGTCATTTTGCAGACATTGTCGAGAGTTTAGTGTGTGTGTGGGGCGGGTGTTGGGGGATGTAGAAGAAGAAAGCTTTGCATGTCGCTCCGTTGTTGTTGCTGTTGTTTGTGTGTTTTTTACTTTTCCATATGACTTGGAAGTTTTCGTGTTGCTGCTGGTTTTGTTGTCAACGCGTTTTGCCAATGCAATTGCAATTGTTGTTGCTTGTGTGTCTGCAATTCTGTCGCGCCATAGCAAAAATAAATGTTTGCATAGAGTTGTTGTTGTTGCAATTGGCGCTCCAAAACGAATTTAAATTCCATGCAAGTCTGCGTAATAAGTTAATTGTTGAGTCGAAATCATGACTAATATTTTAACATGTTAAAGCAAACCAAGACATTAAACTCTTTGTGTGATTGGTTTAACAAAACATTAAGCTGAAATTCAAAGATTAAATGCAGTTTATTATGCATTTGACACAAGCATTAACAGCATTACAATTTTATTATAGCCGGATTGAATTTATTGCTCATTGTTACAATAATAATGCCTTGAACTTTTTATATCGCTTGTGAAATCGATTTAATGCTTGAGGTAAAAGAAAAAAAATGTATATTCAAATGTTAGATATTAATCGCCGTCATATATATCTGTCATTTACTTATTCTTCACAGTTCGCATAAGGAAACCAACACAAACCTTCTTAAATAGTTCGTATAACTTCATTCATATCACTTGACCAACTTGTCATGCCTATAATTTACATTTGTTTGCTTGAAAATTTATATTTTTATCGAGTAGAAATCATTTTCAGTTGCAGCTCACGTTTTTATTGCACGATAATTAAACGCCCGCAAACGTCGACGTTAAAGGTGTTTTGTTGTACCCCTTCTCCACCCACCTCCAATTCCACCACCAGTGATGACATGAAAGCATTTAGTGATAACTAAATGTTGCCGTGTGAGAAATTCATAATTTTCAAACGGAAAACGAGAGAGAAAATACAAACGGTAGCTGAAAGCAAACAAACAACATTTTCCCACAAGAAGTAAAAATGAAAATGGAAAAAACCTCTAGAAGACTTATCGAGTAATCGGCTTTTGGAGTACTCGGCAACTGTTTTGGAGTTGTTTATCGTGCGAGTTGAAAATAAAGTTCTTTAGAAAATGATCAAATGACATGAGAATTGTGACAGAGTGTAAGATTGCGTGTTGTTGTTGCAACCGTTGCTGTTGTTGTTGTTGTGTACGTGGCAGATGGCTATCACGAGCCCTAGAGCAAACCCTAATGATAGTTTAAAGCATAGCTGGCACAAGCTCCAAGTTGGTTGCCAGCAAATGAGGTGCTAAGCTGCCAACACGACAACGTCACGTGTCCAGGCAGTGCAGCATTGTGGCACGCCCTCTTGCCCCCACTACTCAAACGCCTCCTGTTTGGGAGGCAGTTCGCGTGAAGTGCGTTGCGATAAACTTGAACTTAATTTCCAACTAAAAAGGGAAAAAGACCAGGCAACAAAGGCAAGAAAACCGACAACAGTTGCTGCCTTTTTGCCAGCTTCTCTTGCTGCAAGTTCTTTTATGTTTTTTACATTTTCGAAGGCGTTGCCCGCTTTTGATGGGATCTGACTCTGGTCTCGGGTCTGCGCTCTCGGGCCAGGCAAATGCATTTTGCATAATAAGTTCATAAATTGTCAGAAACTGTGGGCAGCCTCTAAGAGGGACCGCGAGAGAGGGAGAGAGAGTGAAGCAAACGAGATGTTTAACTGTGGAGTTGAAAAGGTTTAACATCTTTAGCAGTTTGTCTCTTACTTTTTATTGACTTATTTCTACAAACTAGTTGAGTTATCTTTTAATACAAAATGCGGGTGTTAACTAAACGTTAATTTCTGTAGAAAGTTGAAAATTAGATTTTGTTTACCGTTTAAATGGAGTTGTAGAGTCCATCTGAAAACAATTAACAATTGCCCATTTTACATACTTTACGATCTGTTTATTTGGCCCAGTTTCACCTGCTGTGTTTTCAAAGAGAAAAAACCTGTGAATGATGTTTTGTTAATCTTTATCTATAAACAAACTAATCAAAAGGCGTCTCAAAGAAGTCTGTCCATAAATTATGTTCGAAAGCATTTAAATGCTAGTCAATTTTATGTTCTTGCTGCTGACCTTCAGAAGGCCTCGTTAGAATGGAATTTGTTTTTTGTTCTGCCTACAAGATTACGCAAACCCATTAAAAGTTAATGAAAAATTCTTGTTAACATGTGGAAGTAGTATTTTTGTAATGCTTGAGTTAATAATGAAAAAGTTTCTTAATTTTGTATAAATGAAATTGCCATAAGCAAGGTCATCCGAGTTTAATTTAATTCCAACTACATAAATGCTTTCCCAAAAGAAACAACAAATTGTTCGCACTTGTGTAGCTTTTTTTCAAGTGGAACGCCCCCGCCTTGAGATGAGTACGCTTTTCCTCCTCCTCTGCCTGCTTCTTCACCACCCACTGCCATTCACACACAAATTTTGAATTTTCTTACATTTGTTTGAGAGAGAGAGAGGAGTTTATCTGTCATCTGTCTGGGCAACAACTGTTTGTGTCTGACTCTGTCTGTATTTTGTTTTATTTCGTTTGTCTACTATGTTTGTCCAGCTCTCTTTCGGGCAATGGTGTGGTGTCTGCAATTGAAAGCAATTATAACATATGTGAAGAAGGAAGCTCGTGTTGTGTGTTGGTTCAAGCGCGATGGTTACGTGATGCGAAAAGTCATTTCTTTATTTTTGTGGAGTGTGGAAATGTGTGAACAATATTTGTGTTTTGGGTGAAATTGCGACTGACCAACGAAATGAACGAAGTGAGTTGAGCAACATTTATGCTTTCCTCAGATCCAAATCAAATTGGCCAATTAAATTAAAACGAAATTTCATATTGCCAGCACAGTAATAACTGGCAGACTTTAATTGATGACTTGCAAAGCGGCTGAAACGTTTCGAGAGACTTTGGAAATAATAACATAAAATTTACCTTAAACTACGAGAAATAGCAAAAGATACATTTACAAAAGTAGTTTAGTCCGCTTTAAATCAATTAAATATTTATACTCATTTTCCTCATTTCTTTGTCTATATTTTAGAACGGCTTGGATGACGACGACGACACCGAAGACGATTCATTTGGATACGAGGGCGAAGGTGATGAAGAAGTCGATGACGGCGACGCTGCCACCGAAGACGATCTAAACGAAGTTGTATCCGATTTGGATCTAGAGTGCGAGAGTCGCAATTCAACGGAGCTCTTGTTGCAACGCTGTCAACTTGCCTCCACTGAGATTGTCTCCGCCAACGTTGCTGCCGAGGATCAGTCACGCGATTGTATCGCAACCCAAAAGGTAAACTTCACAAAAACACATTTGCATATATGCCAAATTTGTGCAAAGTTTTTCGTTGATGTTCGTTCTACGTCTTGTTGTTGTATGTAGTTTCTTGCTAGTTAACATTATTATGCATGCCTTCTACAGTTATGTCAACTTTTTTGGACAAAAAAAAACGCCCCTTTCCTGTATCTTGAAAACCAAAATTTTAACGAAAGTGTATCATTGACATAAAGTAACCCAACGTCGAAAAAGTTAATAAAGATGAAAGCTTACTTTGGATTATCGCGCAAAGAATCCTCAAGCCCTAAATTTATTCCAATGCGATGCCTTCTCCCATTTCGATATTCGACCAAGTTGGCAGCACTGCAGCAGCATGTAAATTGAATGTTTTTTGTCTGTATGTGTGCGTGTGTGAATCCTGTTGAACTTTAACCATTGCCTGCCCACTGCCTATGCCTAACCATTTTGTTGTTTCACACACACACAAACACACACTTACACACTCTCTCAGCCTGGCGACGAGGCTGACGAGGAGCCAGAAGAAGAAGACGACGACGAGGCAGACGTTGTTGACTTTGTGATTGCCAAACGGCCCTGGCGACCATCCAAACCATCCAATAGCAATTGTGTTGGTGCAGCAGCAACACTTACCGATTTTGAGGCAGACTCGGAGAGCAGCGATCTGGAGCAGGTGCAACAATTGAGACGAGGTGGCATTGGAGGAGGTTGTGGCATTATTTGTGCCAATCAGCGACGTAGTGGATTCCCTATAAATATAACAGTGGCGGGAGGTCATGTGGTAGATATGTCACAACAACACGCAGCCAGCAGCGGCAGCAGCACCTCGGCCCCAAACCTAACAAATCTGTCACTTTTGCAAACGCGCATCAATAAGATGTTGCCGCCACAGTGCCACAATGGCAGTGGCAAGCCAAAAAGTATTGCCGTTGCCGTTATAACACCCAACACGCACAATCACAACAACAATCATCATAATATGCATCACGGTCACGTTAACGGTCACGGTCACGAGTTGAACAAGTCGCCAACGGTGCTGCGAAAAGCGGGATTGGGTCATCGCAGTTACCATCACGACACATCCAAGTTCAATCGGTCCAATCGCAAGTCCAAGAACTGCGCCATTTTCTACTTTAAGCATTTGGACACGGACAATGAGACGAGCGGTGCTGGAACCGATGGCACAGCAGGCGACGGGGATGCCGAAGCCGTTCATCAACGTTCCAGCGAAGTAAGTATTTCAGCCGTTACTCTGTTCCAGCCAGATGGTGTTTGGGTCTTCTTCTTTTTGGCCACAGCCTCATTCGCATACAAAATTCGTTGCGGCTATCGGCCTCGACTTATCGACAATCGATTGTCAGACATTAGCATTGCTAAATTTGCATCAATTTGCATGACTTTAAGCATGTGTTTTTTTTTTACTTTTTTATATTTATATTTATATATATTTATATTTTATTTATCTATACATTCTGTTTTGTATATTTAGTCGTTTTTTAAGCATGCCTAACTATTTCTTAATTAACCTTTGCTGCCCTGCCCGCTCACTAACTGCCAGTCAATCATGTCGCATCATTAATCATTTATCCACTTTCATATTTCTACATTCATAAATAGAGTTTTAAGTTACAAATAAAAAACCCGCGCCTCAGGGTCTTTTACAGTTGCTTGATCCGTGTCGAGTTCTTTAACCCCCGAAAAAAAACATTCTTCCGTATATGATAATGAGGCAATTATATAGTTTGAAGTAATTTCAATCATCCGATTTAACAGTTTGAGTTTGAGATCTTAACGAAAGTAAAAACAACTAAGACTTTTCTTTTCGTTAATTGGTTCAGGACCACACAAGATGATTTTGTTTTTAGTTAAACAATCAACAAATGAGTTAAAAATCTAATTAGGTAAAGTTGTAAGCTGATAAAATATAGATCAATTTGAGGTAAGTCCCTCAAGAAAGCAGAATTTAGAACATTAAAAGAACTCAAGCGCGCTAATACAAGAAAACTGTTATTCTATTCAATGTTGCTTAGAGAAGATGTAAGGTTTTTTCAGTCAAAAGCAATTGAATCAAAATCTCTCTTTAAGCTTTAATAGAGTTTAAAGTTCAATGGAAAATACTTTTTTAAGACAAATAGAAAATAGTAATACTTCTTTTGCTGTCATCTAACCTAGTTGGTATTTAAATAAGACTCGTCTTGGCAGAGAAGACTTACTCACAAAAAATTTAATGACATACTTCAAGCTGCAGCAAAGCCAAACAAACCAAGTTCCCCTTCATTTGAATGACAAGCCAGCTTTGTCTTAGCTGCGCAACTGTTTGCGCCTCTCAGCAAACATCAACTCTGATGCTGTTGTTTCAGCAACCACCTCCAACACCCAATTTGACGAGTGCATTTGGCAGCAAGCATAGAGTCTAAGGTCGCGCTTAAAGACGAAACCAAACGGAACGTCACAGTATTTTTTTTTTTGTATATAAGCACACAAACAAAGTACATACAGAGAAAACGACATACGACAGCACAACTAGCAGCAGGCAGCTACATTTGTTGAGAGGGCGGCACACGGCGGCAACTCCTCCAGCTCCAAGTCGTTGTGAGGGGGGCACAGAGAGTCAGAGTCAGACCGGCATTTGAGACGAGCTCAAAAGATTTTTGCTACTCATGCGCCACAACAGCAGCAGCAGCAGCGACTACAGCAATTTGTACCTACAACTGTTGTTGTTGTTCAATGTTGTTGTGTGTTGTGTATGCTGTTGCTGTGTTGACTACAAGTTACAATTTGCCATTTTGCGCAAGTAACGCTAATTAAACTTCATTTTCTACTACTTCATCTTCATCTAGCAATTGCAGCTTCAAGCTGCAGATACATTTGTATCTTCATTCTCACACTAACGGAGCAAGCAGCCCACACAACAAACAGCTTTTGCTTTTCTTCGCTTGGATTTAAATTTACGATACTAACTTTAGTTCTGCTCCTCCCTCTCCTCTCCCCCTTCTGCTTTAGATACTCAAATCGGCTGATGCCTCGACGGATGACGACGACGAGGGTTGGCTCTACACAGCAACAACAACAGAAACAGCAACTGCAACAGCAGCATCTACAGTCGTCGATGGTCTGCAGTCAACGGCTGTCTCATCGACAACGTCAGGCGCCGCAGCAGCAGCAGGAGCAGGAGTCAGTTCTTCGTCCATACCCTGCGACGACTCCGATAAGGAGAACAAGGAGACGTTGGTCACCACATCGACAACAAACGACAACTACGACAGCAGCAGCGCCTGTTCGTCGTCCAATTCGAACGGGGTACAAACGGAGACCTCGGCAACCTCGAGAGTTACCCAAATCGTTGTTGTCGACAACATGGACACCAGCACCAACCACAACAAAAACAACATCAGCACAAGACACATCATTAGCCACAATTGCTACAATGGCGACAGCAACAACATCAACAGTCAACAGCAACTGAATGCCAACCACAACAATAACAATAATCACAAAAATCAGCAACAGTCGCGCTTTGACTCTAAACATCAACAGCAACAACAATTGAAAATGTTTGCAAATCTAGAGAACGCTGATGAGGCAACTGTTGCTGATAATGCAAATGGAAATGCAAATGCAACACAGGTGAGTTTTAAAGAAGGGAAATATAGTCAAGTGATTTTCTTTGAGAGCTGATGAGCTTAATTGAATGTTTGGAAGTATTTGTAGAGCTTAAAAGGTTTAAAGTCAACTATGAATAATATTTCGGTAGTAGGGAAACCCCTTAAGGCCTTTCAAATATCTTTTCAAGTATCCAAATGTCAACATATAACATGACTTCATCATTACCATATTAAGTGCACAAAGACTTTAATCTATCAGCACTTTAGCTAGACTATTATTTCCTAATAGTATACAGTCCAAGATATATCTAGCTAATAAGCTAAGGAACTCCATAATATAAGCTGAGAACTCAAGTGGTGCTGTTTGGTGCTAGTGTTGTCCTACCATTTATAGACCACAAAACACAAAACGCAAAAAAGTTTCGGCTTAAATACAAATCACCAGACATGCAACAAGCTAACACAAGAGTCCATTTGCAGTGCTGGGCCTGCTGCTTGGACAGGTTCCCACAGTCATGAAGTCTCGCAGTCTTTTGTTAGTCTCTCCTCGAATTCGATTCGATCGCTGAACTGTCTGCCAAGTCTAACTGACTTGTGTCAATAAAGCTGGCTGGCTGCTGCAACTTTGTTTGCCATTAGCCCAATAACAACCAGAAGAAGATGAAGGGGTTAAAAGGAAGAGGAGGTGCGCCTTTTCAATAAATGGCAAACGCCTCTTTATTTCTTAAGTTTGTGCTGCTGTTGTTGTTATTTTCTGCCTTCCACCTGATGATTAAGCAGTTGGGTTAATGAAAGCGAATCATGCACTGAGTTTAACTCACAAAACGACTCCCGTCCCGGCAGCAGCTGCCATTCAAAAATTGGTAACTTGTGCTCCCAACTCTTAACTTGGCTGCCTGCCTGACTGACTGACAGAGCTCTGGTGAGATAGTCCAGGAAAAACTGTCGCTGCCTGGAAATTGAGCAGCGCACGTCAAAAATGGGAAAGTACGAAATTAACTAAAAACGTGTGATTTATTTCTTCATTGCAAAAGCCCCAAAAACAAAATCTACAATTGAAAGGGACAAGACAGAGGCAACAACGAGGACACGTTCGACTTGGCCAAGATTTATGAGGGGGATTGCTTTTAGCCCGGCCCGGCTCGGCCAACATTATAATAAAGTCATGCAGGAAATAATGCTACTCTATACAGCTTAGCTCAGCTACCAGCTGATTGATTATGAGGTTTTTGTTTTTTATGGCATTCGCTTTTCTTTTCTTTCGTTTTTTCTCATTTTAATTAAACTAATTTTTGCTTAACCTCAATTGTTTTCTCATCAACAGCTGCTGTCCCATAACAATCACAACAGCAACAACAACAGCAGATTCTACAGTCGTGCTGACATTTGCAACATTAGTGTCTGGCCCAGTGAAATGATGATGAGCAATGGAAATGGAAATCCAAATGGATATTCTCCTCAACATCATCAGAATGGAAATCGTTTGCCGCCACGTTCACCAGCTAAATCTGCCAAATCGAACAAATCGCAGGCAAGCAGCAGCAATGCAACAATGTCGCCAGCTAAGGTGAGTCTTTACTAGATTGCCACTTCTTTGTACCACTCTTGTTTCTTTCGTGTTAATCTGCGCAAAGGAAGCGGAAACGTTTCCTGCCTTCTAGTCGGCTTTCTCTTGAAAGCAATTGTAATTTGCAAGCTCTGACGCTATTTTGATTTATATTTTGACTAAGTATTCAAACCTAGTAGTTCCATAATTTAGTTTCTCATAGAGCACTGCCCATAACTGCATCGTTTTCCCTTTCATCAGTGCGAAAATAAAACCAAAAGACTCGCAATTTGTCATCATGTGGCAGAGTTAAATTGCAAGGCTTGGACACATTGCGTGTCGCACGTTCACACAACCATGACCATGAGACAGAGCAGCAATGTTAAATCTGCCTGGGCAGCAAAGATCTGTTATACATACATATATACACAAGTATAACGGTACGAATTTTGCCGGCTCCTCTTTGTTGTTGACTTTAAAGCGCTCTCATGGTTTCAGTTACGCTTGAAATGCACACGAGTTGACTTCGTTGCGATCGTTCGATGGATCGATCAATTCAGCTTTAGTTTGTTGGTGGTCCACTCGAGGAATTCAGTGGTACGAACACTGGTACGAGCACTGGTGGTGGTGTGGTGGTGTCTTGGTGCGTATGTTGGAGCGTGCATGAATTCGCCTCAAATTTCTCTAAGCTCTCGTTTTGTGGCTTTAATTTTCGTGTCAATTTGCTGGTAAACAACCAAATATGTCGCCCAAACATGTCCACTGGACAAGTTACCGACGTCTAATGGCCTGTAAACGATCATCTTTGGTAATTTAAGCCAATTTGCTGAAAGTTATTTGTGAAAAACAGCGGGTGGATATCAAAGTGTTGAAAATGAAATTATGATACTTATTTGACTTGTCATAACGGGAGATACTATGTATTGAATTGGCCTAAACGAGCTGTAATTTTACATTAATTGAACTTAGTCAAAAAGCTTTCTAAAAGCACAAAATGTTTTGGACTTTAGTCCTTTCTTCATACTCATATTCATATAAATAGTTTGATAAATTCTCTTATTTCTTACTTAATATTCATTCAAGCCCCTCCTTGCGATTCTCAATGCTTAATAGTAGCTTCAACATTTTGTAAGTTGCATTTGCATTAAGCAAGCCTTGGAGCTGTTGTTTTACTTGTTGGCTGGACATCATCAATGTGTCTGGTTTTGTTATCCAACTCTCACTTTTATTTAACCAGACGATCGTCGCGCGTCGAGCAGTAACATCAGCAACATATTGCATGTTGCGCATGTGTGTGCTCGCTTGCTTGTTTGTTGTTCATGTGCGTCATTTGCATTTGTCGCTGACAACTCGATTGCAACAGCAAAACACAGCACCTTCCTTTTCCTCCTTCTGCAATCTCAATCCCCCCTTTGGCTTGCGCAATCTGCGCACGCAGTTTTCACTGCTGTCATCCACCCTAAGGCAGCTCCCAACTCACCCAAACCCCAACCGAAATTAGTATCCGCTGCACAAATGTTGCATGCGTTGATTTATTGAGAGTGAAATTTGCCAGGCTTTGATTAATATTGACAAATTTCGCAGAGAGAGACAGATTTTGTCGTTGTTTTTGGTTTTTGTGTCGTATATCAATTAAAAACGCCTCCCCGAGATAAGCGACAGACTAAAAAATCAAATCGAGCGTGAAATATAATGATATATAATGTATATATAGCAATCTTATCTTATCGCAAGCCGCAAACTCAAATGTCACATCTAAATAAAATAAGCGCTAAATTGACTTGTTAACAAAATTCAAGCAAAATAAATATATTCGAGAATTAATAGAAAATAAAAAGGCAATCGTTGATCGATTAATGTTCGATGATAAATAAACTGCAAATTCATTTGCCAAGTTTTTTTTGTTTCTTTCCACTTTTTTGCCGGCTATTTATCTTATCGTTTGACTATTATCAAACGCATTTCGGCTTGTCGTATTGATTTGAATTTAGCAAAAAAGTAAACTTTCATCAGTATGTATTGCAAAGTCGCGAGCAGCGGTTATAGCGCTTAGTTACAGTTTACAAAAGATACAGTTACAGTTGCAGATAGATACAAAGATACACATAAAAAACAATCGCGCAACACAATAGAAAGCCAAAGCCACAATTGCTATTGTTATTGTTATTGTTGTTTTTAGTCGTATTTTTGTAAGCGTTTTTCGCTTAATTTGCATTAAGCTCGAAACAACAAATACAAAATGTGTGTAATTAAGTAAGCGGCGCACACACACAGTGCTTGTCAAACTGCGCGCGATTAAATTCGCGAGATTTGCGTGCGTGCCGCAGTGCAATTAAATTTGCTAAAACAACAAAAAATAATACAGAAAAAAAGAGAGTGCGAATAAAACCCGACGATTGTCAAGGCCCCAAAACTAAAATCTAAAAGCTGTCCACAAACATTTCAACAGTTTGTCAGCCACTGTGTGGCATTTAAATGGCGATTAGAGATGGTTGCGTGAGCAGCTAAAGTAAATAATGAAAACAATAGCTGAGGTAAGCTTAAATTTGAATAAAAATTGTTGGGCACTCATTAAAAACTTTGTTTTAAGTAAATATTACAAAAGCCTAAGCTTTGAAGCTAAAAAAAAGGATCCCAGCTATCGTATACGGTGTTACTATCGCATACATAAAACTATCGTACAGTCAGTCGGTTACCCGCTCTAAGAGGCTTGTGGCTTTGATTTCCAGTTTTTCTTAATTGGCCAATGGCTGAACAAAAACAAGCCAAATTCATATAATTGCCTTTAATTATCGCAAACGCCCAATCGCAAAAAGGCTTTTGCAGCTTTTTTGTTGTTGTCGTTGTTTGCTTTGGTTTTCTTTAGTTTTCCAAGACAGACAGCAAAACGCCATGACAAGCGTTGAACATAGAGATTTGAAAATTGTTTCCGTTGTGTGCACGCAGTTTGACAGCCACTGCATGGTGTGTTTATGCACAGGAAACTGTTAATTTAATTAAGCCAAAAGATTAGCAATAAAAGTTAAAGCGTGTTCAACAGACAAACAAACTTTCTGCACAAAGTGTGGAGAAACAAGACTTTATGTAGATTTTGCAAGTTTTTTTCGTTTTTATATTTTTAGATGGTGTTGATTTAAGACCCGTTAAATAAACTTAATAAACAGCTGTCTGACTGACTGACTCACTTTGTGGTTGTTTGAAAAGCCAAAAACAATATAAACATCGTATATAGTATTTTGGAATTGTTCAACAATTGTGCAATACAATTTGCAATTAAACATTTGTTTTTAATGTGCCTTTTTGTCAAAAGGTTAACATGCCAAAGTTGTTTCTCGTTAGCTCAAACATTTTGGAGTGGCAAATGTTTTGTAATAACTACAAAATAACAAAACAATCTAAGCATTATTAACGCTTCGCTGATTTTTTGCTGTATTTGTTAGTCTTTCAAGTTCTAATTCAATGAGCAATCGAGTTAATTATGTGAAATTAACATGGGCTTTTTTTTTGTTGGTGAATCGATTTCCTTATGAGAATTGTATTTTTTTTGGAGGTGAAATAGAATTGCAAAACTTTTTAGTGAGATTTACAAACATAAAAGTTAGGAACTTTATAGGTTATTTGAACACAAATATTTTGGCAAAGGCTTGGATAGTAGAAAAACCCCATTCGACCCACTTGATGGGCGCGTTAAGACATCGCTCAAAAAAACGAAAGATAAGAAAGTAAAAATATTAAAAAGGAAAGGAAATGTAAATAGAACTCATGACAAGTGTAAGGTTGGGTAAATAAAGAGTTGAGTAAGTGTTTGCCAAACGAATGATTAATAATAATGAGTATGAATGGGAGAAACAGAGTCACAGATAAGCTAGAAAACCATGCTCAATTTTCCTATTTCAACGTAACCGTACTGATAACAAAAAAAGAGAAAGAGTGTCAGAAAACCATGTCTAAATGCATTTCCTCTCACGCCTCTCGAATTTTTCACTCAATTGTTCTTCGGATGCGTCACTCTGAAGACGAAGAAGAAGATTGACGCAAGAAAACACTTCAATTCGCCATGCTCATTAATTTTGTTTAACGCTCTTGCACTCATTTTTTGTTGCAGGGCAAGGTCTCGCATGATTCAATCAAGCAGCTTGTGCTCGAAGCTGAGCATTTGGTACGCGACGCTCAGGAGGCCGCATTGAAGACGCCAACGAAGCAGAAACATTCCATCATTAAGATTTCATCGACGGTCAAGAAGCGCGAACTCAACATGTCCGGTCCCATCAAGCAGCGTGTCGAGGTATGTTAAAAACAAAGAAAACTCCCTTTTAAACAACTTACTAATTAATTATGCCCCGCCTTGCAGGAATGGCTAGAGCATCAGCCCTCAACACCACAGCTGCTGACAAGAAGTCACGAGGTGGCCTCAGTTAAGCCCGATGATTGTGAGGCATCTGGCGAGGCATCCGAAACGGATTCCATGCCACAAACGAGCGCTGTTTGCGGTGGCTCGGACTCCTCGGAAGGATTCACAGACTCCATTGCAACCTGCATGCAAACGAGCACCAATTCGTATGGCAATTCAACGGAACGCATTGGTGGCTCCGCCGAACCCATTGGACAACATCCAACTACACCTTTGGGCTACGGCAGCAGCAACCAGAGCTTGAATGTAAAGATTGTGAAGCGTCAACAGACGCGTCGCAAATCGGAGCGTCCTTGGAGCGTTTCCTGTCTGTCCCAGTTGACCACAGATGCGGCCCAGTTGACCACAAACATTGCTGCAGTGGGCCAGAGTTCGCCACCTGGTTTGGCCAGCCATTCTATCAGTGAGAGTGCTTTGGATTCATTGTCGCCCGGACGCCCACGTGCTCGTGCTGCCTCCTCCTCGGGTACTGGCAGCAATGCGGCACGTAAAGCGGACAGCAAGGGTTCACTGCGCCGGAGGAGAGCACGCAAGAAGCGCATGTCTGCCGCGTCTGGTGGCAAGAAGTCCGATTCGGGTTCGGAGACGCATGGCGATCTAACCATGACACTGATGAAGTCCTGTGAATCGATGTCCTCGCAGCAACTGCAGGAGTTTACAAATGCTCTGCTCAGCATACAGAAAGGCGGAGCCAGTCCTAAAGCGGATGATGCCACCGCCAATCCAGATGGAGGTGGCGAATCGGAATCACAGCTAATGGTTCCCAAGTTTCGAGTGGGTTCATTCACTACAGCTGCTCTCATGGCCAGCGAGATACGTTTGGGCGCTCTAGCTGCGCTGTCAAACTACATGAATGAGGATGAGCAGCAAGCAGGTGAGCAGAGGAAGAGGAAGAGTGTGGTTTTACTTGCTTATCTTGACTTGGCATAATGTTATTGAAACGATAAGAGAGTTTATTTTTTTGTTTGTTTTATCAGTAATGATAACATTTAGCCAGTCGTCAGTCAGTCAGTTGTCTTATCTTAATATCATTTGCCTTTGAATTGCTTCAGTTATTCATTTGACTATTTTTGTATCAGCTATAAGAACAAGATGGTAAACATAGCAAACGGTTCGTTTCGTTCGTAGTTAGTCTTAAACAAGATTAAAACCGTTTCAATGTCATTTAATGCCACACATACATCGACTGATCTCTTTGTCTCTGATCTTTTGTGTATATACAAATCTTTCTTCTAACAAGCACTCACGCCCCCCGTACCCAGGCAAAAAGGTACAACAATTTGCACCCCACTCAAATAATTCCTTAAATGCAATCCCCTTATAAAAGCCAAGACAATCTACCATTTACTAAACCTTTACATATTTATTTATATTTGCGCACAGATCTTAAGCACTGAGGATCATCATAGCAGCATTTCAGAGACTGCTTGGGACAACTATCAAGAGAAATACAATTCGGAGAACTATTCGGAGGGCTTTGATTCGGATGCAGCGCGTCGTCTCTTGGAATTTGGCGATGACTATCGGTACTATATACAAAATGCTTGCCAAGTTATATATATATTCATATTTATAAACTTATGTCTGGTTTTCTTTTTTTATAGCAATTTTATTGACTCGCAGTCCGATTGCTGCAGTTCTCTGTCGGCGGCCAACAATTTGGATTCATTCTCGCCACCGCGCATGGATTCGTTGCAAAAGCACGAGATGAAAGCACTGCACATCACACAGGAGACAATCAGCAGCAGCGTGGATCACGCTCGTCGTCAACGTGCCTTGGAATTGCAATACGAGCGACGTCGCAAGACGCTGGAGGTGCGACGTAAATCCTGTCAGGGTGAGTTTTAAAACGAAAACAATCTTCCACGAAGCATCTTACTAATCTATCGCCTCACAGATATGGCTGAGGCCACTGGTTCACAGAAGGAGCTGCAACAGGAACAGCAAACAACTAACATGAATCTATCCTCTTCGGCCACAGCACTTATGACGCCCAAGAATCAAATAGGAGCTCAAATGCCCGTCAAAAATGATTCGGTGGGACGCAAATTGGAATTTGGTGGGGGCATGAGCCACTCTGCTCAATCTCTGCTCCGACGCACCTCGGAGAGCGACACATCGACGCGTCGTCGTCGCACTGTCACAGCCGATGAACGCAGACGTTCGTCGCGCAATCTGGAAAAGTGCATCAAGCTGATACCGGCCACATCGTCGTCTAGCGGCGATGATTCAGAGGATGGTGAGCAAGAGATGCGTTCACTGTTGCAACAGACTCGCGATCGTCTTGAGGATACGCGTGCCCTAAAGATACGCTGTCATCTGCTTAGACCCGAGGATTATGTAAGTGAAAATGAAAGAGAGGGAAGCGAGGGACAAAACCTCCAAATCCTTGAAACATGTCGGTAAACTAATCAGTCTGTTCTCTTTCTCTCCCTCCCGATACAGAACGAAATAATCAATACTTGCCGTGACAATATACGCTGCCTGGAGGCGGTGTTGAGGGGTCCGCCTGGCACGGTGCTATCGACCCATTGCGCCGGCCAGACAAAAGGTGAGTCCTCCTTGCCAGCAGCAACTACAGCCAACACATCAACCGCTTTAACGCCTACGCCCGCAAGCGCTTCCACTGATCCAGCTATTGTTCTGCCTATGCTTGAGTGCAAATGTGCGCCAATAACGCGATTTATTGGACGCATCATCGAATTCGTGTTGGATTTGAGCAATTTGCTGCAGCATTTTGCGCTCTATAGATTTTTGGCGGGAACATTGCGGTCGCTTTATGCGCTTGTTAATCGGCCCATGGGGCGGCTGGAGCGTTTATTTGCCGGCTTTCGAGGGTTGCTCTAAAAGAGCGAGTCAGTCAATTGCCTTAGAACTGTACAGCGTTGCCTTTTTTCGATGCTTAAGAAGCATTTGAACAGAACAAATTTTGTATTATTATTTTTATTTCATTGTATTATTATTTTGTACAAATTATTGTTTTGAAAAATTTTGTTTTTGCATTTGACAAAACGCATTTTGCATCGAATTTACTTACTTACATACGTATTTCTTTTTTTTTTGGCATTTGTTTATAATTATTTTTAAAAGTGAAAAATATTATTGATTTTTTTGCATTTATTACATATTTTTGGCAAATAAAATTGAACGATTTTTATATACAAAAAAAAACACCAACAAAGCATTTAAAATTGTTCTAGTTTAAATATTCTTTTATATTTTTTTTCAAATAATAATATGCTAAAATTATATTAATTGGTGTTTAGTGTTGTCGTTTAGCTAAAATCGTAATTTGTAATTTATTTATATGCTTGTGATTTTGTCAAATGTTTAACCAAAATTAATTTAGAATTTTCCATTATTTATTTATTTAGTTTGATTTAATTTCATTTTGTATTTCTCATAATTACTAATCTTTTTGAACTGTTGCACCTTTTTAACATTACTTAAATATTTATATTATTTGGCTAAATTTTCAATACTATCACAGTTTTGCATTCACTGTGCACTTGCTAAAGTTGTAGTTGCCTGTGTCTTTGCTGCTTACAATCCATCTCAAACTGTAGCAACACGAAATACGCAAAAGAAAATTTATGTGTCTACAATTTATGTTTATATCTACGCATTAGCCAAAGTATCTGCTTTGATCCCTACAACAGCAAATTTTCTTTTGGCAGCTGACGTAATTTGTTTTTGTTTAATACGGAAATATAAACAAAACGATGACGCGTGAAAATTTATTGAAATACCAAGCAGATTATTAACACGCCGGGGCCAAAATAGTTACACTTAAAAGGCGCTAGGTGGCGCAGCTGTGTTAAGCTGTGTTGTGGCTGTCCAACTGTAGCTTAGAGGCTATGTGTGTGTGTGTCACAGGTGTTGGTCTTATTGCTGTAATCGCTATCATTTGTCTGCTTTTGAAAATGACGTCGTTTCTATCGACGCCTGCGCCGATGTTATTGTTTTTTTCAGCAGCTCTCATTCGGCTGCCGAAACTGATGAGCAAACGAAAATACACAAACACTTATACGCTCACACACACACACATTGCGTGCAAAGCCAAGTTCAAAAGTTGACGTTTGCTTGCTTGCGCCGCCGCTCTGCTTGTCTCTTTTTGTTTGCTTCTTCTTTCGCTCTCGCTGTCAGAGTTGCTCTCTTAACCCAAAAGCTGCTGCTGCGCCAAAAACAATTGAAACGGTCGGCGTCGTCGTCGTCGTCGCAGTAGCAGACGTTTGACGTCTCAGTTCATTTTTAGCGTGCGTTCCAAACGGTTCTGCTTCTGTCGTCGTCGTCGTCGCAGTTGTTGTCGTCTTCTGCTTCTTAACTGTTTTAACAACGTGCTTCCTCGCGCGCTTTAAGAGCTCATAACTATTTTATATACATTTTCGTAATCCTTATAAAACTGTGATAGCAACAACAACTTCTACTTAAAACCTCGCTAAGTTCAAGAATTCTAGACATTCGTCACCCATTCATAAAAGTCGCGTGTCTTTTAATACTGTGTATAAGAGTTTAAAATATAAGAGAAAATACTCGAGTGTTGGATTTTCTTATTGTTTACTGTCAAGTTTCCCAAACAATTCGAGGTCATTGCGCAGCGCATGTAAACAAATCAGTGAAAAAAAATCAAACAAATACTCAACTTAAAGTAAACACAATTAAAAATGTTTAAATACGCAAATTGATTAACAAAATTGAATTCAAGTGGCGCTAACTGGCGAGCAGCTAGCAAAGTGGGTCAAAGTGTGCCGCGCTCCGAAGGGTTGTCAGGAGTTGTAGTAAATAAGTGTGAGTGTGAGAAAGAGAAAGAGAGAGAGCAGACGCGACAACAACAATGGGAAAAGTTTGTGTCGCTGTTCAAACGGACATCTCTGGCATGCTCTCATCGGCCAGCTCATCGGCTTCCACGTCGCGCTCTTCATCGGAGCAAGGTAAATACACACACACACATATAGATATACGAATGACACGCAGACGGCGTCTTAACAGTTATGTGCATAGATATGGAGCTTATGCTGGAGTAAAAACAAACAAAAACAAAAGTCACTCGTTGGGAAACTTTAAGCTCTTAATTGGGAAACAGGTGTAAATGAGGTAGAAACACAGAGAAACAGCGATAGAGAAGATCGTAAACAAGATAAGAGGCAAACATACAAATAATATGGCTAATTGGTTACTTTACTCGCTGATGATGAAAATTATATTTTTATTTTCGTGTGTTGTAAACACACAAAAATTATGACAGAGATAAGACAGAGAGAGAGAGAGAGGGAAATAGAGAAAATTAGTTAACATTCAAAATGCATTATTCATAAAACTCAATAGAGGGAGTTGAATAAAACTTGATTTAATTTAGACTTTTCACAGTGTGAATCGATTTGTTGTGGTGAAAAAAACGAGATTTTCTATATACAGTCGAACTTCCATAGTCAAAATCTTCCCATTTCTCCCCTCCAGCACCTTATATATTTCCATATACCCTACCTTTTAAGTGCAACTCAATGCAATACAACCCAAAGCACTTAAGTATTCATAATGCAACTCAATCATAAAAACACTTAAAAGCTAATCAAAAACGATCAAAAGAAAATTATGATCAAAGACCAAATAAGTAATCCATATATCCCTCTCTTTCTCCCAATTATAGAGTACTTGAAAAAGTATCTTAAAAGTTAGTTTGTTGTTGCAATCATTACTTCATACAACATGCCTCAAATGTTGCATCTTAAGATAACTGTTTCTTCGTTTGTGCCACATTTCTTATTATTCTTCGCATTGTGCAGACATTTTGACCGACTTTGCCAGTTGGCCAACAACAAGTACTTGTTGTTGTTGCCACATACTTAGTTGCCAACTAGCATTTGATGCCAAATTGGGTTGGTCGTCGTCTTCTGCTTCTTTGTTTTTCTTAGCTAATTATGCTCGACTCCTCGAGCCATAAAATTGTTGTTGTAGAGTCACAATTGCATTTTACTGCAGGGCTCTTTAACGTTATATGGCAACATTGCTTTATGATCATTGTTTCTCTTTCTCTTTCGCTCTCCCTCTCTTCATCATATGCACTTTGCATTCACGCTCAGGTTGGCAGCAGCACTCATTAACGGTACTCCAGCTGTGCTTTTATGGTCAATTGTTGGCGTTCCGCTTTTGAAGTTTTTACGGGTCTCTCAGAAATATGTTGAACCCCAAACCGGAACTCGGTTCAACCTGGGTCAATAAAAACAACAACAAGAAAACCAGACGTTATACGAATACATATAAGTTAGCAATTAGTAAAACTATGGCGTCATTCTTGCCATCCATTAATTATAGTAGGGGGAAAAAGCAAAAACAACGAAATGTTTATTAATCTTTTATTTTTCTGTGCTGGCCTTATTTGCGGTTGGCCTTGAATTCTGAGTTCCCCAGAATTGTTTAGTTATTGAAAAATGAAATCAAATCATATTGAAAATGAAATTTGTGGCAAATAAAAGGTTTAAAGTTTCAGTTTTGTGGTTTTAGCTATTGTAACCTTCCATACCATTGTGAACTAGTTAACGGTGAAACACACCTTTACAACAAATGCCATAACAGCAATCGCCATAATTATAACATATTACGTTTGTTTTTGTTTTCTTTTATTGGGGCGCGTTTCCCGTTGAACTCCTAAAACAAAACGAAATATTTTCTGCATTCAAGCATAAAAATTATAGTTTTTTAGTGTTGCCAGGTTAATCACTTTTTCACCAATGTTGCCAGTTAAACTTTTTGCTTATCTCATTTTTATTTTCATATTTCATATTATTGTTGAATTTTTGTTATTCTTTTATCGGACTTTTTAACAATATCCAACAGTTTGTTTTTTAAGCTTTTTCTTTGCTAATTGTATTTTATTTGTTGTCATAGTTATTTTTGTTGCTATTCTCTCTCTCTCTCTTTCGCTTGGACACATAATTAGTCAAGATTATTTTTTGGGCAAATATTTAAGTTGCTTATTTTGACTTCTCAAAACCTTTGCCTTTCTCAGTATTGACTTTATACATTTTGTTATAGGCTGGCAACTCTGTTTGTTACCTCATTTATGCCTTTTTAAACTTAGTTACGTTGGCTCCATTACCAAATAAATATGTGTTTTTCTCGGTTTGTTTGTTTTGTTTTTCGCAAAAGGAAAGACAAGAATTTGGTGCCTGGAACTGCCTTCTCTTTATACTAACTGTTGTTTGTAGTATAATACACCCTTTTGTCGCATTCTCATTTTATTATTTATTGCTACTCAACACGCAGGCCAGGCCACAAGCCATTCCTTGAGCCTTGGTAGTTAGTTGCCTTTGCCGCAGGACGTTTTAAGTCAACTTTTTGTTGGCGTAGCCAAGCCTTTTAAAATAATGATAAAGTAAAATGCCATTTTACACTTAATGGATGTAATTCCTTATGTTACTGAGAAACATATAAGTTGCTTTGTGGATATGTTGTATGATTTTTATTGATTTTCCTCGACATTTTTACGATATTATTATAAAATCATAAAAGAAATACGATCAAAAAATATTTATTGTTAGTTACAAAGCCTTTGAGACATTTAAGATAAGAAAATAGTTTTGTAGGTATTTTGATTATTTTTCAAGAAGGCTTAAAGTCTTACTCCTTGACATATTTAATCATTTTAACATACAATTTCGATTAGATTGTTAGCTGCGGCTGTTTTTAGGTAAGATACAATGCAGCGATCCACAATATAGAAGATATGCCATAACATATTTGCATATGGCAAAAGCTTAACAGCTGGAAAAAGAATGCAAATTCTTTTTAAATATAGACCAAACAGCTGCTCGCTATCAATACTATATAGAAAGGCCTTGAGAGAGAGAGGAAATTTCATGAAGCTTATTTGTTGCTCAATTTGATTCTTTGCCAATTGCAATTTACTTATTGTGATCTATAGAAATGCATATAAATATGTTGTGTTGTTCAACAAATTTGCTTAAAATGCGAATTTTCATTTAGCTTTTTCTTTTTGTGTTTGCCAAGTTGTGAAGCGAACGTCAATGCCCTTTGGGCCATTGCCATTAAACAGCTGTATTTTGCATTTAATTGTTATTTGTATTTGTATTAGCATTTTTAAAGATGATTTGCTCGTTTTGTTGCTTACAGTTTCACTTGGCAAGTCAGCAAAATGAAATGCACAGAGAAAACAGCAAGAGGTTTAAGTTAGTTGGCAACTTGAAGCTGGCTTACTGGCTAATAAACATAAAAGTTAAATGCGGGAAGTGTTTTCACAATTAGAATTCAATTATATAGTAAGTATATATGGTAGTTAGCAATCTCGGTGGTTGCCCATTAATATACTAATTGTTGATTAAAGTGAAAGTCGCAAAGTGGCAATTTTCAATTTTCCAGCTAAATTGCTAATCAATTTTATGTGCAGAGCGCCGAGTCTTTAGCTCTGCTAAAGTCTTATCCGCGGCGACAGCGAGAGATTATTTGGCGACTATGATGATGAAGGAGCGTTTTCACTTGCCACCGTTGCCGCCGCCCCTTTAGCAGCTTTTAAGTGTGCAAAATCACAGCAACTAAGTTTGATGACTGATAATGGCAAACCAAACCCGAACCTGACCAGATCTCTTGAATTGTGCAATCATTGAAAAGATTACGAGTTTTTTTTTAACTTGTGGAAAGTGCGTAGAGATTATGACCACGATTTCCACCACCAAAACTGGCTAGCAGTAGATAACTATAACTAGTTAGATTTTTCCAAAAGGAAGTTTTTTCTTTTTCATTATGCATCAACGGATGTAGCAGCTGCCCCGCCTCGCTCGCTCTCCCAACACTCTTTCAGTTTGTTGCTCGATGATTTTTGTTGCGCTCGAGTTGCTGTCGCAGCGGCTGTTGTTGTGGGTTTGGCACGCTGCTGCATAACGCCTCTCAAGCAACAAGTTCAGTCAACCAGTTTCGCTTTGACTGCCAACACGTTCGGTCCTCATCCTCTGTTTCGAGGTTTCGTTTAATTCGTGTGTATATTGCGTATAGTTCGTGATCTGTTTGCCAAAACGTTGACAATTGCAGCCAAGTGCGTTTCTCATCCTCAAATCGAAGGCTTTTTGGGTGAAAGTAATTGCGTCGACGCATTTACAATTCAATTAACCCAACTTAAGTTAGTTGTGCTAAAAGCCTTGCTTTGATCAGTTGCATTTATCAATTTGAGTTAAATATTTCTGGTAAGCAACAAGTTGCAGCTGCTTTAAAAGTGATTCATATTTTGTAAAGAAAAGTTTTATTGTTGCACAAAGCAAGTCCGCCCAGTTGGGTTTCTTGTGTCAAGTTTAAGAACAGCCCACCAGCTTATTGTGATTAAAGCAAGCCAGCAATGTGACCAAAGTATACCCTGTAAACATTGTGAATGCATAAACTTGAAAATAACTTCATTAAGCTTAGCCGTGGGTCACTCTATAATAATACGTTTACTCAATATTATTTATTATCATTTATTTCTCTAACCCTAAGTTGTTTTACTAACTGTCGAACCTTAACCTGTTCTTTTACCTACTTTCTTCACTCACTAACAAATTACAGAGCATTATAGCTTCTACATAAGTTCTTTAATGCGTCGCAGACTGCATTAAATGCACATTTTTTTGTTGAAATTGATAAACGGCTCGGCTCCCACATGTTCCCTCAGCTCATATAACAAACACGCACACTGAAAAAAAAAAAACATTTATATATTTAACAAGTTGTTCCACTCGAGCGTTTAGTGGAAAAGTTTTTGTTTATAGTTTGGTTTTTGGTTTTGTAAACAAATAAAAGAGTTTCACCTTGCGGTTAAACTCGCTTTCAGCGATTAGAAAAAAAGGGAAAGGTATATTACATTACCCATTTCAAAGGGCGACTGTCCAATTCGAAGCTAATGCCAAGCAGAATCCTAATCCGCTGGATCCACAAACTTGGGCTTGATAATTGCCCAAGCTTTCAAGCTTTCTCTCGTCAAATTTAATGCGCGCTATTAACTCGAAAATTGTTGTTTTGTGTTTTGCAGATCTATTGGCCGCATGGGAGGATTTGCTTAACTGGAGCGAGAATGCAGCAAGTGCACGCAAGCTGCAGCAGGAGATGAGTGCATTGAAGCACAGTCTGCGCCGACTGGGCGATAAATCAACACCTGAACTACTGCTAGACACAGAGCCAGCCATACAAATAGCCGTTGAGTCTTTGAAGGTAATGATTTTGAATGTTATTATTTATGCCACCGAACAACACTAAACAAACTTTTTCGATTCGAGCAGCAAGAGCAACTCCAATTGGGCAGCTATCGCACTAATATGCTACGTTTGAATGCCTCTGTGCACAGTTGGTTGACGCGTCAGGAGCGACGTCTGCAACAGGAACTGGATCAGCAGCAACAACTCGAGTCCGAACAATTAAAGATAACGCAACAGGAGCTGCTGATGCGGGCGGAAGAACAGCAACAGCAACAGCTAACGGGTGTGGCAATCACTGTTACAGACAGCAATGGCAACCAGGTAGTGGAAGCCTCTACAGGTACCTGCGATGTGAATAGCCTGCTCAGTGCTGAGCAAGAGTTCCACAGGCATTTGAAGGATGAAGTCAGCGATATGTACAGCGCTTGGGATGTGGCAGATGCCAGGTGAGTTTACACTTGAATAACTTTCTTCAAGTTTCATTACTAAACAAAGCTTTCTTTGCAACAGAATCAACTCGCAATTGGAAATGCTGACAAACTCATTGATTGCCTGGCGCCAGCTGGAATGTGGTTTGAGCGAGTTTCAGTTGGCACTTGGCCAAGATCGTGGCACACTCAAGGGTTTGGAAGGTGCCTTGGACAAGGGACAGGCAACACCAGTTGAGCTGGCACAGAATGTCAAATTGGTGGCCAAGTTGCTGTCCGAGAAGGTCAACGTTAGCCACGAGCAATTGCTAGCTGTACAACAGCATCTGGATCCCAATCAAATTTATCACATTGCCAAGTTTACGGCTTCAAATGGTTCGCTGTCCGACTCGGGCATCTCTGATGGTGGTGCCACCTCCGATGGTGGTCTGTCTGAGCGAGAGCGCCGCCTGGGTGTCCTGCGTCGTCTGGCCAAGCAGTTGGAGTTGGCTCTGGCGCCTGGCAGTGCCGCCATGCGTTCAATTGCAGAGCGCATGGAAAGCGCCGAATTGGAATTGAAGCAGTTGCAGAATACTTGCCGAGATTTAATTGTACGCACGGCTGCATCGCATCAACAAATGCAGCAGCAGCAGCAAAAGGAGGAGAAGGATAAGGAGCAGCAGCTGGCCAATGGACATGTAAAGCAAGCAACTCATTCGCCCAGCAAACGTCGAAACGCGCGCAAAACGCGTCAACAGCAGGAGAAACAAAAACAATTGCTGCCGGAAGACCAGCAACAGTTGGTGGTGGAGCAATTTCAACGCATTGTTGCCGCAGGCGCTGCTGCTGGCGATGAACCACCAGAGGATCCAGCCGGCACGGTGGGTGCACTAGATAGCTCCGATGATGACGAGGATGAGAATGCATCCAAGTCAAAGAATCGCGGCTGGGCTTGGAGAATTGCGCGTGCGGCAGTTCCAATGCAATTGGCCCTCTTTACCTTTTTCTGTGCGGCATGCATGATGCAGCCCAATTGCTGTGACAATCTGAACAATCTGTCCATGAGTTTTACGCCTCAGTTACGGTATATACGTGGACCGCCTCCGATTTGAGCGGCACGACAGCGGCGCGTTTTGTAAACGATCTAACCGAATCGCTAGCAAAACGCGCGCGTTTTTAAGTAGGCATCAAATAATTTACGAGTATCGTTAAGTAATCTAACTGCCAGTTAGATTCGAGCGGGCAACAAACAGCCTGCAGCCTGCAGCCTGTCGAGGCGACATCAGCGCGGCTTGCACGCGTCTTGCGCGCGTTTCGTGCAACGCGTTTTGCGTTTTTTGCGCGTTAGCTGAAGAATGTTTTTTTTGTCTTTTTTTATAAAACGGAATCACTTAGTTTTCTATGTTTAAAGAGTGCAGCAAAAATAATGGAATATGCAACGCAAGGTTATAATTATTCTTAAGAAATACTTTAGATTTTGATTTGATTGATGATGATTTGTCTTAAGAGTTTAGTTGCGATTCTTCAAAACATTTATTTTAACTGAGAAACGTTTAAAATTAAGTGCAAAAAACACAAGTTTAAGCTCAACTTTAGCAAGTAGAGAGAGGAAGAGTGAGAAAGAAAGCGGCAATGATCTTACAATCTAAAAAACATGGCAAAAATCTTCGTAATGTACTTAGAAGGATATTGGCAAATGGTAAACACGCCTCCGCCCCCGCCGCTGCCTATCTACCCGCCCACATATCGAGCGTCGCATGTCAAACTCCAGTTACTAGAATATATACAAAAATGTACTTCGTTGGATTTTTTTTGTTTGTGCATCTTTTCTGTTTAAAAAACACGTAAAGTGCCTACAAGACCCAAGAAAATGGGCGAAATCTAAGAGAAAGTGAAAGAAGGGGTGAAGAATGCATATCGAGCATGGCTAAAAAGCAAATTGTTGCTAAGCCAATCCTATATAGGCGGCCCCGGCCCAAATGCAACAAAAATATATATTGTTGGGCTACAACGAGTTGAGAATCAGAGTTTCTATATTTTTATACGCAATGCAAATTTATATATGTACTAGAGAACGAGGCATTGGAAACATTTTTTGTCCACCTGAAAGCTCTATTTAATCAGTTTTATGTCTATTATATTAATAGGATAAAATCTAAAGTTTACACAAAAAATAAAACAGAACAGATATCATTTAATGTGTGTCTAGAATGTAGAACTTCTTATTTGGCAAAAAGCAATTAAATTCTAATTTACTTGTAAGTTTCGTATATCTTGTGAGTTTTTCAAATATAAAATGCAAAAAAAAATACAAAAAAAAAAATCTATATGAAAAACATAAAAAAAAAAAAATAAAAAAGTATTATAGAAACAAAAATAAAATCATTTGGTATTTGTTAATGCCATTCTTGGTGGAACCGAACGTTATTCAATTCATTCATTCTTGCTCCTTTTTAGTTAAATCCGTGCTCTCGACTTTTGAATCGGATGACAGATCGGCAATAAGTTGCTGATAACCAGCTTCGGGCACCATTGTTCCGACAATTTTCTTATTCTCATCGGTCTTCACACGTATCATTTGAATCTTGCGGCCATCCTTCTCAATAATGAACGCAATGCGATCCCATATGGGCAACATAAGACCCGAAAGCACATGGTAGGTGCGCACGCGGATACCCACAACGCACTTGGCCCCATAGGGACAGCGACGGTTCCAATAGATGTGCGAACACATCCTCAGGCACTGATTATACTGCAAGTCCCAGAATTTCTTCACAGGCCCCGATTCGGCTTTGACGTAGCGAGTGCTAATCGAGCTCAGCGTTTCGGTGCGAACTTGTGGACCCGTATTGGGTCTGTAGATCTTCAAGCTCAGTTTGGTGGGATCTGTCGTTGCCTCTCCTTCCGAATTGACATTTAAGCAAAGTATGGCACAATTGTTATTGTTGCGTTCCTGTTTGAACATGTAGAAGCCTTCGTGCTCCTCACGATCCTCCCTATTGAATCTGCGTCGGAGGGAAGATGAACCAAAATAGTCTTACACTCTGGGAAATATCGGATAGACTTACTTGGCTAGTGCTTGGTCATAGGACATGCCACGTACTACCTGCATTGTGTGAAGCTCCGTGGCAGCTGTTCCCGTGGCATGCTTCCTAATAAAGCGTATTAACTTGATGGCCGTTACATTAGCACCGTGGGCATCCAAGTCTAGAATACCTAAATCAAAATGACCCGTGCGTTTCATTTGAAGGATCAGTGAGTACATCTTGTTAAGAAAGAATTTGAATAGAGCATTCTGCACTTCAACACGACAACCGAGAATGCGATTCAAGAACTTTGGTATATTATAGCTGTCCTTTTCGATAATAAAGACCTGTTGTCCCTTGTTATTTGAGGTCACGCTGAGCATTCCAACGCCGGAGAGCGCTACACAGCAATCGAAGCTAAAGTCGCCCTTATAGGATTCCGGTATGTGAACCTTTTCCAGCGGTTTCTCACCCGTTATCTGCTGCAGGATGTTCTCCAGCGCACAACGTCCAATGTTGTTGTCAATATTGAACTTGGAGAGATCCCGAGCATCCGTAGCACGGCGATCGCCTTGAGTTAGTGCACCCAAACTCTCCAAACGTTTCGCCACCGTTGCCGCAAAGCGACTCTCGCCACCCAGATTCGAGATAAGAAATACATATTCTGGTGCATTGGCTTGATTTGAGCGATGTGTCCGTCCAAATTGCTGGATGGCTCGATCTGCGCTCCATGGCAGTTCCAGGGTGATGTGTAGTCGTCGTCGCTGTCTGGCGAGTCTGCGATCGCTCTGCAGCGAGATGCCACTGGAAGCCGCTTCCGAAATGATAGCCACATGCTTGGTATCCTCCATGAAGCGCTGTTTCTCTATGTAGTTAACCAGATCCATGGAGGTTTCCGCCTCGCCACGCTGCTCATACCGATATCGGTTTTCGTCCGTTCTGATGATTCTACCGCGACGACCTGTCATCTCGGCAACGACATTGGTGCCCAGCTTGGAGATGATCTTGTCTAGCGTATTGGGTGGCATGCGACGTCCCAGATGCTCAATTTTATCCAGCAAGCGTTCTCGCACTGTTATGCAGCGCTCGACATCCTGCTCTGTGATCTTCGCAGGATGCGATTCCCGCATATCGATGTTAAAATTATAATCGTCATTCATAATCTTCGAATTCATATTGATGCACAAGTGCTCCAGGATGCGATCCTGCATTGTGACTTTCTCCGCTGATGGCTAGAAATAATTAACAAGTGATTTGCAAATTGAGTTTTTAATGACTTGCCTTTGTCCATCCTTGGGGGCCGACCGCGACGCTTGCGTCCCGTTTTCAAGCGGTCATCATCGTCTTCGTCGGCGTTCCAGTTGTTAAAGGCCATATCCATATCACTGTCTCCTCCATCCGAGTCCGAGTCATTGTCGGAAAGCTCAGCGATACGAGGGCGTTTTGCAGTATATCTGTGGCGAGACTCTGGCTCAAAGGTGCCCGTGTAGAGTAACTTGTAAAAGGATTCGCGTGTGGGTGCCGGAAAGTACTTCTCCACAAACGATTTGATGATCATCTTCGAGGTGGACACAAAACCGGATAGTTCACCCTGATAGAGCTCAATATGCTCAAGGGTTCTCGACTCTCCCGTTGACTGAAGTCCAATAACAACCGCCTTACCCTGTTTCGCTGCCTCACGTACCATTTTAACGACATGCGGCACCTTGGAAGCAATGCAAAGGTTCTTGAAGAAACGCTGATGAGCAGACCAGAACTGACAGATAATAATCTTTTGCACACGATTCTCGATGCACATTAGACGAAAGGCTTTGATAAACTTTTCGTTGATCTCTGCCCATAGTTCTGCTGAGTGATTGTAGAGCTTGTGGAATTCACGAGACATGGGCACCTCCTCAATGCGGAAGGTGACATCCTTGAAGCTTAGCTGTCTCGCTATATAGGAACCCCTCAACTTCATATCCATTGCGACGATCTCCATGGCGCCTATGCCACGTTTCTCAACCGTATTCACAAACTTAAAGAACTCCGAGTATGAAGTGCCGGGACCCCATAAGCCCAGCCGTACCATATACGCCATATTCTTTGGCTCTGAGGCACCCGTTGCTGAGGCATAAACTACGCGAGCCATGGGCAATATCTGCTGTAGTTCAAGGACAGTGGTACCAGTCTTGGTAGATTTGCCGGCATTCATTAGACTCAAATTCTTTGCTTTGTGGCATTCATCTAGCACTATAACCCCATCGTAGTCCTTTGAGAACCAGTTGATCAGCTGACGTAGGCGTGTATTGTACTTGGGCTCTGCATTTGCCGATTCTCCAATCAGTGCTGTATAGGTGCAAAAGATGACACCCCTTTTGAAATGACCATTCTCCGCCGAAGTGATGCGACAATACTTGAACTTGCTCATCGAGGCCACCTTTATTTGCTTGCTAGCCCCAATATCGATAAGATCTCGTTCTGCATCAAATTTCAGATCATTGGACACAGATATCCACAAGGCGCGCTTTCTGCCCCTCAGAAAGTTCTCATAGATGATTGCTGCTATAGTACGTCCTTTGCCAACCCCTGCGCCATCACCCAAAAGAAAGCCAGCTCGTTCACCGCTAGGAAGAAGTTGCTCATGAGCCTGACAGGCATATGTCACAGCCTCCAGCTGTAGAGCACTCAGACATTCAGAGTTCGTAAGCTTCTCCGGTAGCGCCAGCTCATAGGTTATATCGGGTAGCTCCACAGAAGAAAGAGTCGCCGTTTCAACAACTGAGTCGGGATGTCGAGAGCCGCCCTTCAACTTGCTGGGCCAGTAGGAAGAAAAAGTGTCCGCCACTCCAATCTCCTCAAAATCAACTTCATCATCCTCAAGAGGAGCCGGCAACTGTTGCGGCTGCAATTTGCGTTGTGCCATTTGAGAACGTATGTAGGATTGGTATACATTTGTGCCAAGGTTGCTGCCGCTTTGCGCCCTTATGAAGTCTGTCAAGGATTTGGGGAAACCTGACAAATTCAGTTGACCAGGAGGAATATTCACAATCATTTTACCCGGCGGCAATTTGCCACGCTCCAGGTTGATCCTTGGCGTTATTTTTACCAGATTTTGCATCTTAATTTGTATTATATTGTTGCCCGAGCTGGACGATTGTTGCGGAGGATTTTGCAATGGGAGCTTGGCTGGCTCCTGAACAGTTAGCTGCTTAGAGCATGCCTGATTGTAGGACCATAAAGGTAGCTGTCGCTGTGGGGGCTTAGGATCCAAATCGGGTTCCGGTTCTACCATGGGCAGCGAGTTAAGCTCCTCCTGAAGTCTAGCATCGATTTGAGCTTCATAATCAGCAACTGGATCAATGGGAACATCTGGATTGATGGGAAACATATCCATTATCTCTTGGAATTTTAGATCCAAATTTTCATCATTTGCAATACCCAAACTACTGCCAGCTGCTAGCTTATCCAGCATACCCTGCAGCACATGATCCAAACTGCTTGAAGTTGGGTCATTCTCTGCGTTAAGTGCTGGTACTTCCAACATTGTATCAGTTGTTGGTTGCTCTTCTTGAGTTAAAGAAAGCGGTTCATTTTGGGTCTCCACATTAGGACTGATTATTGTTGTGAGTTTGGTTTGAGGTGAAGAATCGTTGTCAATGTGGCTCGTTGGGATTGAGAATTCACATAAATCAAAATAAGGCTGCACAATGGGGCTGAATATTGTTTTTAGTTCGTTTTGAGGCTCCTCAATAGAGCTGATTGTTGTTGTTGTTGTGAGTTCATTTTCAGCTATAGGAACAGTTACAAATTGGGGCTGCAAAGTGTGGCTGATAGTTGGAGAGAGTTCAGTTTGAATTAAAGGAACTGTTTCAGTTTGGGGCTGCAAAATGTTGACTAATTGCAGCTGGGGTTCTTCAATTTTTACAGGCCCTTCCAATATTTCAGTCAAGCAATCAAACTGTAGAAAGTTTTAATAGTTTTCACTTTGTATCTACTTTAAATGTACACCAAAGAATTCTTTTACTATTTACCTCAAATGGATTGGCCGAGAAATTTGACTCCATGTTTAATTGCGTTAAAAAGGATTCAATTTTTTCTAACAATTGTTCTGTTCGATGAACTTTTTGTTACTAAACGTTCGGCTATTAATTTCAGCTATTTATATTGGGCTTGGCACTGACAGATTGAAGCAGTGTTGAGTAACTTCGATACAAAAACTTTAAAGCAACACTTGAACAATATGTCGTTCTTTATAAATCAATGAAAGATTCAGTTGTCAATTGAAGCGTTAGATTCTCGTCATGGCTGTTAGATTCCATGGCAAGATATCATTATAAATTTCGGTGTGTATAGCGCTTTAGTTGCCCAAATGCAGTCTTTCCCATAATGAGCAATGATGACAAAAAGGTGGAAAAGCTCAAGGCTTGGCATGAGGCTGTAGCCAGTAAACGTGAAAAAAATGCCAGACTAGCCGGTGTCGGAGCAAACGCCGTTGATTTTCAGGAGACAGCAAAAAGTTCAAAGGGGCAGAAGACACATAAGGAAAGCACCATGAGTACCAGAGATTCGGAGGTGGAGACAGCACGTAAGGATTCGCGTAAAAGCATGCTGGCCACCCGGATAAGCCAACCTGACAAGGGCATAGATATGTATTATCACGAGCCAGTTAAAGTTCGCTTCAATTCCAAAGATGATGTGAAAAAATAAATTCATGTTTATGGCAAACTTTTGACTAGAAATTTATTGACAACAATAAAGGTTTTATACGCCGATACTGCCAAAATATTATAAGATATGTATTGAAATTTTATATACTTTTGTATATACAAGTCTTTAGATAGGGTGGCTAAGGCAACAGATATTGATTGAATCAACTTGCTTGCCTTGCTAAACCCTTCAAATTATATTTCAGTTTCACTTTTATTCAACATCATGTAAAAAATATTTACAAAAATTAACGAAAAAAATTTTTTTTTTTTTTGAGTGTTTGTCCCAAATTGTAAGCCATCTAAAGTTATATGTGAATTGACCATGGTTAAGAAAGCATTGATCGAAAATGAGCCTTATCAAACGAACAGAGAGCTCTACTCAACTAGCAGTAGTGCGAGCGTAAGAGAAGCGCTCCAACAATGGCGTCGAGCCTCCGCCCAACGGAGAGAAGATGCTGCGGCTAGTGGAAGCAGCAGGAGACGCGAAAGTTCGGCCATACCTAGCATTACGCCTACTAACACAATTGTTTCCACAGCCACTGCTGATGTTAAGACCGCTGTTGTTCAAGTTGCAAATTCTGAGCAACATAGAAGGATCAGCACTGCAAATGCGGCTAGAAACACAATTGGTTCCACAGTCACTGCAAATTCCGCGCAACCTAGAAGGAACAGCACTCTAAGTACGCCTAGAAACACAATTGATTCCACAGTCACTGCAAATTCCGAGCAACCTAGAAGGAACAGCACTGCGACACGTTTATCTACGTCTGCCAGCATTTATCTCGTCTATCATGAGCCAGTTCAGCTTGATGCAAAACATTTGGAACCACACTAGTTCCATTGACAATCTTAACAACAAACAAATAAAAGGCAGCACTCAAAATACTCCATCGAATTTTTTTCTTTCTTTTAAAAACCTCAAACGATAATCCAATAATTGGTAATACGCATTATTCACACCCCGCAATTTGGGCAAAAGCTCTGTGTGTTTCATCAAAGTCCATAAATAATCTATGAAGCAATTCGAATGAACAAAAAAAGGAACTCACAACCCTTGGCCCATAAAAAGGGCAAATTTTATGCGGTTTTTCTTCGACATTTTTTGCTCAAGGGTTTGGGCTGCGATTTCAAAGTTTATTTTTTCAAGCGGTAGCTGTTTCTCATCGAACAGTTGAGAGGCAGCCTTGGTGTCAAGTACTTTCTGGCAATAGAAGTTTTGTTTGTTCTTTATCAAGTCCTTATCGAGTCTTTGCCATCTACAAATCGTTTATATAGCTTGAACGTCTGCTGACGATGATGGATTTGTGCGAAATGAAAACCGCTTGAACAGCGTAAAGGCACCCACAACTAAATGGATACACCTTTGGCTGTCAATGTGTGTGTTTGTAGCTCCAACTTGGCACTTGTATATAACGAATTCGCTTGAACCAATCGAAATTCGAGTTTGTACATAACGCAAGATTCCCCTTTGGGTATAAGTTATATATGTTGTGCCTGCTCTAACCATTGGGAGTTGCCTTTTGAGCGTAGCTGCTTGCACTGTTCTTACACAGTGAGTTTAATGCAGCTATCCTTGTCTGTTGACGCTCTGTAGCTAAGACACAAACCACTGTTAAGTGTATGTTAGGAGATTCTTTTTTTAATAATTGTAAAATGTCAATCCTATTTTTTTTATTGTTTGTTATTACCATTTCTTAACAGACCGTTTTCTAAATCTTAATTGTTATTTTTAAAGTAAGAAAGAAATATAACATTCACTCGCTAGTTTTAGATTTGCTGTTTCAAAGCAATTTCCGGAGCATTCGTACTTTCCGGATTGGTCAACAACACATTCAAACTCTCATATGGCATTTGAACATTAATCATAAAGTCAATACGCTTGACAGTTTTGCAGAACCAACTAAAATAAGATTTTTTAAATGGCTCAATAAATATATTGAGATTGTTTTAAGGGTAAGTGCTGCAGAAAACAATGTTGAAAATACTTTTTGCTGATTTTATTTCTGACAGAGTTCAAATATGACCTGAGGGCACATCTGATTCGACTTTAACTTCATCGCAACAGCTACAACCCTAATCAGGGGCGTGCCGGAAAGGGCGGGGCAGCAAAAATGTTCGCGTGCCAAAACGGAAGTGTCTTAAAATTGAATTTGCATAATTATAAAAAATAAAAAAACAAGTGTGATAAGGAATAAAAGGACAACAAGGCAAAGGTCTTGTGTTGAGTAGATAAGTGTATAAATAATCAAGAAAATAAGCAAGACATATTTTATATACAAAGTTAAGATTTGTCGCACCTTCTTAAAGAGTTACAAATTCCATCAGTTAGTAAAAGGATATTTTAAAATAAGAATCGAAACCATAGTTAAAACACACGTCAACTTATCGAGAACTTTGCCATAGTCAAGAATAATATCATCCCCCAAAATCAAACACTCAACTTACACTTCCAATAAATGAGACGCTTGCTATATCAGACATGTATAGAATCACACCCTTTGGCTGGAATTTATGCGCACACATAGAAAGTCAGCAAACTCATCCAGCTAGACCTGAACGCAAGCACACTAATCCATTCATTAAACTTTGTGATTACAGCTGACCACAGGCAAAAAAAAAAGTAGAAAAACAGAAAATATATGGGGATGGACACACACACGGTCGGAACCCCTTCACCCACCACAGCCCACAGCCCCCTCTCAACCAGGCGGCAGCCAAGTGAATAAACTGACTGCTGACAGGCTCATTAAATGCCGCATTCAGTAGCCCTGACCGACGACCAGTTGTGGATGTGTTTTGAGGCTTTGTTTGGGAGTGAGAATGTTTATTTAGCAACTTTAGCTGGTCGAATGGAGAGAACCAAACTGGCCAAAGGCCAAAGTCAACACGTCAAAAATGGAATGGCTTTAAATGAAGCTCGCCTTCGCCCCACGGCAAATGTTGCCACGCCCACCAACGACAGCAAGCAAGGCTAATTTTTGTAGCTTTAAAAAGAACGCCCACGGAAAAAAAAAATGTTCATAAATAATGCGAGGAAAATTGTTAGAAATTGCCAAAACAATTTATGTTGACATTATCTCGAGAGACATTTATTTTTTTTTCTTCCTTTAACAAGGCCCTCAACAGCGTGGATGATTAATTACCACAGCGCGAAAATGGGAGGGAGAATAATATTTGAATATGAAAAGCGATATGAAAAGTCCGTGATAAGTGAGCAACAAGAAAAAGTGACAAAAAACAAAATGGAACAGAACTTTTTGCATATTGCTCCCAAGTTGATGATAAACCTGCACGAAAGCTTTAATGAACTCAAGCATTTCATCATTTCCGGCCAAGATTTTCAACCGAAAATTGCAGCGGCCCGCAGACAGAGCAGGTGGCGGTGGCGGTTGCGGCGGTGGGTGTAGATAGAAACTCATTGGTATGCCTGCTGCTGAGTTGACATTTGGGATTTCAATTGATATTGTCAGTTAAGTTTTTTGTTTTTTGTTTGCTTTGCTGATTTTCGCATTACTGGTTTTTCTATTTGCCAAAAAGTTTTCTTGCTTGCGAAATTTTTTCTAAATGAAAATTTCGGGTGTGCAAAAAAGCAAAAACAATCTATTCAAATGAGTGTTTTGCTTAGGAATATTGACACTTGATTTGCATTTATAATAGCTACGTGATTTTTAGATTTTCGGAGTTTCGTATTTTCGGGTTTTTTGGTTAAGATTATTTCTGCATTCGAGATTTTCTTTTTGTTGTTTATCTTACCGGTCGCATCTCTTTATCTCACTCTCTCTCACTCTCGCCCTCTCGCAGCTATCTTTTGCTATACTATATAGATTTTTGAGACATATTGCGCATGATAAAATTGAACATCATTCGCCTCGGGCTGTTTTCACCATAAAATAATCTTTTTAAGCCGAAAACAAATTACAAATAAGAAGCCCCTCTATAATTTGTTCCCGTTTTTATACAATTTTTTTTTCTCTCTTCATCGACTGTTTTGCATATTTTTTCGAGGGTTGCTCGAACAGCCTGTTTCCATTCTCTTAACAAATTATAATGTATTGAGAATTGACAGAATTATGTAATGAATAGAAAATTATGTAAATTACAGTGCAGTTACATTTAATGGTTCGACCTTTTTACTTCTAGCTCTTGGCTCTCTCCTTGGGGTTAAGGGCAAAATCGAACGAAACGAAACGAAAAAGAAATCGAATTCCAATCTTTATTGGCAGCTCGTAAGATGGCTAACCTGTGTGGGCCCCAAACTCACAAAACCGAAAAAAAGGTGAACAGAAATGTTAAATTTAATGTTAACAAAAGGCGCATAAAATGCAATGATAACAACACACACAAGGAATGTAGCTTAAAGTTTGCCAAGAGATGATTTTAAAGTGTTTTTATAAGACTTAAGAAATTGTTTTTGTTAAGGTTCTCAGAACGAACTATTTCGCGAAGTTATATTACTTTTATACTTTGTAGCTTCCTTAATTAAACTTTCTTGCGTATCTTACGCTTGTCTAGGTTCCTCACAAGGTGTCAGCTTGTGAAGCCTACGTGACAAGTGCTTCAAAAAATCTAGTTTTTTGTGGTTCCAACTTTCCTTTGAGCCCCATCCAACCACCCGACCCAACGTCAGCTCAGCCCTCAACTAATTAGCATTTGCATTGCGGCAAACTTCAAACTTTGCCAGCAAACTTACACTGCAGGTCAAAAAGAGGGAGAGACATGTGACATGTTACCTGCTGCAAACTTTGCCTGGACCGAAAATAAGTTGTCATGAAATGAGAAAAACCTGACTGTTCACCGATTTATTGAACGAAGCAACCGAAAACGTTTGATGCCCGTAACATGAGCTTTAATATATTTTTGGTTTTTGTTATTGGTACGAGAAGGAAACAGACGCTTTTTGGGCCCATGTTCATTTGCATTCGTGACTGAAGTCATGACAGGAGACAACTCGGCGAGAGAGACGCGAGTCACGCGAATGAAAAAACCAAAACAACGACATACATTTATATTTTAAAGGCAGTGCCTGCTCATAAGTTTGTCTTGTGTGTTTGTTTTGGGTTGAAGGCAAAGAAATTATGATAACCGCATTCAAGTATTTCAAGCTGCCTGATGATTATTATTATTATCTTGCTGATCTTCGTTATCATCAATGCGTCATCATGTGTGTGTATGTGAGTGTGTTTGGCCTAATGGAAGACAAACATTTTATGACACAGTCACATCCCAATGTTGACCTTAGCACAGGTCCTGCCCCCCACCCATTGACCCATTGCCCATCTACGTTTCGATGCTCCTCAATTGTGCATGCTTCATTCATTCAATTACATTTTTGCGCACACTCAGCACTAAAGGGACATCATAAAGCGTCAAAATTTCAGCAAATGAGCAAAACCTCACTCACCCCAAGCCAAGCCACCAACACTCCCTCAACCTCCTCTCGTTTCCCTTCATTAGAAACTGCTCCCGTGGGTATTGAGAATTGGCGCGTCCACAATCGATGAGCGGCCAACAAACAACAACAAGCAACAACAACATTTCTGGACATCAACGCCATCAAAAGTGTTCGTTTGGCCTCTATTAAAACAGACAGACTGAACAGGACAGCATACGGCAATCAGCAGGTCCTGTGACCCCATAGCGTAAACATTGCGGCTGACACAATAGCTTATGCAATTCAACAAAAACAACACCAAAAAAATGGTGTCCCAAGTTGCTGCAATTCCAAACTGCTGACCAACACATATCCCACAGGACAGCGCCTGGAAACACTTTGCCACACACGGCGTTTACTTCGCTTGAAGAGCATTCGCGTTTGATGTTTTTCAGATAGGAAGTGAGAGAACTTTTTAAGGATTGTAGGCCAAAAAATCGTCTGTAAACTTAACTAGAAACCTGACCTTAGGAGTTGTGTTGAAGTGTGATCCCGTCTTAAATGTAAAACGAAGTATAGTAATACGTTTAAATAAAAAGGAATGCTTTTAAATCCGAGTAACTTTATTCCGAGTTCTAGCTTAATAAGTAGGCAAATATGTGTTTGTTAATTGCTGAAATAATTCAAATTTCATAAAAAATAATAAATATATTTCATAATTAAACCAACAAATTTTATTATTTAACTCCTGCTGTTGCTTGAAATTGCATTTTAAGCTGTTTGACAACAACAACTGGCACAAAGTGTAATTTGCACCCTTGCTTTACAACTGCTTCAACTTCTTAAGCAAATTTCAGCACGTTTTAAGCATTGCGGGATTAACTAATTTTGTCCTGTAATTTCAACGGAACTTCTCAGAAAGTTGCTCTCATCTCTCACTTAACTCCTTCTATTTCCACTTCTCCAACGGAGTTTGCGCTTCGTCACGCCTCAAATTGCACATAAAATAAAAAAAAGGACCAACGAAATTTTTACGATATTTCTATGCAAATTACGTTGCGTTTGCCTTCTTAGGGGGCTGGACAAAGTTTTTTTATCTCGCACTTTTTTTGTGTTTTTTCTCTACTTTTTTTTTTTGGATTTTTTGTAGCTTACAGGTGGATGATTTTATGTTGCATTTTATGGAGTGAAAAATGTTTTTCATTTAGAAAAAAGACAAAAATGCAACGAAATGAATTTTGTTGAGGATTGCCATAAATTAGAGAAAAAAGTCAATTAGGATTCGTTACAAAGGGAAGCTAAAGAAATAAGGAAAATCTCTTTTCACCCACACACAAACGCAAAAACACAAACAACAAAGAGAACATGCCACACATTATCTGTGATAATAATCCAAAACGAACTTAACCCTAATAAAGTACAAATGGGAGCAATTCTATTTCATTACGACGTTTGCTTGGGTTATGCAAATTGCAAATAAGGATAAGACAACAAAACTCCAGATGAGAGTCGAGAGAGAGAAAGATAACGGTAACAAACTCACACACGGTGAGCCATTAAATATGTCATATTTTAGGCAGAAAAATGTTTTTGCTAGAACAATTACATTCGGCATGCTAAAGGATTTAACATTCTCATATGGGACACAGATAACCAACAACTGTAATTAACTCATTCCCCAAAAAGTAGCGTGAAAACATTTTCAGCACACATACACACACATCCTTTGTAACACACACATCCTTTCATTTCTTTGCTGCTTAAATAAAATACGCGCTCAACTTAACTTAATGCTTTGCAAATTGACACTTGGACCAAAAAAAATAACGAAGAGTCCATCACAGCAAAGTGATGAATGTGCAACTTCCTGAGGAGACTCTGTGTGTGTCCAAGTTCCATGTCCTTTTTGCGCTAAATTGGATTGCATATCATTATTTTTGCACTTGTCTGCGCTCCAAAATCATTCACACTTGCCAAAAACGAAAGAAAAGGATAATTTATGCGCCTTGTCAGTTAAAGTTTCCGTCTATCCGCTCGTCCTTTTTTTGATGGACATTCCAAGCAACTGTCCATGGGGACCAATGTCAAATTCCTTTTTTACTCACTGCAATTGAACGAAATCCAATAAATAAAAGTCGACTAGGACTTTCTTCGAACTTGTTTTTTCTTTTGCTACTGGACGCTGTGCATTGCATGTGTGTAAGATAATATTTGTCTGGCGCTAATCAAAGCCGACCTGAAACGGGGTCTCTTACATCAACACTCGAACCACTGAGAGAAAGTAATAGTAGAGGTAGATGATCCTTTAAAGACGTTGATGCAAGGCTTTGTTATAAAGTTCCTTAAAGAAATGGCAGATAAAAGTCGTTCGAGATGAGACTAAAAAACATACTTAAAGCTCTCGCCAATGTTTTTTATTAGTGTACGCCCAATGGAAAACAATAAAAATAACATTTACCCAGTTCCAATTAACATAAAAAAGCGATTTGTTTTCACATCGGACTCGAACAAAGATTAATGGAGCTGCTTTTGTTCATTGCTGTACATTGACTTTTGACTTTGGACCAGGTGTCAAAGTTTAAATGGTCGTCGTTGCTCTGCGTAATTGGTCGTGGCAATAAGGACCTGCCTATAATTAATATGCTAATAAAATGTTCCCGTGACAGCAGAACAAGAGATTTTGACAGGCTGAACAGCCTCAGAAAACTTCTTTCTACCCTCAGCCTGTTTGTTTGGAATGTTGTGCAATAAAGTTCTCGGCATTTACTTGTTTGACTGACATTCCGCGCCACATATTGAGAGAGAGTGAGAGTGTGTGTTTGTTGGGTAGGGGGCGGTAAATCATGATTATCTTTTTATTGCTGACATTTGCGGCCTCTTTTATGAACTTCCCCCAATGCGCAAATGAAATGTACTTGAGGGGAGGTAGTAGTAAAGCTATATAGCTATATATGCGAAAGCTGGCTAACAAGATTTGCAACGCATTTTGTGGACAGTAAGAGAACATTCGCTCTAATGGATATGATTGCTGCAAAACAACATTTTGGGGTCACACTAACTGCGTCTAAGTGAAGGACTAAGCCATTGCCATTGCATACCTTCAAAGCGAGAGAGAGAAGTGCCAAAAGGCATTCCAATCGAATGCCATTCAATGATAAAAATCGTGCCACACGTTAAGCCAGTCAAACATTTAAACACACAGAGCAACAGCATCAACAAAACAGCAGCAGCAGCAGCAGGACATCTTATGTTGTCCACGGCAAGAAGCCAACTTGGCAAAGGATTAGTGTGAGTCCAAAATGGACGCGTTCGTCCTGTCGTTCGCCTCAAAGGCTCAAAGTGCCATCCAAACATCCGACAATGCAGCATTACAATAATGTGCATTTTTATGGACAGTTAACGGCTGCAAGAACCCATAAACGCATTATCCAACGCAACATCAATGGCATGCCAATGCCCCAATATTAGAGAAAGCAGAAAAAAGACAAGCTGACTGGAAAATTTAAGAAGCTGTGAGGAATATTTTTGATTCAGCTTAATGTTACTTTAAGACTGCAGAAAGAACTAAAAAAGTGTTTGATATAAAATATTTTTCAAATCGATATTGCTTTTGTAAAAACACTTATGTTATCTATTGAAACAAAGAGTTCGAAGCTATCATTATTCATTTTCCTTGCGACACAGTCACCACAAAAACCTTACCACAATAAAGTAGAATACCACTTTTTTGGAACTCCCATAAATTTTGGGCACTTGTAGTTGGTTCCCTGGGCAATAAAATCTAATCTCTACTTTATCTTGAATCATTACTTTGGGAGTTTTTTGGTTGCCGTGTGCGAAATGGTGACCACAAATCTCTCTCTTCCCCTTCCACTCCAACTTTTTACATCGAAGCAACAGTTAAGCTAGAGTCAAGAACCATAAATAAAACTCCACCAAAGACAAAGCAAAGCATTTAAATTAATTATTTATAGGTTAGGTGCCCAACTGTGGTGCAATTGGTTTGAATAATAAAACGATTTGCAAGTCCAAGAACTGAACATGAATTATGTGCTCCAAGACAAAAAATAAAAATAAGTAAATAGATAACAGAAACGAGTTTAAATTATGACGGTTAAATGTTAAATGGAGCTGCCAGCTCCACAAAACTTTCTCCTTAAAGCTGAAATAATAAACCTTAAAAGGACGAAGGCAACAAGGACGACAGTGTACTTTTTGAATGGGAGTAAATCTAATTTTAAGAGCTCTCCATCCGCCGTTGCGGGCTTCACTGTTGCCGCACCCACCAATTATATTAATACAGTTACTCGAATTTATGACTCGATGCAGAGCGGAGGGGGAAGACTTCAGAGAGGGTGGAAGAGTGTCGCCAAATTGAATTTGCATAATTTTCAAAAGCCGACTGCGGCTTCCAAGTGGCTAAGTGCGTTGTGCATATTGACAGGACACACGGTGGCACGATGGCGCGGTACGCCCGCCCACTTCGCCTCTGCTCTATCGCAGGCAATCGGAATGGAAATGATGTTTTTGATTTTGATTATGCTAATTTAAGTGTCGCAACAATGTTGCTGCTGCTCATTCGACCTGAAACACCTTGACGCTCCATGAAACATGAAACACAAGAAAACATAATAATCAAAATCTTTCAGCCATCAGTTGCACAACAAAAGTTTACACAATGTTAATTACAAATTGAAGTTGTCAAGATGTTGAATGGAATTTGTATTTAGTTAGTTAAGATATGCGCTAATTTAGACAGCAATTGTTCTATTTATTTGCTGCTTTATTTAATTTGAACCCTCAGCTTGAACTAGATATATAAACCTCATACCCTTTCACCAAGTTGACCGCACGTTTTCTCAACTTAAATTAAGACAGCTGACTGGCGACAGTTTAATGGTCACCCCAAATAGAAATACTGAATGACTAAAGTGAGTGGCTGCCGCTGCCCGATATTAATCCATGATTTTCATATAAATTACTTCATTAGAAATGTCCTTCACTTAACTTTGCTGCTGTGCAAATATTTTGTAATGAGAGCACAACTGGAATTTATGTTTTACTATATATATAGAAAGAAATAGTTTTTACTGTTGGATGGCTGACATCATCGCAATTTAAGTTTAAGTTGGCAGAGCTCATAATTTATTCTTATAATAAAATAGTGGCCATAAATATTTAAACAAGAAAAAATATGAGTTTTAATGATGAACAAGAATTTTTTATAAATATTAAAAACCAAAAAATTTTTTAAAATATTTATATTAAGTAAATTAATCGAAAGAACTCTTGTGCTCTCATTCAAATTAAGTTAAACTCATAATCATTCTACTTTGCAAGTCCCTTTGACATTTTGTGTTGCGTTGCTTTTGAAATCAACATCATAAAATCCATTCAAACACATAGATAAGATAGAATATCTAAAGGATTTGCAAACGAAAAATATTTCATGGCCAACTTTCTCCCTCTTTTTTTGTCTTCTTGGAACCAGGCACGTTTTATACGAATTTGAACGGTAATAATCGATCCCTGTGGCACTTTTAACAAAAATAAATCCGATTTCATATGCTGCTGAGCTGTGAGTTGTGGGCTTCTTTTAGGGGTTGATGAATGTAGCAGCAAAAGAATGTTTAAAGTTGAGTTTAAAGTCGAACAAACCTTTGGCATTAAGAGGCGCAATGTTTACACTTTGTTTATGTATATTTTTTGGTTCCTGTTCTGACTTCTCATTTCATGCAAAGCCGCTTGGATTAAAAACAAATCCACTCAAAATTGAATACGATTAAATTCCGAAATTGACCTCTGGCTGACCATATGCAAATCCTTTTATACCCGTCTCTTTTTTAATCGAGCTGTGAAAGTCACACGCACTTCTAAAAACCCTAAAACAACCCACAGACACAATCAATTGAAGGTATGAGCAATGCCCATACTATAAAATTTTCATTGTAGCTACAATTTTAAAATCGAATTTCGAAAAAAGGGATGTGTACAATGTATGTGGATGTTTTTTTTGTTTTTCATTGTCATGCAACAATTTTGTGGCAGTCTGTGCGAAGGGTTGAAACAAACACACACTGCCAGTTGATAGGGGCAGGGGAGGAGTTGGGCTTGACATTGAGGGTGCTCTCTCTCCCTCTCAAAACATAATTACGTGCATGTAAACAATAATTTAATTTCACACTAATGCAACAAATTTGTGGGCTGATTGCGGGTTTTGTTTAACAAGAACATGTGGCAATGTTGTGAACTTTTCTACGTGAAGGTGTTGGACAGAGAGAGAAAGAGAGAGAGCGAGAGAACGAAAGAGATAGGAAAGCTGAGAAGCTAAGAATGCTTTTTCTGATTGCCTGTTGCTTGATTTATGCGGCCAACCTTTTGAACAATTTCTGCAAAATCAAACTATGCTCAAATATTCAATCAATAAATAAAAATCCTAAGAGTTCAATATTTTTATGAAATAAATAAAAAGAAAAATTCTCTGAGCTTCTTCGGCCAACTAAACTTGCAACAAACATTGATAAACTGTCGTCGCAATGTTTTTCTATCCATATCATTCAAAAAGTCCAAGCACTGATTTTGGCAACTGTTCAAAAATGGGGCGTGGCAGCGACAAAAGGCAGCGACATGAAAACGTCAATGCCAAAAGAAATTTCAATTCAAAGTCATTCAATTGAGAATAAATCCAACTACACCCCAACATACACACACACTCTCTCGATAGTTTATCCATCACAATCAGCGGCAGGGAATCGCTTCTGCTTGAATTAAGCCAAATGAAGGAAGAAGTAAGAAAAGGAGTCCTGGCAAATACAGGATGTTCATTAGGTTCGCTGCATTCGTCTATTCAATTGATAGATACCAGCTCCAAGTAGGAAATTAAAGCAACGACCAAACCAAAAAAAAAAGCATTGATGAATAATACATGAAACGGTTAATAGAGAAGTGCATGGTTTCGGGGATTAAATGATTATATCTAGTATGTTAGTGTGTGTGTGTGTGTCTGGCATTTAATTCCTTGTGACTGACCAAGTGGGGAAACTTTAGTCATAATTACCCTGACCAGTTTCTGTTCTTCTGTTTGGGGTGTTAATCAATCGATGAAACAAAATTTTGCAAAATGATTTACTGTTTGGAGAAGTATTGGAATAAATGTTTATTTTTGCTAAAAATTAGTGGCCAACTGTTGGCTATTTTATTTGCGCAATTCATCAGGCCACAAATTGTTGGGTACAATTTCCCTCTCTTTCATTCTCTATCTGTGTAATCGGAAACGGACAGTGTCCTTTTGCTGTATTTTGCTTTTCCTTTTGCCAGCACAACACCACATCAGCATCAGCATACGTAATCCAATGAAACGAATGCTTTATTGGCTTAATGGAGCTGACAGCAGGATGGAGCAGCAGCAGAAGCAAGCTGGCCTCCAGAGGATTCGAAAGTGTATCGAAATGAAAAAGGACAATTTAATTTAATTTGCCGCAGCGGACAGCAAAGAGAACAAACACACAAACCAGCACTCGTCCATGCATATATGCAGAAAGGACATTCGGGCCATAATTCACACTTGTGGCCACACATTTGTTGCTCCCAATACGCGCACATATGTATATGTTGAAGTTTAATTTATGGCCACTAATTACATCGATGATAAATTTAATTTCGAATTATGACGCGCTTTATAATCCTCCCCTTTCACAAAATGTCAGCAATAAAATGCGATAATCTTGATTTACAACAGCGGCAAGAATTCAACATTTTTTTGGGCCATACCAATATCCACTTAATCCTGTCAAACAGACTTGTTCAACTGTCATGAGACTTACTTTTTATTAGCATATTAATTATACGGATTCTGTGAGCAATTAAATGCTCCAGCAAGCATTTGAACTTGAAGGCAACTTCTTAACTTTGACACCTGCTAATTCTCTTCGGACGCGAAGCAAAAACTTTTCATTAAATTCACCTAGAAATAAAATGAAAATAAAACCCAAACGAAATCTCATTAATCTTTGTTGGCCCACTTTGCTCGAGGTGTGAACACAAATAAATCTCCTTTTTATGGTAATTGCCCGAAAAGTTACATTTGTTTTCTTTTTTATTGTCTTGTGTTTGTTTTTCTGAACTTTTTTGTTTTTTTCAGGGTACGTTTCGAATTTGTTATCGATTTCATTTAATTATTGTTGCATAACGAAAAACTAATTAAAATAGGCGAAGCATTCTCTTGCTCTCCTTCGTGTAAGTGGGCGTGGCAACGCTCTCATGTATGTCTACGCTTGTGGGAATACCCCCAATACACACGGAACGGAAACTCCCGTGCGGGCGGTAAACTCATTTGTATAAACTAATTGAGAGATTTGTGCGCAAAGCTATGCAACTTTATTTTTATGATGTGTCTTTCATTAGCAATTAAACCAAATAACACACACACACACACACACATGTGCACATAATGGGACAATAAAATTTGGCTGATTTGACCAAAAATGCGAATGCAATTGTGAACAGTAAGTACATGCTAAATGTTGCTACACGAGACATACTATTAGAAGCTTAAATGTCACATTAAACAGTTAAGGAATTTGATAAAATAGTTATAGATTAAAGTTGTTTGTTTAGAACACTTTTTATATGTTTTCAAAGTAAACATACGAAGCATTTGCTGAATTCATTTGATGGTTATTTTATAGTAGATCATGATAAGATCTAGTTTAACATAAGAGCATATACTTATTATTAAGTAATTTGAATTTTGATTTCTTAATTATTCCAATAGTTTTTCAACTCAAAGCCATACACTACAGTAATATTATTAAGTAATTTGTCTACCTTATGAAACCGAAACAAAACCACATTCAGAACAACCTTCAAAACCCTGCCACAACTTGGCTAAACACAATCCTTTTGTGTATCTACATTAATGGTCTAACAGATAATGGAACTTTTGAAATTGTTTTACAGACACTCACGGTTTTCTCTCCTCTCAACTCTTGCACTCCTCTTTAATTGCAAGCAGGAACAGTGAATGTCCTGGTTATCTCTTCCACTGTGTGTCCCATATGAGAAGCAGGACAGAAGTGGGTGTTGGTGGTAAGGGAAGCGTTGCAAATGGGTTTATTGTAATTTCGTGCTGCAAAAACATTTTGTTAAAATATGACATATTTTATGGCTCAGAGAGCTTTTATCTTTGGCTCGCGTGTGTAATTTGCATATATGCAATTCAAAATACAATCCGAAAGAGAAGACAAAGAAACAACTCGCATGTGTTGTAAATGTTCAGCTAAATGAAATGAAATTGGTCCCATTTGTATTTTATTAGGGTTAAGTTTGTCGCATTTCGTTTTGTTACGTTATTAGTGCAGATAATGAGGCTGTTTAGTCGCATAATGAAATGGAACGCTCCAGGAGTCAAACCAAACCAAACTTATTTTATATGAGGCTCCTCTCCTTGAAGTCGGTTTGGCCAAACTTTGGTCTGATTGATTTCGTTTGGTTTTTTTTTGTTGTGCGAACATTTTGAAATTGCAAAATATGCGCGGAATTTGTGGTACTCGTGGTACAAAAATCTGTTTTGAGTTTGCTGCCTTTGCCTTTCTGCTGTGGCGTCTTTTTACTGTGTTCTCGATGTGATTGCTAAAAAACTGAAATATGTTTCTTGAATCATTCGGTTGCTTTTTGTGTGATTGTCTGGAACCTTTTGTGCCACTTTTGTCGAACGCTAAAAGTGTGTGTGCCTGGACAACAATTCGGGGTTTGAGGCTGTTTTTGCAGGTGAATCTCTTTGCAGTTCAGTAAAGTATCTCGATAAATTAAATCAAATTTTTTACATTTTTGTGCATGTTTAACGCGTGCAAGGAGTGAGGACACCAAAACCAAAGAACATAGAGGAGTTTGATAATAAAAAGAGATTGTGGTGTTTTTATTCGACTTTCTTGAATGATGATAAAAAGTTGGTTGGGATATAGAATATCGGTATTTGGTAACTTTTTACTATTGTTTTGTTTTTTTTTGTCAACAAATTATTTTTTTATTTACTCTAAGGTTTTTTGCTTAAAATATTGTTAAGGTTCACGTGTTATGGATTTATTTGTGGATCGAGGTACAATATCTGAACCTTGTTATGGTGAACAGCATAAATATTTTTATATCCGGAACGGATTTTACAATTTGTAACCACAAAGTATATACTTAGCTTTCTTACAAACTTTTTTTCCTATCCTCTCAGTCATAGAAAATACCACCGTTTGATTCAATAAAGATGTCAATAAAGAATTTACCGAAAAATGTCATAAGTAAATTATTCACAATAGATTTTGTTTGATTGACACACACGCGTCGGTGTGGCATTCGTTTGATTCATTTAATTCACATCTAATTCACATGAAATTCGATGCAAAAGTTGCCAGATATTTGCTGTGTGGCGAAAACGGAAGGGAAGAGGACAAGTGACACGTGTGCTGGGAGGCGTGTGTGTGACGCTATTAGGGATATGTCTGCAATGGGGCTGTTTCCTCAGTCAGCGTTAAAAAAGCGACCAAGAATTTCATTAGTTGATTTCTTGATCCGCAATTTAATAACTTAACTAAATGGCTTGACATTAAGTTGACAAATGTCTTAATAAGCAAAACTGCAACATTGTCACGCGAAATAATTCTCACTTCGGCCGGTCGATCTGTCTGAGTTAACCCTTAAGGGAACTCCAGGGATCTCAAGAAATGCAAATCAAGGAATTCATCATCCATGATGATACCGACGCCGTCGTTGTCTAGAACAAGTCTACTTCTGCAACGAGAAGAATATTCGAAGCTCGCTCAAGTGTAAGACTATGAATAATAAAAAGGGTTAAATTAGCATTTTCACATTTATTTGAGCGATGACATGACCAGATACCAACAACAAACGCCTTCTCAAAACGGATAACACTCTATAGAGAAAGAATGTTTTGCTGTTGGGGAAAGGGTTTATTAGCGAGCGCGTGCTACGGCAATCATGAGGCGTGTTAGCGAGGGGTGGAGGGGCTGTGAAGTTGATGGGGTTAAAGAGAACGAGTTAAGAAATTGCCAAAGCAATTTCCGATGACACACATGAAAGCCAACGCTCTGGGGATAATCAGCAACAACCAAGCAGAAGAACAACAAAAATAGGAAGCTAACGCTGAAGGAAGCAAAGAACAGTTTATGTTCAAGGCGGGGTGTGAAGAGATTATTTGATTAGAAAGCAAAACTACGCAACTTTTACAATTGCGATGAAAGCAAAGATAAGAAATTATGGAAAAAGGAATGAGGGAAAGATCAAAAACCATATAAATTTATTAGACAACTTCTTACATGGAACCAAAAAGCAAATATAATATAACGTTATTCTGTAATAAAATAATATTATAATTATTACTAGGCTCTAGTTAAGAGAGCTGGTCTTGGAGATACTAAGAACGACATCAGCCCAATTTCTAACCGATTGGAAAGCCAAGTCTCTAAGAAATTTTTGTGTAATGATCAATATTAATTGCGCTCTAAATCAATAACAAACTTTTCGTTCACTTAGGTGAAAAACTTTAAAAGCTGTGTTGTTCCACTTCATTTGTCGGCCTGGGAGATGCTTCTCAAATGCCTACAAGGATTGCCCATTAAAAATGTTAATTAGTTGCACAAACATTGAGCATCGGTGATTGCAGCAACAGCAACAGCAGCAGCAGCAACAGAAGGAGGCAAGTATCTCTCTTGTGTGTGTATGGAATTTGAAAGACACACGACCAAAAGAGACACCGAGGCACAGTAGCTGCTTGCAACTTTGGACATGGGGCAGCTGTAGCAACTGTGGCAACAGTCGCAGCATCGCGTGTGTATGCAAATTGAATTCGCTGGCTGAGGTGTCCCCAATTGAATGGCAATTAAGATAAATGTTCGCAGCATGTCCGCACTTAACTTGCCCCAAGCCTTACGATTACCGAATACCGGATTGCGGGAGAATCAAGAGAATCACAAGAATCACTGAGAACCGGAGACAGAGCAGACAGCTTGACGCGCTGCCTTTTAAAGTTGTTCTGCCGCTCAAATTTTGAAAGTAAAAGCTGAAAATAATTATTGGCTAATTTCGATGACACTTTGAACTTTAAGCTTGGCTGTGAATTGACCGAAAAATTTCAGGTTTTTTGACCCCCCTAGTAACTCCCCCCCTTGGACCATTTGAGCATCCCAATTGGAAATGCTTGTCACGTTTGCGACGGCGTCTGAGCTAAAATCGATACGCATGCTGGACAGGACCATCGAGGGAAAGAGGCCAAAGGCAACGGTAAAACAGCTGCTGCATTAGCTAGTACTCCCCCCTGTCATAACAACCTGACCCTCACATCCCCTCTTGTCACACCCACACACAGCGAAGGTGCAATGAACCAAAAGTCCAATGGAAAGAAACTCTTTTTTATTACTTTATTTGACATTGTCATCATAAGCTTTTTATGATACCCTTTAAAAGTACTAGGAAAGGGTATCATAAAGTCAAAAGTGAACATGTAAAGGGTAGCTAAGTTCGCACAGGGTATCTCCTAGTCATGCGCTCTTAGCCAAAGCAGCCCTCGACTTACCTTCAAATTGGATCCATTAATTTTGTAAGATATTTTTCTTGCAAAGCCTTGCGAAATTTATTTTTTGATAATTTTGTTTTTGGCTTTTGATAAATCACAGAGTTTGTAGACAAAGCGCATCATTTGTCAAGAACGGCAAGTGCATATCGGCAACAACAAGTCAAAGTTACATCCCCAAAAAACTATTCACCCATCTTTACACATATGTCGTCCGGGAACTTGGCTTAAATGTGTGACGACACTTTCGTCATGGGTTGAAGTGAGTTTTTTTTCTCGTGGAACATAACAAATGACCTCCATTCGCTTTGAGGGCCGAGATGAATTATGATACGTACTATGAGAGAGCATTGCACCCTAGAGAATGGTATTAAGGTTTGCTAATATGCCAGGACACGTTTTTGGCGAACCCTTTGGTCAACTATGTATGATTAGCTGCAGTCGTTTTTTTAAAAGTAGATAAACATAATCAAATTTTTGGCATATTTTGATGGGGTTACATTGTAAATGAAGTGCAAAAGGATTTATAATTGAAAGGAGGAGGAAAAGCGAGCCAAACATGAGCTAAGAAAGGAAGTTATTTAAGAGAAACTAAACTTTAATTAAATATTCGCTTTGTTTATATAACAAATTATGTTTATAGATTGGTAGATCTTCAGCTATTCCCAAAGGACTCTTCTAGTTTCTTAACCTTCCCTCATCATACATGATAAATGTATGTCTATCGGGAACAAGTGGCGTCTTGGATAATTTTGCAACCTGCTTCTAATTGTGCTGACAATTTTTATGGCTGTCATATAAAATATTGGAAAATTATGCAGAAATAAATGCGTGTGGCAAATGTGGCATGGAGCTTTCCATCTGCTACCAACCAGCGTTGCTTTTATCAAAAAAAATTAGAGCGTGAAATAAACCCGGAAAATGCCTTGTTCAATTTATTGGCACTAATAAATCATAATACAAGGCAGAATGTTAACCTTGAGATTGAGGGGGTTGCTTGAGAAAAATCATGCGAGTATCTTGAAAATGCCTTAAGGCAATGCTTTAAGTAACCAAAAATATTAATGAAATGTAGCAGTATATAGAGTCTCATCAAAAAGTATTAAAGTGTCTTGTTTTGTTGTTTGTTGTCTCCCGGTTGGTTTTTTCATTCATAAAATCCAAATGGAATTGGAAATTTTAAAATGTGAAGCACGTGCATCGTCTCGCTATTTGCTATGGAAGTTGATAGCATCTCGAAACAAAAAAGAAGAAGGCATCATAAATGAAACAGAATTTAAGATAGAAATTAGGAGAAACACTCGAAAACCACAAAAAACAACCAAACACAAATAAAAAAGGTGCGGGCGTCAATTGAAATCTTGAGAAAAATGAATGAAAAGTTTTTTTTTTATATTTTTTTAGATGAAATTCAGAGCGCGTGCTGCGACAAGATTGAAATCATCATATCTGCTCTTCAGCCAGACTTGTTAATTGTCGCGCTTTGAGTTTGAGGAGAGGAGTGGGTGAGGAGTTGCCTGCTGATGGCTTCATTCACAAGAAATGCGTTTCTAAGCAGGTAGCTAGACTAATCAAATCTATGAAAACAAATCTGTTGACGTTTTTCAGGGGCAACGGAAACACTATATTGAGGAAACTGATATCAATAAGTTTTATCAAACCTAAGGGTAAAGGTATAGCGATATATTAGAAACAAAGAGACCGTAGAAACTAAATCTCAACTTAACTTATTTCAAAATCCATCGGAAATAAATGATGCAAATATTTATATTTTTAGATATTTCTTGAGGAAAGCAAAAACTCTAAGAAAACCTTTTGGTAAGTTCCCTTTTTAATTAAGTTAAGTTCCCTTGCAGCTCCACAACAAATCTTGAGTGAAGATCTAAGGTCCACAAAAAGAGCTCAGATAGGAGTAGCTCCATTTCAATAGTTGGCCACATTTGGCCATGTAAAAAAGTGAGCATTATGCGTTGTTGGGGCGGTAAGGAGAGTATCCATAAATTAAAATTCAATTCCACGTATGATGGCTGTGGTCAAAACCTTATAAGCTCAACGCCGTGCCCGAACCATTTAGGGATCTCTCGACACAGTCGAGGTAGCAAACGACGACAAAGATGACGAAGATGACTATGACAATGACTTTGACTATGATGACGACGACGACGACGTCATCCAGCGTCCAGCTTGATGGACACGTGCCTTAGTGTGTGCCCGAGTCTCGCAGAGTCTGCTGTAATTTAAATTTAAATTTCCTTATTTAATTGCATTCAATTAGCGAACAAACTGTATTTGGATCTCTCTCTCTCGTCAAAGAAGGCGCAATCTAACTATGGCTAATCAACTGTCATATCAACTGTCAAATGGCATTAGTACAGTGTACCCAAAGCTTTAAATAAAGTTCATAAATTTCATTATGTTTTTTTTATTGACTCCTTCGCTCGACGCACTCTCTCGATCTTTATCTTTAAATGCTTTTGTATACGTATTTGTTGTTCTTAAGCAGGAGGCTTGTGGGTTGTGTGAGTAAAATTCTATTGACCATTTATGGTCATGAACATGTTTTTGCTGCTGGTCGTGTAATGTAACTAATTGGAACTGCAAGCAACTGGAAATTGTTGCTCATTGTTCCAACATAATTACCCGCCACAGCCAGCACTTGCCACACAGCACAAGTTTTCCAGACCAGATTCTTTTACTCTCAGTTTGACTTTGATGTTGTCATCGCATTGCACAAAACTGCATCACAAATGAGGCTTCTTCGTTGGTTTTTAATCAGCCAGAAAATCCCTGGCATAAGTTCCTTTTACTGCCTTTCGTTACGCTACACACACAGGTAGAATTTCGGGCAGGTGTCTGCCGACTTGTTTGACATTTTATGAAATTTATGACATTATTTTTAAGCGTTCAAAACTCAACTGTCGACCTTTTTCTACGGAAAACCACTTCGGTGGCTAACTGTGCACGTTGTCTTCACTTACTAAACAAGTAAACACGCAAACAAGAGGCACAATTTGTTCCTGTTTTTGTCCTATATTCCCTCATAATAAACTGTCATAATATTAACAATGCAACTATATTATCACTTACAGTATCTGTATAGAGAGAGGTGCAGAAATAAACATGAAATGAAGATAGACAACAAATGTTTTTAAAGGCGCCACCTTATAGATATGTATCTGCTTGACTGCCTAAGAGTGTGATGTTTTTCGGTATTTATTTAAAAAACACATCTTTTTGAACAACCTTAAACCCATTCTCTCGAGTGTCGTTTCAATATGTTCAAAAATTCGTTTCAAATTAAGCATTTGAATAATTTGAGTTTTTTGTTAAAAAAAAGAAAAAGAAAACTCTCTCTTTATTTATATCTGAGCAGGTGGCTTTACTTTTACCGGACTCAGCTGTCGTTGAGTTACTGCCAAATTGCGTGCAAAATGGAAAACCTTTTCGTTTGCAATTGTCGAACCCTCCTTATTTTTTTTTTTTTGTCATAAGCCAAAGCAATTGCGAAAATGAAGTGTAGTTCCAAATGGGTGAATGGAGCTCCTTTGTCAACATTTTAAATGCATTTTTATTGAGATTCATATCGCGCAATCGGCGACTGTGTGCCAAAAGGAATTGAATGCGACTTTGAATTGACTTCAAATACCTTAAATTATTGCCTACCCCCAACACACACTCACAAAAGGAACACATATGCTAAGGCTGTACAATATCCAATTGTAAATTCTGTGTTCTTCTTGTTTCTCTTCAGTTTAAAATCGTTATTTTTTGGCAACTCGCACGTTTTATGCGAATTTGAACGGTAATAATCGATCCCTGCGGCATTTTAAAAAACAAATCCGGAATGCGAGCGAGCAACGAGTGACTTTTTATACACTCCAACACAAGGGGTTGGTTGTGGGAGGCCTTTGAATTATTGCACTTGGCATCGAGTCGAAGCGGCCAAGTTTTATGCGTTTCTTATCGCAATTTGATTTGGCAGCTCAATTGCAGTAAATTAAAAAGTGCAAACAAAACAATTTTGATAAGCATGTCCCAAACAAAGTTTATGGCGGCCTTAAAAGTTGAACTGCAGAAAATAACGGTAGTTAATTACACAGAGATGTCTGATATATTCTTGAAAGTGTACTTAACTGTTTGCAAAAGTAATAATTCTAACATGTGGCAAATGTATGGAAAATTGAAAAAAAAGTATTTATGGATTAAGTTTAAGTTCGACTTTTTGTTGTTAAAGGCTAAGAAGCTGTCAACATTAAGCTTTTCAGTTTATTAAGTGGATCTCGATTCAAAACTTATTTTAAATTTTTATTAAAAACTTACCGTTCAATTTTTGACTATGGAAAGTGCTTCAAGCTTCGTGTCTGACACTGAAAGGAAAAAGATCAAAAGGAAGTAGTAAAAACTAGTAGCATTTTGTTTGTACTCTTATACCAAAGAATATCTCTAAATATTATGTGTGCAGTCGAACTTTCATTTAACAATATTTCTTTACAGAGAATATTCGTCTTATAGAATGTTCGACTGTAAAGTTGCTAGTAGGATTTAGGATTAAGTACTACACAGTTCGCTAACAACTTGAAAAGAGTTCTCAGTGTTAAATAAGATAAAGTATTTAAGGTTAAGCCACACAACTTCATTAAACAAATTTACATAACTTAATCAACTAAAGTCCTCAAATATTCAACATATTTGTAATTCGATTTAAGCTTAAAAATATCTCTCAACACTCTGTTTGTCTGGGTAATTAGTACGTTCTCCAAATAGACAATTCACAAAGTCAAAGCTAATGAATGTTCTCATCAGCTCAACATGTCCTGTTCTGTTCCGTTCCTGTTGCTGTTCCCGCCCCACCTCTCATCCCATGCAAATTTTGCCGTTGTTCACATATTGACACCCCTCCATAATTTCAACCCTTGTCAACCCTTTTTTTTGTGTGTTGCTGGTACAAATTAAGGGCATTCTTTTTGCAAAAAAGACTCCTGCCTCGCATTTTAAAATCGAATTTTCCCAAGAAAGGGGCGACAACAAGTTCAGGCATTTGAGTTTTATTTTTTTTTTTGCATAATTCAAAAGTGTACGTAAACAATAATTTAATTTTGGCACTAATGCTACAAATTAGTGGTTGAGGGTGACACGAGAATGTTAATTCAATCAGGTTAGGGCGTTGACAGCGTTGCCAGACCTGCTCAAACTTGTTGTCACCGATTAATGTCTGTCTGTCTGTCAATCTTAAGCAATTAAAATTCTTTCGCGCCCAGCAATAATTTGGCTCACGTTCGATTTGCAATCATAGTATATATGGAAGATGATGGCTGCGATGTAAATCATGATTATCATTTTATTGCTGACACATGTTTTCATTAACACAGGCCCTTTTACTGCCAATATCATCCACCATTTGTAGTTTTTGCCAAACGATGACAAATGATGTCCTTTTCTTGCAACCGAAGCTGGCGCAAAAAATTTTCATAATTCTGCAATTTGGCACACTTGCTCTGTGTCCAAGGGAGGGTCGGGGTTGGGTCAAAGTTCATTGGGATTTACATAATCTTGCATGGCTGGCCATCAATCACACATTGCACTTGGCACAGGGACAACAACGGAACAACAACAACAACAGCTTGCGCCATGAAATGTCCTTTTAGTGGCCATAAAATTCAACTGCTTTGCGCTAATTAAACAGGCAATGTTGCAAGTTCAACGATTTGCTCCCATAAAAAAAGGGTTAAACAATATTAACATTAATTGGTCATTTGAATGTTAAAGGTAGCGGAAATTTAACCCACAAAAAAAATGTCGCCCCAGGGAGCGCTTGAGAAAACAAAAAACTAAGCGAAAAAAAAGCAAAGAAAAACATCCTTTAAAGATGAGCGACAGAAGTACACAATAATATGACAAGTCATAATATTGATTACATGAGGCTAAAAAAAGAGAGAGATTTATGATCCCACATATGCGATTTGTGAAACCTTTTATAAGGGTTTAACTTCGATTATGGGCTTGTAATCGAACAGTTCGACAATGTCGCCCATAAATCTTCTGTCCCTGCTACATTTTAAATCGAAATGAAGAAACGAAGATTTATATGCAGCTACAAGTGTGCTGCAAAAAAAAAACAGAACTCAAGTGGTTTTTTCTAGGCAACATATGTGCGGGTCTCACAAAAGGGTTGCTATTTTGGGTTAGGGGTTGTGGCACTTTTCGTGCTGGCGCGGTCGGGGGCTGGTTAGTTGAACTAATTTCGAGGGGCAATTTTTATATTTGCCTTGCTGCCTTCACAGACGATAAATTTAACGCAATTTTTCTACAATTGTTTTGGGCGCAAAGGTTTTTTTTTATATATATTCGACATTTTTTTCTTCGCTTTTGTCCTGAAACGCCTTGGAATTTATGCAAATGCGCGTGAAATAGTCAAAGGCGAAAAAAACGGCTCGAAAATAAAAGAAATTAACAAACATAAAATTAATGTTTGCACCCAACAACAAGCAATTTTTTCATTCCATTTCAGGATGAAGTAAAAATGCTGCACGTGTTTCCATTTGCGATGACTTTTCCGGCTTCGGTGGCATTATTTTCCATTGCACATTAGTGGAAATTGTTTTCTTGTTTTTACGTTTCGTTTCTTTTGCTACAACTGTCAACGATGTGTGATAGAAATCACAGTACAAAACACATACGAAAGAGACAGAGAGACAGAGAGTCCTTGATACCTGCCAGGAATAGAAATGCACATCAAAATGCAGAGATTGTTGTCAAAGTGCCAATAAGAGTCAACAGAATGCTTGCCAAATGTGCAGATAATAAGAAAAATTGAAGACGAAAAAGAATTTATTCGCCATCTAGTATAATCGTAGATGGTGTTAGTGATGGGATTATACATTGTCTATAATCGATAAATGGTTGAGTCCTGCAATGCGATTATACTAAATGCAGCAACTTTAATTGCCATGAACGTCGGGCAATAAGTTTCGCCAAGCCTTAAGCCTATGTTGATCTCTTTTACACTCATTTTTCCATTCTCTTCTTTCTCTGTCGTTTATTGGCTAGTTTTTCGACCAACTAATGACCAGCAAACAGGAAGTTCGTTAGTCCTGAACGTAGAATTTTTCTTTATTAAATTTTTACTTTGCCGACACACACACAAACACAGCTAAAAGGAAAATATTTAGGAAATAACACACAAACAAAATGAGGAAAAATGTGTGAGAAGCCGTGTAATGAATAATGCATGAAGTTTAAGACACAACAAAAGCCATTGCAATAAGCAAAGAGTGTGTGCTTAGGTGGAGGGGTGTTGAACAGGCAGTGATTATCTGTCTACAAATGTGTGTGTACGAGTGTGAGTGAGTGTGTGTGTGCGTGTGTGTCATTAAAAGTATACCCCCATCTCTATAAATCCTTCTTTCGTTTGCTTGATTGGTAACAATTACCCAAAGCAGACGTAAGAAATGTTAGAATTGGGTAAAAGCCCTTATATACAAGACATAAACATAACTATAAGTATTAATGATTATTGTATGATTAACTACAAACTTGTATCAAGAAGTTTTTATCACGGATGGATGATGCTCATTCATTTTTTGATGCATTTCAAAAGTTAATTTTTATAATATTCCTTTCTTCTCTCAACCTCTCTCTCTCTCTCCCTCCGTGTATCATTGATAGTTCCTTCGCATTATCATTGCTGTTTGCTTTCGCCCTTCAATTAGCTGTGGAGCAGGTTCTTCTGCTCATCATCTAAGCTCGCTTTGTTTTGCTCAAATTGACTGACACTGATGTTTCCCTACAGTTCCATTTCCTATCTTTACACTGACAGCAAACTGACACCAGTCGAACATCATCTCCTCCTCCTCCTCCTCCCTCCTTCCCACTCAACACACACATGTTACCATCCTCGTACGTGGTTTGCACACATCCACACACAAAAACACGCAACCTTGTCCCAACACACCCCCCTGCGCCCACAATCTACATATGCTTTATTAGTTTATTCCGTCACGGGGTGTTGTTGTTGTTGTTGGACGAACGCTAATATTAATTTATTGTCAATGTTGGCATGCCTTCGCCTCCTCCTCCCCAACTGATATGCATCAAAATGAGAAAGGACAATTTAATTTCATTTACAAAAGGACGAAAGCAGAGGACAACAAATACGCCATTATTAACACTTGTGACCACAAAAACTCGGTCAAAAACTGTTGGCAACATTCTCTTTGGTCGTGTGTGTGTGTGTGTGTTTGTGTGGAGCTCTAATTATGAAATGATGAATCTCGTCAGCACATGTGGCGCCTGGGTCAGGATGCAACACTGGCAACAACTTGAGGAGGAGATGAGAAGAGTCAAGGGAGGTGGCTTCTCATACTGATTCCATTCTGACTTACAACCCCGAGGCGACCACTTTCATAATTCATTTTGAATACTTTTCGCTTATCGCTGAGGGAAAGATTTATGTCAGCCACTTTGGTAACACGATACCTGGCTAAAAAGCGAGGTGGCAGGGGGAGAGTGAGGCGGTGGTTGGAGGATGCCCGGGAGCTCTCAAGGCTCAACTCCTTATCCGTTTGCAAATGATTTAATGCTCACTTACAGTGGCTACTGCAAGACTTCCGACTGCTCCTGTGCTCCGGTGCTCCATGCTCCATGTTCCATGTTCCATTTTCCCAGCGGCGCCATTAAATCTCATTAAAAAGTTGCCTCCGCCAAAAATGCAAATGCGCAAGGCGACCGAGTGGAGGAGGGGTTGGTGGAGTTAATGTTCAAGTCGCATGCAAATTATAAATGTTGTCGCATTTTTTTCCGGTGTCGTTGAAATCGTTGAATGCAACAATGCAATGAAAAATTCGCGCTGAAACTTTTCACGCTTTTCACGCCTGACTCGAAATTAATGTTACACAAACTTTTCATTTTGAGTACAAACATGTATGAACACTGAGAAAAACAAGTTAAGATCGCAAGATGAGTGTGAATTTTGATGGAAGATGTCAACTTTCTGGAATAAGGAATATAAATTCTACAAAAATATAGAAAGATAAAATCATGAATAATAAAATAAGAAAAATTAGAATCATGATTTAGAGATAACATTTTTAAAGACCAACAAAAAATCATTGAAAAATATAATTTCTAAAAATAAACTAACCTAATGAAAAACAAAATCTATTTTTTAAATTTTAACATTTTTGGCTTAAGAGTTTCACCTGCCTTATAATTTATGTTCTGATTTGATCAATGAAATATTTAAAAGCCAATTTTTGTGTTCGTTTCTTTCAGTGTATGTGCATGTGTGTGCGTGTGCTAGTGTGTTCACTTCATTAGCTATGCATGAAATTTGGAAATGATGTGTAACGATAGCCATCATTGATTTGGGATTGACGAATGTGTCAAGCTTTCAATTGAAACGAGTATGAATCGAGGGGTGGGGATTTTAAATTGAAATCGTTGCCATTGTTGAGCGAAAGTTTCGTAGGAATTGAAAAATGCGTCACTGTAGAGTCGATTGTAAAAATGACTCAGCCAGCAATTTAAGCTGATTTTATTAATCATTAATAAATGTTTTTTTCTTTGTTATTTAAAAAGGAAAACGGGCAACAACAAATTAAATCAGCATAATAAATCCACGCATGATTCCTCCACCCACTTTTCACCCTCTATAAACAAAAACAAAGCAAATAAAACTAAATGCATATCTGTGTGTGTTTCTGTGTGTGTTACAACAAAGAGAGCGCCGCTGATAAGGAGCAGAGCGAGAGAGCGAATTTTACATTAATATTTCAGTCACATATCAAAGCCAGAAAAAAGAATGCAGACAGAACATACATAGAAACAGACAGACAGACCCAACAGACAGACAAAACAGACTGGCCCCAAAAGTAAATAAGCAAACAAGGAGCAGCATAGAAGAAGAAATCGAGAGGGGGAGAAAGAGAACGGCATACAAATAGAGTCAAAATGTGAGAGCTATGTTAAAAGCATTTTACATAAGCAAATATAAAACATATGAAGGCAAGAAAGGGATAGCAAACTGTATATACATTAGTATATACCAACTGTAATACATACATTTACACATATATAAGTACATAATAGCATAAAGTATATATGTATGTGTGTGTGTGTGTGTGTCTATGCTTATGTATAAAGCTCTCGGTCACGTCCCGCCCATTCACTTGGAAAGTCGATGCTCGATGTGACTGATTACTGCGTCGACTGCCGACACTGCTCTTGTTGTTGCTGCTGCTGCTGCTGTTGAAGCTGTAACTGTTATTCTGGAAAAGCTGTTACTGTTAATGACAAGCAATGTCTGCCATTTTGTGCAATAGATCGAATATACAATTTCACAGCCAGCTGCAGCAGTATAGCACTCTGCCTGGAGAAGGTCAAGTATATAAAAAGCTAATGGATTAAATACAACAAAGTGCTTTTTGTTTGAGTATCAAAAATTTTATTAAAGCTAAAACTTTGGAGTTGAAGGGTTTATTGTGGGAACATTTCATATACAACAACAATCTATATATAATTATACCTCATTGTCCTAATTGGCTGACTGACTGCTATCAAATCACAGCCCAAACCAAAAGATATATTGAATAAAATTTTGAGTGAAATTTTTCATTGGATTTGTTTTGTGGGTATTTTTTTTTTTAATTTCTTATGATGAAAAAAATTATCATAATCCCATTTGTGCACGATTTCAAGTGAAGTTCAATAAGTGTACTTCCATTATATTTCCTTTTAAACGTTGTTTCAACAGAAAATCCATAAAAATTAGAATTCTAACTATTTAATATGTGGAATGCGTTTTGGGTCTTTGAGTTTTTTTCTTGTGCATATTTAATTTCAATACAATTTTGTGGTACAATTCTTCTTTCTTACTTCTAAAATTTTTCTGCGGATCAAACAATTGTTGTATCAAAGAAAAAGTAAATGACAAACAAATGGAGCCAAACAGGTGGGATACCTAGACTTAGCCTGATTGTGTTAATATGTTGCTTACTTATTCAGTAGGCGGCACACTCGACACTAATCAACTAAAGTGACTTGAGACAAGAGGACTCCCAATTTTAGTGGCTTGGCGCTGCACGCATCCTTTGGCCAGAATAGGAATTATGCACTCGGCAACGGCGGCGAAGTAGAACATAAAACATTCCGCTGCATAATTGAACAAGAAGTTGGCGAAGGGCAGGGCGAAGAACCAAGTTTCCCATAGCAGGATACGGAATGAGGACGCCAAACGAATTTATGGCAGCACCCGCCCCATATGTCTCTTTGGAGACTTATTCGTTGTGTGTGGACTGGGTGTGGCTTCTTTTTTTTTAGCTGTGGTTTCACTTTGTGGCAGTACAATTGTCATCCATGTTGGCGTTTCTGGTTTTGCATTAAATATTTTTATGGCTCTTGCCGCTTGAGCTTCATTGTTTTATTATCCTGCCGCTCATCAGAGCTGCCTTTTTGTATCATGAATATTTCAAAAATCTACGCCGCACTACGCTTGAACATAATATCGTACTATATAGAAATACGCATGCCTTTTTGCATAGAAAAAGTTAATCTTTTTGAGTAAGATTCTTTTTGCTGTTATTAAAGTGCTACTCACACAGACACTCACAAGTAGTTGCATGCAACACTCGTAGATGACGACAAAGAAGTTGGTTGAAGTCTTTGATGGCGGCAGCTCCTTTTACCCAAACAGAAAGAGCGAAAGAGAGAGAGGGGGAGAGCGAGAGGAGACAGAGACTAACGTTTCGCGCACGTGACGCGCATTTGCAATTAGATTTATGATTTTAATACTTCGTATTTTTTCATAAAGTAAGCTAAGACAGCAGCGGCAGCGGCAGCAGCAGCTAGCAAAAGTCTTTGGCTTTGAAAATTATGGCTAGCATGAAATTTCCTAGTTAAGCCAAGCGCATCAGCAGCAAGCCAAAGTATTCAGTTAATGCGAATGGGTTAAAACTAAAGTTATGTTAAGGTTAGAAATATTTGTCGCATCATCTTATATGTAATGCTAGTGTTCAATATGGTCATATGTCTACGTATAAGTTTCAATACTAATTTGCTTTAAATATTTGTAGACTTTAAAAGCTTTCAATTAGTTGTAATTAGTAAGAATTTCTAGATTTTCCTACAATTTTATTATAATTTTTAATCCTTCCAGAGAATAAGATGTGACTAAAATATACCCTTAGATAACTAAATAGTTTTGTTGATTTTTTACAATAGTTTTTTTTTAGATAAGAATCATATAGTAAGTACAAACTCTATTCCGTATTAATCTTTGCCCTCACATCGAAGGGGCCATAAAATTTACCTCATTTTCCACAGCCAAAAATCAGGTTAAATCTAAATGAGAGCAGCTTTAAAAACTTCAGTCAGTTGGATTTTTTTATGGCTAACAGTAGCGGGCTGCGGAGGGTATATATGCTATACGGCACCTTATCTCGAATGGGAAATCATTACCGCGTTTTTATTGTTTTTAACAGTTAGTAGAGCAACAACAAAAACAAAATCACAGTTTTTGTATTTTTGTTTTAATGGCGCAACTTTGGCTGTTAAAATATATTTTTAACAACTTTTCACGTAATTTTGTACTACAAAATAATTACATTTTTAAGTGCACTTACAAAGTATTTCTCACATTCGGAACGTAAAATGTAGAAATCAAAGAAACGTAACGAATTTAAGACTAAAATATCCAAGCGCTTTTTTTTTTGTTTTTTTAAACACCTCACAAACTCATCTCAATGAAAATACTCCTCAAACGGCTCTACTTAGTGGTAAATGTTAATAATCACATAACATCAAATTAACATTGCCTTAGGGTGTCGAGGCGGGTCGTGGCGGGGGGTGGTGCAGACAAATTGCAGTTTTATTTAAAATAACGGACAAAAATTGCAAATCTGAATAATACGCCGTGAAATTGTCAAGTTGCCTAGAAGGCAGGCGGCAAACGGCAAACGGCAGTTGAGCAGGAAAACTTTTAAGTGGGTGGAGATATTATATATCGCGACTTGATAAATTTGCAACAATTTCGCACACTCGCGTCTTTTGTTGCTGTTTTTTTTTTACACTTTGCCCAGCGGAAATTGGTGACAGTTGTTGTTTATTGACATGCCCGCAGCCACCGTGAAAACATTTTAAAATTTGTAAAACATAAAAACCGAATCACAGCTAAACAACAGCAGGCTGGGTGGCGGGGTGTGGCGGGGGTAGGAAACAGAAAGGCAGGAAGACAGGAAGACACCAACAAATAAAAAAAATTCGCATAATATTTCACACCATTTATTTTGTTTTCAGGTTGGCTTTTTTCTATTGTCAGCTTTAGGGCTTGTTTCATATTGTAAGCGGCTTGTTCTGGCAACGGCTGTGGGGTTAGGAAAGAGGAAATATGGGTCGGGGGTGGCGGAAGATGTTCAAATATAAACGTAGATAGTTCGGGACATATGTCTATAATAACAGGCAGCCTGTGAAGTTGCGGTGGCTTAAAAATTATTGAAAAATATATATTTTACTTTAAGTGGTAAAAAAATAAAAAATAAAAACAAATAATTTTTTGGTTTTTGACAAAAACAATATTTTTAGCCGAATTTAATATTTTTCTAGTATTTATATTAGAGCTTCTAAATGGAAACATGAGTATGACAAACAAAATAATAACTAAACCTTTTAAGGATTTTTAATCATAATTCTTACTTCAAAACCCAAATGCATTTCAACATTTTTACTCACCATTAAAAGCTCATTATGCAGATGACATCAACTGGCATTATTTCCGACTAATGGAAACTAAATTGCCAAACTTACTTACAAAAAGTATCACATTGTCTGGAGAAAACTTTCAGCTAAGATGCTTTGTTGTATCTTTATTTCAAGAGCAAGAAACATTAAACTCTCACATGTCGAAGAGCCTTTCAATTAGAAACTCAGCACTAAAGGGACACTTCTATAGCTCTTGCTCATCAACCACATCGCCCAGGACGTCATAAAGCGTCAACTTGACCAAGAAATGAAAGGCCTCAAAGTGCGTGACGAGAGTTGAGTGGAGTTGAGTTGAGTTCAGTTGAGCTATGAAACAGTTCCCTAGGGTCCTCAGCTGTGACGAAAGAACAATAACCAAATAGTAGAACACAAAAGCGCACACACAACATAAGCTAAAAGGCAAGGGAAAGAAGGGAAAGGTTGCCGAGGGTCAACACACACAAGTACAAAATCGCACCTCGATGTTGAGCCGAGTGCTGTCTGAATTTGTGCTATTGTGCTGTAAGAAATAACAATCATAACTATCATGAGGGAAACTTTATCTATATTTTTGCTTGTCTAGCTAGCTAGTTCCTATTTGAAAAGGTTTAAGGTGGCAGATCCTTCAAGTAGGTAAATAAGTGTACTCTACTGTAATGAAATTACATTCAGTAAATGTTCTAAGTTTTCTCTTAATTTCTCTATTATTCATTCTCTCCCCTTACTTAAAATTGGTCAAACTTCCAAAAATTAATCATTTTTTAATTCTTTCATTTCTCAAAGTTTTCCCACCTTTATCGAATTGAGGTAAAAATATTGCTTCAAGTCGAATAAGCTGGATAATTGACCTGTAAATATTTCCTTGCTTGTAAATAATTAATTTAAATAGCTGACCGCTCTGCAGATTAACATCAAGCTCTAAGTTCCACTTGGTACATGTTATTTATTGGGCTAACACTGATTTGTGGCTACTGTAAAAAGATTTGCGTTTTGGCCTTTTGCGGTTTTCTCTTGGGACAGTGGCAAGCAAAAGTCAGTGGACCGTGTTATGGAGAGGTCATTTAGATGGAAGATTAGTTTTATTGCTCAACTTCTTCTGCAAATTGTTCGCATAATATGCAAATCGTGATGTTGGCCCTTAGTTTGGATAGTTTTATAGAAAGAGCTCAAGATAGGGATAGTGCAACAACTTTGAATTATTTTAAACTATGATTTATGATTGAAGACTTAATAAAATCGCCAGCGAGCGCATACGAAAAAGGCAAAGACGTCGGCTTGTTATGACATTTTTTTAATTTTTATAAATTTGCATATGTTGGCAGGGCAAAATCAACTCGGTTCACTTTGATGTTGTGTTTGTTTTTGATGTAGAAAACGCAACGAGAATGTTTAAAAAACTGTGTCTCCGCTGTCTCTCTAGAGAGACAACAATATGGCCGACTGCAGTTGTTTTGTTTTTTGTGATTTTTCTTTTTTTATTGCAGCAGATTAGACAGATTATTGGCCAGCAAATGTGACAGGCAGGCTTGAACTTTGCCCAATTTGAAATGTATTGCTGTTCTAGCATTGATTGAACCCTGACCCCAAAAAAACAACTAAAGAAAAAACTCATATGTGTTGGCCAAATAAGCCAGCGGCAATTGAAGCAATGCAGACAAGTGAAGGTAATTCGCTTCCTGAAGGCCCCGAGGCGAGAAAATCTCTCTCTCATGAAGCAATACCTAATGAAGCGGAAGATGGGGTGGACGGGAAACGGCAGGGTGAAGCAAGGCAGGAACTCTCGAAAATCTTTCTATCTAGAAATAACATTGTGGTACAGCAAAGCAGTTGATTGAATAATTAAAGGGTTAGAAAGCTCTTTGAGTTGAGCATTAAAAATGACTTGTTGGGACTTACTGTTAACAGTGACTGCTACTCTTAAGCTGCTACTGTGACTGTCACTGTGTGTGTTGGCAAAAATTATATGACAAATTGAGTTATTCGCATCTACATACAAGGTGCGGAACAAGGGGGGCTATGAGTACTACTCGTAGCGAATATATTTCATTAGTATTCGTGACGCTGATTGCATTTTAATTAACACGGCGCTACTTCATGGACCGACCCCTGCCTCTCAACCCCCCTTCCTGCCTCACCCCTTAACTCGACGAGACTCCCACAACGCGAACTCGTTTGATAGAATTAAAAAAGACAACAAAATAAAACCGAAGCGATCCGTTCAGCACACGAAAAACTGAAAGAATCTTTTAATAACTCAATTAACTTGGAGTTTGTGTAGCTGGTTATTAAATTGTTAGCTAACCAACTAAACAATTTAGTATGTTAAGTGGATTTTAAACAAGTTTAAACACATAAAACTATGCACATGTCAAAATGAATTTTATTGTTAATTACTACAAACAGAGTTCTACAACAACAACAAAAGGCATACAAATTCACAAATAAAGGTTAAGGGATGATGATGATTTTGTCGATAAACTTTTTGGGTGGAAGTTTCGGCTTACTGTTTACCGTTATTGGACATTTACAGTTGCTGATGACCAGCTACAACAACAACAGCCGCATAGTCATGAGTATTGGAAATGTTCGAACTGGGAATTTGATCGATCATAAAAATAAAATGGAGCTTGCTACTTCAATTTATTTGCGGCACAACACAAAAAAACAACAACATAAAACAGTCATGAATTATTAACAGGTATGTGCAAAGGAGTGTCCAGTGCTCGAAGCAATGGTCAATGAACCAACAACCCACAACAAAACTGATGGAGAGATGAACTTATGTATGACAAAATGCAAAGAAGAAAACAGGAAAAGGTTACAAGTGGAGTTTATATCGATTGGAGGTGAATGAGTGAGGTAAATAATAATAATAATAAGGGAAATGTTAAAGTTTATAAAAGCAAATAAAAATGGGTAGGCTAAGGTCTATGTGTGCTTGTCCTTGAGAGGCTCAACCGGCCTAACCTAACCAAAGAACAAATTCTAACATTTCTACTCCTAACTCAACTTCATATTCTTGCATCACAACTTCACTTTGTGGACTTCCCATCGTTAGTATAGTATCTATGCCTTGTCCTCAAAAACAACTGTTAATCTTGCTCAACATTAAACATTATGATTGCCGTTTGATAAAGGGCAAACGCCCCTATAGAAAAAAGAAAAACAATGCGTTCTCTTAGCAACGTTTCAGGTGTTCCTTTTGACACTTTATGAAATTTATGACATTATTGGCCTTCTTTCTATTGCCTTTCACTAGAAAGTGAATCTCAGGCTGTAACTGTAGAAACCTGCACCAGACTGCCAAGGCCAAATAAGGACACACTGACAGGATATAAGAGCAGGCAGTCAACGATTGTGTCTGGCGATAATTTCTTCGTCCCCGTACCCGTCCAAAGCATTATGCCAAGTGATATATTTCTATATTACAAACAGCAGCCGGCAGCTGAATGTGAAGTTGCAGATTGTAAGATCGGACTTTAAAGATGTCCCCGTGGAAGTCTTTCAAGCTTAGTTTCTTAGTCTCTCGTTTGTTCTCAAAGTTGCCGCTTAAGATCTGTTATCTACAAAAAGCGCGACCCGGTTTACGAGCATATGACAACCCTAAATCAAAAGCGCCGTCGGCTAATTTTTTTCTTATGCAAAAGCAACCTTCTTTTTGGTTCTGCCTCAAGCGGAAACTGCTGAGAAGCCGCATAAATTATCAGGCGGCATGAATCTAAATTAAATAAAAACAAAAACATTTGACATTTGCCAACGCAAATCCTTTAAACAACACACAAAAACCAACAGCAGCCGCAGCAGCAGCAGCGAGTCAATGAGAAGGAGGATAGCTTTAAGATTTTTCCCTCCCCATGCCGCGAAACTTACAAGGATTCACCATTAAAAATGTTAATTAGTTGCGCAAACATTACGATTGAGTTTCTATCCGCAAAAACTGTTACGACCTGCAAACAGTGGAATGAAAGGCAAGAAGAAGTAGATAAAATATTAAGTAGAGTTAATGGAGGGAATAAAAAGTTATACTGCAATGGGGATAGATTTTACATGACATGACAATTAAAGGTAAAATTTCTTGTTCTAGTTTAAATTAAGCAATTTCTACTGTAAATTTAGAATTACTTAAGGAAGCTCCGGCATTACAGCAACTTTGAAGTGTATATTTGTCACATGTTTATCTCTATTAAGAATAGTTATTTATCCAAGTTGATAAACGACACCTATTTTATTTCCAACTTATTCCACAGTGCAGGTATTTGTCGGACGTGGCCCATGGCTCAATGAGCAAATGGAAAGGAAGCAAGAACAACAGCAGCAACAACAGCAAGGCATGCATGCAAATCGGATGGCGGGGATGCGCAGATTGAACGCCAATTAGGATGAATGTTTTGGCTTTTGGCGCACGCCGCTCTGCATTCAAAAAAAAGAAAACAAAAAACACAGCAGCCCACCGTTCCAGACTGCATGACGCCGCGTGCCGCTGAGAGAAAGAGAGACAGAGAGAGTGAGCGAGGGGTGTCGTTTCTGGCAGATGTTTTAGTTTTTTTTTTTTTGGACTGGCTCCCTGTCTTTGCTCTGTGCCTTAGTTAATTGCTAAAAACTGTTCACACGTTCCGCAAATGCGACTTTTGCATACAACACCTGGAGAAGAGGCAAGACAAAAGTCTTAGAATGAACCTGAACCTGAGATGACGATGACGTTGGAGGATTCGCTGACCATCATCCAAGCTTCCAAGCTTGGCCATTATTCTGGTCACGTACTCATCAGCGCATGAGGCTTTTGGTTGCAGGAAATCAATATCCAAACTTGCGAATAAAAATATTTATAGAGAAGAAAGTGAGCAAAGAGAGGGAGAGGGTTTTTTACTCAAATTATTGATTGGGAAAAATCACGGAAGATATTCTTTATTTAACTTGATATTTTTAGTCGTTAAACTTAAAAATTTATTATTAATTTTTAGTTAAAATAGTATATTGAATGATTTGAATATTTTTGTTTTCCTATTGAATTTATTTTTTGTTTAGTTCTGGGAAGATTGGATTTCCGTTGCATCCCTTACAGTTTTAAAGGCAGACATTTATTTTTGTTTTGGAAAGTTTGTGATTCCGTGGTATTTTTTGGTTCGAAAATTAAGCATGTACGGTATGTCGGAGACCCAGTTATGCAAATGCTAAACCAAAATAAAAAACCACACTCATAAATATCGACAATTCTACGAATTGTTTGTTTATTTTTTATTTTTCAGTCGCCAAGTCAAAGTCGAAGTCCGTTTCTGTTCCAGGGTCTCTCTCTCACTCTCCGGTCAGGTGTACGATTTAAATGCAAGGCATCAACTACCGAAATTGTAGGCCCAAGACCGAAAATACTTTACCGGGTATACATACATACTACAACAAGTAAAAACGAGTACCGCGTATTATTGTTATCCAAAGTCGTTATCAACTCTTAATATGTTAGGCACGTTTACCACTCGGTTGGCTCGTTAAAACTGCGACTCGGGCTGCGAGTTATTTGTTTATTTCTGTCTGTCTCTCAGTCAACGCATAATTTCCATACGACTTTCAGCGAATCAATCAAGTACATAACATATATAAAAAAAACATAATCCCAGGGAAGGTCTCTGTCGTACAGTAACTGCACATTCTGATACCAAAGATAAAGCTGTCAACTGACAGCTGCATAAATCAAGTGCGCATAGTTTTCTTTTAAGTTTAAGTTTGCTTAAAGTTTCAACAACAAATTAAAATCGTACAAAATTTCATTAAACTTGGAGAAAATCAATACAAGGCACAAAACCTTGTAATCCTGATGCGTTCGTTCTCAAAGCAAGCTCTTCAATATTTTTCACATTTTCCGCACAGTTTTCGTATGCGCGTCACGTGCCACAAGACGTTGGCAAAGTTCCCTTTAGCTCAAACTCAAATATCCCATCAAAGAAGTTTTCTCTGTGCACTTTTCAGCACATATTTTTGCTAGTTTGTCTATTCTTCAACTTCATCGTCGTCGTCGTCGTTGTTACTTTGCTAGGACAGTGAGAATATGCAATGCATTAAATATATGGCCAGTTTTATGTGTAGCTTATGGCTTATGAATTGCAGTTGGCCTTACATATTGAATAAAGTTTGTGCTCTCCAGTCTTACATATTCCCTAGCGTAATCTTAAAAAATAGCAAAAGTAATCTATCTGCAATTGTCAAAGTTACTTAAGTATATTTTTCAAAGTATAAGTAATCTTTAAAGTTCTCGGTTTTTTGCTGATAGGATTGGTTCTCTATCTAGTATTCCTAGTTGTGTTTTGATTGATAATTACCAGATAAATATCTTAACTTCTCCTTAAAACTCTTAGTACAAATACTATTAAACAAATTCCAATGTGAATAAGTATTTGTTGCTTCACTTCCCAAACTACATTCCCATCGATTTATTTTTATTTTTTATTCTATCTAGTCAGCAAATGCATTTAAATTCATAAACAATACAAAATCATGCAAAATGCTGAAGGCAACAACAAATCCTCAAGCAGTCACCTTCCCCACAGCTGCCCCAGCTCCAATCTCTGCCTGCCTGCCGGCTGGTTGTTGGCTGCCCAATCTGCTTGCTGACAACTTAGTTAAATAAGGCGCCACCTGTCAAGTGATTTTCAATAAAATAAATTCGTGATTACACGACAATATCGACGACGAAAAATCGAGAAAAGATCAGCAGGCAACATAATAACAAAAGACTCCCACGGGGCAACCGTCTGCAACTCAACTCAGTCGACCACAATCGAGTTTGTTGGACCAGGTTCTGTGTGTCTGATTCAGCAGCAGCTTCTCTTCTCTTTTGGAGCTGCTACTTGGCACGGCAAATCGCACACGACTTCAAGCTGAGGGTCCAGAATCCTTTACACACACACACACATACAGTTGAGAAACTTCTGAATCGCAATCGTGCAGGGTCAACGTCAATACTCCAAGTCTGTCTGTCTCTCGGTCCAACAGTTGTCGTCCCACTGTCGCTGGCTTGTTTACAGTGTGCAAAAATCATTTAGACAAGTTGACAAAAGCTCGTTTGGAACGTGAGTAACATGACTCTCGGCCTGAGGCCTGCCTTCCAACTGAGACACAGACAGCCGGCTGAGTTTGTTTGTTTTTGTTTTCGGTTCGGTTTTAAGCTAAGTTTGTCTCTGTGTGTGTGTATGTTATGGTTTTGGTATGCTTAAGTCTTAATTCTAAACATGGCAAATGTACTTGAAGCGTGCTGCTGTTATTGTTGTTGCTGGTATTGTTATTGTTGCTTGGGGGTTTTGCCTTAACCCCAGCATCCGAATCGTTGTCTGACCTTTTCCATTGTAATCATAAATAATATCTATTTTAACCACTCGACTGTTAACTTATTGGTGGATTTAGTGCAAAAGACTCAATCGAGGATACCCAAAGGTTTATTGAGGTGTTGGCGATTATGATATCGAAGAAGACGTGTTCGTTAAGTAAATTGAAATTTAGTTATTTAAGACTCATAACATTGTTCACTCTCTTTTCATTTGACTTAAGCCTGGGAGTTTGTCAGAACCAATGTTTTTCATAAAATATAAGATATGGAACTCTTAACATTATAGTCCTATGATTTTAGTTAATCTTCTCTCGTTGGCGATTCTCACACAAAACGATCCCAATAATTAATTCAGTGCCGTAATAACAACAAACAAAAATAACATTTGTTGTTGCTCCAACACATACTCAAGACACTTCAGCTCCGAACAATAAAGATATTCGCCCATATTTTATTGGGATATTGGAGCATTTGCACATTTGCCAACCATTAAATATCAATTGCAATTCACACAAAAATATATATTTGTATATATAAAAACGTAACAATAAACAACAACAACAATAAACCGCAAATGGCTCCACACAGTAGGTTTTCTTATCGCCAAAAAGAACACACAAAATGTTGTTGTTGTTTTGAGTCAAGAGCACAAAATCTCCAGAGGATGCCGCTGCCTGCTGAAACTCTCGAGACTGAGAAGGCTTCCTTTAATGCTACCTGAAGAGCACTCGAGCGCTCGATGAGAGAGAGCAAGAGATGTTGCACATGTGTAGACCAAGGGCAGATGTAGGGGGAAGACGTGAAGAAGTGTATAGGTGAGGGAATACACAGGTAGAGTATGTTTTGGCGAGAAGCTGCGAATGCGATTAAGCTGCTGCTGCTGAGGCAGCAAAAACCAGATGTTTGTCGTTGTTGTTGTTGTTGTTGTGTATTGCCATAAACATGTGGCAAGTGTTGTTGTACGCCGTTGTCGTTGTTGGGAGAGTGTCTGCCGATTTGTGCAACACTTGTGCGTTTGGGGCTAAAAGCGCAAAAACAATAAACAAAGCCAAAAGCAGGCAGCTCGAAGAGTGTGTGTGTGTGTGTGTGTGTGGATGCTGCTGTTGCTGCCTCTGTCGCAGTCGACCTCGACGCAGCGGGGCCGGCCTGCGAATGCGAATATTGCTCTCTGAGGCGCTCACTCTAGGGGTCTCCACACACACACTCACACAACAAAAAGCACAACAAAAAAAAACCTGCTCCACCACCATTTGCAGCAGGCAGCATTGCAGTCGTTGCAGCTGAGATGACGATGATGATGATGATGAGGAGGCTGCTGCTGCTGCCTGCTGCTGTGGCGGCAGAGTGTGGCAGAGAGGCAGCCAACCAACCAAGCGAGCCAAAGCGAACAAGCCGTCCAAGCGACCATGTTTCCTGATGCGAGGCGATAGTTTATCGCCAATTTTCGTGCCGTGCAGAGGTGAACGCGGACCGAAAAACGTGAAGTGAAGTAGAAAAAAACCAAACAAACAGCAGCAGCAGCAGCAGCAGCAAAAACCGAACGAGACAAAAAGCTCGCAACTGAAGTGAACGAACGAAGTCTGGTTCCACGTCCTGGTTGTGGGGATCCTTTGCCGTCGGCACGCGATAACTTTATGTCATTTGTTTTTGGGGGCTGCCAGTGTGTGTCAGTGTGTGTGTGTGTGCGAGTGTGTTGTTTTGCTTTGGCGAATTCGCCGTCGGGTTTCGTCCTTCGGCCATGCGCGTTAACGGTAAATAATGGCCGCCATCTTGTGCGACAACAACAACCAAATCAAATATAAATAAAACTAGCTATATAGCAGAGATATATATATATAGAAAGTGCAAGAGAGAGAGAGAGAGAGTGTGTGTATATCTAGTGCCGATAACCGATAACACCGATTAACATCATAAAATGGAACACCATGCTGGCAGCGGCTTCGTCGCCTCACCTTGGGCAGCGGTCTTGGGGCATCATTCGATGGCCTCCGATGCTGGCTTTGCTGCCGCAGCAGCTGCAGCGCATGTCCAGAATGTGGCTGCCGCACATCATACACATCATGCATCCATGCATCCCGGTCATCATCATCCACATCCCCATTCCCATACACATACACATCCGCATTCACATACGCATCCGCATTCGCATTCGCATCATCATCACGCACATTCGGCGCATCATCATTTGGCGGCGGCAGCGGGCGGTGGCATGCCAATGGATTTGCATGTGCCACAGGGATTTCCCTACTATAGGTAAGATGCGTTGGTAAACGACAAGGACGCAATGCACAATGGATACACCTCTTTGCACAGGTGCAATTTGCACTCAGTTTGTCGCCGGTCTCTTGTTTTGTGGGCGTTGCCCCGTTGATAGATATATGTATATATTCAAATTATCCAAACCAATGGCGCTCCATATATATATATATATAGAAACACAAGCACATAACACTACATTATGCCATTTAAATGCTTGCTATATAGCCAAGTGAGCGTTAGAGTGAGGCACTCTTGAGATAAATGACTGCAAATTGGGAATAGATTGGCGAATAATTCATGGTAAATAAATTATGCGGCAGTTAGACAGAAGCCTAACACATAATATGCATTAGACCTACCCCATTTTTGATATCAAACAGACAAACAACAATTTATTTATTGGATGGAAAATTGAGCAAGCGTTTTGATAAACACATAGAAATATTTGGTATGTGGTTTCCTAGAAATATAATCCTATATAGCATTTGTGGATTTGACCAATGCGGCTTGATGATGCTTAATGACAATACTTGATACTAATACTAACAGCAATAAGCTGATTAAGAAATGCATTCAAAACTAATTTCTATACTTAAAACCAGCGAAAGTAACAAAAACAATTTTTGTTTAAGACATTACAAAATTAAAATACTTTTATAACAAAAAATGTTAATTAATTCTTAATAAACATTTAGTAACTTAATATAGTTCAGAATAAATAAAAAATTGTTATTATAATTTTATCCTGTTTTCGAATTTGCCTTACAAAAAAAAACAAAAATGTATATTTCCCACGCACCGGAGAGGCTTTTTGTCTGCTTCAATTTTGTTCAACTCATAACTATTTGCAGTCCCCGCTTTGAGCACTGCAATCAAGAATTCTTTATGATTATATATGGAGTATGTCTAAAAAAATCTTTTTTAATAGGTGATATTTTTAGATTTTCCAAAAAATTTTAAGTTATATACATTTTACCCTTCCAAAAGTTAAGCAAAAAAAAAGTGTTTAAAGTTTTAACACTTTCATGTAATTGTTTTCCTCACATGATCAAAATTATATGCCTTTTGTGCCTTTTATTAAATCCATCCATTGCACAACCCAACCCAAATTAGTACCATTAACTAGAGAACTTACAATTCAATACTTCCTGACAAACTTGCATTAAACTGATTTTCCAAGATTTAAACAATTTATCTGTGGCTGACAATAATCAGTTGCATTTCTAAACCCAATCGATATACCCGATCAAAATTCCATTAAAAAAATAAGTTTAATTAACTGTCGATTTTTTCGCCAATCTCATTTAGCTTAACTAGCTGGCTGGGCATCGTGACTATCTGCTTATGTTTTTCACCCACATAATGATAATCGTTTGCTTTCCAATCACCAACAAAAAATAAAGCAAAAATCAAACCACCCAATTTGTTCAATTTGCAAGCGGCTAAAAAGAGAAAAACTTTAAGATTTAATTTTAAAAAAGTAACCAAAAATACAATTTCACAAAAAGGAGGCAGAGAAGGTGGTCGAAAAAAGAAGGAGGAGGAGGTTGAGAGAGGCAGGTTTGTTACAGAGGTGCCAACATCGATGAAACTCATAATTAAACTAATTGAATTTACGTGACAATAACACTTTCCAGCGGTGAAGTGAGCGATTGTCACGAGATAATAATGTAACCGAGTTGAGAAAGAAACGAGCCTCACTCTCTTTCTCTCTCTCTCTCGCTCTTTCTTCAGTTTTGGAAAGGGGGATTTGGTTCATAAAGTTCAAGCTCTCGTAATGCATGGTTATTTTCAATATCGCAAAAATGAAATCGGCATCAAAGAACATTTTGCCGAACACTCTGCGAACACTGAGGGGCTTGAAGGGCGGGGAGGTGGGAATATTTTTAGAGCTACTCGAAGACATTCCCACAACAATATGGCTGTTGGGATGGCGATGTAATTCATGAACTGTGATTGGTGGCGCGTCCATTAAAATCAAGAACCGAGACGAGACGCGAGATGAGGCAGGCAAAAAGCAGTTGCCAGTGTTCCAGTGCTCCAGACCCCGAAAAGAGCCAAGAGAGATCCCAACAATATACAGACTGGACAGTTAGTCAATCTCTGCTGTTGCTGTTGTTGTTGTTGTTGGTTGGGGTTCTCAACTCAACTGAAGTCAACTTTGAAAGACCTCTCCACCGGTACGAACTGTGCACAAGGCAGGCAGACAATCAGCGTCTATCAGCATTTTTCAATTATATCGAAATAGCGTTATCCGTGGCTGGATCGCGTCAGAACGCATAATTACTATAATCACCTGAGTTATTACCTTGGCGAATATTGGCGAAGACATACGAAAAACGGGCAAAAGTAATATTAAAAGCAACAAGCAATAAACATTGTGTGTGAGAGAGAGAGAGAGAGAGAGAGAGAGAGAGAGGGGTATACTCAACTTGATTCGACTGAGAACTGAGAAATCTAAACTGTGATTGTTGTGGCTGCCTCTTCCCTAACCCCTCACCCTTCACCCCCTTACCATCATCCACCCATCCCAGTTTCTGGCTCAATTTAAGTTTTGGTCTTCTTTTCCCATTATTTTCATTTGAGCTTTATTTTTATTATTTTCATTTCTGCTGTGCACTTTTCTCTTCTGAAGCTCAATTCGTTAAAGCATGCACATTAAAACATTACACTCAGCGAAAATGCAGGGCACAAGATACACAAATCTATAGCTGTTCGGTTCTAACTGGAAAATTGCTGGGACGTTTGTTTTTCATTATGGCTATAATACACAGACACAGACACAGACGGCGGCGGCAGACGGCCGGCCACAGACAGAGGGTTCAAAAGAGAGTCTGCGAGTCGCAAGTTGCAAGTTGCAAGTTCGAGTGGCGGCATCACGAACGGCATTTTCATTCCGCAAAGCGATCTTTGAAAGATCCAAAGACGACGCAATTTTCCACGGCGTTGCCCCCAAAATGCCTTGGTCAGCCAGCCTCTGCTGCTGCTGCCGCTTTCTGCTGCTGCTTCTTCTTTTGAGTTTTGCGGTTTCGAGGTCGACTTTAATGTGATGTTGCCCCAGCCAGAAAGGCAACGGGAGCAACAGTAGTTAGGAGCGGGGAGTGGGACGTTCGGTTTGCAGCAAAAACCATCATTTCCACAATTTATATTTCGAACGTGATTGGTGGAGTTGTACTGTGACTGGGGGCAGGGGGGAAAAGCAATGCGGCCATTAAGAAATTGCTGTAAAGCATAAAGAGCAAAATGAAATATACAACAACAACAATGAAACACAAAAAATCCTAAAGAGAATACAAAAAAAAAATACAACTCTCAACGCGAGAAAATGAAATAAAATGCAGCAGATTATGATTGCGATTATGTTGGAAGCTCTCGCAAAATGAGGTTTTCGGTGCAGTAAGGATGATAAGAGGGGGGCAGTGTACAGGGATTGGGGCAAGCTGCACCTACTGATGGGAATGAAAAATAAATGTACAAATTTTGTATTTTATATATAAGTTGGCGTTCATCAATCTTACAGAAAAACTGACCTTCTGCTGGAAGCGTAGCCAATCAATTTGTATATGGGATTAAAAACTTATTTGTCGTAATTATCCTTGAGTTGGTTTGGGTTTTGGTTCTCAAATTAAGTTTTGCAGCTTTCTAAACCTTTCTGTATTTAATAACTTTGCACATTGAAGGGAAACTCTCAGACTTAAACAGCCTAGTTTTCCAGTGCTTTCCCGCAAACAGGAATAGATAATTTAGCTCAAAAATCATCTTTAGACTTTTCCTCATAAATAAATAGGTTGATAAGTTCAAAAACATTTTACTTTATTCATCCAATCATCCTTAAAAGTATTTCAATTTTCATTAGAAAAAAGATCCCAGATGTAGAGTAAACACAAAGTAATTATTATTTTAGTAACAATTAGGAAAAGGTATAAAGAATAGGTTCCTATCACTAATTCCTTATCCTTATCTTAACACCTGTTTACTACTCCCATTTGGATATTCTCATTAGCTAACGGTTTATCTTGCATTGCCCTTTTTACCCATATATCCACTGATCGGCTTTTTCCCCCTTAACCGTTTATAAAGGTGTTATAAGAGCACCACCCAAAATGCATTACAAGCTACACTTGTTGTCCCGGCTTCAAGAGAAACAGAAGAAGAGAGAGCGAGAGAGAGATGAGGGGTTTCGTGCTGTCCTGTCCAGCCTACGTCACATTCAATTAAATTATGTAAATTAACCAAGCAACACTTTTGGGGCAGCAGCGAGGCGGGCACTTGAAATTGAGTTTGCCGCCAAAGCCAAAAGATGTTGAGATCTGAGACCGAGAAAATACAGCACTCCACCCACTCCGGCCCGAGGCGAACAACAACAACAAGACTTGGTCTGGCTTCATCAAGTGGAGTAAATTACAGCTTCAGCGCTTGCTTGTTGTTGTTGCATTTTGCCGCGCTGCTGCCGTGGAGCTGCTTGATGAGCTTGATGTTCACACAGCCGCCAGGCATGAAGCTATTACACACACACGCACACATACTAACACACACACACTGTGATGTCCTTGCTGCCGGCAAATTCAAAGTGAGCCAACAATTTCATCAACGCCAAAGCCGACGATGGCAACTTCAACATCAACCTGCCCCCCCGCCACACTCCTACAATTGTTGCAAGTTTTCCGTGTTGCTGCTGTTGGTTTTCTGGTAGCGCGTAAAATTAATTGAAATTCATGCCGTGTAACAATAACAATGATTAAACGGCACACACACACACACACATGTGCCAACAATGCCAGGGCTGGCCCTTGATTTGCACTACCCCGCTACATCCCCCCTCAAGTTAACCACCACCTGGCCCAACCACACACCAGTTGCACTGTCCAGTTGCAGGTTGCATGCGTTTTTTTTTTCATTTCTAACCGCAACGCACAACAACAACAATAACAACACACCCAAAGTGCAAAAGTACAAATCCCTGTTTGGAATACAAAATTTTGTATTGTTGTCGTTGTTGTTGTTTTGGCTGTGATTAGCGCTGATTCATAAATCGATTGAACGTAACGTAACAAATCGAACATTGCTCAAAGAAGGGGAGGGAAGGACGGGAGGGAGGCAAGGGCTGTGGTAAGACTTACAGCAGCTGCCTGTCCGCCAAGAACTTCTTGCTGTCCCTGACGATCACAAAGATACTTCCCTTCTTGCGATCAAATAATTGAGATAAATATTGAGAGAACCCACAAAAAGAAGCAGTCAAAAAATAAAACAAAAGGAAATATTAAGTCAATGAAGGAAGTACAAAACAATATACTCTTTAATGATGATTAAAATCAGAAGTAAAATAATATAAATATTTCTAAAGATAATCCTCATTAAATACTTAGAAGCTTAATCAAAAATAAGTTGAAATTTTCGGAAATATAAAAACGACATAATTTTAAGAAAAGCTTCGAGAACCTATCTAACAGTACTATCCAGAATTTATGCTTGATTTCTATATCTAAGTTGCTTTCGAATTTAGAGAAACCAATAAGCTCTTTAGGCAGAGTATAGCTCAAGAGTTGTGGGCAGAGCTTTACGCTTTTTCGCAAAACTTTAGCGAACAACTTATAAATATGTATGAGAAGTTTTAAAATTGTTGGAATCCCTGCCGACAAGCGAAGAACAACAACAACACAAGGTCGGTAAAACAGACAGTCGGCGGCGATCGGTCGATGATCGTACGGAATCGATCAGTCGAACAGTTTTGAGTTCAGTTCGTCAGTCAACAAAAATAAACCCAAACGACAGCAAGTCGCAATGTTGCAAGGGAATGAGTGAGAGGTGAGGAGAAGGGGTATCGGAAGGAGTGTCAGGGTACGCACCGTCGTTGCAGGAAGACGCAGAAGGCAAAGGCAATCATTGATCAGCGGAATTTAGAGCGAAAATTTGATATTAAGGCCAAAAGAAAACAAAAAAAAACCGAGCAACAGCAACAAAAATTACTCTAAAGAGGAAGCAACAACAACAAAAAATAAAAATAATATATAAAAAAATCGTACAAAATTGTTAAAATAAAATTAAGCAGAAATAAACGCCCCAAATATGAGCCGAGTGACCCTCAGGCAGCTTTTTTGTGTTGCACTGAGCCAAGTTAGCAATTTGAGTTACTTGCTGTTGTTGTTGTTGTTCTTTGCTAGTGCCAAACTACGATTTGTATTATTCCCCAAACAACCAACCAACGAAAGGCGTCTTTCGTTTTAATATAAATAATTGTTCACGGCTACCGCAAAACAGCAGCCACAAAGTGGATCGGCGACATTACAGCATCCCCCTTGTCTGTTTGTCTGTCTTTCTCCATCTCTCTCTTGTTTGGGCACAATCAATAATGATAGATTTCTGCAGTAGCAAATGTGGTGGGAAAGAAGCGGGGGTGGCCGGCCGGCCCGGGGAGAGCGCTCGCGATCAGTGTCTGACCACAAATCGCTTTGGGTGCTTTGACAGCATCATTCAAAAAGTAAATGCGAGCTGTTGATCTTTTCTTTCTTTTGGTTTTTTCTCACCTTTTCAAGCCCACTTATACTAAAAAGTTACAGTGGAATAAGCTATGAAATTATGAATATAAAATTATTATCATGCTGAGAATTTGTGCTTCCTTTATAACAATTTGTAATTAAAAATATTCTTGAGCTAAAAGAAAAGCATTTTCAGTGTTCATCAATTGATCAACGCCACTAGGATAGCCAAAGGGTAGCGAGTAGAGCGGGGTGTGTAGAAGAGCAAGAGCTGCATATGAGAGCCAACATTTAATTGGACTAGACTACTTATATTGTAGTCTAGTTAAATGTGCCGATTACACACCTTATTATTATGAAATATGTTCCATAATAATTGTGTTGAGAATTGACTGTGGGGGGACAGCCTTTCTCTCTCGCTCTCTCGCTCAGCCCTGCAATACAGCGCCATATATATAAGTTGTGGCGACAAACGTCGCGACATTGCTGAAAAGCTGTCGATGACGACGATGAAGACGATGACGTTGTCTCCAGGTCTCGCAAGTCAGGCCTGGTCTGGCTCCTGTTTTCCTCGCTGCCAATTTATTTATGGTGCGGTACAAGTTTTTACGCACTCAAGTGCTCTGAGACTAATTGGGCACGAAACGCAATCAAAGTGACGACGACGACGACGATGATGACTACAACAACGATGTTGCAACAACGACGACAGAAGAAGAAGAAGAGGAAAAGCTGACTACACAGACCTGGCCAGGACCAGACAGACAAATCAACAAAAAAAAAACCGAACCGATCGCAACTGCGTATCGCGAATCGATCACTTGAACTTTATAACGCTGATGAGGCTTTGATTTGTGGCTCGCATTGTATTGACCAGGCCCAAAGCAAAATTGTTTGCAACTCGAAGCTCCTGCTCGTACTCGTACTTGCAACTTGTGGCAAAATAGTTGGGCCATGTTCTACACAATTATCTGTTATTATCAGAGTTTTGCAGCGATTCACTCTTTTTTTTCTATACAGCGACAATGACATCTCATTGTTGCCTGCCTTTGCTCCTACTCCACCAAACGGTTTTTTTTCGAGGCAGCCGTTTAGGCCAATTCTTAAAAATAGCTGCCTCTAGAGATGCAATTTCTTAAAACTAGATCCTCTCGATCTGTTTGGGGAGAACACGTGTCTAAGGAGACAGAAGAAGATGACATTGTTTGACATGGTTAAAATGTTTGCTGGGAATGCATAAATATTTGGCGACGAAGAAGGAATTTCTCAACTAGCAGATTGGAATCTCTCAACTAACTGAGTTTATGAGTTTAACTTACTCTTAAGAAAGAGGTTAAGATAAAACAAATCTATTGTGAAATACTTTGTATAATTTTGGCCTTTCCTAACGCCAAGCTGTTCTTGAGAAATCCAAATAGTCGCTTGGCTATAATTGGCAACGATGAAAGGAGTTTTCTAGAGTTTAACAAGTGCTTCCGCTTCCCAAAACTCCTGCGAACCTCAAAGAACCAAAGCCGAAAAGCGTAAAACAATCATTTCTAACAACCTAACTTGACCTACGATTGATAAACGGCAAGAAAAAACCAAAATATCTTATGAATATTATTACAATTTTGATAATTGACCTGGCGCGTCGATCGATCGAAGATCGAAACCTTAAAAGCAAGAAGGTTTAAAATTCGCGAAACTAACAAAAACGGGACAACTACAAAAGGATCTCGGAAACTTGTGGCACAGATTTTTTTTGGGGCAAATGATTTACGGTCTGTTGTTCGCTGGGTATGACGAAAATTGTCTGGCGCTGTGGCAGACACAGGAAGGGGCAAGTGGAGTGTTTAGGTAGAAATCAATAAATTTGATTTTTGCGTTTCCCTCCCTGCACTTGATGATTATAAACCTGAAGCTGATAAGTGCAATTTTGAGTGCGTTGATTGTTGTTTATTAGATAATTTTGAATTTCCTGTTGACCTTGATGAACGTGACTCGAGACGGAGAGACGCAAAGAGAGTGTGCGAGTGAGAGAGAGATATTGTATATTAAAGTTTGCTATCTTTTTTTTGCTCTCTCTATTTCACAGATATCGCGAGGATGCATTATGCTGGGGCGACAGGTGAGTTTTCTGCCACGCTGCCAGACGATATAGCCGACACATTTATCGGCTAATTTAATTTATTGGGAAAATGTCAACTTTTTCCGCACACAACAACAACACTAATCGAATATTCAACAGGCACCCAACGCTACTTAAGCTGCAACATTTCTCGTATCTGTATCTGTATCTTTTTTCTTTTTCTTTCTTTCTTTTCACAGAAAGTCAATGGAGGAGATCGGTGCCGCTCAGTCCTCGGTGAATGCGCGGTAAGTGTTAATGTTACCGTAAACGATTCAGCAAAAGATTCTCGCTGCCCCTGCACCTGCGCCCACCGCCCGCAATTCCGTTTGTTTGGCAGCGCCACTTGGCGACGCATTTGTTAGCATAAAATTATTGAATGCCATGCGAAGAAAACGTCGCCAACGTTGCCGCCAGACGTCAAAGGCGCATGTCGCATCTATGAGATACTCAAAAGACGCTCAAGACTCTCTCGTCTTGTTGTAGTTGTAGTTGTAACTCTGTGCTTAGCAGAAAAACCGTTGCTGTCAGCATTAATGTGATGTTCTAACTAAAAGTGCTTAGACTTTTGAATACAGTTCGCTAGGCAATAGAATTAAAGAAGGGATAGATAAAAGTCAAAGATATTCAAAAGCAGCTCAACTTTTCTTGATTACTTTGTTAATACCACATAGATATTTGTCTCAAATTTCTTATATAAGATTTTCAACTCAAATCTACAAAGTTCCTTAAAAATCAGGCTCGACATTTGGATCAGGCTAACAACTTTCATGTGGCTAGAGAAGCGTATTAAATGATGCGACTTTAAGCAGAGCTTTTTAATATTATTGAGTTTTGCTGTCGCTGTCAGTTGTTGCTGCAGCTATTGGCTGCTGCTGCTGCTGTTGTCTTGTTCTCGTTGTTATGACATTTTACATTTTTAATGGGAATTCTCACATAAAAAGTACAAATATCAGACTAATTGGATTTATCTCGGGGCTGTCGCGCGTTGTCACACTCTTTGTTGCCATGCTTGGCGACTTGCCGGAAGATGTTGCAGTCATCAAACGATTCCCAATGACTGACGAGTTTTCCTAGCTTCTCGCAGCTTGTTCACAATTAGCACACAGCCTAGAGAGAGTTGGGAGGGGTGTAGGGGTATGTGTGGCAGCTGTTGTTGGGCTACGCACCCAGCTTGCAGCAGTCCCAATTCCAATTCCAAAACCAAAGGCATACTATTTCCAATGAATCGATCAAAAACAACATTGACAACAACAATGCCGCAATGAGGCAAAAGTTGCATTGCTTAAATTGATTTCTGCAATTAATTGAACAACGCAAATGACAAACTCAAAGCAACTTGCAACAAAAAAACACTCTACTCCATACCCTTTCGCTTCGTACTCCTCTCCGAACAACCAAACAATCCATGGAATGCATTTTGCCCTCGAACACGCTTTCAGCACAGGAACAAAACAACAAACAACAAAAAAGCTGTAGGAGACAGACGTCGAAGCTTCCCTGCAAAGCTTTTTACTTGCTTTTCGTTCAGCTGTCACGGTCACGAATGCTGGGGTATTGACTCCCTGTATCCCCATATCACAGTGTTTCGGGTTGTTGGGGAAACTTCAACTTGCCGGAAAGAATCCGAAAATTGAGTTTCTTTGCTATAATTCTCGATATAATTTCCACGTACAAATATTCTATCTACTTTATTATAATGATCTTAAAGACTTTTCTCTCATTCAACGCTTTTAACAACCATTTTAAATGACTTCAGCACAGTGTGCATATTGAATGCCCTGCTTGAATCTTCGTCAACATTGCCATTGCCTTGGCCATCCGTCCATTGAAGTCGCATTCTCTGCACTAGATTTCCAGTGCCGACGAGACACAACACATCATTGTTTTGGGAAGGTGCAAGAATATTAATTATTAATTCCGAACACAACTGCGCACTTTGTGTCGCCGCAGTTAGCGTAGCTACGGTTTGGCATGCGAATTATTTGCTAAATACCAGAAAAGTGAACGATAAATCGACCAACAGATCGACACTAACAAGGCACAAGGGGATGATGGCGACGAAGAAGCGGGAGGGAGAGGTGACTAGTTGTGGGGCAAACTTCAAGTTTTGTTTTGCCTTTCAAAGTTGAATTTATGGCTCAGTTAACGGGCCAGCAAATAACAGACAAAAGAGTCAATGATCGGTTGGTTGTTCAATGATCAATGATCTCGAATTTAGTCAAGTGGCAGATATACAATTAATAATAGTAAGTATATATGCACATATTTATATGCATTTACGTTGAGATTAACAAATAGCTAACATTGCTTGTTTTTTTTTGGCGCCGTTACAAGTTTTGGAATGCTTTTAATGATGCTTAAATATCGAAAATTTAGTTATTATACGAGTTGTGGGAATTTTCAATGAACAATTTGTGATATTGACAACTTGTCAGCTTGTATTTGTATCAATTTAAATGTAATTGGCTAACAAAATGATCAATCTGTCAATGATTTCTTTGGAAGGATGGATTTTTTACGAATTTGCTTTATAAATGTTAAAATTGCTACAGTTTTTTGGCCTTTGTTACTTTTAATAAAATCTCCTCGCAAGCCAAACCCTAATTCCTGATTCTACCCTGATTCTTTCACCAAATCCAAGTTCATCCGATTAACATCAACTTTTTCGTGCAGTTTATCATCGGGTTAACTAAAAAGAAAATAAACAGAAAATTATTACTGCCCCCGAGCAGCGATTGAATAAAATTTTGAGGTAGCGCTGACCACTTGGAAATATATATTTCATCCGAAGCACGCACAGTGGTGATAAAGATCTTGAGATGCAGCTCCCGAGCTGCACTGTCTCCAATTTCCAATGTCTGTTGCCATCTCACTCCCTCAGGTTTTTTATTGCTTAATTGTTTGTTTTGGGTTTTTGTGTGGTTTGTTGTTGTTGTTGTTGTTGTGAATTATGAATTATGTCCAAGAACAGTTACAGCTACCTTTCACAGCGCCATTAAATCTGTCTCTTTCTCCCTCATTCGCTCGCCTGCCAGATCCTACACGCTGATTACGCCCATTTCTTTGCTACTCGAAGTCACAAAAACCACGAAAAAAAACGAAAGAAAAGAAAACGAATCAACTCGTTGTGTTATTTTATCACCTGTGTCAGTTTTATTGCTTTCTCCTGTGGGACAACGACAAAAACGAGAAACAAGATCGTGACAGATCAGCGATCGCGTTTAGTTTATTGCTTCCTTTGCGATTGAAACTTGTAGGCCCGAACGGGAACTTAGACTATTCCCAAGTATCCTTAGGTTGGCTAGAGATGAAGGAATCTTTGTCCAAGCAACGTTTAGTTCATCCCCCGCTCACTTTTAGCGATAACTTCACATCGATCGTTTCGTTCCGTTTGCATTTTGTTTGTTTTGATTTTTGCCAGTTCGATTTTCAGCCTGTTTTGCCGCATTGCAGCATTTAAGGCTATTTGAAATGGATGCCTCGTGTGGCCGAGAAAACGTGATGGATAACTGGATGGCAACGCCGAAGCGAAGCAAAGCAGCCAAGCAAAAGTGGCGCTAGCTACTCTTGACCAGTCCAACACACACTTTGCAGTTCTTCCTTTGTGTGTGTTGTGTAGCTGATTAGAGAGAGCGAGAGAGAGACGGGGCAGTTGCATACGTGCTACAACTACAGACCCCCATTCAACCATTCAACCGGGCCCCCCACCATTCATAAAGTCATGCAACAATTGGCAGACGGCTGCTCCTGACTGGAATACAATTTTTTTCGAAAAACCAAAACCAAAACAGCAACTGAAACCGAAACCAAAACCAAAATGAAAACTCATACCGAACACACACACACACACATACATGGGTCCATCAACAGCCGCAGCACGCACTCAACAAAACGCACGCACCTTTATATATATGGGGCCATTCGGGGGTTAGGTGGGGGCGGCACGCATCGTTGCACGTCCAATGTCCGAACGTCCGACATCCACGTCCTCGTCATGGCCATTGTCCTCGGGGCATCCCAGGAACAACTCATCAATTTGGCTCCCGACCTAGTCTACAGCCCAATTTTGCCGTCGAATCTTGTCTGAACGCTGTCTGCACGTGGATATCGAGCCCCGAACCACCGTCGTCCATCGTCCACGGTAGATGCTTTAAACCGGAAACGCAGCCGGCGTTCACGTTCACGTTCGATATTTATGGCAAACGGTAAATGGGCAACGTTCGAATTCCAGTTCCTCACTGAATGTCGACGCCCTTAACCACACTTGGCCAAATCGATAAAAGCTCGTTTGCAGAATTAATCGAATAACAAAATATGCCAATCGATATGGAAAACTTCATCAACCATGAAGCTAGAAATAGCAAAGCTGCTCATAGTGTTTTCTTCAAGTGTACAATCAGCCGCAACCACACGTAGCCACTACCCCACTATGCTTTTCCCTATGCCACCCCCTTCCCCTCATCCCTTCACTTTTCAGAGAGCGCGAGTGGGGCACTTGGCACGTTTCCTTTTTAAAATTCACAATTGCCGTCAGCGACGCGTAATTGTGGGAGAATTCGCTACGCCAACTTGTCTGGCTGGCGACTCTGTTTCTCAATTGTCTGTCTCCCACCGCACCGCCCTCTACTTCCCCCTCCTTCGAATAGTCTGCAACTGGTCTCAAGAAATCGATCACGTTTCTACACATGTCTCACTAACGTTACGTTGCGCTTACGTAATTTCGTTTTTCTCGAGGATGTGGCCCAGGCCGGCAACAACAACAAAAACGACTGCAACAAAAATTAAGTGCAAGTCATTGGGTGCTCCAATTAGAGAGAGCCACAGAAATCGATAGCAAACGAAACTTGCAGCCAAAAGAAAACGCTAAAAAAACATATTACAAGTACAAAGTTAGTGAAAGTGTTTTGCCAATTACCGATTAGTTCAGTTCAAATTCAATTACAGTTGGTTCAATTTTAAAGATTGTTCGATTGTTTGGAATTTTGGCTTTAAACGATTAAAAGTTGTATAAATTCCTATATATATATCACAAATATTTTGCTATAAGTACAAATCTTGAGTAAAGTATTGAAATGTTTCTGAAGTATAAAGAAATATCGGAATTTTAAGCCAAAAAATATAAATGAGCAGAAATTATGATTATTAGACCCTTTTCCATCTAACAAAATTTAATTTTAATAAAATAAAGTGAATATTTTAATCTTTTTACTAGTTTTATTATATCCCTTTTATATTTCCTCGAATTATCCAAATCTCAAGTTTTGATTATCTTAGTTTCACTGTGCTTGAATGTGATTATGGCTTTCACCAGAACAAAATGGCCGACAAGACTTTCACAATTGCGTGTTGGGGTCCCATTGATGAAATTAAACAATTTCTGGGATTACTTGAAAATTATTTTATAAACGCATTGAACAAAAAACACACAGAGGTGAAAAAGTCGTCGGTCGTCGTGTGTTGGCGACAAGCTTGGAATAATAAAAGCCTAGCGCCCCCAACCCTGACACAGGTATCATCTAGCCAGGCAGGATGGGCTCGTTGCTCCCTCGCAGGAGCAATTTTGGCTTAACGGCTCTGGGTTCTCTGTTGGCTTCCACCATTGGCATCTTGTCATTGGTATTTCGGTCACATACACAAACACACATAAAAACGCCAACGACAGACAGAAGAGACACCCACACAAACACACACACATACGAGCGAGAGCGAGCGAGCGAGCGAGAAACAGCGAAGGGGCCGCTAAACAAATTCCCAAATGTGTAAAGAAGTAAACTAATTGCTGCGCGTGACGCAGCTCCAACAACAACCAACACAATACCCGAAACTGTGGAGCCCAGCTCTAAAGTATATAAAACAGTGCCAGAAAGAGCCAACGCGTGTCGTACACAATGACAGCGCCTGTGCGCGAGCGAGAGCGCATGCCAAACCCGTTTTAGTTTACGTCTGCACGTACACACATATACAGCGGCGCTGCTTTACTGCTGCACTCAATGACTCTTTCTCGCTCTCACTCTTTCGCTCTTTCGCTCTTTCGGTCTTTCGCTCTGTGCTCATTTGGTATGCGCGCTATGTTGATTCCGATTCGACGGCAGTCACGTCCCGCCCATTTGCACGCACACACAAACACCCACACACAGAGCGAAGAAGGCGAAGAGAGCTTGCGGCGAATTGGAGCGTGAGGCTGCTTAAAATGCTACTGGTGCGCCCAACTAGTACATGACCAAACGCTGTGTCAGGTGCTCACACACACACACACACATACTCAGCTGGCGCCCGCTGCGGTAGCTCACGTTCGCCGTTGGCTCGTTCGCTGCGCTCGTTCACAGCGACGTTCGTACGACGTTCGTTTCGTTTGCTGCTGCTGCTTCGTGTCAAGTCAAAAGATGTCACCCCCAAAAAATTGTCTAGCTGTGTATGAGTGTATGTGTTTGTGTGTGTGCGTGACGCTCTCTCGCTCGTTGGGATAATGTGTGTGCGTGGTGCTGCCTTTTTGCCTTACTTTGGTTTTGTTCGTGACGTGAACGTGACTCTGAATTATTCTGCACGTATTCGTCGCCCGCAACGGACGTACAACGTAAACACACAGAAGACTCTCCGTCTCCGTCGTAACGAGCGCCGCGCGTAGAGTTCTCCATACCAATTTCGTAGTGTTATTCTTACCATCAACATTTTACGTTACTTTCCATCAGCTGCAGTTTTCACGTACGCTGTCCGGGCCGTGCAAAACGTATCCGTCGTTGTCTACACATCTGTATGCCAAGTGTGTGTGTGTGTGTGTGTGTGTGCGGGACACCGAGTGCGTGCGTAATTGGCGCCCATTTGTTTGTCGCGACTTACACATCCGTATCCAACGGCAACCGACCCGTTCTACCCGTAACGGCGTTCACGGCGCTTTCAGTTTGGATGCTGCAACGTGCTGCAAACGCTCTTGACGTGCCACGCAGAAGCCGTTAAGCAGTTTACTGGCCAAAAGTCGATAGCTCGCTAATTTGAATGCCAATCGAGCCCATTCTGTCCGTCAGTCAGTCAGTTCGACAGTTAGTTTTATTCCGTGCGTGGCCGTCGACGACCCTTCTATCGGTATCTCATGAGTATGTGATTCTCTGTTTGTGAGTGTGTGTGGGAAGGATAATTGAAGACAGGCAACTGACACGTACGCGTGCTTTCCAATTGCACAGACAAAACAACAGAAGGATGCGTCGTTGACCTACCGAAAAACCGGCAACCATTTAAACTTAAAAGTGTGCCAAAATCAATAAATAACACCCAACGAATCAAGTGCAATAATTTTGACGAAACAACAAAAATGTGCCAGTGCTAATACGGCAACAAAGTGTTGAAACAGTTGAAACAGAACCTTCTTCAGCCAAGTTAAGATGTTGCCGTACCAAGCGGTAGCCATGGACTATGCCGGCTATCAGCGGCAGCCGACGCCCGGACATCCCGGTAGTCACATGGTCGGTTCGCTGGGCATGCCAGCGGTGCCATTCAGTCACTCGTGGATGGTGCCCACACAGGATCTGTGCGGCATGGCTTCGTACAATAAAATGGCCAATCAACATCAGCCGGGCGTACCGGGCATGCATGGTCAACAGCAACCCATCGAGCCGGGGTTAGTTGATACGGGGTAAATAAACAAAAACAAAACAAAATTTTAAGTTAAATTAGTGCGAAAAAATGATTAAAGGAATATCTAAGGATATTAATGCCTATTTACAGGTCTATTTTATTTTAAAGTTTGTCCTCAGAATGTGAAAAAATCTTCATTAACTTTCGTCCCTTGCGATATCTATTCGAAAAAGAATTTTCTTTGTTTTTGTTTCGATTCCAAGAAATTGTGATTATATAATGTTAGAGTCAAACAACAGTTACTTCTATCCCGCTGAGTCCGTTTTGGCTGTTGTGTGTGTTTGTGATGATAAAGACATAACGGCACTTCTCACAGCCCATAAACAATAGCCTGGATACAATCTTATCCTTTTATGTTGACAGTTTTGCTCTTTGTGTGGGAAAACAAAAAGATAATGTCGAACTACATCTTGTGTCTTACCCTTATCTTGATCGGCGGCTTTGGTTAACAGTTTGATTGGCAAAAATCATCAGCACCAAAACAAATTTTCGCATCAAACCAAGAAATACAAAGAATAAAACCGCAATAGCATGGTTATGTAAGCCGCTTAAGGACTTAATTCGCCGGCGCATTAAGCCATCTAATCAAATGACAATATTGTGCACTAATGCCCCTAAGTAGCCTGAAAATCGCAAGAGTCCCAGCCAATCAAGTGGAAAAGTACCTTTGAATAGGGGCAAGAAAGTTTGAAGAAACTTTCTTTAACCTAAACCTATTTGAAAATATAAAAAATGTAAAAGAAAAGATGGAAATAAGTTGTCGATTGAGGCAACTCTAAAAAGCCTTTATAAAAAATTAAACTAAAATAATAAATAAAGTAATAAATATAAGCAAAAAATGTGTCAAAGCCTTGATGGTTTTTTTCTGAACATTTTCCTTCATTTAATCAAATTTAAAACAAATATTTGTATACAATTATGAAGGACACGCCTCACACACTTGAGCCTGCGATCAGTAACGTAAAGCTCACGCATACAATGACAGTTGCGTGCCTCATTTTTGCTAATGACGAGCAATTTACACGCCCGTTAGTTTGCCAAATTGCAGCCCCTGTTTCGCTTTTTGTGCGAAATTAAATAAAGGAGCACAAGAATCATTTATCAAGGCGACACCTTAGCATTCCGTGCAGTCCCATGACAAATGCTTCGTCTTTTCGATGCCAATTTGAATGCTGTTTGATATGTTGCTGGGGGCAAAGATTGATGCTGTTTTGTTTGTTATATTCGATGTGTGGCAAATTGGCCAACGAAATTAAGTTTTTAGTTACATTTCAAAAGGTTCTTTGAACCAGAGTTTAATCAGAAAAAAATCCAGGTAAACTAAACGTAATTGGAACACAACAACAAGACTTGAGATTTAACAAACTAATTAAACATTTTTGGGGAATCAAATATAATGGCCAAAAACTGGCTTGGCCCGTGGCAGACGCATGTTGTACAAGTTTCTGTTTGGCTTTTTTACGACGGTTTCATTTTAATTATCAAAAATATTTTTATAGCCCAAACGACGCATAGCGATAAGCATCAGAGATGAGCAGCAGCAACCTGAAGAAGAAAAACCCAAACCCGACAGACAGACAGACAGAGAGAAGCAGAAGCTAAAACGCGGCTTAAATAAAGTTACACAAAACGAGCCTCGAAGCTTGTGATGAGCGCATTTACAGCTGCCCCACAGACATTAAAATATATGTAAAAGGCCACAAAAATTGTTGAAAATGCTCAAAGCATGCGACGCAGCCTAAAAGATCATTATGGGCTATGGGGAGTGCTTCAAATACTCTACATTTGGGTTAAGTGAGACAAGCTTAGAGGACTCTCTCCCCTATAGATTTCTTTACTTTGTTTTGTGCAGTAAGTAAAAGTAATAAATATGCTGCAAGGTTCCGTTTATTTTTGTCACAATATTCCGTAAAAAACTCTTTGTTTTTAAGAATATTAAGAAATGGTTCATTCCGAACTCTTTTGGCGATTTCTTTTACTAAATTGTTTAATTTTAGTTTTTTGTCTTCTAATTTTGATGCAACATTTTTCTAACAAATATTTCTGAGCCCGATTTTGAATGTGGTTTGAAAAGCGAATGCCTTCTCCCAGCCCAGAGACTTTTCTTATTGTTAGCGTACCACAAAATTTCACTACAATAACAAAAGCAAAGCAACAAAAAAACCCGACGACAACAAAGATGACAACAAACTTAAGTTATGAGACGCTTAAAGCCAAGTTTCTGACGAAGATGATGGCCCGTTGATAGGGCTGAAGATGCGAACTTCAGTTTCGAGCGGCTGGCTTTGAGCCGCGTTAAGCAGCCGCAGCCGCAGCAGCAGCATGTTGCAGCAACAACAGTTGCTGAATGAAAACTCTGTGCATTTAAAGGAAGTCAGAGATCGAAACAGTATCAGTAAAGCGGCATCTAAAAACTCAGACGAAGACGCAGACGAACGCGACTCACATAAAAGTGAGCCAAGTTGACAAACGACTCAAAGCGAAGACTGTACAAATACAAATATTAACTTAAGAATTCGGAACAATGGAAAATCTGTAGAGGCAATATTTTGCTTTTTCTAGCTAGAATCCTATTGTTGTTACAAAAGAGACCTTACCCCTCCCCCTCAATAACAGTGTTGAAAGACTGATAAATGTGCGGCAATTAGTTAGGATCTCGCTGACACCATTTCGTCACAATGCCGCGTGGGTTGCGGGCGAACCAAACAAATTGGCCAAATTAGCTCGGCTGACAGTTTGTACAACAGGTGAGAGTCTTGGTCCTAGGATCTCCCAGCTCTCCCTCTCTCTCATTCTCTGCCTATTCGTCAGTGTCTACTTAATAATATTTATTTATTGCTATTGCATTGTTTTGTTAATGTTTTTTGTTTATTTTGTGTGTTGCAGCATTCTGGAGTTGCGCAAAGAGAAGTCGCGCGATGCGGCACGATCGAGACGTGGCAAGGAGAACTATGAGTTCTATGAGCTGGCCAAAATGTTGCCACTGCCGGCGGCTATAACCAGCCAACTGGATAAGGCTTCCATCATAAGACTGACCATAAGCTATTTGAAATTGCGAGACTTTTCCGGACACGGTGATCCACCATGGACGCGGGAGGCATCCAGCAGTAGTAAGCTTAAAAGTGAGTATCACATTTTTGAATTTTGGCCACAATTGTTTTTTCTTTCTGTGTACTCGAAGTGCAGTGAAATTGACTGAGCTCATTTGCATGTTGCGACTGTATTGAGCGTGGGCGGCCATATTGGCGGCCATTAACGAAGCGAAGAAGAAGCAGAAGAGAAGGGGCACAAAAGTGAATGGAGGGGCGAAGGCAATAAAAACCGAAAGCAGGAAACACATTTGCCTACATTTAACAGTCGGGCGGGCAATTACTTAGGTTTAATTTTCGTATTTTTTTTGGACTGCCTTCAGTGAAATCAAAATTTGTCAACTTTTCTATGCCAAAAATAAAAAATAAAAAAAATGCGCGCGCACCTTAAAAAAATTAAATTAAACAGTTGACAAGCAGCCAGCTAAATTTATTGGACTTATTTTGTTTTTGGGCTTTTGCTTATGGCCCGTTGCCGTTGACGTTAATGTTATGGGGGCCGCCGCCGCCAGTTTGCCCATTTGCATAAAATATCACTATTAAGCGCAATTTATATATATATTTTTGTTTTTCATTATTTTTGCTTGCGCATGCGCAACCATTTTGTCATTTTTGTTGTAGTTTTATTGTCATTGTTTTTTGGCGATGTGTCATAGTGGAATTTCAGAAGGCCAATCGAAGCACGACAACAAGCCAAAAAGAAACAATTTAGCCAACAATTAAAGCTACAGCGGCCATAAACTATTACCGCTTTGGCATTTGTCAATTGCCCATTAGGCATTTTTCATAGGGAATATATCGATGGAAATTATCATAAAAGATCCATAAATACAACAATGTTGCAGCAATTGTTGATTGAAAGTATCTTTTATTGCTTAAGGCATTATCTCAGGCACACCAAATAAGCTTTAAAGGTTGATAACTACAAATCTCACATAGAAACCCAATTCAGCTGCATTCTGCGACATTGGCCAAGTGTCCATGGCTCTATTACCAGCCTCGGCAGCAGTCACTGCCACGTCATGCATCGCACTTCGTTGGCCACGTCAACGTCGAGTTATTGTCACGTCAAAAGCATTCCAAGGCGTTGCCAAGAGACGCTTCAAGGGGCAGACAAAGAGCTTGGCTAAAAAGGTAGACAAGGCACTAAAAAATAATCCAAAATCAATGGGGCGTTATGTATGACTGTAGCAGTGCAGGGAAGGGGGGGGCTGGGCAACTGAATTGGATTATTATGCGTAACTAAAGCCCAAAAAGGCAGAGGCAACAAGCTGCGGGCAATAAAAAGCACTTCAATTTGACCCAAACACAAATAAACAAGAGTGTCTTAGTTGAGGGTGGCTGACTTCAAAAATACCCAGTACATTTTTCATGTATCAAGTGAAATTTTCCAATATAAAACTCACCACCAGCACAAAATTCCTCTCGCAGCAACAACATCTGAATGAACAAAAAAATTCCCAATTAGGACTTTATATCTACACTTATCGATTGTAGAGTGAGATATGTAAAGTGTCCCCGCACGCCAAAAGGCAACAACAAATGTCTCCACACACTCTCTTTCACTAATAACGGCTAACGTGAAAATCTACAAAAATTTCATTGCGCAGCTTGCTGCTTGCATTTTCACAGAAAACACAATTATACTATTTTTGTGGCCCAACTCAATTATAATTACACAATTTCACGGCTAATTAATAGTCAGCGAGATGAGGACGACCAAAGCCCGACGCTAACTGACTTCTCTCCAACGATATTACCCACGCTCTCAGAAGCTGCTCTCAGCATTTGTCTTGTCCTTCATTTCGATGCTCAAGTAAATTTGCTAGCAGGTGTATTAATGAGAATGTGTGTGTGTATGGAGAGTTCCTTTCACCGTTTAGATTTGCTCTTTTTGCTAACTCACCAAAAACAATTCGCAGCTATGTTGCTCTCGTCTTACACACCTTACACAGTTTTACTCCTGCTGGGTATACAAAAAAACAACACAAAAAAATATTATTATATTTATTGAAGCGGGGGCGAAGGTCTTTAAAGCCATACACAGTCGTTATATGGGAGGGATAACACAATCACCCCCCACTACCCCGCTCCATCCTTGGACAACACACATATGGCCAAGCGGAAGCGTAAAGCACGGAAATCGCTGGGGATTTACAGCAAGCAATGGAATGGCTGGCAGAGGGTGGGGTGTATGGGGAACTAAAGCGATTTGCACTTGTGCGAATTATGACCTAAAGTTGGTCAGTCGGTGGAATTGTTGGGGGTTGGAATATCTTGGCCGTAATCGTAAAATTCTATAATTGAATTAAATAAATATGGTCAAATGGGCATCAGCTGAGAAAATATTGCTGCTCAGATCGCTCTCATATGTATTTATGACATTGCGGTTCTTTCGCTCTTTATTTGTTTCTAGCTGCGTGAATGATTGGAGAATTGGAGAGTAGTGGAGATGGTTTGTTTATGTATTGGTGTGGTAATTTAATGGGGGAATACTTAACTACTTCTTATTTATATTTACATTTTAACTTATTCCACAACCTAACTTAACATTTTTACTTTACTTTTTTCCAGGTGCAGCCATTCGACGCAGTCCCGCCGTGGATTTGTTTGAACAACATCAGGGCACCCACATATTACAGGTAAGCAAGCGAGATAGCCAGCGAGTCGCTTTCTTGATGTGAGAGTGAGATAGCTCTACCGGTAGGGCATTCAGCCATCTTTAACCCAAGCCATTATGCAAATGTTTACTTATCAATGTTTCTTCTTTTGAACAGTCTTTGGATGGCTTCGCTTTGGCTGTGGCAGCGGATGGCCGCTTCCTCTACATATCGGAAACGGTGTCCATCTATTTGGGATTGTCGCAGGTGGAAATGACCGGCAGCAGCATATTCGACTATATCCATCAGGCGGATCATTCGGAAATCGCCGATCAGCTCGGTCTGAGCCTCACAAGCGGTGCTGGCGGCGGCGTCGGCGGAGGTGGCGGTGGCAGGGAAGGGAGTGGCAGCGGTGCTGCTGGCTTGGCATCGCCCACATCGGGTGCCTCCGATGATGGCAGTGGCACACACGGTACGAACAATCCTGACGGTGAGTCGAGTCGCGTCCGTGTTTCGCTTGTTCCGGGGCCAAGAGGGGGTTGGATGAGACAAGGACCTTTTAGGATCTCCATACCTTAAAAGTTTCCTCCACGAACCGTTACTAATCTCTGTTCTTCTCCTCTTCACTAAAGTTGCCGCATCGATGACGCAAGCCTCGACCAGCGGCTATAAAGGCTACGATCGCAGTTTTTGTATCCGAATGAAATCTACACTAACCAAACGCGGCTGTCACTTCAAATCCTCCGGCTATCGGGTGAGTTTCGAATATGTACACTTGCCGAAACTACACTAAACTCTCACTAAACGGTGCCATGTAGCGTAGTGTGATTTTGAGACATTTCTGTAGAATTTTGTTTATTTAGTTTTTTGTTTTGTTTTTATTTTGTTTTTTGTAGTTTTCTGCTAACAAAAATTTTAGTGTTTGTTGTCCGTCTGGTGGGGCGCGAGCGTGGGGGCGTGGCATGTAGACTAACCTAAATAGAAATTGTGTTTGTGTGTGTTTTTTGGCGTCGCATTAAAAGTATTACCATATCCCATATCCACTGCTTATCTACAGGCCAGCGATGCAACCGGCAATTGCAACGGTAACAATAACAATACAAACAATGGTAAAAATGTTAAGAATCCGGCCTCAAACTATTCGGTACGTATCAATTGAAATCAGTTTCAAAAATACCAAAAAAAAAAATCAAAAAGTCAAAACAAAATTTAAAAAAATCAAACTTTTTACTTCGTTTAAAATAAAATCAATTCCTTTTTTGAGTTTCGAATTTTTTCCGGCCAAAAAGTTTCGTAAAACTGATTAAGATTGATCAGTATCGAATATATATCGTATATATAAAAGCTTCATCAACAGGATCACATCACCTCGAACATTGAGCTTTAGTTATTTGCCTGAGTTTTGGTGAGCTTAGGCAGCGCTCTCATGTGTGTAAAAGCCTTGGCTTTGTGGGAGATTTTTCCTCTTTCTTCGTAACTCTTCTAACCAAGAACCTCTGTTGTCTTTTTGTTTCCCGTTTTCTTTGCAGGTTGTTTTATTGCTCTGCAAGCTTCGGCCGCAGTACACCTTCTCGCACACCCGCAAATCGCAACCGCCGTTACTTGGCATGGTAGCTCTGGCCATTGCACTACCGCCACCTTCGGTGCACGAGATACGTTTGGAGTGCGATATGTTTGTTACGCGGGTCAACTTTGATTTGCGTGTGGCGCACTGTGAACCCAGGTAAAATACCATTTGATAATTTCAAAATAAATCGGTAGCTAAAGGGAATTCACTTTCCGCCGGTAGGGTCTCCGATTTGTTGGACTATACGCCGGAGGATCTGGTCAACAAGAGCCTGTATTCACTGTGCCATGCTGAGGATGCGAATCGCCTGCGCAAAAGTCACACAGATCGTAAGTTTCATATAGAATTTTCTTATGCCTTCATTACTTGTAATGCATTACCTTTTCAGTGATTGAAAAGGGTCAAGTTTTGACCGGCTATTATCGACTGATGAACAAAAGTGGAGGCTACACTTGGCTACAAACCTGCGCCACAGTTGTCTGCAGCACCAAAAACGCCGACGAACAAAATATTATATGCGTCAACTATGTTATAAGGTAAGTGGAACCCATGAAATGGGAGTAATAATGTAATGGGAAAAGGAAGCACCTTCTGGCTGTTTTGCTCAACTTTTAGTCCCTAACCTATTTCCTTTTCTACTTTCGTTTAGCAATCGCGAGAACGAGAACCTTATACTGGACTGCTGCCAGCTGGAGCCCAGTGTGGATAGCATTAAGAACGAGGAGGGTTTGGGCAATGACAAGAGCAGCGGTTCACCGGGCGGAGATGCACCCGGCGATGGCAATCCGCATTTGAATTCCGACATGAAACTCGGTTTGAGTTCGCCCAAAACCGATGCAGATGGACATAATCAGCGGGGCAGGGGACGCAATGCAGCTGCCACACATGGCAGCAGTCTGAGTAATCTGGCGCTGATCAAGGACAGTCCGACTCCATTGGGCGTTGAGGTTGATGGAGTGTTGCCCGTGCCGGTGGCAGCGACACCAGTGGCAACCACACCGGCACCATCCGCCACACCAACAACAACAACAACCACAACGAAGCGGAAGCGCAAGAGCAAAGCGGCGCAGCAAGCCGAGGAGCAGGCCGAACAGCAAAGGGAGCAACGGGAGCAACGCGAAAGGGAAGCGGCAGAGCAACAGCAGCCGTTGAGTAAACTGCCGGCGCTGGACCGAGAATCCTCACAGCAGCAGCCAAGGAGTCGGCTGCCCTCGATTGTGGAGGATCAGCAGACAATAACCGTAGCGGATTCCGCTGTCAAGGATCTGGAGCATGCCATGTCCAAGCATCTGCCCCACTCACCCACTAACAATAACAACAACAACCAGCCCAGCACAGATTTCAGCACGGATGCTCTAATGAAACAACAACAACACCAGCAACAGCAACAACACCAGCAGCAACAACAACAACTGCATCATGATCCCAATGAGAAGAGCAGCACAATCCAATGGATTGGAACACCATATCAACAGCCAGCTCCCATGCCGGCAACAGCCCTGCTCCGCCAGCTCTATGCGAATCGGGAGAGCGTGATCCGGGCAACGGCTCGACAAACGCCAACGGGCGTCGCCTTCTACTCGGATCAGCAGGGCGGACCACTGCCCACACCACCCGGCAGTGAATCATCCTATGAGAATCAATATCTGCAGCTCCATTCGGCTGCAGCGGCTGCCTCCGTCTCGCATCCGGGTGGCCAAAAGGCGGGCAACTCGGCGGATGCCTTTACGAATCTGGTGTCCACCTACGGTGGCTATCACAGCTCCATTGACTATCACAATGCCATGACGCCGCCCAGTTCCGTTTCGCCGCGGGACAGCAACAACAGCGCCAAGGTGCCGTCGGCGGGTGCCGCTCCTCCGGGTCTGCTGGTTAGCAGCAACGGTGGCTATGATTATGCCGATCCGCTGCGTGGACAATATGCCACGCCAGTTGGTGATGGTTCGACAGCGACGACCTCGTTGCCACTGAAGCCCCAAGCCTACTCGGCTGCAATGCATCCGCATGCAACAACAACAACCACGGAGGGCGGCGTCACCTACAGCAATCTGGATCAGCCGCAATACTTTGCACCCCATTCCAGCTTCCATTTGTATCACAAGGGCAGCCCAGCGAGTGCCTGGTATTCCACACCCTCCTAGGCTAGGGATGATCGGGCGATCTTACCCGATTGCCAGCATAGCAGGGAGAGGGAGCAACGGGCGCAGCAGCAGGATCGTTGGGATTTTGTTGGCGCTTTGGGCAAGGTGGCACGAATGTTCTTCAACGCACACAAAGGCAGTCACTAAACCGAAAGAGAGAGAGAAAGTCTACACTTTGTAGAGTCTAGAAAAAATGGTCTCCTTACTAAGACCCAGCAGGAAAGTAAGTGCTTACTTTACCCCTTACCCATTGATAGGTGCCGCAAAAGAAGGGAAAAACTAAATATACGAAACACTGAAAGAAAATAAATTCAGCTGCTGATAATTTAGCTTCATTGTAAATAGTAAAAATAAGCACAAAAAACTTTAAAATTAATTCCACAAAAAAAAAATTAATTTGTTTTTAGTAATTTTTGATTAAAAATATTCGGCTCAAAATGCAAAAAATAATGTTAAAACATTCAATGTTGTTAAATAATTTGTAAGCTTGTAAATTTTACTATAAAACAAAAACAAACTCAACACAAAACCCATTGAAATTCAAATTAAAATACTCGGCGTATATGCAATTAACTAATTAAATTTATATAAATATATATACTTAAAAAAAACTCTTGCATAAGACTTGGATATTGTGCCAACAACAACAAAAAATATAATAAATAATTTAATAATATTAAATTAACACTAAAAAAAATTATAGCATTTAATAAAACTAAACATAAAGCACTCGTAATGGAAATCAAAACAACTGCTTATTTAAATAATTATAAATCTAATTGTTATTAATTATTTAAATTAATTGTACATTTTTAGTAATTACCTAACAACTTCAGCATATATAGCATAATACATTAATTATTAGTAACTAATATATATATATATATATATATTTGACATTTTTACAACATATCAAATGCTTCCTTCTCTAGATTACGATAACGCATTAAAAATAAATATAAAAACTTTTAAGAAATTCAAATTAATTTTTTTTCTAAGTTCTTTATTTATGAAAAAAATACAATTTTTGTGTTATGTTTTCCGTGTAGCAAAGAAAAAAAAAATATGTATTATTCAATATGTAAAATATATATTTTTAAACAAATCTATCAAATTTTTAGATATAAAGTGTAATTTAAATTTTGTAAAAATCAATTCAAATACGTTTTCCATAAAAAGGCTTAAATATTAAATATGATGATAAACAAATACATATATGACTAAAATTTGATTTTTTGGTAACAAGCGATTTGCCAAATATCCCTTAAAGTTTTTTATAACTTCTACTGTCAACCAAAATCGACTCATCGTTTGATTAATTTAATACAGTGGACACACATGTCGCTTTTTGACAGCCGCACATCAGGCACAAATGTGCATGATTAACATAAAAAATACATAAAATTCCAATTTACCGCATTTGTTGCGCCCAATTCCCTTCTCTGTTTGGGGTATTTGTCTTTTTGGTTTTGTTTTTTTAGTCAATATCCAAACCATAACTGAATGTCGGCCACTGATTGGCTGACCAAACTGACCCCTCCTTGAACGAAGGCAATTAATCATCATTCAACTCTCTTTCTCTCTCTCAATTTATTGCAAGACAAGATAACCAAAAACTGTTATAAACGTATTACTTTGTGTGTGTGTGTGTGTGTTTGTGTGTGTTCGAGCAGACGGGGAATTTTGTTTATTTGCCCTTTTTGCCCCCCTTTTGAGTTGCCTTCTGCTTGGCAGCTTCCAAAGCCTTTTGTTGCTCCTTCTGCTTCTGCTTGTGCGCCACATCTTGTTCGTCCATCTCCTTTGACTCCTTTTTGGGTGCCTTGAGCGGCTTTTTCTTGCCACCTTCACGACTGGCCATTTTCCAAAATTTCAATATTCAACGCCTTATTTAAACAATTTCAATTGAATGAATTTGATTTTAAATATAACTCAAACCAATGCCTACTGCGCATGTAGCAACGAGCTTTAGTCAGTAAGCAAACTGTCGACTGCGACATAACGTCGCATTACGATTTGAACAAGAAGTATCGTATGCTCTTTGGTGTAACTGTGGGTGATGAAAATTAATAGCTTTGAAAGTCTTACTCAAATTTTTTAAATAATTACCGATTAACTGTGAATAATTCCATTTATATCAGAGTTTTGTTAACGCCGCGCAGGTGTCAAGTTAGTTTACAACCAGACTAACAGAATCGAGAAGTCCCCTGTAAACTAACACTAACAGAATCGAGAAGTCGATTCTGTTAGTGTTATTTACAGTAAAACCGCTCCGTCTGACAGTTTTTTATCGAACCAGTTTGGTCTGTGAGCTGTGTCATCCGAACTATAAATACAGAACCAAATGCATCGGGTGCATATCGAGTAGCTTGCAACTTCTACGGTATTTTAAAATAAAATAAGCCAGCAATTTCGATTTATCTACCGACTGACTAGTGTGTACTGGGTTTCGTACCTGATCTGTTCGGTTTCGGAAAAAGTTAAATTCTGTTTTAGTTCGTTCATTTTGTTCATTCATACAAAACTCGAATTACTTGCGGTTTCGTTACAGCTCCCACATTTAAAACGTTTTTCGTCGAGCAACAACTAAAGTTTCAATACTTTATTTCGATTGCGGCTTCGCTGCTCTGCCGTTCCTTGTTTTTTTTTGTTGTTTTATTGTTTTCCTTTTAACTCGCGGCTGTGTGCGTGCGTGCGTTTATACATTTGTAACATTTCGAAAGAGGATAAATACCCAAAGTGATTTTGCTGCAAACTCAGCTAATTAGTAGTGTTAGAAGAGAACACACACACAATAAACGTGTCTAAATAATATAAAAAAAAAGGTGAGCGCTAAAGTCCCCGTCAAAAGCGGTTAATTTAACTCTTTTCTGAGTTCGTGTGCAAGAGTGTGTGTGTGTGTGTGTGTGTAGGCTTATCTGCAGCCGCAGGCAAAATCAACGCTGCCCTTTGCTTATTTATGTTTGCTCTCTCACTCACACACACACAAACATGAACAGCTCAAGATGCCGCCTACTCAACGAAACGTCGTGTCGCAGTCGCGTCTTGTCTGATTTGCTTTGAAAAATCAAAAGTCTGGAAGAGAGTGAGAGAATGTACTTGCACACACACACACACACACACACACACAAGCGCATTCAACATTAATCTGCGGCAAGCAAAGCAAATGAAGAAACAGAACTGCCTGCATACATACATATATACTTCTTTTTGTTGTATAGTACTTCGTCGTGTATGTGCGCAATTAATCATTGTATTGTGTTTACAAATCGTTTAATTAATTAAACTAGTTTTGTTCTTGTCGCGGGGGGGGAAGAGCGCGTATCTCGGGCTCTTGTCTCGGCGCGTTAAGCTTAGCATAGTTCCGAACCAGGGCAGATTAGCAGCCTTTAATCTGTCGATTGGAGAGTAGACAAATTGTGTATTTATTTTTTTTTTCTATCCCTAGCCGTTTAACGGTGAAAGCAAGAGCACTAAGAATACTGCAAGAAGCGAAGCGTAAACAACCAGTGTGTACACTCACACATACACGCATAAGTGTTTCTGTGTGTGTGTTTGTGTGTAGCCCGGGGCTGCTTGGGTCTAACTGTTGTGTCTCTGCTGTGTTGTTTTTGTTGCATATGGGGAAATATGAGCACAAAAATAGCATAAGAGAATCTTCTCTTGCGTTGTGGTGCCGCTCAGAAGCAATAACAAATTAAAAGGCAAACAGCGATAAGCGGGGCGACCATACCAATACCCCCACCCCCCAAATGCCACATGGCAACCCTGAACGCATAACGGTTAAGCACGTATGCATAAAACCAAACAAATGCAAATGCAACAACAACACGAGTTAGTTATTGATTGCTCTTTGACACGGCAAATTCAATTGCACTGCCCCGTCCCCCCGCCCAACCCCTTTTTAAGGCTTATCAGCAGAGAGCTTTGCCCTTGTTGTTGTTGCTGCTGTTTGACTTTGACAAGGGTTGCCAGGCGCAGCGCCAAATTTAAACTGCGGGCCGTCGAATATGAAATACTCTTTGCATAACAATAGATTTGACTGATGTGTCCTAATTGAAGTTGAGTGGGGAACACCTCCCTTATCGCCCCTCCACCCCCTCCGATTCTACCTGTCACCGTTCTCTTTTGTTTGCGGGTTTTGTCGTTTCAAATTTCTTGTTGCGATGCAATTCTAGTTGACAGGTTCAACGTTTCTTCGACGGTTTCGATTACGCACTTTGAATACCCTACAAAAGCGGCTTTCATTGCGGCTGCTTCTTCTGTTTCTGGGCTAAAAGCTTATCGGGTTGACTCATCTGCCGAGTCTTCTCTTCGAGACGTGACTTGACCAGCGGCAAAGCGGAGAAGTGTAATCAAGTAACTTAACCGGTTTTTTGTTTGTTTACTACTTCCGCTCCACTCCCCTTTCACCCGCACCTACTTCTATCTTTGCATCTTGGCAAAGCAAATTGGATTTAGCTTACGTTGCCATTTTCCCCCAAAAAAAAAAACAAACAGTTTTGTGCTTAAGCGGGTCACGCGAACAACAAAGAAAAAAAGCACAGTGGTTCAAAAGCTATCAAAAATAAAATGTCATAACGAAAAATACTTAAAGCCATTTAATTAAAAGTAAATGCTAAAAGAATAAAAATATAAATATATATTTTCATTGCAAACAAATAACTTTCGCACCACTGTGACGGCACAACGGAAGCAGCATCATTTCCAGTTTACCAGTTTCCCTTATGATGGGTGCAAAGGTAAAGAGGGCAAGGGGCATTAATAGCCAAAAGTCGGTCAACGAACCAAAAACAAAAACACTTTTTTTCCCCCCTCAGTTGTTGTGAGGGGAATGTATTTTTCCTGTTTTTTTGTGCTTTTGTTTATGCACTTTAAACAATGCAATTGCTTGGCCAGAACTTTTTGTTGCCACTTTTTATTGTTTTATTTTTTTGTTGTTGTTGTTTTTGTTTCATTTCGTTTTCAATTAATGAATAATAAACATGGCTGCATTTTATTTATGGACGTAATAAAATGCAAACAAAATGAACAGTTGTAATGTACCCAATACCCCCTCAACCCCAACCCCCCTCTATATACCCCCCTCTCTGTCCACTTTCTTTCTCAAACCCATTGACTTGCATTGACCGTATAAAGAAGGTACAAAAAAATACACTGAACAAAAGTATGTCTTTAAAAAAAAAGAAAAAAAAAAATTGTTTTTCTGTTAAAAATTGTTTAAAAAATTATTTTAAAAAAAAAAATGTCTTAGAAAATATTCAGTTATTAAGAGTTTTATAGTAAATATATTATTCTTAAATTTCCTAGTTATTTTTTTTCTCTGTATGCCAAAGCTGCAATAACCACAACCTGGTCGAGTTAAGTTGAATCGCTTTGCGTCTATAAGGCTTCCCGTTCGGTTCATATATGGCCAACAGCCAACAAGCAGCTAGGCCCCGATGTTGTTCTTGTTGTTGTTGTTGTTTCCCTGAAATGGGGCGGATTGGTTTTGGCGACCTCGTGGGCGGGCCTCACAACAACAAAAACATATTACAAAATGACGCAACCTTGTTTCTAATTCAGTTTTCTAATTGAGCTCTATCTTTTAATCTACAACAAATTATCGATTCATTAAGGTATTCGATCGTAGTAATGGTATTAAAAGTGACCCTACATTTATCCCTTTCCCCTCAATCGATCGCTAAGCGACTTAGCCCAGTTAAAATGGCAGCAGCATGTTGCCTCACCTCAAATTGGCTTAAACTGGCTTGTAATGAACAGTTTTTTGCATAAGGTAAAACTGGTATAAGCTAGTTTCATCAGGAAACGGATATGGATTACGTCACTCCAAATTCCGTATAACTTTTTGACTCAAACCCATTCTTCTACGATTTCTTAACTTTTTTTGTCGTATATCGAAGTTCGACTGTAGTAACATAAGATTGTGATCAAATCTGTATAAAATGACAGAAGACAGCAGAGAAAACCCTTTGTTTATATTAATAATATTTAAACTCTTTTTTAAACTCTTCTCTATCTAAACTAAACTTAACTAAGATAAGATCAGATAGGTTCGTATATTAATCATATTTCTAATGCCATATTAATACTTCTACAACACTTTTTCCAGTTACTTAAAGTTCACACAAAAGAATAGTTCCAAGATTGAAATATCATTTTTCGCTTAGGAAAAATGCATCTAAAATTGAAATATCCCGTCCAATCCATTATCTACTACTTGTCAACCATAGAAATATTGCCTCCCCAAACCCCCAACCGCTTTGTCTTTCTTCTGTTTTCATAATTGTAATCGAATGTTATCCCGAGCGCGCTTCGCTGTTTGTTTTTGGTTTATTTTATAAATAATATTGCGCACCAATTTTTGTTGTACTTGACGATTTTTTCCCCTCACTTCTGGCGACTTGTTTTCATTCGATTTTGTTGCTGCTTGGGGCGCGCTGTTAGCCGGAAATTGTGTATTAATATAGAACAAAATAGTTGAGAATGAATGAAAACAAAAAATATATATATATATGTATGTATATTTATCTGTCACATGTCCGAAAAGTACCGCAAAAAGCAACAACATTGTATATTTGTCTAAGAACAAATGGCAAATGCGATATACTAAGACTCGATGTGTGTGTGTGTGTTAGCACAAAGAATAATAAGTGAAGAAAGCCAAAAAGGCACTCCTAGTTGCACTGTGGTAAGAGGGGCGCCTGAGTTGAGTTTTCCGGAAAGAAAAACCACAATTTGATTTCTAAAAAAAATAATAATTCATTGATAATTCCATAAAGAAGGTAATTCTGCCGTAAAAAGCCAAAAAGATGACAGGTAAAAATTTATAAAAAAGGGGAAAAGTCGCGGCGGCGGCAAGCGAATTATTTTGATATTTCTAACTAGTTCGTATATCATTCGGAAAAGCCTATAAGCCAATTACACGACGCATCAATCTTTTTATATTGATAATAAGCACACAAACACACACACACACATGCACACACACACAGTTATCTAACACATACATTGGCATATTCACATATTTGTTGGTTTGACAACATTTCATGGATTCAATCGCAAAAGGAAGTGAAAGACGAAGGCGAAGGCAAAGACATTGTTAGTCATACTCTTCACTTGTCGTTTGGTTAGTGTGTGTGTGTGTGTGTGTGTGTGTCTGTGCCAGCCAGTGCGTGAAAATATGCGTCGATTGTGGCCTTAGACCCAAAGCGGTGGAGGTCTTTTGGGCCATGTGAAGTGGAAGTGAAGTTTTTTTCTTTCCACACAAAAACTAAACAAAGTAAACAATGACAAAACATAACAAGTCAAAGGGGGAAGTGAAAGAGCTGAAGTCAATTTGAAAATAACATTTTTAATATAATAAGAAGTTGTGCAATAGTTTATACTAAAGTATCTGAACTGAAGTACAAATATTATAATCTCTTTAAAGATATAAAAACTGCCTTTATCTAAAGTTACATTTCTTACTCTCTTTTCAGCCGTCAAATGAATATATAAAAATCCATAGCTCATTCATTGCCGAGAATTGCCGGAATATCCATCCAAAGTCTTAGCCATAACGTGAACCAAAAAAACACGTCCAAAACGAAGTCAAAGTCTTGCCATTTTTTGCTTCTTGCCGTTTTATCGAATAAACAATCAGAACTGCCAGCCACACACACACACACACACACACACAAAGCCAAGGAGCAACAGTTAAAAGTAAATATATAAAGCAATTAATTAAAAAGGGAGGGGGCGCCGTTATGGAGCTAATGGGCCATGTTTGAACGCTTTCGTTTGAGCAACCTGAGCAAAAACTATCGACAGCGCGGCGGATCCACCGAACTGGCGCGCAACAAGAAACAGCAACAACAGCGGCAGCAATGCGTCACCGTACTGTTCCTAGATGACATCACGCACACCTTTCGGATCGAGGTAAGGACCCAACACCACCCCTTCACCCCTTAAAGTCATCCACCCACCGCTTTCGTTTATCGTTATTATTATAATTGCAAAATGTGTTAAAACAAAAGAAAGTCGCCTTTACGTGCGTTGCTCATAATTATACATTAATTAACAATACTTTTTGTTGTTAATCAATTCCTCCTTTTTCCACTTGTTTATTTGCACTTGAATATTTCAAAAGTGCATCTTCATCTGAAGCTCACTTTCATTTTTTGAGGCGGTCCAACAATCGACAATCAGCCAGACTGTTAGACAGTTGGACCGACACGCACTTAATCATTGTGTTTTGAGTTTTTTTGTTTCATTTTCATAATTACAAAACGCGACGCGTCGTTTCTCCAACTAAAGATTCGAAACTATAGATTATGATAAATGATGATGAGGAGACGAGCTCTGTGATCTTTTTTTCTTGAAAAAAAAATAAATTGCAAACAAATTAACATCATTTGACAGTCAACACAAAGCTTTAAGAAAATAGAGAAATTTGTTCGTTCAACGAAGTGTAAAAAGAAAGAAAAAATACCTAAAAAAAAACAGTTGGACTGAAGATATCTCTAAGAAGAACCTTCCAGTGAGAAGAATCATAACAATTTTAAAACTTATATCAATTCCCCATTTCTCTACCATTTTGCAGAAACGTGCGAAAGGCTCTGAGCTATTGGATCAGGTCTTTCAATATCTCGAGCTATCCGAAAGGGATTACTTTGGCCTATTATTCCCACAAAAGCCCGGTGATGTTGTGGTAAGTCGAGCCAAGAATACATATCAACAATAACTTTGATAATTATAAATAACTTTTCCTTAGCAGAGATGGGTTGACGCCCAGAAGCAGTTTAAGAAGCAATGCAGCAGCGTCGCCCTAGACAACGATGCCGTTCCATTATTAGAGTTTAAAGTTAAGGTGAGTTCTGGAGTTCGATCTCACTGATAATGGGTTATTTATAAAATCCTTCCCTTTGTTCAGTTCTATGTAAGCGATCCCAGTCGACTGCAGGAGGAGTTTACACGCTATCAGTTCTATCTGCAGATCAAGCGTAATATTCTGCTGGGACACTTGTCCTGCTCCAATAATACGCAGTGCCTGCTTGCCAGCTATACGGTGCAATGTAAGTGAGCAATAGCTCGAGAGAAAGTGTCCCAACTTATCTTAACAATTCCCAATTCAACAGCTGAGTTGGGCGACTTCAATGCCGCTGAACATCAGACAGGCTATTTGAGCGGCTTGCAGCTGCTGGCCGAACAGACGCCAGAGGCGGAGCGCAAGATATGTGAACTGCACAAGTTGCATCGCGGCCAGTTGCCAGCCGATGCCGAATACAATTATCTGGAGCATGGCAAGCGATTGGAAATGTATGGCATTGATTTGCATCTGGCCACCGATTCGAATGGCAAGGAGCTGCAGCTGGGCGTCTCAGCAGTTGGACTGCTGGTGTTTCAGCATGCGCTGCGCATCAACACCTTCTCGTGGAGCAAAATGGTCAAGGTCTCCTTCAAGCGCAAGGATTTCTTTATACAGCTGCGTCGTGAGCCCAGCGAGTGCTACGATACGTTGCTCGGCTTTGGCATGACCAGCCACAAGCATGCGAAAGCCTTGTGGAAATCCTGCGTGGAGCATCACAGCTTCTTTCGCCTGAAGCGACCGCATCGCCTATCGCGTTTCCTCAACATCAGTTTGGGCAGCAAGTTCTACTATTCGGGTCGCACCGAGCTCCAGGCCGTGCAAGAGTCCAAGCAGCGGGGCCGCATTCACAAGGTCTTTGTGCGTTCGCCCAGCAAGCGATTGCTTGCGGCTGCAGCTGGTGCTGGTGGCAGCTCCACCGATGGCACTCCAATGGCAAATGGCAATGGTACGAGTGGCTCTGATAGCGCCAATTCGCACAATGGCAAACCGTCCGCATCCACCATACTGACCATAACGAAAACGAGCCGTCCACATGACACGTCCAAGGTGACGTCCAAGCAGGCCGACGCCATGCCGCGCAAGGCCTGGGAACAGCACAGCGATGAGTACGATATTCAACTGTAAGTTAAGGCCGTAGACCACTTCAACTTGTACTAATCTCTAATCTCCCGTTTAGCGATGTTGGCTTCATTGAGCAGTGCACGCGACGCTTTGAATCGGGCACACCATCACCAATGCCGCCTGCCTATAGCTCCAGGCAGGATAGTCCATTGCTGTTGCCCACGACGATAGCGGATGCTGTCGGTCAGCCGGATAGTGGCAGTGATTTGATAACGATGCGTCTACTGGCCGACGAACAGGGTCGCTATGGCTTCAATGTCAAGGGTGGCGTCGATTTGAGTCTGCCCGTGCAGGTGTCCAAGGTGGTGCCACACACACCCGCCGATCGTTGCACGCCGCGCGTCTGCGAGGGTGACGAGGTGCTAATGATCAATGGCCGCGATGTCCATGGATTGCGACACGAACAGGTCGTGGCCATGATACGTGAATGCCGGCATCAGGCTACCGGTGAACTGCTGCTCACGGTGCGTCCCAAGCGTTCGGCACCACTGCTGCTGGAGGAGGAGCCACTGTATCAGTATGTGCCCGAAAGCGATGAGATTGGTTCGCATTCAAATCTGCTCGATGGCGATGCGCTCTTCACCCAGAGCCTGCTATTGCTCAGCGATGGTCTGGCCTCCGGTGCTCTGCTCGCTCAGTACGAGCTAATGTATCGCAAGCATCCGGATTTGGCCATTACCGAGGCACGCAAGCCAGCCAATGCGCCCAAGAATCGATATCGCGACATATCGCCCTGTAAGCAAATACTATTTCATAGCATTAATCCTTATTAATCCTTGCTAACCTTTAGATGACTGCACTCGCGTTTCGCTGGTCAACTCTTTGACTGGTGATTATATCAATGCCAACTATGTGAACATGGAGATACCGGGTGGTGTGGTGAATCGATATATTGCCACCCAGGGTCCGTTGGCCAGCACCACAACCGACTTTTGGCGCATGGTGCAGCAGGAGAGTAGCCATCTGTTGGTCATGTTGACCACCGTGATGGAAGCGGGTCGACAAAAGTGTCATCAATACTGGCCCGTAACGGGAGATGAGCTGCAGCTGGGCGATGGCTTCTCGGTGCGCTGCCTCAGCGAGAAACCCGATGAGACGGGCAGCTTCGTTTTTCGGGAGTTTGTGCTGCGGGATAAGCACGAGCAGCGGCACATCCACCATATGCAGTATCTTGCCTGGCCGGATCACTGTGTGCCCTCCGATCCCAATCTGTTTCTAGAGTTTACGGAACGTGTGCGTGCCGCACGCAATCGCACACTGCTCCAGGAGATCGAGGAGAGTCTGAAACAGGTGCGTCTGCTTGACGCCGATGCCGACGACAATGGCGGCCTGATGTGCGAACGCAAATGCGCGGCCAGCAATGGCGCAACGCCAGAGGATGAAACACCAGTCTCCACCAGCGTGCATCAGTAAGAAATCTTTTACTAAATAGGGTCAACTTTGAATTGATTTTTGTTTTGCCCTTTTGCAGATGCATCAGCGCCGCTAATCCGCCCGTTATTGTCCACTGCTCGGCAGGCATTGGTCGCACTGGTGTGCTCATCCTCATGGATACCGCTCTGGCGCTAATGGAACAACGTGAACCCGTCTATCCGCTGGACATAGTGCGCACCATGCGTGATCAACGCGCCTGCATGGTCCAAAATGTGGTAAGTTAACTAAAAAGCATAAAATATTTAGAAGATGAAATTAAAAATGTTCTTCAATTTTCAGAGTCAATATCGCTTTGTGTGCGAATGCATTTGTGCTGCCTATATGAAGATCTCGCGCAGCAGTGCGGCCATCAACGATGATGACGATTAAGATCCTTCCTCCTTCCTCATACTAGTGGACAATCTAAATACACAAATCTTCCTCTCTCTATATCTATATCCCGTCAAGCATAGCGCTTATGGCTCTTCTCAATCTATATACATATATACTATATACATAATATTAATTATGGAATCAATCTTATTGTTAGTCTACCCGTAGATATAGTACATACATGCATACCTTATAAGTCGTATCTATGCCTATCATTACGTTTACTCTTATCATTATAATTATTGTGTCTATATGTATGTATGTATTATTATGTATTCGTATTGTACTATATAATCAACTCTGTATATCGCATATTATGGGCAATAATCCACGCAAGTGCTGCTGAAAAAATCTTTAAGGAAACAATTCTAAATTTTACAACAAACACAAAGAGAACAAAACTACCTAATTCAAAGTATACAAAAAAGAAAAGCTTAAATATAATAAATTGCATATTTATTTACTACAAAAAAAGAAGAAAAAACGAAGGATAATACAGAGAATATATAAACAATTATAAATATAAACAAAGGATATGAGAAGTAAAAACTGTTAGTATTTTAGCACCAAATTTAATTCGTATACAACAAAAATAAATCTGTATTTATGCTACAAAGAAAACAAAAATAAATATTTAAAAGCAAAAAGCGTTGAAATCTTTGTCATTTCCAAATTAAACTTCACTTATTCTCAAGAACAATCTTTAAATTTTGCTGTGAAATGAATAATTCAAAGAAAAATTTATCGCTCGACGATATTGAGGTGGAGGAGACCGAGGACTTTCACGATCCCGAGGAGTACGACGAGGACAATATTGCTTCGTGCAGCAGCGGACACAGAAAATCGGATCGTTTTGTTGTCAAAAAGTGGGTGGCGCATGCGAATTGGGCCTGGGATGTGGCCGTCGACAATTGTGCCATCTGTCGCAATCATATAATGCATCTGTGCATCGAATGCCAGGCCGATCCGAATGCCAACAAGGACGAGTGCACGGTGGCATGGGGCGAATGCAATCATGCCTTTCACTATCATTGCATTGCACGCTGGCTGAAGACGCGACACGTCTGTCCGCTGGACAACAAGGAGTGGGTCTACCAAAAGTATGGACATTAAACACAAATTCAGATTGATTAATTAATTGTGTATTGAACTTTTTCGCTTGGGGAAAACAATATAAATTTCTAGTGCCTATAAACTTATAGCTAAGCTTCGATTTGCATCTCCTCCGGCTGCTGGGTCTCCGTCTCCGGCTCTATGCCGAGCAGCTGCTCTGGCGTGGGTCGCGCCCCAGTGATCAGTTCGATTTGGCTGAAGAGTGCATCACGTTGCTCAGCGAGCTGGGCATACTTTTGCTGCAGCTCCTTTTCACGCTCCATTTGACGGCGCACGTCCTCTTGGAGCGCCTCGAGACGTCGCGGCACCGCAATGCCCTCGTGCTCGCCCAGATACCGAAACGTCGACAGCGACAAGGAGTTCTGTTCGATTTGTTGGTATGTGTCCTGCAGCTGTTTGACCAGAACCTGCGCCCTTGCCTGATAGCCGCCGGTCAGAATCTTTAGTTTCTTCTCAATTTTGCCACAACGTTTCGCCTCCTTGGCCATGTGTCGACGATTCTGTTCGAGTCGCTTCTCGGCGGATTCGAGTCGATCCTTTTTGCTGGCCAAATTGGCACGAGTATAGCGGTGCTGTGAGGGCAGATAGAGCACCTGACCGAGACACTCCTGCCACACCTGGGCGTACACATCGAGCGGCAGCTCGCCGTGCGCCATGCGCTCCTTAACCACCTCCATTTCATCCGACAGCATTTGCTTGGCATCGGCCAGATCCTCCTGCGACAATTCCTCATATGGATTGGCCTTGAAATAGCTGTGCAACTGTTCCAGCTTCTGCTGTGATTGTCCAGGCACCGGATCCTTCACAGAGTCATAAACTAAAATGCAAAAAGTTTGATACAAATGAAGGAATATTAGGATTAGGATTCAACTTACGCTGCATGGTAATCATTTCGTGTTTGATTAGCTCCTCGGCCTGCTGCAACTCGGTGAGGTTCTGTTTTTCGGACTGCGGTCGCAGGATCTTGGTGTTGACCTCTGTGGGACGCGGCAAATTCCGCTGAATGACCTGGGAACGCTTCGAGAGCTCTCGCTTGCGCTGTGCCTCCTGTTCGGCGAGAATGCGTGCATCCACATCCGCCTGATCCTCGATGGCGGGCTCTGTGCTCGTCTCCATCGGTTCGCTATCCTCCTGCTCCGGCACAACAATCTCGTAATCGTTGCGTGGCGTCGGCAACGTGGCCAATCCCTCGCGCAGCGTCGACTTCAATTGCTTTTGATAGTTTTTATATAGAGCCGGGGTCTCAGTGACAGCCATTGTCTCCTCCGCATTGATACTGAGCTTATCCCGCACATAGGCGGGCGTTGCTCCAGTAGCTCCAGCAGCTCCAGTTTTGGCCAATGGCACCAGAGCACCCGTTGCGGGCGTTAGAAATCCGGCAGGAGTTGCACCGGCTCCTCCCTCGCGCTGAGTGCGAAAGGGCGTGGCAATCACCGTATTGGGCGTAGCGATGCCCGCCGCCTTGGGCAGCACACTAGAGAAGTCGGATTCGTGCAGTGGCGTATTTAGACCACCCTTAAGCGGTGTCTCCGTGTGAGTCAGCGCCATCATATTTTGGGCCTCCTGCATAATACGATCTGTGTAGGGCGCCGGAGTGCGGGGCGTGGCCGACACTTGTGGCGTTATGGAATAGTCGGCCAGGAGGGCATCCGTCTGCTCGATGCCGCTCTCGCCAGCGATCTCCTTGGCCATCTCACTGGCCCTGCCCAGCTTGACAACCTGCTGCAGCTCCATATCGGAGATCTGTGGCGTGGGCAACACCAGCTTGGAACGCTTACGTTCCGGCTCGATGTTCTGCATCATTGCCGAAGGCACCTCGTTCTCCTTGCGCTGCTTGAGCTTTTGCTTGTCGCGTTTGCGTTCGCGCTCCTCCTTCTCGGAGCGCAGCTCTCCATCCAGATCCTGCTGGCGCATCTTGTTAAAGTCTGGGTCCTGCTTTTGCAGGTGCTCCTCGGCGGTGTCATAAAAGCCATGAGCTGGGCGCTTCTCAAACGGTATCTCTGCATTGTAATCGATGCCCTTGATGCGCTTCCTATTCCCGCTGCCGATGCCGGCGGCACGTAATTCGCGACGCTTTTGAAGCGTGGCCAGACGACGTGCCTCCTCCAGCTGCTTCTCACGTGCCTTGCGCTTGGCCTTCTTGCCCTGTGTGTTGGCGAGACGGGCGCGTGCCTCTGACAGCATTTCCAGCTCGTCTTCGTCCATGTCCTTGGGATCGGGTCGAGCGGGCTTTGTCTCCGGATTGGGATCAATCTCGCCGGGCTTCAATTTGCGCGGATCATCCATGGTGTCTTCGCCATCTTCCTTGCGCTGCGCCTGATCGAGCAAATATTCATAGCGTTCCAGACACTGTGCAGCCGTACGTCCAATAATGGGAGCTATGGTGCGCCATTGGGTCGGCATCAGCTTGGCCAGATGCAGCAGTTTCTCGTCCTCCTCGCGCGACCATTCGGTCTTCTTGATGCTCGGATCGAGCCATTCGTACCAACGTGCCTTGCACTGCTTGGCCGACTTGCGATGCAGCAGCGAGGCGATACGACTCCATTGATTTTTGCCATATTTCATGACAGCCGCCTTGAGAATTTCATCCTAGAAAACGAGAAGAAACACGTTTTAATTGAAAGTATAATTACAATATTTATAGCTGTACGCACCTCTGTATTGCGCCAAACGCCGCCTTTGATCATAATACGCGGCATTTTGTCGCCTTGTCTTTTTTATACAACAAATAAATAAATTTACAATATTTTCGGCAAATTTTGCGGTGTCGGCTGCAAATACAAACGTTTATAGAGGTAGCCAACGATGTCTTTTGCCTGCATCGATTGTTTGCGATAGCTCGATAGCTTTGCGGTAGCCCTGGCCATTGTTATTTGTGACGTCATAGCCGACCTTTACTCACAATGAAGTGAAATGCACCAGAGTGCATAGCTTGTGGCTTGTGGTTGTTTTGTTTCAAATTTGTAACCTTGTTATTCAAAGTTGTTTTCTGTTTTTGTGCTGACTTCTTACGATAATGCGTGTTATCGATGCACTGCAATTGTTATTGTTGGCTACTGTTTTTGTTGTTGCGATCAGATGTTTTGGATGATATGATAATATCAGATCAGTTTTTGCCACAGCGAAATGTAAAACGAAGAAATTAAGCAAAATGCAACAATAAAACCAAATAGATTCCAAATATGCATTGCAACATGAACGATGTGACGGATGTAGCCTTCTCGAGTTTCTACAGCACCGTTGGCAGCCAGGTGAGCACCAATTGTTGTTGCTTTTTTTCGAGCAAGATTTGTGTGTGTGTGTGTGCTGATATAGCCATGCGTCCATGTTGTTGTTGTTTTGCCGCAGCTACAGCATGCAGATCTATCACTGTCGACGCCCATCCACACCCTGGAGCACGACAGCAATTTCACCAGCCTCTTTGACGATGATCCCGCCCTGCTCTCGCTGCCGCTGACAACGCTGATAGGAGCAGCAGCGACATCGGCTGCGACGCCCAAGAATGCAACGGGTGCCACGGAAACTGCCTGCATTCCATTCGTGCAGATCCATACGACAGATCTGCAGCAGGAGCACCCCGAACCGGGTCGCAGCTATCGCAATGCCTATCGACGCCGCAATGCCGAAATCAAATCGGAGGCGGAGCTCATCAAATCCGAGCTGGCCGAGGCGGCGGCAAAGGAACGCACCAATGCCACGCCTACGCCGCCCACGGCCACAAAACCTATTGCGAGCGAGTCCTGCTTGGATTTGCCACTGCACAAGTGCCCCAGCTGCCCGTTCCTAAGTCTCTGCCAGCTTAAAGCACAAACGCACATCGCCAGCTGCTTCGGCATCGATGCACAGCAGCAACGTCTCCAGTGTCCAGGTGAGGAATGATCTTCATATGGGATCGACAACATCTAAAAGATTTGCTTTTTGCAGGTTGCACAAACATTTTCCACAGCTTTGATGTGCTGCATCTGCATCTGGGCTCCGATCATCAGCTGGAGCCGCAGGAGATAGCCAAGCTAACAGGCAAAAAGCAGCAATCCTTGCCGAAGAGTCGCATCTTTATCAAGAATGTGAATTGCCTGAGGGAGCCGCATCGGGAGCAGGAGGATGTGATTAATCAGTTGCCGGATATGTTGCAAATGCTGCCATCGCCGCCAGACTGCAGCGCCGGCAACATACTCGATCTGCTGGATGATGTCGATGAGGTGCAGCAGGAGCAGCAACAACAGCAAATCCTTCCGATGTGCCAAAAGCCACCCGTACAAAAGATATCCATTAAGAGTGTGGATGTGCTGAGGGAGCCGGCACTGTTGCCCTTCGATTTCCAACTGCCAAGTGCTGGCGAGCAACTGCAGCCTCTGCCTCCGCTGCCACCGCTGCCCTCGCTGCTCATGGGCAGCGGCATGTTGGATGTTGAGCCGCCGGAGAAGCCGCGTCAGCCCAAGATCTATATACGCAATGTGGATATCTTGAAGGAGCCCATGCTGCTGCCCGGCATGGGCTTCAACGCGGCACCCACCACCTCAACCACCATTCCCGTTGAGATGTTTCCCGCCGAGACGCTCCTTACACCGACGGGACCAGTCGGTCCACTGCCTGGCTTCGAGCCTGCTCTGGCGCCATTGGCTAATATGTGCGGTGAGGCATTCAATTTTGATGCTGTGCTCAGCGGTGGTGCGGGCGGCACCACCAACACCAACAATTTTAGTGCCTTGGATTTGGATTTTGGTGTAGATTTCGAGCAGAGCGTTCAATTGGAGGCGACTCCAACAGTGACAGACACAGCGCTGCAGCAACCGCTCATCAATGCCCAGCTGGTGGAGTTGGGTGCACTGCCTCAGGATGAGCTGGAGAATTACATATCAACAGCAACAACAACAACGGCTGGTAGCACATCCTCCAAGCAAAAGATCTTTATCAAGAATGTGGACATATTGAAGGCGCCACAACGTGGCACGTTGCATCTGCGCACCGTTGACGAACTGAATCTAATGAATCGCAACGAGGTGGAACATCTGATTGTGCCCAATCGGGAGCTGGACCAGCTGCCCCTCAACGACCCAGCTGTGACACTTGAATCGACTCTAGTTGATTTCGACCAGGCGCCGTCAGCACCCTTAAGCTATGACGACAGCTATGACTTGGCCGAGGATTTGGAATGCTGGCCCTGGATAGAGGATTCGATGCCGGCGGGTATTGTGGAAGAGACAGGAGAAGAGGATGTCACCGAGCAGCTAGAGTTGCCACACAATGCCGAGGATCTTCTTATCAAAGATTTCCCACAACTTTATGCGCCTCCAACGCCCACAGATGAAACTGTGCCGCCCCTGGTGCCAGTTACTGGCTCGCCCGAGCTGCAGGAGAACTCAATTGTGCCCGCAGAGAATTTGGGAAGTCTGCCCGTGCCACCGCTTGTGCGACTAGCTGCTGACGCCACAGCTGCCGCCCCCTCTGCAACCGAGAAACCGGCTCGCATTTATGTGGCCAACAATTTGTTGCCAACTGCCGTCGAGCCACCTGCTCCGCCCGGTGGCACTTCAGTGCGTGGACGGCCCTACGGTGCCAAGCAGTCGGGCCAAACCAAACGCAGGCCGGCACAGGCCGTCGTCCATTCAATGGAAGGCGGCAAGTGTCCCTTGGAGGGATGCATGTTCCGCTTTAAGTCACCAACGACATTGGACTACCATCAGCGCTGTCATAATGGCTCACTGGGCTCCGCCCAGCCCATGATCTGTCCCGAGTGCAGATCGACGCAGTTCAGCAATTGGAATTGCCTCCACACCCATCTCTGGCGCACCCATGAGATCGACATGGAGCTCTATTGCTGTCAGATGTGTAGCTTCAAGACGCCCATCTATTCGCGGCTGGTGAACACCCATGCCAAGATCCATTCCGAGGAGCGCAACTACAAGTGTGAACAGTGCGGCAAGGGCTTCAAGAATACCAAACAGTTGAAGAACCATCGACGATTGCATCGCACTCAAGGTCTGGGCATGTCCAAGCCGAGTCTAACCGAGGAACAGCCGCTTGCTGAGCCAATTCCGCATCGCTGCGAGGATTGCGGTGCCGCCTTCAAGCATAGAAAAACGCTGCGCGAACATCTCTGCAAGCAGCGCAACGAGCAGCCACAATGCAACACCTGTCAGGTAAGATAGAAAGGATATAATTACTTATTGTATCTAATTTTCCTTACTTTTTCTTGTAGCGCGTCTTCAGCTCCAAGAGCAGTCTGAAGCTTCATATGCGCAGTCATCAGGAGAACAAGCGATTCAAGTGCGACAAATGCGATTATGAGGCAAATGATCATAACGCTTTTCGGCGTCATGTTGCCACACATCGGGAGGCCAAACGCTATGCGTGTCCACACTGCGATTTTAAGGCCATACAAAGCACAGCGTATCGGGTAAGTTCAAGAGCTAAAACTTAAAAGGTTGCAAACTAATTGATTACAATTTTCGCCATTCTACAGATACATCTGCAGAAAATGCATCCGGATCAGGAACTGTCAACCATCATCTATAAATGCAATGTGTGCAACTATTCCAGCATCAATCGTGGCCTGCTGCTGGTCCATCAGGCCAAACATGAAGCAACACCAAACACCGAATCCTCCTCAAAGAGCAAAAAAGTGAAAAGCAAGAAAAATGATTTGGCATTTGAGTTTCCAGCTACCGATTTGGTTGTCTAGCAAGGGACAATTGTAGCTAATAAAATATTTTTATACCAAAATTAAATATTTCCAATGTTAGTTATGTCCGACAATTCGTTAAACTTTCAATACTTTCAAACAATTTACTCATATATTCCTAACTATATTTTAAAAGATTTTTATACATATATATATTTTTTTATGTATTTCGTGTAGAGGTCCTTTTTTAATTGTCATTTGAAAGTGATAAATATATATGTACATATGTAAGTATTCTTACTAGTGTTATACGATACGGTGTTGTTATTGTAAATATGTATACCAAAAAAAAAATATATATATACCCTAAATTTATACAAACAAAAAAATGTGTAAAAATTATTATTAAAAAAAAATGAGGGCACAACGTTCAGCAAGACTATAGTATCCATTGTTCTAAAAAGAAATTCGACAATTGTATTTTCCGCACATAAACTCGTATAATGGGACAATGGAACAGAGTTCAAGAAATGTGCACGAGAGCAGCAAATTGCAATGTAATGGACGAACTATTCGATGAGTGATTACTTGAGGAGTGATTAAATATGAGCTGAGCAAAAGTACTTTAGCCAACTCAAATAAGCCAAGTTGGTTAGGATCCACCAATGGAAGTAGTTGAACTTATCAAAAAAGGCTATAAATTTCCTTATGTTATGAAGATTCAAGGGCGCTTGGCTATCAGAAGATTGGCATTGGCCTTCCGACTCCAACAAGACCTTCTACTATTCCTGAGCTGTAGTTTGAAGAGTATCAGCAACAGTTTGCGACATAAGGGATAAAAGAGAGGGAGCCCTCAATAAAAAACAGAATAAAATGTCGTTGAGATTTCAGTCCAGCAACCGAAATCGACTTCAGCAAAAGCCAAGGAGCAGCCTGCGGATTTCAAATTACATAGTAATCGGTTCAAAATGTAAATGTGCAAATAAGGTGTTACTTATTGCGTGACATCAATGATTGGCTCCAATTAAGTTAAGTAACAATCAGTTTGTCAAACACTTTGAATAATAACTTATTCAAAGGTAGGCTGGCGTTAAATTCACGCAACCGTCGATCATCCATAATGGCTAACATATGTGTATATAAGGCAGTGTATGTCCGTTAAGGATTCCAATTGAGAAATGGAAAAGTTAATGCGATTAACTCTGCGCGTTTTACCCTCGAATGCGTCCGAGGGTAAAATTGGTTCCATCGAGATGAACTTGTGGCTGGCACAATTGGTGGGATTGCCACTGTTCGGATTAAAACAGGAGACGCTGCGCCAGAGATTGGTCATGGGATCTTTTGGTGCCATGGTGCAGTTCGGACTCTTTTGCTATGTTGTTTTCGAGCTGTATGATTTGTGTCTCAACTGGCAGGACGTGGACACTATGACACAAAATGCTGTGTTGTCCTTAACACATGTTGTCTATTGGTTAAAGGTGAAGTTAAGTAAGGAACTATTTGCCTATTAACACAAAACCATTTCTTGTTATTTTATAGGTTCTCAACCTAATCTATCATTATGACAGCCTAAAGGAGATTATTAACAAACTAAGAGACATTACAAGACTTTGTGTCTTATCCGAGAAGCAAAAGGAAACATTTCAACAAGCTGAAATGAAGAGCAAATCCACAATGCTTATGTATTTCAGTTTAGTGATCTTTCCCGCCATATTGGGCATGGCTTGTGTACTAATTGGTAAGTTGTTTAGCTATCCGATAAAAAGTATATATGTCTTTATGTTTTGTGTATGAACAGCTCCCGAAGAGCTTGCTGGCAAACGTTTTCCATATCGTGCTAAAATACCCAATTTTCTGCCACCGATTGCTCAATATATTTATATGGGTTTGAGTGTTGGACTTGTGGCGCTGGAAATTGTAACAATTGACTATTTGAACATATCGTTGATGGTTCAGATATGCATGCATCTAAAGGTCTTAAACTTATCCTTTGATGAGCTCATCCCAATTAGAAATCACAAATTGCGTGTAGATCCTTACAACTGGCTGGTGTCCATTGTGCGGTATCACTGTGAATTAATTGTGTAAGCTATAAATCTATAGATTTAAGTTATATATAACATCATATTCATAATTTACATGTCATTTTGAACAGTTTGCGCCAGAAGGTGGAACGGATATTTAATCTGCCTGTAATGCTGCAATTTGTTAGTTCTGTGATAATTGTTGCAATGACTGCCTTTCAAGTATTAGTTATTGGAGATGGTTCCAAGAGCTCTATTATTATGGATATTTTGTTGTGCTGTGTGCTCTTGCAATTGTTCTTATATTGTTGGTTTGGCAATGAAGTCTACGAACAGGTGAGTCAACTTAAGATTATTATAATGCAATCCTAACATTTAACTTTCATCTAGAGTAAAACGCTGCCCACTTCTGGCTTTGGCTGCAATTGGACTTCATTTGACAAGAGATGCAAGCAAGCCCTGTTGATATTCCTTATAAATGCAGAGCGTCCGTTTTTGTTCACAGCTGGAGGTTTTATGGATTTATCTTTGCCAAGTTTCACATACATCATCAGCAAGTCATATTCCATTGTGGCTATACTCAGGCAAATGTACAGCAGGCCATAGTTTAAGGACAATTTTTCATATTTTCTCTAACCAAGCATGTAATCACATAATTATATATATTAATGTACTCTATTAAGGTGTTGTTACACCCGTTTATTAACCCTTAATTCACACTTCACGCGATGTCTAAACTCTGTTATTAGTTTAACTAAATGGTGACCCACTCTACTGTGGTTTATTTCAGCAGTTGGAAAAACCAATATAACAAATTTTAAATTTAAAGCCATTGTTAACGGAAGTCTTAAAGTTGTGGCTGTTGAATTTTTGAATAGCGGAAGCATTTTTGGTTAGATATTCTTTATGATTGTTACTTGAAGTGAGGTTTGAAAAGAGAGCATTATTTTATTTAATTTTTTAATCGCAAGCTGAGCATAAGATAACATAAACAATGAGTTCATATACATTTGTATATACGCTTTCCAAATTGAGATACTAAAATCAACAGAGTGTGGGGGAGAAAAAGAGAGAGAAAGATAGAGAGAGTAAGTGGGTGAGCGACAGATTGAGAGCGGGAAGAATTGGTGAGAGTGATAAAGGCTCACTTCTTGAACTTGTCCTATATTGCGTCCTAAACGAGAACATGTTCATACATACCCTGTAGCTATAAGATGCTCAAAGGGTTATACAAATGTCAATGATACGTTTTTATGAAAAAAGTAGATAAGGCATATGTTAACTTTTAACTAGTTCCGGATTCAAAATACTTGAAATCTATGCAATATATCATAAAATGGTTCAGTTTCCTTTCGATCGATACTGTTTTAAACAATCGTCGATTTTTTTAATAAACCGTTAAGCTCCTCCATTGATTACAAAATGATTAACGAAGTTCAACAACATCTTACAGCTGACCTGTACAACAAATCCATTCCAAATCGGCAAGCTCTCTTGTGTACTCGGCTTCTGTTGTTTTGTCAACAAACAAGCATACCCAAATCCCACTCACAAAGAGATATTCGTGAGAATATACGAGTAAAGTATATACAAAAGCTATATGCACACTGATACTCACTTAAAGTTGTATATATACATCCAAACGTGCAGTGGGAGAGAGAACGTTGACTAAGTCAGCCGACTTGTTCTCTTTGGCAATGCGAGTTTGTTTGCGAAATCTCTCCTTCAGTCTTGAATTGTGCAGTGCGGATGTATCATCGTTAGCCTCCAGTTTGTGATCAAATACTATAAGCAAAAATCAGCGGTGAAAATATTTAAGGAACCGACTTGGAAGTCAATCAACTTATCATGAACAACTGAAAAACATCTTAATCAAGAAAAAAAGCAAAAGATTATTAGTATCATCCTACCCAACATAAAATTTAAAAGAATTAAAAACTCTTCCAATGAACAAAGTTGGTTAAAATTAATGCTGGGGCTTTTGTTTTTCATAAGTATTATTCATTTGTATTCAAAGTACTTATACACAACGGGTGTGTGTGTCTGTAGGTTGTATGTTTTTATAGAGGCGTATCAGAATCAACATTTTGCATACTCTTACTTTGTTGTTCATATAAGAGTGTCTAGATTGATTCGCATGTGGTTTGCCCTCCAAACGTATTCGAATGCTTAAGCTTCAATTCGCAGCGATACAAACTATACCAACATATTTGGAGAATTCCTGAGTAAAGGAATTTTTATATTTTGATACATAAGATGCAGTGTCCGTCCGGTTGCGTCCGACTTCAACGTTGTTCCTCGTTAATTATTATTCTGAGTAGGTCAAAATGCGACCATTAAATAGTAGATGGAATTTTGATAGACTCAAAAATTTGGTGCAGAGTATTGCATGGCTTATTTTTTTTCTTCTTTGTATGCTTGACTGACGCACGCTTCCTCGATTCAGTATAAAATAATAAAATTCGTGGAACAAAGAACAGGCGTCATGATCTCATTCAAAGAACCAATAATCAGCAACAGCCAACAGCTTTACCATTGCTTAAGGAATGCAAAAACTTAAGCGAATAAATGATTGCAATGTGTTTGCAAACAAAATGACAGCCCTAAATTGTCTGCATATAGGGAACACACATATGAACCTAAGACGCATAAGTTTGTACATTTTTGATATCTTACGCAATTATTATTATTAAAGCAATTATATATTTATATTTATACATTCATTTGACATATTTATACTTCATATTATAATTATATATTTTCAACAGCAAGTAACTCGAATTCATGCAACATGTGGTATCGAGTTGTGTTAACGCTGCTCATTACAGAGATTGTAATAGCCGACATACCAGGATGCGATTACTTCGATACAGTTGATTTAACCAATAGCAGTAGATTCGCTAATGGCTCATATCAATACGAGAAACTTATAATACCAGTCGAACAAACTGGTGAATATGACTATGAGATCCTTGTGGATGGTGAGAGGGAGCCGGTGCCAAAGCACATTCGAGGTTGTGCCTGTCAACTGGGCACCTGTGTACGATTCTGTTGCCATAAGAATCTCTTTCTGGTTAAGGATCAGCGAGAGTGTAGCGGTGACATAAGCGAAGCAGTTGATTTTGATCCCTATGTGAACATTACTCTAAAAGATGGGAGCGTGGTCCAGAGGCACATAATTAACGAGTTTATCGTGCAACAACATCTGCCAGTTCCATGTGCAGCACATTATAATCTAGATGCTGAAAATTACGAGGAAGACAATTGGTCACTGTATGAGGTATGATTGGGCATCATTTTGAAATATAAAGGAAACTTTTTATAGCTGTTTATCTTATTAGAATGGAACTTTACTGCTCCATTATGATAACAGATCATTGTCGAAGCAGGAATATTGTCTGCAGCCCCATCCAATAAAAAGTGTGTACAATAATGATATAATAATTAGACTAGTGCCACACTCATGCTTGGATCCACAACCTAGTCGATGGCTCCATAAAACACGTAGGTTAAACTAAATGATCATAAGTTGAATCATACTTATTGATGAGGACGAAAGGAATGAGCACATGCTTTATAAATTGGGTTAAACTGTCTTTTCTTTTCTTCAGTTCGTGTGCTATCAATAATCTGTTTTTTGATAACAATTTTCGTTTACCTTTGGCTGCCAAGACTAAGGAACATACATGGCTATTGTCTAATATGCTACATGATTTGTTTGCTCGTTGCATTCGCATTGCTAACAGCCGATGAGTTTCGGAAATGGCCGACGCCTATCTGTCTGATAAACGGTGAGTATAGAGCTGTAACCAAAACTGTTTCAAAGAGAAGAAAAGTTCCATAAGCGTTCTTTTTCATATGCTTAGAATCCGTTTTTGTTAAAGGTTTGTTCTATGAAATAGGTGGAATTAATATTATTTGGTTTGCAGCCTTAGTTTTTATATATATTCTTCGTCAAATATTCAAGATCCATGTTAACAGGTTATGTGGGCTACTATGCTGTTATGGCTGGATTCCTTTGGCTAACGGTCATCAGCTATGATTTGTGGAACAGTTTTCGTGGCAACAACTATATTGTTCAACGATATAAGCCCAAAAATCGTTTGCTAATCTATAGTATATATGCATGGGGCGTTGCTGCTGTAATGGCCATCCTTATAATCGTAGTCGATCTTGTCTTGGATATTCAAAGTGATGAATGGAAGCCAGGAGTGGGAAGTTTCAACTGTTGGATTAAAAGTGAGTTTACTTAACTTTTGAGTACCATTCGAATATGTCTTATTGATGATTATTTTTGATTTTTGCAGCTCACGACTGGTCGGCAATGTTATATTTCTATGGTCCAATGGCACTTCAGATTTTATTTAATTTAACTTTGTTTGCACTAACGGTAAGTTAATCGACATTCAAATTTGCGTATAAGAGGCAAAGTTTTGGTAATCCTCATATTTTATACAGGCTAAACGTATTCTCGAGATTAAAAGGGAGCTTCGGAGCGTTGCTACACCCGAGGAGCGCGAACAAAGGCTTAAGTCCGATAAACAAACGTAAGAATGTTGAAGAAGAGTATTAAATCACATCTGACATAACTTTTCAATTATCTCAACCAAGCTTCACTCTATTCGTGCGTCTGTTTGTCATTATGGGCGTTTGCTGGACCTTTGAGATATTTTCATATTTTTCGCAAGGTACTGAATGGCTTACGACTATCCTCTTAATAACCGAATATGTTAACTGTGCCCAGGGCGTCATCATATTCGTGCTGTTTGTGCTTAAACAAAGTGTGTTTAAACTTATCTTAAACCGGTAAGTGAATGAGAGACAGTTAAATGTATATATAGAGAGAGAAAAAGAGAGAGAGAGTGAGAGTGATAGACTCTTGTATGTAAATATAAATGTAATTTGGTATTCCTCCTAATCCTCCTCGTTATATGATTGTAAAGTATTCGAGGCATAGACTCTTCAGGTGACGACAACACCTTCGAAGAAGAAATCGCATTGCAAGACAGGAACGTTGGTGCCAAACACATTGGCCCTAATATCTTGAATTAGGTAAAACATGAAAATTGACTTTAATCCCCATATCTGGTTGTTAATGTTTTAAAATTGTTTGTGTACTAATAGGTGGTAAAGGTTTCTCTATCTTGCTAAAATACTTTTTGCCTTTGCTTTTTGTTTTGTCCTGTTTGTTTGTGTTTTCACTAAGCATGATTTCTATATTGGATTGGATTGGTTTTTATGTTTATTGTTTGTAATTATTTAACTTGCTTCTCTACTGTTATTCAACTAACTTTGCACTCGATTCACTATAAATTTGGATGTATATTAATAAGTTGTTTCTTTCAGATACCACCAGCAAAAGGACCAGCACACTGAATTGACCTCATTTGCATTTAGAGTTAGCCGTATGCCGAAATCATCGGATCAGAAACTATCCTAACAAGAACGAAACAGATTGAGCTTATGCATTTTTATCAGTAATCTTTTTTTTTTTATCAAAGCCCTAAGTTATTTATATCTTTGTTACAATAAACGATTTCTTACGATTAATCTCATTATTTTAAAACTATTAGCGAACCAACACATATTGTTATTGGCTTTCCTATGGCAATGTGCCTGATCAGCATGGCCTACATTCCTACCAACATTGCAAATTGTCTTATTACCTGTAGGAAATGAAAGGATAAGTATCATTATACAAAGGGTACGACTTTTTCGAGATAATAACTTTGAACAGCTGTTACACAAAAGACTAGAGCACTGGGAAAAATATAATATATAATGTCAAGTGTTTTGTTAAGCTATAAATATATTTTTCAATCAACAAACTGCAGTACAAGCTTTTCAGCCAGCACATCCAACTGGTGCTCAGGCTCCTAATAATTAGACGCTTTCGTGGAGTAAGGGCGAGTATTAGGCTCCAAAGAACTCATCCGACTGATCCTAAGCTAATAGCCCGTTAACTTTGTTAGCTCAACTACTAGTGGCATAAAGTACATATAAAGACATTTTGAAATTCATATGCATTATCGTTTTATTCATTTAGTTATTCATATGTCACAACTCCTTTGCCAGATTAACGCCTGCACTTCTTTTGGCAATCTGCCAGACTGCAGTAGCGGTTCCTGTTGCCATCACATCCACGGTAGGCCAATTTCTTGCAGGTCCTGTCACTTTTGTCGAACCACCACATGTTGCTGTTGGCGTTCCTACGGCACTGGCGAAGGAGTCGATGTCCTTCGTCTTTGGGTCCAGAGCAAATTGCCTGTTGCACTGTAGGGGCAACAAAACAAGTGTTGTTATTATTTATTGATAAAAGAAAAGGAATCCCCAATTACTTACATGGAATGCGCCCACGGCAACGTTGAGCCTGAGCGTGGGCCACATAAAGAGCGAGGCAAGCAAGGATCAGAATGAATTTCATGTTGAATAATCTTGATAAACTCTGAAAAGTTTGAACTGATTTTAAACTGATAATGTGAGCGCTTATATAGCAAGCTTAAATATGTAGCAGATCAATAAGAAAACAAAAGCTGTTCCACAAATAGAACGAGGCGAGTTGTTAAGTTCTGAATTAAGGTCGTTATGTTTACATTATGCAACACACGCGTACAACTGCTGTTTTGCACCAAGAGATACTCAAGCTAGTACGTTGTATAGAAGCCAGGAGAGCTTAATTGACAAATATTTTGGGGGTTTAAATCACTTGAAACTTTGAAGTTTTAGAAATGCATAGTGTTGAATATTGAGAATAGTGCAACTACTGTTTTTAAGCTAGAAAACCGAACTTTTAACTATTACTATGGTGGATTTGTCAAAAAAAATGTTTATCAAAACCCTTCGATCAAAGAATAGTTAATTTTATTAAAACATAATGTGAACATATGTAACATAAATATAAAATGTTATCAAACAAAAAATAATGAAAATATTGCACTTCAAAATAATATATTGACCGTTAAAAATATGACCTTCATTCAATATGTTTTCAGCATAATACAATACATCTGAAATTCGATTCAATACGGTTCCTTAATTCTTTCAGCATTTATCAATTCACATTTATTTTATTTTTATTAATTTTTAACTAACTTAACTGCCAAACTTCTTGAATGGCGAATTTGCTGCAACTGAACAAATGTTTTTAGCCAAGATGCGATATACGTTAACTGTTAACAGCGCTGACCTATTTGGTTGTTAAAAAGCTTTCGGCGTTTGAATTTAACAGAGGAGTGCTCTGTTATTGGACAGAAAGCTTTTAATTAATATTTTTATGAAATTGGGATAATTTTGTGTTAGGCATAGCATTCCTTGTAATAAGCTCAAAATTGTAATTTGTTCAAGCTTACTAAAAAACAGTAATAAGAACCATATAATTAAGGTTTCACCGCCCTACCTAAAATTGGTCGCTGTCCATAAAGGCCTTTTACACGTTACATTAATATTTCAATTCATATGCCCAGTCAATTTATTTATTTTATTTTTCAGATGTCACAATTCTTTTGGTATATTTAACGCCTCCTGCACTTCCTTTGGCAATCTGCCAGACTGCAATAGCGATTTCTGTTGCCATCACATCCACGGTAGACCATTTTCTTGCAGGTCCTGTCACTACTGTCGTACCACCACATGTTGTTGTTGGCATTCCTACGGCACTGGCGAAGGTTTCCATGTCCTTCGTCCTTGTGTCCAGAGCAAATTGCCTGTTGCACTGCAAAAGAATTAAATATTAGTGATATACTCTTTTGTAAGATAGAAGACGAGGATTCCTCAATAACTTACATGGGATGCGACCCCGGCAATTTTGAGCCTGAGCGTAGGCCACAAAAACGGCGAGGCAAGCAAGGATCAGAATGAATTTCATGTTGAATAAACTTGTTAAACTCTGTGAAGTTTGAACTGATTTTAAACTGATAATGTGAGCGCTTATATAGCAAGCTTAAATATGTAGCAGATCAATAAGAAAACAAAAGCTGTTCCACAAATAGAACGAGGCGAGTTGTTAAGTTCTGAATTAAGGTCGTTATGTTTACATTATGCAACACACGCGTACAACTGCTGTTTTGCACCAAGAGGTACTCAAGCTAGTACGTTGTATAGAAGCCAGGAGAGCTTAATTGACAAATATTTTGGGGCATATTCTCGCTTGAAACTTTGATGTTTTAGAAATGCATAGTGTTGAATATTGAGAATAGTGCAAGTCCTGTTTTTAAGCTAGAAACGATTTATTATTACTATGGTGGATTTGTCAAAAAATTGTTTATCAAAACCCTTCGATCAAAGAATAGTTTATTTTATTAAAACATAATGTGAACATAGAACATAAATATAAAATGTTATCAAACAAAAAATAATGAAAATATTGCACTTTAAAATAATATATTGACCGTTAAAAATATGACCTTCATTCAATATGTTTTCAGCATAATACAATACATCTGAAATTCGATTCAATACGGTTCCTTAATTCTTTCAGCATTTATCAATTCACATATAGCTCTATTCTGGGAGGTTTTGTTTTATTGACCACAATATAAAACAGCTGTCATTTTATAAATAATCTTTTGGTTATTTTTGCTCAATATCGACTATATAAGCGCTCACATTATCAGTTTAAAATCAGTTCAAACTTAACAGAGCTTATCAAGATTATTCAACATGAAATTCATTCTGATCCTTGCTTGCCTCGCTCTTTATGTGGCCTACGCTCAGGCTCAAAATTGCCGGGGTCGCATTCCATGTTAGTATTTGGGGAATCCTTCTCTTTTATCTTACAAAAGAATATATCACTAATATTTTATTCTTTTGCAGTGCAACAGGCAATTTGCTCTGGACACAAGGACGAAGGACATGGAAACCGTCGCCAGTGCCGAAGGAATGCCAACAACAACATGTGGTGGTACGACAGTAGTGACAGGACCTGCAAGAAAATGGTCTACCGTGGATGTGATGGCAACAGAAATCGCTATTGCAGTCTGGCAGATTGCCAAAGGAAGTGCAGGAGGCGTTAAATATACCAAAAGAATTGTGACATCTGAAAAATAAAATAAATAAATTGATTGGGCATATGAATTGAAATATTAATGTAACGTGTAAGAGGCCTTTATGGACAGCGACCAATTGTAGGTAGGGCGGTGAAATCTTAATTATATGGTTCTTACTACTTGCCGTATTAAGTAAGCTTGACAAAATAAAGAATTTTAGCTTAATGCGGAATACAAGGAGCGCTAGGCCAAAATTATCCCAATTTCATAAAAATATTAATTAAAAGCTTTCTGTCCAATAACAGAGCACTCCTCTGTTAAATTCAAACGCCGAAAGCTAACAGTTAACATATATCACATCTTGGCTAAAAACATTTGTTCAGTTGCAGCGAAATTGCCATTCAAGAAGTTTGGCAGCGGTTAAATAAGCGTGCGAACGTTAAAAATTAATAAAAATAAAATACGTTAGGTTCAAATCTTCAAAAATTAATCAAAATTAAAATCGTGTTTTATTCAATTATTTGGTGTGCCCTATTTATAAGATGTAGTATGCGTGTTCTTTGAGTATGAACTGAGTCACTCGAAAAGTAGATAAGTAGTATGTACTTATGGGGAATAAAGCTCAGCTTTGCAGAGAGTCAGTCCCAAGGTCTTGTTTTTGGCATCCAGCACACTGTGATCTTCAATATGGAAGGCCTTGAATGCCTGGCTGGCGATTAAAGTGCGATTTTTAATGGCTGCCCACAACTTTTGGTTGTTTTTTTGGTGATTTCTTTCTGTTTGTGTCGCAATTACTTTAACTTTAACCAATATCTCGGTGCGCAAAACCAGTTTTATTTAAGTGTTAAGAAAAAACAAGCACTCGTCTTCGACAATGTCATACAGCATATGCATAATTTCGGGAATACCATGGATTTATTTTACGTCCGTTCACCCAAAGCTGGTCCGTCTACGAGTCAGATACTGGGCACGTTTCGTTAGCCACACTTGACAACTATGTTCACACACACGTGTGTACTTATACGCAATGCTCAATTGTTTTCAAAGACATAACAATAATTATGATTGCCAATTTGTCGCTGTTCGTTTTTTTTGGCAGATGCTTTCGTCTATAGAGATTTTGGTTATAAGCGATAGCAATTAGCTCAACATCGGGACCACACAAATCTTTCTCTTACTTAATTTAAAATCATGCATTTCTTCATATAAACATATCGTAATGACAATTGCTGATTATCATTTGTTTCTCTGTCTCTGACGAAAGCTGACTTGGATCACGTACCCAACAGGCAACGAGCATATGAATTGACATAATTTGACAATATTTTTAAGCGCAATACGTGTCTCAAAACCGTTTTTATATGCATATATTTGTAAAATAAGTTTTTAGCTTTTATTAGAAAATCGTAGTAGAAGGCAAAAATAATTTTCATTTGATAAAATTCATAATAGTAAACCACTGTAAGGGAATGCACTTTACTAAGTAATTATGCAGTTATCATCGTGCTTTTTGCCATATGCATGCAGTTAGGTTGAAAGCTTTAAAAGGCCGCGCTGATATTTAACTCATTGGGTTGTTATTAGATGTGTTTTGTAAGCTTTAGCTTAACTGGCTAATTGAATTGCTAGCGCAAGACAATTAAATAGATAAATACACAAAAATAAAAACACAGCTTGAAACAGTCGCCTGAGGGCATACAAGCTTTGAATTTACTTTGTGGTTTGAGAGCCAATCATCAAGTGGCTTCAAGCATTCATTCATTGATCACTTATGAGTTTGTTTACACTTCAACTGACTGTGTGTGTGCAAAGAGAATATGCTGGCGAGCGTCTATCAATTGCCAGGTGTCTTTCTTTTTTACCAACTTATGATAATGCGGACAAGGCGACGAAGGAACAATGCGAAAAGTTCCAAAAACTATTACTAATGTGATGCAAAGAGCCTGCATGAAATTACGAAATGTTGTTTAAAAATAAGTAAAATACTTGCACATTTTGGTTATATGAACAAAAACAAACTAATCTTAACAAATTAAGAAAAATTGCAATTTTACACAATACTCCCGAGAGATTCCCGCTTAAGTAATAACAGCGCGGAAACATTAACATTTAACAGTGTTTGCGCAAGTGAGAAAGGAGTTTATCAGTCATCCAGGCGTTCATCATTAATAAAATCATATGCATTTTTGCACCACTAGTAACCATGATAGTTTAACCGGATTAAACGAACAACGTCACAAACATGAGCTGGTGCTATAAGGTTTGTGATCTGCTAAAACACGCAGCCTGGGAAATTTTTGACAATAAAAAAAGAATAATAATCTTGCGAAATTCTTCGAATAAAAATCTATTCCTATTTTGAATCTGTTAATTCCAAAGTAAAAAAATTAAAAAAAAAACATTTTTTATTTTGGATTAAAAAACTAAATTTAAGGAAAGATTACAATTTGAAGTTTGTCTTCTTCAAATGATATACAGTACGACCTCGGTTAACGCAACCCTCGTTACACGCAACTCCTCGATAATTGCAACACCCAAATGCCATATTTTCGCGAAACATCTGCTCAGAAAAGTACAAGTTGTAAATAAAAACAAACAAAAATTTTTTAATTCTTCAAAAAATTAAAAAATAATATGAAACCTTGCCTTAAACATATTCTTAATCGATTAACTTAAATTTTAGAGGTAAGCAAAGGGCATATTTTTTTGAAAAATAGACTCTTTACCACCAGAAAATTTCCCCTCAGTTTTCGCAACTGGCCAAATTTTAATAGGTTGCGTTAACCGAGGTCGTACTGTATTATAATTATTATTTGCACGGAGTATATATGTACATATATAATGTTCGTCTAAAAATGCATTGAATTCAACCAAAATGAGTAAAATAATTTAAATTTGAAATCCTTAAACTTAATCCAAAAACTGTAGACAAAATAATGAGCATCAGTTAATCGAAATCGGTTGAGAAGCACCGGAGATATCGAATATTAAAGTTAACGTCGAGCATTCCGTAGCGGTATAATAACAAAAAAAGAATTCGCTTCACTTCTAATTATTCAAACTGATATAAATAACAAGAAGCTCTCCCTGAGTTTTAATAAAAGTATTGAAACTTGTTTGCGATGTCGGAAACATTTTCTTATTTTTTAATCAACTATGTTGAAAAAAATAAAAGCCCGTTAACTTTGTAAGCTCAACTAGTGGCAAGAAGTATAAAGACATTTACATAAATATGCATTATCGTTTTATTCATTTAGTTATTCATATGTCACAACTCCTTTGCCAGATTAACGCCTGCACTTCTTTTGGCAATCTGCCAGACTGCAGTAGCGGTTCCTGTTGCCATCACATCCACGGTAGGCCAATTTCTTGCAGGTCCTGTCACTTCTGTCGAACCACCACATGTTGCTGTTGGCGTTCCTACGGCACTGGCGAAGGAGTCGATGTCCTTCGTCTTTGGGTCCAGAGCAAATTGCCTGTTGCACTGTAGGGGCAACAAAACAAGCGTTGTTATTATTTATTGAAAAAGGAAAAGAATCCCCAATTACTTACATGGAATGCGACCACGGCAACGTTGAGCCTGAGCGTGGGCCACATAAAGAGCGAGGCAAGCAAGGATCAGAATGAATTTCATGTTGAAAAAACTTGTTAAACTCTGTGAAGTTTGAACTGATTTTAAACTGATAATGTGAGCGCTTATATAGCAGGCTAAAATATGTACCAGAACAATAAGCAAACAAAAGCTGTTCCACAAATAGAACGAAGCGAGTTGTTAAGTTCTGAATTAAGGTCGTTATGTTTACATTATGCAACACACGCGTACAACTGCTGTTTTGCACCAAGAGGTACTCAGGCTAGTACGTTGTATAGAAGCCAGGAGAGCTTAATTGATAAATATTTTGGGGGATTTAATCACTTGAAACTTTGAAGTTTTAGAAATGCATAGTGTTGAATATTGAGAATAGTGCAACTACTGTTTTTAAGCTAGAAAACCGAACTTTTATCTATTACTATGGTGGATTTGTCAAAAAAAATGTTTATCAAAACCCTTCGATCAAAGAATAGTTAATTTTATTAAAACATAATGTGAACATATGTAACATAAATATAAAATGTTATCAAACAAAAAATAATGAAATTATTGCACTTTAAAATAATATATTGAGCGTTAAAAATATGACCTTCATTCAATATGTTTTCAGCATAATACATCTGAAATTCGATTCAATACGGTTCCTCAATTCTTTCAGCATTTATCAATTCACATTTAGCTCTATTCTGGGAGGTTTTGTCTTATTGACCACAATATAAAACAGCTGTCATTTTATAAATAATCTTTTGGTTATTTTTGCTCAATATCGACTATATAAGCGCTCACATTATCAGCTTAAAATCAGTTCAAACTTAACAGAGTTTAACAAGTTTATTCAACATGAAATTCATTCTGATCCTTGCTTGCCTCGCCTTTTTTGTGGCCTACGCTCAGGCTCAAAATTGCCGGGGTCGCATCCCATGTAAGTTATTGGGGAATCCTCCTCTTTTATCTTACAAAAGAATGTATCACTAATATTTAATTCTTTTGCAGTGCAACAGGCAATTTGCTCTGGACACAAGGACGAAGGACATGGAAACCGTCGCCAGTGCCGAAGGAATGCCAACAACAACATGTGGTGGTACGACAGTAGTGACAGGACCTGCAAGAAAATGGTCTACCGTGGATGTGATGGCAACAGAAATCGCTATTGCAGTCTGGCAGATTGCCAAAGGAAGTGCAGGAGGCGTTAAATATACCAAAAGAATTGTGACATCTGAAAAATAAAATAAATAAATTGACTGGGCATATGAATTGAAATATTAATGTAACGTGTAAGAGGCCTTTATTTACAGCGACCAATTTTAGGTAGGGCGGTGAAACCTTAATTATATGGTTCTTATTAATATTTTTCAGTAAGCTTGAACAAATTACAATTTTGAGCTTATTACAAGGAATGCTATGCCTTACACAAAATTATCCCAATTTCTTAAAAATATTCATTAATGCTTTCTGTCCAATAACAGAGCACTCCTCTGTTAAATTCGAACGCCGCAAGCTTTTTAGCAACCACAAAGCTCAGCGCTGTTAACAGTTAACATATATCGCATCTTGGCTAAAAACATTTGTTCAGTTGCAGCGAATTCGCCATTCAAGAAGTTTGGCAGCGGTTAAATAATCGTGCGAACGTTAAAAATTAATAAAAATAAAATACGTTAGGTTCAAATCTTCAAAAATTAATCAAACTTAAAATCGTGTTTTATTCAATTATTTGGTGTGCCCTATTTATAAGATGTAGTATGCGTGTTCTTTGAGTATGAACTGAGTCACTCGAAAAGTAGATAAGTAGTATGTACTTATGGGGAATAAAGCTCAGCTTTGCAGAGAGTCACTCCCAAGGTCTTGTTTTTTGGCATCCGACACACTGTGATCTTCAGTATGGAAGGCCTTGAATGCCTGGCTGGCGATTAAAGTGCGATTTTTAATGGCTGCCCACAACTTTTGGTTGTTTTTTTGGTGATTTCTTTCTGTTTGTGTCGCAATTACTTTAACTTTAACCAATATCTCGGTGCGCAAAACCAGTTTCATTTAAGTGTTAAGAAAAAACAAGCACTCGTCTTCGACAATGTCATACAGCATATGTATATGCATACTTTCGGGAATACCATCGAATAATTTTGAGTCCCTTAACCCAAAGCTGATCCGGCTACGAGTCAGATACTGGGCACGTTTCGATCGTTAGCCAGACTTACAACTATGTTCACACACACGTGTGTACGTATGCGCAATGCTCAATTGTTTTCAAAGACATAACAATAATTATGATTGCCAATTTGTCGCTGTTCGTTTTTTTTTGGCAGATGCTTTCGTCTATAGAGATTTTGGTTATAAGCGATAGCAATTAGCTCAACATCGGGACCACACAAATCTTTCTCTTACTTAATTTAAAATCATGCATTTCTTCATATAAACATATCGTAATGACAATTGCTGATTATCATTTGTTTCTCTGTCTCTGACGAAAGCTGACTTGGATCACGTACCCATCAGTCAACGAGCATATGAATTGACATAATTTGACAATATTTTTAAGCGCAATACGTGTCTCAAAACCGTTTTTATATGCATATATTTGTAAAATAAGTTTTTAGCTTTTATTAGAAAATCGTAGTAGAAGGCAAAAATAATTTTCATTTGATAAAATTCATAATAGTAAACCACTGTAAGGGAATGCACTAAGTAATTATACAGTTATCATCGTGCTAAGGTTGAAAGCTTTAAAAGACCGCGCTGATATTTGACTCATTGGGAATGTTATTAGATGTGTTTTGTAAGCTTTCTTGTCAGCTTTAGCTTGACACTGGCTAATTGAATTGCTAGCGCAAGAAAATTCAATAGATAAATACACAAAAATAAAAACACAGCTTGAAACAGTCGCCTGAGGGCATACAAGCTTTGAATTTACTTTGTGGTTTGAGAGCCAATCATCAAGTGGCTTCAAGCATTGATTCATTGATCATTTATGAGTTTGTTTACACTTCAACTGACTGTGTGTGAGAATACGACTAATGTGATGCAAAGAGCCGGCATGAAAGTATGAAATGTTTTTTAAAAATAAGTAAAATACTTGCACATTCTGGTTATATGCACAAAAACAAATTTTACACAATATGTACTCCCGCTTAAGTCATAACAGCGCGGAAACATTAACATTTAACAGTGTTTGCGCAAGGCCCTGTAACAGTGAGAGAAGAGTTTATCAGTCATCCAGGCGTTCAGTTTGTTGAAAGTCGTCGGGTGTTGTGGATGCGTCGCGGTATTAGGAAAGAGAGAAACGCTATAAACACATATAAAAAGTGTGGAGTTGCTGATAACTCATTAATAAAATCATATGCATTTTTGCTTCATTAATTACCATGATAGTTTAACCGGTTTAAACGAACAACGTCACAAACGTGAGCTGGTGCTGTAAGGTTTGTGATCTGCGTGTTTTAGCCTGGGAATTTCTACGAAATGTTCCCAGCTAATAGCTGGTGCTTTCAATGATGTGTGAATCAAGTATTACATCTACCATATCCACATTGTAACTAGTTAAAATTTCGTGTTTCGCGATCGAAACATTAATATGCCATATATAATGCAAAGCTTGCAAAACTGTTCCGTTTTCTTTTGACAATATTCACGGGTAATTGTCGTACACTGCTGTCAACAACAACGACAACAAATATCAAGTTTAGGAAAAGTAAAAAAAAAAACCCAGATCAACAAAATGCTTTAAAAGAGAACCGCGAATCAATGGCGTTTAACTGTTGAGCTGATGTGCATACCAAATATTGTAGGGGTAAACGCGTTTAACAATCTGCAAACAAAATACACAGTGAAAAAATAAAACGAATGAAAATCTTTTCCTATCTTCCACAGTTCAATCTAATTTAATAGAAAAAAAAATATTTATCTTGGAATTAAAAACAAAACAAGAGAAAAGATAACAATGTGTAGTTAGTTTGTTGCGAATGATTTATTATAATTATTTTTCACTGTGTATATATTTAATGTTCGTTTAAAAATGCAGTGAACTCAATCAAAATGCGAAAAGATAATTTAAAGTACCAAGCAAAGCTAAAAAATATTCAAAAACAATAAAAATATTATCGCTAAGTAAAACAACAACACAAACCAAGAATTGCGCCAGAACAAACAATTTGATTGAAGCAAATATTGCCCGAAAACAATATACATACTACACAAATATATCGGCATATAGACATAGGTAAGTGAGAAGAGAGATAACGCTTTGTACTTTTGTATTCCCCTAAGAGCCAATTTGCAAATATTGCTAAATAAATAAATGACCTGCCATTCAAGTGGGCGTTTCCATTCGAATAGAATAAAACAACTAAAATACAATATGATAGCGTATGGTGTTGGGGAAATCACATAAAAGAGAAGAAGCTATTTTTGAACAAATTTCATTTAAACTTATGTGTTTTAGTATAATTTCCAGCTAAGTGTTAATATTTTATCATCGTTTAGCACACATTTTAATGGATCGTAAAACAGATGTGCCTATATATATACAAAAAGTATTAGTTGACAGATTAAGATTGCTTAACTGACTCATTTGTAATTGAAAAAAACGCCTAGAAAATGTTTTCTGGGAAAAGCTGCACTTAAATTTGATTTATTTCACTTAGTTTCATGACAAATTAACAGTGTCTTTTAAAGCTTGCTTTTCTTTTTGTTTCTAAATCAAACACTTGCTGCATTTTGGAAAAAACTCCCCACTCATCGCCCAATGCTCTCTCTCTCTCTCTGTTCAACTCTTCATGAGTTTTTAATTTGTTTACAATTTGCACACTTGGCTACCGTTTGTTTAAATAGCTCTTATTTTTTTGTTATTGGTTTTGCATTTGTTGTTTATTGTTTGCCTTGACTTTTGTTTATTGCATACAATTGGAGAAATCGGAATTAAACAAATCAACGCCATACGACACGTCACGATGTTTCTTGGTAAACAAAATATATCCATCTGGAGTATAAAAAAAATCTATGATAATTGCAAAATACATTTTGTGGGCAAGTGGGATTATCTATAATTTCAATTAACTGCAATTTTACGGACATTTATCACGCAAGTGGGCGAGTTTTTCACTTCACTTCGAACTATCTAGCTGGCTTCCTGATAAGCGTAATTAAATTGCCATTTAATTAGCTAAATGCATCAAATTTCAGCCATAAAATTGACCTTTACTGCAAAAGGAATTCAATGGAAAAACTATTCTGCTTAGAAAGTATTTTATTGTGCAATTTGTTGTGCATTAATCATGTTTAAGCGGCTAAAGGACCTTTGCTTTTATAACCATCTGGAAGCAAATAAATTTAACTTTAGGAAGGTAGTGAAAACATATAGATAAGAATGCCATAAAGAGCTGCCATTAAATACGTATAACCTTATGTGTTTCTGTAACAAATTAAAAACCTATAATAAATAAATAAAAGATATGATAAATGGTTATTCTAATATGATTAAAATCATAATGCAGAGTCTCAGAGCTTCGGGAAAATAACATGATCTTTTGAAGAGCTATGTTTATAGCAATTAAGGTTGGACAGACATATTATACAATTATTTAAGCATAATTGATATTAATTATAGTTTAAAAAGAGCCTTTTGTTATAGTCGAACAACTCATTTCCGTATGCCTGAAACTGGGAGTTACCCCAACATTTTCTCCTGTTGCCCTCGGAAACGTAGCATTCCCGGAATTTGCACACGAATCTAAGACAAACAAACAAACACACCAAACATAGTACTTAGTATGTGAGATGCGGCATACCGCATAATGGGGAAAAGACCAAAACATAAACATTGTAAAAGCCGCAGGCAGACAAAAGAACTCTTGTTGAATTTCAAAATAATCGCAAAAACACTCACAAAAACACACATTGAAAATTCCTTGGTGTTTATCTAACTCACCACAATCGCAACCCACCTTGTGGTGGCTTTCGATTTCAGTTTGTTGTTTGGGGTCTTTGGCTGTCTTTTTGGCTTGGCGTTGCGATTAGTTTACTTCGGTTTTTACTATGACCAGAGTCGTTCCACTTACCGCGATATGGCAAACGACAAAAATCATATCATAAAAATTTAATAATAAAACTATTATACGAATATACGTATCTGGTGCTATCTTAAAAAAAACTGAAAACGTTCGCCACTGATACGCAGCACATTTTGTTTATTGAATTGTGAGTGTTTTTTTGATTTGGTGATGTATACGTTAAATGTGTAAATATGTGGCCATTAGCATATCAATTTTGAATATTACCCTTGCGTATACTTAAATATATAAGTATATGATTAATTGCTGGATATGCAGCGTGACGCTTACCGCTTTATCAGCATTTATGCATTCGAGCATACTATTTAATTATAAAGTACGCCTCGATTAGAATAGCAAATCGACGTCAGTTGCTTTGAATATTTCAATTTTGTGATTGTTTTGAACGCAAATTAATAATTGCCAATCTAGCCCGTTAAGTGCTTTTTTTTCAGTTCCCTTCTTATGAATCACATGCGCAAAAAAATAACTTATTGCTTTATCAAACGCGACAATAATATTGGATTTTTATTCGGCCGGAAGCTACGCCAACAAAATATAAATAATAAATATAGAATAACATCCGTATAAGCGTCGCACATAATTAATTACTTACTGAACAATGAGCGCATATTGTTTGATATCTGCACGGATTACTAATATCGAACAATGAATAAAAATAACATAATCTTACAATTCTTGGAATCAATAAATGTCGAGCAAAGGCTCCTTCTCCAACTCTTTTGAGCATTATCTTATCGAACATTCGATTCGCCTTACGATTCAATATTAATTTCTTGCTCTCCGTGTCTCTCAACTTATACTGAGTTGTACAATATTTTATTGTATTGTCTCTACTGACAGCTTACTGACATTATCTACCGATCGGTGGGTGGATCATCACACAATCAGAGTTAAATAGTCACAGCCCCCAGCAACTACTGAACTTGGATAAAAACAAAAACAGGTTGGGAAATTCTTGAGTGTGAATCAATTATTGAACATGAGGCTATTATCTGTGATCAGCATTATAAATCGATCGATGGCGTATCGCATCTGTTTGTACAATATTTATATATATGTGGAAATCTGGGCAATCAAACCGTTTGTTGAGTCAAAACAGCAGTTATTGCTTACTATATCAGAACACACAAAACAAACAATAAAAATGCAACAAAACTTTTAACAAATTTCGGGAAAACGCGCCAACAGATATGTTTATTTATATACAGAAAAAAACGTATGGCACTACAACAACAATTTCAATGAAAAGAAAATCGTTAAAAACCGTTCATGAAAATGCTTGGCCATAATTCCATTTTACAAATATTAATATATATTTCCGGCAATTTGAGTTTGTTTTGATTGGAGTGAGAAGAGAAATTCCAAACTGTATGCTGAGCGATTAATTATGCTAATTTTCAACAAATACTTTACTTGTGGCGGGGGCGTTGACGTGTTTGTTTACCCAATGGGGCAAAGAAATTATACGCTAATTCACACACACCCACACACACACACATAGACCACGGTCCTTTTGAATGTGGCACACACAACCCAAACCCACACTTTGATAAATGTTTGTTTTAGCCGACAAATGCAAATACTAGTTAGCGATAAATAAGTTAAGCGAAATTTGACTTTCGGTGGCCATAATGATGTTAGTCCCGATAAGATAGCGAGAGAGTTTTCACATTTGTCATAAATTTATTACCAGCACACATTAGCGACAATCAAGAGTGGGCGTAATTGACGCAACAAAAACTGAAACCGAGCACAGTGTCAGCACTGTGACAGGACAACAGGCAGACGACCAGGACATACAAGGATATATTGACAAAAGTGTGTCATTTAGTATCAATTTAACACGAATTTATTCACGCTTTTGGTGTGCTTCAGATGATTAATGCCGCCCCGCAGTCATTGTGAGACATTAGACAGCGGGTAACCGCAATTAAATGACGCCCATTGACATATTCTACGCGTGTTGCCTTTTGGTTGTGTGTGAATGGTGTGTGTGTTTGTCTGACACACAACATGACCCAAGAGACGTGTTGGTCTAATTGCACGTTACTTACAACTGACGCAACAAATCCACAGGTCCTGGCTTGAACCTGTTGAAAGATTCTAAATGAAGTTAGAAGTAAATGCAGGCTTAATTTTAGGTTAAACACTTATTTCGTTAAGATATTTCCTTTATGTTAAATCTTCTTCCACTTATTCAACTCTCTCTCCGTCTCCTCATTTGCAGATTTCACAAAATGCAGAAGATGCTAATTCATCACAGATCTGGCCCGCTCTGCTGTGGTGTCACATTGTTGGGAGTTGTGTTTCTGATTGTGTTTCGTCTGTTGCCTGGCAGTCCCTTTGGTGTTTATGCCTTGGAGGATGATAAAAACTATCATGATCGCAATGGAATACACACAATGTGCAGTTTCTTCGATACGGTCAATTTGACGGGATATTTCTCGTATCCGAATGGTAGCTACGTTTATGAGGGTGTTCTCATACCCGCTCATTATGTGGGCACCTTCGATTACATCTATAAGGATCAGTTGGATCGTGTTGATGTAGCTCCGCATGTGCGTGGATGCGTTTGTAAATTGAAGCCCTGCATCAATATCTGCTGTCCGTGGGGCCAGGTCTACAATATCAGCGAATGCCAGGAGGATACGAACCCAAAGCAAATGTGGCCGGAGCCAACTATGAATTTGACACTAAGGAACGGATCTCTTCATAATGTCAATATCTATGAACATTTTGTGGTGCAAAGTTTCAGGCCCTGCACCGAGATGTTCTCTTTGACACCGGCTTTTAGCGACTATGACAAATATCAGTTGTTCGAGAATGGCACGCTTCTGCGCGAGGATGATATGAAGTACATCTACAAGAATGAGTATTGCCTGACACCGACCTATGTCAACGATACGGATATGTATTACACTATAAATCCGGCCAACTGCGATATGACTTATGGCAACTCTACAGCTAAGATAGTCAATGCTTTTGGTAAGTTTGTGCTAGCAACTTCTTTGTCTTAGTCTATTCTAATCTTTATATGTTTTTTCAGCTATGCTATTCTCCATACCTTTTATGCTACTCACAATTGCCGTTTATCTTCTGATACCGGAGCTACGTAATCAGCATGGTAAATCGCTGGTTTGCTATTTGTTGGGTCTGAGCATTGGTTACAGTCTTCTCTGCTGCCAACTGCTGCTGATGCACGAAATTGATCCGTACGAGTTGCCCTGCAAACTGTTTGGCTATACGGCGTACTTCTTCTTCATGTCCGCCTTCTTCTGGCTGAATGTGATTAGCTTCGATCTGTGGCACAATTTCCGTGGCACACGCGGAATTAATCGATTCCAGGAGAAGAAACGCTTCTTGTTCTACTCCCTTTACTGCTGGGGCTCGGCGCTGGTCTTTCTCATCTTTACGGTTCTGGTACAGGAGTATTCCGACTGGCCGATTTACATCAAGCCGGGCATTGGAGCTGGAGACTACTGCTGGCTGGATATGACCAACTGGTCAGCTATGATCTATTTCTATGGACCCATTCTGCTTATCATTGTATCGAACACGGTTATGTTTGTAATGACATCCTTTAAGATACACAGCGTACAGCGGGAAATGGCAAGAATCATTGCACGGGAGGACAGCACTAAGAATCTGCGCACCGAGAAGGACAAGTGAGTTTATTGAGTAATTTTGAATAAACCTGATTCTAACTGAAATCCTATTAGATTCGGACTCTTTCTGAGACTTTTTCTCATTATGGGCGTTACCTGGTCCTTGGAAATCATCTCGTATTTTGTGGGCAGCGACAAGACTTGGTCAAAGCTCTTTTACATCTCCGATTTGAGCAATGCGATGCAAGGATTTCTCATCTTTATGCTCTTTGTGCTAAAGAAGAAGGTCAAGCACTTGATAACCAACAGGTATTTAAAGTCCCATTTAACAAAAAAACTTCTTTCCTTCAATTGTCAATTGTCCCTCGATAAGTTCATAACTGTGTAAGTCTCGTTTATGTTTGTATCTCGCGTCTTGAACTTATGTATCTTGTACCTTAAGTCACTTACACTACTCCATACCTTACCTCAACCTAACCAAACCTACCATTAGAACGATACGAGTGCGCAGTTTGAGGCAAACGGAGAGCCTAACACTTGCAGGCAGCAGCACGATGAGGCAGCGCTTTATGGATGCCTCCCAACACATACGCAAGCTGGTCGTTATACGCAACGCGTTTTCCAACTCCACGAGCGGAGTTCACTCGCATACCGTTTAAGAATGGATTAGCTGTTAACTACAACTACTACTACTACTACGACATAACTGCAGTTCTCGTAAGCACTGCTCCTTCCTCTTTGCTGTTAAGTGTTGTACAACGTGGCAATACTAATAGCTGAGCTCCCCTGTGCATGCACTATTTTGAAAATTGACTTAGTAAAAAGAATATGGGCTGTATTGTATATATAAATTATTCTTTTGTATTTCGTTGTCAGACTGCTTTCGGTATCGCTAACGCTAAAAAACCGCAACAACCGCAACAATACTATTGAGCCAAACCCAAAAGACAAGCCCAACACACAAGTGCAAGCAACAACTAACACTTGAGTGTTGTAACTACATACTAGCTAACATGTAAAAGCTGCTAACTAAATGAGGCTGAAAAAACACACACAAATCGAACAAAATCCGTCCATTTATTGTAAAATCGTAGCTAATAACAACACAACCAAGTAACCATCATCTACTAGTAATATATATTTTAAACAAAAAACCGTTATATATATATGTAAATCGTAATTTTTCGTTCAATCACAACGAAGACTCTCGAAGAAAAAGTCACCCGGTTCGACACAAACGAACTCAACAAACTCAACATCCACCGACTTTAGTGTGCAACAGGATAAGTTAAGAATGAAATCATCCGCAGCACAGCCAGATTCGACCGCCAGAGCAGCTGCCAATATGAAGAATTCGCAAACGGGGGCTCCAAAGACAGTAACAAAACCATAAACAAAAAAAAAACAAGCAACATAAACAAAAAAGGTAAAAACTCCAAGTAGTTAGTTTGATGAACAGCACAAAAAAAAAACCAACAGCAATTGTGATTAACAACAATAACAACAATATAAGAACTTTCCTCTTTCCCACAGCTACCAACAAATTCTACTAAGTATCTAACCCTCTCTCTCTCTCTCACCAATCACTATCTATGTTATAAATCTAATTTCTAATCGCATGCAAATAAATTAGAGTTAAGCATTCAAATTAACACTAGCTCCCTGCCCTCTGTTAATGCCATATGAATAACAAATCATTTCATTCAACTTGCGATAAATACCAAATAATCAGTTTATCGCTGCTTTTGTGTGTTATCAAACCCCCAGCCCTTAAAATGACGACTAATCAAGTTTTTGTGTATTCACCAATTTAGATGCTCGAGTGTGCGCGATGGCAGCAATCAGCGACAGAGTCAATATTCCACCAAGACCACTTCCAGCAGTGTGGCCAATTTGTCAATGCACGAGAAGGGCTCGGCGGAGAAGCCGCTCGTTTCCATTACGCAGGATCAAATTTCAACACAGAAACAACAACCACAACAACAACAGCGCACCACAAACTTTCGTTGAGTTGGCATATTCACCACACTGCTCTTAGCGGTCTAGTCCCATGGACGACGTCATCCATTGCGTCGTGCTTAGCATCGAATAGCTGGAATAAATCTTATTCTTAAGTGCCTACAGCAGCCATACCCTTATATCGTAGACTTACAAAAAGACACTACTATATACTCTACTATACTATATATATATTCATTCATATCTGCCTGTGTATTGTGTTTATATATCTTGTGATTTTATATACCTCCATTGATTGGCACAATATTTCTTTTTTGTCATTTGTTATATATCTAATTAAGTAATGTAAGCGTTTTAATGATTTTTAATTTTGCCTAAGTCTCAGCTCTGCCAGGAGATCAAAGAAAAAAATCATATCGAGAATTATTAAACGCAAACTCACGCACATGTTATTTGTATTTGTATTGTATGTGTATCTAAATAAAAAATACATTTTTTTATGTCCAGTCTTAAAAAAAAATAATAAAGCCAAAGAAAATAATAGCCCGCCTTATTGGTATTTTTCTAAAGATTATTTATCCAAACAATTATTATTTGATAATTCGATCAATATATTTCGTTAAGAATTTGTTCGTCCCAAAGTATGCAATGATTTTTGGACTTTGTTGAACAAGTTTTTAATTGTTTTGTATAATTTTCCATATTTATGGCAGTGTTGGTTTCACTTAATAAAAAAATGTGAAAATCGGCAAAACAAATAAATTTATAAAAATTAACTCATATAGTAAATATATATATACACAAACTGTTCCCACCTTTGGCACAGCTCGTTAGCAAAGACACAAACCAGCCGCATGCTGAACATTAAAAAAGCTCTTAAGCTGCGCACACAACTTAAATTTTTTGTAAGTTGCTGTTGCTGTTGACATCGTTCGCTGTTGTTGTTGCTGTTGTATTGGTTAAACCTTTTCAACAGCAATGAATTTTAAATGAGACTCACGCTTGGCCCCAAGACACCAACAACAATGGAAATCCATTTGTTGCTTCGCAGCTGCGAAGTTTTCTCTGCCTCCGTCTCTGCTGCTGTTGGCTGTTGCTTTTGCCGCTTTTGCTGACTGACTGGCTAATCAGTTTAGTCTGCTTTTTATTCTTGGCCGGCATGGAGCGTTGCCAGTTTCGTTATTTGTATCGTTTCGGTTTTTTGTTAGCGTGAAACTCAGCAGACGCATCAAAGTTCGTTCCCCCCGCACGCCCCAAACTCGCGCTCACACGCTTGCACACCATTTAAAAATATTGTCGTTGTTGTCGCATTCGCATATATAGACGCCGTTTTTAGACGCTTCGCTGTCGCAGTCGCTGCCACTGTCGACGTCGACGTCTGCGTTAGCGTCAGTGTTGTAAATTTTGATTTCTGTTGGTTTAGCTGTCTGTTTGCTTTTTGTTTGTTTGTGCGCGTTTAAAAGGCCAAAAACTGAGCATCGGCAGCGACAAAGATATTTATCTTAAAATACATAGTATATGGCCAACGATCGGATTTATTTATTTATTTGACTCTTGCGTTGTGACGTCATTTGAGCACAGTTCCAGATTTAACACCGATAAAAAGTTATAAGAAACAATTACCACACCAGAACCCAAAAGCCGCAAATAAAACGCAAACAACAAAATCTTCATCTTCTCGTGTTTAATTGAGGAATTAGCAGAAAGAAGACTTTATATTTCAAAAAATGTGGGCGAAGCTTGTGTGCTTGATAATTGTTGGCACAACAACAACAATTACACTAACAGAATCTGCAATAGCCAAAGCTTATGACGATTTTCCCTGCGCCTATTCGGATACGGTAAACATAACGGATGGTCTACGCCTCAAGGATGGCTCTTATTCCTTTGCCGGCGTCGTGGTGCCTGTCGAAATGATGGCTGAATATGACTTTAAGGTAAAAATTATGGGGTACATAAGCTATAAGATTAGATAAAGCTCGAGTTTGAATAAGCTTTAAGTCGCAGAAGACCCTTAGAATATTGAAACTGAAGAAACCCAAGTTAACATTCTCATTAAAACTTATCTTTAAACTATTCTAAGTTTTTAGTCCCTGTAAATGTCTCTGATTAATGCAAACGATAACTTTCCCAAGTTTCCAAACCAGTGGGAACAAAAAAAACAATAAGTTGTTAAGTAATATTTTCTCTTCTATTAACTCGAAGGTTATTGATGGTGTGGCGTATAAGGCACCTCGTCATCTGCGAGGCTGCGTTTGTCGGCTGAAGCCCTGCATTACGTTCTGTTGTCCGCCGGATATGGTATTTAGTGCAGAAAGATGGAACTGCACGCGACCGGATCAAGTGCGTCAAATAACACACATCGAGCTGAGTGGGGCGAGCAATCGAAGTGTGGAACAGGTGAAGATTGCTGAGCACTTTGTGGTGCGCACCGAGTTGGGTTGTCGCAACAAGTTCGTGGACAAGAAGCATGACTCCTTCTGGCAGTGGGATCTACATGCGAATGGTTCTCTTCTGCGAGATGGTCGTCTCTGGAGCACTGACGAGTATTGCTTCACACCGCTGGAACATAATTCGGCCTGGGAACTAACGCCTTTGAACTGTGAACGTTTTCAGCGTGGATATCGAGTGTGGATCTATGCTATATGTAAGTTTATCTATCCTTGATGAACCTCATTATTTCTTTGTTTTTATTCTTGTTCTCTTTGCAGGCAGCATTATTGCCATCATTATCAACATCTTTGTACTCTCGCTGCTTAGCTCTATCAATGAGGCACGGCGCAGTCATTATGGCAAATTGATAATCTATTATCTGTTGTCTGCAATTGCTGGTATCTCTCTGCTCGTCTATCTAACGCTTAAGAATCCCATGAATCTATCGCATGAGGCCTGTCGCAATATAGGTTTGTTTCGTCACTTTAAACTAGGAACATAATGAATAACTTTTATCATTTTTATTTAAGGTTTCCTGGCCTACTTTTTCATCATGTTGTCCTTTGTCTATCTGGCTAACTGCAGTTTGGACTTTCTGTTAAAGTTCCGATTAATATCGATAAAAAGTTGGGTGCGCGTCTTGTGGTATTTTGTATGCCTTGTCTGTGTGATAGGACTACGTTTTCTGGTCTCCTTTGCCCAGGATTCCAGTCTGCCCAAACATTTAAAGCCTGGCATTGGAGGCGACTATTGCTGGTTCGATGGTAAGTTAAGAAGTATTCTTTTGGTACCTCATCTCATTTCTTGTTTTCTTCTGCTTTTAGTGCGCCTCTGGGGCATTTTGATTTATTACTATGCACCTATTCTTGTGCTTCTGATATTTAGCATTGGCGTTTGCATCAAAGCGTATTTCTCCATTTATGAGCTGCCAGCTGATACACAATATGTTCTCGGCACCCAGCTGCGCATTATGAAGACTCAGTAAGATCGGATACTTCCGAGCTATAAATATGAATTCCATTTCTCTCTTTCTCTATTACAGCTTTTACGCCTTTAGTACCTATTTGGTGTGTGTCTCTGCGGTTTGGGTACGTGAGATGATTGTCTATATTTTGGCGCGAGTGAGGGAACATTTCTTTATCATTGATTTCTGGAGCGGCATTTGTATTCTAGCGCTAGCCATAGCCGGATTCTTTCTACTGCTGGGCAAGAATTTGCATGTGAGATCCTGGTGGTCCATCAATGTGTAAGCACAAGGAAGAAGTTCCTTTTGAATGCAACCCTAGTATTATAATACTGTCTTCTCTTTTAAGTGAATCAAGTCAAACTGATCTGAGCATTATAAATGCGCGGGTTTATAAATTCGATGAAAAGGGCGATCTCAAATCACCGGGTAACTAACAGAACATTACTCAAACCTAACTCATTTCTAACTACTGCATAATCTTTATCAACAGATTCACCCTATAAGCCAACAGTGACATCACTATAACTGCCACAAAATTATTGCTCAGCTGTGAGCTCGTGTTCGATCATAGAGTATTTATGAGTCATTGTACTGGTTTTTTAACTCAGCATACTTGTGAGTCACATATTGAATATTGATAGCAATTAAGCATTGCTAAGATTTGTGTATTATTATTGATTAAAAGTCAAAAACTTATCTTTAAAATTTTGGCTGTTGCTACTTATGTGTTAGTAAAGCAATCTGTGACCTGAATACTTTCTTAATCGAGCTATCAACATACCTCAATTTTAATTAATGTCACACTTCAACATATAAGTATTGAAATATTTAACAATATTGTTATGAAGTCATTTTACATTCAACTCAACGCTTAAGGGTAAATCGGGTAAATGAATCGCTGTCCTTTTGCAAAACAGGTGCCCAGTCCACTGCGAATTATCAAACAAAAGAACCCCCTTTCGGAACTCTCCTCAAAGCACAGAAAAGCAAAACAATTCTCCAGAAACTAGCGCGAAAATAGACAAATCGCCACATGGCAAAGTTGAGGTAGTTAAGGTCATTGAGCGGTTGAATGGGTCGCCATATTCAACCATCAAGGGGCACGCAACAAATGTGCCATTAATGACGCCATTGAGTACTAACCGTCTCTCGGCAACGCGTCCATTTGACGACCTCACATCGATGCGGTCTAATATCTTAATATAGGTCTCCGGCATGTTTATAAATTCTCTCGCATATCGAATCAAAGCGAATTGTAAATACCCTTAACAAGGTTTTTTCGTTTAAAGGAAAATATAAATCGGGATAAGATATAAGAATGTCCTTAACATTTAAATGAAGTATTTAATTTTCATTAGGTCTATTTAGACATTCCCTACCTACATGCATAGATATCCTGCCGAAAGTAGTGTAATTCGCCAACCGAAATGCTATTCTCCGTGTATTTTATGTTCTCAGTTTCTGTTGCCTTTTTGGTTGTTATAAACAAATCGACACCACACTGCACCACCACCAACAGCCACCAACAAACCACATGTTGTGGGTGTGCTTGTGGTGTTTATCGGTTTCTAAACATTGCGTTCCATTTCATTTCATTTAAATTGCGTTCGCACTGGAGGCAGCCAGTCCGAGTTGAACCTGCGCCAGGTGCGGATGAACGGTTTCCGTTAGTCCAGGAGACGTCATCGTGCCGTGCCTTAGGACTATTTTTGTTCAGTGTTTGTGCTTTGATTTTTATTTCGGATGTGGTTTTGAAAGCGACGCGATTACTTGGAAATAAACACACACACACTATAAACATAAACATAAACATTGGTTGGCTTTTTAATGCACCAAAAAATGTCTTTGGCAACGGCGCAATTGTGTTTCATTGGTTGCCTTTTGATTGTGAGTCAGCGTTGCACGTGCGCCTTTCACGAGGAGGTACGCCATCCATGCGCCTTCATCGATACGGTTAACATAACGGGTAGCTATAGCATGGATAGTTCTTTCAACAACTCTTACGTGCACAATTGGACCGTCATTCCCCGAGAGTATGTCACAGCCTATGATTTTGTAATTGATAATGGTATACGTGTGCCCGCTGAAAGACATTTGCGTGCTTGCATTTGCAAACAGCGTCCCTGTGTGCGTTTCTGTTGTCCTAGCGGACAGCTCTACGATCAGGAGGGTCGAAGGTGTGTGGCGCCCTTTGTGAAGGAACCACAACCTCCTGGACACAATCAAATACCGGTTGCGCTGAAGAATGGCACGCAGTTAGAGTTGGAACTGAGCTTAAAGTTCAGCGTGCATGTGACGACACCTTGTGATCATATGAAAGCTGTGATAAAGGACGGGGAGTACCTTAACTGGACATTGCATGAGGTGGGACAAGAGCTAAACTCCCTGTTATTCAAAGCTAAGGAAGTAATGTATCTTATTTCATACAGAACGGATCGATTATTTATCGGGAGCATCTTTTCACCAAGCATTATTGCTACTCTCCGGTCCTAATAGGGAAAAGCAGCTGGAGCTGGCAACCTTTGGCTTGTGAGAAAATACACTTTACCTTAGGAGTTCGCGAGTGGACCTATGCTATATGTAAGTATTATATAGTCGCATCGATCATAATCATAAATGCGTTGGCACGTCGCTTCCACGGGGATTCTGCTTATGAAAATAAACACAAATTGGCAATAAAAATAATTGTTTGACTTTTATGTGTAGCGATCCATCCGATCAGTAATTGGCAGATCATTAGCTGATCAAAGTTACGATGATTATGAAAAAACATCAAGGGATGCTATTAGGGTGCCGAAATTTTTAATAGATATTATTATTGTGCTCTTTACCTCCAAGCTCAGAAATCATAACAGGCAAACTTCAAAGGAAATTTTCCCGGTACTTAGAAAGTTGTAAAACTATCTGTTTGTTTTGAAACCTTGCCAAAGGAAATAAAAACTTGTATAAAATTATCTGATAGATCATTATTCTCTCCCTATCCCTCTCTCTCTCTTCCTCTCTTTATGTCATTTTTTCATTTTCAACCCTTTCTCGTAGGTCTTCTCATCTGCATTATATCGATGTTTATCGTATTGATTGTTCATTTGACGTGCTCACAAATGCGTAATAGCTTCTATGGCGTTGCGGTCAAGGCCTACACAACCTGTGTTATTATTGGCTATGCGCTTTTGGCTCACCTCACATTGCACGACCCAGCAAATCTGTCACCAGCTGGCTGTCGCATCATACGTAAGTATCGGACAGACATCTAGCAGTGTGTGGTTAAAAGACTAACTGATTGATCTGCAGCCAGCTTTGCGCTACTCTTTTTGGTGCTCTCCTTCTATATACTGAGCTTCATATCGTTCAAATTGTATCTGAGCTTCCACGGCGTTGTTCTTACCAAGCTGATGTTCTGGATGATCCTCGGACCGATTGTACTAATTGCCATCGGTTGGTCTGTCTTTGTGGCCTTTAGCTATCACGAAGCTAAGTTGGTTTTTGGAGGCGATACCTGTTGGTTTGATCGTAAGTAACTTCATCTAGGATCTTCAACAAAAAGTCTTATACTTTGTTTTTCTAGCTCGCAACTGGACTGTTATGATTTATTTCTTTGCACCAATATTTTTTGCCTGCGCAATCAGCTGTTTCTTCTATATACTCACACTGATAAGGATTAATGATGAACAAGAACATGATTCGGAAAAGAGTTTCGAGTCGTTGGAAAAGAATCGCCTCAATTCGTTTTGGAAGTTTTTCACCTACTCGGCTCTCACGTATCTCGTTTGTGTCTGCTCATTTCTTTTCAATTATTATCGCGGTGAGAAATCGCATTTGAACTATGCCGTCTGCATTTGCACGGCTTTTCATGGATTTTCGGCGCTCTACGCCTTAATCGGGCAGAATCAACAAATTCAATACTTTCTGCGACGCATCGAGGAGAACAAGTAAGTTGAGATTTATCCCTTTACAGGCAGTTAATATCTCATATTTCAGTACTTCTTACAGTGACGAGGATACCCTGTGAAAACTCTGTGCCGTAGTCAATTAATTTAATATGTTTGAGCATGATCGGATCAGTTCGATCAAACTCGCTTAATTTAATTAAAAATTAAAAAAAAAAAAAAATAAATCGTTGTAGAGATTTGAACTAACTTTCAACAACGAATTGCGAAATGTACTAAATGTTAGCTGGTTTTCCAACCAAAACGTCTGAGGTGATATACAGTTTTGGAGTCACTGTGTACAACTAGTCATGTCAACCCAGGTCGCAAGCCAATTCAACTTTGCCAACAGCCTAGACACACACCAAAAGTAGCTTCAGTTTTGTTGTATGTAGTTTGTAAAAGCTTCCAAAAAAATTAACGGTTATAAATAAATTAGATAATGCTTGTAGCCAATACTTGGAAAAAAAAATTGATTGTTTTAATGTATATTGAATTTCAACAAGTGAGTATTAAACTTTTTACAATAAAATCATTAAAAAATGTTTAATAATAGTTTGAAATTTTTTTCGTTTTGGCGGTGCATTTGTACCACTTATATGTTTGACACGTTTTCTGCATAGTGGTTTAGTAAAGGAAGTTTTAAATCACCAGCTAAGAAACCTAAACGATTAGATTTTGTGATTATTTTTAACAAAGTTGACTCCATTTTACAAAGCTCAACAACATTCAACAGATTTCAACAGGATAACAGAATCACGGCAGATAAATTAACCAAGCTTAAAGTGCTGTCCCCCCACATCCCACCCACTCTCTCTGCCAGCCACTTGGCTTGAAATGCAAACACAAACAAACACACACACATGCACAAACGCAAACACAAATATAAAATTTGTAGCCAAGGCTCTCGCCATACGCTAAGAGAGCGAGTTTAGCACAAACCCCAAAAAGTATACACAATACATAACGTAATTTACACAACAAAAGCAAACTGCCCGTGGGCCAACAACCAACAAGCAACTGCTACTAGCTCGAGAGTCCACAGAACTCCCGATCCCTACTTCTACCCTCCCCGCTTTTCAGTAGTTCAGCTGCCCAGCATCGTATTCCAACTCGCTGGTTGAAGTTGCCACTAAAGTTGCCACGCTGGAGTTGGGTTAGTCGCTACTACTCTGGACCATGGCCGAGACCCCACCCTCAACCCTGCTCCTGCTTCTGCTTATAGAGCCTGGTATATATAATAAGTGCACGCCGATTTTGTTTGACATCAGAGGTCAATGGCCGTGCCAAGAGAGCGAAAGAGAGAGAGAGGGAGAGGTAGAATTAGAATGAGAGAGAGAGAGAGACTGCTTTGCTTGCCGCCACAAGGGAATGCCAGGAACAGGCGAGTAACAAACACCATGCCACATGCAGTTGCAGCAGCAGCAATGGCAGCACTGGCATCATCATCATCAAAGCCACCCACTGGTTTGGCTGTCAAGCGCAAGGAATCAAGTGGAAAGTGAAACGAGAAACGACTCTGCTGCTGCTGCTGCTGCTGCTGCCACTTGCGTTGCGTTTTGCTGGTGCTCTTTTGATGTGGCCTCGCCCTCGGCCTCGCCTAACTAACCATGCAACCCAGCCATGCAACCGAAACCAAAATACAACACCCAACCCAAGCCCACCCACAACGAGCATCGTTCGGCTCGCAGGACAAAGTTCGGGCTCCTGCTCTTTTGGCTGGGCATACAGCAGCCATCCAGCCAGCCAGCTGCGCTATGTATCCAACACACACACACACACACACACATACTACTACACACATAGCACTTGGATCGATAAAACGTAGTAAAAATTCGTAGTATTGGAAGCTGGAATCAAAAAAGGCGGCTACTGCATCCTGAATAAAGACAGCGGCATTTTATCCTTTGTTGTTGTTGTCAGGATAACTGACGTGCGCACTGGAAATTTATGCGAGGTAGGACATGTTTGGCGCGTTTTTCAAAGGCTATATACATATATATGCTTTATTGTGTGTGTGTGTGTGTGTGCTTTATGTTGAAAGCTGCTGGCAAATGCAAAATATGTTGAAAGGAAGTTGAAGTTGCATCATATCCTTGTGTTGGCTTTCATATTGCTATCGGCTATGCCTATACTATGCTGTATATATCGCTTCAAAGACCGCACCTCTCTGTTTCTTCTCCTGCTCCTTCTTCTGCTTTCCTGCACTTCCCTTTCAAATGGCAGACGTCAGGACATGAAAATTAATTACTAAATGACTTTATGCTTTTTAATGGCTTTGCGCTGGCAGTTAAAGGATATTAGACAAGCCATTAAATAAGCTACTAGCTATCTCAACGCCCCTCCCCCCTAACCAAACCTTGCCGTTAAGAGAAGTTTTTGCTGTTGCATTGATTGGAAATTTTTAGTTTTGCCATTTCTTTCCCCAACTGTGAATTGAATTGGCAGTTCGAATTCGATGGGGAATAGGAGAAAACCAACAGACAAACGAACTTGTAATTAAAGTTGGTGTCAATTTTTGGTTAATTTTTATTAGAGCATAACAAGCAAATGAAGTGTCAACTTTCGGTGTTAACTGTTTTGTCACTTTGGTTTTAAAATTGAATCTAAAATGGGTAATTGAAGAGATTACAGACGGAGCATCGTTGTTTTCAATGTTCCTCCTTTGTTTTAGTAATGTTGGGATCGTAAAATTCTTTCTTATGGTTTTTCAAATGTAGTTTTGACCATACTGCAACCTTATTCGTTCAGTGGATGCTAACTTTTTCCCGGAAAACTGGTATGAAAACTTAAACTGATCTACTCTAGTAGTGTGTCAAACAAAGCTGCTTTGCCCAAACATTTCTTTTTACTTGAAACAAGTATTTGGAATGTTTGAAAGCATGCATTAATAGTGTTAGTTCCGCTCGATTTCTCATCGTGGGAAGAAGCAACGAAAATGAGTTGAATGTTGGTCAAATGGTTCGTAAGTTGTCTCATTTCCGGTCACAACTATGCTTTAATGAGTTGTTTAGCACCAAAGAGCATCGAATTCAGTACCAGCTGCCGATTGAAATGCGACGCACGCGGCTCAAATCAAATGCCATAAATAACTTATAATTAAACATTTCGAAAAAAAAACAATAGTACAACAAATTTACAACTCGAATTATTTATGTTCCTCGCAATGTTCACAACGAGCAGCAATTGACCAGTATTCTCTCTCAATATAAATTTATATAATTTATGAATTAAGACAACAACAACAATCAAATAAACAAAGCAAACAACTAAACGTGGGCTCAAAACGCACACGAAAAATTTTAACAATAAATATGTCAAAATTTAAGTTAGTGTTAGTATGTGTGTGTGTGTGCGTGTGCGTGTGCCTACGTGTTTGATAATAACTCAAAAAACAAAGAGCCACAGTCGAGTGCCCTGTAGGTGGGTCACGGACGGGTTTGCCCCGTGTGGCAATCATAAATTCATTCATGAAAACGCAGCTCCAACGAAAATGTTTGTTTATTATTTGGTTTGTTCGATTTGACTATGAAACTGATTGAAAATGGCATTGTCAAAATGGGGAACAGTTGCCGAAGCGCCAAAGAAAGTGAAAATAAAATATGATAAAGGCTCCACGATCTTCAGCACGTAATCATTTACTCTTGCTCCCGCTCCAAAATTTCTTCAGCTAACAGGTGTAAGAGCTTTTGATGCCCTGTAAGAAATTCTCTAACGCATTTGAATAAACGTAAAACAAAGTTTTATTACCAGAACAAAATATTAGTTTTGCTGTTCTTTAACGAACTTTTTGTAATAAATGTTGTTAGCTATAATTTATTTATAATAAGGAATAGTGCCAAGGCTTACAATAAGTACCTTAATATAAGTTTTATTCTTGTAAAGTTAAAATAATTTTGAACTTTTTTTGATAATTACAATTTTTATTATTTATTGGTGCCACGTCAACATTTTAAATCACATTTACGCTCAAAAGTTGTTGTTCCTTCTTTCTAAATTTTTGTAATTAAATATGTTTGTCAGATGAGAAATGGATATTGATCGTATTCTATTCAAGGTTTATGGAAAACAGCCCTGAAAACATGAGAAGTTTTACAGGGCATTTCAAGCAATTATCACTTTAACACTTGTCGGCCTTAGTTCTTCTTCTTCTTTAACAATGCTCACCGACGATGCCCAAATGAATTCGTCTTTTGGTTTTGGGCTTGTGTTTTGGGTTCTATACCCCGTTTAAATAGGAAAGAGTGTATAATGCTTTTCTGAGAATGTATGCAACAGACAGTAGGAGGCCTAAAGTATATCGATTTGGTCATGATTCCAGATTTTAAGTATAAGCTCTCGATAACAATAAAATAAGAACAATAGATTCAATAATGAAATGCTGTGAAATTTTCATAGAAATCAGTAGAGAAACACAGGAGATATCCATGATTGAAATTTATTCAGGAGACTCATACATACAAATAATGACTGTACGTGTAGTGTCTATGGTGCAGGGTATCTCCTAGTCGAGCTGTCTCTACTGAAACCTTCTTGCTCGTTCTGTTTCGGAGTTGTCGATTTGTGTTTTGGTTTTGGTGTTTGGGTTTGTGTTTGGGACACACGCGTGTGCTTCCATTTCTCACCTTCAATGACACCTTACCGTAATAATCATGAAATTTATATATACGTACATACTATAAACAATATGATTTCGGTTTTCTTCACTCACAATTTCTTAACATTTTTACAATGTTGTTTTGGTGTTGCTTTGTTTGTTTTTTTTATTTCTGTTGTGTTATTATTGTTGCTAGACTCTTGAGATTTATAATTTCGTGCCGTGCCAGGCTTAAATGTTTCGCTTGTCCAATTTACGTCGAAACTTACTCGATACCTTTACTTACTGTGGAATATGTGGATGCTCTAAGCTTAAGAGCTTGACGAAATTATTGTCTATTAAATGATATCATAATATTGCATATTTTCTTAATATTTTTGTAAATGCTCAGGTGTTATGAAAGAGTTTAGAAGAACCTTAAATACTATAGCAAGAGGTACTAAATTTCATTCTACCAACAATCGTTTTTACATACTAAACATAATCTTAGCAATCTGATGGAAAATATTAAAATGATATTCGAAAACATTTACAACTTAATTCCCATCACAAATTTCCACCTTGCAGTTTCATTCATTTAACGTTCATATCTTGTTTTACTTGTAGGGCAAATTCCAAACAGTTAACACCAAAAGAAAACATTAAAAAACACAAAACTCTCAACTGTCAGTTTATGGGCAACGCGCGTGTAAATACTTAACACAATTTCTTTACTCTTTCTCGAACTTTTAAATGTTTTTTTTTTGGGGTTTTTTGTTGCTTTCGTTGAGCTTTCTATGACAATGCGCGATAATCGTTTTAGCTGTTGGAAATTATGCGAAGTAATTAATGTTACAGATTAAATGGCACAACAACAATTTAAACATGACTTAACGATTCTTAAGCTTCAAAACGATTGAGAGATTCTCAAGAGAGATTTTGATCTGAGATCAGACAAGATTTAGCACTCAATTAAAATGCTCACAATATGGCGAGCGGATTGAAGAGACAACGGCAATGAGCTGCACTTTTTAAGCACCATGCTTGCTTGCTTGCCGCATTCCCATGCAACAATGTTGCAAAAGCAGCATATCTGAACAACATCAGCAAACGAAATGAAGAAGACGATGCCGATGCCAATGCCGGTTGTTGTTGTTGGGTTTCGAACTTTTTTTTGTGCAGGTCAGAGAGTGTTTTATGTGGTTGTTGTCATTGTTGTGGATCCATTAAGCCAAATGATGTGCAGCCTGAAGACTTGCACAATATACCAGCAAAGTAAAGATGCCTGGAGGAGTTTAGCAAGGTGAGAAACTGAAAGACGGGATGCGCAATGCATTAATGAAGTGATTTGCACATTTTTTTTTGTATTTGAACTCCTTTTGACCACCAAGCCAGCTAAACAACAACAACAACCACTAAGCAGCTCAAGCCACCAAAATGATTCCGGGAACAATCCCATCAAGTGTCAAGAGAGTCAGCGAGAGAGCGCAAGACTCAGGTGAGATTTATGACAGCCATTGGTGGATCACTGTCACTGTCAGTCCGATCAACAAAAAAAGAAGATCTTAAACTAAATAAGTTGTAGCAATATTGGAAGCACAGTCGGTGTTTTTGAGCACCTCGACTAATTGCATTTTTGGAAGCCAAACTTAAAGAGAAGGGTAATAATATTGCAACTCAAAAGAGAAAGAGCTTCTTGTTGGGAGTAAAGTTAAAACGTGTTTATTGATATTTTAATAAATTTTTATCTGTTCAATATTATGTTAAAGTTTCTAATGGAAAGTTGTATAGTTGAAAACAGATAAGCATTCTATGGATATTGCTGTAGCGATACTGACGGCTTGTCGATAGGCTAATGACATTGGAGAACATAAATATATGCATTATGAGAGGAGATGCTTCCTCACACATGTTATATCAGTTTTTCGAAAAACAGGGTATAAAACGTATCATTTTTTTTAAATATATTTTTTCTAGCAATTCTGTTCTGAATTTTTTGTATATTTTGTTACTTGCCAAGCTCTTTGATCGTGATCTATTGAACTCAAATAATGCATTGTTCTGTTTCTGGCACACGATCTCACGAAAGTGACTCGATCGATTCCTTTTTTGTTGCCTTTGCTTTGGTTGACTGGATGACTCTTTCTCCCGGCTTGTCCTGTCCTGTCATCACCCAAGAACAAGAACAACAAGCATCAGACAAAAACCACATTGTGCAAATAACTCACATATATATAATGTTCATTCCCGTTTCCTAATGCCCGTTGTGCGATCTTCTCTCCCCTTGCCATCCGTGCCGATCTGGTCTGGGCAAAGTGGACATTGACCGTCTGCATGGCAAGTCAATGATCTTCAAACGTGTCAACATTAAAAATAGCAACCAAATGCTCCCCAATTCGACAATATTCCCCTTCGAACCCCATTTTCCCAGTCACAGTCACAGCCGCAGTGGCAGTCGCAGTCGCAGTCTGGTGCCCCAGCCAAAGACGACGGCAGGCAAAGAGAGATATGTAGACGTGCAGACGTTTGCAAAATGCCAAACTGAAGACCAAAAGACACAATCGCAACAACAACAACAAGCACAGACATAGCGCAACAACAACAACAGGATGTTTGGCGGCGCTATCAACGAAATTCCAGCATTTGATCGTCGGACAAAATAAAAACACAGAAATAACAGAAACTCGCATCGTATAGAGGATCGCAGACAAGAAATGCAAAAAAAAACAAAAATGATTCAAAAATTATATACTTATACTTATACAGTATATATATACACATGTTGGACAGACTTGGGGCACACACACACACACACACACACCCTGTACAGAACTGACAAAGCCATTAATTACTGATTGCCGATATTTCGCCGACGCTTCCACGCTCAATGAAATTTGCAGACACTCACTTCTTGCTGGAGGAGACGCTGGCGCTAAGCGAAGCAGAAATAAAGCACAGAGAGAAAACTGCAAGCATAAATCAGCATGCCTTTTGCTCGATTGGACTTGCGACTTGGACATCCCCCCTTGCCCCTTGCCCAACCTCTATATATCTCCGACCGTTATGACTTCCGCTCGAGATGAGCTCGCAGCTCCACTTCACTTCGCTCTCTCTCGTTCTCTCTTTGCCAAAAGTCAACGATCTCAGCAAATTTTGAAGTCTGCACTTTTCAATAAATACACCCTCTCTCCCTCTCTCTTTCTCACTCCGTCAGCTTGTATATTCGATATGCGCCGCACATTGTCCTTGAGCATTTAGTCGAAATTTATGAAATACATTGAACTCCGGCCACTAAATTAGTCAGTTAAGGCAACACAATACAACACCAACAACAACAAAATAACCCAAAAACGAAAAAAGAGAATCAAAATCAAAAACAACAACAACAACAAGAACAAAACATGACAAAACTTTTGCCGCGCATCGCATTAACAAAACAAAATTTTCGGTATGTTTTGTTGCAAATGTGATTTTTTTTCTCTTTCGTTTGTTTGTTTGTCATTTTTTAAGTGGCGCAAAAGACGCTTTTGATGGATGGTGGGGAGATGGGGGGTGTTGGGGTCGGTTAAAGTAGGCGTGGCTGTTTTGGCAGCAGCAACAGCAGCGTTCGTTCAATCAAGTCGTTGATCTCAAAGGCCAACAAATTCAAATATATTCTAAATGCAACGGTCATCAGCCTTTATTTTCGCTGAAGCGTAGCTTCCCTGTGGGAAACAAAACAGGCAAAATAAATTGAGATGTCATTCAGTTTTTGGGTGTTCTCTCATTGTGAGTTTAGCATATGTATGAATGTATTTGAATAATAAACTGCATAAATGTTGTGGGATTTTTTTGGACAGGCAGTGAGAATAAAGAATTAATATGCAGCCAAGCTTCCCTATAACGAAGTTCTTTTTATTACGAATTCATTTCCAGAAACATGCAATTTGATCCAAACAAAAACCCATTCTATATTACGTATTTTTGTCCCTTGAGATTCGTTAGATCCAAGTTTGATATTATATTAAAAATTCAAACCAAGAATAAAACGTTTCTTCTTTTAAGAAAATGTCTCAAAAAATAACTGCTCTAAAGGTTAACATTTAAGATAATCGCATGAGCTTTTGTTTAAAACGCCATGACTTCAAAATCATGTTATAAAAAATAAGTTAATTTTTGATTAAGATTATAAATAATAAAATAGTTCGCTGTTGATACATTTTGTACGTGAATAGAGAACATATTGCTACACAAGATTGTCGTTCATTCTGGTTGTTTGTTTTAGTAGTTTGCGCATCATATCCCAAATCACCATTCAGTGTCGTCCTTTATAGTGTTGGCCTACAACAACGCTTTACTAGTTGTAACCTGTCCCTTGTCAGCCATTCGGGTTTCAGTGCAATAAAAGTAACATCAAAGCTAATGCGCTCCCAAAACTGCAGCAGTTGTTGTGTATTGGCCACCTGGGTTGGGTTGGGGCAAGTGGGTGGGGCACGCCCCTAAATAAGCTTAGCAAGCTAAGCGGCTGTCGTAAACTTTGTCCTGGCCATAATCCTTGTGTCTTCTTCTTGTCTTTGTTTGGCGAGCACGCAAAACAACGAAAAAAAAAGCAACAACAACGAAAAGAAAAGAAACTACAACAAAAAAATTGCATTAAACTTTTTTTGAACTGGTGCAGTTTTCTACACGTAATTCATATTTATGACGTTGTTCCGGGCAGGACGCCAGCACCGAAACGCGCCTCAAAGTATGCAACATGAAACGTAAAGCGCGCTTAAGCGGTTGATGGAGGGACGGAGGGGTTGGAGGGATGCAAGAGGGAAGATGGTCGACGGAACTTTGTTCAATTTAAAGTCAAGTGTCAACGCAAACTCCTCAAAGGGGCTCAACAGCTATCGACTCTTCAGTACCTCTTTGGCACTAGCACTCTTCACTCTTCCGCCCCTCTGCTACCTCCGGTGCTCCTGACTTTTGCCACTTGGCTATTTGCACGCTTTGACATGCAAAACGCGCGCTTCATTTGACATTTTTCTTATTTCTTTTTACACAGTTTTTTTTTCTTACATTTCTTACATTGCTTTTTTGTTTAACAGCGTTGGCAACGCGACCGGGGATCGGGTTCTTATGCGTTCTCGAACAGCATGCTAACCAATTTGCCATCAACACTGCACCTTCCCCTCCTCGCCTCCCTCAAACTACCCATCCAATTTGAGTTGCTGTTTTTATTCTAGCTGTTTGCTGTTTGCTCCTCTTAAAACCCTTTCATCAAAGGCGCCCACGTTTAACGGTCCACAGCATTTTTTGCGGTTGCTGTTAATATGATTTTCCGCCTGCGTTTTTCTTGTTAGTCCTTTTATTTTTTTGGTTTTCTTTCTCCTTACTTATTCTCTACGTTTTTTTGTGTTCATAGTTAGCTTCTGCTTTTTTTTTTGTATTCGTTGTTCTCGTTAAAATATTTATGCTCAAATCACAATGTCGAAATGGAATGAAACGTAGAGGAAATTCACTTACTTAAACTACCTAAAGATTGCTTGGGAGGGTTTTAATAATAAGCTTCTTCTTGTGAAACGAAATGGAATGGAACCATGTTCCCTTAGTTTATTAAACTATCGGAACTACCAAGGGATTCTTTTGGGAGTGTTCTGTTGTAGTCCCTTTCGGCCCTCCACCTTCAAATTTAAACAATATGCATTGGAACATAAGAAAACTTCGTTCTCCGTTAAGACTTAACCTTTCTTTTTTGAATTTTAATTACAACCTGTCAAATACTGTCTCCTTTTTGCTTATTGAGGACAATCCCTTAGCACCTTGTCGTTGTCTAGAGTTACCCGCACTTTTGGTCCCTTGTCAACAAGCAAGAGTATTTGTCGCCGTATACGGTGGTAGTACATCAAATCAAAGCCGTAAATTGTCGCCTCTTTCAACCCCTTATCAGTCATAATTCCGTTGGCGCTGCCCATCTAAGTAATTGGTGATTTCTCATCATCATCAAGAGTTGTCGCTGTTGTCAAGAGCCTAAATAAAGTCCAGTCGCAGCCTCCATAAACTCCATAAGTCTGGCAAGGGGATTAAGTGTCACGGTAACAACTTGTATTCCTTTTCCCTTTTCCCTTCTTCCTCTTCTATTCTTTCACTGTCTAACCGTACAAAAAGGTGGTTAACGGCATAACGAACTAACGGTAAGCTTATACAGTGATAACACGGAAATTATTATTACCGGCTATTAAAAATAATCGACCAAATTATATGTTAAAGCTTCATTCTTTTGATTAATTTCAGGCATAAAAAACCTAAAAATGTAAAATAAATTTTCTTCATTAGCGAGTGCTTACTGTTTTAGCAAATGCTAGGCAATAAACGCTAGAATGAATAAATAAGGAAATCAATTGTTATGGCGGCAACTGGTATTAATCTTAAGGAGACCACAGAGAGGACCACCCGCAGCAGCGGGAGCACCAGCCCCCCCAAGGGAGTCAGTGCAGTTGTTCAAGTTGTGTGTGAGTTGGGGCGTGGCGTGGCGTGGAGCTCAACTGAAAATGGGACAATGCGCTTTGCTAAACGAGAATCGAGTCGAGCATCGGGAGCAGCAAATACAACAACAACAAGTTAAGAAACAGAAGGAGCAGCAGGACGACGAGGACGACGACAAGTTGATGCCAAAGTACAGTCAGCGAGCGTGGAAAACAACGGCGGGCCCATAAAGACGTCTGCTGCAGCTGAGGCTAAGGGGGGTTGGTATGAGGGGGGGGCCATGACTCCACCACCACCCGCTCATCCCGCTGGCCCAACAACGCAGACGACATCCTTGTGACTCGACATCTGCCCTAATCATCAGTAGCGTTACCCACCCACCCGCCACTCGCCACCCACAACGTTAGTTTCACGAAAGCTTTTAGTTGTCTGCAAAATTTTCGGCGCCCTTTTTTTATATATGGTATACATACACATACATATGTATGTATGCGTGTATGTGTATAGATATTCTCTGGTTTTTGGGGGTTGAATTTTTGGTGTTTTGTGATAAGCACCAAGACAGGCGCACAGACGACGCGGAGAGAATGCTTCTCTGTCTCTCTGTCCTTCTCTGTGTGTGAGAGTTGTAAGCAGGGCATTGCACTCGAAACTTCACACTCCACACACACACACACACACAACGCTTTCGCATCCCATTGCAAAAAACAAAAAGGTTTATTTTGTTTTTTGGGGATTTTGCTTTCGGTTTGGTGAAATTTATGCCTGTATATAATTACAAGATAAACTTGGTAAGTGAACGGCGCTCAGACTTGTCACAGGTGTCGATATACCGCTACATTTTTGTAGCGCTTACAAAGAAAATACTACAACTACAACTATTTGAAGACTTTGTGAATGAAACCCCGACGAGTACAAGTACTGTATAGTAATCGTAAAGTTGTAAATAAAATGAATACTGTCAGTGGGTTGAGTGCTGCTGACCGAACAAACAAAACTCAGCAACGGCAGCAGCAAAGCTGTCAACTAAGCGAGTGGGCTATAAATTACATCAATAACTTCATATAATAACGCACTTCTGGCAAAAGTTCATAAATTTGTCAGCTTTTTGGTCTAAATCTTGCTTACAGAATGCGGCTAGACATACATATATTTAAGATTTGCTGATTGCTGCAGAGATTAATATTGATATTTATGGCTTATTTAGAAGAATTAAACTTATTTCTAAAGGCAACTCTGTGTTTCATTTAAGCTTTTTCAACTTTTTTTCTCACCAAAATGCATTTGAATAAAATTCTATAAATTTTAAACACTTGAATGCATTTTCAATGCTGTCAACTCTAGAGCTAGTCGCAATCCTTATCACTTAGACACTATTGACAACCCTGCCACAATACAATATTTAACAACAATGCAACAATGTGCCGATGCTACTCTCTCTCGCTCTCTCACATTCAGTTACTGGACCTCGCATAACAGTTACATTTACACAGTTACATGGCCTCGTCAAGGATTTTGAGGATACGGCGCACAGAAATCGCTGACAGTAGGGTTGCCAGGAGCTGCTGTAATCAGAGGGAATTAAAGCGAGCTCTTCTTTTTTTTGGGTTGTCGGGCACCAGGAATGGATGTTGTGGTAACTGAGAGGCGAGGAGAGGAGCTGTAGCCAAACGATTTCCCGCGCAGCAGCAGCAGCAGTTGAAAAATGTTGTGCCACAGCGTAAAAGTGAAGAATGGCAATGGGAAAAATTATCGATTGGTTGTTTTTGGTGCTTACTTTTTGGGGGTTTGGGGTTTTCTCTCTCAACTCTTGGGAAGCTGGACTGGAAAGAGGCCTGTTGGAATTTCAGTGTTGTGTTTTGTGGGCTTTGTGCAAGGCAAAATAAGGGGGTAGGTTAAGGAGTGTTTGGGGGTGGTTTGATGCGTGCGTATCCAACTCAGCTTTGGCGCGAATTTTCGATTAATAAAAAGCGCGCGCGAAGCCCGAAAAAGAAAAGCGAGGCTGTTGCAATAGTTGCAATAACAAAAGTGCCACAAGCAAACGTCAGTCAAAAAGAGAGGGGGGATGAGAGGAGCGCAAGTTGGTTCGAATGGACATTCCAATTGCGCTTTCAACTGTCAGCCCGGCGTAGGCCCGGCGTACAGAGAAAATGCCGCGGAACGGCAAAAAAGACGAGAAAATCTGGCAGTCAGAAATGTTGACATTTTACACAGCGACAGCTGTCAAAAGGACGAAAGCCACGAAAGCGGGAAATGGATGTAGATACATTTTTGTGGGGGCTATCTAGGGAAGGGGGGCTACTTGAATGTCTTTGCGGTAGGTTCTCGCTCTCTGTCTGTCTCTCTGTGTGCCTCGTGCGTCGTTATGCAAATTTTATTGATATGCCATGGCAAACGATTATGTAAAAGTTGTGCATGGTTAAAGCGAATTTTAATATTCACAGTTTATGTGGCGCTCAGTTGTTGTTGCTTTTGTTCTTTCGTTACACATGGGAGCAATCCAATGGGAGCCTCCTCCTACAGCTCCTCCACTCAAACCCCTTATCGAACTGCCTCTTGAGCTTAGAGCAGGCGAAGGACTTTTCATGGATAGCTGATTATGACATGCCTAGGGATACAAATCGGGCAATGGGCAGAGAAAGGGGCGCAGCAAATGATGCTTAACAGGATCAAACATGTTGATTATCTGAGTGGGGAAGGATTGGTGGTGCCGCTTTTGTGGTATTCGCTTAAATTGTTTGTTTATAAATTACGCAAACGGCTATTGATTAAAATTGTGCTTTAAAAATTCATTGAATGTTCGCTTAGTTTGAATTGTATACCACACACACACACACACACACATGCATGCACACAACTATGTTTACTTTTGCATGCATATCAGATGGGTTTCACATGCTCCAAACGGTGGTTTTGGGGGTTTTGCATTAAGCAGACAGAGTTGAGCTGCGGTTCAATGTTAAATATGTTCGTTCAAACATCCTTCAAGAACTTAAAAAGTTGCCAAATGCTTTGAAAGAAGCTTTTTATAATCAAATTACGCTAAGCAATTAATAACTTAAAACTATCTTAAGGGTATTTTTATCAGGCCTGTTTTCACATTAATTAACTGAATTTACAAAATCATTTCGCTTTAATCCCTCAAAGGGCGTTTTGCTTAATGGTTTAACAATTTGATTGATGTCTCGCTCGATTTCGTGAATGGAAAATAAATTACATTCAATGAAAATGTTTACACTCACTAAAAACTCTATAGAGGGTGGAGGAAACAAGGGCGGGAGCTAGGCTTATCAGCTCTAAATGAAATTCCCCCAAGCATTGCGCAAACTTCGACAAACAACTGGAAGTGAAATTTATACTCGAGAACGAACAACAACAACAAAAAATTCATTGACAAAAAATATAACCGGAAAATTACGAAAAATGTCAATAATCAATTTTGACGATGATAAGTAATCTAAGCAACAGCAGAAAAAGAGCGGAGACTAAACAGTAAATGCAATGGGTGCAATGGACAAGGCGGATTCCATCAGGCTTGGGCTTCGTTATCTGGCACGGTAGGGGCTGGGGCTGGCGCAGGGGCTGGGGATGGGAAGGAAGTTGTGGCAAGTGGTTGGATTTGACATTATCTGCAATAAAGATTACAAGTTGACTTCTTGTTTGGCTTTGCCTTTTGACTGCATGTCATAAAAAGGTTTTTATGATGCCGACAACTTAAGCGGGGTGGGAGAGAGAGAGAGAGAGGGACAGACAGCGAGACGAAGAAGGGAAGCTTAAGATGTTGATAAGAGGGTGGAGGGAGTAGGAGGAGCAGCGCCTGCAGGTGCCCCGCTTTTTTTGGGGTAGCTGTTTTGTTGCATGTCTCTCGCTCGATTCGTTTTAGAGCTGTGATTATATTATCTTGATTTACGTTTACATATTTCCAACTTGCTTTATTATGCTCCCGCCCCTCCTGTTACCTAGTAAAACTGCAGCGTCATGCAACTGTTTGATTGTAAGGGGCAGCGAGGGGGAGCAACTACAAGTGAGCAGTGGGAGTTGGTTTTTTTTTTCTTTTGACTTCGTTACAGACAATTTGTGAGGCTTATCTTTTATTTGCATTAAAAAATATTTACACAGCACTGTGAATGGCAGCAAGTTGTTGCATAAAAGCACATAGAGAGCAAAGGGGGGAGGGGATATTGCAATGGCAGATACTTGTGGCAAAACGGTCTAATAGTAATATAGTAATATAAATGCGGGCTACTCTCAAGGATAAATGAGCAGAAAAGTTGATGGCAAAATGTAATAAAAATTTCCTAGTTAAGTGCGAGGCATTTTTGCCTGCTCAAGGGCTGGAAAAAAGTTGAAGCTGAATGTAACAAAAAAATAGTTTATAATTTAGTTGGTAACAGCGCAACTCCTTAACCTCTTTTTAAAGTTTCTGCATGAAATTAAACAAAACAAATTTTGCTACAAAACTAAAAACGAGGTACAAAAGGCGATTTTTTAAGGAGAGAAATAGGTCGGTTTGCTCCTCTGTTTGGACTGTGCGTCAAAGGTTTCTTTTACACTTCGAACTGCATTTAAAAATATTTGTGTATGCAAATTGACATTTCCAACAAGATGTTGATTAAAAAAATACAATCTTCATCTTTCCACATTCTCAAAAAAATATAATGGAAAATGTTTTGTGGATAATTAGTTTAACTTTAGGCGTCATCTATTTGAGTTCCGTTTCTTTGCATACAATAATCAATTTAAATGCCTGCTGCCAACAAAACCAATCACCCTTGAGCCCCCCTGCCACCCACTTACCCAGTCAATCATTAACAACGGCATTGGAAATTGACTGAAAAGGAAGGAAAATAATTGTGAAAGTGTGGAATGTGCCTTTGGGGCAGCAGCAAAGACAATGACAGCACTTAGAGAAAGAGACATCAAAAAGGCAAATGCAAAACGATACCCCAACAACAACAATGTCAGCTAGTTTAACCTCATCCCCCCAAAACGTTGCACCCCTACTCAGTTACTCTTAACCATAATGCCAAATGCGTCGCCCTTTTCATTTAATATAAAGCAATTTTCCTCTTTAATTCACTTCAATAAACAATTTTCGCATGCATACACACACAAATACACACACACACACTCGCACACACACACATCAAAAGCAAACAGGAGCGCGACTTTTCAAAAGATCCCTACGCGAATTTGTTGCTCTTCCCCACACTCAACAAACCCCTCACCATTTAGTAGTGCATCACAGTCATTCGGTGAGGGGAATGGGATGAATGGGGGGGGGGGAGGACAAACGTTAAACGGATATATAGCCAACATAAAATTGACTTTAGATGAGCTAGAATCAAACATTTACATATGCAAAAGAAGGAGCATCAAAAGGTTGCAGTACTTTTGAGAAAAAAAAACAGTTTTTTTATCCTTCAAAGTAAGTTCTTAAGGATCTTTAAATCCAACTGATAGAACTGTTGCTCCAAACTAAGCCACAATTCCTACTTATTTTTCATAATTGTGATTTTTAAACTTATTTAAATTAATGTTTCACTTAACTTAATGTCTCGACTTAAGAGCGCATTTAATTTGTGCGAAACGAGGATTTTCATTAAGTGACAAATCCTCTGTGCATCCTCCACCTCTCCGCCTTCTCAGCTTCCTCTTGCTTGCTCTTGGCAATTATTTAAAATTATCAACTGTGAAAACAACGCATGTTTCGCACGGCATTCAAAGCGACAGGCAGGCACAGAAATTGAAAGCTAAGTGGATGGGATAGTGGGGCATGGGTACAAATGGGTGCAAACAGTTTGTCCTCGTCAACACGGCTAACAAGCAAATGTCGCCCATTTTCGAGATGCCTCGAATCCTTGCCTTGCCTTGGCTGTAGTGCTCCTTGCTGACTGCGTGACTCGTTGTTGTCTGTCTCAAGTGGCAAAGAGAGAAAAAGAAAAGGAAAAAAAAAACGAACTGTGAAAACGTTTATAAAGCACACACACACACACACTCGCAGGGTAAGAAAACTTGACCCAATTCGGCATGCGTGTGTGTGTGTGTGTGTGTGTGTGTTTATCCTTGACGCTGGGTGAAAAATGGCGTTTATGAAGCGCTTATTGTGTTTGGATTGCGGCGCTCGTCCGGCGCCCCAGCTTTTGGAGCTGCTTCCGTTTCCGTACTTGAATGGCGTGCGCCACAATGGACACTAGGCACCCCCTCCCCCCATTTACCAACCAACTCCCCACCACCTCTGCTGTTGTTGTTGTTGTTTGTCATACGCCGCTGCCTTTTGTCCAGTTTGTCGCACGCTTTTCCAGAGCTCCACAGCTCCAAGTTGACAAAGTACACTCCATCCACCCCCCCAACTCTGTCGCATCCGAAACATTTTACGCATCTATTGGCATAGGCGTGCCTGTGCTTGTGGGCGGTGGGTGGGCGGTGGTTGGATTCCTGACTCCTGGGCCACTTTGACAGGCAACGGGAAACGGAAGCGGAAATTTCGTGCCCATGCGTTTTCATTTTCATCGTGTTGACGACTGCCGTTCGAGTAGTGAGGGGTGGGGAGGGGAGGGGGGGTGGTTTAGCTAGCAGGACATGTGTGGTGGTTACATTTGTGGCACCATCCTCCCTTTTTTTATTTAGGCAACACAGAAATCCTCCTAACAAGCAAACCCAAGTGCTGGGGAGTCTCAAGTGGGCGGGGACCTATTTTTTTTTGTTTGTTAGACTTTTTTTTTTAGAAATTCCTAAACGCTGCAAGGTCCTTTATTTTATTTTATTTTCAAATTTTTTTGTTATCTTTTGTTTCGATGTTTCTTTTGATTTGTGGCTACTGTTACAAGGGTGGCAAGGAAAGGGACAAGGGGGCGGTTAGCATGGAAGGAGAGCTCTGTGTGAGATACTCTACTTTCTTTAAAATTGTTGTGGTCTGTGGGCATTTAAAAGTAGTTGGTTCTGTATATTTATTAAGTATATTTTGCTTTGAATTAATTTTACAATATATAAGTATGGAACCCAAAACATTGTTCCCTTATCTAAGCTTCTTTTGATATTTTTCACCTGATATCTCCTTATTTTTCTAGGTTTTCTATCTATTGTTATCTAAACATATTTAAATAAACTTTTAATTGATCCCAAAACTCGAATCAATTTGCTTCTTTGCCCTTTGATTTATCTCAATTTACAGCTCATTCGTAGTTTCGGCATAGCCGAATGTTTATAAGGCACATTATAGTATCTTCAATAAATGTATGGCATATCCCATTTCAGGCAATTTTTTTTAATAAAATGTAAATTATGCTTCCTCGCTTTGATAAATGTCCATTGAAAAAGTTTTTAGTTCAATGTGTTGCCTTTTGTTTTTTTCTTCTGATATTTCTTCTTCTTGTTTTTTTGGCATCTTGTGTATATATTATTTTCCACTTTTTGTTGTTGTTGTTGTATTTTTGTGGCTTTTCAATGTGGCTCCAATATTTTATTCATAGTTGACACGAAAAGCGTAACAAATCGTTTCAAAAGTCGATGCTTCTGCCACGGCATTTAATTTATAGTTCTTGGCCCCACACAAGACAAAGTAGGGGGCGATATGTGGGTGGAGCGGTAAGGGGTAGCAGTAGTCTCAGTTGCCTTCAGGCTGATCTGATAGCCGTTGTTGCTTTTGCGGTTGTTGTTGTTGTTCTTGTTGTTGTTGTTGTTGTTATTGTGGCTGGCGCTCAAATCAAAAATAAATAAATATAAATCCAGTGACAGCCAGACAGCTATAGAGAGATGTGTGTTTGGAGAGGGGATGGGTGGCAGTAAGAGTAGCGGATAACGGGTAGCTTTTGGATAACTAGAAGCAGCTGGGCTAATAAAAAGTGAATTTGCATTGAATTTCAACGCACGTCGACACTGAAATGTCAAATGGGTGGGGGAAGCGAAGGGAAAGGGGAGTTAAAAAAGTATTATATACATATAGGGCAACTATGCGACACTTGTAAAAGGTTCTTGGAATACCCTTTAAGAACGGAAATATATAATTTTGGTTAGTAAAAATTAATTATTAAATTTAAAAAAAAAATAAATATGATGAAAATATATTTTTGAAATAAAATTTATATAGTTTGAACTTGAATAAAATAATGGTTATTATTAAAAAAATACGTTATCGCAAATTTATTTTTTTCTCTACAAAAACAAACAAAAATTCTTCCTAGAAAAATTCTTAAAACTAAGTTGATTTTGACCTTTAGCCTCGTTTTCCCCTTTATTTCTTATAACCTATATTTTTGTACGTTTTATTTCTTTCACTTTCGTTTCCTAATTTTCATTTAAACCGCCAAAGTCATATTTTCAAACTGTTTATCTCTCTGCGGCTAAATGGCTTCTAACTTGCCCCAACTAATTAGAATCCTTTTCTTATTAAACTGTTTTTTTTAGGTTCAGGCATGAACAGACCACAACAACAACAAGCTTTTATCTTGACCCTTACATCTTTCCCCTTTGCTTTTGCATTCCCAAAAAAATGGGCCATCAGCAAAGTTGATTTTCATTTCGGATGTTTACAAACAAAACGCTGCGACAAAAACAAAAGCAAACAAATCACCAAAAACCAAAAAAAAAGGAGAAGCTAACCGAAGAGTCCAAAGTTTGGACTCCAAACACACTGTCCCCTCTCTCCACCCACCCCCTCGGCCGATGATCTGTGTGAAAAATGCAACTCTGCGTTTGTCTGCGCGCCGCTTTCGGGCGGCCATTCAATTGCGCGCCAAATGCAGATAAGACAAACGACGGAGGAGACGAAGACGGAGACTGGGGAGGAGGAGCGGTGGGGCACACAGCAACAGCTTTGGGTCCAGTTGTGAGTATTGGGTTACAGCGCCAGATTGATACCCCCCTTCCGCACCTCTCTTTCCCCCACTGCTCCTCGCTTTTAATTGAAAATTGCCCGTGCGAGGCTTCGCCGTTGTTGTTGTTGTTGTTGTTATTGTCGCCTTCGTTTTGCTCGTAACTTGACATCGTCAAAGTAGGCGTCTGTGGTTAGATGGACGATGGTGATGGAGGGTAGGGCGGGGAGGGGTGTGAGGGGTTGTGGCATCGGCGGCAGCGCACGTGCAACGGCTTTTGTCAAAGTGTCGCCAGGCGTCGCCGACGACGTTGCAAATTTGCCAGCGCTCTTTTTCGGCGGGAACTTTTGTAAACACTGCAAACCCCACCACGACCCCTACCCCCCCTACCCCCTCTCTCACTAACAAAGCTTGCCAGCAGTCTGCAGTCTGTGGCTTCACATTTATACAGCGCCAAACGTCGACAAATGTTAGCCAATGAATCAGTGATGCGTGCAATTATTTAGCCTTTTTTTAAAGCTAACTTATTGTAAAATGAACAAAATAAAGTTGGCAAGTTTTTTGGATTGCAATTATGAGTATTATCTTTAGCTTTTTTATAGCTAATTTGTTGTAGAACATTGAGACGCTGTTGTATGGCTAGGATTCAAAATTATTACAATAAAAAAAGGAGGTTAAGAAAATAGAGTAAAATTAATCAAGGAATGTTTTATTTTTAATAAGCTGAAGTTTTTTCCTATCTATTCATTATGAAATAAATATGAATACGTTTCTCATTTTTAATCAATTTTTTTGCATTTTAACTCTAAACAGAAAATTGATTTTTAGCTTGAAAAATTATTGATTTGATTTTTCATCGCGGTGACTTTTAGCTATAGAAAAAAAGCTAAGTTAGTCAACACTAAGCACAAATGACAGCCAAAGAGGGGATTGGGGGACAGCTGTTTTCAGTTAGGTGGGGAAAGAGGGGTTTAGGGGCTGTGGGGGGGGGGGTTTGGGATAACATGTCAGCTTTTATGAAAGCCAAACATTTGGTCGGTTCATGTGAACCCACGCTAATCCATTTTCGCAAACCGACGGCAAACACAAAACTGAACTGAATTCAAACTCAAACTTAAACTGAAGGGAGGGGGGGGGGGGGGATGGGGGGGTCCGGGCAGCAATGCAAATGCAAACAGATCTCTCTGAGCCTTATCAGAGACAGTTGGGAGTTTGGGTGGCGACCGGTTATGTAAGCCAAGACAGACTACCACAAAGAGAGGGTGAGGGTGATGGAGAGGAGGGGTAAGCATTATGCATCCCGCTCACACGCATATAAACTAAATTAGTTTTATGCAAATGCAAAGCACATAAATTTGCTCCATAAAACTTAGAGATGGATACAAAAAACGAAGGAGGGGGAGGAGGAGAAGGGGACAAAGGGGGAGGGGGGTTGGGTTAGGTAAATGCAATTGCAATTGGTGACCAATTCGACTTGGACTTCCACTTTCGCCTTGATGGCTTTTGTGGCAACCAGGTGGGCAGCCGCCAGGTGGGCAGCATTTGGAGGCGCCGCCAACAAGAAGAAACCCGATAAAAATGATAGATAGACTGCGAGTCTGAACAAGACGAGGCGAGAGAGAGAGAGAGATGAAGAGATGAATGCAACAAGAGGAAGAAGAAGAAAGAGTGAAATTTGAATCGGAGCTAAAGCAAAAGTGTTGAATATAAGAAGAAGAAGAAATGTTATGCAATTTTTGAAACAATAGAAAATTCTTCAAGAGTTTTGTGATTTATGAAATTGGTACAGTCAACGCTCGCGAATTAGAGCCAAATTGCTTTTAAGGTACAGTACGACCTCGCTCAACCGAATACATAATTCTAAAGAGAGAGACAGAGAAGGAAGATATATGAATATTCACCTTTTGCAAAGGCAATTGTTATTTTGGTTTAAATGAGGAAACTCTGCATGTTCCAATGTGTGTGTGTGTGTGTGTGTATGTGTGTGTGTATATATCGACAGCTGAATTATCGCTTTGCTTACACGATATTCAAACTGCAGTTGAGACTTATGTGAGTGCAAAGAAGAAGAAGCACGAACTTCACACACACAAAAAGAAAATAAAACCGAATGAGGGAACACCCCAATCACACCCTACCCACCCCCACTCTTGGGTACAACACAAAGACCCACTGTTGTTTTTTTTTTGTTGATTAAGGGGCAGCTGCGATTAAGTTCCCACCTGCCACAGGGATTAACACATCCAGCTGGGGCACATCCATCAAACGGCTTAACGCCAAACTCAACTCAAATAAGTTGGAAACATTTTTGCCTTAAGGCACCCCAACATCAAATCAATTTATTAACATATGTACTATAAAAGGAATATTTTTCTGTCTTAAATTAATCAAAATAAAGTTCTAAAAATACATTTTTATTTATTAAGGAAATAACTGTACTTCCACGGAATAAATGATTTTTGCTTACAAAAATATTTATTAATTTTTATCAGCAATTTTAAGGAACTATACAAATTTGCATTATTTCCAAGAACAACTTCAAGTCGAAGTTTTTTTCATTTTCTATCGGATTTATCTATCGTTTTGGGAGACGACGTCGTCTAACGGTAAAGCGGCAATTAAATAGTCAGCCTTTGCCTGCAATCTGCACAGCAACAACAACAACAGCCTAACGCATTCGTCAACATTCGTCTGCGTTCATCTTCGTCTTCTTCTTGTCTTCAGCTTTTTGTTTTTATTTCGCTTTTCGTTACGAGACCTTTTACACGCGCTCACACATCGACGTAGCGTCTGCTGCTGCTGCTGCTGCTGCTAAACCACCCCCCGCCAACCTTCTCTAGTAGACTATACACACACACACACAAGAGCATCGACACGCATACAGAACGTAAACGTTGTAAAATTACAACAGCAAACGACGAAGCACAAGTGAAATTGGCACGAGGCGTTCAGTCGGCTGACGCTGACGCTGCTGCCGCCGTTGCTGTTGTGAAATTCCCATTCCAAAAACACACACACAGATAGTGAGAGAGAGAGAGTGACTTGCATTGCTGAGACTCGCTCACACGCACACAAATTATAATTGTTTGTTATTCTTTTGTCTCGCTCGCACGCTGGTTATCGGATTTCAGAAAGGCCCAGAAGAAGCAGCAGCACAACGGGCCAAACAGATATGGAAAAGAAACAACAAAAACACAAAAATTACTCAAATACTACTGCATACTACGACAACAACAACCAGCAGCAGCAGCCATACCACCACCACCACCACCACCAACAAAATTGTTCAGTTCGTTCGGTTCACATCGTTCTCTCGTTTTGGCTCTCACACAACACACACACACGATGTGAAACGAGACCCCAACCATTCCATTCATACAACGCGATGTTGGGGTATCGCGCGTATTAGACAGAGACAGAAGACCAACAGTGACGCCGTTGCCATTGCCGTTCACGAACGCCGCAACGACGGCGAAGAAGGAGGAAAACAAAATTATTTACGATTTATTTTGATCCAGAGCTGGTGGGCGAGGGGTTTTTATGTCAGCGGCAAGTCGCGGCGCGCGGCTCTGTCTGTGTGTGTGTGTGTGTGTGTCGAGTCGTATCGGAATGGAAACACAGCGGCGGGTACAGTTGGCATTGGTACGCCAGAGAGTGAGAGAGCGAATAATGCTAAGAGCACGCCGCATAATGAACTGTGGAACGTAAGTGTGTTCATTTGCGACACGCTCTTCTGACCCGGTGCCAGTGTGTTCCTATGGCGCGATACGAAGTGGCATTCGGAACACTGGCTATTGCTCTGTCTCTCTCTTATGCTTAGCATACACTTTCGTAACATTGCCGCTCTTGCGCGCGTTTTCCCGCACAAAATGCTTGCTCTGTTTTTGCTGGCATTCTGTCTCTCCCCACTCTAGTTCGTTACAAACTGCTTCTTCTTGCGAAGTCGTCGACGTCGCTGCCGCTGCTGCTGTTGTTGTTTTTTGTTGTAAACTGTACGCGAATGGGTTTTTGTGTCTGTTTTGTGTCTGTATTTGTTGTTGTTGTTGTTTGTAAGTAAATTTCGATAAATTGGTCAAACTCTCCCATATTGTATTCCCATACATTCCCATTCCCAGAGAGTACATAAAATTAGAAATGTAAAGTTTATTGGCGCGCTTTCTGGTATGCCTCCCCCCGTTCCCTTCGTTCCCTTTTCCTTACACAAGGTGTGTACACATTGTCTCGCTCTCTCGCTCTCCTGCTCCCGCTTGTTCTTCTTCTTTTTGGTATTCTTCTGCTGCAGTTCAAATCAAAATAAACAACAATTCTTGTTTTTTTCCCTCTCTCTCGAGTTGAATGAACCCCCGCTCCGCGCCGCGCCGCTACGAACAAGATGTGGTTCTTGGGGAAATTTCCACTTCGAATGGAACTCCAGCAATGAAATTGTCGAAATGGGAAATTATTACGACAATAATAATAAAAATATAACAACAATGCCAAAAACAGAGGCGTGGCAATTGGCAGAGGCAACATTATTTTACCATAAAAAATAACAACAAATGCAAGGAGTGGGGGGTTGGAATATAAATAAAGATATTTTTGTTTCCGAACAAGTGACGTCGCTTTTATTATAAACAAAATCATTTGAATATTTATTAGCCAGCCAAAAAACACATAAAAGGCACTAAAAGAAATCAATCAAAAAACAACCCTGAAAGTTAAAGGAACAAAAAAAAGATAGTAGCTGGGCGGGGTGGTGGGGGGTATAGAAAGGGAGAGTAGGGAAATTATACACACACACATGTATACAATAAGAAATGTGCGTGGTGACAAATACAAAAATATACATACAAAAAATAACTGTAAACTTGACGAAAGTTGAGCGGGGAAATAACGGCGTCGACAAAACAAAGTCTCAAATAATTTCGATCAAAGGAAATTTAGTTTTATCGAAGGATCGCTCTCTTGCTCTTCCCCATTCCAAAACAATGCCATTTGGCACGTGCTCTAATGCAAGGCAGTCTCTCTCTCTCGCTCTCTTTGCATTCAGCTCAAGGCTTCTCTCTTACGATCGTTAACTTACACAAACAACAACAACAACACACACACACACACACATGTAGCACATTTTGAAGAGTTTTGCAAACGGTTAATCCACTTTTATTTCCCACTCCAACTCCAAGTCTCCAATTTGTGTTTTTGCGCTCGTTCCAAAGTCCACGAAACGACTTTGTTTCCATTCATTTGCAGCGGCGGCGGCGACAGCTTCAGTTACAGTTTGCAGCTGTTGTTGTTGTTGTTGTCTCTTTTTGTTTTGTTGTTTTGCTATCTGCTTTGGCACATTGCATAACGGTTTATTTGGCGAAGGCTAAAACAACAACAACAAAAGCAAACGAAGCACGTTTCCAACACAATTTCCAATGCTAACTGTTTGTTTCCATTGCAATTTCTAAAGGCCAACAACAACAAAACATAACTGAATTATCTGGAATATATAAAATGAGTTTCGTTCAAAGTAAAAACCACAAACGATTTGTTGTTTTTCTGCTGGCTGCCATTTTGCCCGCATTTTTGGTTAGTTTTAATAAATAAATTTATGCAAATTTGGGTTAAATGTATTTTTTATCCATTTCCAGCTAACTGAAAGCCATTAAAAACCCGCCAACTTTCGGAATGCTCAATTGCAACGAACAAAATGTAAATAAATAAATTATTAATGGCATTTCAGCAGAAAAAATTCATCAAGCCGAACGACACTTCAACAACAACAACAAAAACGTAACGTAACACAAATAAAGTCATTTGGGAAAAGCCAAATCACAGCTAGACTGGAATCTTGCCTACGACAGAGAGAGCGAAAGGAGAGCAGCTGATCAAGATTGAGAGCAAAAGCGGGGAAGCAGAGAGAGAGAGAGAGAGAAATTAGCAGCAGCTGAAGATTAAATGATATTTGTTTTTTCTTTATGCAAAAATGTTTTTGTTTGAATTTGGAATTAAATATTGCCGTTCTGTCTGGAAATCTTTAAAAGGCTAAGAACTGGAAGTGGAAAAAGTAATTAAATGTTTTGGCTGGAAGAAGATCAAACAGACAAGTTAAATTTTTTTTTAAAAACTTTAATAAATGCTAAAAAAAATCTGGGTTAACTTTAATTCCAAATTCGGAGACTCTAGATCCTTCAGACTCTGACACGATCAGTAATGATTAATGTATATATCTTTTTGGTCGGAAACGATTCGTTTTAGCCCATTTTCCCCTATTTAAAATCTTCTTGAACTCCAGAGAGATAAGAACAGATTTCCCGCCCGATCAGATATCAACTTAATTGCACTTCCTGAAACAAATCCCCCCCCGACCCAACAGCAGCTCGGTTTAATGTGAAAAACGTTCTTTAAATAAAATGCTTGATTCATCTACAAAAAAACCAAACTACAAATATGATTTTCTTCTGTTTGGGAAACTCAAAAAAAGGGAAACTGTTGGCGAGGGGGGGGGGAATGGCGTGCTTGCCAAGCATTGAGACTTCCGGGTATATAGCAAAGGAAGTCCATACTATATATACATATATGCTAAAGCCCAGATGACAAATGAGATGACATGGGAATGTTCCCCCCCACCGCCACCCCTTCGGTTGACATGAAGGGTGCGAGTCCAAATAGTCGAAAGATTTGATTTTTCGCCAGAAAATACTAGGAAAGTGCAAGACTGCATTCCACCCCCCTGCCCCTTACCACCCCCCTTTCTAGACAGCTGTCAGTCGGTTTGTGGCTGAGGCGTGCAGCAATGATGACCAATTACTTGGAAAATGCAACAATGTTGCAAGGCGGCACATAAATACATAAATATACAGAAAATGCCCAAGTTGAGTTCTCTCGCTTTTCGGCGGCGGCCCACAAATGTCAGCCATTAAGTGACAAGCCAGGCGGGGGCGGGGGGGTGTATGGGGCACAATTGTCGCAAATTCAATTTCCGCAACAAAAACAACAACAACAACAACAGCTGCAACCACTAAAACCTCAACAGGCCCTCCTTCTCCTTCTCTTCCCATTTTTAGCTTTTGGTGTTAATTGCTGTCACATGGAATGTGGCAAGGAAAGGAAAGGATGCAGCTCCAGATGCGGGCACCACCCGCCTCTACACCCCCCACCGCCCATTTTTTTGATGTTTCAATCTGTGTGGCAGCCACAGAGAGAACGATAGAGAGAGAGTTGACACTTGCAACAATTTGCTGCTTGCCACTGCTGCTGTCATAAGTGATTTGAACAAAGTGTTTGCCTCGGCGTAAATTGTTGCGTTTTTTTGTTGTTGTTGTTGAGTGGGTGAAAGGGAGAAGGGAGAAGTGTGTGGTGTGGCACGTGACATTCGTCAGACACTTAACACCGCCGTTTGCCTTTTTTATCACATTGCAACCTGTGCGAAACCCACGCAAACTTCAAGCTAAAAGTTATTAAAAAAATAAATAAATTTATTGACTATTTAATCAAGTTTTTTTTATGATATGGAATAGTTCTTAGTCTTTAAATTTGTTATAAATTTTAAATAAAAGTTCTGTGTATAATATATAAATATTACTTGGGCTGAATATTCATATTTTAATTAGTTTTGGATCAAAAATATATTTTTTTCTCATTTCTTTATAACTTTTTATCTGCCATTTTCTTTAATTTAATCTTTATTGATTTAAGTCTTGAGATTTAATTCTTCTAACTATGAAACGTCCTTGATAATTTTGTATATTTATTTTCTTTGATATTTTATGGCATTATTAATATTATTTTTTTTTTTAACTATACTCAAATATTTTTTAAGTTTCAAGTTTCTTTTATTAATTTTTTTTTCATCAAAATAATAGATTTTCAATTGTTTTCTCTATGCCTTTATGAAAGTAGGCAAATGTTGATTGGGTAAGAGGGCGTTGGGGGTATTCCCGGGCGCAACATTTTCGCTGCATCTCGTTAACTTTGTTGCAACATTTTCACTGTTTGTTCTGGGGGCATTCAATGAGTGAATTTTTATTGTTGTCGTTGCTGTTGCAGCGGCAGCAACAAATAAAACAAGATTGTCGCACGAGCTGAAAGAGCCGTGAAAAATTGCAACGCAACGAACGATAAAGGTCGGCCCAACTACTACCAGCAACCACCTCGGGGATTATATCACCAAGATGATGATGCACACGACTGTGGCGCCACCAACGCCAATGACGCCCTCGTCGACGCCAACAATAACGAGCGCTAAAGGAAAATACACAAATCGCAAAATGCAACCAATAAAATGTTTAAGAAATTAAATAAATGAGACAGCAGCAAAATTCATAATGACAATTGGGTTAATAATTTTTTAATATAAGCAGCCAAATATTTATTTAAAAAATTCTTAAAAAAAAAACAAAATCATGCAAAAATCATGGAATATATATTTAAAATTTTTCTTCTTTATTAAATATATTTTATTATTTTTAATTTTATTTTTTGAGTGTATTGCTATGAATTTTTAATGGTCATGATTTTATTTTAATTATATATTTATTTTTTATAATTTTTCTCACTTTTTTCCAACCAATCAAACAGCTTAAAAACTTCTCCAAAAAATCCTAAAAATATGGAATTACCAAAGGGAATAGTAAAATCTTCGTCACAAAGAAAATTCGTAATATAAAATAGGTTTATGATTGAACCAAACTTCTTCTAAAAATTATGGAGTTCATTATTATAATTATTTTCTTTTTCTTTCTATTTCTAGTGCAGCAAAGTCATGCAAAGTTGTCTACAACAATGTAAAAATAATCAGCTACTCATGGCGTATACATAATATTTGTAATCTCGCCCAACTTAAACCCTTTTCGACCTTCACCTCCCGTTCTTTCCTATTTGCGCTGATAAGCAACGAAAAATATCAAAAAGTAGCCAAACACGTTAGCTTCCTATTAACTTTGAACGAGGCGATTGTTTATGTATATATATATATATATGTATATAGTATTTGTATTTGTATGTTAACAAAAGCCATTGACCTTGGCGCAGTGTCGCCACCTGTCCGACAAAAAAATTACGACACTCATAAACAGTTACAGTTATGGCATTCTCGATGTTAGTTCTATATATAGTTTATTGTGGGGGAATCGTAATTTTGTAGTAAGCACTCAAAACACACGCGCACACGCGCGCACACACACACACACGCACACACAGACATTATTGCATAGTGCAGAATTGATTGCAAATAAAGTATGAGAAATGTTTGGCATGTGCATGGGTCGTTGAGACTTGAGACGCCTTGAGCTTTTGCTACACGCGCGCCGCTAGTAAAAATGCATCCACACCCCCCAACCCGCAACCCCTCCACCAACACCACCGCCACCTCATTTATGATCTACCTGCCCCACCCTCTCCCTCTAAAGCCCCCGTTCATCCGAGTCGAACACGCGCCTCTCTCTTTTATATTTATATTTTCATTTAGTGCTTTACGAGCAAAAACTTAAAAACAACAAAAAGCATAAAAGCAAAAGCACTACGATAATGGCGGCAGCAAATGGCAGCAGATAGTCATTCAGTCAGTTAGTCAGTTAGTCGTAGGGGAAAGAGTGTCCAGTGTCTAACCCTCCCGACCGCAACCCACCCCAAAACTGTCCAGAGTGGAGGCGAAAATTTTCAACTCAAAATTGTTTTTCCTCGATTTTGTTTGTACTTTACTTCAAAGTAAATGTCAAGTGCGAATCAGTAAGCGAGTGACTGACTGAATGTCGATGTGTGTGTGTAAACTGTACATAAGCATTACACACGACTCGCTCGTGTGTAGTAAATGGCCTTGGGAACGTTTGTTAACCTCATTTTGATAACCAACCAAAACACTAAACGGGGCAACTACTAAAAACAACAACAAAATCGTTGCTCGGCACGCAGTCAACACGCAAGGGGATAAGTGGGGTATGGAATTGGGTTGAAGGTGGGGGAATGTAAAGGGTGCGGTCAGGGTTAGGAAATGCATAAACCTCTACCACCTGCTAATATATTTGTACTAAGTTAACAGAGAAAAAATGACATAAAAAATATATAAAAAAAAAACAACAAAAAACAACAATAAGCGTGTCAGGCAGTTAATATTATATAGCTTAAGCAAATAACCAAATGCTAACAAACTGCAACTAGATAAAGCTAAGAATCTGAATTTAAATTGCCACCAAAAACAAAAAAGGATTAAATAAAATTAAAAATAAATCGTAAGATATTTTTTGTGCATTAATTTATTATGCACATTAAGTAGCTCGACTATTGTCTACACTTTGCAAACTTGTTACAGTGTATTGCAAGCATACAACAAATATTCTTTGACAGCTGATTTTAATTGCAAACGATAAAAAGCTAAACAAAATGAAATCGTTGATTGCAAAGTGGGTGAAATAAAAAGAACCAACAACGAAAAATGGTCAATTGAAGCAAAGATGGATGGCAGGGATGGGGGGTAGAGTGTCAAACTGGCAGTGTTGAGAAACCGAAGAATATAAAAAAAGTGTGTGTGCTTTTTTGTTTGGTTTTCTGGCCACTTGGCTAGCGGCTTTTGGTGGCTTAGCACTTGGCAAATATTTATGATTCCCCGGCAAATAAACAAAGGTGGAGTTGGGCGGGACAGAGGAAGAGAGAGAGTAAGGGAGGGGGGGACTTCTCATTGCATATGCTATTGTTGCTGTTGGGTTTGAGTTGTTGTTAGTTTTTCACGCCACGTGAGGCGCCTCTTATCACGAGGTTTTATTTTGTGTTTTTTGGCCAAATCTTGTGACTTGCCTTGGGAATGTTTGGGGCCCCATTGTTGTTTCCATTGCTCAAAAATCGTCTCATCATTATGCAATGTGCCCCAAATGCCAATGGCCCCTTGAAAAAAAATACAAAAATAAGATAAGCGAAACGCTTTCAATAAATTAAGTATACGCCGTGACTGACGTCGCACTTGTCGCACTACAAAGTAAAGAGAATAGTTAAAGGTGCTGTTTCATGGAGGGAAGGGTAAGGTGTAAATATAATGAGATCTGTCAAATACTATAATCTCTGTCGAATTGCTCAAAGATCAAAGCTCATTCACAACTATAATCAATATTCAAATCGAATATTCTGAGCATTAAAAATTACTCGACTTGAAGTTACTATTTAAATAAATTTATACTCTAAATTCTGGCGGTAAATAAAAGCTAAAAAAAGAAAAATAATCTATGTCAGGTTTAGAATGATATTTAAATGAAATTTGTTGCAAAAGTATTTTTAATGTAATTTCAACTTTAGTCTGCGGTTTTCCCTCTGCCTTTACAAAATATTTCTTGTATTGTAACATTTATTACAGCAAAAAACAAACTAGAATTCTCAAGTCTTAGCACCTTACCTTAGTAAGGGTATAATGCTTAAAGTTCATTGCCTTTACATTTTGGCGCCAAATCTTTGTTGTGCGACTCATTCAGCGTTTTTGAGTGTTGTTGCTGTTGTTGTTCTTATTGTTGTTGTTGCCGGCTCGTGTTTTGATTTTTTTCCTTTCGCTTGCGTCTTACAATCGTTGTTCTTGTTGTTGCTGCTTGGCCGGTTGAGTTTATTGACTTGGGCGCCAAAATCTAAAAAAAATACCCAACTCATTATGTAGAAAATAGAAGCAGCAGCAGGTGGTGGGAGGGATGTACTAGGAGGGAGAGAGAGGGCAAGAGAAGAGGTCGTGGCTGGCGCCCCTTTTTGGGAATGGGGTAAGCGAACGAACGCTTATGGAATTCCCCACTTTCAACTTCGTCTTCTTTCTTTTAGATATTTTTGTTCCGATCGTCGTTTTGGTGCTTTATGTTTGACCGCCTGTGAACCGAGGCTTGTTGGAGAATGTGCTGTGTAACGCCTGCCACTAACCCCACTTACCCCCACTCCCTGCCAGCGCCAAACCCTTCGCCCCCTTGGCTATCCGTGTGAAGCGAATGTGAAGCCAAAACAAATACAAAAAAAGGCAGCAAATGGGGAAATACGTGCGAAAAAAAGCGAAAATTTTAAATGTTGTCGAGAACCACAATAGAACATAAAATAAAAAACGCTCGTTCCCAAAGCGCCAAGTGGCAGGTTAATGACACCAAAAACAACAACAACAACAACAATAACTGCCAAAATAAAAACAAAAACAACAATAACAAAACAAAATAAACAGCAATAACAACAACAATCGAGCAAAGTGAAACAAAAAGTGTATTTAATGCCAATGCCGATGCCGAGAGATGTCTTGGTTCCGTCTCCAACAAAAGCTTCCACACATCCCCAAACCCCTGGGCCGCCAATATCCATCCCTCTCTCCCTCTCTCTTTTTCCCTGCCCGCTCGCTCTCCTTCTTCGTTTTCTTAGGGCTAGAAGAACAGCCGCAGCCCCATAGCTGAGAACCTGTTCGACAGGTTCAATCTTCCAACCCGCTCGCTCCCCAAAACCAAAGCTAAAGCTAACAAATAAAGTTCTTTGACTATTTGAAGAATACCTGAGGATATGATGGAAATTTTAAACACCCTAACAAAGCTTAAGGAATCAAGAATTAATGGAGAAAGTTGGAAAATGTCAAACTCAATTGTACATAAGAGTTTTCAACCCCAAATCCCTAAAGGGAAAAGATACTTATATAATAGGATAAAAGATCAACTGTAAATCTCATATGATTAATGAACATTTTTGGTTATATGATCTTGAAAATATATATTTCCATTATTTCCCGTCCTATATAGTAAATTGGTAATACCCGTCAGAGCTGAAGGTAAATGCTTATTAAGCCAAATAGATAGAGGTAAAAGACCGGCCGGCCTTGGTTTTAAAAAGAGGGGCGGTGCCAATGTGTTACCTTTATAAGTAGTTTTAGTTGTATTTGTTGCCAACAAAAACATTATCAATTTGTTTTTTGGCAATGTTCTCTCTCTCTCTCTTCGTTCCCAATTTTAACTGGGCTATTGCGACTTAAGCTCCAAGTATCAAAACAGACCAAAACAGAACAAAACAAAAAAGATGGCTCAGATCGAGCAAGAAAGAGAGAGAGAGAGAGAGAGAAGCTTTATAAGCTAACTACAATTACAACAACAACAACAACAAACTATGAGAACGCGCTTCAAGTTCTATTGAACTTTGGCAAACGCTTAGCATTCTCTTTCTCTCCCCCCCTCTCTCTCTCTCTTTGTGATCTCCGTTCCGTCGATCTTCTTGCGAAATTTATTTAAATTGTATTGTGGCTGGGTTTTTTGTGCTCTTTGCAACATTGTTGTTGTTATGTTTTTTTTATTTTTTGTAATGAAAAGCGACAAAAAAAGCTAATGATGAAATATTTGACGGAGCTTACGCTGCGCAGTTTCTGCTGTGTATTTGATTCCTCTTAGCTGTTTATTTTTGGGGCCAATAATCTTATACGAGTCGAGCTGGGCTTAATGCCTGGCTCTCTTGCTCTCTCGCTCTTTTAATGTTGCTGTCAATGCTTTTGCCGCATTCTTGCGATCGAGAGGAACGTGCCAGCAAATTGAGATAGTGTGGAATGGAATGCGGGATGAGGAAAGGTGTCACATATAATGTGTGTGTGTGTGTTGTTTGGTTGTAAATGTGTGTGTGTGTACTTTCAACACGTTGCGTTGTAGGTGGACTGTTTGTACACAGACCAACAGGTCGTATGTGTAATATACAGCACATAAAGCTTAAGGTTATTGACTCTGCGAGTTGAGACTTTGCTTCCAAGAACTGCGATCGACCACATGGAAAATGAGCTCATAAGTGAGTCAGCTCTTCTCTTCTCTCGTTCTTACAACAATGTTTCCAGTTTTGATTAACTATGCTTGTTTTTGATTGCATAGATCTTGGGTGTAAGGTCTTAGGTTTAGTTATGAAGCGTTAGGGAAGAGATAAGCTTATGTCTCTTAAGTAACTTAGATAAGGTTCAAAAGATGATTCCCAAACGCCCAAGCATTTTGTCATCAAACATAGCTCAAAGATCAAGTTAGTTTCTTGTTGCTTTTAACAGCCCCAAACCTTATAAGACTGTATAACTAATAACCTAATTATCTGTTTCAACAGAAATGCAATAGCAAAGTTCGATTGATAAGCTCAATGGCATTCAGCCTAATGGCAAACCATTTGTTACTTCATACATGATTAAGATAGCTCGACGAACTATTTTGTCATACCAAATTTCCCACACACACACGCACACACACATGCATAATAAATACCACACACGAAGCATTTATTGATTTATTGTGCAAGTCCAAAGTCTCTAAACTAAACCGGAAGTATAAAGGTATGTGGAAAGTGTTTACAAGAATCTTTGCTAAGGTTCGAAGTTTCAGGTTTTTGTCATCCAAACATAGTTAAAAAAGCAAGTTAGTTTTCTAGTTATAGCTAATTTGAATATAAGACGCTTTGACTAATTAGCCAATCAACTATTTCAATGGAAATTCAACAATAAAGTTCGATTGATAAGCTGCTCAGCGTCTTTTACAGCCTAATGGCAAACCATTTGTTATGTCTACTTCATTTAGATATCTCGACAAACTAGTATATAGTGTTTTATGTCATAACAAATTTCCCACACACCCACACACACACACACAGCATTTATTGATTGATTAAGTGCGTCCAAAATCCGTATAAAATACAAATTTTTAAAAGGTCAACTCTATTTGTGTGGGATGCATTCGGTGTTCTTTTTTTTGTCTAACAAATTTGCTATAAATAGAATCGAAGGGAAGGAAGGGAGAAGCATCCAGTTCTAAGTTTTATTCGCACTAGCATTTCACACTTGAAAAAAGGGGAATGACGCAGTCTCTCTCTCTCAGTGTATCTACCGCGAAATCAGTTAGACAAACGGATATTGCTGTTTGTTGTTGACGACTTCTCATTAACGCCGCGAACACACAAAAATTCGTGGAAAACTTTTGTTGTTGTTCGCCAAATCGAAATCACTCGAAATCAGTTGACAGGCATTTCGTTTGGCTGTGAAAACAAAGCGCGTGCCGCAATTGGACTCAAATTTGGACTTCGGGCAATTCACACACGTCCACTAATCAAGTCGTTGTTTGCCCAACTTACTTAGTTTGTTTGTGATTAACGCGATCAACAAAAAAAACCAACAAAAAATTGTATAAGAAGGGGATTGGCGTGGGGGGAAGAAGTGGCGCTGTTGCATGACTTGACGGAATGTTTTTTTATTTTTCGCAGTTTTTTTTTTTAAAAACAGTGCGAAAATCGTCAGAACGAGATTATTGAAATTGTTTTGCTTGTTTTGCAGTTGTTGTGTTTATTTTGTTGCTTGTGCGAATTGCGACACGATGAGTTTTTTGTTTTGTTGCGCCGCGACGCGACGGGCCGCGCAATAAATAAGTGAATTTACATTCAACGCAAATAGTACAATAACAAATGCATAAATAAATAAAAGCAATTCCAAAAATTCGCACACGACCTCAATGAGTCAGAACTGAAAATGATTCGCAGAAATTCACAAAAAAACAACACACACGTAGTCTGCAGCCCAAAGAGACAGAAAGTGCGACACAACAACAACAACAACAAACACGTCAACAAACAAACATATCAACACCATTTGGCTGTCATCGTATCCCCAACTCTCTCTCTCCTTCCTTCGTTGCAATACTCTGCTGCACTACCAAAATATAAAATAAAAAATAATTTGCACACATTTTTTTTTGTGGGTTGTTCAACAATTTTGGGACTTTCAAAAACGCAAGCAATTATCAAAAAAACGAAAACAAAATAAAAGATTAAATAAATTAATACGCAAATATTGACAATGATAAATTTTTAATCGCGCGGTTCCAGCCAACACTTAATTGGCTATAAATATGAAAATATGGGCAATTTATTCAACGGGGCGAAGCAGGGGTTCAATAAACTGTCCGGGTGGGGAAAGACAAATCCGTTCAATAATATTATTATTGTTATAGTAATTGTTATTGTTTTGTTATTTGTATAATTGTTATTATTGAGGCAATTAATCACATCAACAATTCAATAATAAGACTTTTTATTTTTAGTACAATTTTAGATCTTTGATCGTGCCGTGATAGATGACCCTAATTAGTATTTTGATAGTTCAACTTGATCCACAATATACACAAAGTGAAATGTGTGTCTATTTTTTTTGTTTTTGGTTGGAACTATAATAAAGCCATAAAGATGAGACTATATAGACATGTGAGATTAAGCTATTATTAAGTCAGCTATAATTAGCTAAAAAAAATATACACACAATAAAATTGAGCAACGAAAAACTATAAATAAATATGATCTATATATGAACACTTTTTGTCTAAAAATCTATTTTCAATACAATATTCAACGACATTGAATTGAATAATAGATTTTACCGAATCAAGAACAGCTGGTGCTAAATCATTACATGATCTATTATTATTTTGTTATTCATTAAATGCTTAAGGCATTTTTTTGTAACTTATCGTTCGTGCTATATCTTCAACTGAACTAAGTGTCCTTAATCCTTACACCTTTCCCTGAACATTCTTTTCTTCAGGTAATTTCTTCGCTGAGTTCTAGCACTTCATGTTGCGGCACATAGTATAATTGCAATTTGCAGCTGCAACTGCGAGGCGAGCATTATGCATTATGTCTTCAGGTAGACAGATGCGTGCCTTAAGGCGACCACCGCAGGCTCAGTAACAAGGACAACAACAGCAAAAGCAGCAAGAAAAATAATACAACACCAACAACAAATGCATTAAGTTGCGGCAGGTGCGCGAAATTTTGTTGTTTGTCGTCCTGGGACAAATCGACAAGCGAGTGGAATTCCAAACAGCCAAATACCCTACAAACTAGGGCAGTGAATTAGGTTTGCTGTTTGTTACTTTTTGTTGGCTAAGGCAAGTTTCTATTTGAGATTGAAATGATTTTTGAGCCAAGTAGCTGGGAAACCAATAAGATCGATAACTGAAAATCTATAAATATATTCGTACATCCTTGCTATAGTTCCCAAATATGGTAAGATAGCTACAGGCGAGTCCTAGTTGTTTCACTTGTTTTTATAAGCTTTGTTTCCAACTCGACTCCGAGTCAAGGTTGACGTCTGAATATTACTATCATAACATTAATAGTACTTGATATCGAAACAAACCAATCTTAATAATAATATTGCATTAATAACACATATCAGCCTTGTCAAGTTTAACCTATCAAAGATCTTTCTTATAGCTAACATTAACACAAAACACAAAAAATAAGAATAGATATCATTAAAGCCTTAACCTTACCAAAGGTATGGTATTTACAGCTTGTTGTTGTTGCTGTAGCTTGTCAGCGCAAATAAAGTGGAAGTAAGTGGAAGTAAACATTGGCCAGGTCGCAGCCCTGTAATTTGACTGTTTGCCCAAAAAAAATAAGGGGATGCAATGAACCCTAAGGAAACCCTAACACAACTGGCAAACCAGCAATGGGCAACTGGGAATTAAGGAATTGTTGGGACTTAAGGAACGGTCTGACTGTCTGACTGAAGCGTCAGCGTGGGCCAGCTGTTGCCGTTCTTATATCTGTATATTGTATAAATGCAACACGTGGCAGGTGTGGCTGCCACTACCTTGACGTCAATCTGCAGCTGCCGCTGCCGCTGTTGCTGTTGCTTTTGTTCTGCTTTTACTCCTGTTGCTGCTGTATTGTTGTTGTTGCAGCTGCTGTCAGACAGATAGACAATTATAAAGCCGAAGGAGAGCAGAGCGAAAGATCTGGCAAGGCACAAGGATAAAGTCAGAGCGCTGTGTGGCATACAGTGACTTGAAGCGCCGCCTTATGTTGCACCTGTCCCTTTTGTTGTTGCTGCTGCTGATGCAGCTGCGTCTGCTGCTGCTGCTGTCGCGTGTTATTGTAAATGCTAGTTGTGATTGTGGCAGTTGAAGTTGTTGTTGCTGCTGCACTTAACTGCTCACTTGAGAGGAAAACTTAGTTCAGCCAATTAGCACTGCTGTTGCATTGGTGTTATTGTTGTTGCTGTTGTTGTTGTTGGTTGCTGCAGCTTCGTTATAACTCATTTGCAGCAATAAGTGTCGAAAGGAAACACACACCACCAGCAATAACAGCAATAACAGCCAACAAGCAACAAGCAACAATAAACATTGAATTGGTTTAAAAGGGCGGCAGAGTGGGGTAAAGAATTGATTGCACTTTGGCGTGTTTGTTAAGCATGAGTTTTCAGCTTCGAGTTTGCCGCTTGAGTTTGTGGCTTTATTGTTGCTGTTGGCTGTTGTTGTTCGGCATTGTTCGGAATGTTGCACTTAGCGTACATACCGACAAACAGACCGAACAGACAGACAATGACAACCACATTGTTTGTTTCCGCATTGCTCTTTAATAAGTCAGCCAACTCGATTGCAAAACAATAACAATACCTAAATTGTTTGCATTCATTAGACATGCAATAGTGTATTTGGGGTTTGGTTAAATAAAAATGTTGAGTTTCAACCAAAATATATAATTGCTGCTGGAAATAAATAAAGTAAGATTGACCTGTTGCTAAAGTCTAAGTATTATGAAAATATTTCGTCAAAAAATTCAATATCTTCCATTAAAAATCGGAAACATACAACGCAACAATAAAGTAAATAAATTAAGTAAAATTATTATTATTAAATCATAGCGTACACTCAAAACATGATGTCATATGTGTACTGTTTGCCAATTTTTCACCCATTCATTAATAGTTGTTTTTGCTTCAAATCAATGTCAGAAGACCTTCAACTTAACTGCATAATATTAAACGTTGAGTGTAGTTCACTTCCTGTCGAAAATTCCTAAAAAATTATGACTTGGCGCAAAATGCGAAAATGAAAAACAATCCATCATTTCGAGCAGTGCACAAAAATTAAAACAAAGGCAATCGCAAAATAACAAAAAATATTTGCGACGAACGTCACGAATATGCTAAAACAATAATGGGCCCAAGACAAAGGGGGGAGAGGATTGGGGGCTCTTACGTCATTAATGGCCGGAACCATGTGATTTGCAGATTTCAAACCAATAACAAACAAAGCTAAATTTGGAAATAGGTGGGAAACAAAAGCAGCGGCAGCAGCAGCAGCAGCAGATTATCAGACTAAATATATACACTATAGTCTGTTGACGCCACTATTTTGCAATTTAAATACTTGAAAGAGTATTAAAAATAGTTGGCTTATAGCATTTAACAAAAAGTCAAGTGGTATTAAGTAGATTTGCGGGCTAAAAGTAAAAGTTTTAAAGAATCATTTAATATGGCATACCTAAAAGTCTATTCTCATAGGCCCTAACAAGTGCGAGAAATGAATGAATTATGAGTTTTACGCTTGTTCTCTGTTCTCTGGTGCTTCTGTCAGCTTATCCCCCCCGAACGCTACTCTATTATGCTTTACAGGGACGGCTTGTTGCCAAGTCGTATGAATATTTTGCTCACGCGCTGCCAACAATCACTCATTTTGCTTCTTTGGCGACAACCGACAACCATACAGAACCATTTCAATTCCTCTTTACCTTCCACTGCCCCCCTGCCATTTGCCCCTTTTCACACCCGCTAGACATCGAGTCCCTGCGCCCAACCCACAATGGCAAAGTAGTCACGTTTGTTGCCTGCCTGCCTGCCTGCCCCTTCCCTATAATCTCTCACAAAAAACTCGCATAAAAAGTCAATTAGTTGTGATGCTCCGACAAACACAAATACATAGTTAACTTAACTATACATTTAATATGTTGATCCAACTGAGAAAGCATAAAAACAAACAAAATAAATACGAAATATATTTTAATCAAAATAGTCAATGAGATGCCATGTTAATTTGAACTTTGAACGATATTTAATTTAATAAATCACGAAATTTTCGTTAAAAGGTATTCCAGATGTTAAATAGAAAATATTTATTCATTCATATTGAGAATAGATAATATTTGAATTAAATTCTTTTCAGCCTAGTTATTAGTATGTTGACATGTTCAATGTTTTTTCTCAGTGTGAAGTAATTCTTTATTTAACATGTGCACATTTTTAGTTTAGCATATTCGTATTTGATGCTAAATCATTGACAAAAATAGTTGGATTAACAATGAATATGCTTATTTATACTAGGTTTATTATTCCTTCTCTGTTGTTCTTGTTAACGTTGTTTTTGTCACAGTTGTTCTTGTTAAAGATTTGGGCCAACAATGACGCACAGCGTCAGACTGTGTAACAAGAAAAAAAAGAAACATCATTGGACTATTTTTTATGATGTTGCCACCATTGTCAACGCACTCACTCACTCGCCTTCGCACCCTCACCCTCACCAAAATTACCGCAATCACTCAGCCTTTGTAGCATATACATCAATTTCAGTGGTTGCATAAAAGCCGATGAGGAACGTTTAAATGGCAATCCTCAAAAGGCTGGGCTATATTCAGTGCTATAGTGCTGAAATGATTCTTTAAATTGTGACAAAAACTTTTATTGTATAGAAAATCTAAATTGTTTGGGCTATAAGGTTCTCTTCAAATACAGCCTTAACACATTTTTAAGGGTACTTATAAATTTTATATATTCTAGGTTTTTTGATGTTAACTTCAAGAGCAATTAACACTTTTAATAGTTAAATAGTTTTCATTTTATTTATTAGAATTTATATTGCAGCCGCTATAAAGACGTCAACATATTTTTAGCAGGCGCCGGAAATGCCAAAGCCTTTTGAATGGCATTTTTTTTTCATCATTTATTTTCTTAATTCGTTGTTGTTGTCGCTGTGGCCTTCTCGTGGACAAGAACATGGCTAGAGAACATTGCATAAGCAGGGGAAGGGCGGGGAGAGGTGGTGTAGAAGAGAGTGGGAGTGGATAATTGGGTGGGGGGTAACAGTGTATTTGTAGCAAATCACGTGGATAATCCGCTTATTGCTGCGTGTTTCCCAGCCAAAATATATATTATAGAGGCATATAAATAAAATTAGACAAAAGGTAAAAATAAGAGGTACAAGTCCTATTTAAAAACTGTTCACCATAATAGCTACAGGGTATTGTTGTGCTCTTAAATGTCAATTTGACGTTTACGTAAAAGTTATTAGGAGAAATGATTCTTAAATTCAATGTGCGGCAAAGCTATCAAGCGATTCTTTGCATGGACTAACCAAATTGCTTCATAATCCAACAATCGTAAAACTTGCCCATGTGTGCGTGTGTGTGTGTGTGTGGGGATTAGTTTTAGAATGCTCATTAGAATTGTTTTAAAGGGGCTCAGCTAGGGATTCAAATACTATATACAAATGTTTAAATATTTATACAAATCAATCGTAACTAGTTAGCAAAACTATTTAAAAAGCCATTAGGGTTTGAGTTTTAGGTTGTGGTCTTTAAATGAAGACATCTCTCCACACACACAGAGAGAGAAGAAAATTCGTTTAGAATTGAGTTCGTCCTGCTTGATTCAGCTTTCAGCTTTCCAGTGCTGAACGTGAGTGGATAACCCAATGACAGGGCAGCTTTTTCTCTCTTTCTGGTCAATGAAACCAAAGCGAAACCCAAAACCAAATCGAAATGTGCCAAAGGGGCAAACGGCTGCACAATTGAAGTTTTTGGTCGATGACAACTCCATTTGACCATCGTCCATCGTATGGTAGTAAAGCATAGTATATTCTGTGGTCTTCATCTCCTCTTACGGTCCGTGCCAGCCATAAGTCACCCTTCAATTCCGACTCGACTCGACTCCAAATGAAAATTGCTGGCGCAGAGAGTTAAGCGATGACAGCGACGGCGGGGAATGGGAATGGGATGCTTAGCTGGGAACGTGCGTTGCGTTAAGTGAAAATACAAGAAAATTGAGGCACGCGACGAATTACAGCTGAAAAAAAAATGTAAGTAAAGGAGAGCAAGGGCTGGTAGCTTGGAGCTTTGAATTAGGCGCCTGAGTGAGTGGCCAATGGGTATACATACATACTATGATGTATGTATGTATGTGACTGTATGCGTGTGTTTGTCAAATGTGAGAAACTGTACGTTGACAAGATTTATGTGGCAAGAGCAGCAGCATCTGGCAAATGGCTTAGCGGGCCGGGTGACAGGGTCAGAGAGTGAGTGTAAGCTGATGCTGCGTGGCTTTTGTTGTTCCTGTTGTTGTTGTTGTTGCTGCTTGTGCCATATCTAACATCCAAATGAGTAAAGGACAAGGACAAGATGATGAATACGAAGAACACACGGGGTACGAACACGACGACAAACGACAATGGCAATGGCAAATAAAAGATTTTTATTATCACATTATGCAGCAGCAGATTTTCACTTTAGTTTTTCCAAGACTAGTTTACTTTTTTTGCCCTGCCTCCTCTGAATGTCGCATTTGGATTGAGGCCAAGTTGCCTTATATTTTTTTTTTTTTTTTGTCGAAGGGGGCGCCTAAAAGCAAAAGGCAGGTTGGCCAAATTCAATTTGCCAAATGAAATTTCTAGACACAGGTCCAAAGAGCGAGACCATTAACTAAAAATGTCAAAGAGAATGCGAGTTGAAATGAACCAAATGACTCTTAAGATATTCTTTAAATGAGTGAGTGAATTATTTCTGATGCGATTCCTATGGCAGAAAGTTTAGATGTGTATTAAAGAAGATATCTTATAGGAGACGTCAGCTGACAAAAGAAAAAGGAATAAAAAGAAATTATTGAAAACTAGATTTTTGGTTAAGATTTTAACCTATTAGTAAAAGCACAGACTTGGGGGAAGAAGTTGGGGCTAAGATATTATTTATATTTTAAACCTTAAACTAACCATCAAATGAATGAGGCACGATATTGTTATATATGTTGCTTGACTATAATACTTTTTGGTATTTTTGTAGTTAAATGAACTATTATTTCACGTATTATAAAATCAACAAATATGATCTTTCTCCAAAAATAGACATCACATAGTTCACACATGTTTACAGGGTATATAAATGGAGCATTACCAAACAACAACAACGTCATCAGCAGCAGCAGCAGCAGCATTGCAGACATATCATTTCATCAGTTCATTTTGGTTGACTCGTTGTCGTTGCTATTTTTCGCCTTTGTCAACTCGGACTCGGGAATTACTAATTTGGATGTTATGCTCCCGGATTTGTTGCGGCATTACATGCTAATTATACAAAAATAGATCATGTGAGCCCGACAGACTGGGAGACTTTTAGATTCGAGGGGGTGTCAACTGTTGCATGTCGTCGCCTGCTTAGACGGGGGCCAAAATCTTTAGACGCCTCGTGTCGCATCAGTCAAGCGAGCAGCATCAAGATTGATGCGATGCCACCTGAAGAAACTTTGGGGCTTGGGGGCCTGTTTGTTCTGGGGGTCTGTCTAACTGACAGCAGGAAGGCAGCAACAGCTGCCGGAACGTTTGCTATTTGGGTCAAACTTGGACGAAGATGCACAACTTCTCTACGTATATATATATATAGACCGAAAAAGAGCAGAGCAGTCGAGCGCGGTGTGATTTTGCTATGGAGCAAAACTAATGACGACATAACGCCCAGACAGAGCAGGGGGAGGGGCAGGGGTGAGAGATGTGCTGGGCTGGGCTGGGCTGCGTTTGGCCGAAGGCATTCAGGGGAAATTAATAAAATCGCCATGGCCAATGATTGTTGATGTTGCAATCATTAATAATGGTAGTGAAGGAAGTGGAGAGGCAAGGCGGAAGTAACAACAAGGATGCGGGGCAGACATGATTAATGTTTGAATTGTGTGTGTGGCATACCTTATATACAAATATGTATTTATAAATATTAATATGTATATACGATGCTAATCACGAACAATAAATGTTTATCTCTGCTTAGAAGTATTTTAGGGGATTAAAATCAGCATTAAAAATATTTATTTATATTTGAATATTTATTTGCATGCCGAAAGCTAAAACAATAAATTCAACTTTTTGATTTATTAGCTTTAAGCTCGAAACATTCTGATGATTGACATTGATTGCAAAATGCACAAAATTTAAATTTCTATGAATTCTCGGCAAAAATTGAAAGCGAAATAAAATCAAAACAAATATTGATTAATGAATGAGTTGAATAATTCAACTAATGCCAATTGCAAATATTTTTGCTAAACAAAAAATATATCGTTTGATAAATGAAGCAAAACTTTTGCTCTGTTGAATAAATAACATTAAGAATAAAGAATAATTCAGTAAAAAAATATTTAAGTCATTTTGATTGTTGAGACAATCATTTAATCGTTTGATAAATGAATAAAAATACTTTAAAAAACTTGTAAGTAATGCCAATTGCAACCAGTTGTTGCAAGCAATTAAGACAGCATTGCAAGTAGAATAAATAATGATGTGCCAAAAAGAATTTAACTTTAACAAATATAGCAATGAATAAAGTTTTAAAAGTCGCTGTCAAAATTTCGTAATTTATTGAAAAATCAATTGCATTTTAGGAGCATGATTTTATGTATGCCAATGTCTCCTATATATAGTCAATTATATACTTTTCGCATTCGATCAAGTCAATTATGATTTTTCTACTTCTCAAAAATTGCATTTAATAAGCTTTATAAATTGTTTTCAATCATTTTCTATGCTGTCTAAAAAATTTGACAGGCGTTGTCCAAAACCAACAGCCAAGCTAACCGGACATTCAGAGGGGGGGTTGAATGGCCCCCTCTCTGCTCCCCACCTGTCAGCTGACAATCAAAAATGTCAGACGGCGACATCCATGAATGCGAATGGAACTTCGAGTTGGATTCAATTGCAGCAAGCAATAACAAAAACACACACGAACTGCAACTAAAACTCTAGGGTGTGGACTGCGGGGTAGTGAAGGGGCAACGGTGTCCAGTGAGGCACGCTTTGTGTGTGTCTGTGTGTGTGTGTGTAATCCGTCATTTGTTCGCATTCCATTCAAGGCTGCCTGACTGCTACCAGATCCGCCTCAGTGGCTTTAAGTCACCCAACTCTACTCTATGATCTCTCATTTCTCTCTCTCTCTCTCTCTCTCTTGCACCTGGGCAATTTAGCGTTAGCCATTTGGCAAATTGCAACTTTTCGATAAGTTCGAATCATTTGTCATTGACACAAATAGCTTTCAAATTGCACACACACACACACAAAGGGGGTTGTTCGGTGTATGTGTAAGAGAGAGAGAGGTGTGATTGTTGTTGCAACAACGTGCAACAGTAATTGTTGGCGTTCTCAGCGGAAATTCCCAAATACAGCCAAAACACATAGCACAGACTCAAAGATCAGAGACCAAATCGCAACTCTATGTTTAACAGGGGTCCATTAACTAAGCAAAAACGCTTGGACATTGACAACCAACTAAAAATAGATATTAAATCAATTTTACAGTTTGAAATTTTAAAGAAACTATTTTTGGAAACCTTAAAATAATATTGACAATGAAATATGAAATTTCCAAAGTAAAACGCTTTCTATGAGATCGAAAAATGATATGAAATAACAATGATACAATTTAGAAAGTATTATAAATGAATTCCAATTGATTTACCAACAAGATTTACCTACCTCCAATACAATAATAAAGCATATTTATTCGGTATAGAAACGTGAAACGAAAAACAAACAAACATTCAAACAAAAGACATTTATTAGGGTTATTTGTACTTGTCATTTGTCAGTTGTCATTTGTACATTTGGTAGCCCTTTAAAAACTTCATTCAAGGCAAGATTAGTTACTTCCATGCTTTCCTCGAAAACTCTGCCAAGAAACTTTTTCAATCGTCACAAACTTATTTAATTAGTGTATTTATAGTCGTTGCGACGATACCTTTATCCAACTTTGTTGTGTTGTTATTTTTTCAGTTGGTTGTTGTTATCTTTGGGTTTGTTGTTGCTGTAGTCAACGCTGCTGGTGGCATGCCGCATGTTGCCGTCGTTATGTTGTTGGTGATTTCAAGCTGCGTCTCTGAGCGGCAGCAACAATCGCTTAAACAATATGTTGCCCTCTCTGTTGCACGCGCTCGCAATGACCCAGTTTCCAAGCGGAATGTAAACAAATTTGACCTGAAAAAAAAATGGTTGATGTTTTTGTTGTTGTTGCTGTTGTTGTTATTTTGTAAACAAAACGCAAGCGTCGACCGAGACGCCAACTGAAGCAGCGGCGGCGGCGGCTCAATGTTGTGGCAAAGTGTTTTGCTATGTGTGTGTGTGTGTGGGTAAATTGCGTTTTCATTTTGGCCTTTAGCGTCAGCGCCAACAACAACAACAACAGAGTCATTTTTGCCCAATATCAAATAGTTGTGGTTAATAACGAGAGGGAGAGCGAGAGAGAGAGAGAAGGGTTAGGGGAAGCAGTTGATGGCTCGTTTCATGAGCAATTCGCAAAGCAACGGCTGCCACAAAAAACAAAGATACATATAATCATTGCACAGCATTAAATGAAGAAAAAAAGGAAAAACAAAAAACAAATGTGAAAAAAATAAGATTGCAATGAGTAAATATGAACATGAATCACGACGGGATGGGGGAAAGAGTGGAAAGAGACAGTGAGAGATAGAGATATAGTAAAAAACAAAATCACCAAAATAATAATAAAAATAACAATGGATCATTAGCAATAAACAATGCTTCATAATATTTTCGGTTTTGTTTTGTTTTTGTACAAATATTTTAAGTACAGATTTGTTTTTGTTGTTGCTGTTGTTGCCACAGGCGCCGCCACTCAAAATGAGCCAAGAAACGTTGCAAGTTTAGGACACCTTTCGAATTGGCCTCAAGATTGTTAATGCGCTTGCCACGCCCCCTACCCCTCGGCACCGCATATCAAGCGCTTCGTTTGTTCAATCAAAAGATGAAATTGAAAGGTTTTCAACTTGTTCAATTTGCAGTTTATTGAAAGTTTTTGAAGTTTGAAGTAGCGAAAGGTTGGCTCCAAAGTTTTGGGCTTGGCACCGAGAATGTTGATTAAGTTTAAGGATTTGTTGTTTAAGAGGAAAATATTGTTGTTCATTAGCTGGATTTTATTTAGAAAATTTAATTGACCATTGATTTAAAAAAAAAATTATAAAATAAATTTTTTTTATAGTTTTCAAATATTTAAATTTTTATATGTTGTAATCTTTGATGGAAAATCTAAGATTTATCAATGAAATATTGATTTTTTTTCATAATTTTTTTTATTTATTAATTCAATACACACTTTTAAATATAAAATTATAGTTTTTTTCAAATCAAATTATATTTTTTTAAGTCTTTAAAAAATCATTGAAAATAACTGCAAATTAAAGTTTGTAAAAATCAATAAAATGAAGCTACATTAAAATACTCAAAATAAATAATTGAAATAACTTTTTGTGAGTGCCAACAAACTACTAAAAAATGTCTGCAAAGCTCAAAAATCCGTTATAAAAACAAATTGCCTTCACAATTTATTTAAAAGCAACATTGTTTGTTGTTGTTTAACTTTCACAGTTTTGTGGTTTTTTCGTTGTTGTTGTTTGATTTTTTTGTTAAGCTGCGTTTCTCTGCGTTCCTTCTTCTTCTTCGTCGTCGTCTTTGGCAAGCAACAAGCGGGGGATTTCCCATAATTCCTCATTTCGTGATTGCAAAAATTTTCACCCATGTCTCTCTCCCTCTCTCGTTATTAATATTGGCTCTGTTGTTATTTTTCTATTTTTCTGTGTTGTTTTGTTGTTTGTTTGCATAAAAAATAAACAAATTTCAAAAGCGTTTCATTAATTTTGTAACTATTTTTTTTTCTTTGGTTTTGTTTTTGTTTTGTGCTTTTTGGTTACATTTTCTTGATTTTGTTGTTATTGCTTTTTTCGTGCGCTTTGCTTGTTTGTTTTGTTGTTACTCAGCTGTTTTTTGTTGTCTATTTGATGGAGTCGCCCCCTCTGACCCCCTCCCATCACCCTCTCTCTCTGTCTTTTCATTGTGCGATCTGTTGGCAAATTTTTGCGAATGGCTCACGTAATAAATTCCATAAATTGCGTTTTACTTTGACACACATAACTCTCAGTCTCTTATTTTTGTTGTTGCTGTCAGTTGTTGTTGTTCGTGTTTTTTTGTGGCATGTAGTTCACAGTTAAGTGACGCTCGCTAGCTTTTGTTGTTGTTGTTGTTATTATTGCTGTTTTCACTTGAGTTTCATGTTTTTAGCGTTTTTATTTTTTCTCTCCCATTTGTATTTGTTTGTATGTTTGTACTTTTCGCAGTCTCTGTTTTTATCTGCACATTTGTTGTTATTGTTGTTGTTGATTTTTGCCCGCTTTCGCCGCACATTGCGTAGAGCAGCAACAAACAATAACAAGGGCAATGACAACAATAACAACAGCTGCCGCCTGCCAAATTGCAGGCCAATCGACAACAACAACAACATTTATCGTGACAGTCATCATCATTATTATCATCATCATTAGCATTAGCATTATTATCTTTAAATTATCATTATTGTCGATGTGGGCGGTCAGAAGGTCAAATATGCCAATTGTTTATTTCGGTTGAATGGTTGACTCATTTGGAACATTTGCCAAAAAATAGCAAAGACAAAATACACGACGATAAAAAAATCCATTGCAAACGATCTATTTTGGGGTTTCACGTGGCGTATGAGTAATTTTCGTCGTTTTGGGAGGCGCAACCCAGCCGCATCAAAAGCACTTGAAGAGCAGACAGCTGACGCGTTTACAGGGGGCGGCAACACGTGGAATATGAGAGGTTGAGAAGGAAGGAGAGGGTATTGCAGACCAAAAAGCTGACTGAAAAGCGCTAAAAATACTCGAAAGTGACAAAAAAAAAAATAAATGTTGACAGGCCATGGCACCAATAATGAAACTCAAAGAAAAAACAACAAAACAAAACAACTCAAATACAATCGTGTCTGGCAGCGAGTGCTGTTGTTGTTGTTGTTGGCGTTGGCTGTTGTGTACACAACATTTGCAACAATGTTGCAGACACCGCACCAGCAATGGAAATGGATGAATTGCATTAATAATGCCACAGACACCATTAACAACAACAACAACAATGACAACAACAAGTGCAACCAAACGGCGACGGCATGCAGAAAGTGAAAGAAGATCAAGCGAGCGAACGAGCGAGAGAGAGAGAGAAGGAATCGGCGCGAAGATATTGCAAATGAGAGCGTGAGTTGGCATCATTTGCAGTTGCAGTTGCAAGTTGCTGTTGTTGTTGGTGTTGACTATGCAAAAAATATATTTCACTTTTCAAGTGCGCGCCCAACAATATAATAAATAAGTAAAGAGCAACAAAAAAACAGATTAAACACAACAAATAAAAAAGCGAGAGAGAAAAAAACAGTAAAGCTCAGACTAAGTTGCGCTTTACAGAAAAAAAAAAGATTCGCAGACAGGGCGGCAGAGATAAGAAACCAGGGGCTCAATGCAACCCGTTGAGCAGGGATAGGGTAAAGGGGAACATAAACAGTTGTCGGACACTGTTAAAAAGAAATTTGCATAAATGCAAATAATGCTGATAAGCTGAATCGATTGGGGCGGGGGCCAAAAAAAAATAACTCTTTTTTTGAACACTGAATAACAGTGTTGCTCAACGGCTGTAAAGTTTATACAAAGAATTTGATTTAAATTGTAAATCGCCTTAAACTTAAAGCCTAATTGACGTTGACAAAGACACAAACGCACTTTTGAAAAGCTTTCACATGCAATTAAGTCTCACACTCTCTCCATTTTTCATTTTCAATACAACACAGTCGAACTTGCATATAACGAAGTTTTCTATATTTAGTTCGTTTGGTTCAATGAAAGACCATATTCATTACTACGAATATTCATTATAACGAAGATTTTCCTTGTAATTTTGTGGTATTTCTCAAGTAATGAAATGTTTTTTACGAAAATACATATTAAAATTTATATGGCAAAATGTTAGATTATGTAAAGTTTTTTAGTTTCAATGGTCAAAAATGAAAATGGTCTTGATTAACCTTAAACTATTTTTTGTTGTCAATTAATTAACTTTATCAAAACAAATAACCCACATAAATACAAAATTGCTTTCAATTTATATTTAAGGTCTTTAAATTTACTTCAAAACAGCATTTTTAATATTATAGAAATTATGATGCACTTAAAATAATAAATTATAAAGCTCCAATCAACAAATACAAGTAATATAATCGAAAAATACTTCGTTAACCCAAAAGAGACAGGTGTATATATATAGAAAAAGTGGGAGAGAGAAAATGCGGACAGGAGATTGAGGGCAATACAATAGTCCTTGCCTGACTGTAATTTCTTAGTTAATGGCTCAGCGGTTATTCAGCTACTTTCTGTTTGCAATTTGCGGCTGCTGAACGGCATGTTACTTTAGACACTCTCAGGGAGGGGTGGTGGTGGTAGCGGAGGGGTTTTGATGTGCCTGCCAACTGTTGCAAATAGACAGGCAACATATATGTGTGTGCATATGTACGTGTGTGCGAGTGAGAGGCTCGTTAAGAGCATCATTAAGTCGTTCGTTTCGTCTCGTGTCGTCATTACAATATGTTGGTGGTGCTGATGATGGTGGTGGCAATGTTGGTGGTGATGGTGGCACAGGAAACGGGGAAGGCGCAGACTTAAAATAAATAAAAACTTCAACTTCAAGTTAAGCGTTTAAGTTGTTTGTTCCTCCGCCTCTTGAGCATTTCCCAACTGCAACATTGTTGCAGCCGACATAATGAACGCCGTCGAAGACGTCGTCAACAACAACTTGAAAGAGGGGGGTAAAAGAGGGGAGAGAGAGTGTGTGTGTGTGTGCATGCCAAGCGGCTGTTAATAGATCAGTTCAAACAGTGTGAACTTACTGACACAAACATGGGACAGACGAACTGACGAACAGACCAAGAAGAAGGCAAACAAAATTCCAGACTGTCAGACAACAATTGTTGTTGGAGCCAGGGCTGAACGATATGTCTTAAATGTAGACGCTAGTTCAAAGTTCTGGCAATTTGATTTTTGATCTTCCAGCTGAATTTAGTTTTAGCGGATGAAAAGTTATTTTCAAGAACTTTGGCATAACTGAAGAGTAACCCAAAAATAAGCTAAATTATATTTTACGAGATTTGTAAAAGGTTCAATTCAAAAAGTTCGATTGTATAGACCAAAGCGGGATCAAAACCCATTTAAAATCGGTTAAGGTTAAACAAAATGATTTCTTTGGAAAATAAGATTTTTGTGAAGCTAAATTTCCGAATTTCGATTCAGTATCTATACAACCTTAGACTTTACACAGTACTTCATTTTAGTGTCTTCAACTATGATCTTTTCACATTATTGTCATAAATTAGATTTTAAAAACCCTTCAGGTGCCTTTTATTTGTATTCCACTCTCATAGCCAAACTCTCTTTCTCCTGTCACATAAAACATTCCAACTTTTACTCTAAAATTTGTTGATTTTTTTTTTTTTTTACTCATTTAGTTTATGAATTGTGTTTAGCAGTTGTTGCTGTTTTTTTTTGTTGTTTATCGATAAACTGGTCAGACCACACACACAGACAGCTAGTAGTTGGAGTTGCACTTCAGTAGATATACGACCACAAGCCTTCTGACACGCCTTCCATTCACTGCACACGATTCGGACGCAAACTAAAAAAAAAAAAAAAAATGCTACAAACCAAGGAAAACAATTCATAATTTGTGCAGCCGTTTTTTTTTCTTCATCTTTTTTTCCACCATTGTTGACTGAGCTTGGAGATGGAAATATCCAGGAACACGAATATGTAGTGGACGGTTGTTGGTTATTTGGGTCTCTCTGGCTAGCCCACAAGACAATTATGCAGCAACAATGTTGCAAACTGCACCAACAGCAACTGTTGCTGCCGCCCAGAGGTTTTGGCCGGTTATGCGAAAGATTTTTGCATGCGCAATGCAAAATTTAGTCAGCTGTAAAGAGCACATGCCAAGTGAGGGATAGAAGGAATGGGCTGGTGCAGGGGGGTTGGAGACCGGAAGGCATGCAGACGACACGACACGGCATGGCATAGTCAAACAGAATTTATTTATTTTAATCTACCAAAATGCCAGAATATCAAACAAAAAATGTTAATTAAAATGTCACAAAATAATGCGCGCACCACAAAAATTCCTGTCCCCCCCCACCACAACCTTCAAAGTGACACCCCTCGCCACGTCACGCCCATTCACACGCTGTGAACGATAATCAAAAACCAATATCCAAAGCTTATTTGTAACTGAAAATCTCTTCAGCTTTCCATTCGAAATTAATGAGTCTCGCTTCAAGTCTTTAGCTCCCTGTTGTTGGCCACGTCCTGTGACCTCAGCAGTTCAAAAATTTTAAATTGTTCTCACTGAACACTTTGAATACTCTTTCACAAGTTTTATACGCTGTTCTTGGATTTGTCTTTACAACTGTTGGTAAGCTTACTTATGAACAGATGGACACCATAATGCCAAGAGCATTTAATCTTCGTCTTTTTATTTGTTGATTCTGCATTCCTTTTACTTTTCCCCCTGCAGCATATTCCAAGTCCATTAATGTGTCCAAGGAAACAAGACTCGTCTCATAATCACCATGTTTGCCGGGCGGAACACCTATAATGACAGTCAACAGAAAAGCAGAGGGGGAGAATAGAGGGGGAAAGAGTCGTTAGGTCGGATAATCATTGCTGGGGGCAATAGCTCCAAAACTCCCCAGGAGCACACAGTCATCAAATAAACGTAATTCAATGCACAAAATGACAACATTTCAATTTTTTGAATCCTCCCCCAACCACAAATAAATTTTGACAGCTGTCCAGAGTTTGGCACAGAGGGAGAGTGAGAGAGAAGGGAACCTAACCCTTGAATTTGCATTTTGGGCCAATTGGGCAATGTTGAGAACAGTTGAAGTCAGCTGAATAGGGATCCAATGTTAACAAATTATGCTTGTGGGCCAGACTCATTGCAAAAGTAATTCTTGTCGAAATTAGGTGTCAATTTGAAGAGGAGGTGATTTGTTAAGCCATAAGAATTAATCAACTTTAATAAACTGTTAAAGCGGTTTGCTAAGAACCTCTAGAAAGCTTCTATAATGTGCTTGGATTTAAGTTAGAGTTTGTATTGTAAGCAAAATGTCGAAAATTGCTAGTTTTTCCATTACTTAGTTAATTATTTCCTTCATTCGTGTTGGTTTCTTTGATAATAAATTGAAACACATTTGATATTCTTGTGTTGGTGTTGGAATAAAACTTTATTTCTTATTGTTATTTAAACGTTACAAATATGGCAAAAAGTTATCATCAATATGATACTATATATGAACTCTCACTTAATTAGATCGATAACTATAACAAACATTGATTTAAGTGTGCTTAAATACATTTTCGATTTAAACTTATGCACTAAATTAGTCGTTTGCGACATTTGTGTATTTGTGGGTGTGTGTGAATGTGTGTGTGTGATTAAAGTGTGCTTTGGAGGAATGTTTCTAAATAGTAGTAAGAAGAGAAGTATGTAAGGATTTTACATGGTGAGTTTAGTTTAAATGAATTCGTTTTTCGAGACTTTTGCACCAAATGCAGTCGATTTATAACAAGTTGGCCACATCGCTGGCATTACACTTTCTCTCTCTCTCTCTCTCTCTTTCTTTCGTTCAATCAAACACACCCACACACTCACCCAGACAACTGAAAACGTTGCACATACGACCTGTATGCACGCTAGTTGCTTATCCACGCAATCGCACCCCCAATCATCCATTAGCTACTCCATCGCCTCCATCTGCCTCCTCATTCTCTTTCTGCGTGCTGCAACGATGCAGCCAAGTGTTATGTAACTACTTAAAAGGACTTTATCATTTGCTTTTGCTGATTTGCATTGTTTGAGTTTGTGATTTTAATGGTGCTGTCTTCGTCGTCGTCGTCTGTCTCATCCTTCTAGCTTTCTAGTTTGAGACGTATCCTCGTCCTCCTCCTTCTGCTTAGAGCAAATAGCATTTTCGACGCCAACAGGAGCAGGTGCAGTGCACATGTCGATAATAGCGACACAGACACTTCAGATACTTGTATCCGGCACAGCAATGATGCGAATGCGTATGCGAATGATAATGGCTGTGCGAATAGCAGGATAGATCGTGCGAACAGTACGAGTAGCAGCCACAGTCGCACATCTTGACCGGATCCTTTTGCACTCTCCCTTTCAATCAGTTAGTTGATCCTGCTTGCTTTTTATTGCTTGTTTGCAATCCTTGCACCTTGCTTGCCTGCCTGCCTTGGCTGAACTGATTTCTGGCCAACGCTTCGTCTTTCAACTTGGCTTAGGTTAGTGGCGAGGCTGTTGTCCTCGAAAGCGGCGCCTTCGCCTAGTTGCCACGTGCAACCAACCCAGCTGCTATGTTTGATCGATGCGCTTGTGTTTTGTTTAGCGTATTTGGGTGGCCAACATTCGTACCACGCCCCAAATAACCAAAATACTACCACAAACCCAGAACGAAAGAAAGTCTCTCTTTCTATTATTCATAGAAATCATGTCAATTGATTTTCATGTAAGTGTATCTATATATATCCTTCTTGCCTGGCACGACGACGGCGGCGGCACTCGAAAATTGTTGTGTGTATGATTAATTCCCAATGTTGTTTTGCTGATTTTATGACCGACTAAAAGCAAATATTGTCGCTATTTATGTGTATTTGCTGCCCAAAAATAGACGACGCCAAAAACGTTGGCTAGGCAAATGCAAATTCATGCCTGACCCACATTTCAATCTATTAGTCACACAGCTGCCGCCAAAAACGGATGGACATAAGTAACTGTGTGTTTTTGTATCTTACAGCTGGCATCGTGATGCAATCGATTGGCGCAAAACCGCACACACAGAATCGATCGATGACACACTCAGTGCATGACGCCAGATGCAACAAGCTCCAAGCCTCAACGACTGACGTCATTTTCGCAGGTAACACGCTGCGTATACGTCATTTAATTGATAGCAAAACACAACAAACTGACATTATCGCATCAATTAGGGCAATGCAACTGATGAATGAGATCAGTTCTCTGTTTAGGCGTGAGATCATGATCTTGTTAGGAAAGATATTTTATATTTTGTTTATGAAACTGCTAATTGCAAATCCAAAGATGCAGCAAAAATGTTTGCCCATTGAGCGCAATGATCTTTCTTTGAGTTGAATTTTTTTTGGCACAATTTGTCTTCATTCTACGAACAAAAATAAAATATCAATATAAATTTTTAGCCGAATATGTTCGCCATATGCTGTGCTTGCATATATATCCATGATCAATTAGGATCAGTGCTTGAAGTTGAAATTTTTGGCACAATGATCTATCGTTATGTTTCGAATGGGAAATAAACGATCTTGTTGAAGAATCAGTTTTTAATCTTAAATTTATGATTCTTTACCAGCAAATTCCCGCACTTTCTTTAGCTTTCTTAACTTAAATCAATTAAAATTTTGTAACAACAATTTACTTGTTAAAAAAAAACTCTCTCACCCCAATTATTAACGGCAGGTGTTTGTTTGTGTTTTTTTTCCCCCCAAATGTCTGCTAAAGATCAGCGATCATATAACAATTACAAATTCGTCTGGTTATCTTTTAATAGGGTTGTGCCCCCTTTTTAATGAGTTTTTATTGGGCTAATTTGCTGGACAGTTGCAGTTGCAGTTGCACTTGCATCAAACAGCAGTAGTTGCAGCTGCGTGTTTCTTATCTCGCCTGTGTGCGAGTGTGTGTGTGTGTGTGTGTGTGTTGGCATTATAGCCATGTTGTAAGCTCATTAAAGTCACCGCTTGCTTGATTTGAGGGCACGTAAACGTTGCTTTAAAGTTTCGGGTCTTGTCAGTCTTGGCAGGGGCACAGAACGGAGAGTTTGAGTATGAGAATGAGAATGAGTCTTGTGGCAGGGTCACAACCGTGCGTTGCTTCAAGTGTCCTTGTGCGCTTAAAAGTCTTTCGACACGTATTCGCATTGGCGAAAACTTTGTCAGCCAAGCCCAAGCTAAAGCTGGTTAAAAATGAAGAGCAAAACTGTCGAGAGTTTGAGGTTTAGGTTGAGGCAGGTGGCAGGTGGCAAGTGGAAAGTGGAGTACAAGTGCATGGCTTTCAGCCGTTTAGTTCAAGTTGTTGTTCAAGTAACACTTGAAGGACACTAAAACTCAAACTCCAGAAACTAGTAGAGAAATTGGGGGCCTTCGCAAGCTGGCGCTAAGTAAAACTGGACCGGGTAACAGGACGGAAATGCCGGCTGTCAGTATGTGGCAAATAATGGTGTTGCGTGTCGTATTTGGCCACCAAACTTACACAAACCAACAAATGATAACCCAAACAGCAAAAATTTGTAACAAGAGCAACAATAAAGACGAAAGCTGACTCTTGCCACAGTTGCAACAAACAAAACTTCCTTCGATTTCGATTGCTCCTAGACGGTTAGCTAGTGGCGAGTTTTGTTGTTGTTGCTGCAACAACATCGTGAAAAGCGTAACTGACACTTGAATTTAATTTGTTTTCACAGAAAGAAAGAAAAGCGAAGTGAAGAGAAGAGAAGGAGAGGTAGAGGTAGACTGAAAGTCAACGCGACACTTTCGGGTTTTGGGGGCCAAGAAGTCAGCGCAAAAAATACAAAATACAAAAAAAAGAGACACCAAAAACCAGCAAATGCAATTCGCAATAAAATAAATTAAAACGAAAGCAAAGCAAATTTTTGCCCAAAAGCTCAACGGGCCGTGCAATGGGAACAACTGGGAAGCTACGTACAACTCAACACAACACAACGAACACAACCAGCAACAGAAGGGGGTTGCAAAAAGGGAAGGGCATCCACACTGTGATAACTTCGTTGTTTGCCCCACAGCCAAAGTGAAAAGACTAACTCAAAAACAGCTTGTGACGCTCTCTGCTTCTTAACTGTTTATGCTGTGAATGTGAACCTTGACGCCCCCTGGCGGCCAGAGTTGTCGGCATACTCCAAGTACAGTTGGATCTTTGTGCTGATAATCTACATAAAATATTTGTTGTCTATTTTTTGCAAGTTGCTTTGGGGATTTAGGCATTAGGGATGTAGTTTTTATTCGATTGACATGTACAAAAGATTCTTGTTACGATTTATTTCAATTTCAAAACAAAAAATAAACAAGCAAACTTGTATTGACATTCTAGTGAATACTACTACCAATTATATTTTTAACTTCTTATATAACTTTTGCTTTTGCATTTCTAATAATTTTCATTTGTTTCTTATATCTCTGAACAGAATATTGGAATGTTTCAGTCTTTTTTATATGTTTAACTATAGTTATAATTATAGTTTTTTTAAATTAAAATAATATTTGGATAAAGTGCTTTAGATTTTTCCAAGTAGATGAGAAAACCTCTTTTGTGTTTAAAATTTCATATACTTTAAATAATTTTCAACAATTTTCATAGTTTGCTTTCCACTGTCTTGCGGGAATGTTGATAATTTTTGCGCGAATGGAAAAGTCACCGCAAATATTGCAACAATTGTAAAAGCTGTTGTTGTAACTACATAAATACATGCATACATGAACGTTACATCGTTGCAATTACTGTTGCTGGCTTTGGCTTGTGGATGCGCACCACTAAATACTTCACAAGCCGTCAACATCGCCGCTGCCAAACGGAGTCAGGAGCCAAACGTGGCAGCAATGGGAGGGCAACAATGGCATCCCAGCATCAACCAACACAAATCTCATCTCATCGCATCTCAAATCTCCTTTTAGTTCATGTCCGTGTCCATTCAATGTTCAGATTCCTATTCCGATTCTGGATTGTGTTCGTGCCAAAGTGAGTTTAGGGAGTTCAGCAACGATAACGATGATGATGATGGTTGGACGGACATGTTGGGTTTTGCATCCTTTTTTGTTCTTTTTGCTGACCCTACGCCATCTATTGTTTAGCTTCGTTTTGCCATTCTGCCTTTTTTTGGGCTGGGAAGTAAGCAACAGCCAAAGCCGCAGCCAAACAAACACATTTCAATCAAAACGCTTGACGGGTCGACGTGCAATACCACCAAGTACAGCAGCAACAACAAACAAATGAAACCAAAAACAACAACAACAACAACCAGTGAAGCCACGTGGGTGGCCACGTTTTCCGGCTACTACCACCACGACAAAAGTCCAAGTAAAGGCTCGATGGATGGCATGGGACGGGACGTTACGGCGCGGGGACACACCAGCTGGCAGCTGGCAGTAGTGGCATGCTGGCAAATGGGAAATAGTTGCCTGAAGAGGTTGTAGGAAAGGGGAGTAGCAGGAGCCTATTTGCCCTGCACTGCGGCTCGCTAAAGGGCAACTGTGCCACTGTGGTTTCACCTCATTGGAAAAAGACAAAACAACAATACTTGATATTAAGTTTAGTTACTGAACAGTTAATGGTTTAACTGCACAAAATAAGTTATTTTATTAGAATATATTTTGTAATAGCAATAATGAGTTTGGTATTATTTTAGATTTAATCAAGGGTTAGCTTATATGTTTGTTGAAGCTCTTCGTCGATAAAGATTAATGTTATTTGTTTCCTATCAAAAATATTTGTCGAACTGAAAGACGAAAGTCCTCAACGTTTTCAATGAGTTACTTTAAAATTTCAAAGCTTTACTCAAAAATAATTAACAAAAAAGGTTTCCCTTTAAGTTAAGCTTCATGCTCAATTTGTAACTATAATATTTTTTAGTTTTTTGTCTTTGGCTTATTGTTGCATTAGAACCAATGTGCATTGACAGCATATAACTGTTGCTGTAGTTGTTGCTGTTGTTATTGTTGTTTTAGCTTGTTGTTGGCCATGGCCAATGCCACAACTACCGCAAAATGGCACTTGCCTGGTTTTTGACACAAGTTGACGCGCGTGCAGCAAGGACAACTGTGTGTAACGGTGACTGGAGATGGCGATGGCAAGTGAATCTGAAACCTGGCATTGTCGGTGCCGGGGCACATGCCGCATGTGCCGCACATGCCACATGCCAGTTGAACATTTTCGTGCGCACGGTGAACTAGTTGGGAAGTTAAAGCATCAGATTCAGATACAGCTGCTGCTGCTGCTGCTGTCGGCTTGTCCACGCGCCATCGCCCAACTGATTTTGGCCAAACAAAATGAAGACATGGCAAATAGCAAATGCCAAATACCAAATGGCATAGCGAACATTCCCCCCGCCCTTATGGAGAGGTTGAAAAACGGCCACGACTAACGGCAACTTTGTTCTCAATGGCACTCAGAGCAGAAAGCAGAAAGCGGAGCTGTAGAGAGTTTGAGAATGTGCTGCATGCAAAAGATGATGCTCTAAAAAGGACTGACGGCATCCGAAGTTGACTGGAAGCAGTTGAAACTATTTGAAACAATCATGCGCTCAAGTGCTGACACCAGAACAGAGAACATGGAGGAATGGAGTGATGACAGAGAGAGAATTCTGGCATCAGGTTCGATTTGTTTACTAAAAACGAATAACTTGCTAGTTGAAACCTTTTGATTAGCAGCAGTCAGAGCTCTTTATTGAGAACAATCCGAGTACCGTAAAACTCGACTCGTCTTTCTCATTGAAGATTTAACCCCAAATTTTACTGTACATTCGACAGGTTAAGCACTTAAAAGAACCTTTTGGCTTTTACCGAAAATTCTCAAGGGGTTTCTACTTCTATTTTTAAGTATGTTTGTATTTATATTACAGTCTCTGGTCTTTCTCTCTTAGTCACGCCATGTCAACAGCTCTTAAGGATTTTTGTAGCAACAACATTATTAAGTTAACGAAACACAACCGAAACGTTTTTTTTGGTATGCAATCAGGAAATGTATTTATGTGACTTTCTTTTGAATTTTTCTTATTTTCGTTTCTGGTCTTATTAAAATTAAATAAAAATATTTGGCATAACTCAGCAACTCTTTCTCTCTCTCTCTCCTTCTCTCTCTCTCTGGCATTCTATCTGTCTCCATTGTAACTTCACTTTGCATTTGTAGCTTGGTTGCTCCGTGCTGCATTCCCTGCTGCATGTGGCACGCAAGAAGTCATTAAAAAGCACTAAAGCAATTTGCGAGGGGAGCTCCAAGAGCTTGGGCGCTTGACGCAAGTAAAAAGCGAGGCAGTTGCATGTTTTTTCTTTCGCTCCAGTCACTCACTGAATGATGCAGCAAACCATAAAGAACGAGACCTGCAACAACAAGTAAATGACAACAATTGGAATTGAAGTTGAAGGAAAGGGAAACAAAAATATGCAAGTAAACAAAATGAAAAATATTCTCTCTCTGTGTTGATCCCAAACCCCGAAGATCGAATACAAACAACCTGCCAAGCCTCTGAGCAGAAGCTCAACTCTCTCTCTCTCTCTTTCTCTTCACAAACTGACAGTTCGATTAGAGTGCGGCATTTTGTGAGTCCCCGAGTCTGTTGCATCTTCCACTTCGTTTACGACTTTGACTTCGACTGCATTCCTTTATATTTTGCAACGCTTAAAAATGCAATGAGCGGGCGTTCAATGTTCGTTGTTGTTGTTGTTGTTTCGTTGTCGTTGTTGTTTGTCTCTCTGATGATTCTTGGAATTGCGCTTTAGTACCGCAAGTTGTAAGCCTATTGCGTTATTATTGGTATACAACAACAGCAACAACAAGTTGTCTGTGGTATTTGGGTTGGCATTGCGCGTGCGCAAATTTGTGAACTCAGAATATGGCATTGGGCAATGTGAAGTTAAGACTGGCGACTTAAGATTCAGACACAGACACAGACCTGGGGACTGGAACGTGAAGCCGCAGACAGGAACCAAATGTGGTCACGTCAAGGTGAGATGGTTTGGATGATATATTTATAGCTTAAGACGGAGTGCTTTTTGATGGTGAGTAAGTCCAAGTTCGAGATATAACGTGGGAATTTCTGTTCCTTTGGGTGGTCACTGAATATTCACAAAACAGCTTGTTCATAAGCTAGCTCTTCATTTACTGGAAATAAAGACTGTTGAGGTGGGTCACATTTTGATAAAAAAGAAAGAGAGCTGAAAGGTAGAGAAGAGTCGGCAAAGAGAGATTAGTTTAAGTAAGATAGTTAGTAAGGGAGTAAGTAAGGTAGTAAGTAAGTAGGTACGTAAGTTATACCAGTAGTATCAGTTGATACTAAAATAATAAATAATCTAACAATCATGATAATAATCACTTGACTGACTGACTGACTCCATACTACTAAGTATATAAAAAGATCAATAGAGTTGTGTTATTTTCCATTGATAGCCTCAAGTGGGTTAATCTGATGTGCTTATGTCACTTATCACTCGATGTACTATGGAATTACATTCGACACACATTTGTAACTAATTAAATCGATAATCAGACATTGCATTGACTTCGGCATTACCTTTAGAAGACAACACCTATCACTACGTCTGTATTTGATGTGTGTGTGTGTGGGGATTATCACTGGTCAGTTTCGTGCTCTCATATCATTGTTATTGTATTATTGTTGTTGTCTGATGATTGTTGTTGCGCTTTACAGTCAGTCTGGCGTCTGGCGTCTGCTTATTGACCCCCAGAGTCAGTGTACCAGGCACTTGTTGAAATTGTTGTTGTTGTTGTTGCTGTTGTGGTTTTTTATGTCTCTTTTTCTGTGCCAGTCAGTCAGTCAATGCGTTCCCTTGGCGTTTGTTTACAAATTGTAATGGAAACTTTTGTAAATCTTTCCATTGCAACGAACATAATATTCCAGAAACGTTTTCATTCATGCGAAATGAATAGCACATAAATACCAGACACAGATACAGTAACAGATATGTACATCCAAAAATAAAATGCAGTGTTGCAAGTTGCCCAAAATAAAACGCACAGTCCATGGCCCAAGTCAATCGAAACACTTGAAGGAAATATTTTACACACTTGAAACATTTTGAAAAAATATATTAAACACAAGTTGGTAAAAGTTCCAAAAGATGTTGGGATTATTGTTACCGTTGTTGTTGTTGTCACACTTGTTGATCTTGTTCTCACTGTTGTTGTTGTTGTTGTTTGCTGTGTTCATTAGTACGTCGGCTTCCAAATAAGTACTTATCAAATGAAATTTTAAAGCCACTAATACTAAACAATAACAATTGACATCATTGTGCAAGAGAGAGCGAAAGAGAGAGAGGGGAGTGCACTGTGCTCTCGTTAAATGTCAAAAAAATGCGCCTGGTAATTGTATCTGATGGATGAATGCATTGACATTCGCCACGGCCGTTAAGCAAACTTTCATATAAATCATAATGATCGGCTAAAAACATGAGATTTTCTGAGGAAGACGCATCCTCTATACTCTATAGAAGTTAAAAGTAACCGAACAAAACATTAAACCTACAGATCGATTTATTTTAAATACTTTAAAGCTATCTTCATTGAATAAAGTACTTTTTCTTGTTGCTTATGGACACAACGTTTAGTTAGAGTATCTTTTTGAAATAAACAGCAACAGGCAACAACTGAAATTTGTTGGTCTTATTCGATTTTGCGGATTCGCGAATTCATTCACCTTTTAATCAGGCAACTGGTTTGCTGTTGTTGTTTTTTTGATTTTGGGTTGTCCAAAAATGACTTTTCCCTTTTTGTATGCGCCACGAAGATCGTGACTTTTTTTTTTTTTTAGTTTTTTGTTGTAGCCAGAGCTGGCGACCCAACGATAAGTGGCCAGCAACGTGAGATAAATACACAAAAATATTTAGATACGATTAACCAGCAAACAACAACAGTATGTTAAAAGGAGTTATATATACAAATAGGATGACTAATCAAAAATTGAGTCGCAAGTCATGTCAAGCCCTGATCTCTCTCACACATGAAAGTCAAAGACCCCCAAATATCAAAATCAATATCATTGGATCGATTCGATCAGATAGTACATTGAATGCAGCGCAAATATACTGTGGGTACGAGTACTACATAAATATCGAGATATGTACTCCCGAAAATATTGAGCACGTAAGGGAAATTACAAATCTGCGTTGTTATTGTTATTTAAGTTGTTGCTGTTTTCTGTTGAATTTATTGTTGTTTTCGCACGAGCATTTCATGAATGGAGCAGCAATTATTGTTATTGTGGTTGTACTTGTTGTTGTTGTTGTTGCTGCGTTTCTTGTTATACAGTGTCGATAATATTGAACGGCATTGTGGTCGGTCGGTCGTCGTCGTCGTCGTCGTCTGTTTGCACTTCACACCACACTGGCTGTTAAAAAGATTCGTCCATTCAGCCCAACTGTCGAACTTTTTTGTAGTTGTTGCTCTGGTATTGACTTTTGTATTGTTTGTCCCATTGTTGTTGTCGCTTTGCATTTGTTGTTGTTCGTCAGTGTGTGTGTGTGAAGTGTGTACGTGTTTTGAATGAACATTTTCGGTGGGGAACTACAGCTTTAGCTCGACGATGTGCGTTTTATTTTCGCAAAATTATCTTTGACTTAAAATCTACAAAATTCATGAATGAGCAAGAGGCAACAGCAACAGCAAAAGCAGAGAAAGCAAATACCCCAAAGCCAAATTGTCAATGCAAATAATAAAAATCGAATGGAAGATTTGGAAGATTGGCATATAGTATGATCTGTGCTGACTGTGTGGGAGACTCAAGTGTTGTACTATATGCAATGTTCATTTTATTATTGTGAAAAAATTAGTATGCTGTAGTTTCTTGCTATGGAAACGTTTAAGCTTTGCTTTGAATATTCGAGAAGTTCCTCGAAGTAAGTTGATTTTAAGCAAGAGTCAGCTGTCTGTTTGTTTTCACACCTATTGTACGTAAAATACAATACAAATGTAGTACCGGCTGTAATAATGAGATATTTAAAAACGGTTTCCGGTCTTACTTGAAACTTTTGTAGGTTATTATCTGAATTTTCGAACATTGCCTAACTTACTCTTACTTTTTGGTAGTCTTTCCTTTTGCCCCAATTTGCCCCGAGTTGTGTAATTATGTGACTTTCCCAAGTGGTTAGTACTTGAGTTAAGTACATTAAACTACTCTTGTCCATCAGCCAGCCAGTTAGCAACCTGATGCTAGCCAAGGTAAGACCCTCGGTTGGTCATATATATCGTACTCGCTTGATCTATTGGCCATTTAAAAGCATGTCCAACATGGGCCCACTTAATTTCTCTAAATTTATCATATTTAATTTCGCATTTAGACGTCTTTATTGCCGCACTTTGAGGCATCTAGCTCTAGCCAATGTCCAACTAACTGGTTGGCCAACTCTTTGCCTGGTGACTACCTGCAACAAACATAAGTAGTATCATCATGATAGCTTAACTTTGACAATAGTCTTCTTTAATTTATTTTTTTTCAGCGATTTCCGGTTTGGTTTCATTGTAAAATGTTTGTACGTTTTGGTATTTTCGGTTCATACGTGCGCGCTGGTAATAAACTTCCAAATGACCGAAACTGAAACTGGCGTTCAGTTCAGTTGAGCTTTTAAAGTGGCGAGGCTTGAAGCACATACGCACACACAGACCTCGGGCAGAGCCCAACATCAGAATCAAGTCAAGTACTAAAAGCAAACACTTTTGCAAACACACTTCATATATACAAAAGACATAAGAAACACATCTTGATGATGGCTATACGAACCTATAATACGCTAACCAAAAAAACGGATTGCAAATTGATAGATTAAATAATATTTAAACTCTGGAGCAGTTTATTTGAAACTAAAAAAGGTTGTCATAACTTAAAATGAAAGCTTTATGATTTATTGGTTTTATAATTTTTGGTAACACACGTCAACACCAACTTATAATACCCCCAAACTTAACTTACACACTTTCGACTTTGGCTACCACTATGATGGGGCAGCAGCTTAAGCAGCTCATTATGAAGTTTTTGCCTTTTTAATGTATCTTCTGTGTTTATCATTGTCGAATTTTAATTAAATTATGTTGAAGCCCGGCCAAGACAAGACATTGTCGACATTGCCACACGTGTAAGCAGCTACTGTTTAAAAGCAGTTCAAGCCACAAGTTCAATGTCTCGCACTCTGTTTAAATTCGGGGCTGGCTGGCATGCTTTTTGAGCTGTTCCAACTTTGGCAATTACTGTAGCCTATTTTATTGGGAAATAGCCTTCGGGCTGGTGTTAATGCAAACGATGCCAAGGTAACACACAAAACAAATCCTTGCCACTCTGACCCAAAAAGAACCCCTAGCTTTAACGTTATTATAACATCCTGTCTCGGAATAGAAAACACAAAATTAGCTTGAAATGACTCATTAAAATTGCGCATACGCCCAGTATTGGGTTAAGTCACGTCTAATAAGCAATTTTAAAGTATTGAATTACACATCTCTCCCACCCTCTCTGTTCTTAACGGCTTGTTTGTTGTTTTTGCTGTGCTTAATGCAGAGGCATGCGTTTGGGGACAGCATTAAAATTTAATTTATTAATAACCCTTATTTGGCCCAATCCATTTGTGCAATATGTGTTTGCTGTTTTGCGTCGAGGGGGTTGGGCAGGGCGTTACTGACTCTCTATTGGCCATTCGAATGGTAAAACGTAAGCGTTTTGTCGCCAACTGTCATTAAAGCAGTCTGTGGCTAATTCAGGATATACACACTTAAGTGCTCAAATGCTAATGCTAATGCTAATGCTTAATGCAAATGTTTAATGCTAACATTCGGTTTGTATCCTCTCGAAGTTTACTCTGGAGCACTTGAAGCACAACTTCCCACATGGACAATTACACTGGAATGCGTTGAAGGGATTTTCAGAAATCATGATTCTTTTATGAGTTTTATAAGCGCAATGTGAAAGTTAAATGTGTATTCGTATGTCATGTTTAAATGGATTCAAAATTGTATTCGTTTTAGGTAGAGGCCAATTTCACTATCCTTGCACCACTGTAAACTCTGCTCTGAAGTTTGTTTAACTCCGTTGCTAATAGACTTCACAAATGATTTCGTCTCTTTCACCCACTCTCTCTCCTTCTCTCTGAGTTTATGTATCGCTTTGGTCGGTGTGTTTATTTTATGCAAATGTTCGAGAGGTGTTTAGCTTTGTAGCATAAGAATATATATAAGAAAATGATGGTGCGCCTCATGTGTTGATATCCTGTTTCCGCATTTTCGTTAGAAAAAGCTCCCTAACGTTCCCTGTGCTATTTGCCAGTTTGTACTCCTGTGTTTGTGTTCAGGCTCATATCCGTTCAATAGGGTTAAGTCAACAAGCTAATTTCACGTTAATTTTAAGTGGTCCTTCTCTCTCTCTCTTTGCTTGTTGGATATACGATTTTTTTTGTTGTTTTTCGATTTTTTGTCCTGTCCAGGGATTAGCTCTTTGCTGGCTTAATGAAAATGCCATCACGGTTGCTGTGTTGGACAGGATAACTCGCTTACTGCGCTCAGTCGGAAGTAAAATTTTATGCACAAGTTGTTGGAGAAGCGCGTAAAATTTGATAGGCTACTAAAATTTCTATAAAAGTGTTTTCATACAATTTTCTTGTGCCCCTCAACATTTTCCCATATGCACATATACATACATATATATTTTTTTTGTCGTATTAAAACTTTATATGCATTATAAAATTCGATTTTATGTCACTCTCTTACAAGCTTTCAGTTTTCTTCCCTTAGTTGAAGCTTTTACCCATTGTTGTTGTTGTTGCAAACAAATAAGGCCAACACACAAATTTTGATAGTCAACTGAACTGCAAGCAAAAGAAGTTCGAATGTTGGCTTTATTCCCATTGTTTACCACAACGAAAACTTACCCATAAAGTTCAAAATGTTTCAAATGCCGTGTAATACGGCATATAATCGTAAAAGCAAAAAATACTTTCCCTCATTTCCATGCCTCTTCTTTACTTTTGTCAAATAACCGCACAACAACAACAAAAATGCGAAATGAATATTTTTCTCTGTAAGTGGCCCCAAATTACAATGTGAAGCATAGCAGCTCGTCTCAGTCTGGGGGTGGCTTGAGTTGTAAATCGGAACATTTTAACGTTTTGTTTAATTTTTTTTTTTTGTCACATTTTTTTGATACGCATCATTTAGTGTCATTCCCAGGGTTGATTTTTGATGACAATGGAGTAGCTTTTTTCTTTTTTTTAAAAGGCAACAATTTGTAATTGCATAAACTACTTTGAATATGGTTAAGTAAGTTGAGCGAAGGAAAAATAAGCATAAATCAGAACGAAATAAACTTTATGAAACAATCATTTAAGTTGTCTAGACATTCCCAAATGAATTCAACTTGGGATATATATTGTGTTAAGATATTTTTAAATTAAGACTCTTTGCATAATAAACATATAACTAAAGGCAGTCTGTTCTTATCAAAATAATTGAAGTCATTTTATTTGTATCTTTTTATAAGCGCCTATTTAACTTAATTAACAACAGGTGATATTTTTAAGTCTTCTCAGTTTAAAATGGCTTTTCATCCCGTTGTTTTATGACCCATGTAGCAAATAGATGACTCAATTAAAAACCATTTCTAGAGCTCAATTTTTGACAGTCGTAAAAGATCCAAAACTAAGCACTTAGCAGTTTGGCATCTGCTCAAGATCACTATCATCGTCTTCATCACCATCATCGTCATTTATTTCATCAAGAGTTTCGCTACAGTTAAGTTTTATGGCCAGTTACCTCGTACTTAAACACAAACTACCTAACGTTTGTGGTAAATTTCATAAGCAGGCATTTTTGTAATTGGCCCAAAATAAGAACGGGATCAATAAAATAACCAAAACACAGGCACTAAAATTGGGTGAGGAAGACGTTTTTGTAATTTTAAATGCTTTTTACGAGCATATAAAATTATTATCAGGACAGAAACTGGCCATTTTATGCACATATTTCATAGGAGGGGTTGCCTCAGATGCGGGCGCTTAGATAGCAGGCGCCACTAAGGATGACAAGGATGTGCCAAGAGGCAGAGGTTTCTTGGTGGCAACACTTGAGCAGCAACAGCACCAGCAGCAGCCACTGCAGCAACATTCAAGCTAAACGACATTCTTTTGACTTATGAGGCAACATTTGCTGCATTGCCGTTACCGTTGCTGCTGCTGTCGCTGCTACAGATGCCTCAATGCTAATTGAGTGATAGAGAGAGAGAGAGGAAGGGGGAAGAGATGTGGCACAATGTAGAAATGCCACCATTACAAATATGTAGGCTTATGCCAACGGGCCAACGGAGACCAACAAGGCCATCAAATTTGATTGCCAGCTAGAAGCCAGAAAGAAGAAAGAGGCGGTGGCAAATAAAGTGCGCTTAGCCTTTTTAGCAGCATGAGCAGCAGCAGCAGCAGCAACGTTTCGGTGGCAGGTGCAGGTGGCAGCTTGTATTTTGGCCAAACATCATCTCGCGAACCCTCTCGCGTCGTCATCGTTGTCGTTGTTGTTATTTTTGTTGCCATAATAAACCAATAAAAGCGGCCACTTGCAGTTCCAATCAAGTGAGTTTTATTGGGTACCCGAGAATAAATTGCCATGGCCCATGGCATGTAACCAAAATAAAGTCAAGTGCCGCACTTGGCCAGGTAACAACAATAACAAACTTGACCGCAATTGCAGCCAAACGAATAATGAATGCTCTTTTTTGGCTGAAGATAAAATGTTCTTAGGTGAAAAATTATGTGGAAAAGAATGTAGATTTATGAGATTCACAATTCATAGTAATGTTATATGTTGCATCTTATAGCTAATGTTCTCAGTTTGGCCAATCGTAGTGCATGCACGACAACAATAATAAACATGTAATGAGCCGCTTTCTTCACCGGGTCGGCAAATGCATGGTAATAGATTTCGATTGCATGCCGCGTGCCTGGAACTAAAAGCGGCCTCTTAAACAGTTGAACATTGAACGGGGTAGGTAGAGGAGGGTGTTGTTGTTAGCTTGGCTTGGGTTGGCTTGGCTTGGATTGGATTGGAGGGAGTGCGACTGCCGACTGCGACTTTAGCGATGGACGACGCGCGATTACTTTAGTCATGGTCTGCGGGCCATGTGCGATAATTATGGTAATATTTGCATTTGCGTGTGGCTCCGCTAAACAGTTGAGTGAGTCGGCGGGCGCCATAGACTGGACTATAGACTGGCTGAAGTCTGGTCTGTCTTGCCGATATTGTAGTGACCAGCTACAATGTATTATGTATATATATGTATGGGGTCTACTATTGGAGTTGTTTCCTGATATATTGTAGACATAGCTTACAGTTAGAAACAGTTGCAAATCTTCTTTCTATTTTCTTTTATTAAATGGCTTTTTAAACACACAATTCAATGGGGGGAGGGAGGTTCGTTTGGCTCGGCTGTCACGCCCAACGCCCAACGTCGCGCTTCCAATTAAGCTGTGTCTGCCTTGTGAAATTCCAATTTCGATTCATAATTTCAAATTAAATGCGATTTGTGTAGTGTTGTTTATGCTTTAATGGGCCCCGCTTACTGTCGCATTTTATTGGTCATAAAAAGCTAAATTACAAGTAGCAAACGGATTGCCTTTAACTGGGCAACGGACCACGCCCACAAATTTAATGTTGTCTTTTTAATTTTTCGTACTGTATTTGCTTTTTTTTATGAATGACTGCGGCCGAACTTCAATTTATGGCTAGCCATAAACAAAAAAAAACAAAAACAACGACTTGACCCAAAAGCAAAATTTGTGTATACAAAATTCTTTGAAGGTTACAAATTAGTTTGAGTGTTTTATGAAGTTAAATTAATATTTTATTTTTTTGGATTTTGTTGCTGACGTCAGAAGACAAAGATCTCATGTCAAATGTCATTTGATAGCACTGAAAGTGCTTTTAATTTAATGAGAGCTAAATTTATTAAAAGCTCTGTACAAATACAGTTGTGAAAGCTGGCCAAAAGCTCAACAAATAAAACGGTAACAATATATTTTGTTTTTTTGTTATGTTCATAAGACGAATATCAAGAAAATAACCAAAAAACATTTAAACATCGTTTGAGTTTTTTTCAATCTTTATATTAAAAATAAATTGACAAGATTTTTAAACAAATTACTTAAATGCAGTAACCTTTTTGCACTTTTTAAATTAACACTTTAGTTCATATTCTATTCATTGGTTTTCTTAATTGAGTACATCTAAGTCCCTGATTATAAATGACGCCAATTAAAGTCGAGCAACTTTATTTAAGATGCAGACGATGAGACGAAGAACGGTTTTGTTTTTCGAGCCTCCAAGGATATATGTATTAAGCGAAAATCACATGGGGCCATGCCGAAAGGCCAATCACCCGTATTCAAAACCCAGACAGAGGACCCCAAATAAGATACCGATGGCAATGAGTTGCCTGATCTCACAAATACAGCAAGAAATAAAAAAGAAAATGAAAAAAAAAAACCGCCAACATCGAAATTATAACGAGCATTAAAAACGGTTTCTTGGTGTTCAAACAAACTACCGCGCGGGGCGCATTTTTCACCACTTGCTCCCCCTGCGCAGTGCAGGGCCTCTTGGCACCTTTGCGTAGGCGCACAGGCCGAAAAAAAACAAAACACAGCAATTTGAGAAGACGAAGAAGCTGTTGCAGCCACTTACCTGAGAACTGAGAACTCAAAAATAGGAACTGAGAACGCAGCAGCGTCAAAGTGGCCATAAAAATCATAATGAACCGGCGAGTAAAACAAAATGCCATAAAATGCTTTAAATGAAAACAGCATTCACAAAAAAAAAACAACAGCAACAAAAGGCAAAACAATAAAAAAGAAAGATGTTCTTCTTGGAATTCTGGCCAGGTCTCTGGCGGCGGCGGCGGCTTCGGCGGCTGAAACTCAAAAGCGGCAAAAAAAAAAAAACATTTCGCAGCTCTCATGTAGAGAATGAGAAATCGAAGAGAGAGTATGGGGTATGGTGCATGCAACGGTGGAATTCATTCAACAGTTTGTAATCAATGTGGACGTGCCAGGAGACGGAGAAGGAGACAGACAAACAGACACAGACTTGATAAGCATTGCATTCAATGACCCGCACAGGTAGCCACAACACACACCTGAAAAAAAGGTGCGAGGAGTGCGAAACTGCCAACAAAAAAAAAAAATAAAAATAAAAACAAACAAACGGGAACAAAAAGTATCAAAGCCAAAAAGGAATTTTGCGTTGTTTTTCGCTATTTTCGGGTGGCGTTTAAGTGGCGTCAAAACGAAGGGAACTTTGTTTCGGTTTGTTTATGATCGTTTTGTACAGATTAAGATGCTGGCGCATTCTAAAGAAATGCTCAGTCAGGCAAAAGATAATAATATATATGTGAATATGTTTTCGATTGGATAAAAATTTTATGATCTTTCACAGAAGCCAATGATATTTAAGGATGTTTCTTAAATGAAAAAAAAAAAAAAAACATTTTGAGATTAGATTATGAGTTCTTTCTTTTTTTGCGGTGATGTTTTTTTACAAAGTAAAATACAGAATTTTGTATCTTTATTATTTTTAATATGTGTCAGATGATTTTAAGTTATGCCTAAAATATTAACTTTCATTGTTTATCTGACTTGTAATTGATATTTATTATTTAAGGTATCTCTCAGTAGTATTGAGCTTTATATACATCTTTTCTATAGTTGTGATTAAGTTGCATCTAGTATTTCAAGTTTTTTTCTTAAGTTCCCATCAATTAAAGGACTTCTCACAAGTAAAATTTCGAAAATAAATTTCAGTTAAACGCAACATATTTTTTGAAAGACTCTTTTTTGAATTAAAAAACCGAAGCTAAACTATTTTCAGCTAAAGCTGTTTGTTATTTTGCAGGGTTTTTTGTTGTTTTATTTTTGGTTCCCACTTGAGGATGAAGCACGGCTCATTTGCTCTTGTGCTGCAGGTCAATGCGCTGTTGCAAGGTAAGTTCAGACGAAAGGCATCAAATTCCTTAGAATGGCATAACAAGAGACCCGACCGAAAGCCAAACACACACACACACACACACACTCGCACACACACAGGAACACACGCACACACATTAAAGGAATTAAAAACACATAAATGTCACTTTCGCATAGCTTTTTGTTTTATGGAGCATCCTTTGCCGGCTGAATGCTTAAAAAAAAGCCTGCAACGCTGGAACTCTGGAGTCGCAGTCTCGAAGCCCAAGCAAAACCAAAAACCAAAACAGAGGAACACAGCATAACTAAACCCAAAGCCGCAGACATGGCCACACTTCAGTTGCAGGCCAAGCTTTGAGTCTTCTGGCCTTCTTCGCCTTCTGCTTATGGTTGAGTAGCAAATTTTGACGCAAGCGCAACAAAATTCACAGACTCAACACACACACACACACACATACCAATACATACTCATGTATATTGCAGACGTTACCTGAACTTGACAATGAACTCGGTCATTTCGAGGGCAACCAACAAACAAAAGGTGATTTACCTTTTATCCTTTCTATGCGCCTTGCCAAACGAGTTGTTGTTTTTCGGACTACCTACACGGACAAAAACAAACACATTCAATAGTTGCTGCTCAGATACAACTACAGATACAACTTCAAATGCAGATACAGATACAGCGGCAGCAGCAGCGGCATTTCTGCTGAAATTCATTCAGACGCACTTCGCACATTAACGCCCAAAACAAAACAAAAACCCAAAAACAATCTTGTCCCTTGCATATCCTGGCCCTGTCTGTGTGTGGGAATCTGTCTCCTTCCCGGTTTCTCTCTCTCTCTCTCTGGCCTTTGGTCATTCCTGGAACTTCGTCGGTCATTTCAAAAGTGTGCCCTGTTCTATTTAATCTTAAAAATTAATGCCCCTTTGTAGCTCTCCCTCCCTCCCTCTCTCTTTCTCTTTCCCTGCATCGTGTCGCTCTTAATCAATATCACACAATTTATCAATGATTTTTTTGGTATGAAGAAGACAAAAAATACTTGGCTGAAAGGAATTCTTATCCTTAAATTAATGAGCAGCCATTGATTGCACAAGAATTTCAGTGGAAGGAATTTGGATTTTTACAATGCATGGAAAATTACCAGGAAAGTGTGGAAACTATCAAAAGAAAAAGAGAAGTCATTTAACATATGCGAGAGCGAGAGAAATATAATCAAAATATATCAAATTTATTTGTTTTCGGATAAGGTTTTCGGGACTTTTATAAAAACGCTTTATTGAAATGGAATATTGGCTTGGAAAAAAGGTTTTTACCTAATCCTTATCGTTGTTGTAAAACTTCAATTCTTGTATACATTCTAAGTAGTTATTTATATTTCATCAAGCAATCAACAAGTCTCTAATATCTCTGCTCATAATTGTACAAGCTTGTTAAGAGATCAAACATTAGCCAAATATTGCTTATCTGAATATCAAATATAATTTGATGGTCAAATGCATTAGCCCCTTAAACTGGATGCTATTAAATGCTCGTTTACTACAAAGAGCGATAGAGATAGAGAGAGAAATAGAGAGAGACAAACACATGATTCATATTAATATTCAGCAGACGTTTCACTATCCACCCCATTCCCCCCACCAATTCGTTATCATTGTCGTCCTCATCATTTGGCTGCACTTATACTAACCATAAATAACTAGCTGCTGCCGCTGCCCAACACACAACGCTTTATGGCCAGAGAGCTTGGATTTGGTCTCGGTTAACTGAACTCTCAAGTAGTCTCGATTAGCGATAATATCTCTCTCTCTCTGTCGCATTGTCATAATTCTTCAAGCTGCCCAACGCAAAACCCATTAAAAATCTGACTGTGTTGAGATTTTAGTGGGGTTGGGCTTAGGGTCTAAGCTATCTAATAATCCGCCAAAATGGCAATGACCGTCCAGAAAGTTATGCGACTGTTGCTGTTGCTGCTGCTGCTATTGATATATGGCCGCGTTTTTGTGTTTATCAAATGCCATCATCAAATTTTCATTAACTTGTTTTTCGGCCAACACAATAAATCTCCTAGTCGAACAGTAGTTGTATTTTTCGCAGCAAATGCGTTTTTCAGTTATCGCGCCCAGCGTACAGAACATAAATATGTCAATCTCTCTCGCTCTCTTTCATTCTCTCTCTGTGGGCGGGGCTCAGTAAAATGTGTCTAATTGTCAAGTGTGAGAGAGATGTGAGGTGCAGCAGCATCGATGACAATCGAGGACACACACAAGGCGGCACTGAGGAAAGTCCTTTTATTAGCCAAGTTTACAGACACATTTGTCAATTTTATGGTGGCAACAACACAGGATGGATGGATGGACACAGCAAGCCGAATTTTTGCCGCATTGCAATAATTATGAATCATTTTCAAGAATGTAACAACTTGCCACACAGCTTAACAGGGGCAGCAGGCACACAGGCAGGCAGGCAGCCCAAGTCGTGTTGTTGTTGCAAGTTGTGGCAGTTGTGAAGCATATTCAGTTAATTACCAACAACAGGCATCAACTTTTTTAATTCATTTGGCCAAAAATGTGGCATACATTTCTTTTTGGCTTTTGTTGGCCATGGCCGAGAGATGATCGATGTTGGCATCGGTTTTGACCTCGCTCAGTGTGTCTGATTTTATTGGAAAACTTTTCGATGCTGATGCTTTTGCTTTTGCCTGCTTCGCCCCACCCTTTGTCCAAATTATATTTTATGGCCATCATTATTACCTAATTTTTATGCGCCCAAACCGTCGAAACCGGGCGAAAAACTTAAAAGTTTGTCCTAGCTCGCTTGCCACTTCTTGTTGCACATTGCACAAGCAGTTCTTTCTTTCTTTCTTTCTTTTTCAACTGCTCCACGGCTGGCGGCAAACTGATAAAACTTTCTTCAAAAATTATTTTTCTACTGTTTTTTTTTTGTTGCACTTAAACGAGCGTGGAAGACAAAATGCAATTGCTAATTTTTCATGGCGGATAATGAATGATATATTGAGTGTAATATGCCGGCGCAACTGTTGGCTTGACACAGGCAGAGGGGCGGGGAGTTTTAGGTTGGGGCCTGACTGAGCTAGTTGCTAGTGTAATTATTCAAACTATTTGTCAGCCATAAGAGTTGGTTGCGGGTAGGGCGGGGGGAAGTGTGAAGTCAGGATGGTAATTAGCCAAAAAGTTTGGCTTCTCTGAATCAAGAGCGAAGTGATAGATAGACGATAAAGCGGACAACGATCCGAACAGATATGACTTATGTAGTCGAAAAATTAAGCAAAAACGGAACTAAAGTAATGAATTTTTGGTTGCGTTAATGCAACAACCAAACCTTTAGTTTATCAAAAAATGTATTTGCATTAGTTGAGGTTGAGTTTTGAAGAGCGCTAAGCAATGTCCAATTTGTACTCGCAAGCTTAAATCTAATCTGGTCAAATGTATTTTCTTTTGTGTGAAGCATCTTGGCCAGACAGACCGTGAAAATGACGCTCGTTTAAACTCAGTTAACAAATTGATGTGGCCCATCAAGCTTTCAAGCGCCATCCTCCTTCGGGTTCAGTCCGTGCCATCTGACCGAGCTGATAACTGATTTGTGATAAGCCAGCTTTCAATACATATAGTTTTTTTTTTCTTGTGTTTGGCTCTCAACAACAACAGACATTTGGATGGCCATTACGTGAGCCAGGGACAGACAATAAACACACACACACACACACACACACATAAAGTAAATACATAACGTTGGCCAAACGACTAATATGCGATTATGGCAAATCAAATGCCTTTTGGCTCGAGAGTCAACAGCAGCCACAACAACAACAACAAGAAGAAAAACACAATGGAAACGGGGCGACTTAGGGGGAATGGGGGTTGGTTGTTGGTGCTATCAAGACGAAGGCGCATTCGACTTTTCAACATTTTGCACATCTGTTCGAATTTAATATATATATAGAGAAGTTTTTTTTTTGCTTCTTCCATTTTTTCTGTGTTGTCGTCCAGACGACGCAGCGCACTGCAAAAAAAAGGAGGCAAAAAATAAAGTATAAGTACAAACCCAAATATAATAAAAGCGACAAGGGCTGTTGGCTAGGGGTGTGAGGGGTGTGCAGCTCAAGATCGAGCGAGGGGTGTGTGTGTGTGTGTGTGGCAAGTCTGGGGAGATGCGAGCGGAGGCGACAATGGCAAAGGTTACTGACACAGCACGCACATTGACCTTGATCGCACTCCGGGAACGTCTGGAGAGAAGCACAAAAAAAAACAAAACGGGAAGCGGGAAGAGCACAAGGAATGCTGCTCCAGGAGCAAACTCAGACAGACTCAACAAAAGTAAATTATTTGCAAATTTATTTAGCTGTAGAGTACAAAAAAATTGGGAGAGCGAGAACCAGAAAGAGAGGGAGAGAGTTTAGCCGCAATTCCCAACCTACCGCATTGTTACATCACGTAAGGCAGACTGGCAAAAAGAATGGCAGCAACAGGATGGTGCAACGGGGGTGCTCGTTGCCAATAACGGTGCTTATATTGTGTTAGTGTGGTTGTGGTGTGTGTGTGCTTGGTGCCAGGATGTGCTCGTTACGTGTCGCAAGTCGAAATGAAACCGAAACTGGACGCTGGCTGGCAAATTGCTTATGAGGCCCAGAGAATCACCAGAATACGTGAAATAAAAGCTGACCAGGGGTAGATGGAGGGCAAAGAGGGTGGGTGTTTCAACATTCTGTTCAGGCAGGAAGCGCTTAAAGTTCGTTAAACTCAAAGCGCCCATTGTTCCCAAAATGCACTAAGCAAAATATTTTAACATTACACTTGAACTAAATGTCTATTTTTTATAGGTAAAGTGGAGACAAACAGTCGAAGGGAAGTGCTCAGAAATTATTTGCAGATACATGTTTTATGCTTTCTTTGTATCATTAGTTTACGAGTATTTTGTAGAAAGAAATCTGTGAATATTTTTGAAATTCTTATGATTACCGCAGATATTCAAGACAAACTGATAATTATTAATGTTTTTTGTATACATCACATATGTCAAAAAGCCTACGTTTGTTAGCTATTTGTTATGGGGCTTTAATGAAATTCCATATCGGTTTCTAGTACAGTTTCCTGATACTTATTGATTTGCACATCTTTTTATCATTGTAAATGAGCTACTTATAGGACTTCTCTGTACTTAAACTCAACTAATTGCTATCATCGTTTATTTCTTTCAATGTACCATTAATTCAAGAGGCAACAAAACCCACTCCTCTTTGTCTCTGCGATACGAGTTTGTGCTTGTCTGGCTGACTGACTAGCTGGCTGGCTGACTGGCTGCCGCCCTATAGTCTTACTGCGTCTCAGCTTCAGGACCTCGACACGCTGTTGTCGCTTACGCTTCCTGGCCACGCACAAAATATCAACGCACTTTTCAAAGTCCTCACATTTCGCATTTAGTGGCTCGTCGTCCTCGTTGTCGTCTCTCGTGCGTTGGCCGCCTTTTTTTTTTTGTTATTTTGAGTGGTTTGTGGGTATCGTCTGGCGGCGCGACGTAGCCAGGGAAAACTGGGAAACATAGCGTATAGCACATAGAGAAGGGGCCAGGGCAAACGCCTGGAGCAAACTCAACCACCACCACTGCCACTAGGAACCCAAACCTACAAACCTAAAACTCAAACCCTAACCCAAACTTAAACTCAAGCCAGAAAGTAACAGGGCATGTGCGAGCTTTTGTGGCTCTGTCTGGCGTCTGGCGTTGTTCTGGTCTCAATGCCTATGCTTAAGGACTCGCTGCTAGACCTGCTTTCGAAGGACTTCCTGGTGCGTAAGGCGCAGCAGTTCATTCAATTCAAATTTTCTTGCGAAACGCTTTTAATTGCCTAGCCCAGAATGAAGTACAACTGACACAGAAAGATAGGGTGAGACTTGTAGAAGCAGAGAGAGGGACAGAGAGAGCTGGAGCTGGTTGAGTCGACCCCATAAATTACGGACAGTCGCGTTAACTTAGCAAAGTGCTCACCACTCTGAAAATTTATATATTAATATGGAAATTTTCTATTGTTATTGTTTTTGTACAACTTTTTTGATAATTCTTATACTCGATACCGAAGTAATAGAGTATATTGTGCAATTTCCGACATGGTGGCTGTCCGTCTGTCCGTCCGTCTGCAAAGCAGGAGACTTGAAACTTTGACCAATGCTCCAACGCCTCATTAAAGACGGGACTGGGTGAATCTTTCACAGTCTTTGAGCTAGAGCCACCACAGCTTAGTAGTATGATAGCTAGTCGCATCCCCAAACGATCTGCATCAGCCAATCTTTGTAGGCAGCTTACAACTCTGACTCTTGCCTTCCCTTTTGCAAGTAGGCCTATTCCTAACCGTTTTTATACAGGTATGGTGTATAATGCAGTCGGCTGCGCCCGACTGTAACGTTTTCACTTGTTCATTGTTGTTGTTGATGTTTTTGTATGGATGGTGTCATGTCCTATAGTTGATCCTGCACGGGCAGTTTGTCGGCTTTGTTGTTGTTGTACGACATTAACAAAAATTTTAATTAAAATATAATGAAAAATAAACTGGAAAGGGTGGAAAAACATTTGTAAAATTGCGACGTCCTTATTTTGTAAGAAAATTTTGGGGGTTTGTCAGGAATTGAGGTGAGTGGAAAGCTTAAATACTCTTATGGAAAAGAGTTAAGCAGAAAGCTTGTTGACAGAAGGAAGAGAAAAAGTCAAATCAAAGTTTCGATTTAAGCTCGGAAAACATGTAAAAATCTTCAAGACATCAATCAGAGACTTTTTAAAATTTCCCTGTCAAATCTCAACTAACAATCGAACCATGAATAATTGAACATTATAAGTGAAAAAATTAAAAAAACATGATCGAAATTTAATACCATTTTCTAGTTTGATTCATTATTTGCATAACTTCATATTTGTGGACTCTCCTTTTGACGATCTTTCAAACAAAATTGTGATTCCTTATAATTTAAATATATTTTAACGAAACTTTGCATTGAAAATTGTATCATTAAATTTCATCATACAATATCGTAAGATACGTTTGACACGCCTCAAAACAGTACCTGGTTGTAGTTTGTTGTTTTTGTTTGTGTCCCTAGGGGTTCTCACATGTTGTTGTTATTGACGTTGTTGCGGCTTCTTCTTCTGCTCCTCACACATATGCATTCTTCTCTCCACCGATTGTTGCTTTCTTCCACGTTCGGCGACGCATCCACAAATTAGCAGTCGTCGACCTCAATATCAGTTTACGAGCAAGCCGAGCGTCAATCCAAAGGCATAGGTAGTTAGTTCTTCCCCCCCTTCCGTAGCTACACCACCCTTCTACCCCTCCCTCCTGCCTTACCTTACCTTGCATCTCTCTGTCTGTTATTCTTTTTGCTGCCGCAACAGACATAAAAACAAAATTCCCCCTCATTATTGCACGTAATGATGTTGCCACAGTTTAGAATCGTCGCTCGTTTCGTTTCGCTGTTGTAGCAACTGCACACACACACACACTTATTTAGGGAGCAGTATGTGTGTTCGCATATATATACATATATATTATTTAAGTTCGGGTTTTGGATTTGGATTCGGGTTCAGATTCCTGTGTGTGTCGCTTCTGTTCCCCTGTTCAACAACGTTCTGGTTTTTTCGTTTTGCGCCTCGGGGGCTGCGCTTGGTTAGACGCCCAGACAGACAAACAGAGTGAGAAACTGATTAAGTAAGTGTATGTGTTTGTGAGAGAGGGAGAGAGAACGAGAAGCTTCAATCCACCTCCGTCTGCTGTGCTGTCTGGGGCGTATTTTATGTTCTGTTTTGGCTATATAAATTCTGTTGTCGTTTTTTTGTTTTGTTGTTTTGTGCCCACCACCGATGGATGACGAGTTTGGCGACTCGACGCTCAACTTTTTCCCGCCAAATGCAGAAATGCGAAGCAACAACACAAAACAGCAACAGGGAACGTCAGCAGCAGCAGCAGCAAAAGCAGCAGACAATACCACATGGCAAGTCCTAGGTCGGTTACACCGCAACACTAAAAAAAAATGTATCTACATTCCCTTGAGTTTGCCGTAAAAACAGCAATCAATAAAAGTTAAGCTAACAATAACATTAATATATATTTTTCTTTTTTAATGTTTGTGCTACAAATTAAATAAAATTCAATATGATTTTCGTAAGTTTTTGGCTTAATTTAAGACAGGTTTGAAAACGACATCCCGATGTTAATTAACTTTCTGGCAAATGCTCCAAAATATAACTATTTTTGGCGCCAAACACTTCAAAGCTATAGAAACTTTTCTTTGAGTGCACTCAACCAGACACAGAGACAGACAGAGAGATGCGTCAACAGAGAGGGTTATTCACTCACTCTCAATTATTCATCCACTCACTCAAACTCTCACTCAGCTAGTCACTCGCCCAATATTAAAATCGGCAATTCGAATGGTTGCGCCAAAATCAAGCAGCACAGGGCTCTGCTCACAGAATGTGAATGAACTCTGTCAAGGACAATGATCTGCACACAACAACAACAACAACAGCAGTCCGAGTGAAACATCCACCCGTGCCATTGCCACGCCCCGACCACACCGCCCACCTCCTTCGCTGGCGCGGCCTTTGCTTTTATTGCGATTTATATTGTAGAGGGTTGATTTTTATGAGAGCAGACGACGACGTCGACGTCGAAGTCGACGGCGTCATTGACATTGCAAAATTTAGCAGGCAGCAGACGAGAAAACAAAACAAATCGTAAAACTGACCTCCGTTCCCACCACACACCCACTCTCGCTCTCGCTCGCCATCCTCCAAGCCCGAAAGCCCGAAAAAGCAACAACCTGATGGATGCTGCTGACTGCAGACAGATGCGGAGACGTAGACAAAAACGTAGACACCACTGACGCAGCTGAAACTCAAACCCACATACACCAAAAGCCACGTGGCACGGCTCAAAACACTCAGAGAAATCACAATATGATTTTGATTATGAGCTTGAATTTTGGCGCCAAAGTGCGATGACTGCTTTTTACAAAGATTAAAAAGAATCTTTCTAAGCTTATGGAGTGTTTGATAAATGAGTCTGATTGTAACTTTTAAGAAACTTGTGAATAAAATTCTATTTAATATCTATCACATTTTATTTTGAGTGTCAAGTCTCGTAGCTAGCTTCATTCTGTTAAGAACAACGAAAAAATTGCATAGCTGACTTTGCATTTGCAATCCGCAAATTTGCAAATTCGCATTTGCCATTCAGCATTCGGCATGCACAGCATCCGCATATATCCATGTTGATGTCGTTTGCCGATGTCCTGCGGCTGTCGCTCCCCTGGCAGATGATGCGTTTCGTTATTAAATATTTAGCGTCGAGACCCAACTTTATTCTCCTACTTACACTCTGCCGCTCTCTGTCTCGCTTGTGCTATAGCCTATTGTTAAACAACTCGGCATTTAAATGCGACGCTGCAAATCTCCCCATCAGCCTGGCACAATCCTTTAAAACTCAATGCCGGCTGTCGCAGCTTATTGAATTTTTCGTTGCTGTTGCCGTCTGTTTTGGACCAGTTAGCGCCTGTTGTCGCTGTTGTTGTTGTTTGTTGTTGTCTGTCGCCCCGAAAAACAAACAAAATTGCACCTGCCCTGACGTTTTGCACCTGTCCATCGGTGAGTTCAAAGCGCGCTTGTTGTTGTTGTTGATTTTGGTGTGTTTTTGTTTTTATACGGGCGCAGTTCAATGGCCGGCGTTGTTTGGTTGGTGGTCAATGGTCAATGGACACAATTTGGACTGCACATTGGCATTGCGATTCGTGAATTCGACTTTTGGCATAGGAAATTAATGAAATTGAGAACGTATGAAAATGATTAACGAACACACACACACCACACACACGAGCACACACACATTCACTCGAAATGTGCACTCAATTTTAATGAGATTTTAAGTGGTTTTCCATCTCGTTAAATATATATATTGGGGTAGTCTTTGCATTAAAATAATATGAGCATTAAATCAGGCATTTTTGCTAGTGAAGGAATTTAAATACAATTAAATATAGGCAAACTTAAAGTTGTAGAAAATATTGAGACATTTGCGGAGTTAAAAAATATTTTTGTAAAAAATATATAACTTTTGAATATAATCGGAAAAAATTCTTAAAAATTTAAAACCTGATCAATGATTTTGATTGAAAAGTTATTTTGAAAGTTTACCACAAGGGTATCAAAAAAATATTCAAAAACCTTTTTTCCTTTTTCTTTCTCTTTTATAGTTAAGAATTGTAAGCTCTTCTACTAGATTAGTAACGATAATATATACAACGATTTAATTGAAGAGTTTACTCTTTAGACAAATCTATACATATTCAATGGGTTTTTCGATTTTCTTTTGGTTTTGTCATTCATTTCGAATTGGTTTTTCTGACAAGTATTCCTTAATTGGCTGCCACTGAATCAAATATATTTAATTTGTCTCATTTTTTCAGTTCCTCGCTTTTGACATTTTGTCGATCTTCGAGAAAAAAGGCCACCCGTCAAACTGTCAAAAATTTCCGACAGACGAAAAGGAATGAAAGAAAAACGCGGGTAAATGAACAGAGCATTAATTTATTTCAATTTGTATGCAAAACTTTGCATTTCAAATACCGGCAGCAACTGCAGCAGCAACCAGCAGCAGCAAAGGAATGACAATGCCTCGTCGAGTTTTCTGCTCTGTTCTTGTTATTGTTGTTGTGGCAGCAGGCTTCTAATGCCGCAAGGGGCAACATCTTTTGCTTGCTCAACGAAAGTTCAAGTTGCCCAAGCAATAGTAGTCGTTGGAGTAGTTGTCTATTGGGCGAAAAGGACTCAACGTTGGGCAACATATTGCTGAACATGTTTATTTACAGCTAAAAGGCACACCAAGGATAACAACAAAAACGCGAGGCCCGAAAGGACAGGCAAGGAAACTAAAGAGAGAGAGAGATAGGAACCGGAACCATGAAAGACCAGAAAACCAAAGCTCAACAAAACTGAACAGAGCTGAAACGCATCTTGTCACATTGTCATTGTCATTGTCTGAAGTTTGTCAGATGGAGAAGGAGGAGTTGAATTCCCTTCCTCCAACCCAGCCCAACCTAACCCAACCCAAACATGTTGTCTGCGTGCCTCGTCGAACAATTCGAGCAATTTCACTTCAAAAATTGCGGCGTTTAGTGCTGCGATTGCCACAAATCAAAGCGACATTAAAAACCCACTCTACTCCTCAGTCTCTGTCTCTGTTCTGTGTCTCTGTTCTGTGTTTCTCTTATTTACCCTAACCAAAAATTGAGTGTGCCTTTTCATTTTTAGATAAATATAAAATCGCAAAACGACGACGACGTTGTAGAAGAAGAAGAAGATGAAATCCCAAACGCGTCGTCGTCTGAAGAGTTCTTTCTCCAAACATATGCGCGCCAAATCAGCAGCAGACAAAACAAACAAAGACCTACCAGGACAGACAAAAGGACCAAAAAACCAACAGCGAACAACGAACAACATAAAAATTGCTTTAAAAATCGCTAAAACGAAATAAGAAGCAAATAAAAGTTTACGTGTGGCAGCGCACGTGAGTGTCAAAGAAGATACGAAGGGGGAGCTTTTTCTGGTGAGGGATGGGGAGCACCCTTGGGGTAGTTGAGAGGTTATTTGCTTGCTTGTCAGGCCTGCTGCTGTCGATTTTCTTCTGTTTTTTTTTCCTTCATTTTTTTTGGGTGCGTAGACAACGCAGACGACAATATTCCACTTCAAGTGATTTGTTGTCCAAGTAGGAAAAGTGAGAGTGAAGGCGACCCAAAAGACCAAAGAACTTTTGCCAGACGTCGCCCAACTGGCTTGAATGATTGCCTTGAGTCAATCGAAATGGGGTTGGTGGCAGCTGGGATGGCTAGACCTGGGATTTTCAGCTAAAAAGTAGCTAATAAATAAGTATGTTAGGCCTTCGCCCGCTCATCAAAACAACAGCAGCCTAAATGTCACATTGAGAATTTCTATTTATATGCGATCAAGTACGAAAAGTTCTCAATCAATGTGTCTAGCAACTTGAGGTGTTCAAAGAGAAAAAATCCAATAACTTGATATGATCTTGCTTCATTTGATTAATATTGACATACTGACTGACAAATAAATAACTTACAAATAAATAAATTTAACATTGAATGAAAGATTAAATCTAGACCTATAAAAAGTGTTTAAACTTTAAGCCAAAAGCCCAGAGTTAGGTGTATCAAAAATAATTTATTTTGTCAAAAATAAGCAAAATTAAATTATTTCAAATTCTGTCACTTTTAATTGAGAGTTTTAACCATTTAATCAAAGTTTACTAGATTAATGTTTTATTGCTATTAATTTTGAGTGCTTTGATTTAATTAAGATACTTTGACTGTCAACATTCTAAACCAATTTTTGATTATATACTAATATATTTTTGGACATTTGGATAAGATACTTTGAAAGTCTAGACAAAAACGCACCTTGATTAACAAGACAAAAATCAACCTGATTTAAGTCAAAGTTTTTTGCCAACATTCAAATTGTATGAGAAATACAATCCGTATTGTTAACACATACTTTACCCAAAAATTTGGTTACACAAATCTATGATTTCGTTTCTATTCGGTTCTGTGTTGTTTTTGTTGTTATTGTTATTGCCTACTTGTCTCTTGCTACGCACGTAATAGCAAAAATTTACGCGTCTCTGAACTTTGACCCTTGCACAATGCCGCCTGTGACCTTTTGTGCGTGCATTGACGCGTCTGCGCCACATCAAATTTTATGGATGCTGTTCGAATGTTGCTTCTAGCTTGTTGCTTCTTGCTGTGCTTTGGTTTGGCACATTTTTTAAACGAAATTAATTTAGGAAACTTTTTTTTACTACGAATACGCAATTCTCGTGTGGACGCAGAAGAGAGCGAGAAGGAGAGAAATAAGGTTTGGGTTTTCACAGTTAATGCGGTTCTGAAAGCCGTAAAGTTCAAAGTTGGAAAAGAGATATTTTAGCATGTGAAAAGTTGACAAAAACAAAGTTTCATACAGTACAGATGGGAAAAGTATTAACAATTGAAAAGAAGACGATTTTAACTAACAAACAATAAAAAATAATAATAAAGTTTTTAATAATCGACGGGGTCTAAGGGAACTCTAGGGGACCTAAGGGACCTTGAGCACGTAAAATGTCTCAATTTAATAATAAGATATAGTAAATCATGTTATTGATCTTATATTAAGCTTTCGAAATTAATAAGAAGCTTTCCTTAAAGTAATGATGAGAAATAAAATGATTCAAGTGCCGATGTTGTAGCATATTTTGTTCTCATTACGTTTTATTAATGGCGTTTTATTACCCCAAGCACAAAGTTCATGCGTTTCTGATAACTAAATTCCAATTGCTCTCAAAAGGCCAACAACTATCTCATAGCCAAGCATTCTTAACTTGGCTTAACTTCAAGCACTGCCGACTCTCCTGGCATGGGCAAGTGTAGTAGAGTTTGAAGTCAGAATAAAACGGAAATGCCCCTAGCCAAGAAGTGTCCCTACTGACAGCTCAAATGACCCATTCGGTGGCCACAATTTGCCATCCACTTTGCCACACAGCAACAACAAGTTCAGGCAAATGGCAAATGGTTCAGCGGCATCTGATAGATATAAAAACATCAACACGATGTATCTCTGTATCTGTGTATCTGTGTGCCTCTATGGTTGCCCCTGTCGTATCCAAGTGCATCGAACTTCAAGCAAAACTCTCGACGGCTCTGCGTTAAATTTTACGTTGTTAAATATCTTGTGCTCATGTATCGACAATAATTACGCCTCAGCTACAAACAACAGCTCGTAGATCGCAGTGCAAAGAATTTCTGCAACAGAAAAAGAAGAAGAAGCCACCACATCCATCTATCCATCGCCATACAGGCTTGGAGCAAGGGAGCAGGGAGTGGGGTAGTGGGTAGATGGGGGATAGCTGGCAGTGGCATGACTGGACGTGGGAAGGCCGGCCGCAGACAATAATACAAACAAGCAAAGCGAGTAGAACGAAATGGAAAATGGAATCGAATCGAAGCGCATGAAATGAAATTGCGCTCCGCTCATCTCCTCCTCACCCACCCCCCACACACAACCCATTCCGCTCCGGCTCTTGCTCTTTTAACCCATTCTCGTTCCATCCAATGTTCGCGTCGAGGTGAATGGACGCAAGGTGACGCCGTACTCGCAGTCACAGTCACAGTCAACGTCGTGCTGCTGCTGCTGTCGTTGCAGTCAACGTCAGTTTGAATGTTGGCTTCATTTGCTGGATTTGCGCGCCAAAAACGTTCCCCTTTTGCTGCTTTCGAGGAGTTGACTTTGTTTTGGCGACGCTGACCGAGAGCGAGTGAGAGCGAATGCGAGTGTGGAACGGAGTGGATGTGAAACATGGATGCCATACGTGAGGGTAAGAGGGGCGTGGTAACGCACGAAACAGGAGCGCAGCCCAGACGCCAGACTTTGGCAAAGCCATTTACCATTTACCACTTTTGTCCATTGCCATTGCCTCTCTGCTGCTGCTGCTGCTGCTCTGGCTTCGCATCGACGACGACTAACCTAAGCCTGCCCCTTGCAAAACTCCCCTTTCCCCATCTATACACACACACACTAAAACTGCCGCTCCTTTCAGTTGTGATTGTGTGTGTGCTGTTGTTGTTTGTCTTGCGAGTTTTGCTTTGATCCCCTTATTCTGTCTGGCTTGGCATTCGCATTCGCATTCGCATTTGCTTTTGTTTTTGTGCCCATTGCCATTGCATTGCACTTCGCCCGCCACACAGAGCACAGAAAGCCATGTTATTGCCATGTCGTTCTATTCGCAATTCGCAATTCGCATTTGCTATACTCTTCCCCTCGTCGAAACCCAATCATCATCATCATCGTCGTCATCATAGTCGTTTGCTGGCTTTGTTTACAAGCATTTGATGGACCACTAACGTCGCATTCAAAGCTCCCCCTTTTTTTTCTTTTATTTTCTCGTATTTTCTGCAGAATGCGCGCGAGTTTCTTGCTTGCCCTTTATTTATTTTGTGGTTAATGTAGTTTGGGGTCTTTTCCCTTCGTCGTCGTTGTCGTCGACGTCTGAGGGCGAATTATGACAGCAAAACGTGTTGCGTGGCGCAACAAAAACAAATGGCGAGAAAATTGTAATTCTTTTGCTCGCTGCTCATTTTCTTGTGGTTTGTTTGTGTTGTTATTGTTGTTGTTGTTCCTCTAAGTCTCTGGCATTTGGCAATTTCTATTCGCATTCGCATTCTCATCGCCATCGCCATTGCCATTCGCTTGATTTTTATTAGTTGTACTTTATTGAATGCGTCGATTGAATGAATTGCTCAATGAGCATTTCTCCCCTCTCTCTCTCAACAGAAATCTCCCTATACACCAACAGCTGTGTACTCTGGGAAATTGTAGGGATTCTTACGTGTAATAAAGTCTGTACGCAAATTATGCATTATGTGTGATGTGAGTGCATTTGGGTTTTTACTTGCGACATATCTTGGGAATGTAATGCGGGAATAACATGACTATAACTTATGATATCCCTTTCAAAACTTATTTTATATACTATCAAGCAGCTTTTTTCTCGACTGTAGGTTATTAAAACTGAGCTGTTTTAGAGTTTAGGTTAGTTTAAGCCGGCTGAACCTCTCAGAAGAGTATCACACATAGACCACTAAGGGTTCTTAGTCTGGACGGTAAATGAAGAACCTTGGGATTATTTTGGTGTGTAGTCAGTCGTGCCGAGTGCGAGAAGGCCAGAAGCGTTCCTGCCTGAAGAAGATGTTCATGCAACCTGAGTCCGCGATAACTATTTAATCTTAGATATATAAGAACTTGTACATTTATACAATTTTTAATTTATGTGAAACAACATTCCTCATCCTCATCCGAATCGGAATCGGAATCGCAATCGGAACCAGAGTCATCCAAAGCATCACAGATTTCCAGAGCAGTTAACGGTCGACTTTTCGATGCACGACGCTTTGTTTCCTCTATGCAGGCAGTTAGAGGAAGAAACAGATTGTCATTGAAACTTGCCGCCAATTCCAAGTCGCCGTATTGTCTCTTCGATCCTGTATTTTGCAATTGAACTGCGCGATTCATCATTTGATGGAGCTTGAGGTTCTCCTCTTCCATACAAATGCGTAGTTCTTTATATAGCCTCTTATCGCTGCGGGTTTGACAGGGTTGAGCCATAAGTTCATAGGAGCGTTCTCTCAGATCGTTTATAATTGCATTCTGGCAGTCGATTTGTTTGGTCAGATCCAGGTATTCCCGATACTTGAGTGCCTCTTCTTCGTCGTCTTCCATTTCCTCATCCAACATCTCGAAAGGATCAACTTGGACTTTTTCTACGACATCTTGTTCTTCTTCTTCACCAGCTTCTTCTAACTCTTGAGGCGCCTCTTCTTCTGCTTGTGGTGCCTCTTCTGGTGCCTCATCATAGTCGCCTTCGAGTGCTGCCTCCTCTTCTTCAACATCTGCCATTTGAGAATTTTTTAAAAGAACTTTTCAAAATTTAGATTGCTAAACGTAAGGCTTATGAAATACTTTAAAGAGAATTTTGATAGGAAATGCAGGGAAACTAATAAGTTTTCTATATTTTCACTTGCAACAATCTGAAAATAAAGTTTTCAAAGCAGTATTCCAAAAAAGTATCCGCAATGCATTAGGTTAATTTCATTTTATTTACCACAACATTGTATCTAAATGTTGCTTACACTTCTCTTTTTGAATGCAGCTCACGGCTCAATGACACATGCCACATGCCTCGAGGCGACAACGACGACGACGAAGACGACGCCTCTCTCCCTCAACCCGGTGTCCTTTGATGACGCCTCATAAATACATGTGCCGCCATAAAGTCTGCGTCCATAAAAATTCAACGCTGTGTCGTAGAGTCATCAATGCGAATCCAAGAAGCTAAAGCTAAAGCTCTGGGAATCGTTTGGAGCTGGTGCGTTCCTTTTTGGCTCACAGGTAAGTATGGGACAGACGTCGTAAAAGCTCTTAAGTACCATAAGGAAGTTGGGAACGGCTCCTTATTGGAGCTGCTTTGCTGTGGCTGTTGTTGCTCCGGGCGAATGCACTTAATACCAAATTAAATGCATTGCGAATAGAAAGAGTGAAAGGGAGCTGCCGGAACGGTCGGGGTTTGAGGAAGTTACGACGGCGTGTGTCAGCAATGAAAACCGCTTTATGATTAATGCGCAGCAAAGTCGAGAGTTATGCGCCTTTGGAAGCGTAATCCGCTGAAATCATCATCATCAGCAGCTGAAGCAGAAGCAGCCGAAGCTAAAATCACAGTGCCAATAAAAGCGTTAGGCATCAACCCCCCCAATGCAAAATGTTAAAGGCTACTAGCTCCACACACACACACACAAACGCACAGACTGCAATAAAACATAAATTTCACTGACAAGCAAAAAAGGAAACGGAAATGCGTGCATTAACAAAATGCACTTGCCGAAAAAAATAAAATTAATTAAAATCAAAAAAAAAAGAAACTAAATATTTTTATAAATTTTAAAAATCGAAATCTCGAATCTTAGGCATATTTTTCACAGAGTTTACACATTCTAAATTCCAATCAACACACATATATTTTGCGAAGTGTAACTGCATAAGAGAGAGGGTAAAGAGATACAGCTGATATTTATAGAGGGAGGGAGGTAGGCAGTGAGAGGTGTCATCGTTCTTGCCAAGTGCCTTAGTGGGTTGCTATCTGGCTGCTTGGCTGGCTGGCTGGTTGGCTGGCTGGTTGGATTTGTAATGTTGAAAACCACTTAACTGCCACTTGCTTTCCACGCTTATGCCCCATTTAAGTTTGTATTAGTGTGTGTTTTTGAGAGACTGCAACATAGTTTTCCCGCAGCTAATTTTTGGCATATTTCCCGGCAACCATTTTGCTCTTACACTGCTGTGTGTGTCCCTGAGTGTGACAGCTGGATTAGCTTCTAGCTACGTTCCTTACCAGCAAAGCAAATCGTAGTCGCGCGCGCGCCGCGTTTTCAGCCATGACACAAATAGTATATGACCCCAGCTCTATCTGCCCCCTTGCCACATGACAGCGAAGGACACAAGGACATCGATGTCGAGCAAGAAGAAAGAACATTGAGCACCGTTCATATTGGCAGTGTGGCATCATAAGCCTTAGGGACCTCACTAAATGAAGCTTTCAAAGAAACACACACACACACTCACTCACACAGGACACGTAGTCTTCTTCTTCTTCTGCTGCTGCTTGGCTCGATGCGTTTTTAAGTTGGTGCAGATTACGCATACGACATGTTAAACGCCCCTTTAAAGACTTTAACATGGAAATCAAACGTTAAAACTTGAGCAAACTTTCGTTTGCAAGCTGTGCAAACACACTCAAAACACACACACACACACACACTTATTTACTTTATATACACATATGCTTTGTCTACTCATAAAAAAAAGGCTGGCAAAAGGATTTGTTCGCTTTTCTCTTTGGCCGTGCAACTTGCATGCAAGTTTTTCTTTCAAGTTTCTGGCCCACCTCTCTGCCCTGCATTTTTTTCATTTGCCCTGGCTGAAGGGTATATGCATTAAGTATTTAGGTATGTAACGTTTTGAATCAAGTGCAAACCCTTCTAATAATGCTGATTATAAAATGGAAGTCCTTCAAATCGCATGTCAAACTACTTTTGATATAAGCAGTTTGTTGTAAGGGTGCATGCCAATCGGTTTGTTGCAAGTACCGGCTCCTTTTCTTGTTTTTGTCTCTCATTGCAACTGCCGCATTTGTTTTGTTTGCTATTGTTACGCTGGGCGCTTTGTTTATGCTGCTGCTGCTGCTGCGCTGTTGCTGTTGCAACAACACAACACAAAAAAAAAGAAAAGCATAAAATGATTTCATTAAAAAAGTTGTAAACTTTTTCATTTAATTTAACTGCAAACATCTTTTGTGCCTTTTTCTCCCTGTCTCTGTGTCTGTGTGTGTGCTTTGTGCATTATTCCCTTTTTTTTTGCAGTTACAGCTTTGAGCCTTTTTCTTCTGTCTTTTGGCTTGTCTATCTTCAGCTAGGCATCTGTGTTTACTATGTGAATAAGTTGTTCAAGCTGCCACGCCCCTATATATATATTTTTTTTCGTTGCAACTGATTTTATTCACGAATTGAATTTGCGAATGGAAAACTGAGTTTCAATTAAACTTTTGCCTTCCTATTCATTTTTACCTCCTACGCCCACACACACACACACACAGCCCCTTCCTTACCTTCAACTTTAGTTGCCAGCCTTTTTGTCGCACGAAAGTCCTTCAAAAATAGTTGATTATGTAGCTGTTGTCGCTCAGCTTTTGACTTATGACAATGCTAAAGTTTCGTTGTTGTTATTTATCGATGGGTTTTTAGTCCGCAGCCAACTCTTATTTATTTATTTAAAAAGAAAGTTTTTCCTTCGAGTTTAATTAAATATGCAAATTTGTCATTGAGAGAATTGATATAAAAAGAGAGGGAACGAGTGAAATTTTTAATTCCATTAGCGGTTCGCTGTAGACATTCTATTTGTAATCAGCTCTCTTGGATTAATTAAGTAATTTTGTTATTTGCTTAAAGTCTTTGTTTATCCCATAATAATATATATATATTGTGTTGAGCTATCGTTTTCACCATCTACAACAACATTATCTCTGTCGAATCAACAACAAAATGTGGCTAGCAAATAACTTTGACTTGCAGCAAGCATAATTCAATTATGGCTACAATGCACGCGTCATGTTGAAAGTCATTCAAAGCGGCACTGAGAGAAGAAACGTACGAGTTGCTTAACAAAATACTTTCCAAATGAAGGAACTAAAACAATGATGGAAGCTCAAAGCTCGGCCACAAAACTCAAGTTTTTAAACAAAACTATTATACGAATATTTTTTACAACAAATTTTTGTTTTTTCACTAGAGGTTCTTTGTTTTCAGTTTTTCCCACATGATTTTACTTTATTCATACTCCTTCTAATATTTAGAATTTTTTTTTGATTTTTAAATATTATTTTCTGTTCAATTGAAACAAACTTGCTTGACTTAGCCACATTTACCAATACTTTTTTTCAGTGTATTACCACTGCTCTCTACTCTATATACAGCTGTAGCTTGACAAACTTCAACCCTTGGGTCGAGCGCGTTGTTTCCGCTTAAGCCGCTTGGTGCCACGCAAGCTGCCACACAACATGTCGTATTAGTAATATTTAAACACAAAAGCTCAGCAAATGTTGACATGCGTCGCTATTAGCCGAACGTTGGATGCATGTGGCATTGTGGCACGTATTAGGGACTGATGGGTAAAAAAAAGACAGAGACAGACAGAGCGAGAGAGAGAGAGAGATAGAGTGTGTCTCTCTGGTCTCTGGGCAAATTCAATTTTCGCATAAAACAAAAGGCAGCGAGTCGACGTCAACGGCTCTATAAGTATAAATAATAATAATAATAACATGGCGAACAACAATAATAATCTGCTTAGAAGCCAGCGATGCGAAAGTGAAGAAATGCGTTGTAATTCCAAAGTTCGCCGCCGTCAAATGGAACAACAAGCAACAATATTGCAGCATATGGATGGGAGAAGGAAGTGTGGCAAGGAGATGGCACGCAGAATGGCATCAGGCAACAGTGCCACATTAAGCCACACCAACACACACACCCTTTGGCTTGCATGCCAAGAATGTGGCTGCAAAAATGTATAAAAATCTATGTATAAGAACGGAGGGCTAGAGAAAGAGAGACCACATCTATGTGTCTAAGTGTGTGTGTGTGTGTGTGTGTGTATAAAATATGTCATGTTGACAGCGTGGAAATGTCACTCATGTGGCGTCGTAATGAGTTTTGCCAACATCGAATACCCTTACTACACATCTAGCAAATTCCCCAACCACCAAATGAAGAGCAACCCTCACTACAACTTGGCAATGCAGCTGTCCGCCCCATGAGGCGTATAAGCAATGTGCCACTCTAACTAAGAGTAAAGCTTGTTTGCAACTGTCTTGCAGCAGCACACAATTGAAACATTAATAGAATATTGATTTTAATATTCCAAATGTGTCCCATCAAATGTCCTTCGAAAACTTTTAGACTGACATAGCCTTGCTGAATTTTGAAAAGCAGGCAAAGATTAGTTAGTGTTTGATCCCTAACAATTAAAAAGTCAGGAAAAATATTTAAAAAATATATAATTTTTAAGAATTTAATAAATAAGAATTAGTTAAGCCTTTAACATGATTTGTCCTCTACAATAACTATTTTTATAGTTTTAAAGTATTTCAAAAAGGATAAAAGTTTCCCTTTAACTTGTTTGAATATTTTGAGTATTTAAAACGAAATTGTAAATTCACAAAAAGATTTCATCTATAAATAAATACTTCGATACCAAGTAAAATGCATTGTTAATCTAATCTATCTCAACATTAAGCGTTCAAGCTCTAAGATCAAATCGTCCACAAACATAATATACTTAGTTAATTAGTTTTCATTTGTAAGGCAAATACCAATTGGTTCTTAGTTTACAATGGTCTTTAAGCTCTAGTATTTGGCCAGAGGACACCTTTGCTGCAAAATGCCACACAAGTAAAAGGCATCTTAATCGACTTTCGAATCAAGGCTTATCAGAGCCCAATGCAGCAGTCACATGTACACATACATACATACATATATAACTCTGTATAGTTAAAGTAGATGACAACAATAAAGATTCTATATAGTAGTACCTACATATATATATATATATAAACCCTAGTATGTCCTGATATTCCTTATCCAAACTGTCAGCTAGGCGTTTTGGTGCCACGTTTGAGAGACGGCATCTCAGGAGGTGGTGCTCTGGGTGGGTGTATTAGTTAGTTAGGGCTGATGTTTGCCAGAGCGAGACAAAAGGTAGCCATGCAAGCAAAGAATAAATTTGCCTTTTGGCCACCAAAGTTGTGGGCGTCGTTGTTGTTGTAGTAGTATGTATGTATGTATGTATGGCTCAGGCTCAAGAGTCAACAATGGAATGTCAGAGTGACGCCCACGAACCCAAACTAAAACACACACACACACATCCATAACAATAGACGTGTATACGTAGCCGGAAGCTAGAAACGGAGACAGAGACGTTGACGTCGACATTGCCAGCTGCCTCTGTGAATGCCGTAGAAAATTCCATTCTAGTTGAATTTCACAATAATTGCAATGCAGTTGTTGTTGCAACACCAGTTGTTGTTGGTGTTGCTGTTGTTGTTGTTGTTGTGGCAGCAGCACGTGGCATATACTATATAGCAGTATACTACAACTACTATATGGAACGTAGTACGCTCTATATACTTTTGCCTTTTGCCTTTTTCGGTCATGCCAGAGAATGTTCAGAGAAGCGAGAGAGAGAGCGAAATAGAAAGAAAGAGAGAGCAAGGGGCAAGAGCGAGTGAGATGGCAATCGAGTGCAGCACAGAAAATATCGATCGACTTAAATGAATTTAGGTCAGCCAAAGCGTGGAACACTGCTCTCACCACCCCCAAAACCCAACATTAAGCCAACCTCCTTGCATCACCATGCATGTTCAGCATGTGTGCACTGCCCTCAGGGAGGCGGCATACATAGATGTGTGTGTATGCATCTTACAGATACATGTATAATAGCAGAAGGGGAGGTGTGAGAAGTGAGTGAAACATGAAAAATGTCAGCCGACGACTCACGTAACTTATTTTAATTCAAATCAAATAGGCAAACTAGATTGAAATGTAGGCGGTTGCAAGCTATTGATAGCGTATGAGAGCATCACACACACACACACATTCTCACACAAAAGTGCATGCGGCAAGCAGAATCACAGCAGAAGTCTCCCCCCGCCCCTTCGTTTGGCCTTGCCAAACACGCACCACCACCGTCAACATGTGCATTTTATGGGCCAAAACTGTCACAGGTCGAAAATCGAGGCAAGCGACGCTTTTGACGAAAACTCACTCACCACAAAAGGCAAATGCCTTGGGAATCTATTTCCCCTCGTTTACCCCTCACCTTCCCCATCACTTCACTAAAAGCCATAGTATACAATACAAATTTAACGTTGTATGGCATGGTGCCTACGTGATGTGACGAAGCATGGGAAAAAATGGTTAAATCATAGACCTTCCTTCTTAAAAAGAAGCACACAAAAATGCATAGAAAGAGAGAGACCGATAAGGAGAGAGAGAGAGAGACCGTCACGTGTGGACTATAAAAAATAAAAATCGTATTTTGCTGTTTTGTATTGTTTGATTTGAAATTAGAGCGATTCGGAATTTACTCAAAAGTCAAAGCAAATCAAACGCACTTAGAAGTGAAAATAAATTTTAAAAAACCTTCCCATATAATACCATTCTTTCTCTCTCTTGCTTGAACTCTACTAACTTGACCATCTCTTAACTTCAATAAATGCATTTTTGTTTTTTTGCCGAAAATGAAAAAGGGTTAAGAAGACCCTGCAGCATATTTAGCCATTTATGATAACAACCACATAACGAAAGTTAAAGTTACAAAGCCAGTAAAGAGGAGAAAAAAGTTACTTTGAATCCAGCCCGCCAGCTCAAAAGTAATACGAGCCACTTCACACAAAATGGGGCGAAAACTGTCCCAAAACAAACGAAAAAAGAAAACAAAACAAAATTTCAAGTGTCGCCTCGCCTCGCGACAGCATAAGAAGGATAAAGTTTTCTTGATCTATTTTTATGTACATTTTGTTATTTCTCTATTTTATTTTTACTTTTGTTTTTTGGGAATTTGAGCAGGTGTTGAAGTTTTGTTCCCATTTAATTTTTTGGTGGAAAGCTAATAACTTTTTAATTGCTGTGTGCATTTTTAAACGATTTTATAAATGCAGCTCTATTAATTATGAAGCCAGTTGAAAGGTTGCCTCTAGACTTCATTCCATGCGGAATATAACTGTCAGCCACACATGCAGCTAGCTGAATATGAAGAACACCTCCCAAATGACATGCTAATTATGCAGTACTATATGACGGCATAAATAAGTACTCAAGGACCAAACCCGGCAACAAGGTGCGACTCCATCAGACACGCCCCACCCAACCCAACTGGATAGCTGGATAACTGGACTGACTGACATGCTGCGCCTTTAAAGATGGCTGTTGCTCCTGTTGCTCCTAACTGGGTTAACGATAAATAACAAACCGAGTTCCGAGTCCTAGTTACCAAATACGGCATCCAAACACACACACACACACACATACATACAACCAGTAGCCATCGTCCACAGGGCCATATTGCGGCACACAGAGCTAAAGCTCGGTGCAAGCGCCCCCAACTGCCCCAGTTACAAGCGGGGACAGGCCATGATCTACTACCACAAATGCAAACCTCTTTCTCTCTCTCTCCCTTTCCTATTCACACAGTCGCGTTTACAACTACAACGTGCCCCAGTCGTCATCGTCATTGTCGGCGTCGTCGTCGTCGTCGTCGCAGTCTCAATTGCAATGCAAAAACAATAACAGTTTCTGGTTTAATACAACGAATTTTGAATTCTCTTAAAAAAAGTAAGTATATAATGTGAACATAACTCTTTTCCTTACTTTGTATATGGATTTTCATACTTAGCAGATTCTCTTGTCAATCTCTTTTCGTTACTCTGTCACAAACATCTTGCCGAAATTAGCATACCTTAAGGGTAAGGCTAGGCTGGCGCCACTATTGCATTTACGTTACGTTTTGCTAGTAGTACAACTCGTCGTTATCGCAGCTGCAACAGCCGTAACAACAACAACAAGCGAACGTGCCTATGAGCGAACCGCCGCCGCCGAGCGAACGAGAGGTCCAAGCCCCAACCCAAACCTCAACCTGTAACCAGTTCGCCAGCCACCTCGCTCGGGCGGCCGTTCGGCACCGGCTACGCTCCGCTCTGAGCAGCCGACGCGAATCAAGAGTGTTGGATTTTGGGTTTGGTTTGGGTTTTTGGGTTAGTCGCCACACTTAGCTCAAACAACAAAACGAGGGTGAGAGGTGGTTGGGGCAGGCCAAGCAGCCGCCCTGCCGCCCTACATTCGCTGGCTGGCTGGCTGGCTGGCAAGGTTCGGCCTTGGCGCTCAACACTGACCCGCTTTTTAGCTCGGTGTAGCGACTGTTAATATCGCTGTGTGTATGGTTGGGTGTGTGTGTGGAGGCATATTTCTCTTGCTCTCTGTGCTGATTGCTGTTGTTTTTGTTGGTGTTTGTTGCTGCGTTTGTGTGTTGCGTTTCAAATGCATTTCAAAATTCAGAAATGTTATGGTCAAGATGCAGATCCAACATAAGCAATTTTTAAGTAAATCCTATGAACAAATCTGGTACAAAAGAAGCTCTTATTGTAATTAAAGAACAGAGAAAAAGCTTCTAAAGATATATCGATTTTTATTACGCTTTTATTAGTTCCACCTGTTTGTTTTAACATATTTTAGCATCTCAATTTTCACCAGCTTCGAAACGTTCAATCGACTTAAAAATTTGTCCACCTGCTAAGCATTGATGACAATACAATTATTTCATGAGTTTGCCCACATTAACTGCTGGGATTGGTAGGGTAAAATGAAGAACTTAAATCAAACCGATTTTTTTTTTTTTTGGTATAAGTGAAGTTGCTTAAGCAATGCCAGAGCTTTAAGAATTTCCGCACCAGCAAAATTACGATAAAACTAACTACCTTAAGTTGCCCATTTAGCTTACATAAAACTTGTTTATCAAGTATTTAAAGCCCCTCCTTTTAGTAGAAAATATTAATACATAGTAGTAATAAAATTAATCATATTAAATTAAATTTCATTTCTAATTGTAAAATTTATTATTCAAACCAGCAAAAGAGAAAAACTACACAAATGATAATAACATCATACTTTTAACCAAGTTTAAATTGTAAAGAGTTTTCCCAAATGTCACTTGCCACTTAAATGAAGCAACTTTCGGTCACTGCAACAGTTATGGGAAATCAAAGATAATACTAATTGAATAAAGTCAGCAATCAAAGAAAAGTTGAAATACATTTCATGAGAATATCTGTGTGTCTGTGTGTTTGTGTGTGTGTGTTTGTGTGTGCGAATTGTGGTCACATTTTGTGCAGCTGAGCGAAAGCCGCCAAACGACCGACCGCCCACACACAAAGCAACCACCAACACCACCATCAACATCAAAATCAACGTCGACGTCGACGTCAGCAGCACCACTGTGGTGGTCATTGCTATTGCTGTGCCAGCTGCTGATTCATCACGCATCAAAAGAGAAAACTTCAGCCAACGAGAATAATGAAATTAATTTCAAATAACGAGAGACAGAGACAGAGAAATAGAAAGGGAAAGAGATGAATGGAGACAAGCGGTCGCATTTAAGCGCTGGGAGAATTCCTTAGTTTCAGCGACGATTGCTATGGTCTGTTGCATCTATTGTTGTTGTTGTTGTTGCGGCAGGTCGCAAAATGTGTTCAGACACAGCGCACAACATTGCCAGACAGTAACTCGAACTGCGAATCAGACTTCAAGGGGGGCGGGGAATGTTCAAGCGGAGGCTCCTCCAGCAGAAAAACTCTCTCAAACTCCAAAACTCTTTCAAGTTTGTGCAGAGGCGTCGCTGCCGTTGGCGTCAAACGCATCGCTGCACAAGCTGTAAACAGCTGCAGGTCTTCCAAAGAAACAGGAGGGCGGATGGGGTTGGGGATGGGTGGTGGTATATAAAATTTACTTGCTGCTGGGCGCACTTAATGCGCCGTTACTTTTGTCTGCCGCCGCCGGTCATTGGATAGCACTGGATAGCAGCAAATGATAGCCACCACAACAGCGACCACTTGAACAATACTTGTTATTCCATTGCTGCATAACAGTACAAGCACTCTCCATTAACAGAAAGAACTGCGCACAAATTTCGTTTCTTTTTTTTTCTGTTGTTGAAATCGAAGAATCTTCAAATGTCGTCGCATGGTTAAATAAACTAGATAAAAAAATATTTAAAATGATGAGAGGAATAAAATGCATTTAATGGGCACGTTGCGTATACTTGATTAAAAGAAAATGAATACTCAAAAGTAGTTCAAGGTTCAAAGCAAAAAAAGAAAATGGATCTTAAGCAATGCCTCAAGGAGCAGAAATCTTTGATTTCAAGTATAAGTTTACCCTTACGGCATACAATATTCTTAAGCTCAGGTCAAAAAGCAATGGAATATTGATTAGAACTATTTTTAGTTTGAAGTCGAAAGCAATAGAACTTCTTTAGAAATTTATTTCAGTTATGTTTAACCCTAATTTAAATCAATTGAGCATTTTTATAACATTTCGACAGTCGACTTTAGCTTTTCCAAACACTCTTTAGAGTTCTCACTTTAAACATTTTTAAACAACGCATTCAATTTATATTCAAATCGATCTACAACCCAGATCAAAGCAAAGCAAGGCAAATCACTCGCATTCACATTGAGATTATTTTTATCGTCTGGGATTGGAGTAAATGTGTGTCTGTCCATTTCGTGTATCCAGCTCGTTTTGCAGTCCTTCAAACATATTATCGTCGGCCAATTGGCAACCCAAATGCGAATTGAGCACTTTTCCTTGAGGCTAGGCTAGCCCAGACCAGACCAGTCATTATTTATTTACACTAAAAATGTATTTCCTTTTGCTCTTAAATTGGGCAATTTATAACGAGGCACTTGACGCCAAACAAGCACTGACTATTTTCCAGCTTTAGCTTCAGTCACGTGACAACTGAGATTTATGCAAGTGTGTGTGTGTGTGTGTGTGTGTGTGATGCTTATGCAGTGCATGTCCGTTTGGCTGGACCCCAGCATCAGTTGAACAATTTCAATATTTCATCAAAGACATTCAAAAGACTCTCTTTCTCGTTGAGTACAAAAAAATATATGTACATAATGGGGGGTTGGGGGTTAAGTGCAACAGCGCCACACTGGCGCTGCAATTATTCTCGTTTAATGTGGAGCAGCTGTGGCGATCATAGGAGAGGGTGGGGCGGGGGGGATAAAAGAGACCAAAGATGAATGCCAAGTAATGCACATGTTACTATTTACTTTGCGTGTTCTCCAAAAGAAACAAATGACGCCGCCAGTAAACCAGCAACAGCAACAACAACAATAACTCTCGCTCTCGCACTTACTCCCTTCCTTTTCACTCGAGACATTGAACGTTGGCGTTGGCGACGCCGCCATTCACAAGATGACAGCCCCATTTGGCTTCACCCCATTTCTTAAAAATTGCTCGAACGCTGCCTGTCTTCGGTTATTACTCATACGCACTGCGGGACAGTGCAGTGAATGCGTCGACTGCACATGGTTTGGATTGACTTTGCACTCTCCCAACAGGACACAGCCGACCGAATTGGACCAGAAATGAGGTAATCAAACATTTCATAGAAGTAAGTAAGTAAGAAAGGGCGGGGCAGGTCACCCACCAATGCAATGGATGAATGCAATTGTGTGTTAGTAATTGCTTGTGAATGGCAAACGGCAAAACGGTAAGAGTAGAGACAAGTTACAACGACAACAAATACAATATCGAAATGCTAAGCAAATATTTGTTAGCTAAGCGCAGTAAATGTCAACAAAAAGAAGAATAAGAAGGAGATGAAGAGAAAGAGACACACAATTAAATCGGATGAAAAAAGGATTGCATCCCAAAGTAAACGTTGGGAGAAATGTGCTTGCACAGGGGAAGTAAACATGTTGGCTCTACTTTAAAGCTTGTACCATAAAAAATAGGTTAAGGAAAAATTGATGAAAATTTGATAGTGTTGGGCTAGGAGGGTTGATTTGTTACTTAGTTACTGGCAGTTTAAACAGATTCTAAATAAATAAACAGATTCGAAAAAAATTAAAAATAAATAAAAATGGCTTCCAGAAAGTAAGTTATATAATTTATAACTAGAAGTTGGGAAAATTCTTACATACTTTATTTTTTATTTTATTATTTATAATACTCTTAAGAACATTGCTTAAGATAATTTTATTTTGCTTGAACTATTTTAAAATATTTACAAGCTGTAATCATTTTATTTGCATCTCGACGCTTGTTCATAAATCTTTATCCAAACTTTGTCTCAACTTCTTAAAGTCGGTTTCAAGCTATTCTAAACAGCTTATACTTATGAACTTATGAATAATACTAACTAAGTATTTTAACTTCTTTATTTATTTTTACTTCTCCTTTTCAGTTAGATACCACAATATTTAGTTGAGATTCTTGTATGATTTGTTTTTGTTTCAACACACCAAAATATCCGTTATCTTAAAATTTAATCGCTTTGAGGTTATTTTTGCGGTTACCGTTTGTTGCTCTATCTTCGGCTTCACACACACAAACACACACGCACTCAAATACACACACACACACACTGTTTAAGCCTCTGTATTTTTGTTTTTGTTACAGCTTTGTTTTGTTGTTGTTTTCTGTGCTGACTTGTTTGCATTTTTGTTTTTCAGCTTTACGGAACTGTTTCTGTTACTGTTTCAACGTTGCATGCGAATACAACTATCTGCTGTTGTTGTTGTTGCTGTTATTGTTGTTGTCGTTTGTTGCTTCTTGTTTCCATTTTTCATGCAGCTCGAGCGTCGTTAAATTTTTGCCTTTTTGGGAGCTTTGGAAAAAACGCGAGTCCAAAGTCCATAAAACATCACGACGCTGTCAGTTGTTGTTGTTGTTGTTGTTTTAGCTGTTGTTGTTTTTGTTATTATTATTGTTTCGGTTGGAGTTTTGCTGAAAGTGGCAGAGCCACAACCACAACAACAATAAAAGCAAAAAAGCAACAAGCCAAGGTGAAGCTTGCTTCTGCTTGCTTTGCTTGCTGAAGGAGGCGTCTCTCTGCTAGCGGGGGTGTTTTGCGGAGGGGGGCAGCAAACGTGCAAAAATACAAAACAACAACAATAACAACAACACCGAACACCAGCAGCCAAAACAAAATAAAAATGAGTTAAGAGAAACGGACGTTCATATTGCCCCAGCTACTGTAAGTTGTTGCTGTTGCCGTTGCCGTTGTCTTTTATCGATTGCTCTTCAGCTCTTCAGCTTTTCGCTCAATTGCTGCCTGCTTCTTCTGCTTGTGCTTTACACATGTGCAAATTTTAAATTCCACCAACTTCTCTCTCTTCTCATCTCCCTCCCCCACATCCTATGTCTCACTTCTGCATCATTTTTCACACACTAAACCGTACCAAAAAATCCTCTGCCCCCTCAGAAAAAAGAGACTGCAAACAAGTGCAATTGCTGATGAAGAGCCTCAAGCACACACTACACCTCTCTCTATCTCTATCTCTTCCGCTCACTCTCACTCCAGCTCTCTCTCTCTCTCACAGGCTATAGCTTATAGTCCCAGTTCCCAGCTTGCAGCATCTTCTTCTTCTTAGCAGCAGCAGCTCTTCTCATCTCAGCTTTACAGCTTTACAGTAACAGGCTATACACAGAGTGGAACCCCAGTGATGCTGACCCCACAGCACATTGCCGTGGCCTTTCGTTGTAGTGGCTTTTCACTAGTTGCTGTTGTTGTTGTTGTTGTTTTGGAGTCTCGTGAAACTGCGCAAAAATGTAAAAAGGCCGCCGCCAATTTGGTGGAATGTGAATGTTTTTTTCGACTGTGCTCAATAAAATTTGAGTTTCCAAGATGGCTATTACCAACTATACACCGAGCGAAAAGATAACAATTTTTAGAAACTTAAAACTTATCATATCCGATCTTTATTTAAATAGAATTTAACCTAATTCAAGCTTAAATTCTCTTTCATGACAACAATTTTTACTTGAAGTATTTTACGCTGAATTTATTAATTCTTGCTCTTAACTTAAATCGTGGCTTATGATAATTATTCTTTTTAAATCAGCCCAAAAATAAAAATGGATAAATTGTCATTTCCACTAGTTGATGTAAAGTTATCTTTAATGATGCAAACTTTTCATAATATTTTAATTCTTCATATAATTTTCTTGTTTCTAAACTTAGACCATTGTCGAAGTTAACTTCATATACCGTCGAACTTCCATACGAATAACTTCCGTATAACGAAGTTTTCTATATGACGAATTAATTTTCAGAACCCTGCAATTTGGTATCTCAATTTGGTAATGTCCCCTTTAGATTCGTTAAAATACTTTTTACATGATTCATTCTCTCTACCTTTTTAGATTAACTATCAAAATGCCTTAATACGTTACGTTTTGTAGTAGGTAGCTTATAATTAGAATGACTTAATGGTTAATAAACAGAAAAATCCATATTGAAATGACCTAGTCGACAGTTGCCCAGCCAGTTCCATTTATGTGTGTTGGCGTTGCCTGGAAAGTACTAGGCGAGTGACGCATGCGCAAAAGCAACAACAAACGACAACAACAATTGGCAAAACCACAAACCGAAAGTTAAAGTCATAGTTAAACCTCCATATGTACTATGTGCATTTACTCCAATGGGGGTTCTCTTGCCATTCATCGCGTTGGCGGCAGTGTCATCCCAAGAAACGGAAATTCAATTTCCGTCACGTACAAAGCAAAAAAAAAATAAGAAACAGAAACAGAAATACAAAAATTTACTTCCTCGCCCATGCAGACGCACCAGCCCTGCTTACCCCCCTGCCAGCCGACAAAGTCAGGCAACATTTCATTTCGCTTTATTTTCGTTGCCATTAAAAGCCAAAGCAGTCAACATCATGATGAGCTTTGGCATTATCGTCATTATTAACGCCATCAGCAACAATGTTATTGTTGTTGTAGTTGTTGTTGTTGTTGTTGTCGTCGTCGTCTTTGTTATCGTCACCCACTCAACGTCAGCGCGCCTGAGCCAAGTGACCAACTTAATTAAGCTTGAAAGGGAAATGTTTCCTCCTACACGATTGCGCCTATGTAGCAACAAATGGAAGTAGCAACAACAACAACTGCAACAACAACAGTCTCTCAACATTTCCTTCTGAATCTGTGTGTGTGTGTGTGTAAGCCGCTTAATGAATGAACAAATGTTTGAGTGAATGATATAATGAATGAGCCGCCAACAAATTAATTAATGCAAATTTTGATGCTACAACAACACCAACAACATCGAGCTTATAAAAGGACTAAACGTGAGTAGATTAAGCCTATCAATAATAATTTCATGGCAGGTACTAATTGGTGCCATAAGCAACATCTTAACTCATATTGTTTGGATGTCATTTTGTCGACACTTTGCAAAAGGTTTGTTTACCTGTTCAATTGATATAATGTTAACCGATGTGTAATGAACAAAAGTTATGGATGTGAATATTGAGCCTAGTTCTCTGAGTGTACGAAAGTTTGAAAGAAAAAACTCAGCACTGCTGCTATCTGAACACAGTAGCTATAAGCCGCTGTTATGAGTTCTAACTTAACAGTTCAGATGACAATAGTTCAGTAAAGACCAGAGAATTACATTTGATATTAATAAAAATAAAAAATAAAATACAATTGTGCTTAAATTGATATCATTAACTATTAAGAAATATTATCAACAATATTTTTACATCAAATTATTTTTATTATTTTTTAAAAAGCTAACAAAATTACAAAAATTATTTTCAAAAATCCTTTATGAAGACTTAAAAATTTTTAATTGTAGATAAATATGTAACAAAATTTGTATATGTATTTCTTTTGTTCAAAAATACTTATGACAAACTTATTATATTATTATAGCCAACAAGATTTACAGGTCGTAGCTTTATTTGTGCTGTTTAGGCCATAAAACTCAACTCTAATAGCAAATGCCAATTCTAATTAACACAATACAAAATTCGTTAATTTGTGTAAAGTTTATCCAGTTTTAATTCATCACAAACTTTAATTGGAATCTAGATTCTGCCACAAACAGATGGAGTTTGTTAGTGAGTTTCGTTTAGCTTGTTACCCACAACAAAAAACAGTTAGCACTCCATTATGTGTAACTTGGCAGCGCCCCCCCTATACCAACGGTATACATCAAACTAAATACTTATATAGAGAATGCAAATTGAGAATTGTGGAAAAATGGGTTGAGTGTCGATTGGTTTGGTTTGGTTTGGTTGAGTTGGACGTCGTCGCGTCGGTGGCTGCAATTTACGTTTGCCTCGCTAATGTTATAAACATTGCAATTATTGCATTTACTCTCATTTACTTGTTGTTGGCGGCTCGTTATTGCCGTCGCGCACGGGCCACTTAAAATGAAAATGAAAAAGAAGAATACGGCCAGCAAGAAAAATTGCCATGGAGAAAATTCACGCCTGGCGCCAGGCAGTCAGCCAAGACCCAAAGCGAGAGAGAGAGAACCGTTGGCTATAAGCCGAAACTTTTCTGCAAGAAAGAGGAGGGGGAGGAGGAAGTCCTGTTGCTGCCCTGTTCTCACATGTTTTTCATAACAAACAACCTGGCGCTGCTTGCAACAAGGCGGATGAGGAAGCATTTCCTTTCGATATTGCTGCTAAAGCGCCGCCGTCTGCCACGAAGTTAAAAAAAAAGGGGCGCAAGTGAGAAAAATGCAAAAGAATTAAGTGCTCGGCATAGTGCATAGTCCTTATATATCGACAGCAAAATGTCCATGGATTGGCTTTGGGGCACCAACGTAAGGCATTTGCAGGCGGAAGTTGCCATAATTGGGTCATAAAAAACTTATTTGTGTAAAATTATGAAAATGAAGTCAATTGCAATAATTTGCAACCAAACATTCCATTTCATTCCATTTTACAGTCGATTACTAGGAAACCCTGGGACCCGAGTCCTGCCCAAACAAATTAGGGGAAGCTAGCTACAATAATCATACGACACCGCGTGTGTGTGCCACAAAATGTTGCATAGCATGGACGGTGATACAACAAAAAAATACTCGTAGCATTATTTGAGTTTTTCCAAGAACCAATTAGCCAATGGGTTAAGTTTTGGCTGCTAAAAACTGAGAGTTGACAGGTGGCACTACATCAAGATAGGGTTAGATAGGGTTGTAATACGTACATATATGATGTATGATGTATAAGGGATATATACATATATACTAAAAGTTGTATTTGTCTGTGGTGAGTTAAATAATAGGTTTAACTTGCTGTTAGTATGAAATTGTAATCAAAAATATTTTAAAAACAATTTGTGCTTACCTGAAATAATTAATCAGAAAATATAAAGAAATATAAAAAATAGTTCAAAATTATAAATGAATATTTTTTAAAGTAGTCTCATTTTATTATTACAAAGAGTTCTAGCTTTAAAATAAATATGAGTTCATTGCCTTGCCAATATTATCAAAAATCTTAATATTTTTTGCTGGCAACTTTATTAAACTCATTTCTTTTATCAGCCTTATTCTATCTGATTAATTGCAATCTCAATAGGGTCTGATTTATATGCTCCGCTCCGAATTAAAGCAATGAAAGCGTTTAAGCTTTACATGTTCTCTGTACTGCTCACATACAACTTGCTGCATCTCTGTCTATCTGAACAACTTACCCTTACTACTGCATCTGTCTGTCTCTCCGTCTGTCTGGCTGTCAGTCTGTCAAGTAGAACGGTAAATTGCCGTTCGATATGCAAATGTCAGGCGCATTCATCGAACGCTGCGCTTTTCAATTGCTCCGCTGCATTGAAATCAATTTAACTTTCTGCTCAATGCCAATCATTGGCACCAGTCTCAACCCAAACCCAAGAACCACGACCCAAACCTAGCCCACACACACTCTGTGTATACTCTACTTTACTATACAATACTATACTACTATATTAGGTACTCTCACAGCTGCAGCAACAGCAGCACAAGTTTCTTCTATGACTGGCAGCAATCAGACGGAAATGGTTAGGGAGGAGGTTATCAGAGTGTCCGGGGATTAAATAAAGAGAGCGAGAGAGAGAGAGAGACTGAGACTGGGAAACCCAAAAACAAACAATCAGACGGATACGAGCGCTTATTTCAAAATTCATTTGTCATTTTGTGACAGGCAAATGAAAATTTTCAACTGCTACTACGACGAGAGGGATGGCGAGGCGTGGCTGTAACAATCAGAATATCCAAACCAAGGCAACATTTTGTGCAAAATTCTCAACGAATTTGCCTCCCCCTCTCTCGCTGTCTCTCTCTCTCTTCGTTCACTTTTTGTTTAACTTCCGCATCATTTATGAAGTTCTGCAACTGAGCCAAAAATGCAGATGAGTTTATGCCTTCGAGCCACTTGTGTGTCGATGTGATATCAATAAGAATACAAAAGTGGAGTGAGAGGATATTTATGCCATTGATACTACTACTACTACTATCCCTCACCCCACCATATCTAACCAAAACCCAAACCAAACCAATCCAATCCAATCCGATGCAATGCGATTTTGGAGGTTACCCTTGTTGACACATTTGTGTACCACCACACACACACACACACACACACTGCCGGAAAAACATGACATAATATAACGGTAAAAGGAAAATCATCGATTTCATTTGATTTATTTTTGGATACCCTGTATTTATGGGGGGATGGGGGCTAACTGGAGAGGGGGTAAAGCAATTCCTTTTGGCAACCACCAAAACTGCCGCCATGTTCTGTGGGTGTCGCAATGTGGTTAGTGTGTGTATGTGTGTGTGCGTATGCGTGTGTGTGTGTGTGTGTGCGTGCTGGCAATAAATCTCGGAAATTGTGTCAGCAATTGTGTTAAACGTCACGGGGTGGCGGCCATATTGAAATTAGAGGCACTTCCGCTTTAGGGGTTTCCAAAGTTTTTTTTTTTTTTTTTTGGTCTCCATCACATTTTGGTCATTTCTGTTAGCGAAACTAAGTGCCCGGAAGATATGCGTAACACACACACACAAACACTAACAGAGAACAGCGGATTCTGACCATGATTGTGGCCTGCAGTCGTCCCGTTCAATGTTTAACTTTTGTCAACATTTGTTAACATTTTCGCTTTATGTTTTGTTTTTGTTGTTGTTGCTGTTGTTGTTTGTCTGTCTGTCTGTTCTGTTCTGTTTTATGGGTTATATGGGTTCTACTCGGCTGTCGCTCAAGGTTGAAATCATGAGACGAGACAAACAAACTTGAAGCCAAAAAGTTGATTGTGCAACAATTGCCATAGGCAAATTTATCTATCTCGAAATGTATCTCATACAATGTATGTTTAGCAGCTGTATTTACTAATTTGTTTTATGTTTTTATAAATGTATATTCTCAGTATTAACAAATTTGTTTTGTTGTTTTCGCATCATCACTAAAAATTGAATAACGCTATATATAAACATATATATATCTATCTGTTTGTCGATAACAAATTGTACAAATACGCAATAAACAAACTATAGCTGTGCGTTTGTCTACAAATATTTATATTTATTCGGAAAAATGCAAATCATTGAAAAATGATCAATGCCAAATTAAAAATAAATAAACATAAACAAAAAATGTGTCTAAATGTGTCTACATCCACAATAATTCTCTATATGTCTGCTTTGTTTCAGACACACTTTTAAAAAACAATAAAATGACATTAAGTTAATCGCTGGGGAGTGATCTTGTCGGTCTAAAAGATTAGAGCCAAAGTGTGTAAGATATAAAATTTTTATTGCTTTTTACTGCTATTAAAAGAGTTTTGGGAAATAAAATATTATTGTGCTATAAAAGAGTCTAAAAATATCATCGTTTTGACAATAATAGTTCAGTTTATAATGAAACTGCATGTTCAACCAATTAGTGTATTCAAATTTATTAAAGTTCATCAACTTCAACTGTTTGTATTTATAGAACACGAAACTTGCCACGAGCCTGGCTACGTCAGTTTATTGTTCCAAAGCTCTCTGGGGGAGCCGAAACTCAAAAACATAAATAAACAACAACAAAAAAAAAAAAAACTCAACTCATTAACACTCAAACACTTTAGTGTGTGTTTGTTGTGCAATTATGTATGAACAGTTGGGTTCGTTTGCGTTGTGTTGTGTTTTTGAAACTATTTTTAGCCACGTCTTCGAACTTGAAGCTATTTTCGAATGCAGCGCACAAAATGCAACAAAAACAATAAGTTAAAAATGCCAATTCGTTGGCTGGTAATAAAAAAGAAAACAGTTAAGAGTATCGCTCGAGCGTGTACAGGTTAAATAATGATAATGATGAGCATGAGGTTTTTATCATTATGATGATGAAGTTGATAATTTTAGTTGGCGTCGTTGACTTTTGAGTGAGTCGCGTGTGGGTTGAAAATTTGCAAAAATACTCATTACGCGAAATGGCAACAACACTGGCATAGTTTTGCAGCTGTTGTTGTCGTTGTCATTATTATTATGATTGCATTTTTTGTTTTTGTGTTTTTTTTTTCGTATTAAAATCACACTGACAATTCTATTTTTATCATCATGGCATGCAGTTTATATTTATAAAATGGTTCGCGGCTCGTTTCCATTTTCATCATATCAAAAAACTTAAATCGCAACAACAACAACAACATAATTATGAGTGAGTGAAAAACAACAACAATAATGATAATAACAGCGACACAAAAGACAAAAACAAAAACAAAACAATCAACAAAACAGTGTTGAACACCTTGAAGTTCGCTGAAGTTTTGAATAAATCAACGCTTCAGTGTTGCGCAGACAAATTAAATGTTTGAAAATCGCAAATGGCATGGCAATTACAACGTTCGCCTAGCCGCAACGTAATCTCGTATCTCACATAATTTACGTGCTGTGGGCTCAACGCTCCCCCCACAGCATTTCAAGCGTCTTTAATGTTTATCCCGTATCTTCATCGGAATCTACTACTAACTACTACTTTTTTTACTACTGTTACTCCAACTGCTCTTGTCGGCTGCTGTGATTTATAATGGCCAAAATATATTTTGTATACAAATATTTATGCATGTCTAGTATCTTAAAGCTCTCTGTTTCACTCTGTTCCTCTTCTTTTCATAGATCTAACAAATTGCGCGTGCACATAAATCAAACTTGTTGTTTGGGACCACATTTGAGACGAGAAAACGAAGACGTGAATTTACCCACATGACTAACCCTACTGTGTATTCCTATCAAGCATCACAATGGAATATACCACAAAATACTAAAGTTGTGAAAAAAGAAAACAATAACAAAGCTAGAACTTATCGTTTTACTAAAAATGTATATACTCTTGCTTAGAAAGAGTCCAACAGCTGTGAAACCTGGAAATGCACATCAAATTTGACAGTTTTCAAAGTATCGAAACATTTTAGGCAGGTTCAGTATTCCATTTTTGCTTATACATTAAATTTTGTCCAAAAACTTTATAGGACAACTTTTAAAATTCAACTTAAACTTGTTTGATCTTTTAAGATTATTAAATATGAACTCATTTACTCAAAACTATAAATATACTCTCATAATCTTATATCCTACGCTTGGGAATCCCGCTGATGCATTATTTATATTTGTTTAAAATACATTAATCTTTAGCTGGGCCTCGTATCTAATCTTTGACTGCGACAACATGAGTCAGATGCTCAACGAAAAAACAAATAAACAAAAATAATATTTAAGAACGAGAACGGGGTGAACCCTTGGCTCCTACAAATTCATTGCGGGTGCTTCAACTTCTTCCGTTCAGCGCAAGAATCCGCAGTGTTCAACCCGAAACACTACAACTCAATGACTGAATGACTGACTGACTGACTGACTGCCATACTAACTCCCTTCATTGCCATCACTCACCTTTTGTGCGGGGTTGGAAAGGGTGTCGCATTTTGATTGTTTTCGGGTGCGTGAGTAATGTGACGACATTAATTTTCACACTCATTACAACTCCATTAAGCTCACTGGCTGGCTAGTTTGTTGTTTGAGCTGCTACTCCTGCTGCTAACCCGTCCACATGCTAAATAGAAATTTGTAACATGGCCCATTTCGAATGCACGCACGAAAAACAAAAAAAAATATACAGCCCAAAACTGTCCACTAACACAAAAAAACAAAAGTGTCAAACAATTAGTAGGCAACTAACGACCGTTACAAAACGTTATCAAAGAATGTATAGAAAAACGTATTGAGAACCACGAAAAGGCAAGCGGTAGACAAAATGTAACGTGTTAGCATGAACTGTAAGAAAACTTAATGCTCTTGCCTTTTCCTATTTAATGCAAGAAACTCATTTTAATTATATTATATTGGCAAGCAATATCCTTAAATAAATACATATAACTCTTTTGTAACTGTAAAATTTATTAAGCTCTTGTCTTTTATTTCGTTCAGTGCACTGCTGTCACTGCTTCTGACAACCTTTGGCGTTGGCCTTATCAACTTAAAAAATTAACAACGTTATTGCCCAAATGTTATTTTGTTGTTGATTTATTTTCGTATGCTTTCCGGACTGCTCTGAGACTTCCGGCTGCCTATACCCTCTCTACCAGCTAACACGCCCCGCTGCTCTTATGTTGAAGCACGCAGGATTCACAGAGCCGCAACCAGTAAGCCCAAGACTCAAACTTTGCTGTGTCCTGCTGGTCAAGGCTTGCGTGCCATCACCTTTTTGGACTTTTTTGAATTAGAGCCTCGCCGTCTCTCTCTATCTTTCTCTCTCTCTTCCTCTCTCTGAAGTTCTTTAACTCCCCCTTTAATTTATTCTGACTTTCCACACCTCTCTCACTCCGTCACTGTCACTGTTCGTTCGTCATTTAAAATTCAGCTCAGCCCGGCAGCCCAATTTCTACATTCCAACAATTCTTTAGCCTCTCAGCCTTTCTTTGGCGAATGCTGTCACGTATTTTTCAAATTTTCAACACACACACAGACACAACCACACAGAGGCAAAACGAAAATTTCCCCTTACTTAATATACTATACCCTTCCCTTTCTGTCTGACTGCGTCGCGGATAGCTTCGTCAATTTGTATCTGTAAATTAGTATTCCAGTGCAATTTGCCTCGGAAACACCAAAAATACTTTATACATCGATTCCGGTGCCCATTGCGCCTCATGTTTATGCTGATGCTGATGATGATAATGATAATGGCGACGCCCCTCCCCAACATGCAACCGCAATCGCATATGGATATATGAAAGCGGCTTTATTTGGTTTCCTCGGTCTCCCCGCCCCCCTCGGTCTGTATGCTTTGTTGGGCATATACTTTTAGTGACGCCTCGTTGAATAGATATTCAGTTTTTCGGGATTGTACAATAATCGCAGTAATAATGCGTTTCGGTTTTCAACTGGCCCTGGTCAAAAAGTTTGCCCTCAACACTGACAGCCCGCAACCCGCACACATCCCTTCTGTATAGTATCAAAAATTTAACAAGCCCATCATCATTATGGTCATCAACAACATCATCATCATTATCTGGAGTTTCAGTTGAGTTGAGTTTTGAGTTTTTCTGTGTGTTGCCGGTTATTGAAATTAACAGTTAATTTAACTAATAATTGTTTAAATGGAGTTTATCATGATGGGCTCGATGTTGTTGTTGTTGTCAGAGTTGTGGTCGCTGGTGTTGTTAGCTGTCGTTGTTTGTGTCTGCTGCTGTCGCCTGTCATCACTTTGGTTCACTAAATAATGCTGGTCAGCAGGCAGCAAGGGTCTTTGGTAGACACTAAACCAATAAAATTAGCTACAAAATTTAATTTTCATTTTATTTTGTTGTTTTTGGCATTAAATTACCAAAGTTCAGAATAAAGTTTGGGTAGGTTTCAACATGGAAACAAATAAAAGCCTTTAATATAAACATGTTGAGGTTAAGTTTTAAGGATTAAAATAGTCAACGCTTACCCTTTTGGATTGGTTGACTAGTTAGAAAATTAACATAAAATGGACTGTTATCAACGATTTTAAATAAAACTGGACTTTCATTGAACTTAATTTAATTCAGATCGTTAAAAAACTCAACAATATTTTCATCATTTTTGTTTTGTATAAATGTATCTTTATCTTAAGACTTTAACAACAAGTCTTTTAACTGCAAATTGTTGCTCCCATTAACTCCTCCAACTGCATTTTGTGTCATCTTCACATTTTCCTTAAAGTGTTGTTTACTCGTCTTTAACAAGTTGGCATCTGGAGCAGAGTTTGTGTTGCAAACCTTGTCTAATGTGTGCAGCAATCTTGGTTATGCCATTGGCTGAATATATAAAATCCACAATATGTTTTAGCCAATTTGATGCCAAGTTCAAGCAAGACGCAAACTCAGGCATACTGACCCTACCCACACACACTCACACACACAACAACGAGGCATCCTCATAGATTCTCACTTAGCATTCAGGGCAAATCGACGGCGCCCACACATAGAACTAAATGATGTTGATGATGATGAAGCCAACAGCGATGACGATGTCGCCCGCATCGCATAGCATCGCATTCATCTCCATCTCTATTTTCATTTCCATTTCCATCTCTGAACTCTCGCATGTTGAATTATCAGCTGATTTAGTGTCGGGTCAGTTGGCACACAAATTCTATACTTTTCTTTACAATTCCACACACACAGACACCCAGAAAGAGAGAGAGAGAGAGATAGAGAGAGGTTAAGGGGATTGGGCGGACGTTGGAATGTGACATCAATTGACACGAAAGTTCAGCGTAAATATTTGCGCAGATAAAAACGCAAGCAAAGACCGACTGAGAAAGCGTGACACTTAGCTATAGAGAGTGAGAGGATGAGGGTGTGTGTGCGTGTTTGTGGTGTGCCCGAGACACCCATAAATTCCAAAGCTGGACACAGATGCGGTCATTCTCACACACTCGCTCGCTCTCACTCGCTCTGTCTTTTTCTCACCATTTAATGACAAAGAATGAAAGAACAATTTGTGAATTTGCGACAAATAAACGGAGACATCGCGACCAGACTCCAATTGGCATCACAGTTGAGGTCTCCGCCCCACACACACACACACACACACACACATCTCGAGCTTATCAACTAGCAAAAGTCACATGCAGATCATCTAACATGACCAAGTTCTTGACGTTAAACATTGTTAAGCCCGCAACATTCAATCCAAAATCTAGGATTTCTCAGCCCAAAGCCTTATCGACATTTCTGGAATTACTTATAATTCTATGTAGTTTGTATGCTGGTCCCGGTTTTATAACCCATATATTTATAGCAAATAGTTCGTCATTAGATTTGTCATACTTTATTTTGAACGGCATTTCAAATGGGAATTGCATTGAATTTGTACGTATGCCATTTGCGCATTTTATGCGGTCCGATGATGACCGTCAATGACGTCAGCAGCGTGTGTGTGTGTGTGTGTGGCACCGATTCACCGATACCGATTGAGAATTCAATTTCAATTCATTTGTTGTAGTCACAACTACTATTAAAGCTGATGCTGAGTCGCCACTGTCGTCGAGTCATCAGCATCTGAAAGGCTGCATGCATCGTTTGTTAAACAACAAGAACAACAACAACAACATTGTTAACTTTGTCGGTGACTTCATATTCCATGCCACGTGGCACTCGAAGCGCACTCGGTTCAGAGCTCAACGAAATTCTACAAAAAAATGCACTCCCCTAAATATTTCAAAACATTTATTATAAGGTATAAAGGAAATTTATATAATAAAAATGTATGACAAAAAAAAAAAAAAAAAAAAAACTAAATAATTATATATTTTTACTAATTTAAAAAAAATGTAAAAAAATAATTTTTTAAGATAGGTTTAAACATAAATTTAAGTTATAATCATTGATGTCAACAACAAAATTTATGTCCAAAGGGGCTTACATTTAGAACAAACAATTTTTAATGTTATTCCATATCGCGAGCTAAATAAGTTTCCATGTCCAATTTTGTGGGTCAGCATTAGTAAAAACCACCCAAGGGGAAACCCTTTTTCATATTTATAATTATTCATAGGCAAGCCGTGCAAGTGCCCCGTGTAGCTGATTACAAAAAACAAAACAAAATAGAGTGTGTCTGTTAAATATTTGTAATTATACTTGCGATAAGAAAAATAGAAAACAAATTAAACAATGCGACACAAATTATTAGCTTTAATATATTGTAGTATGTACGGAACGGCATTGCTCATTGCTTGCCCCGAACGAGACTTTGAGTAATAACATTTTAATAGCCAAAGAGATTAATTGCCGCATCGAGTGACTCATGCGACGCCGAAAAAAAAAAACAAAATACAAAACGACTACGAAAATGTATCTATTAGATATGAGTTACTTTTTGGGCACTTGAGCGTATGATCCATGTGGAATTTAGTTTTCTTTTAATTGGCAACACGAGCAACTCGTAAAATGTGGAATGTTTTTTTTTTTAGCAAATTTTATGTGTTTTTGTTTATTGTGTTGCATGGAAAGCGAAAGGCAACATTTTTTGGCGATTGCATGACCACAATAATGTACTAAAAAATAAACTTTTGCAGTCCTCGTCACGCCAGGTTGCACACGATACTCCAAGATAAACAGCCGCCAGCCACCCCCTTGTGGAAAATAGGGTACAACACTTTCCACTCCCTTTAAAACGAAATTCCCAGTTCACAGATACAAAATGCAGTCAACGGCGACTGCGGCGGCAGCGAATTAATTATCTTCAATTCATTCATTAAGGAAATGTTGTAGGGTATAGTATAACACATACAAACAAACACACTCCAGTTTACTCCACACTCCCACACACACAGACGTACCCCCCTTTCCACCCACAGATAATGAATGCACGACGCTTGGCATTTTGTATCCCATAGTGCTTGTTGCTTGTAAATATACTCTACTCTCATAGTAGTACGCCAGTTTCGCCAGCTGTAGCTCATAGTACGCTCGGCTCTCGTATCTCGTATCGTGTATGAATGAAATCCAACAACAACAGCGACAAGTTGAGAGAATGACGCAGCAAACTGCTGGCTGGGAAGTGCAAATGGGGTAAGGGGCATATCTCTATCTTTCTTTAGATATGCGGCAGAAAGGCGGACAAGCGGCAAGGCGGCAGAGCTTTGGTTGTGGGTGGCTGACTACTGTCTACTCTCTATCTGTCTATCCACTTGGACGCATCCGTCGTCGTCGTCGTCGTCGTCATCGTCGTCACGAGATGGCGGCACAGGTCGCATAATAAATAATTCGCGTGACCAAATCATTTGCGTTGTGGCGAATATTTTTTTAATTTTTGTTTGGTTTTTTTTCGCAATTGTCTAATTAATGCCTTTACACAAAGCTGATCTTAATTGCAGTTGTTGTTATTGTTATTGTGTTTTTCTTTGGCTCTTATCAGTTCTGGAACAGAGCGCTGCTATCTCAAGTTTGCCTCATTTTGTTGTCTTCTTTTTGTGAGAAATTGTTTGTACCATGAATAATAAGTGTGGCAGCCAAACCAACTTTGTGTGGCAGAGCTGCTTATAAATCAAAAAATAACTCCATCTGCATAATTTCTTAACCTTAGATCAGGTCACATTCCTGTCCAGCTAAACCTTACAGCCAATCGATTATAATCGAAGTTGTTGTTGTTATTGCTTTTTATGTTTTGTTTTGTGGCAAAGTTCAGCGACGAACAACAAAAACATCAAACGCCATTTGACATTGCTTGCTTCAATGGCAAACAATGTGAAAACTGTGAAACCATGATATCACTAATTGTATAGTAGCAAGCTTGATACTATAGTTTCCTATGCACTGATGAGTTTTTTTTTTGTAATTCATTCAAGGTGTGTGCTTATATTTTTTGTTGTAGCATTTTTTGGTTATGACTCAGCTGACTTTTATTTTTGGTACTTTGAGCGTGAGATAAACTTTGAATAACAAACAATTTTTAGCTCTAGTTATTATTATTTAATAAATATACATAGACAATTTTTACTAAGCAATAAGAAATATTTACTTAACATCAAGTAATTAAATCGAAATCGTTTTAGTCCTTAACATAACTTTATTTCTTTATATCCAAACATTTTATTTTTTTGCTATTGCATTTCATTATTTTCTTATTTTTTGAAGCATATAATTAATTTTGACAGCCGCCTTTCTCTCTCTCTATCTCGCTAAACTCTCTGAGTCACCTTAAGAAGACTTTTCTTTTTTTTTTTTTTTTCTGCCACCCTCGCCCCAAACTAGCTGTTAATTTAAATAATTTCATAGCTGCCTTCAGACAATTGCCTTGCCTTCAACATTTTTCAGCATTTAAATATGTTTTTTTTTTTCTGCTGGTAGAAATTATAATTTTTTCAACAAAAATTTCGAGTAAAATGCAACTGAAAATGGGCAGCACTTTGTGGCAGGCAAGCGAGCGTAACGAAAACAAACAAAGCCTGGCACAAGGATTCCGTGCCGGTTAACCTCTCAACCCTCAAAGTACATTGCCAAAAACTTGCAGCAAGGAGAGCCAAAAAACGAAAAAATAAAAACGAAATATAACACAAAAATTATTAAGTATACGTAGAGCTCACGTTTTTGTTTTTTGGTTGTTTTGTTGTTGTTGTTTCTGTTTTGAGGTTTTTGAGGCAGGAAAATATCTTGCAAATTGACTTTGAGCACGCATAGCGTTCAACTTTTTACTTATTGCATTTATACAACAACAACAACAATAAGCGGTTACACCAACAACAGCAACAACTGCAACAGCAGTTAAAAAGGGGTCGACTGCTTATAGAAATTGTGGCATGTGCGAAAAAAAAGGCGTACGCCTGTCATTAAATTTCGCGCCGGCAACGACAACAACAACAACAACAACTACGTTGAGCAAAGGAAATGGTAACAACAACAACAACAACCACAATGTTGATAACTAAGTTAGTCGTCTCTGTCTTTGTCTCTATCTACTATATCTTTTTATCTTTCTCTTTCTCTCGCTTGTGTGTGTGTGTGTGTGTGTTTGTAGTACTTGCCTCTGTTTGTCTGGGGGCGGCGCTCGCTGCTGTCACACATGACATTTTATTATTACAAAATAAGCATTTAAGCGAACGCGTATGACAGTTAATAATGCAAACAGCAGCAGCAGCAGCAGCAACAACAACAGTTCATAATAATAATAATAACAACAACTTTATACTCGCAACTCGACTGAATGCAAAAATTCCCACAACATCCGGTTGAGAGCAGAAAAACAACAGCAAACGGGCAACAGCATTGACAACAGCAACAACATAAACGAAAACAACTGCGGCACGGAAAACGGAACAAATAAAATGCAACGAATGAACAACAAGCAAACAACTGCGGCACAGTGGTTCAACTTTGTAAAAAATATACAAAATATTGAATAAGAATTTTATATAAATTCAAACACATTCTGAGCAAAATTACATATTTTTTCGACGAATTTCTGGATTTTAAAAGGAAATTATAATTTATTTTTTAATGAATTCTTAAAAATAAATACAAATATTTTTCTCTTTTTGGTACTTATTATAATTATCAGTTTGTCGTAAGTTCTAATAAATATTTAATATTATTTAGCCAAAATGTGACAAGAATGCATTAAATTTGAGTTCATTAAACTAAAGTATTAATCAAATAATACAGTATCCATGCCTGCAATAAAACATACAATTTCTATCTTCCACTATTAAACAAACTTCACACTGTGCGCCAGCAACTGTTTTTGAATAGTGTTGGGTAGGCGGACAACGGAGTCCCGCCTGCAGCATGAGTGTCGGATATGCATGTGGCCGGCGGACGTCAGTGTGGATGCAATGCATTGAGAGAGTCACACACAGAGAGACAGACAGACAGACAGATAGAGTGAGAGTCTCGGTGGCAGAGAGTGGTGTAGAGTCAGAGGCGATGCCGGCACTCGTGAGTCAGCGGCCGTGGAATGTGAATGGCATACAAATGTCGCAAGCGGACGCACCGACACGTGGACATATGAGACGCGGACGCGAATACGCGAATGCGAACGCAAATGCGGCAAATGCGGACAGCAGACCGGTTCCGCAAGGCAGTTGACAAACAGACAAGACCGACCGAAAGACAGACAGAATCCAAAGCCAAACCGCAAAATACTACATATATAAAAAGAGCAGCAATTGAATATTGCCCAGGCCAAATGCAAACAAGTTGCCAACGAGGAGGAAAGTAAAGACTGACTAAGAAGCTGGGAGCTGGATGGTGATGCCATGCCCATTGATTACTTCTCGTGGCTAGCCAGAGTTGAGTGGATTTTCCGGCGCGTTCTGCTTTGCGCCGGTTTCTCACTTTGCTATGCGTTGAAGACGACAACAACAACAAGAAAACCGCCAACCACCGGCAGCAACAAGTTTTCCTCTGTTTGCATTTCGTTGTTGCTGTTGGTGTATTTAGTATGTAGACAAACAAACACAACGAAAGAGAGAGAGAGAGAGTTGTTGAGAGCTGACTTATTTACACATATTTTCTTATAAATACTCTTAACGCAACGCGTTGCAAAACTTTTTTTTTAATAAATTTTCTTTTTGCTATTTGTCAAAGCGCAAAAATTTCAAGAATTTTTGATATTGTGTGGAGAGTTTGTCCTAATTATAATAAAACGTCAGACACAATCTCTCTCTCTCATTCTCTCACTCTCTTTGAGACCTATATGCATGGTAACTGAAAGTGTTGCCGTGGAATTTACGTCTTCAGAGCTCATTGTTTGGTGTGGGTCGATTGAAAATATATTAAGTCGAAGTTATGCTACGGAAAAGTTAATAATTCTGTGTTTTTCGGTACCCTGTCCCTGGAAGGTTTATTTGAGGAGAAATTGGTTTTTTTTTTTTAAGTAAAGAGGTAAGAAGAGATTTATTTGCTTGGGATAAGTCACAGTTTTAACCTCTGAAAGATTGATTTCTTTTTATTCATAATCGTTGCCTTTTAAGCTGATCTTTGTTAGGTCAATTCCTAAATACATAATCATATTATTTAAAACGTTTTTTTTCAGCTAGTTTTTGCTTTGCTTATTTTCACCGGTTTTCAAGCAGATTATTCAATTAACTTCTTTAACCAGGTCATGCCATTTGCACGTGTCTCTAACAGCCATTCCCTTTGATCAATCATTTGAGGCTAAGCTTCGCCTCAAGTCGTAACGTTCAGTTTCAGTGCCTACAGATATATATATTTAAATACATTGAAAGAAAATACACCTATCATTTATATGCTTGCTAGACTCAAGGTCTGCCATAATTAATTTAAATATTTTTATTCGATTATTGAATGTAAATTTAAAGTACAAATTTTACACATGCCAGAAGGTTGCATAATTGACTGGGCAAATTATCATAATCAAGGGAATACTACCTGAAATGTAAGGAAAATATGAAATTTTAGAGCAACAAAGTATTCAAAAATGAATGTATTTTTAATCTGTTTATATTGTTAATTTTCAAATTTTTTGTAGCAATGCCGCATTATTGGTTCTCTTGACTTTACTGGGTCATGAATATTGAATGAAAAATAACTGACCTTTGCCTTTGGATCTAATCTGCTCTGAGCTGCCTCTGTCTCTGTTACTGCCTCTGTCTCTGCCGCTGATCGCATCGTTTGTTACGCCAAACCGCAGCAAAGCGCCTAGTTCCGGACCTGTCAACGTTTTGTTGTTGTTGTTGTTGAAGCTCGTCGCTTGGACTGGCTGATGATGAATGGACCCCGGTGCCCGGGTCTAGTCTCATTCACAAAAACCCAAACAGCGGCGACAAACAAAACCAAAATATTAATTAGCATTTACGACGCGACTCTTTGTGCTAGTGTGTGTGTGTGTGTTTGATGGGGAATAAGGTCGCAACACATTCACAATTTTGTGCCGCTCGCCGTCTAATCGCCCGCTCACGAATCGACGACGACGACGGGCAACAGCGGATGCCACAAATTTGGGCATGTGTCGCAGCCGCTGCTGCTGCCAGCGTCGCTGCTTCCTCTTGCGATTTTATGAATGAAAGCTTCAGCTTCGTAGTAAGCGTTTTTGGCGTTGGCGTCGTTGTCGTTGTCGATTGGCATTGCCATTTATGGGCAAAGTGCAAATATGCCCCAGCTATTGTGCCACAATGTGTGTAGTACGTTGTTGTACTTGTATCTGACTATCTGAGAGTATCTGAGAGTATCTGTAGTGGCACAGTTGCTGTTCATGTGCGCCCATTACAACTTTACACATACATATACATGTACATATACGATTCGATGTGGGTGTGTTACTACTACTGTTGTTGTGGTTGTTGTTGTTGTTATGTGTGTGTGGGATTTGTAGTATAAGCCATGTTCATAAATGAGCATTAAGGCTAGTTGTTAGTTGGGCGATTGATACTCTTGTCTATCTGGCAATTACCAATCACATTGTTTTGACTTTTAGGCGTGTCCAAATAGTAGACAAGTATTTATTTTTTTTAGTTCAAGTATTGAGCTTGAAAGATAATAATAAAAATGTAATTTAAGAGTTTATTGTTTGATACCGTTAAGATATATTTATTCAAATTTTAAAAGTGTAATAATAAAATTCTAAAAATAAAATAAATATATCCTTTGTGTATAAATTAACTATATATGTGTTGTACAACATTTATTTGCTTTACTTTTTTATTTGTATTTTTATTTTTTGGTAAATTGTTTTCATGTTGTCGATGTTTGTTTCTTTTTTTTTTGGCGCTTGTGTCGATACAATTCGATTGCGGTTCTATTGTTATAGTTTGTTAGCATTGTTGTTGTTGTTTGTGTTGTTGTCACTTTAGTGTGTCATTGCCATCAGTTGTGAGATTTCAATTGCGAGTGCGGCAGCCGTGTCATGTCCAAATCCATTCACATACTCGTACTCGTACTCATACTCAGATAGATAAGTATTCACATAAATACTATGTACATATTTACGCTATGTGTATATATACGCCAATACCATCCGCAGTTCACCAAATTGCGCCAATTACGCGAAATCCGCTGCTGCTGCTGCTCCCTGCTCAAATGCTCATTGTTGTTGTATCCATTGTTGTGCGCTTGTAGATGATTGCGATTGTTGTTCATATGGCAGTCATATCAATTTACAATTTGCCCCCAATAACAACAACAACAACAAAAAGAACAAATTCGAATTCAATTTACGTATTATTTGGGGAATACAAACATATATGTACAGATGTGACAAGCCGTTAGCTTTTAGCTGTCATTTAAAGCGCAGTTAGTTTGGGTTCAGTTATCGGGCAAAACTATAGCCATAAAAAGCAGTCCAACAAATTGAGTGGACAATTGCAGGATGATTGGCTGCGATTACATTTGAAAGTTCATGGCACAACAACAAAAACATAAACCAACATTAATAAATAAGTAAGTTAACTATGCAATTGTCATAACATTAAATAATAGTTTCAATTTCAATGGGCTTTTTTTATTGCTGAGGCAGAAAATAATGTCATTGGCTGTACTTAAATCATGGTTAAATATCTGCCACAATCAGATTTAAATAACTATCATTGACATTATAGTCGAGCAATAAGTAAATTAACACGAAGGCTGCGCCAAGGAAATTATATTTATTTTTTTTATTATTAAGACTTTACTCTAATAATTCTTCTATAATAGCTGCTAAGCATAGCTGTTACAAAAACTCAGAAATTTGTTCTTGAAATTTATCCGTTTTAAGTTTTACTTGTTTCCATATAATATAAAATTGTGTCTGATATCGGGAGGGTCAGAAACGATTCTGCTTTCACTCTCAGCTGTTATGGATTTGCCTTTGGAAGGCAACCTAATGTTTATAGTAATTGTTGACACCATTAATCAGTACGACCTTACTTTTAATACTCTCTTCTTATAGGCCCGCCCCGACTAATGATAAGCCCAAAAAGTTTGCAAGCAATTAGTCAAATTTGTTTTTCCAAATTACTTAAATGGCACAAAAATTGTGCTCTGAATTAAAAAACGATAAACAAATAAAAGAGTTGTTCGAGAAGTGAGCGGACGAGTGGTGGGGCTGGTGGAGCAAGTGGGGGGGGCCTGTTGATGGCCAACACGGGCTGCACGTTCTATTTCCGCAACGGTTGCATTCTCAGCGAATAGATAAACAAATTAAGCACTTAAGCAAAGCAAGCCGAAAAAAAGCAGCAACAATGAAACTAAAACAAAAGCGAAAAGTGAAATGCTTAAATAAGGAAAACACGATGTATACTATATAGTCAAGCACAACACGTAAGCAACAACAACAAAAACAACAAGAACAAAAGTTAAGAAAGAAAAGCGATACGAACGAAGTGCGAAAAGGCAAAGATGGAAAATGTCACAATTTTGCTGAAAAAACACGTGCCGCTGATTAGTCAACGAGCGAGCAGCGTAAAAGTTGGAGATGTTGGAGAGGCAGCAGAGGAAAAATAGCAACAACAAAAAAACCATCAACTATAAAAACAACAACAAGAAAAAAATAAGTTCTCTATACACTGTGACAAATTACAATTAAACTTTAAATAAAATGTATATTGAATCAAGTTCTCCGAAGTTGATGAATTAAAGGATGAAAAATAAATTAAGCATTAAAATTAAAAAAAAAATAAAATAATAATTTAGTACCCCATTCGAAGTTTTCCAGAACACTGAATTTGTTCAATCAAAAAATTATTCTATGATGCGAGTATTCCCTATATCAAAGTTTTATCGACTGTAATAAGAAATTTCTTCAAAATTCTTTCGGGCAAAGTTTGCGAAAATCTTCACCCATCTTCACTTGACTGGTTTCAAATTCATCATAACCGTTAGCCAGTTTTTCAGAAAATATCAGTAAAATTTGAAAAAAATTATTATTATTATACTACCCATTATACATAAATTTTCTGTTGCACAAATTTTCTTTTTAGAAATTTAATTTAAAATTAATCTTATTTTTTCACTGTGTACACGTGTCGAGTTTTATTCTAAAGGGGGTGTGTTTCAATATGTGTGTGTGTGTGGGTCTGAGTTTGCCCCCCAACCTCCGCCCCATCATCACCCAGTTTTATTGCGAACGCATCATAAAAATTATTTAACGCTATCTCACATTTGTCATGCCGCGTTGACTCTTTCATTTCTTTTAGTCGTTCGTTCTTTCTCTCTCTTTCATGTATGTACTAGTGTTTGTTGTCATTCATTCAATCTCTTTGCGTGCCTGCGCTTTTGTTTTTATGATTATTAAATTTCTCCCCCCAAATATCTGCACTGAAATAATAATAATAATAGTACACAAACATAACTTACTATATATGTGATTTGTCTGCTGAGCTAAGTGAGAGGAAAAGACAACATCGAGTTGATTTGATTAGACTTCAAGTTCATTAAGATATGAGAATATGTAACGACTATTGCCGAATAAAACACATTAGTGTCGTATATGTTTATCCCTGGTCCAACAAGAGAGCTCTTAAGGTTCTTATATACTTTAAGGATGCTTAAAAAACAATAAAATTACAAATGACCTGCTTACTAAATAGTCACAGAAACAGACAGAGTTTGGGAATATTTCTTGGATAAATATTTTAGCTAATAATATTTGTTTTAAACTATGCCCAATAAAAATATTTGCCTTAATTGCGCAACTGTTTTGTGTAGAAACATTAAAACTACGTCTGCTTATTGTCTGAACTGCTCAAAAGTAATATAAATAGAAAACGGCAAAGCCAATAAACAAATATTATGTTTAGTTAACTGCAATACAAAAGATTTTTCAAGCTGAATCACAAAACAATTTAAACAAAACAAAGCTCTAGTCAAATCTCTTCATCTTGCTTAAATATTTGACGGAAGTCTCTATCTAGAGTTCGAAAATTTCATGGACCAATCAAATCTAATCAATTTTGTTTTTGTGTTTTTGTGTCACGTGTCTTCCGTCTGACATTCAAATTGTAGTTCGAACAGCAGCTGATATTTCTGAATGCCAAACATCTGGTTTTGAGTTATCTGTTTGACGTTATTTTTTCTAGAGAAAACTATGCCAATGTGCTGATAAAATACCTGAGTTATCAGGGCCAAAAAAAAACAAATAAATAACAATTCCCATATCGAAAAGACTGACGTCATTTCTTGAGCTTTGGGCCAAAGTCCAAAACGCAAAAGACTGACAGAGATTTGGCAAGTTTGTACTTTATTGTAGGGCAGAATAAAGCTAAAGCAGACTTAATATTCAAGTGAATTAACTCAGCTGAGAGGCCTGAAAGGCAGCAGCAGCAGCTTCGATCGGATCGTGCAAATTTTGTCAATATTTGACTGGGGTCAATAGAATATTTATTTGCGGCACGTTGCCGACAAAATAATAAGCAATGTCAGGAACAACAACAACTGTAAACTTCGAATTAAACAATAAATGAACGTCGCGTCGTCAAAATGGTGAAGCCAAAAGAGTTGCAAAGACAACAATAACAATAAAACAAAAGGCAACAACAACAACAGCAAGTGCGTGCCAAACAAATGGCAAACTATTAACGCGTTTGTTTACACGCTACAACAACAACAACAAGAACAACCACAAACAACAACAATGAGTCAAGTTTAAACGACTGTCATAAATTGTGCAGAAAACCAGGCAAAAAACCTAATAAAACACACACAAATGTGAGAAAAGAGGATAAAGGGTTGTTGTTGTTGCGTGCCGTAAAGCACGGCGGTGATAAAGCAAACAGCGACAAGAACAACATGGGAGAAATATACAAAAATATAAATACGCATACGCAATGTGAACGTATGAAAAAGTTTTTAATGATCAGTGCGAATTGTCCTCTCCGGAAATGATATACAATGCATAATAAAAACATCTGCAGCTAAAAAAAAATGACATGAAAACTTTGCAATCTTCACATGATTCAAGAAGAAATTTTTAGGTTCGATAAATATTTTTCACAGCTTAAAACTCAAAAGATTCGAGTCAAAACAAGTACAAGCATTTCCAAAAATTAATGCAATGTAATGCTAGCAAATAAAGAACAACAAAATCCAAAGTCCAAAATTGCGATAATTGCACAATTGTCAAGAATGCAAAATTTGCTCAAAAAGCATTCCCCCGTCCGAATACAGACGGACTTAAAGACAGAAAGACAATGTCTACAACACCACTCAGCAAATAATACAACAACATCAACAACCTGCACACGCGCTACACTTGCTCATCCCCTCAGACATTCCCCTGATGCCCACCATCGATGCGCTGTTGGCAGAATACGATATGCCAGCCAAATAGTTGACGGGGCGACGGCCTCCGCAGTTATTATTATGAGAACATACTACAATATAACATGGAATTCGCATAAACGAGATCCCACACACAGCGCGAAAGAGAAGGAGAGAGAGAGAGAGAGACAGCGCGAATGCGATGATTTGTTAGTGAAAGTGAGCTATTGCAATGTTTGACAAAGGAGGAAAAAAAACAAAAAAAAAATTATCTAAAATTGGAGCGAAAATAAAATCCGATCCAATGGCAGACAATCTATGCTGTGCACCCCGCGTCCCGTTCCGTCTCTTTTTATATCGGGGGCGCAGCTCAAGTTGCTCTCTGATGGGCAAAAAAGTTGACGTCTTGCATATGGCGATCAAAGGCTGCGCGTGCGGTCAGTTAAATATATATATGGAGCAGACGCCCCACCAACAAAGACAGCGACAGACAAGAGAGAGAGATAGACGATAGTTTGGTATTTGGTTATGGAGGCGTCGATGTGCATTTTGTGGCATCTATGTGTGCAACCAGCTTCTGTTTACATTCATGGCGCATGCAGATAAACACACAACATTGTGTGCGGGGGGGTGGATGCCTTGCACAGTGGCTACACGGTTAAAACAAAGGCACACACACACAATTTCACAAGTGGTGTCGGCGCTTTCTATTGATCAACGCGTCATTTGTAACTTAATACGGGTACACAGAGCACGAAGCTGATCGCTTGTTATACATATTTCGTGCGTACAACTTGACGTATGCGTGATATTGCGAATCGCCTTCAAATTCCATACGCTCACAAACACACACACACGTGTCGAATGCGTGATTTACGCATGAATAGCATGACGTTTGATGGGGGTAAGCGGTAAGCAGGGGAACATTGTCTGAACGCGTGCAAATAGATTTACAAAATACATAATAATGATTAAGCAAGTGTGAAAACGAGAGCACTTTGAACATACAATTTATGCGGGGCAAGTTCTGAATACGAAATCGTAGAGTTCTAAAAAAATATTTACAACGACCTTTACAGCAGCAATAACCATCTTAGTTCTAAGAACAAATATATAAATCTTTTCCTTAACAACTTTGACATTTTGCACTCAAATCGATCAAGTTTCGCGTATTTCTGCCTAAAAATAAAGTAAATGAACAAGCAAAAATCCAAAAATAGAATAAAATGCATATTTTGGCAGAGATCGCTCCAAGTTCAGCAAGCTCAGCTATTGCATTACAATTCGTTGGCCCCCAAAAATAACTTTCGCAGTTTTAGAAATAGCACAAATGCAAGCCACATGCCAAAAACCAAAAATCCAAACATCCAAAAAATCAAAAAAAAAAACATCAGCATGTTTGCATTTTTAATGCCGCACGTTTCACGGAAAACGCATAAACTTTGCAATTTTTGAAAAACAATTTTGTGTTTATTTGTATTTAGTTGGTCGTAAATGCAATAAAAATCCCCCCACACACGAAAATGCACATCAGCAAAAACAAAACACAAACGATCTGGGAATACCCTTATTTAATGAAACTTATTTAAAGTTTGTTTGTATAAATAGATTTAGATAGTTTTTTATTGAATAGATAAGAAATAATGTGCTACAGAATTATTTTAATTTATTTAAGTAAATCAAAGCTGTAAAAATGGTTAAAAGATTTTATTTTTTTTAGGATGTTTAACGAGTTTATTATTTTTATTTTGAAGATAAGAAGATTTAGATTTAAAGTTGTTCATTTTTTTTATATTAGTTATATTAAGTAGTTAAGTAAAACACAACTTTAAAGTTAAGATCTCTGTCTTTTTGACGAACTGTAAGTCAAATGACTTACAAGCCAAAAATGCATGCATGTAAACTATTTGCTGTTTCATCTACAATAAACACCTAGCACAGACCTCAATATTTCAATTTGGCAATTTAGCAAAATTTCGCGCTAAAATGCCCCCGAAAAATTAACTTCGATGGCATTCACGTGCAATCAAATATATATCTACATAGTTCTATATTTGTGTTTTTTTGGATGATGATGATAGATGTGTTGTACACGCCCACGTTTACGGCTTCCCTTGCAGTTCCGCCCTCCGCACAAGTACGATTACTCGTAGAGAATATCACGTAATATGCGAAATTAGCATTTGTTTTGCCTTTTGTGGCTATCTATTAGCACAATACTAATTAAAAGGGGGTGACAAAAAAACTCAGCTCTACGAAATTTCACAACAAAACGAAAAGATTCGTACAAATGTTGCCGTCGTCTACTACAAATCAAGTTTGATTATCAGCAAAAAGCGGAACATATAAAAATTTATTAATTTCGAATTCAATACGCGTGTTGTTATTATGTATTATTATTGTTATTTGTTAGACACAAGTAAATAACAATAAAAAATTCCCCGCATTAAAAGCGTGCCCAAATCACGCTCTGGCAAAGGATCAGAGCACGAGGCATGAGGCATGATAGTCATCATCATCATGAGTTGGGGCTGGTAGCGATTCGAATCAGCTGAGAGCGAGAGATATTCAAGTTCCTTCAACCCGTTTCTTGTAGTCATACTAAAACCTCAAATTCTTGGAAAACAATTTACACACAGTCATCGTTAGCTGGCTAGCTCTCTATGCTCTTTGCTGTACGCTGAGTTTTTCATGGCCAACAGGTTTATCTCAATGTAAACATTGAAAAGACCAAGTCAGACTAGCCGATTTTTTTGATAAGGCGATAAGGAGGCGCGGCCAAAACAAAAAAAAATTAATTTACAACAATATTTGTTGTGATTGATATTTTGATTTGGCGCGTGCAAGAAGGCAACAGGTGAGCAATTTAAGCCCTTTTTTGTAGCAGTTCAATGGTTCAATTTCGTGTTACGGCCAGCTCACATGACGCTTTTTCATTCATGCTATCATTCTACACACACACAAACACACACAAGCACACGCACACACACAGCTTTGCAGTTATTGATAGAAGCATTAAGCGATTTATTTTTGTGTTTGCTTGCAATTTATTCGGTTTTAAATATATTAATAATGAATGTTGAACGAATGTTGTAAATTTAAATGAGTTTATTTTTATTAGCTAATGACTTACAATGAATCGGTATTTTTCCACAACTTGTAGCTCTAGAACATAGAAATAGAAGAAGTGGAAAAAAGTGCTATTAAAATATTTATGTTTGTTTATGATGGAGTTAATAGACGCATCGCTCGGGTCGTTTTGGAAGTTTGTTGCTCAGTTTTATTTTCCCACGCTTAGCCCTTAGTGAAATAGTTTTGTAGGATTGGCAACGCTTGAATTGGCTGCCTCATTAATCTATTTATGTTGACTATTTGACAGTTCACTTGCACCTGGCAATCAATCAACAAAGCCATTATCAAGCTCAGCTTGTTTCGATCTCTCCTACCCCTTCCTCCGCTCTCTCTCTCTCTCGCTGTCCACTTAACTCTTTTTGTTATTGGGCTTTGACCCCACTCGAAACTCTTCTTGATAGATTGCTGCTGCTGCTGTTGTTTTGTGCTATTAACACAACAAATAACCACTTAACCACTTTGTAAATCTGTCCAGCCATTTAGCACTTTATTGTGGAGTTCTAAAAATAAATATTATAGCAAACAACTGTTGCCAAATACATTGAAAAACTATTTATAATGCCCTATCGATATCGGTCAATTGCACAAATTGAAGTACATATTACAGGCATCATATTAATTGGTATCAAGCGTCTCAAGCTTCACACACGTGTCGAACATTTGTGATTCATTTGATTGACACGATTTGCACTTGAATTGTTCGCCAAACATTGATTTATTTGTGTGTGCAGTGAAGAGAGTTTAATTATTTGGCTTTAATCATAACTATTAATTATGAATCTGCTTACACAATTTGCAGTAAAATTCTTTTTGATTTTTTATCTGTGTTGCCTTGCAGTTCATAAATCAGTCGAGCTCGCAAAAGTATCTGACAGATACAAATTGAGAGACGCTTAATTATTGCAACGTTTATGTTCATTTAAACACTTCAACAAATGCGTAGTTTACAGCTTGAAAAAGGCGAAACAACAAAACGACGCAATGAAAATGTCATCGCATTGCAACTAAGTTTCTAATCAGCTATCAGATTGTAGCTGTACTAGCTTATATTTAGTTTGCCTATCACACACACACACACACAACAAACACACAAAACTCAATACGCAGTTTTGGCAACCTATTTATGGCCCTGTGTAAATTAATGTATGTCGTTATTTGGCCAAAGCTAATGCGTAATTTTAACGCTGTATATAACAGTTAATGAAAATAGAATCGTTAAATCAACAAGTAGTAATATTATTACATACTTACTAATTTGTATTGAATTTAACGCATGTTTTAGCAAATAAATTAATTTAATAAAACGTGAAGGTACTTCAAACCAGAAAAAACAATGTATTTTAATGGGGATATCCAGCAAAAATGTTTACTTCAAAATTGGATTATGGCTTTAAATTGTTAGCTGTTATAAGTTTGACAGAAATTATGTTCTGACATAATGCTGCATTTATTAAATGAATGCATTCTTACTACATTGTTGAAACATATGATAATTAATCATGAATATATAATCAATAGACAAAATGTGCAATGTTTTCAAATGGCTTCCATCCAATGTTATTGTTCATTTGACCTCGGACAGCTAGATGCGAGCTCATCTCATCTCATTCTCGTCTCTTGTGGTCATTATCTTGCCAATTAGTCGAACGTTAATTAGCTGCATGCCAATATTTGCATTGTTCTTTCGGTTTAGTTTAATTACAACAAATAATTTCGGAGGCTTCGCCCAATTGCGATGTACGTTAATATAATTATTAAAAGCAAAATGCGTTCTCATAACCAAAACACGCAATTTGCTTTAATAATAATGCGCATTTTGTCCACGTTGTGTTGAGTTGAATTGAGGCGCCACAAGCACAGCACAAAGATTAGACAAAAGCTAAATGGCAAAATGCATTGTATATATATGGCATGATATGTATGTATATGTATGTTGTCTACTATATATAGCTATAGCCACTGCTGCTGATGAGTGTGAAAGTCGAAATGGGTCATTAGATAAGCTGCAATAGTAGCGGTCTCGGTCTAAAGTAATGCGTATTCACGTGAGCGCCATTTGTGAATGATTTATGACTGACATTTCGCGAATATCGTATGTCTTATGACGATGGCGCCTAATGTCCCTATATATTGCGCACACGGTCTTGGCAACTTGTGATATCGCTTGGTTAAGTTACGACTATAACTGGTTTCTGTACTCCAGCTATAGCTATGGAAATTAGCCTTACACTAAGCAAATCATGGCTATTGTTTAACAAAATTAATACTGAAGCAGAGTTCTCAAAAACATATATTCAAAATGTATAATAGAAATAGATCTTTAAACGAATAGAAAAAATTGAAAACAATTCTTTTTGTATTTTGTGTTTTTAAATATTCATTTTACATTTATTTTAGGAATAACTCAGATTTTACTGTATTATAATAATTAATTTATTATTTGATTTATTGAATTAATTTTTAAACACATATATTTTCAAATTTACAATATTTTGTAATAAATAAAATAAATAAATTTAAAAAATAAATTAAAATTTTAATATACATATTGAGAAATGTCCTAATCCTGGCCCATACAAAATTTTATGAATCTTAAAAGTATTTTTGTGCTATCTAGTTTTCCTAGTGCATATTAATGTGCCAGTGTATGCGCGCACAGGAAACGCACATAAATCAGTTGCACTTTGCTGCAATTACGGCCAAACGCAACACAACACAACAGCAACGCAACAAACAACAGAAAGCTACTATATAGCAGCGGCACATATAGCAAATCTTGTCAGTCAATCAGTATAATGGGCTGCCACTGGTATTACACCTTGGTTAGACGCGTAACTTGACCATAAACATACACATATATATCTCTCTACTACCTGCAATTGCAATTTGTTGATAAAACATAAGGCTGGAACCAAAAACAACAAAAAAAAACAATACACAAACATTAGACGCCAACACATATACTAACACACAACTAACAGTAAATATACTTCACAATTCTCGGTAAAGGCAGCACGAAATGCTTATCAGCAAATGCGAGTCAGCGATTAAATTGGCAATTACGAGTATATCGCCACATCGGCGCCAAGCACGTGACCAGTTTCAAGTTCAGCGCCGCATAATTTCACGACTGTTTGTCGTTTTATACAAAAGACTGTCTGAACGGTAAGGTAAGGTAAGGGATGGGGGGGACGAACCTAGCACTACCAACCAACCGAACAACCGTTCACCCACCCACCTACCCACTTGCCTAGCCACCTTGACAGCCCGTTATTCTTATCTAATGCGACCGCCTGGTGCGCGAAACCGAACGTACGACGTATGGCGTTACGGCGGATGCCCTACGGACACAGACAACTCTTGACAGACAGGCGACACGGCGGATTACCAAACTAAAACCCCCAAAAACTAAACATAACTAAAAACTCGCTGTGAACGGCTCCGTGTCAAGGCCAACACAGGGGGTGTTTTTGAGGGGGGCAGCCTGGGACAAAAGAGCTGTGTCCCCAGATTACAAAAGCGTATAATGTGCAACGTGAAGCACGCTTTGTATAAGAATGAATTGAATATCTTAAAAGGGAAATGCATAACTTTTGGGTTATACAAAATGTTATGTGTATCCCTTTGTTAATTTATGTAAAGGTTAATTTGGGTATACGAACAGATGATACACATAATCAAAGCAATAACAAAGGGTAGAGAATTGATGATACAACCCAATGTTATGGTAATTGTTTAAAGTCTTGATAAAAAAAACGAAAGGGCAGTAAACTTATTGATATTTTTATATTATTTTTCATTCAACCTTGAAGTCAAATCAAATTTTATGCTATTTATTCTATGAATCCAACCTTAACTATCTTTTCTCAAGCATTTAGTTCCTGCGCACCTGTGTAGATATCGCATTCAATATGATCAGCAATTGACAAAATTGAAAGCACCAAAAACATTCAAAAAGCTAAAGGAGGAAAACCTCTTGCACCGTGTTAACAATCAATCGAATGATTTTGCAAAAAACCCCAAAAAAGAAATAAATGAATAGAAACCCAAGCGATATTTATTTCACAATGTGTAGTGTAGTTTTTGTTTCGTTACGCAGAGTTTTGTGTGTTTTATTGATCACTTGATTTATGTGGAAATTTTCGACGACATTTTTAACAATTGGCTGATGAATTTTCTATTTCGGTAACGATTCAACGATTGGCATCGGCAAAGGCGGCAAAAGTCAGCGGCAAACGATTGTTGTTTGTGTGTGTGTTGAGAAGTGTTTCATAAAACGGCATTAAGTGGTATTAAAGCTGCCACACGTTCATTCTTTGGTGGTGTTGTTGTCATTGTTATAATTTCCATTGAAGTGCTGCCGAATATTATAGTAAAACTGTAAAACGTTCGAAATGATATTTTAAGCGGAAATGACGCTGTCAAGAATGCCGCCGCCGTCACCGTTTTTAACGACCCTTTGCTGCACCGCCAACTGCACCACCCAAATTGACACTAGCACTAGCATTACTTTGTGCGTCAGAGCCACCATCACCAGCAGTATTGCCACCAGCTCCACCTCCAGCATTAGCACTGGCTCCAACACCTGCCTGTGCGCCACCACCAGCTTCACCCGCGCCCTTCTGCTGCTGCTGCGCCTGTGTGGTACACTGCAGAAAACGAAAACATTTTGAAAGTTAGGCTTACAGATATCGAAATGGACTTAACAACTCACCACTAGCAATAGCAATGCCAAAATGGCCCAAGCCAGAACAGAGTAAAAGATTTTCATTTCACTAGCTAAATTCAAAAACAACAATGAACCAATTCACAACTATAACCGACATTATATATAGCTAAATATTTGGAGATGTACTTAAAAATCAGACAGCTACTACATTTTTCCACATTTAACAGGATCAAAATCTTTGCACCCAATTAAAATCACAGAAACATTTTCAAGTCGCGATATCATCAACGTATTTCATGATTAGCTCGTGCACAAAAATAAAAATACATTGTTAATGGCATTTGTTGTAGTACATACTTGAATTTTAATGATTTAATAATATTGATATGCATTGTATTTGTTGACAATCGCTTAATTGGCGCCGGCTTGACGTCGCTTGCATGTTTGGCTTGTGTCTATTAATAAAATAATAGCCGCGACCCATCAAAGTCAATGTGTCAATCTGGCAATAGTTAACAATATTGTTGCTATGTACTTTTTTTAGCATTACCTATTCCGATTATATAATGCGGTGCAAAGGGAACTTAAATCAAGCCTAAATATTTTGTAGCTAGCAAAACAGTGCAAAGCAATTGGCAAATTAAACGGATTGTTGACAGTTTTAATACTCTTAACTAAAGTAGTTACAGTACTTAAGCTATTCCAAAGCTCTTTATTGTATGATATTTTCATTTAATAAGCTTTTGATTTACATTGCTTATAGTCTTAACTTGATTAAGAGATAAATCTCAATCTAACCTTAGAATAAATTTAACAACATATAATTTTCCTCAACTCAAGTTCTCCAACAATGCAAAGAATATTAAATCAAGCATAGATAAATCTTAGACTTGATTTTCCCTTCCCAATCGATGATCATCTAGCCAGCTAGTCAGTCATCAAGTTTAATTAAAATAATTGAGTTAGTGCAGCTGCTGTTGCTGCTGCAAACAACTGCAACGGTAGCTGCATCATTTTGTAAATTACAACCAACAACAATAGGTAAACAAAACAATTACATTAAACAATCATATAGACACACATGCGAGTGTATGTTAGTAAACTTAGATGTGAATTAAGCATACATTGTGCAAAATTCAATGATAAATTCAAGTTAATTTGTTTATTTGCATTGCACAGCAGCAGCAGCAGCCGTAGCAGGAACAAACTGGCTGTGTTGTTTGGTGTACTCATTAAAATAAAAACAAATAAATAAATAAATAAAGCCAAAATGTATAAGCCACCAACTCAATTCAGTTGATTTCGCTTCGTCCATTTAATATTATTACATTTTATTTGATTTCACATTATTTTCGCCGCAGTTAATTTATTTACAACGGCAACACGGCTGTCGCCAGTTATTAGATATTGTTTTTTTTTTGTTATTATTATTATATATGATGTCTGTGTTGTTGTTTATGTTTAACGATATACACAATATTTCACTGCCTGCGGGTGGCCACAATAATGTCAGTAATCGGCGATTATCACGTAGGCCAGCCAGCCAGCGAGTCAGTCAAAAAAAAAAGAAACGAGAATATGGGAAGAGAACTCAGTAAATCTCATTAAAAATTAAATCAAAATTAAATGTTCATCAAATGCAATAAAAATCATTGCGCGTGTAATTTTTTAAATTTGCTTTTAACCAAAACATCCCGGCCAGAAAAACCTCCCCAACCACCCACCCGCCTGCCCTTTCGACCCACTTAATGCCGCCATCAATTTGGAATTTGAGCTTGCTTTTAGACGATGAGGAAGTCCATATATATGCCGATTATGACCCATTACTATGACTACCATACTCTGTGTATGAGGGTGGGGAGGGGTGGGAATTATGGACTGCGCTTTTCTAGTTTTAATAGGTTTGTTGTTCATGTTGTTGTTGCTGTTATTGTGACATTAACACACAGCTTAAATATGATATTTAATATACACTTTTATTGCTTTGCTTTATTAAAAAATAAAATGAAGAAAAATGTCCTTGCTAAGCGGATTAATTATAAATAGCAAAATGCTTTGAATCTCTATTATGCAGTATAGTTAAACCAATAATCTAGTCAAAGTAAAGTTCTTTAGTAATTTAAAGCTGAATGTTTTAAAGTATTTTAAAATCATTTTTACAAAATAATCTAGCAAAAGTTTTACCTGTATATCGCTTTTAATAATAGTTTTTGTTATTATGTTTTAAAACAAATATTTTACATTGCATCTTGCAAAAAAAATTAATGCTCAATTGAATTTTAATTGAAATTTCAGCATCATTTAGTTACACAAACAAATTGCAGGTTTTTCACAACACAACACTTATGACACATTTTTTTTGTATGTGGATGTTTGGCGATTAGTAATTTGTTGTTGCCACTGCGGATATGCTATTTGGAAATGTTGCAGTTGAATTTTAATGCAATTCAATTTGGTCAGTTTATCCGCATGAGCAACCTCAATCCAAACAAACAAACAACACACACACACACACATAGAGAGAGAGAGACTCAGACTGTTACAAAGAGCAGCAGTTGAACACGCCTACGGCCAAAAGCCGACAATCCTTTTGTACGTATGGCTTAAACGGATAGACAGATGCTTGTGTATGTGTACGTCCTTCACAGCGCCCACAGGGATAAGCTGGGTCAACGAACAGAGGCAACGCCTGACGACGCCGACGATGACGACGACGGCTGCAGTAGATGATGTGGATGTGGATCATGGCTGTTGCTTGCTGCTTTGCTTGGTGGTTGTGGGTTTGGTAGCGGCGTTTCATGCACTCACACAGGATAATTGAATATGACGATGATAATTTCATTTTACGCTGAATAAACACAAACTGCACACATTTCGATACGACATTCAACCAGGCTAACCCCCGACGCCCGCCCATCCCAAGCTGTCTGCCCTAACCGCCTCAACCAACCAACGAACGAACGAACCAACATTGCTTCCACTTCTTTTGCTGTGGCAATTAAAGCGCCCACGAGACTTGACGGGAAACAGAAAGTAAGTGATATGGCCGCCCAGTTGATTGTACACTCCAGCAAAAACAAAACCACTATGAAAATAATATGTATAAATATTTTTGATTAAGAATTTAACATAAGTTTTCAAACAAAGAAGTATGAGAAATTATGTATACTTATATAATTGAAACCTGTAAAACTTAATACATTTTTAAATATTAATTCTTTTGAGTCTTACATTATATATTGGTTAGAAAAAGCATAATTTATCTAAAAAAAAAAAAAAAAATCTAGCCTAGATCTATTTAACTCAAAATTGTATTTTTTTTCAATATCAATCACTTGCACATCTTTCTCTTAGTGTATTTTTGGCACTTGTATTTAGGTTGAGGCTGAACAAAAAACTTAATTATCCAACAGGACGCAGCGCGTGGACGTTTCCGGCTAACGACCTTCAGTTCCACCCAGTTGACTCACTCACTCAGTCTCTTCCCTTTTATTGTTCTCAGATTTTCAGTTCGGGCATAAATCATACGCATCGATTGCGCCTTATCAGTTTCGATTCCTCGACCTGATGGAATCCCCACGCAAAAAGTTCCCAAGCCCAAGCCAAACTTAGTTAAGTACCTTCCTTTTTTTTCTAGATTTCACTTGATGTCGTCGTCATCGTCGTTGTATTCATTTTATTAGTCACAATTTGCGTTTTTATGCGACTTCGTCGTAATTATTTACAACAAAGATTGTGTTGATGGACAAATGGACGGACGTGATTGAATTGTGGGGAGGGCGAGGAGAGAGAGGAAGTTAGGGGACTTACTTATTGAATGCCAAGCAACATACCTACACACACATGTATTATACATTGAACTTCGATGACAACTGTTTGGCACTTGGCAGTGCCGGTGCCAGTGTCAGTACCAGGGCCAGCTATCCACTGCCAGTGCCACGTTCCAATGCCTGGTGGTATCGGTATCTGTATCTGGTGGGATTGCTGTCGCGCATTGTTTCTTCTATGTATGTATGTGTGTTTGTGTGTGTGTTCGTATGAGCGCCTTATCGGCGGCGCCTCCAGAAAAAAGCACAAACAAACAAAAATGTCACACGTACGCGTCAATAATTCTCAGAAGCAAAAAAAAATTGTAATAAAAAATCCCCAGCCGCAACAAAAATAACAGAAATATACAAAAAAAAAAAAAAAAACCGCAAAATAAATAATTTAGCTTGGTATGGTGGAGTACGCAATGCTTTGCACTTTACAACTGATTTGAGGTTCTAGGAAAAATAGCTTTTGATGTTATGCCAAGAGTATGACACGTCATTATAAGTTTGATTTCATAAACTGTTTAATACAATTGGGAACTTATGACTTTAAAATATCAAAGAATATTGTGATACTTTAACATGTTTCCAGTATTGCCATTTCTTAGTCAATTACAAATTTTTGAATAATTTCTTTAAAAGTTTCACACACTATATATTCCTTCTTATCGAAAACTATCACAATGCCAGACAGACTACATGCATATCAAATTTCCAGGCAATATATACAAAAGAAAATAATTATTGATGTGGTTATTAAAAAGCGACAAGCGTGTAAAGCAAATATTCGATTAACATTCACATATAAACACAAGTTTAGATATTGATGAACATATCTTTTAGATTAGATCTGTGCCAAGACTAAGAGCAGGTAATTTGTAAATTTGTCAAGCTATTAAATTTTTTTTATTATTTTTCAGTTATTTGTCATGACGGCAAAGTTCCGAATAACTATTTGCACTTTGTTCACTCGTTATTTTTTTTATTATTTTTGTTTGCATTTTGTTGGTGCTGCGAATTCCACATAACAAATACAGAAAACAACAACAATTTTATTTTGCTTAAAGACCTAACAAAGTTGACGTAACATAAACACCTCGACCTGGCCCCGATAAAAGCCAAAAGCACACAAAAAAAAAGAGAAAACTAAAACAAAATATTTTAAATTAAAAAAATTCCATTGCTGCCATAATTCTAGGTTCAATTGCAAAAGCCACATCGGTCAGTCGGTCACAATGTCTGCCAAAAACGAAGAGAAAGAGATAGAGAGAGAGAGATATACTGTGGAGCTCCCCACTTCCCTCCTCTACACTTAACAATCACCTGCCCCGCACCGATGACCATTCGCTTGGACGTCTGGCCGTCTAGACGCGTTTAATTTGCATAATCAAATACAACGCAAAACAACAACAACAAAAAATAAACAAAAATATACATTTACCGGACTGACAATGAGAGACAATATCAACAAAAACAAAAGGCAGCAAGCAAGAAAGCAACAACAATGCAATGTCGAATAACTGGCAGCAGTAACGATTTGTATAAATAATGCAACAACAACAAAGAACGAAAATAAATAAAATTTTCTCAAGCAAAACAATAAAAGGAGCAACAAGAGGATTATAATTTAAAATGCGCAAAAATGCAAGAACAACTATCAACACAAAGAACCTTAACCCAATTGCAAATATTAATATTAATAATATAACGTCAGAGAAATGTAAATTGTTTTTTACTTACATATATGTTTATCAATAAAATTGAGTTAAGAAAATTAAATAGATATTAAAAAAGATTGAGCAAGCATCTTGTTCCAATAGAAATTCCCTTGAAACTTTCTTTAAATTATTGCAGCTTATAAACGCGGACAATCTGTAGGTTCCCATGAAAAGCCGACTGAGGAATTACGCCATAACACATTGTCAATTATAATGGCCGCATCATTAAAACGCTTAAATGTTAAGTAAAAGCTGATTTGATCAGATTTGCAAACCAAATCATTTTCAATCCGATTATCTATGATAATACAAAGTATAATAATGAATAGTTCTAGGTAACTAATTAACTTGTATGTTATGCTTAATTAAATATTTATTTCGATATCTTTATGCACTAACTATTAGGCTTGCCCATTGTTCTGGAACTTGAAATAAAATACATTCATTTGTTATCGCCAGACTTTTAATCAGCTGGGCTCATGTACTATGTAAGAAACTATGCTTGGAATTTTTTAAATAAATACTAAAGTCGTCGTCGCCACAACTGACAGTTGGGAATTAAGGAATTAGCTCTCGATTATTTATGGCTATTAAATACTTATCAATACTTTTGGCCATACAAAAAACTAGACTCATACTTTTAACATTCGTTTGTTGCAACATTTTAGATTTCATTGAGTCAAAAAATTATAAAAGCTAAAAATACATTCAACAAAAGAATTTATTTATTATTTTATGCATTTGCATATTTGGCAAGTAACGGTTCTTTTCAGCTTAATCGCAGCACAAGTTGTTTACCTTTGCCTTATTATTTTTTAGGAAGAGAATTTATTAAACTGGAACCTGAAACGCGTTCCCCACCAAAAAAAAAAAACCAAATACTAGCATGTGCCGGCGATTATCATACATCAACTTGGACAACCAGACCCCGTTATTTGTGTGTGTGTGTGTGTTGTGTTGTGTGTGGTCGCATTGTAGGAACAACAAAAGGTACAGGTACAAGAGGTACTGCAAATTGGCGACTCCGATGCATAAAAGAAGGCGTGCTGATGAATTGCAGTTCTCTTTCTCTGTTGTCCCTTTTGGATGATAATGGCGCTCGCACCTCTCTCCCCATTTAAATAATATAAATGAAGCTACCAAAAAATCGTACTATCTAACAATTGCAAGCCAAGTGGGTAGCGTTAGGTGCGGGTTGGTGCGGCGGGTGAGGTTGTCATTCTCATACCGCTAGCTAGTTTTTTATTTTTTTGATTTGCTTGCTTTGCTTCTCGGAATTCATTCATTAGCTGACGTCGACGTTGGCGTCAGACGTCACGATATCGCTGGAGCTCCGTCAGTTTGTTATAAATACCCTAACCATGAGTATTGAGTGAGAGGGTGTATTAGTTTCCTATATAATCCATAAGAATTTGTTTTAATATCCAAGAAAAGCTTCTAATATGAAGTTTACTAAACGTTTCAGTGTGAAATTTGCGATGGCAATCCAACTTACTTTAACAATAAACATTATTAAGCATTTTCTTCTCACAACTTTTGTCATTCTTTTGTACAGGGTATCTTAAAGTCAACATAGATATCTGAGAATTATAACTGACGGGTAGTTGGGTGTTTTGGTGGGCCCACGGCTGCGGGTTGGCCTCATTAGATGCGCTCGTTTGCAGTGTGCCAAAAGAAGCGACATTACGACGTCAAATATTGTTGTTATTGTTGTTGTTGTTGTAGTTGTTGTGATTGCATTTGTTGTTATTCGCTGATTTGTTTTGCTTGCCTCGTTTGTTTTTGACATATTGCGCTTTGCTATGCATTTTCGCTGTATGTTTGTGTACCCTCTTCCCATTCTCTCTCACTCTCTATCTTTCTCTTTCTTTCCACTGAGATAGCTGCTGGTTGGATTTTTGTATCTGTTAGATGCACGAAGCTTGCACCTTGGCACGAATCGCACATAACAACAACAACAACATCATTAACTTCATTAACAAGTGCATTGCAAATGTTTATTATCTATTACGTCGTTTCCAAGCTCTCGAAATGGGGATTTTTCTACTATTGTTATTGTTTAATGTGGAAAAACCGAACCAAATATATCATTTAATGCTCTGTAAAACATCAGATTTAACGGATAACTCTTAGATTTTGTTGGAGGATGGCTTATTGTAGTAATTATAATCAACACGAAGGTCACAAACTGGTTTTTTTTTTCGTCTAGTAAGTTGTGCATCTTCGAGATACTTTTACTCGAGGCATGTGTCAAAAGATATTTTGCCTAAAATCCAACAATTAGTCAATAATATTAGCATTTGCTTGAATGAACGAAAAAACATGATATGTTCTTTGGGTTTCCTTTTGATGTTTCACAATTAACATGTTTTTAATTAGCGCATGAATTGATTTATGTCACATCAACTTTTTAAATTGCACATTCAATATAAATATGTACATATATTTTTTAAATGCGATTTTTTACGTTTCACGCCACGCATTCGCTTTTATATTTCAATAAAAAAAATCAGTTGGTAATTTGAGTATGATGCATGAGTGCCATTCATAATCGAATATTCGATCGCACGAGCATGAATAAACAACAACAACAACAAGAACAACCCCGACAACATTTATATATGCATATTCCGATTGCACACAGTTTGCCCGATGTAGGTGGTGGTGGCATCAATCATTCGTACATTTTAAAACATAAATATATTCATTTATGCATATTTAAATAAATAAATTTGCGGATGCGAAAAGTTTGTTTGCTCTTAAAGGCAAGTTAATGTCAGTTTAAGTTTTGGTTATTATTCTTTTTTCTTGCAATTGCAATTGCACTGTAATCATTATCGATGTAGACGTCGTACCTTGTACTACACTTTTCCAACTCACTGAGTAAACACATGCCAATCCTATTTTCAATTAAGAGCAGACAGCTGTTTTTGCAGGCGTTGGCATTTCAAGTGGCTTAGTCGGAGGGAATCGAGTCAGTCGATTGAGTCCATTCCGCAAAACAGCTGTTAATTGCAAAATCAAATTGAGTAATTGAGTGACCAAACGACAGACCGACAGACAGACAGGCTGGCTGAAAGGAGTTCCAACCAAACCCCAACCCAACCTATTCTAAGTACCAAGAGATAGATTACCTCATCATCAGCATGAATGAGCATTGCTGCTCGAAATGGCAATGAGCGCACGTTTCCAGGAAAAGCGTGCCTCAGACACCAATACAAATACACAGATTCATTCATTGACTGTATTGCTCACGGACAGCTTCTATTCGCTTACTCGAACAATTCGAAGCAAACGCATTTTAATTTTGCAAACAAATAATCAAAACATGTGCCAAAAATATAGAAAACACTAATTAAACAAGCAAGCAGCGCAACAAAACGAAAAAAGTATATATTTGTACTACAAAAAGTAGATACATATGAGGAATAACGTATAATGATAAGTATGAACAAAATAGAATAAAATAAAGGTAAGACACTAGACAAAATAAAGTGCTTATAAGATAATGACATTATAGGATAAGAGAAACTAAATAAGGCTTCTATAAAACAAATAAATGGGTTCATAGATATAATTTAAGATTAAAGATTAAATTAAATAATTATTATTTGATGCCCTTTCTTCAATTCTTATTACATTTTTCATGAACATTCTACAATTAAGTTCAACAAACATTAAAGTTCATTTATCACTTAAAATTTGTATAAACTGTTTAACAAAAATTGCTGTTAATCATCTCGACAGAGGGTAGAAGAATGACGCGCGTCTTTGGACAGATAAATAAAAAACAATTGAACAGCAATAACAAATGCTCGGCTAGCTCTGATAAATGAATTCTGCGAATTTGTCGAGGACACAATATTTGCGATTTTTTTGTTTGTCTGTTGTTTCTTTCAGTTCCTCTTCTGCTCAGTTTTTTGCGCATTACGATTTTAAGATAAAAAATAAACATATTACGACTAATTGTGCTGCACAAAACAATATACATAATTATGTACTAGTCGCAAGTTGAAGAGAGAGCGAGAGCAAGAGAGAGGGAGCAATGATCGACCTTCTGCCCCCAGCGAGAACAAAACAAAAACAAATTGACGTCAATAGTTGAAGATAATAATCAAATTGCAATAGCAACAACAACCACAACAATACAATCTTCAAAAAGTTAGTAAATAGAAAATGAAAAAAAAAAACAATATTTTTACACAAATGCAAATACAAGCAAAGTTGTGACGTCAACAACGACGCACTCGCCTATACAACGTATTGCCTGTATATACTTAGTCTAGGCAAATATGTACAAATGGGAATACGTAGAAATGGCATAGGGTCTCCCTTGTAAGGTGTATTTTATGATAGGGATGGGTAAATATCGAAATATTTTTTTGCTGAAATAATCATGATTAATAACAAGCAAGGGGCGTTATAGGGTCATCGTCTATATCAGTTGGAATGTTGGAACGCATATCTCCACTAGTATGGCCCTGATATTCTTGGAATTGACATCTATGCGCTTGGTACTACCATAAACAAACCAATAAAAACAGCGTATAGTATAGAACAACTGCTGCAACTATGCGACATTTTATGGAATCAGCTTGCGATTACAATGCGGTTATGTTGAACAACAAACGTATGTATATCGATTTTGTTTACACAACTACAGCTGACTTAAATTCTCGGTATCATAGCGGAAATGATAAGCTAGTATATCAATTGCAGTTCTTTGTTTATGGAAATGGATAGTGTTGTGTTTAAGTTTAATCATTCATCCTATATTAACATCATTCTTAAAAGTCTCTATGATAAAAGAAATACAATTACGAAGGTGCAAAAACCTTGTGTGATTTAATTGACTGATGAAATTTGCTAAGCGACATCGCTCATACGAATTGTTGTACCAGCCCCAGACATACCATATAGTATTGGTAATTTATGTGTGTCGTCGTCGTTGTCGTCTCTCATGTTTATTAAATCGTATTAAAATGTTAATGACCATGCCCCAAGTCAGCAAAATATTACCACCAACGACTACAACGACGACGACGACGACAGGTAATTATGCCACCATTGACCCGCGCCCTTCGCGCCGCTGCAGCGGCTACTTTGCAGCTTAAAGTGCATTAAGCGAATGCAAAAAACACCACAAAAATAAAAATAAAAAAAAAGTGCAAAAGTCGAGAAAAGTAATTAAATGTCAGCCACAGCATAGAACAGCAACAAAAACAGCAGCAACAGCAGCAAATGAGCCGCATGAGTCCAAATTCATATTAAGAACTAAAACAGTGCAAAAAAAATCAAAAAAAATTATTAGTTATGACCAGAAATTAAGCGTTAAGAATCAAGAATGAAGATTAGTTAATGTGAATAAATTACAAAAAAAAAGTATTTATTTTTCCCTAACTTTCCATTAAGTTTTTTTATTTGGTATAGCGGTCGCAACAGTTGTGCATGTTTTTTGTTGTGTGTAGCATTTTTGTGGCGCATTGTTTTTAACACATTCTCTCTGTCGACTCGCATTAACTTGAAATGCCATTAAAACAAATTACAAACATTTTATTATTATTATTATTATACATTATTATTTAAATATATGTAATGTGGAAGCAACCTTAATACAAACAACGCAGATACTTTTTTTTGTCTTTCTTGTCGCTTGCAACAAAACACAAAAAAAAACCAAAAAACAGTATGGTGGAAAGGCGACAAAGGCGTGGCCGACGCGACTTTGGCTCGTAGAGCGCGTAGTCGCCAAAATAAATTGGTAATAAAATGTGAAAAATAGCATCATTTAAAATATTAAAATGGCATAAATAATATAAAATAAATAAATAAAAATATCACTGCAGTGCTATCAACAGACCCCGATCAACAAGGCTGGGCGCCGACAATGGCCGCCAGCAGAGTGCCACATCCCCTTCTTCTTCAACCTCCTGCATTGTAAGCCGCGGAAATTACACATACTTGCACACACCCACACACACAGCGTGGCTGGCACATATGCATTTGTATCCATAATTCATCGCAATTCATTTAATATGATTTACAAAAGAAATAAAACTGAGCAGCAGCAGATTTATTGGCATTTGCCAAGGCTCAAAAGGGCGCATGGTCGAGTTTTGGCCCTTGTACAAAGATATGTGTATTTTGGTCAACTGAGCGAATTTTAATATAATGTGCGTGCACTGACAAAAATCTACCATAAACCGATTTTAGTTTTTTAAATAACTTTCAGGATTTATTGAACTCTTGATAAAACAAATTATTTTTAAGAAAATACATCAGCTGGACAGCTTTAAATGGATCCATCATTCTTTCTTCTATTATTCAATTGAGCTTAGGAAATTTACGTTCCCCATTTTCACACCTTTTATTTCGCTCGGTGTACTTCATTTGTTTAACCCATTTGTTGGCCGAATATCAAGCCCATTACAAGAACACCCTTGGTCCTTCTCTTACAGCACTTTTAGCCCGGCCCGCACCCCCCAGAACACTCACACTCCTTGCAGCTGCAACATTTGTTTTTTCTGGCTCAACAGACTCAGGAGACGCTGCTGCGAATTCGCCGCATGAACATACACACACATACAAGATATTTATTTAGTTTTTTTTCTCGCAATCTATTTGGTTGTTTTATGAATTTATTTGTATTTGCTATTGCTGAGCTTTTACGGCTGTCGACGCGTCGACATCATCGACGCTGTGCGAGTCACGCTAAGCAAAACTCTTGAAGCCCGAAAAACACCATTTACTGTTTTTTTGTTTTCCAATAAATTGTTAGTAATAAACTGGCAATTGGTTTGCTGTCTGGCCTCTGACAGCTAAGTAGTAGTACTAGGCGGCCGCACCCCAACCATTTTGACTTTTACTTCCTTACAATGAATGCACTACTAGTCGGGGCAACTAAAATCAAAGCCCCCCACCAAATACTCAACGCAATGGCAATACGGGAAGCTGTCGCCCAAAAACCGTTGCGCCAGGCCCAGTTCTCCCTTACTCCGCTTCTTTATCGCAGCTCTTTCATTTGACACTCGCCATTGACATGGCCATCGCCAACTCTCTCGCTCTCCGCCTCCAACCGTTGTCTGTCCCGCTGCCGACTCTTAAACCCGGTGCCGACTTATCGACATGTCGGAATACATGTTCTGACAGCTTTTATGGCGTGTTTACAAGGACATGATCCGCATGTAGCTTGTAGCTGGCAGTTACACCAACGAGGAGTCGCTGATGTTGCTGCTGTTGCTGCTGACTTTCTCGGCGCAGAGTCATCACAGAATAAACATACGCCCCGTGCAACGTTAGTCGGTTTGCCCCCGCCATTTTGGGTATACCTTGTAACCATTAACAAAAATGTGTTAAGAGAGTGTATAACGATGCTTAAAATGTCCTTTGGAATGGAAACTCTTTTCGACACAAATTATCTATAAATATCGATTTGCAAATTCTGTTTATTTATTGCAATTGTAAACGGTTTCATAGAGGGAAACAACTTAATATATAGAAGCTTTATAGCGGCAGATCTAGTTACAGAGTATGTCATAGTCAAATACTCTGCAAGTTAATAGCTTTTGGTTTCTTTTTTTTATGGCTGTTGCCTTTTCGATGGCCTTTGACTGGCAAATGTGAGTCTGTCGACGAATGCTGTTAAACAAAGTTCACATAAAATAGAATTTTATATGGCTGAAAAATGTAAATCATGTCGAAAAAGAGAGGAAAGCCAAAAAGACGACGGTGGCGTGTCCTGTCCTGTCTTGTCTTGTCCTGTCCTGTCCTGTCCTGCACTGTACTCTGCGATGTGTGTGTGTGGACCATCCTCGCTGATTATGAACAATGTCTGTGCCGGAATTGCCAAAAGATGTCCGAATGCGAATGCCAGCCCTCAGCTTGTTGCAGCAAATGGGTATGTGAATGCGAATGTGAATATCTTGTAAGGACAAAGTCTTGAAAAGAGTGTGTGGGTGAATGGAATTGTACGGTATACACAAACTGGTTTAATGTTAAGCAATGTACTTTCATGTTACGCTAATGCTCCCCATGTGTGTGAGAAGTTGAACATTTGTTTAAGCTGATGACTGCAAGTGTGGAAAATTTCATTTCAAAGACCAAACAGCAATGCTTGAAGCTTGCAACAGCAAAGATAATATTGTTTGTAAGAATGTTAAGAAATCAATGTAAATTAAACTAAAGTTTGCTTCTTGGTGCAGCCCAGCCAGAGACATCAAATGCTTTGGATATCACTTTGCAGTTGGATGCTCTCCAAGGCGCCAAAGTTGCGCAGACTTCCGGGTCTTAAGGCCATGTTGCTTTTAACAACTTTGGCAACAGCTGACAGCTACTTGACCTCTTCGATTTGTTGATCAACATCAAACAGTTTTTGGCCCAATGTTTTTCTATTTGGCTTAAAATAATGAAAATGCGACGCGTTTTCGACGGGCGAATCAAATCAAAAGGAAATTGAATTGCATGCGATACTCCCCTAATGCTCTGTTGTTGCTGTTGCTGTTGCTGATTATGTTGACATTGCGTGCAGCAAAATGCCTGAAGCATGTACATATCAAGACCATGTACCATGTCCAGCTTCACTTGTTCAGTGTTTCAGTTCATAGTTCTTCTCGGACACACACACACACACACGAACATAATGTTATTTTCGAATGGCAATTCCCAAAGGGGGCTTTGTGTGGCAAATAGTGCAAGCTGTTATTGTACAATAGAAGGGAAGGGTTAAATTTCTCTGTTTGACTTTAAGGCGAGAGAGTTTATGGTTAGCGGGGGTGGGTATTGTGAAAGTGGGCGTGGCTTATGTCAACTACGCGTGCAATGACATAAGATACATTATTGCAAATTGTTTCGATTTCATAAGAAACTTTCGCAACAACGATGGTGTTTGCTCGGTAAAATCCTTGAACTGTACGATGATTGCTATATGCAATCAGAAAAATCCCCCAAGCATTTACCCTTTTGCCCCCCGTGTTTCAATACATTTTATTTCATTTGTCGTGCATTTGTTTCGCTCAAAGCTTTGCCTCTTGGCTGCTACCCAAAAAAAAAAACTCGTCGAAACGTAGCCTTTTTGGCATTTTTCATTTAGCTAAATGAGCTGCAACTGAGCAAAGAAGCGTACAAAATCAATGCGAATGTGGCACGGAAATAATTTGTAATCGCATTGAGAAACGGATGTGATTGAAATGCCCCAAGCTCGAATGGCAAATAATGGCCTCAAAGCTGCATCACACAAAAAACAAGCCAAAATTGATAGAGAACTCTAAACTCTGACTATTTCCAACGGAAAACATTCAATTGAAGACTACCTTTTACAGAGCCATCAAATAAATTGATGCTCCTAATTAATAACGTTGAGTTTTTTCTTTGGCAAATTGAAGAGACTTTAATTCAATTAACTAATGGTCTGAGCTTAAAGGGGTTAGTTTACTGTAAGGGAAGTTAAACTTATAAATCTATCTAAAACTCATTATATTAATTGACTGACTGACTGCTATCAACGCGCAGTCAAACTTATCAATCGAATTTGTTCGTTATTTATATTTATATTTAGTTAATTGAGGTCAAAGAATTTTCCATCTATATTTTAATGTTTTTGATCTGGAATTATATTTTGTTGCACGGCGCCTGTCAGTTGCCACAACAACATACGTACGCTAACATATTTATTTTGGCGGCAACATCCAAATCCACTTTAGAGACGACGCCTTGACGACGACAGCCTTGAACCACTTGGCAATTAAAAACGACAAACCCAATGCGGCCAAAATGCACAAAAACATGTCGCTTTCTCATTCTTTCCTCTTTTCATAATAATTCAAATATTTATGAAAAAGTTTCCACAACATCTTCGGTCTGGGCATGTGGGCGTGTCGTCATTGTAAAATGCAGCAAACACCAAGAACCACAAATATACAAAATTTTCAGACATGTGTTAATTATTATGATCAAAAATAAAATAAAAATATTTTGCAAACGAAATGTGGAAAATTTCGCTAAATGTTGTTGATGCTTGTTGTTGTTGTTGTTGCTTGTGTGGCATGCAAATTTATTTCGCATTAATTGTTTTTCCAGCATCAAGAAGCAGCTGCCATCTGCCTTGACATATTCAATTATTGGCGACGCTGCTGCCGCTGCGGCTGCTGCTGCTGCTGCCGCTGCTGTTCCTAAGCAGAGTTTGTCCCAACCAACTTGCACCTAAAGCAATAAATTATGGCAATTAGCGTTAGGTTAAGGGCATTTTCCAATGTGTATATGTTCGTGTGTGTGTGTGTGTGTTGGTTCTTGGTGTTTAGGGGTGTGTGTGTGTGTTTGTGTCTTTATCCAATGCGCATCGTTCTTCTTGCTCTTGCCTTGGCACACATTTTAGGCGTAATTGTAGCAATTTAGACGCCTGCCAGCCAGTGTAACATCCTTAAGGCAGCTTACAGCATCCTGCCCCCTTGTTGTTGTTGTTGTTGCTCGAGGTGTTGCTGGTGTGGCATGCGGCTAGCCCTCTTGCCGCACCTTCCTATTATCACCTTGCTGGTGGTGGTTGGGGGGTTGGGGCACGCTCTCAGACACACGCATAAAATTTTAATGAGATTGTTAGCGGCATAAAATATATGTATGTTCGTAGAGCACAGTCAACTTCAGCCACCAATCTGCCCCACCCCACCGCTCTTCTTCCTCTTCCGTTTTGAGGAGTTTGGAGCAACAGAGAGCAACTAGCAGCAGGAAACGAGGCTAAAGCTAAAATCTATGCAGCTTGCAGCGCGGAAAACGATGCCAGCCTCAAAGACAAAGAATCAAATATACAATAGAAAAATCCTCAAACCCCCAACTCCCCCACCTCCCATATTCCACTGTCGATTAAAATATTTAAATGCGAGCGGTAGAAAAAAAAAACTTCGCACAATTTTAAATGCATTGGGCGCAAAACGTGGCATGTACATAATAATTTTAGGGGCGTGGCACATTATAAAAAATTAAAGTAAATTAAAGGAGAAAGATTAACACATCTAGCTTGCGTTAACGCTGTAATATTCCCATATATAATCCATATAAGAAACACACTAAAATTGAAATCGCCTTTTTATATTACTGCCAAACTTCCAAGGGAACTTCGATTTAGATAAAATTCGTGAAATAGAAAACTTCGTTAAACGGAAGTACGTCTAATGGCAGGCCGCTTGTAATATATCGTAACTAAGCAAAGAAATGGGCGTGGCATATTTAAGTGCCGCATTTAAACTTCTTCAGCCATTTGGGGCGGACGATAATGGGGAAATGCGTTGGTATTTTAATAAAGTATTTTCTTGCTCGTTAAAGGAACTTAATTACAGTCATTATAATAGTATAAAATGCAGATGTGGTTTATTAAACAAGTATAAGCTACGAAATTTGAACGGAAATGTATTTAAATGGAAAAATTTAGATTTTTAAACTTAGTGTTTAACGAAAAATCTAGATTAGAATGTTAAGTGTGGAACTAATCTAGACGCAAAATCGATAGACGCAAAAGGTAATAGCTAAAATACTTACAAATGCTAATAAACAAATATGCTATGCATCATGCTTAAAAATAAAAAAAAACAATTATCAATCTGTCTAAATTTGTAGACTTTGACCTAGTGACCCCCCTCGAACACGCATAACAAAAAAAGACCCCTCCGAAAAATGCCGCTTTTGTCTTCAAAAAGTGCCGTTTCGTCAATTAGTTTTAAATAGATTTGTGCAGCAAGGCGGCCTGGCCCATAAATCACTTTTGTTTCTGTGTGTGTGTGTGCGTATATTAATGTATTTAATTTATTTTTCAACCATGAAAACCAAGTAACGGTATTGAGGTGTATGCGTGTAGGTAGGGGGGCTTTGACGTGGGGCACGTTGCAGCAAACAGGCATTTAGAAATAAAATAAAAGCAAATGCCGCTCGTTGCGTCGTCCACGTGACATTTGTCATAACACACACAAATATTGTCTGGGCCCAGACGCTTTAAAATATAAAATTAACATGCACGTGCCTTTGGTTATGGCCCATAAATATGACTGCTGGGGGTGCTGAGTGGGAGGTTAAGCGCTTGCTGCTTGCCGTCTTGCCTACGATTCATAATTTGTTGACACACTTTTCGGCCAGAAAATATTGCACATATAGTAACATCGACTAGTTCCTAGAGATTTACGCTTGCATGAATAATATTATTATTATTATTATTAACATAAAACATTTTAATTGCCCTTTGCATATATGCATAAGTGTTTATTAGTGTATTTCGATTCGTGTCCATAAAAAAAAGGCATAAAATAACGAGCTGTAATCAATACAAATCATAAGGAATGTCTGTTTGTATGTCAAAAAAGGCAGTGCATCACTAAAAGTCAGTTGAATTAAGGGGCAAATTGACGACGTTGCAGTTGTTGTTTTTTGTTAATTGATTTGTCAGCTAGACGACAAGTTGAAGTTAAATAGTATTAGTTGCATTCAAGTGGAGTAAGCGCTAAAACCAAGTGGCTAAATATCTACAAATTTGTATTCGTTTGTTTATGATTGTATACTTTGTTGCTGGAGTGTTTAGAGGCGTTGCCAGATTTTTGTAAAAATTCGAATAAGTTATCGATCGAAAGTTCAACCGATTCTCTTAACCAAAAACGATTTGATAAGAAAAACTAGATTTAAGCTCGACAACCTGTCAAAATATATCTTTACTTAGGTGCCTAACTGCCACAAAACTTATTTGATTTTAAAAAGAAAGTTCGTTTTAAGCACGATTTAAACTATAAAATGCAAAAAAAAAGAAAATCGACTCTTTAATTTCCTTTTTTCATTTGCATAAACATTTAGTTTTCCTTTTAAGTCCTGCTCATAAATGCAGTGCTTTTGCTACTTTATTGCCAACTTCACTTTGATGAACGCCGCTTTTGGCTTTTTTACTTTAATTTTTTTGTGGCTATCGGAAATGATGGAGGCGTTAATCTGTGTACTAGCCAACTGTGTGTTTTGCCCACTGATCGTCGTCGTCGTTTTCGTTTTCGTCGTTGCCAGCAACAGCAATTAAAACGACGACAATTGCGTTTGGGCGTGCAACAGCAGCAACATGGCAGGCAGCTAAGGCAGTCAACCAAGAGCCCGAAAAATTACATTCAACACAATAACAGCCAACAGAGGGTGCCTACTACTAACGACTGAGGTGACGCCGCATTGAGTGCAACAACAGGCTCATGTTGTTGTTGTTGTTGTTGCGGAGGCGCCGGCGGCAGCAAAAATAGCGTTCAGGTTCAGGTGGGTGTTGAGCGGGAAGGAGGAGGTTTGCGGAAAGTTACGACAACAGTCGCGTCACAACGTGGGAGCTTTTTATGAGTTTCTCGCAGTGGAGACACACACACACACATAGATGCAACATCAGCAGCATCCATATAGCTGTTGTTGCCACAAAACGTGGGCAGCGCCTGTGGCAGCTGTTGCCGCCAATTGATTGAAATGCCGCCGCCTCGTTTCATATTTTTTATTTTTGTGATTTTTTTTTTTTTTTTTTTTCGGGCTGTTCGGTCATCAGTCTCAGTGCTTTCTGACCCCCAAATGCTGCAACCCACCAACACCCATCTCCTGCTGCTTCACATTTTGTATTTGTTTCTTGAAGGGTGCTCGAAGAGCGCTTTTTGTGCTGCTGCTGCTGCTGCTGCGGTTTCAGACAAACAACATTTTTTTTTATGAGAATTTTCGTCGGTTGAAAAAACTTTCAATTTTGTATTTTTGAAAACAGCATGAGCGGTAAACCAAAAGATATGGCAGACACAAAACAAAGAGAAATGGTGATAGAAACGGCGAGAGAAGGGAATAGGTATAGAGGGGATAGAGCAGAGGGAGGTGCGGCAAAAACAACGCTACAAACTGTTACAAAATGGAAATTCCATCGAAGCAAAAGCAATCGCCATGAGTTATCGCATTTGTTTCTGTTTCTGTTGTTGTTATTGTTATTGTTGTGGCCGAGTATAAAATGCAGCCAAACGAGGCAACAATTGAATGTGGGAAAACCGGAAGTTTTCACTCAATGTTGTATTAAAGAAAGTAAAGGCGAGAGAGTACAAAGGTGAAATGGAGACCGGGCGATTAAAAAACAACAACAACAAAAAAATACGTCTTCTTTAGATTACAGCCAAGGCTGGACAAGATTGAGAAAATAAACACAGAGTAAGACATTGAAGAAAAAAATTATAACATATTAAAATGCGTCTTAAAAATTTTTTTTAAATCAATAAAAAATATACAAAAATATAAATACATTTAAAAAATATTGGAAAAAAAATATGCGATTAAAATTATTTTTACTTGCAATTAAATTTTAAATAATTTAAAGTTCTTCGTAATTAATTTGAGACTTGACATTTTTGGAATAAAAAAATATTGCATCTAGAATAATTTCTTGTTTGAATAATTTGCCGAGCTAAGCAATCTGGTTTTGTGAGCAGACAAACTGAAAAAAAAACACAATTGCTCCAGATATGTGTTTTAACATTAAAACAAAATTACACAAATAATAATTGAACGTTGCTGCAATTGTTGTAATGATCACTCATTAAATAGTCATTAACAGTTGGCTCTAAAGCGCTGCGCTTGGCCAATTCCAAGGCTATAATTCGAACGACTCTAATGGCAAATCAAACGTTAAAGCAACGGCTCTGCAGCTCTGATTATCATATGCCATCACGAACCAGGCGGCCCCAGCCAGCTAACAGTAGCACCAGCTGCCTGCCGCCTGCCGTATCAATTGTGCAGCAGCAGGTTCAAGTCACTGCACCCGCTGTGATTCTTCATACGAAAAAACAGCAAAAACAAATACTATTTCCCAGCAAAGCCCGCATAAATGTAGAGAGAGGTAAACAATACTATGCTGTTTGATAGAAAAACAATAGCCAATAACAATTGGGTTTAGAATTACGCGAATTGCATATAAAAAAAAAAAAGGTACAATCAAACTGAGGCGTATCTACAATTAAAATCCAATTGTGGCGCGATTACACAATGCGCAATTACAAAATTTCCAATAACTTTGTTTACTCGCATGTGAAAATGCAGCAGCAGCGACCCCCCAAACCCCTCTCCCCTCTTCCCCAAACCAAAGCACCCGTCCTTCACCCCCTGTTTTCCTTTCGCAACAGGGCCGCATATTGCGCAGCATCTTGAATTTCCGCCCTTTTAGCGTCGCCCACCAACAAACCAACAAAGACTCGAAACAAGAAAAGGTAACGATGCACAGCACGAGATACAGAAACAAAGATACAGATGCAGACGCAGATACAGATACAGATACAGAAGCAGATACAGCTACAGACACAGATATATAGATCCGAAAACTTGTACAGCTACATAAGTAGATTTATTTTGTTCCATTATACTTTTGCCGGTTCGGTATACCCTGTAACCTTAACAAAACTACGAAAATTTAATGTCAATTTATGCTCTGACTTGCAACAGGCAACAAGAAGCTTTTTAAAAGACAAAGAAATGTTTATTTGATTCAAATCTAATCGGAATTTTGTGAAAAACTCAACCAGAACACTTTTCTTATTAAAAAATTTTCAAACAACAATTTTGAAACTTTTACTTTAAAATTTTCTTCAGTTTACAGTACTTCAACTATTCAACATATTATATAAATTTTCTTGCATGATGAATATGTTCGGTTTTGTTATAACAAATTTTAAGTTGCATTTTAGTTTTTTTTTTAAGAATAATTAAACCTATTTTCGTTCTTACGGGGTATCTTTTAGTCAAGCCCACTCAAGTATCTCACTTTTACTTATTTGTTTATCTCGGAAAATTCGTATCTGTTCGGCAATTGCGCGACAAAAGTGCGAAGTTTTTGTTTTATGTTGCAATCTTGTGAAATTCGACTTCGCGAATTTTCTGCTCGCCCATCTCAAACCACACAAAAACCAGACAAGCAGAAAGCCCAGGCCGTAAGTGTCAACCCCCCTCAACCACAGCCCCTTCCACCACAACCAACAGCAACTCATCCTCTCTGTATTTTGCTCTTTCCGTATATTTTTATTTTGTTGTTTTCCCCTTTAGCTTTTTGTTTTGCTATTTGCTTTCGCATTCAATTGCAACTACGTCGTTTGGGGTTTCTGTGTTGTGACTGCTGCTGCTGCTGTTGTTGTTGCATCATCAACATGCAACAGCCTCGCCAAGGTATCATTTGTGCATCGCGTGAACCTCCCTGCCATCTCCATGATCGCTAGTCAGCGAGTCTATTTTTAGTATGCCGCGCATCTATGAGATACACAGATACATCTATCTATCTAGCAAGCTGCCACATACTGTGTGTGTGTGTGTGTATGGCCCACTCGAAACGCCCAGTCATGCCACGCTCGTGTGATTTATAAGGTCCTTAACCCTCCTACCCCTCCTTACCTAGCCCACACTTCTCTTAGCTTCTCTCTCTCTCAGTCTCTCTCTCTTTTTGTTTCTCTGTGTGGCGTCGCTTGTTTCTCTGTTTGGGTTTTTGCGTTTTCTTCGCCGCTTTTGTTTTGCTTGCCGTCTTCTCCGCTTGTAATAATATCTTTACAGATAAAACTTCAGACTTCGTCGCTGATAATAATTATCAACATCATCAACAAAAAGAGAAGAAGAAGATGATGTGGAATGCTGCGCCATTTCTCGTGCTAAAAAACGAAACCCCATTGCTTGAAATTGTGAAACTCAATTGGAATCATCGACCCAGTTAGTTAGTCAGCTAACATTCAGTGATTTTTTTTGTGTCTGGCTCAAAGCCGATCTCCTCCACTTTTACCCATCATCATCATTATCATCATTGTCATAATCATCGTCATCGGCAATTGCGCCGTGAGGCCGTCGAGACGCCTCAAAAGAGAGACGCGTCGCATCGTCACTGTCTACTGCGCACTGCACTTTTTTAATTGCTGGCCAAATATTTTTGACAAACACTGTAATCAGATGCCGACAGATGCGACGTCTAGCGAGTGTGGGGGGGAGACTTTAGGCGCCTTGAGTGTCTCATTTATTTGGGGTACAGTTTTGGTCTATCGATCAAAATCTTTCTTTGAATCGTCAAAAATCAAAGCGTTTCCATTTTTGCCAGCAAATTAATTAGTAACGTAATAAAAGTGAAGGCAATTATTGTGATAAAAAGTCAAGTCAAATTATATGTTATACAAGGGTATAATTTTTTTAATCCAAAAGGTTCTCTTGACAAGTCTAACTACTATGAAAATATTAATATTTAAGATTTCTGAAAAAACATAATTTCAGTCATTATAGCTGCAATTTAGTTCAATCAAAAACCCATTCTATAACACGAATTTCCTCCACATCGAAGTCTTTTCTTATTCCCTTGAGATTTTCAATACTAATTTTAGTAATTAACCTGGTAATTGTAATAAATATTTGAGTTAAAGTCATTTGGGTGTTTCCCCAAACTCACAACCCTTCATTTGCAATCGTTTAAATAGAAAACAAACAAATAAAAGAAAAACCATTTGCATAGTCAATTTACTTTACATGTTCCCGAGTTGGCACAGATAATCAGCATAATGAGGCCAAGCTAATTAAATTACATTTATTCACTGTTATACATTTTCTTACTAAAATGTCCCCAGAGATGGGACAGAGATGTCCCTCATTAACATTCCCAACCCATATGCGCTTGTTTGGCTAATCAGACCGTCAATGTAATGTTGTTTACCAATCCATTTGAAGTGCTGAATATTGTATGCTATGCTTATTAGACTTCTCCTTAACCCAAGCGACGCGACCCGCTGACCGACCATTCTGCTTGACGCTTTTTGTATTTAGCAAAGAATAAGTTCAAAGGTCACTGGGAAACAATTTTAATAGCACTCATTTGCCGTTGCTGGCTGATTATCTGGCCGGCCAGCTAGTCGGTTCGTCTGAATCTCGCTGTCTTTGTGCAGTTGTTTTGATTTCTATTTAGCCGGACAAGCAATCACTTATCAGAGCTCGTCCCAAAGAAAGCGAGGCATAGCTAAGATTTTCGCAACTACAAAAAGACACGAAACGAAAAGCAAACATACAAACATGAGTAAATAAATAATAGTAATATAGTTTTTCTCTCTCTTTTTCGAACATCATCAAAACTAACTGCAGGCAAATTGTGGACACATAAATCATACGACGCGTTTGCCGCAGCAACAAATAAAATAATGCTAAAGGGAAACGCGACATGAGAACCACACACACAAAAGGTCGAGAGCTAAACACATTCAACAAATCGCTGATTATACACACACACACACAGAAACACTGTAAAGAGTGAAAAAGATCTGACCCGAGACCCCAACAGCCAATTTGATAAGCCGCCCGCGGGTCTAGAACTTTTGGGCTGGGTGGCCTGCTGCTGTCAGCGTATATATAATATAAAGCATGCGATTTGCTTATGAGATTTCCATATGCCTTCATGTTCAGCATAAAACACACAGCCTAAACGCCTAAGAGGTATAATGAATGTTTAATGAAGCTTGTTGGGATTTGCAGTTTGTCTAAGTGTAATCCAATAAAAATATATTTTTTGATAGATTTTAAGTAAAACCTTTATACATGAATAAAAGAAAAGGTGGCAAAGTCTATAAAAATAAGAACAAATATTAAAGCTAAAATTTTGTTTAACAAAATAAAACATTTTATGTTTTGCCTTAAAAGTTGCCGATAAATTATCAAATCCTCCATTTGAAAAGGCTTTGTTAAAGCCGAATGTTAATTTGAAAGCTTATAAAAGTAACACCAAATAAATTGCATTATATAAATGCAAATTTAGCAACTATTTTTCACCTGAATGCGATTTAAAATGTGTACAAAATTAACATTTAATTCTTTGATTGTTTTGGCTTATTGATTTTGTGATTGTAATCCTAATTTAAAGCATAATTAAATCAAGAACGACATAATTATTACTTTCAATAGTTATTGTAGTGTATTTTTTAGTTCGTTGCAAGCATTTCAAACACAGTTTTTAATTTTTTCAATTACAAAGTAGTTTTTTTTTTGTATTTTGTTCCATTAAGAGCAATATGAAAAACAACAACAAATGGACGACTACGATTTAATGGCGATTGTCGCTTTGTTTTGGGAGGCCTTTCATTCACTAGATTCATTCATTGATTCACATCACACACACAGACAATCAAAGTTCATAGATCTCCCATACTATATATACTATGTACAGATTTATATAGTACACAACATGTTGTAGATTTTCCATTAGACGGCGTCGTAGTTGATTTATTCTTGATGTGCATATTTGTTTCACTTCTTTGTTCATTGTTGTTGATATTATTATTATTTTTATTTGTTGTGGTTGCTTCCATGTTTACATGAGAGAAGGCGCGAGCGAATGAGTGAGTGCGGATGGGGGGAAAGGGAGGCCCTGTGGGCACACACACTCGGACTGACTGCACTCTGTATTATAATCACATCTAAATCTCTCATTCAATTAAATTAATTGCCGCCTTTGTGTTTGTGTGCCATGCGCAAAAACGGCGTATTATTTACATGACTATCGCCTTAAGGGGCGAATAGGGCGGGTGGTGGCGTCTCCGGACGTAGCAAGCATATTTATTGACCGTTGGCAACTTCATATTCAGTTCAAATACTACTCTGGAATCCATTTTGAACACAGCACTTAATTGATATTTGAATAAAGGCTAAGCAAAATAGTAAAAACAAATAAAAACAAATACAAAAATATTCTTGTTCTCGAGAGAGAAATAGAGTTGAAAGACCTGCGAAAGCAATAAAAACAACTCTCAGCATTTGGATATGTATTTTTTGGCTGAAAGAGGTAGTGGGTAGGGGGTGTGTGGTGCGGGTAGACAGGTGATCTATGTGGCTGCAGACTTGATTTATGTGCATGTTGTTTTTGAAGCCGAATGTTTCGAATGACGCTTTTGCCGCTTGTCACACACATGTTGTGAATTATAACACAGTATGATGTTATGAGCAAGCGAAAGAAATTAAAGCCCCGTCGGTCCTTAAATGTCAGCAACAACAGTAAGAGTTATTTGTATTTTAATATATGTAGACTTGGTCATTGGCTTTGTGTAGTTAGATGCAAATCTTAATGGCACACAAATTTTATGTTATTAAAACAAGTATTAATTTGGATATAACCTTAGCAGAGAGATCAATGAACCAAGTTTAAAGTGAGATTCTATCTTGTTAGAAATACATTTAATGGATTTTGTATGTTTATCAAAAGTAGAATATTTTTTTCCCATTTACCAATGATTTATTTAAGTTAAAATACCAAATATTAGCTAATTCTCTAACTAATTCGATTATAAAGCTATTGTAAATAAGCTTTGTATTGATATTTATTTTGGCTTATTTAAACTGCCATTTGATACTCTTTGTATTTGGGGTTTCATTTCACACAGCAGTCAACTTTTTAGCCAAATGCAATTAAACAATTTCCCATTGCCTTGCAGCGATGAGCAGCTTCGTTAATGTGTCGCATAGTTTCGGATGTGCTACTAGTACGAGAAGTACTCGACAATAATAACAATAACAGAAAATAGCATTAATTAAAACAAATTTTGTTGCACAGCAGACAAAGACCGCAAAAAGCACACCCCGAAGGCTTGCGGGCTCCCGTTGAGTTTAGTTTAATTAAAATATTTTGTTGCAAATATTTTTGGCTGTAACTCTAATTAGCTTACTCAGCAAACCGCAAAAAAAAAAAAAAACCAAACCAAACCAAAATCCACTTTACAAACTCTTTAACAATTTACTTGCTAAGCGCTTCGTCAACAGATTTGTATTAAATATTTAAGATACTTTTTTTCGTACTAGATTTAAGGTTTATAATCGGTTAAGGATAGCTAATAAAAATCGGAAAAAAATATTTAATGGATTTAAATTGTTGAACTTGGATGAAAAGTACTAAAAATGTGTATAAAAAACTCCTTTTAATGTGATAAAATAAATTCGAAAGTTAAATACTTAAAGTGAATAAATACAAGTAAGAAGGATTTAGAAGATACCCTGTACTCTTGGTTTGTCCAAATAATTGCCGCACTGCTCCGCCGATCTTGATGGAATTTTCACAAATTATTCATAAGAAGAACAAGAACAAGAAGAACAAGAAGAACAAGAAGAATTGAAATCCTTTAAAGAAAGGTGGACAAACAAAAATAGCTAAATCAACTCGGCTTCTGATGATAATTAAGAATATAAAGAGTCTCTATGGAGTCGAAAATACTGTCTTCTTTCTACCTCTTTATAATATCCTTTTGACACATTTTCAGGCTATAAAAAATGTCATTTAATATCAAAATATGTGTGCAACAGCATTTAATCTCATGCCAAGTCAAAGTCAACTGATTTTTCATTTCGAAAATCAAAAAATTTTCCAGTTGGCTCGTTAACTGTGTGCGTTTGGAAAAGTTCACGCCCGGCACCCACGCACTTTAAAAAGTTGATACTGTAACCGAATCTGTTGCTGTTCGCTGAAGCCAAAGCTAAAGCTGTTAATGTTGAAAGCTGCGTCACCCACGCAATTGGAGGATAAGTGAGTAAAGCAGCCCACGGCACTTCCGGTGGCATCGTCTACTTTTACTGCCTTATGACGTGGGCTAGCAAGCCTTCATATTTCATTCACTTTACGCGTGGGCACAAACATACATATATAGAAAGAATCGAGAAAGAAAAAAAGGAAATGTCAACTTTGGCTTTGGCTTTCTTTTGCTCGGTAATCGCGGCCCCTGCGTATTATAAGCTGCAAGTCGTGCGATATGCAAAACTGATTGAGAATCCATCAAATTCCATTCCACGAATAGATGCGCCAGGACTATGCAAATAGATTGCCATTTAAATGTTTCGCTTCAAGCGGCTTGCTGCAAGCGCATAATCCACCCAAGCCACCAAACCATAGCCAATACAACAACCAACCCACTTGTCTCACATTATTGCTTGGCTTGACATTGATGTATCTGGTGACAAACTGTTGCGGTTTATTAACGGTTGGTAGGGGGAGTAGCGGGGTGTATATAGTCACGTATTTTGCTGAACATGTCACAGCTGCAAGGATAAAGAAAAGCAAAAAAAAGGATATACAAATAAATCGATAAATCATCCCAATCTAGCTTCAGTTGAACAACAACACAATAATTTAAATGTTCGCCACGTTCCCCTCCAAACAAAATACTTCGGTTTAATGAACTACATAAAAAACATTTCGGAATTAAATTTAAAATTGGGGGCCCCGCTTGATCTATTCGAGCTTAGAGTGAATTTACGAGCTCAGAGCTTTCTCGAAGTCCACTCAACCCGATGTTAACTCTCTCGCACGTGTTTCACATTATGAGACAGATTTTAGCTAAATGTCCAGAAATGTTAAGAGAAAAAAAGTAAAATGATATTATCAGATTATTTATCTTCACGCTTAGCTCTTACTTAAATTTATTATTAAAATATTCGCAAGCAAAGCAAAATAATTTAATTCCTTAAGTAAAAAAGTGTTTTAAAATGTTGTTTAGTTAGAGAAAGTTATTTCGTTGGGAATATTCAAATTGTGGCCAATTAAAAATCGGAAAATATTAAAATAAATAATCAGTTCCAGCTTAGAAACTCTACAAATTTTAATCATTTTGGATAGAAAAGAAAACATCAAAAATAATTCTCATTAAACTTGCAGTCTTATGCAGCAAACTTTTCTACAGTCCTTTAACAAATAGTTCTTCCGCATTAGCTGCAAATATTTAAGCCATTTTCAATGGCCAGGCAATAAGTACAAAACAGCTGCAATCAATAAGCTTTATCAAGATTGTTGTTGCGGTTGTTGTCGTTGTTGTTGTTGCAATAAACAATATGCTATCCAAAATCAACCAACAATGATCAGCTGCAATTTGTTTGCCAAAGCTTTATCAGACAACAACCCTCTCTCTCTCTCTCCACCCCTTCGATGTATACACATAAATTTTCATTAGTATTGTTGGCCCACGTTTATGCAGGGGTGTGGGTGGGGTTAGTGGTAGTGGGAGTTAAAACACGCAATGCCATATTGCACTATTGGGGTTAAATACGTTTCCATTGAAGAAGCCATGACACTCCGAGCTGCAATGCTATATACCATATCCTTGTATCCTTATGTACTGTTTGTATATATGCCAATGGCCTGCTCTATATAGGATTATACTATACTATATACGACTTCCCGGCGTACAGTCGCCTCCATTTCCAGTTGCATTCCGACATTTTACGAGCAGATACGACAGCTGTTGCCCCCCAGCCCAACCCACATCTGCCCCTTCTCAGGGGGGTTTTAACCTACGAGTTTTTTATGGCTATATATAAAATACGAAGCGCATCTCATCGCATCGCCTAAACATCGCTTGTTGCCTCAATTGTTGCAATCAAATATTTACAAGTTACATTTGCCTTTGTTCCTTGCGCCTTCCAACTAACATTTTCTGATCCTTCCTTTTATGAAAATACCGCACGTCCTTCAAATTCCCCCCGCAACCAAAGCAAAAGAGAAAAATAAAAATCCCTTTTCCGCTTGCCGAAATTCGACAACAAAATCTTTATTAACTCTTTGAAAAGAATAAAGTTTATCTTTTATCCAAGAGCTCTTTAAATAAATACTACTCCTTTGATTTAGCCATTTATTCATTATCTCATCTTGTATGAGCCAAATGCCATTTTCAACGGCACTCGAAATATTTTATTTCGATTTGAAATGTCACTTTTTATTCTTCAATGTTCTTTTCGAAAAAGTTAACATTGTTAACTGTTTGCTTTTGCCCACACAACAACAACAGACTGCCCTTACCCCCCCTCTCTTTCTTTCGCCTTCTGTGCATTGCACTCTTTCACATCTCGCCGCTTCTCTTCTTCGTCTTCGAAGCTCTACAGCATCATTCAATGCAATATTCATTTACGTTGTCCTGTTTCGGTTTTTACGTTACGCTACGCTTGCTATATACTACACCCCTTTTTTATGTATGTATATATGTGTGTGTGTGTGTGTGTGTTTGTGCATTTTGCCATTTACCGTCATCGTCCATTTACGATGGCTTCGTAGTGACGTAACGGCGACGAGTGAGTGACGAATGTTTATCCTCGTTCCGGCCAGGTTGCCAGTTATCCCACCCCACCCCCATCCACACCCACACCCCTTTCCAATGTACACCCTCTAGCGTAAATCTTCGTGTTGGCCGCTTCGTGAACGTAGTAACCTATATACGAAAGACGAGTTGCGAGTCGACAAAAACACGATTGTCGAAACACCCACGCCTATGTACATGCCCTCCCTTACCATCCCTCCCTTCCTCCCTTACTACTACTACTAGTACTATCAACCCAAACCTGTTCTTGGCCTGTTGAACGAACGAACGAACGAATCAAGCAAGCTGTTCGGCTTGAAACAATGACGTCACAGCATGCGACACGCGCGTCTGCAACTGTTACGTCTATACGTATGTATATATATATAACGTATACGCTGCATTATACACCCGCTGACGAGAGTTTGCTCGGTTAATGAGCGTATCTAGATGGTTCTAGGCGACACTTGGTCGTCATCGGCATCGTCGTTGTCGACGCTGTCGTTGTGGCAATTGGTCGCGGCTATAAAGTGTTGCCAATTTGGCCCACACGTGCCGTGCGTCACAAAACTGATTACAACTTTAAAATTGACATTTCTCTCTCGTTTTGTCGTCATTCGAATCAAAGAAAAACATCTCAATAAACAACTCATTTCACGTTGCCAAAGATCAAATCGAGTTGACTTATATACATACATATATACATATTCATATATGATATACTTTCCAATTTCCATTGATCAACTCGGCGGCATATAGAAATCGGGTTAATGGGACACTGCAATACAGTTTTGCCCAGCTGGAATTTGTGTGTGTGTGTGTGTGTGTGTGTGTGTAGGTCATGTCATGTGGGTGGCAAGTACAGTTACACGTGACATATATATATATATGTATTATTATGGTATATAAGTTAAAATAAATTCAATTCAAACAAAGAATTTAATAGGAACGAAATAAAATTTATTTAAATTAAATAATTAGTTAAAATAAATCCTCAGCACAAACATAAATATTATAATATTAGTAATATAATATTTTTAATTTATGTATTTATATTTATATTTTTATTTATTTATATTTAATATTTATTTTTGATTATTTTTCCTTCTTTTCTTTGTTCACCTCAAATTCCTAAGAACTTATTAATTCTCAGAGTTATTTCCATTAGCAAAAACAGTTGTTTTAAAAGTTTTCGTTTTGATTAAGTTAAAGTGATTCATTTAAACTCGAAGCTGTTTAAGCCTGTTTTAAAATATTTTTCTTTGGCACCTAAAACATGTGTTTTACTTGGGAAAATCTGAGCCAAAAACAGCTTAAACTATTTCCAAAATGATTAAACTAAGGAAAATATAGAAAAAACTTAAAGTAGTTGAACTGAAACCAATTTTACTTAATTCAAGTGCATTTTTAATAATTTCAAGGTTTTTACTCTTCCTCATCGAGTTGCTTATTTTAATCCTTTTCTGTATCATTATTTTTCAATGCGATTCCATTTAAATTTGTGTGGCATCATCAAAAGGATTGGCTTATTCCAAGTATCCTGTTGCATTCATTAGTTGCACCCACTACTTAGCCCAGCTTTAGATGAACGTCATGCCATTTGTCACGTTAGTCAGCCTGATGCTCGACCCACTGAGAAATGCGCATCTTGGGGGCGACACGTGGGCGTGTGTCTTTAGGGTGGCTTCTCCATGGGTCCGAAGGCCATTATTCAGCTGCCTACGCAGACGTACACTGGCAACAATCGTAAGAGCTTTTAAGACCCACAGAAAATATTTGGAAATATAATTTTAAAAATAAGTTGAAATATTTATATAACAGATAATAAAGATTTCTTCAATCTACAATTTAGTCAAGTTTTTTCCAAGTTGATGATCTATTTTTTACAAGTGTAGAATGCATCTCGCCCCTCGCCCACGTCACCCTTGATTATTAGCAGTTGTTTGACGCTGACGCTCAGCTGCCGCCCGCCTCTGACGTCGTCGTCGACGTTGACGTCGTCGTCGCTGCGTTTTCTGTTCGTTTTCTCTGGTGAATTCTTTTGGGCTTTGTTGTTGGGGATATTTAAGCGCCGCCTGCACCTCAAATGACGCTCAGTCGGTCAGCGGCCGTTTGCTTTTCCATAGCGCGCTCTTGAACTTGAATCGAAAAAATAAACAAAACGCGTTTTTTTGGGAATATTTCCGGTGTGTGTTAAAAAAATCCCAAGTGGATGTTTTCGCGCCATTTTGGTATTGGTATGAAAAAGGTGATACGCTCTCTAGTTGATATTAGTCATTAAGGATTCTTCTCGAAAAACAAACCACAAAAAAAAACCCAAAACAAAGCTTATGGAACTGTAAAATGCCAGCGCATAAAGGTCAAAGTTGCAAGCCCAAAGCCACAGGCAAAACAAAAAGCCAACACACTCTCACACACACACACACACACACATACTCACACATACTTGTGCAACGCCCACCCCATTCACCCCCTACATATTCAAAGGTCGCATGGCTAACAGAGAAAGAACTAGAGAGAAAAAACCCAACAAAGTGTCGCCCACAACTGACATTACACATCGCCGCACTCCACCCCCCCCTCCCCCACTTTTATCATACCTTTTTGGGCGCGACGCAATTGGAAAACATATTCATGCAATCATCAATTGCGCTTCAAGAAAATTCTCGAAAATGGATGAAAAGCTTTATGAGAAAAAGGGGGAAAATCAAACAAACAAGATACGAAAAGGGTTGACGATAAATAAATACCCTGTAATCGAACTTTAACTTAACTTAACTTTCGCATACACAGAACAAATTCTTCGTTTCATAAGGGACAATATACAAAAAAAAATTTCAATAAAAAAAATATCTTTAGCTTGCAAAAAATATTTTATAGCAATATTATTATGTTATTTATTACCAAACTTTAAAATTTACAGCCTAGACATTTTAATTCGAGACATTTTTTATTTTATTGCAGTGTATTATGAAATTATTCTTTTAAACGCAATAGTTTAATGGGATTTCTTAGCTCAAATTGTTTTCAAAATTTAATATTCTAAAACTTTTTTATATACGAACCCGATTTCTGATTTTTGAATTTTGCAGGATGTAAAAAATAATCTTTATTAGATTAGATATTTTAGAGTAAGTTTTTTTTATAAATTTTTCGGAATTGCAAGGAAAATGTTTTTAAGAATGGAAATTTTGAGTTAAGTCCTTCGGGAAGATGGTAAAAATATCCAAACTTTACTTAACCTTTACCAAATCGAAATTTAACATATAATCAACGGGAACTTAAAGGTCGGGGGCTAGGCAAAGGTTTTTTGCTAATTGAATTCCGAGTCGTAATGCAACTTTCCCCGACAATTGGCGCCTCTCTCTCGATTGTTTATTGTTGTTGTTGTATGTGGCAAGTCGTAATATCTTTTGTTACGCCCACAGGTCGTAGATATAGAGGAACCCACGTTTAGAATTTATTAATGCACAGTTGTACTTTATTTTTATATATTTTTACTTTATTTTTTAATTGACCGTTGCGAATTCGTTTGGCGCCAAATTCATTTTCACGCCGCCTGGCGCCAAACTCACAATTGAAATCTGACTTCAGTTTGTTTATGACGCTTTTCTCTCTTGCTCTCTCGTTTCCTCTCTCTTATAAAGTTTATGGGTGGAAAATCGCGCGTGTGTGTGTGTGAGAATTAATTTAATTATTTGTGTGTGTGTGTGTGTGTGTTTTTGGCTCTGATTGCGTTTTTGCAGAACGCGATTTTAGTTCTGCTACGAAAAACTACATTTAAAGTTCGAAGCACGATTTTGAGTTTGAAATTTATTTTCATTTCCAAATTTCTACAGCACAAAATTAGCAATTAAGAACGGGTGAAAAACAAACTTTAAAATGCCATAACTTTTTTTTATTTGCTCAAAAGCTCATTAAGAGCGTTTTATTCGTAGTTTTTACTACATCAGAAAATTAAAAAAAAAACTTTTTATTTTTCCTTTAAATCAATGTTTAAACTTGAGCAAACTTTCACTTTGCCTCACTCTTTCCCTCACACATACTAAGAGCCGTTCAGGGAGCGTGAATTGCTCATAGAAAAAAGATAACGGGATCAAGGGAATTTAGAGCAAAGGAGATAAAGTCCCAAAACAACAACAACTTGCTATCACTTCCCCTCAAGGGAACAAATGTAACAGGATCAAAAGGAAATTTCACCGCTTACGATTCTCAGTGCTGCTCATTTAGCTTTTTTTCGACATAGTTTTCTTTTGCCCATAAAATAAGACGAAAAACTCAATATTTATTTATTACATAGTTCGTCAAACAGTTCCGGCTAAAAAAAAACAACAACAAAAAATCTAGCAGGTGTCGTTTTATGCATATATTATAAAAAAATTAAGCTAACATATAAACAATACTCGACCTTCAACCTTTTAACGACGCAGTATTAACAAATTATTTATTTTATTTCCGCAAAGTGCCACGAAAATTCGGATCATTAAGTAAAAAATATATTTTTTTTTCGCTTTCACTAGCCAAAAAATGTTAAAAACAAAAAAAAAACCTAGAATCATAATTAACTTATCGAGGGTCAAAAAAAATGTTTCTTAGCTCTCAAATACTTTTATATTAATGGGGCTAGACTTAGTGACAACTAAATGAGTTTTGTGCCTCCAATTGAGTCACAACAGAAAACACAAAACACAAAACGAAAAAAAAACCAGCTAAAAGCTAAAACCTTTAACCAGTTTTGAGTGTCAGAGAGAGGGGGGAGCGAGGGGCCTTAGCCAATTAAACGGAACAGGTGAACAAAGTGTTTAGCGATACGAGATGTGATCTCGTATGGATCGAGAGGGCCTACAACAAAACTACAAAACTCTGTTCGAAAAAAAAAAACAAAAACCAAGATGTTCATTAATCAAGTTTTGTGAATTTAAACGCTAATGATTCTAGGAATGTTTGTGAAATTGTTGTTAAAATGTTGTCCGATTTTTAGAACTCGACTTTGGTTTAGTCCCAATTTTTGCCAAATCTCTCGATTATATTTTTTTTAGCCGTTTTATTTTCTCAGTCTTTATTGTTGGTTAGCCGCGGCGACATTATGTCTCGTCGTGTTGCCCATTAAAAATGCAAATTTACCAAAAATATTTTTGTTGTATTTTCGTTAACCCATGGGGTTTTTTTTATCGACAAAGCGACTTTAAAAAAATCCCACCAAAATAAATGTTTTTTTTTTTTTTTTTTGCTCTTTTTCCAATCGAATAAAACAATATTTATTTAAATTTTATCTCGAATTTCGTAGTAAGACCGGCTAGGGTTGACAAATAAAATAGCAAAAAAAAAAAATCACTCCGCTGACTAAAATAAACTTGAACGTTGATTGAAAAATTTAAGCTTTAAAATTTAGCTTCTACAACAAAAAACTATCGCAGCCGAATAATAATTGATTAAATAAATTGATTTAATTTAAAAAAAATATATTATCGATTAGTTTGAAGCCAAGTGAAAGTTGTTTCATTAACGATTTTCCTCCAGAAATATGACATATATAGCCTATATATAACTCGAGATCCAGACAGATGAATGAAACAGTAAATTAATATGAGACTTTATTTGATTCTTTTTACTGAGAATTGAGCTTTATTCAAAGTGTTAACGATAATTTTGTCATAATATCATTCAGAATTCGATTAGAAAATAACCGCTGTAAAGCAGTATAACAGTTTTTTCAAGCCCATTCATCACTGAAGTTCCACCAACTAAATGAACTGTTATTTGCTCAACTGCATTTCATAGTATAACAGTTGTGTATAACACAAATGTCAATCTGTTATAATCTTATCGCAGTGAAGTTTATTTTAAGCTAGATTATCGGCTTTACCATAAAATGCTGCTAGAAATTTCTCATAACTTAAAAGATACAACGGCAACGGCAACAGCAACAACAAACAATAACAATAGCGGCCCAAAAATGCGCCAGTGACGAAACGACGCTGACGTCGACGGCGACTGCGACGCAAGCAGCGAGCAGCACGAGTGCAGGCTGCAGCAGTGCCTGGCCTCAAACGTACATATGTATGTGTATGTACATAGTTTCCCCTTAATTTTAATGTTTTGTTTTCGCTGCGTCCCGCTCACACTTGCAAGCATACACGACTCATGCTTCACACACAGCGTGTTCAACTTCCGTTCGTTTTGTAGTAAAAACGTAAACGAGAGCAGCAACGGCAGATAGACAAGTGAATTTCTACACACACACACACACACACAAGCGCATACGCGCAAACGAAAAATGCGCGCGCTTTGCACACACACATGAAATGGAAACCAAAACAAGGAACGTTCTGGCAGCGAAACACCAAACTTCGTTACCGCTCTCGCTCTCTCTCTCTGTCTCGAATGAATTGTGGAGCGTGTGTGGAACGCATTGCAGTGTGCCACCAAAGAGCGACGATCGCAAGCACAAATAGTTTAAATTCCACTTGGGCATTAAATTGCTGCACAACAAAACAACAACAAAAACAAAGAGCGTCGCATCGAAAGCTCGAGAAACCAACAAAAAATACAACTGAGTCACAGTTTTATTCCATATCGTCGCTGACGAATCTCTGCAGACTGAATAAAAATTAAGAATAATCAATAAAAATGCAGAACAAGTGCGTCATTTTGTTGTAAATAATGCAAAAGTCACTTGAAAATGCAACACAAAAATCGAGAAAACGAGAAAACTAACGGCATACTAATTGATTTCGTATTTGCAAATTGGAGCAAAATGTGTGGGTGTGTGGGGGGTGGGGGGAATTCCAAGCAACTCTGCTTGACCTCTGCCAACGTTTCGGAATTTTGTATACTTCGCCCGTTCCACATTGCATTCATTGCGTGCGATCAACGTTTCTAACGGTGCATGGCATAGCATCCACTCCTTTGGCGCCGGCGTTGCTGCTCATACACACACACACACACACACAAACAGAAATGAACGTGTGTGCAAGGAGCTGGACGCTATGCTAATGCATTGCCCACAGTCCACATGCAATGTGTGGAATCGAAACACCAACAGTTCATTGCTATTGTTCGCTCGGCTCGAAACAGCTTCGTCTCTCTGTTTCTGTCTCGGTCTCAGTTGGCGCTCTGCTTTTGTGTTTCATATGCCAAGTGTTTAGCTGCTGTCTGTTGTGGTTTACTCGCTAGCCTCTTGTTCCAGCTCGTTCAGTTCCATTTGAGACTTTTTACCGTTTGGTTGGAAGCGCGCATCGCGAATATATAACAACACACAAATATAAATTCGCTTGGCCGTCGTCGTCGTTTCTCTGTTTTTCTCGTTTTGTTTTGTGTACCTCTCCGCTGATAAATTACATCGAGAGTTTCGTTTTTTTTTTTCTGGGAAATTCGCGCGCGCCAAACTGTAAAAGGAAAATAAGGAATATACAAAAACAACAAAAATAAAAATAAAGAGATTTTTCGTCGTCGAATGTCCAACAATAACTGTAACTATAAATGTTAAATGTGAACAAAAGCAATGGAAATAACAAAAATTCAACAGTAAAAGAAAAGAAAACTCAACTTGAAACAAAAAAACAGTTAGCAAAACTTTGTGTTTTTGCTTTAACAACATTTGTGTGCGTGTGTCAGTGTCTGTGGATCGGGATCGGAGTTCCTGCCCCTCCCAAACACCCACCCACCCAACAAATACAACAACAACGGCCTACTCATGAAATGCAAAAGTTGGTCCAATAAAATCAACAATTTTGTTGTGCGAAGACTAAAATCCATAAAGGTAAATATTTCCAACGAAAAATAAAACAATAAAAAAATATATATTTAATTTAATTTATTGCAAAAGTATTTGTTTTATGTTAAAAACGTTTTTAAGACAAAAAGTTAAAATAGAATTTGGGATAATTTTGTTAAAGTTAAAAATATAATATATTTTTTTGGTTTTTAAAATTTGCTAAGTCCAAAGCCAAAAAGGATTATTTATTAACAAATAAAAAAAATATAATGGAAGTTATTTTCGAAAATAATAAAATATTAAAACGTTTAAAAAAAAAATTGTTATTTTGTATTAAATACTTTTTTTAAATAACAAAATTGCAAAAACTATTAATTTTCATAAAGAAAGTTAATAAAATTAGTTTAAAATATTTTTTTCTTTATAAAAACTCTTTGAAAAATAATTTAAACTTTTGATAAAAATAAATTTGCTTGAATTTTGAAGTTTTTGAACATTAAAACCTTTTTTCCCATAAAAAATAAATATTAAAAAAAGTTTTTATCTTTTAAAAATTCATATTATGTTTAAAATATTCTTAAAATGTTTTAAATAAATCAAAAACTTTAAAATTTTATATATATTTTTTAATCTTTAGATCGCTTAAAATCAGTTGAAAGATCTTAAGTACAAATAAAAAACTAAAAATAAATTCGAACAAAAGTCAAGAGCAAATATATAATTAAATCTAAATATTGATTAAATTGAGAAAGAAGAAGAAAAAAACATTGAAACAAAAAAAAAACAAATAGAAAATGTATTTTTAACAAACTGTTGTTGTTGTTGTTCGACTTGGCAAAATTGTTTAAAATAAAAGTGGGAAAAAATATAACAAATTGCAATTAAATTGTTTTTTTCTGGCAGCTGTTTGTGTTTGTTTTTGTTTTTAACATTTCTTTATTGACAATTAAAATAAAGCAGGCAATAAAAACAATAACAATAACAACAACAACAAGCAACAACTAAATAATAAATCAATTTATTTATTTATTTCATTTTCACTGTAATCAGCCGTCCGTCCCCGTCTCTCTCTCCCGTCCCGTCCCGTTTCTCTCTTCACTTCACCTCTCCGCCAGCTTCCCGCTCTCCCATTGCCACTTTGTTTCCTTTTTCGCCTTTCACTTGTGCATGTCTTACACACACACACACACACACACATTCAAATGCATATTTTATAATATTTATTTACATTGACGTTGACGCTGGCGTCGCTGCCGCCGTCGCCGTTGGCGTCGCAGCCGCGCCCGCCATTTGTTTTGTTTACTACAGCCTTTTTTTCGCTCTCTTGTTGTTGTTGTTGCTAGTGTTATTATTGTCTCTTGTGTTGTGTCTTGTCTTTCTTGCCTTCGTTTTCGTTTCACACACACACACACACATGTATGCATTTTGTTTTGTTCGCCACTTCCTTGTCCTTGTCTCTCACCACCCGTCTCTCTCTTTCTCTTCTACCCATACATACATACATATTGTGCCTTCGTATTTTTCAACCCGACTTTTGTTGTTTATTTTTACGCGCTCTCTTGTGGGCTACAAATTCTTGAAATTCTTTTTCTTGCTTTTTGTTTTATTTCTGTTTTTGTATGTTTTGAACGCCGCACATTTTTCCAGCGGGAAAAACGAGTTTTTCCAGGCAGCGGCAGCGACTGTGGCGACAGCGCGTGCATGCATTCTCCTTCTTCTTCTTCTTCCCTGTTTACAGTTAGGAATGCGGGTGCTTGCTCTCGCTGTGTGAAGAGCAAAAGAGCAACTCACAAACACTCTCTTTCACTCACTTGTGTGTGTGTGTGTGTTGATTATTTTGTGGATAACATATTTTGGTTGTTGGTTTGGAAGGAGGGAAGGGGGAGGCGCGCAATGTTGTGTGGATCTCATTTTGGAAAAACCTAGACAATATACATAATATGCAATAACAACAACAACTATTACACTACTCTGCGCTCTCGCTCTCAAATCTGTGCTCGTTCGCGCGCTCTCTCGCTTACGACCTGGCGCACAACTTGTTCGCCTTGTAAAAAATTGAAGGCGCCAGCCGACTAACAACAACAACTCATTGAGCAGCGGCTGCGCTGCTTTGGCCCCATTATGAACATACAGCATTGCTTCGGCTCTCTCTCGTTCGCTCGTCGTCGCTTCGTCTTTCGTCTTTCGGCGCTCTCTCGTGCTTCGGCTGCTGCTTGTTAGCTTGGGGCTGAGTTCAGTTTCTGTTTTTCACTTCTGATTAGTTTTTGTGGCGCTTTGAAACCGGACGTTTCGTTTCACGTTTGTGCACGCGTTTCGCCTTAAAAATCAACACACACACACACATACGAAACGCCCCACAAATTGTGTGTATATATATATATGTGTGTTTGCTCTCCTGCTCTCAGTGCGATTAAATAATACTCCACAAAAGGCCAAACAAATTACATAAAAATCAAAAAGAGGAAGAAGGAGCAAAAGCAAAAGCAATAGCAATAGCCGTAAAGTGTTCTCGTGTTCTCATTGCATAAATTGTTTGTGTTTGCGTTTTCGTTAAACGTTTCGTCTAATAAGCAAAATAACATCGAAGAAGAACAACCTTTAAAAACGAAGTTGCCAAATACACACACAAACAACAAAAACAACAACATCGCCACACAAAAACAAACGTCGTCATCATCGTTTTACTGTTCTTGTTGTTTTTGTAATACGATTGTTCGTCGGTATATTCCTGTTCGTCCGTTCCCGTTCGTTTATACATACATACACATAAAAGTAAAAATTGTGCGTTGTTTATTTATAATAAATTTATAAGTGCAAAGTGTGTAAGCAAAATTTCACCAGCCAAATAAATAAATTGAAACACATACACACAAACCGCAAGGGAAAAAACTAGAAGAAAAATAAAAAATTACGCGCGCGCATCTTCCTCTTCTTTGCGTTACCCCACACCCACAGCAGCAGCAGCAGCAGCAGCCAGTCTCGGTGCGTGGCCAACGTTGGAATTTGTACGTCAAACGCAATTACAACATAAAATACACAAACAGAGAGCCGAGCGAGGCGCTGCGCACTGCGCTCCCACACACATTAAGCGACGTGTAAGTGTAAGCAAGATGGCAACGTAAGAGAGAGAGAGAGCGAGCGAGCGAGCGCGCAATTGTATGTGGAGCAGGAGTTTGATTTTGCGTTTGCTTAAGAGAGCCGCCATTGAGCGTGCCAGAGCGTGTTCCAATTGGAATTTACAGTTTGCATATGCATGCTGCCTTGGTATTGCGTGCTGTTGTTGTTTTTGCTATTGTTTGTGTTTGCGCGTGCATTTTCATTCATAAAGCGCATTTTATACTCGCCCCCTCTCCCGTTAGCAGTAGTATGAACAGTTAGCTTTGCGTTTTGGTTTGTTTGTGTCTTTTTTTTTGCTTTGCTTTTGTTGTCAGTCAATTTGTTGTTGTTTTTTTTTCTTTCCAAATCTTATAGTTGATTATTTGTCTTTGTTTAATGAATTTTATGTCGAAAAATCGTACACACGGATTTAAATATTGATTTTACAATGAAGGTATCGTAACAATATAAGAATCATAATTATCATTGCTATTTTTTACACGCAAAAAAAAAGTTGATAGAAAAAGTTCAAGGCTTTTTTTTTCAACCAAATAAAAAAGATATTTATCCAAATTTATATATAATTTTTTTTATAGTTTTTTAATGTTCATTTCATGTTTTTTTATGTTTAAATAAACAGATTTTCTTTTTGGCGTGAAAAAAGCTAAAACAGCTACACAACGCAGACACCCTTGTTATATACCCTTCCCCCCCCCCTCTGCATTTTTTGTTCATTTTCAATTGGTTGCAATTCTCAGGCGCTAGACAAGAAATTCTTATTTATAAAACTAAATTGAAAGAAATTGTAGATAATGGTGAAGAGTGAGCGGGGAGGGGGGGGTTGATGAGTAGGGGGTGTCTTGAGGTGTTCTTGTATATATGTTAAAATGGCGACGAAGCGACAATAAAATAGATTCATTTAAATGTCATTTTTGTCTAGACAAAGTCGACGGATCAGATCGCGATACCATAGCATATATACAAAAAACAACAACAACAACAAAAAGTAGTCTTTGGTCATATGTTTTGTCTGTCTATATATATAAATCAAAGGGGGGCGCGTTCCAGTTTTTTTTGTTCCCCTGAAAGAAAAAAAATGGGAAAAATCTTAAATTAATATCCGCTTTAAAAAAAATATAAAATAAAAAAAATTCATCAAAATAAAATGAAATTTTTTAAGTGCATAAAATTTAAAAATATTCCAATTTTTGGTTCCCTTATAAAAATTGTTCTTGGAAAAAATCGGAAAAATCTAAAAAAAAATAATAACCGCTGTTAAAAAAATATAAATAAATATATTCCATCAAAATTAAATAAGTTAAAACAAAAAATCCAATAAAATATTTATTTTTTTATTTATAGATTATACCATAAAATTCTTCAAGTGTATAATATTTAAAATTGACATATTTCAATCAGCCAATTTTTTTTATTGTTGCTACTTATATATAGTTTTATAAATATCAGAAAACATATATCTGACCTATATGTATTCAAGATCAGGGAATTTGTTGTTTTTTATTCGAATTTTTGGCTCGTGTTTAATTCGTTTTGACATTTCCTGTTAGTTTTATGTTCAGCTTCTTTGTTGGCTAAGAAACTTAACAAACGGCATTCCAAAAAGAGAGATTAAAAAAAAAAAAAAAAAAGATTTTTTCATTGACAAATTGAAAAAGAGCAAACAAAAATGGAGAGAGAAAACCAAAAATGTTTTTTATTTTTATTGTTTTTGCCCCAATAATGAGAACTACGTGTGGATACACCTGTCAATTGTCGGAATTTTTTCGGAATTTCCCCGTTGATTTAATATGATTTTTAAACAAATTTATTTTGGTTTTTTTTCTTTTCGAATTTTTATGCTTTTTGGGTTTTTTCCTAGAACAAGAATCTATTTTGATTGAAAATATAAATAACAATTTTCTAATTATAATGGATACACTTTGAGAAAAAACAAGTCAATATTTCGTTTATTTTTAACCTCTAACAAATTTTTTTTATTTTTTTTTTGTTACTTTTTGTGCTGCTTTTCGTGGAAGCCTGGCTCAATTTTTCCATTGTGAATTATTTTGTGTTTTTTTCTGTGCTTTTAAATAAGTCGCCGTCTTTGACTTTCATTGACGCATTTGGCTCACCTTGTTTTTATTTAAATTTCTCTTTGTTGTTGGATTTATTTGATTTTTGCTTCTGTTTTTGCTTTTATTTTTGCATTCGTTTTGCATAATTTGATAATTTGAGCAAAACCCGTCACAGACAAAGCGACGACGTCTGGGCCAAGTAAATAAGGCCCCCCCCCCCCCCCGCCCTTTGGCCCTACCCCCCCACCGTGCGACATTCCGATCGCGCCACATTATACGAACGAAGAATAAGCACGAAAAGTTTCGAATAGTTAATGCAAATTTAAACAGGTGGCAATGAACTTTCATAAATTTTTATGCTTCCAAAGTCCTTGAACCCGGAAAAAAACAAAAACCAACAGCAATTAAAAAAGCGCTAAAGTGCGAGCGAGCTAGCGATAGCCGAACTTGAACGTCAATGGCGGCAGCATAGGCCTAACGAAAGCTACTTGTCTCTCTCTGGCTGGTTGCCTTTTGTGGACCTGTTTCTTCTTGGTTCGTTCTCTTCCAAGTTCCGCTTCGTCGTCGTCGTCGTCGTTGCTTGTCTCTGTTATTGTTTTGACTTTGTTGTTGTTGTTGTGTCTCGTCTGTTTAGATTTATTGCGTTTTTAAATATACACACACACACACACATACACACGCACACGCATCAGATCATTCCAAGCGCTCTCACACCTTCGACTCTCTCTGACTCAATATTCCAAGCGCTCTCACTAACTCTGGTTTCTCTCTCTTTTATTGCAGATTAACGGTACACAGCAGCTGCAATCGCCAAGCAGCGCCGCTAGCATTGCAGCAGCCGCCGCCGTCGTCGTCTCTGCCTCGAGCAGCAGCGCAGCTGCCAACACCAATACTGATATTGAACAGCAGCAACAAAAAGTTAACAACATTGCACCCACAACAGAAACAGCAACGGCAACAATGCCGGCAATGCCAAAGGAAAAAGCAACAACTGCCGTTTCCTTAAGCGAATCAAATTTCTCGGCGCTGAAACTCAAAGAGTTTGCCGTTGTTGTTGGCGCAATGGCAACGACTGCGACGCGACTGCAACAGCAACAGCAGCATCAGCAGCAGCAGCAACAGCAGCAACACACATGCGGCTGTGGCGCTGCGTCGGCAACATCCCCAACATCGGCAACATCAACCACTGAGAACAACAACAATAATAATAACAACAACAGCAACAGCCGTTACTGTAGAGCCAGCAACATGTATCTGACAAACGGTAAGCTAAATTCCCCAAAACATTTCAGCAACAAGTTGCTAAACATGAACATTATGCTCTCTCTCTCGCGCGCTCAGGCTTCACATCGCCACTGGCAGCAGCGGTGGCCAGCAACAACAGTTCATCAGTCGCCTCAACGCCGCAGCGTATCAAAATGTGCTGTCGCGAATCGCCGTCGTATCAACGCCAGCTACAACAACAACAACAGCAACAAGAACAACAACAACAGAATCAGCAACTACAACAACAGCAGCAGCAACAACAACAGCTGCAGCAACAACAACAAGCATCATCACCGCCGCCGCCAAACAACCAACAGCAACAACTACAAACGCCGGCGCCGCCTCGAAGGTCACCAAACGATTTCATATTTGGCCGTTATATTGGCGAGGGCAGCTTCAGCATGGTTTACCTAGCCGTCGACATACACTCACGCCGCGAATATGCAAGTGAGTACCGTACCAAAAACTGTATAACTGTAACTATGAAAAAAGGTGAATTTTTAACGTGGCTGTGGTGAAGAATTGTTGAATTCACCTTTGATCCCATTGTACTCAAACACCCACCACGCCTTTTTGCATTTGTATGGCTGCTTGGCGCCAGGCGACAAATAGCTAAGAAATGCGGTCGCGCAATTGCAGACAACGGCGACGGCGGCGGCGTCGGCGCCAACGCCAACGCAAACGCCCCTGCCAGAGTCACCTGCTGTTGTGGCTGCTGCCAACAAATCAAAACACGCACAAACACACGCACACACACACACACGAAGAAACAGTGAAACTGAAACCAGCTGTTGCTAATGAAGCCGACTGACTTGTCGGGTGGGCGGGCGCCGAACGCATGCAAAAAAAAAAGCAACAACAACAACAGTAATTTGTGTGTGCATTTAAAAAGAAACAAAACTGAAATGAAATGAAACAACGGCAGTTGACAACAGAAAGTGAAAGAGGGAAATGAGATTCATTTCAAGATGTGCCGCAGCCAACAATTTGATTAGTAGTTGTTATCTATCTCGCTCTCTCTCTCTCGCTGGTTGGTTTGTCACGCGCCAATCATGTGAGCAGCTTTCAAGTTCGCATATTTATTTATTTTTTTTTCGGTTTTGATCTACGCACGAGTTCATAAATATTTATATGTATTGGAAATATCATCAGAGAGAGCACAACCTTAGCTAATAGCAATTTTATCTCGCAACAATAGTTATGAATTAAGTGTACGGGCATGCGGGGTGGGGGTGGGGGGCGCAAACACAAATACACAATTTTGCCTTTGACGTCTTTTGATTATCATCAACTCAGCACAAACACATTAACAACAATAGCGTCGTCTCTCTCGCTCTCACTGGCCGTGATAACGGTGACGCCGACGCCCGCCCGCAATTGACGACAGTTTTTTTTTGTCATTGTTGTAGGTTTGTTTTTGTTTGTTTATCGATTAGAAAAGAACACAAACAAATAACTCTGACGTCGCCGCAAGATCAGCTGCTGAGCAGATAAACAGAACCGAACGAAAAAACGCCTTCTCCTACCCCTACTTTTCAATAGCACAAATACAAACATACATATGTACATACATAACTGTGACTGCGTGCAAGTTCGCTGTTGTCTGTTTATTTGTGCTAAGCCAATTTGCTTTAGCAGCTAAAACAATAACAACGGTAAATCAATAAAACTCAACGCGCGCACGTGTCGGCTGCACAAAATGTGCAATGTTTGCATTTCTTATTTTTATATACAATGTTAAATGCAAAGACAATAAGCAGCAAAATCGCGGCGCGTGTCTGCAATAAGCTCACCTTCTTTCCTTACTCTAACACAAACACACACATACATACATGCATAGTATAACGGCAGCAGCAGCATCAGGTGTATGTCAACAACAACAACAGTGCAGTGCACTGTTAACAGTTAGCTTAGGCGAGAGAGAGCGAGAGAGTGGGAGAGAGCTTAACTCTGTTGGTGTGCAGGCGTGCATATTTCATGTTAATAATAGAAAACAAGAATAACAGCAAGCAACAACAACAACAACGAGCAACAGATGCTGCTTGCTAATCTCGCAATGGAAATTAACATTTTATTAAAACACACAATGACATGTGCAATTAAAATGTTGAAGAAAAATAATTAAATAAAAGTCAAACTTAGTATTTTGAAGGTCAACATATGGCAGGGGACCACCGGACCACCCATCAAGTTCATCCAACATTTGATTGTGTTATTGTTATTGTTTGTTTTTTGTGTTTTGTTTATTGGCACACACGTTTTCCAGTGTGCCGCCCTGCTGTATCATGATTATTATTAGAGCAATAAAAACGAGCACAAACCGAATTGAACTCGTATTTTGTTTTTAATTAGCTTATAAACATGTTGTGTGTGTGTGCGTGTGTGTCTGGCAACATGTTGCCAACTGTGTTGTACGCCCACCACTCTCTAGCGCACAAACTTAACTCCCCCACACTTCTCTGTTTCGCTCGTAGCAAAATTTCGTTTTCATTTCGTTCGTTCTTTTTCTATCTTGTCACATGCACGGTGAGGTGAGTACATACATGTATGTATGTATGTATGTGTGCATTGCCTAAACTGTTATTGCTGTTGTTGTTGCCTGTTGAGGCGTCTGTTAGACGCGCTACGCAAATTCCTTTTACGCATTTTGACAATCTGCTTTTGCCTATTTCATCATTTCTCGCAAATCGCCATACATACATACATACATATGTACGTATTCGGTTTGTGTATAATTTGTGTTGTTGCTGGGCAATGGCAATAGCAGCTGTGTAGCAGTTTTTCCGCGTAGATATATGTATGTATATACATATTTTTTTTCTCTTCTACCTACCTGAGAAATACGCTTACGTCTTTGGCAGCGCAAACAAGAACAACAACAACAACGCGTGCTCCTAATCCAAAGCCAGCTGCTGTTCTACTTTAATTTTTCGGGCCGATTATTGCAGCTGCGCTGCTTCTCTGCTCTGCACCCACCCACGTCTCGCTCGCTCTCTCTCTCTTTCTCTCTCAACTTTGAACTGCAACTTGTTGCTGAAACGCATTGGCATTGGGACACACAAACGGCGATCGGCCGTTGAACTGTATTTTTGGGACATTCCCATGTTCCATCCACACACACACTGGAAGTAATATTTATTTATTTTCCCACACGCTCAATATATTTTGTGTGCTCCTTCTGTTTGTTTGTATGTGTGTGTGTGTGTTTTATTTTTAATTACAGCAGCAGCTGCTGCGCAGACGCAGCTGTCTTGAAAGGGTATTTAACCTCTGCGCTCTCTCTCTCTCTCTCTCTCTCTCTCTTTGTGTATGTAACATAATATTGATAAATTTGGGTCATTCAACTTAGCAACGGATCGGATCCTATTTGTATACATATATCCCTTCTTTGCACCTGTATAACTTTTAATAGTTGTTGCAGCTGTTACTTTTTGGGAGGGAAGGGCACGTGGCAAGGCCTTTAACTTCGCCTCACCCACACACCTCCGCCCGCCCGACCGTCTCGTTTTATGAGCAAATTAAGTCGCGCCAGGAAGTCGGCAAAGATGCCGTTACTTGAGTTTCGGCCTTGCACACACACAGACACACACAAGAGAGTGAGAGTTGAGGCTGGCCATTGTCTCTCTATACAATTTCGCACTTGTTGTGGGAAATAAACTACAACAAAATCCTTTGCGTGCCGTCAAATGGTCATTTCATCCCCCCTCTCTCACACCCACACACACACACATATCCCTAAAGGGCAATAAACTTTTGCTCCAACAGGCAGTTGCGCAATATCACTAAAAAAAAAAAAAGGAGGAGGCGCACTCAAAACTTATTATGACTCAGCTCTCTCTCTCGCTCGCTCGCTCTGTTTCCGCCCATGCCCATGTGTTTCACATAATCTCACTCCATAATTTCCCTAAACACTCAAGCTAAAAAGTTACCTGTATGTGTATGTGTGTGTGTGTGTTGTTGTTGTTGTTGTTGCTGTTCCTGTCATAATCTGTTTCGGTTTTTTGGGCGACATATTTAAATGAGTTTCAAGCGAAACGTCAAGTTACGTCATGTTTGATATTGAGTAAGAGAGAGAGACGCCGCCGTTGCCGCCAAACGTTCTTTGCTATTAATTAATATTTGCAATAAATAAAGGCGAAAATTAAGGGCATTGAAATTCGCGTAGGTTTTTGTTGCTTTTTGAAGTGAATCAGAAAACAAAAAAAGGGAAATTTCCATTCCAAAAAAGTCCCTTTAATGCATTTCCCACACAGTGTGGGAAGTTCCTTTGCTCTCTCTCTCTCTTTGATCTACACACGCTCTCTCTCTCTCTGCTGCAGTTCAAACACCTCAATTGACTTCCTGTTTATCGTGTTCCAATTCCAAAACATACCCAAACGGCCTTGCGCCCAATTACAACTATCTATGACTTTTCGCTCTTTCTCTCTCTTGATCTGCGCTGCGGCGGCGGCGGCAGCGGATGCTGCTTTGTCTGCTAGGAATGCACGGCAACATTTTCTGCTGCAGTACAGTTTTCTATTTTGCTCTTTTTTGGTCATTGTCCTCGCGGTGCAACAATAAGTTGTTGTTGTTGCATCTTCTAACTTTATTTTTAGAATCGTTTGACTCAGTTGTCTCTCAGCAATAACAACAACAACAACTGGTTACAATTGCAATTTATGTATGTACTGTTGTTGTTGTTGTTTCTTTCTCTCTTTCTGTCAAACTCGTTGTACTGCATTCCATTCGCGACGCAACAAGTTGCAATGCATTATGAGCGTTCGTGTGTATGTGTGTGTGTGTGTTTGTTGGAATTCATCTCGCTCTCTCTCTCTCACTGCTGATCAGTGGGCCAAACACTGCAAACTCATATTGGGCAAATACATACATACATACATACATATTTATTTATGCTGTGTCTCGACTTTTGCCAGCTGCGCGCTTCATTTGTTGTTGTTATTTTTTTGCTATTTACTTTTGTTGTTGTTGTTTTTTGCAAATGCCGCCGCCAAGTTCAAGGCTGCGCTTTCGTTGCCTTATCAGCGGCGCTGCTTCGGCCATTAAACCCACCAAAAATCCAGCAACGAAATTTTAAAGCAGAAACAAGAAGAAGAAGCAACACGAACGCGCGCATAATTCCATTGCCCAATTCCAATGGGTTCCAATTAATGCCTAGAACCAATAACAACAACAACAACTTTGTATTTGTGCGAAAAAAATCCCACACATAGAGAAAAAAGCGGCGACGGCAACAATTTCAAGGTCAATTTTATTTTTACGCACTTTTTTTTTTATGTTTTATTTTTTGCTTGTTGCCCGCCGTCCCCCCGCCGCCGCCGTCTCGCGTTGGTTTTTTGTTTTTGGCATGCGAAATTTAAAACGCATAAAAAAAAGATTTTGTTGTTGTTGTTTTGCTATTTGCTATTTTATTTGTGTTAATCTTTTAATCGTGTTTGTTTTGTTTTTTCTCGTCGTTTTTTTTTTTTTTTTTTGTGTATTTAGCTTCCACTCAACATCTTATCGCTTTTGATTATTAAGAAAAAAAGAAAAAAAAAAAATTTAAATTCTGTTGCAATCTTGATAAAATGCCAAAATGAAAAACGAAAAAAAAGTCAAATAAATATTTTGTATTTTCTATTGCCTATAAACACATAATCAAACCATATTTAGTGCATATAATGAGCGTAATTTATTATTATATTCAACTTTGTTGATAATTCGCATTATTTTTGCGTTTTAACTTTTGTTTGTTTGTGCCGAAAAATGTTTTTTTTTAATTTTTGCCATTTATTTTTGCTGATTTTTGTTTGTTGTTCCGTTCTTCTGTCTCTCTCTCACTCAGTGCTTCTTGAGTTTCCCACGTTCGAACTTATTAAAAGCAGAATCTCGTCTCGTCTCGTACAAAACGGTGAAAAACTGACTGGCCAATAAGCAGCGCTCATAATTTATAGTGAGAAAAGATCCGTTAACCTCGTGTCCCCCCACTCCTGTAACAAGAACAACAAAGCTTAAGAGCGGCCTCTCATTTTTCTCAATAAATGTTTCAATGCTAAATGATTCCGCGACTAAGCTTACCAACACACACACACGTGTTTGCGTTTGTGTGTGTGTGTGTGCAGTTCAACAACCAGTTTAGAATTTCTTAGGGAGCAGCAACAGTATATGGAGAGAACAAGACGGAGTATGTCGCGCGGGGAGATGCAAACAAGTTCCCAAAGCGCGCTCGCTTTCGTTAATTTAGCAATTTGAGCAAAATTCCTTTTCATTTTTTGTTTGCTTACCGCGCTGCTTCCCTTTATTTTATTTGCCCGGTATTTGCTCCACCAATCGTTTTTGCTCTCGCTCGCACTCCTTTGCATTCATTTCAATAAATCACACACAAGGAATATACATACATACAAATTGAAACAAAAAAAAGCACTGCACACACACATACATAAAATGAAACGAAATCAAAGCAACGAGCCGGCGCACAGGCGACACTAAGCAATGCTGCTTCAAATCAGACTTACCATCTCCGACAACTTTGTTGCCTGTACAGCTGAGCGCTCTGACAGAGAGAGAGAGAGAGCATTTTGTATTTTATGTACAGCTCACCAAAGCGTCGCTTGCAAATTGTGCGTCGCAATGCAGTTTATGGTCGTTGACAAATTTGTCGCCCGCACAATTGAGCGTGCTTTGATTTTTATTTGACACACGCGTTTCAGTTTGTTTGTATGTATGTATGTACATATGTATGAATGCGTTAATATATCATTATTTAATGCTTCTAGTGGAATTTTACAGTTGTCTCAAATTTCATTCATTTTTGTTCGCCGAACTGTTGCTGACTGATTCTTGACTAATCTCTCTCTTTCTTGCTCTTTCTCTCTTTGCAGTCAAAGTGTGCGAGAAACGTTTAATACTGCGAGAGCACAAACAGGATTATATTAAGCGAGAGCGCGAAGTGATGCATATGATGACGAATGTGCCGGGCTTTGTGAATCTGTCGTGCACGTTCCAAGACCAGCGTTCCCTCTACTTTGTAATGACATACGCCCGCAAGGGCGATCTCCTGCCCTACATCAATCGCGTCGGTAGCTTCGATGCCGCCTGCACCCGCCACTATGCCGCCGAGCTACTGCTCGCCTGCGAGCACATGCACCGGCGCAATGTCGTCCATCGCGATCTGAAGCCCGAGAACATACTCTTCGACGAGAACATGCACACAATGATTGCGGACTTTGGCTCCGCCAAGGTAATGACGCCGCGCGAACGATGCCAGGCGGCGTCACAGCTGGCCAGCACCAATAGTGGCAGCAGCACCTGTGATCCGGCGGCGGCACAGCAGCAGCAGCAGCGACGACGACGCTCCGCGCGTAGCTCCGACGATGATGACGAGGAGGATAGCGAGGAGCTCGACGATGATCTGGACGATGAGGATCACGATGATGACGATCGTCGCTTCTTCTATGGCGACGACGACGACAACGAGGAGGAGCAACCGGCGGCAGCAGACGTCGATGCCGCTCGCTCGCCCCGCAACCGACGCAACCGTTATCCCAATATGCGCAGCAGACGTGGCAGTTTCGTGGGAACAGCTCAGTACGTCTCGCCGGAGGTGCTACAGAATGCACCGATTACACCGGCTGCCGATCTGTGGGCTTTGGGCGTCATCGTTTATCAGATGATCTCGGGCCTGCCACCGTTTAGGGGCAGCAACGATTATGTCATCTTCAAAGAGATTCTCGCCTGCAATGTGGACTTCCCCCAGGGCTTCGACAAGGATGCCGAGGATCTGGTGCGTCAACTCCTGAAGATCGATCCGCGTGAGCGTCTGGGCGCCCAGGACGAGTTCGGCTACTATGAGAGCATCCGTGCGCATCCCTTCTTTGCCGACATCGATTGGCAAACGTTGCGCCAACAGACACCCCCGCCCATCTATCCCTACCTGCCGGGCGTTAGCCAAGACGATGAGATTCGCACGGGCAATGGCACCGGCTCCAATCAGCCGATCAGCGGTGATCTCGAGCCGGGTCTGGATGAGCGCCAAGTAACGCGCTTGCTCAGCGCCATGTTGGGCGTTGGCAGCAGTACCGCTGAGCCCGCCCACAAACCCTCAACGGCAAAGAGTAGGTTACTCATCCCTCCAAACTATTTGCATCCAAACTAATCTTTTTTTCTTCTCTCCAGATTCGTTTGATTTGAGCGACGCACAGAAGCTGCAACGCTTGGAGGCACAAAAGACTGACAAGTGGCATGTGTTTGCCGACGGCGAGGTGATCCTCAAGCGCGGCTTCGTCAACAAGCGCAAGGGTCTCTTTGCCCGCAAGCGTATGCTCCTCCTCACCACTGGACCGCGACTCATCTACATCGATCCCGTGCAAATGATCAAAAAGGGTGAGATACCCTGGAGTCCCGAGCTCCGTGCCGAAGTCAAAAACTTTAAAATCTTCTTTGTGCATACGGTAAGTGTCTTGGCTAAAACCGAAAGAAGAGAAAAAGTACCTTTGGGATATTTGCTAATTTCGGTTTTATTCGTGTTTTTACAGCCGAATCGCACATATTATTTGGACGATCCCGAAGGCTATGCCATACAGTGGGTGGAGGCTATCGAGAATATGTCGAAATTAAGCTATGGCACCGATGCAACATCCACAACAACAACAACAACAACGGGAACGACGAGCATTTCATCGTTTGCCAGCAGCAACAGTTTGGCGCCCAACTCGAATTCACCTGCCTCCAACCAAAGTTCGCCAACGGCGCGACGCAGTTCGCCGGCGCAACATAAAGCAGCAACAGCAACAACAACAGCGACAGCTGCAACAACAACAGCAACAACAACAACATCACCAACAACAACGCGAGGCAAAAAGACAGCGTCAAATTGAAAGAGAAAAGTGTCGCCGTTGTCTCGACTTTAGATTTAGGAATGCTAATTAAATTCTAATTTAGTTGAAATTTAGTGCAAAAACAAAAAAACCTATAAACAAATGCAAAGAAAAACAAAAAAAGGAAATTGTGTCTAGTGCTAATTAAAGAAAGAAATTGTTGTTTAAGGCATATATATCAAATATTAAATTTTTCTGTTTGTTTTGTGCATAAATCTAAAAATAAATACATATAAAATATATATACATACATACACACATATATATACACAGAGAGAAAAAGTAAAGCTAAAGAATAGTGAATAGAAATCGACTAAAATTAATACCTAAAAAATATATATAATACACAATATACCGTAATTAAGCATAAATAGGTATGTAAATATATATATTGAAAATATATTTAAAAAAAAGAAAGTAAATTAATGCTAAATTAAATCGTAACTAAATTAAATTAAATTATTACCACAAAAAAAAAAAAAAAAAACCAACTGAATGTTGTTTGTCCCACTGTGCGCACGCAATTAGTTAGGTCATTAGGTCCAATAGATGGCGCCAGCATGAATAAACTAATTTTTTTTAGCCCGTAGTTAGTCACAATTTAAATAATTACCAATTTAAAATTTAGTTGATAAAAAAAAAGAGAAGCTAAAGGCGCCATCTGGCGGCCAACAGTTGTATGCATTGCCCAGGGACGGAACACACATTCTCTAGGCTTCTTAATATTAAGATAAAAGAAAAAATAACTAAATTCAATTGTATTCAAAAGAAAGAAAAGAAAGCGTAAATAGCGAAATTATTGATGTAAAATTGTAAAGAATATATATATCAATATATATATATATATATCTAGTATAGAAATGGGAGTGTGTTTTGTCGTCATGTCGCCTAACTGTAAATTTGTAACTAAATCTATATACATATATATATTGTACATTAGCTATATGCGCACGTCTTAATGAAAATGCCTAACAAAAAAAAAAAAAACGAAGAAAGTCGAGAAAATAGCAACAAAAGCAAAGTTAAAACAGCCGCTAGATGGCGTTGTCTCTCTCAACTTTCTCTAGATGGAAAATGTTTTGTATGCTAATTTTTTGATTTTTACAATTATTAATTTTTAATGCTTTTTTGCCCTATAAAGAAACTTATAAGACTTTGAGAAAACTATTTAAAAGCAGTAAAACAAACAAAAGAAAAAAAAAAAAAACACGAAAATATTACATCAATATAAAAAGATAATGTATTACATATATATACACGGAAAAAAAGCGAGCTAAGAAAAAAAAAATATAACGAGTTAAAATTTAGTTGAAATTCTATTTGGCATTGTTTTAAGTGAAGATTTTTGTGCTCGATCAAAACGTTTGTTTTCGTATTTGTAACAGTGTAATTTTTGTAATTTTTTTTTTTTTTTGTATTGTTGTTTTTCCGCATAAGATAGTAAAAGAAAATAGAAGAAAGAAAGGAAGAAATGTTTAAGGATAAAAAAAATAAGCTTGAAAAGTTACATAAAAATATAAAATTGAATTTTTAACTAAAACTATATAAAAAAAATTGATAAAAAAAAACGAAAACATATATAAGTATTATGTTCGGCAAAAATTTTGTGTTCGATTTATACAAATACATATATATATATATATATACTTATATATAGTTATGGGAAAAGTTTCTAAAACTCGCGCGTATTAGTTCAATTGTAAAGCCTAAGTTACGCCTAGACCACGCCCCACACCTCTCCCCCCGCTATCCCCCCTCCCCCACCCATCCACTCCTAGTGTTAAGAAGCAAAGCATGTGAAGAGAAAGATAGAAAAAACGAACGAACGAAGGAAAGAAAGAAAGCAAAAAATACATTTGTACATATCGCGTTCCGCATTTTTGGTGGGCGTGGCCGTAGCAGCAATTAATATATAATTACATATATATAAAAAAAAATAAAAAAATATATATATATATATAATATATAGATCGCTAAGTTACGCAAGTATACAATTAATTCAATTAAATTAAATTATAAACAACTAAAAAATAAAAACAACTAAATTAAATTGTATAATTTATTTAAAAAACAAAGAGTATATTATTATGTTAGCAGCAGCAACTAAATAGTGAGAGATACAAAAAATGTAAATTATTATTATATACATACATATATATCTATATATATACATAAACCATACAAAAATTGGTAAAAAAAAAAAAAAAAAAAAAACGTATCATTAAAAATTAAAACAAAAAAAATATATATGAAAAGAATACATTTTTCAAAAACAAACAACAAAAATTTTAACAAATTTGTTTTTATTTCGCTTTTGGTTCCAACGAATTGGCTCAAGAATTGGTTTCTTTCCCACAGTCTCCCCCTTAACCCAAAAAAAAAAATATCTAAGAACTTACCGAACTTAACAAATAGGTTTCGATATATAAAACTAGAGAAGATTTTAGGGTTGTCGATAAAAAGATCGATATATTGATATTTTGGTAATATTACGAACAACCCTAGAAGATTTAATGAATTTTTGATTTTTCGACCTTATATGCTGCAGTACCTTAAGATAAGTCCAACACTGGAGACTTTGCGCAACACACTGAAGAACAAAAAGAAGAAGAAGAAGATGAAGAAGAAGACGACGCCAATATTTGTCATACCCTATATGATACTATATAGTATATCTCTCAACTTCCGAATCAAACAACTTTTTTATACCAAATATTAAATTCATTTGTAGCTTTGTTAAGTTTTCTATAAGAAAAAGAAAAAAAAAAGAATAGACTCAAAATAGATGAAAGTGCCTAGAGAACCAGCAGCAGCAAAAGCGTATCCAATTCTTCCCCGGATAAAAATTCCAATCAAAAAAAAAATCGCCTGGGCAATGTGTGTATACGATTTGTGTTTAAGGAAATATTTTCGATTTCGATTCGTTTTTGATTTTTCGTGAGGAAATTTATTTTGTGTGCGTGTGTGTGTGTGAGTGTGCCTGTATGTGTGCGTAATTTTAGTTATGGTAAATATTTAGTGCAAAGCCTTAGCTGAATTAAAAAAAAAAAGAAAAAAACAAAAATCGTATACCATAAAGTGTTTAAACTATATTATATAGCCAATATTATACGAGTTTACTTATCAATGCATATATATATATATATGTGTGTATATCTTCTATATATATTTGAACATTCCAATTGTATATTGATAAATTCGAGAGCGAATCGATCGTTTTATCCAAAGTTCAATCTCTAGGGGTGCTAGACTGAGTTATATAAGCCGTAAACTTAATACTTAAACTCTTCAACTTAAACGTAATTCAATTACTACCTTGCAAAAGTATAAAATACACCAAAAAAAATAAAAATAAAAATAATATTACTAAAAAATATAAGACACTAACTTGCAACCTATGTAAATACATATACATGCATACATACATATAAAAATATATACATATAAGATTGAGAAAACAATACCTATAAGAAATACTACATTTACATACTTAAGGTATCTTTCCCTTCCGCCCTACAATCCTTTAAATAAAACCTAACCTTAAAAAAAATAATATACTTAAAAAACATATATATACACACCCAGACACACTCTTACACACATACTATAAACGACTATATATTTACATATATAGGTTTTAAGCAGAAGAAACCGGATTAATTATTATGGCATATTTAAGAACAAACACAAATACACAAAAACACACACACACACACAGTGTATAGAGAGTAAGTTCAAAAGTTTGAAAATTCGACGGCATTGTTGTATTTTTCAGCACGTAAAACAAAGACAAAGACAAAAACAAAACAAAAAAGTTCGTTAAATGTCAAACAAAAATTCCCTCAAAACACAACTATGAAATATCCCTTAAAACAAACACACACTACAAAAACAAAACAAAACAACAAAAAAAAACATAAAGGAAATGCAACAGTTTGTTAATGAAAATTAAGGTTTGAGAATTGTAAAACAGTTGAGCACAACAAAAAAATGGTTGAGTGTAAAATGGTTTGATTGAAAATAATAAAAATAAACAAAACGTGACTCAAAAGAGAAGAAACGAAAAGAGAGAATGTACCATGTGTTTTGATTTTGATTTCCACAGCTGATGGGAAATTTAAAAGGGAAATTTAACATTTGCGAGATAGCTGTCTGCGTGCCATTCAGCTTATGTCAGCGAGCACTAAGCGTGGCGGTGAATTCAAATCGAAGATATTTTTGGCTGTGTCAATTTAAATCGAATAAGCTTTGTTTATTGTTTCAGTTCTTACAGCAAAATGCATGATTTCAAACGTTACAAAGAATTTAGCGCTGAACTTTGGCCCATGAAATGGATTTTATCACTTATCGTTTGTGGCTATTTGACGGGCATTGGTCTTGTCCTGCTCTGGTACAAATGGCATCCGAGTCAAAGAAAACGGGACTTAACCCAACTTTGGCTGCTCTATGTGCTACTGGCACTGCTCTGCACAACAATGCTTTTCAGTCGACCCATTCGGTGAGCCAAAATGCATCTACAGATTCATTTTCTTATCCTCAATCCTTTCTTATTGCTTTTTAGTTGTATATTTGCACTGGCAGTGCCTTCGTTGAGCAGCTCCCGAGGACGTGCTTTTCTCGTCACCTTGGCCTTCGTTTTGGCCGCCATGGGACCCGCTGCCAATATCATGGCCAATGTGATGGCAATGCTACGCAGTATCGCCTGCGGCCAGGAGCTGTTGCGTCAGGCAGTTGGACAAATGATGGATGTGGTGCTGGAGCCAGTGCGGGCCGTTCAAATGGCCATTGAGCTGCTGTTGCAAGAGTTGCGTCGTGTTTTGCGACAGGTCATGGAGGTGCTTGTAAGGATTCAAAGCTATTTACTGATCATAAGTGAGTAAGGAACAGAAATAAAGGGGAAATTATTCACTTAAACTTCCCGCTGTTCAGTTGATACATTAAAGACTTGTACGTCTTGGCTGAAATCCGTTGTGGAATTGTGCAACTCGAAGGAGGGAACACCATATAGACGTTGCCAGAAGGCAGCTGAAAGTGCCATGACCAAATGCCGCCAAAAGCTGGGAATCTTCAAGGTCATTTGTCATGCCACAAAACTCTTTCTGGCTCTCTGCTATCCCGCCAAGATTGTCGATGTATTTTGCTCGGGCTTTTGGGATGCAAGTTGGGATGTCTTGGACAAAATACTGGAGCGTAAGCCATAACAAAAACCTTCTTCAATCTTTGTTTTGAAGGCACATTCCTTATAGGTTATCGTGCGTTTGTTGCTCAACTTGAGATCATGTTCGATGCGAGCATTAGTTTTGAGCACAAGTTTTCGTTTCATACGAATGCCTCGAAGAATCTATCGGATGTTGGTGACGATATCGTTCGGGATATCAAAGATCGTCTGGGTCCGTTTATTTTATTTCAAGGCTGGCTGGATTTAGTTTGTTGGTTGATGTTATTTACTGTATTCTTCAAGTAGGCAAGCCAAACCTTAAATTTAACCTAAAAACATATAGGTTGATCCATATATTTACCTGCAGATCGATCTATTTCTATCAGCGCTATATGACAAGTCTTCGCTATAAGAATTGCTTTATAACGAGCGCTTTTTATGATGTCAACAGAAAATGGGAGGAGCATGGCGGGATTCCATTCATGCCACTCAAGCGTCTAGAGAGGTTGAAGTACATGGAGGTATAGTCGAGACTCGAACCAAAGGGAATTTTCTTAATGCATCTTCTTACTAATTGTCCCTAGCTTTCCGGCTTTCGACTAACGCGCTATGAATGTCTGTCGCTGGCGAAAAATTCATTTTTTATGTGCATAACTACTGTGCAATTGGCCAGCATTTGCCTAGTGGATTATAGCCTGTTTTGGCTGCTGGATTCTATTGCGGATTATGGCGAGCAACAGGACGATATGGAGATACCCGCCTATGTAGATGTGGAGGTTAAGGGTGGCGGATTTGTCGCCGATATTATGAGAGGAATTGTTCAAGCATTTCGACCTCTAACCCAAAAAACCACTCTCGATTCGAAGACTTGTCTACCCGACCCCGTGGAGCCCAACTATTTGACCTACATCGAGATACTGTTGCTTTGCTTAAGCGCCTGGCTGATATTGTTCATAGAACCGTATACACTGCGACTGCGACATCTTATCATGCAGCGATTCTATCCGAAAAGGGCGCGTGAACGTGCTCGATTCTTGCATAAGAAAATTCTCAGGGAACGAGGTAGAAAGAGGGTCTTTTAGAAAATATAATGTTAACTAATCCCTCTAATCTCTTCGCAGATAGTTTTTTTAAGGTTGCTCGTCGCAAGGCAAGAGCTGCTTTTATCTACAATCAGGCAAATAGCCAAAGGAGTTGCTTGAGTTGGCTCAAAGCCAAGCTAATTTGGTCAGTAACAGGATCAACCTGGTCACCTAGTAAAGCGTATAGATAACTCATCCAGTTGCTTCCCTTAGGTGCTGTTGCTGTCTCTGTCTGATGAAAGAACCACGAGATGTTTGTATAATCTGCGCCAAGACTCTCAGCTCGTAAGTTTCCCTAACCTCAAATACCTAATTCTACAGAAATTCCCTTTTCTTTTAGCTCAAACCGTCGCAAGTGCGATACTGAAGGTTGTCCTGGAGTCTATTGCGAAAGATGTTTTGCGAGATCCAAGAAGAAATGTTGCCTCTGCCACCGACCAATTGATTATGGCGATCAAAGCGATATCTCTGAAGTTCAGTAAGCAAGACTCTAAATATATTCAAATACATGTTCTAATTAGCTGCTTTTTCAGGGACTCTTCGGATGATCCTGAGGCGGAATCATTTACACAACTTCAGGCAAGACTTTATAATGCCAGCTGCCGGAAACAAGTTTAAGCACTTTTATTGTACTTACATTTATTTTGAATTAGAATTGCCTTTTCTTTCTAATCAACTTTTCTGTCTTGAGTTATTTATTATTTTTACTTATTTCAAAACTTGATTCGCAAGTCGATTTATTTTTTTCACAAAAAAATGTCAAGCTCCGATTCGGACGATTCGGATTTATCGCCAGTTGAAAGAGAGGTTAAATACGAAACGGACATGACTAAGGAAGCAATGGCATATTACTTCGACAAGCCAAAGATAACAAAAGAGCGAACATCTGAGCGAACATCTAAGCGAACATCTAAGCGAACATCTAAGCGAACATCTAAGCGAACATCTGAGCGAACATCTGAGCGAAAATCAATCACTGAACCTGCTGAAGATCCGGCACCCATCATAAGTACGGATAATGTTCGACCTCGGAAAGAACCTTTAAGTCCCTGCATCGGTTGTGAGGAAACAAGTGGGGGGCAAGCCAATATCTTCGATTACCTGATGACCTATGTAATTCTGGGCTATTTAACGGGCATAGTCTTGATATTCTTTTGGTATCTTTTGGATTACAAAAAGGCATCCAGCAATCTTAGCTTTAAGTGGTTCTTTATAGTGTTCATGTTTCTATTGCTTCTGATTATTTTCTTCAATCGAACAACTAGGTGAGTGATTTTATATACCTACTATAGCTTAATGGGTTATTGATTAATATTTGTTCTACAGATCGGTTGGAGCTTTAGCTGTGCCCCTACTGTCTGGCCGTCGGGGACAAGCGTCTTTTATAGCTATGGCCTTGCTACTTTGTATTACGGGACCCTTGATGAACATCATTCTCAATATTGAGATCATGATGCACACCGTTTGCTGCGGCCATGGGCTACTGAGGAGTGCATTGAAACCAATGCATCAGGTTATGGGCGAACCCGTCTTTGTCGTCGAAGAAGCTGTCTATTATTGTTTGCTACAAGTGCGTAGAATCGTGAAAGTATTGGACAGTGCACTAAAGCGTCTAGAAGAGCCTATTGATAAATGGCGTGAGTTGAAGCTTGACTTAACTTCAATTCAAATTTCAGAATAGAAACTCTTTCACCTAGATGTCGCTTATAACAGCTGTAATATTTGGCTTGAACATCAACAGACGCACTTTGATGGTGTTATGAGTTCGCCCTATGATCGGTGTTTGGCCGCTGGCTCCAAAAGTGTGCGGGAGTGTTCCCATAGGTTCAAGGAATCAAAGGGGATGTGCAATCTGAAAGAACGTTTCGAATGGTTTTGTGAAAACCTAAAGGGTATGCCAAGCTTTTTTGGTGCACATCTAAAGGAAGACCAAGCCGCTACCGAGGAGCTCTTTAAACGTAAGTTAAGGAGAACATGTTCTAGAATAAAACTTAATAGCTAATCCTAACCTACAGTACCTTTTAAGAGTACTGCCAAGATTCGTAGAATGTTTGAGGTTAGCATTGCCTTTGATCACAACGTAAAATCAACAGTGAATCGCAGTCATTTGCCCGATGAACTGGAGCGAGAGATAAGCCACGAAGTGGAATCGTATTTGATATATTTTCAACTTGTGATCATGTTTTTGGAGTTTGTGATGTTCCTAATGATTATAACCATCACAATGCGCACAATTTACTTTCGCTGGAGCTATTTGGGCAGCAGTAGTTTCAAAAATATTTATTTGACCAAAGATTTTATGGACTATAATCGGAAAATGGAGGCTAAATATGGCAAAAACGATTTTCCCATTTACGCCATTACAAAGAAGAATTTTGGACATGTACATATAAAGTTTCAAATTTCAAATGATTTATTGAATTGTTAATCTAATTTGCAGTTGAATTCGTTGCGCATTTTGCCCGTTGAGCTTGGTTATATGAGTCGAACCCTTTTGTTTCTGGTCTTTTGTAGTTTACAGCTATTTACCATATGTTTTGTCGATTATTGTCTCTTCTGGATGCTGGCCATACTCTCTTACCATGTCCATCAGACAGCGGACCTTCAACGTAAGTGCAAAAATAATCTTTGGTTTTCCTTAGATTCTTATCATTTATGCTCTTTGCAGCACCGGCTTATATGAAGCTGGTTATTAAGGACGGAGGTTTTATTGGTGAAATCATGCGTGGCCTGGCTTATGCTTTTGAGCCACTCGCCAAGAACTTGGTTGTTGATATTCAACGCTGTTTGCCCTTACCGAGACCTCCTCGATTTATTCGTTATTGGGCAATAATGATATTCTGTCTTTTGGCTTGGCTAATGTTGATTGTGGAGCCATATATGCTGCGTCTGCGGCACTGTATCCTGGACAAAATGTATCCAAAAAGTGCTGAAGAACGTACTGCGTTCATGTATCGGTTGCTTCAAATTGATAAAGGTAGGTTTCGTACTTGCCTTTGTGTCTCTGCAATAACCAAGAACCCTGCAAAGCCCATTCTAAGATCCTTGTCCCCTACATCGTTTCAGAAAACTTTTCTAAGCCAGCCAGACGTAGAGCTCGCTCATTAAATTCCTATTACATGGAAAATAATATAACCAACATTATCATTTGGTATCGTGGCCTTATACACAGGTAGGTTACTGAATTCTCATAAGGTTTATCACTCTTTCCATGCATTTTTGTTCTAGAATAACGTTTGGCTATTACGGCTCCTATATGGGCAGAAACTGCATTACTTGCAACACAACGCTCAAAGAGTAAGCAAAAAATTGGACAAAATCGAATATTGAATATTTGAATTAAAAGTTTCCGTTTGCAGAAAGAATTATGTAAGTTGTGATACCGTTGGTTGTCGTGGCTTCTATTGTCAATGGTGCTTCTTGGAATCAAATTGTCATTGCATTTTATGTACGGTGCGTACTAAGTATCTGGATTTCAGTGATTTCAGCGATGTGGAGTAAGTGTTGAAGTGTTGAAGTATTGAATTATAATATGAAAGTTTTATATACTTTTTCAAACAGAGATTCATCTGACGATCCGAACAGTACACCCTATCGTCAAGATAACATTTATTGCGATGATCGTCAGAAGAGGGCTTAACAATAAATACTTTTGCGAAATAAAAGTTTTATGTTTATTTTTATTGTTGTTGTTTAGTGTAAATCGTTGGTCTTTCTCAAACTTTCGTTCCATTTCTTCATCACCTTTCACCCAGTTCAACTCTGCGTTGGCCTTACTTGGCCATGAGAATCTCAACCATTCCAATGAATCGCAGCTTTTATTGGTAAAATGACATTGCGTCTGCCTCATCATCATCTTAGCAGCTTCATTTCTGGTTCTGTTGTGGCCATATCAGCTACTGTAAGCTCGTTTGTCTCCTCGTCAGCTTGACAAAAAAGGCGACAAAGTCGAGGAAGTTCAAGATGTTGTTGATGATGAGCGTTGTTCGTTCGCTTGTCATCCGTCCGTCCATTGGGCAATAACACTTTGTTTTCAATTTGTGCAAACGGCCGGTCGCCTTGTCTGCCTCCTGTCGTCTGCTATACACTGAAAGCAAAGGGGTTCAGTATTTAACGATATTCTCTCAGTGCATTTGGCAGCCTCTTGTGACATTGTGGACATTGCTTGGCGCACATGTGGGCTGCAATTAAATGTTCATTAAATGCGACAACCACGACAAGCCTCAGATTGTTTCTCAACAATTAATGCAGCTGTATGTGTAAGTATGTGTGTGTGTGTTTAGCTGGACAAGGACTGGCTGCTGCTGATGATGACATCCAGCGGCGATTTAGTTTTTGGTTTGTTGGTCTCCTTCTCCTTCTTGCCGAAGAATGCGCTGTGTAATTTACAGCCTGCGTTTAGTAATGGGTATGTGTGGTCCATTCCCTTGCCATCCCGAACCCCATACATGTGTGTTTATTTATGAGCCACAAATTTTGACATTTATTTCTATTTCTTGAATGTTTGTGCGCGCCCAAAAACTGTAACACGCTTTCAAATTTACCTTTAGTTTGGGAGGGGGATCGCAACCTTTTGATCGTTATTATTCGTTATTCTTTTCTTGTCTGTTTTATGTTGGTTTAATAAATATTCTTTCTTTCTCATCTTGTATGCTAATGTGTGCACAAGTGTTTATTTGTTATTTAACACCCGCTGCCCGCTAGAGAGACCAGCTCTCGTCTTGAACAAAACCACACAATGACCACCACCATCGTTTCGGTCATTCGGTTGACATTCAAACCGCACTCAAAACACTCGAGAAGGGGTGGAGAGAGTGAGATGGCAGAGAGAGGGTCATCTTATTTGCCATATACCAATTTAAAAGTGGGTAAGTAGACACGTAGACAGGATAGAAACATCTTTGAGCCTATAAAGCATAAATATTTCCCTTAAAGGTTTATCTAAATGAGATCAAATTAAGTTTAATATTCATTCAATTATCATTTTGACTTGTTAAAGGGTATCATCAAGTCCGTCTTAACCTCTACTGTTTGATTTTGGTTTCGGAACAGGGCTTAGTTGATCATTTACGGCTTGGGTTACCTGTTTGAATTCTGTAATTTGAGCTGTTGCTGCGGAACTGATCAAGCTTGAACAGATCCAACTCCATATATGTATATGGCTAAGGGGCGTTAATAAGTAGCGGCAAATTTGCCGAGGCTTCAACAGTTTTAAACTTAAGAGACGAAATCGTTTTTGTCTAACTTTATTGTTGGAAACTTTTATTAAACAATTTACTTCATGCCTCTTTAAGTCTGTACACACTTCTTATTTGGATAGCCAAAGAATCCAATGCTCTTGAGCTCAATAAACAATTCCTGATCATTGCCAATGACCCGATAGATAGCCTTCTCCAATTCGTCATACTGAAAATGTGGTGCAAAGGGCATATCATTGATGGCCTCAAACAAAGTATTTCCACGTTCATTTCCCACAGCCAAAACAGTGCCACTATTAGAAAACCTACGAAAAGGATGGCATTAAATGGGAGTAAAAACTTAACTTTACTTCATCGCTTACTGTGCTATGGTATTGAAAGATGAATCTGTTGTATGTTTACCCATGGGCTTTAGAATATTACGTCTGAGATCCCAGATGCTGATGGCACTTCGATTTAGCGACACAATAACTGTTGAATGTGTGATACTCCATTTGGCCCAGTGAACGGGCTGAAAATCATCCAATAGTTCAATGATGGGTCTAGTAATGCCATCCACCCATATTCGAACGTACCTGAAAAATAATGCATGAAGTACGTAGTGTAAGGTTGTTGGAACGCCTTACCAATCATTGCCACAGGTAAGAAATAGTTTGGGTGACCAAGGAGAAAACTCCATGACATTGACGCCGCCGTCGTGGCATTTGAGTACCTCCAAATACTGATGCTGATAGTTGATGGAGCATTTGTGAATGCAGCCCTCGTCGGTCAGTATATAATAGATGTCCTTGTATATGGGATGGGTGGTAATGGACAAGCCCATCGGATTACGATTGGCAAGTACAGTTGCTTTGGCTGATATGGGCACCCTTATGCCCTCGGGATGACCCTCAATGCGTTCCAGCGTCATCTGTGTAAAGCCCAACAGATACGGACTCTTGCCAATATTATAGCGTATAACGGAACAATCCTGGAATAGACACAAGATTGGATCTATTTCGTCGCCATCCGTATCGTCCTCCTGCTTGATCCAACGCAAAGCGACAGCTGGAGAACACTTGCGCGAACTCCTCTCAGAGACAGCAATCGGCGTATTTCTCAAATCGGCCACATCACGAACCTCAACACTCCCATCGTACATGCCAATGGCAATCAGCGAGGGCAGATAGGGTGAGAAACAGACGGCAGTGACGGGTTGATCGAAATAGTAGGCACGCTCAGGTTCGCCCGGATTCTTGACGCTCCAAACGTAAACCTCGCCCGTAACAGGCACTTGCTGTGACGAGAACGAGAACAAGCCATAGCCAATGGCCAAGATATCACTATTGTTGGGGCAGAAACTCAGATCGGATACAGCCTTGCGCTCATCTGTGGTTAGTTGTGGTATCAAGCGGAATAGGATTTTCATCGAATACTTGTATTGGGCATCCAAGGAGCAGCGATCGGGTGGATTAAAGTTGCGAAAGCGTTCAATAGACACGTTAAATTGATTGCTGGACAGGGTACGTCCGATGGTTCGTATGGCATTAATAAAGTCATCGCTACGGAAAAGTTGATGCACCTCCAATAGGGCCTGGTGACGCTCCTTCGAATCCTCATCACCGACGTTGGTTCCCGTTTCTCGTGAGCGTGTGTTTGCATGTGAATGTTCTTCACCAAACTTGGAAAAACTGAGCTGCTTCATGTTGCTCTGCGCCTTCGACTTTTCCGACTTGCCGTGCAGCGTGTCGTACATTTCAAAGTTGGAGACATACGAGCCGACAGTGGCATAGTCCACAAATATGGTATTGACCGCTCGGGAGTTTGTTAGCACCACCGTCGTCTGAGCATCGTTGTCGGCCCGACGACGTACCTGACCCTTGCCGGTTGTCAGATAGTCATAGTGTCGATTATCGGCTTCGACAGCGTCACCTTGTGGTGTGCCTTTAAGCACTGTGGTGCTTATTTGTGAGTGCAATTCAATAAAATCTGATTTACGCAGCGTAACTTTAACAAAGGACTTTTTAAACGGAACCGGCTTGTGCTCTTCTTCTACTGCCCTTTCGACAGTTGCCGTTTCAAAGGTGATCGTCTCGGCGATAATCTATTTGGAAATATAATATGAAATGAGAAAGCAATAAGAAACCTTTTCAATTTTCACTTACTCCATTGATGATCTCATCGATGGACTGCTTGTTGCCTCCAACGCCACCGCGCATGCTTTGGCGTGTTCGAGACTTGGCTGAGCTGGCTCTTGAATGAAAATCGTTAACATTTTGCATATCATTCGATAGATCTAGATTGAATCTAATAAACTGATCCCCATACGGCGATTCAGGCATATAATTAGGCGTCAGGTCGACCAGATCGCCGTCAACTTGCTCCGACACCTTTAACGAACAGGATAAATAATCGACTGAGTTGGATTTTGTTTAGTGTTATTTACCTTGAGCTGCTGGCGATACTCCACTTCTGCAAATATTTCCTGGGCATAGGAGTGTAACGCTGGGCGTGATTGCGCCCTTGCAGTTGGTTCATCATCGGCAATATCTGCGCTGACCACCACAGATTTCTTTGCTGATTGCTTACGTTGCTCACCATCAACGTCCTTTTTAATGCTTGAAGTTTTGTCCATCTTTTCTTTGTATAAAGTATTGCCGTTAAACTTGTTTAATAAATGTCGCTTGAAGTTTTGCTTTGAAAGTCAGTGAAAATCTGTTTCATACTTAGACAAAATAAAGCCCAAGTACTAAGTTTGTGACCTGTTACATAGGAAATTGCTTATAGGGCATTTGTATAAGACATCTGTTCTTATCAATCTACATTTAATTTGCCTCATGAATATTTCTTATTTTTAATTAAATCCCCACGCCCCCAAGTCCAGTTCTTTAGGTTCGTTCGAGTACGGTTTGTCTTGCAAATGCTTATCGCACGCACGTATCCTTGTGAATCCTCGTGGAATTTCCCCTCGCAGCGTTTGCGTTAGATAAAAGCCAGATAAAGTTAACACGTCTACCAAACAAAACCACCACCCAGATGCGAAGATGCGAAGGATGCTGCTCGCCGCTGCTGCGTTTCAGTAAAAGTTGAGCTCGCAGCCCGTGCGAACGTTAGCCAAAAGTCCGGCAGAAACTTTAAAGTTTCAACGTTATTTTTATTTGTGCTTTCGACAAACGTACTTCAGTTTAATAAATAATTTGCATTCGTGTATCTTTGAGATACACTTCGATGTGTTTTCTTTGCATTTAATTGATTTGGTGTTAGACATAAGATAAATTGCCAAGTGCTAAAAAACCAAATATCAATAGTCAAACAGCTAATTACGAGCATGTCAGTTACACAACAACAACAGCAACACGAAACGGCATTGCCTTCAATGGATAACTGCCAAAGTGAAAACCAAGTACCAGAAAACTCAATTAGGAATGTTGCAAAAACACAGACAACGTCGCCATTACCACCACCATCGTCGTCGTCGTCGCAACCAGCTTCAGCATCAGGTCTGTCCAAGCAACAGCATCAGGCACAGGCACAGACACAACAGACACAACAGACACAGCAGACGCAGTACGTCATAAATTCAGTGCCAATGCATGCGAAGGCAACAACCGCTGGCCTCATCACTGGCAACACTCTGCATCTGCATCGACTGAAAAGTGCGCAGGTACGTAAAATGTGACGTTAATTGAAAAATAATCAGCTCAGTCGAGCCCCCAATATACAATGGATATTACCAGTACCTGTTCATACTAAAATATTTTGTGGTAGTAACAGCAAGTATTTGTAATGCCATACACAAGGTTTGAACCTTTTATTCGAGGTATTTTCAAAAGAAAACGCCATATGGAACCAAAACTTCATACAAAGAGCAGTAAAGTTAGCAAGTTTTGGGTGATTTGACTTGGAAAAACTGAATAACTGTTGAAGAATAACAATACCAAATAGCTACAATAACAAAGTAATATGTAATAATAAATAATAGTCCATAGGTCGGTTCAAGCTTCTGTTCCGCTTTGATCCTAGATTTACCAGCACTGCTCCAAAATTGTATCCCAAATGTACATGTTGGCATTGGATTATGCTTTTGTGTACTAATATTTTTTGCTAATGCTCAGATTGCTTGATTTCTTTAGCAATAATATTTGCATATAAAATCTTTCGAGCGGCCCTCTCATTATTATAAAGTTCAATGCATTGTGCGAATGAATACAAAGCCCTTACATACGGATTATAGTAGATACAGATACATGGATATTCGTTAACAATAGATGGCCAGATACATGCATAAAATACCTAACCACAGTGCAGCAGGGTGCGTAACGTAAAATTGTAAATGTTTTTGCTGCTGCTGTTACTCAATTGTACTTTTGCCGGCAACAAAACGAACGAAGCGTCGCCATGTCTGTCCCGTTTGTCGGTTGCTGTCGCATTCCCGGCTAGATTTTGTTTGGCCTGGCCAGGCTCAATGAAGCTCGCCGCATGCGTAGAAGCAGCGACAGGCCAAAGCGTCATCATCATCCAGCCATGTTATGTAAACATTCAGCTGGCTGGTTGAAGGTGGTTTCGGGGGCGAAAAACGAATGCTGATGACGAAAGAGACGTAGAGCAATGAAGCCAACGAACGACGCAGTTAACATTTGCTGACTGCCTGATGCCTGGCTTGCAGGAGGTTTGGTTGATGATGGCCATGATTGCTGCTGCCTTAGCTTTTTTGCTACTACTGCTTTTGCCCCGCTGTCAAAGTCACGTCATATATCAGATGCGCAGTGATGTGAAATAAATTTGTTGACGCCATTCAAAGCGCATTTATTTTGCTACACTTGCAGAAAAGTTTAATCGAATAAGTTTATTGGAGTCAAGGGATCTAGTTATCCTAGTTTTGCTGAGTGTATATGAAAGTCAAGTGATATTTGTGTGTGTGGTTTTGTGCCTGATTGGGTGGTCTGCTCTTAGCTCTTAGCCAACAAGTCAAAGCCACTAAAGCTATATACTATTTGCATATTCGCCACTTCAAGTTGAGTGTTGCACTTGAATATTTCGCATAGCTAATGTATTGGCTCTAAGTGTTGCCTAGATTCCTATTGTTCCTCCCTCCCACCTCTCTTCGTTGACTTTACTTTCCCAAGCATACAATTTCTTGTTTCTTGTGGTATTCCTTTTGATGCTTGAAAGTTTTTCCTTACAGCAGCAGCAGCCGTCGCCTCGGGCTTTTGGTGGTGGATTTTGTGTGTTTATGTTTGCTTTCAATTTTATCCCTGACATCGTTTGCATCCTTTTGTTTGTGCTTTCGATTGCGATTTTTTATACACACACACATAGAGTGTAGTTTGGTGTCCTGTGTGGGTGGTTCGATGGGTGTTAGCATCGTCCTTGCCCGGTTGCGTGTCCTGCCCGCCGACAGCCTTGCACTTGCCCGCAATTGAACTTCAACTTGGGGGTTGTTGCCACAAAACCCGAACTCCATCCCATCGTCGATGCTGTCCTTCGCTCCCATTCAGCGTTGGGCATCCCTCTTGCTGAATTTATCTGAGAGAGAAGTTACTCTCTTTTATTCATACTCGCAAATTTCTCTTTTTATCTCTCGTGTTGTTGTTTTTGCCCTTTGCCATTTGTTTCTTGGAGTTAGTTTTGCTTTTCAGCTAGCATTTTGTGTTTGTTTTGCTTAGCATCAGCGTCTCGAGGGTTTAATCAACTTTCTTCAACAAAATATGTTGAGATGTCCCAAGTATAATGGACAAAACAATTGAATTTACGAGCTCTACTTGTCTGCAGAGAATAAACCTAGTTTGTAAATGGCTTTATAGACATTACTTGTTACACACTCTGTGATTCACCATATTGTGTGGAGTTTTCATATCATAATATAACTTTGAAGTGATTTTGATGAAGCTATTTTTCGTGGAATTCTTTTATTTATGTGTACTTAAAGTTTAGTTGTTTATATTTTGATGGGAATTTGATTAGAAAAGCATAGGACATTACCAAGTCTTTAAATAATACTGATATTTGAGTTATTCCCTACCTTAAGCTCCCAAAATATTTTTTGTTTCATGATTTTGACACAACAAAACTGCATTTCTAAGACATATTGAAAAGTAAGAAGACCTAGTAAGCAGTATAAGTTACATTACATTACACATTACACAACACATTACATTATAATACACATTAGATTTAATCTTTTGCTATTTACATTCCCATAGTCAGAAACTTCAGACTGATTGACGTCAATTGAAGTCACTTAATACCTTTTACAGCATTTATCTGAACAGATATGCGATTTATGAGTGGCCCAATGTCAAAATGTTGAAAATGTTGCAAACGTTTTGTTGTTGGTGTGGTAAACGGTCATTGAGCTTCAAGTGGAAAACGCATTGCAAATAATCCAAAAAAAAAAAAAAAAACCACTTGAAATTGTAAAAAATTGCGCTTGGCAAACATTTTGGGGTCGTAAATTTGAAATGCATGTAAGCAGATTTTACAGTTGTTTTTTTTTTGACATCACAGCACACAGCACAACAGTGGCAGTTGACCAGACAGCTCTACCCTGCACCACTCGCCGCACCACTCCGCACCACTCTCTCTCAGTGGCGCTAATGGAAGTCAGCGACGCTCTCAGCTGCCTGGCGCCAACATATTTTGCTGTCGCATTCAAATTATGAGCGCTGCTGCCTGCGAAAATTTGCATAAACTCAACGGGAAACTAAAAAAAAGTATCTTACAGAATGCAACGACGAAAGAAAGTGGAAAGCGAAGCGTTGAAGAATTTATGTGTACGTGTTGGAAATTCCTTAATTCATAGAGAGAGAGAAAATTAGAGATGCATTAAGTACTCGTTGTACTTACCTGCCGCCGGCTTTTACTCTTTGGCCAGCAACAACAATTTTCCTCACGTCATGTGAAAATACTAACCGAAAATTTTGATGTTGATTACGTGTGGCACATTCAAGAATTTTGGTTGCATGTTGTGCTGCGACGACATCGCTTGATTATATAATTTTTGGTTAGTTTGGGAAATATTTTGTGTGTTTGCAAGGAGCTGCAGCGCCTGGAGTCGCCGTCTTCAGCGTCCATTTAAGACAGCTGCCATAAATTTTGTGCTGGGGGAAAACTTCGGATGCGTCGCACTAATCAGCGCTGTCAAGCGTTGCAGATGCAGCTACATCTGCATCCGAATGGCAAATTGTTGGGGCCGACTGCTCCACAAAAAGTAAAATATCTCTCTCACGCATTCTTCGAGTAAAATTAATTTATGCAGTTGAGATTTTTTCGCTGCAGATAAAAAAGTTCGCTGAGCGCATTTAATAAATTGCTGTTAAATTATAAATGGACCAGAATAAAAAATGAAGATCGCGCCAGATTTATGAACGAACGAAGCCGTTCAGTGTTTTGGTTTTAATGCATAAATCGATGAGCATTCGGAAAAACATTCTTTTTATTTCTTACTGACCCGATTAATCCGAAAAGTTGTCAGCCGGCCGCGCTAATGATCTCGATAAAAGGGGGCGCCCACGTTTCGGGCCCCGCGGAATCTCAGCTTTTTTTCGGGGTCTACGTTTATTTTTGGTGCTAGCTAGTTGACCTTATAAATCAGATAAAAGACACACGCTGGAAAATCCAAGAAACGCATCAAATTTGTACACAATCAAAAAAGATTTTCGGTTGGCGACCTAAAATCCATAAAGTTTTAAACATATTGTATTTTGTTGTACGAAAAAAACATTTTTGATTTACGCAATAGGCGAGGGCAGGCAGGCAGGCCTAACGATTGTGTTTTGATTTATTTTGGCCATTTCGACAGACATCAAGTAATTTCTTTGGTCCATTCAGACAAATTGGAAATGGCAGGCAACAACAACAACAACAAACAAAATGAAAGTGCATAAAAGCATTCTATTGGCCAATTATCAACATAAACAATTTGTTGCTTGTAGTATTATGTTACAAAACTTTTTATTGTTGCTCTCAGTTTATTAATGTAATCTTTTTGTAGGAGTGTCAAATTAGTGATTTTTCGAACATCGAACATAATCCCATATTTACGACGATTATAAAACTGAAAATCACAGCATTAAATTTTATATTTTCGGATGTAACTATTTTTTATCTAAGTAGATTGCAGAAAAAAAGACTCAGTTGATGGATGAACTTTTTGTTTATCTTAAATTCTATTTCGAAGAAAAAATTTGCGATCTTTATCTAGGGGAAATTCCCAAGAAATCTATAGTAAGCAACCACGTGAACATTTCACATGAGCTATAAACATTTTTTAAACTTTCAAATCTTTTGAGCAAATGTTTATGGATTTATTTGGCTGCCACATTAAATATGTACTAAATGTACATACATGATATTTTTGTGGAAATTGAAATACAAATTTGCGAGCAAATGGCGATAAAAATCCAAGTACTTTTTACTCACATGTTGATAAAATTATCTAATCTTATCGCGCAGCATTTTTGTTTGTTTTTCGATCGCTGAAATGCGCAGTCACATTCAGATATATACTATATATAGCTGTGCATATATGTTCGCACTATATAGCGAGTAGTATTTGCCATAAGCGTCAGCTGTAGTCCGCGTGATACGATATCAGATAGTATAGTATTCAAAAGATAACAGTTTGGCACACAAAAAACAAATATTCAACTCTGTGGAATTTTTTTGCACTCAAAGTTAGGCAATGGGCTAAAAATAGCCAGCATGCAGTCCGAGTAGTATAAATAAATGGATATTTTGTTATTTTATCTGTCTGGCCAGATAGTTTTTATCTCTGTTGCTTACACCCGTCTACCATCTAAAAATATATATACAAACAGATCAATCATTAAATGCGACGACGTCAGCAACTAAAAGATACAAACAAAAATGTTTTGTGATGATTGATTTATTTACTTAATGATGTTGCCACGCCACTATAGTATGTACATATGTAGGTTGTTGAAGTTACAATAACTCTGTTGACATGCTAACATCATCTGGCAACCTTGTGTTCGATATATTTCAGCATTCTGCTGGCGAAATGGCACCAACGTGTCTACATAAATAATAATGTTTCCATGCAATAAACATTCATGCCACACAATCATTACCTACACTACCGTTAGTCATTGCGCGTCACCTGAATTGGGGCTTGACGTCAACGGATATCTGATTTATCCAACCAGCTGACTTTATTTTAATCTGTTGTTGTTGTTGAATGCAAAATTCAGCACTTTAGCAATTCTAATCGCTGTCGTAGGTTGTTTTTTTTTTGTCAAAGAAGTCAAGTAGAATATTATCAATTTATTAACAGATTCGGAGTTATTTTTAGCACATTTTTGACTGTTCGAAATCGAAAAGATTTCAAGTAAATTGTTCAAAAATATCACTTAATAGAGTAGGATAATTGAATTCGATGTCAAAATCTTATATGTACTTAGAAGTTCTAAGTAAAACCAATACTATCGAAAAATCTTGTGAGTTATACTTTTAAAATCAGTTTAAAGGTTTTTACTGACATTTAACTCATTAGCCATAGCCAAAAATTATACTTAAACACCTTAAAGATGACTTGAAACTTCTTTTCATTGTTCTGTGAGTGCAATCAACACTCGAAGCACAAACTACAAATCGATGCTAGAAAATGACACTATCTGCCATTTCTGGTTGAAATACAAATAAATAGAAGACTGAGGCAAAAATCACAAAACTATGAGTTCCAAGAAACACTCGAAGCGGCAGAGTATCTCCCTTTGAAATGACTGCCAGAAATGTGTCGTAAACAAAACTCTGGTCAACTTAACTCGCAGCATGGCCATAAAAGTCGTTGTGTTATTATTGTTGTTTGAGTTGGATGAGCTGAGTTTTGGAATTGGGTTAAATTTACAGCACTTTCAGCGGAAAGAACAAAGTGTAACAGCAAATCAGCATACGTTCGCAATGTGTTCGACTGGACACACATTCATTCACTCAGCCATTCATTCATGTGGTCAGTCTGAGTGCTGGCTGATGGTCTTTGGCTTTGTCTGTCTGTCTGGTTTCATCAATGGAACTTAATGACTAACGTCGCAAACATGCGGCGTACTGGTGTCAAGAATCAAGTCTCAGCTCGGAACACTTAGAGAAAACAAACATTTATTAGTAGTGAAATAGTGGACTTGTTGTTTCTAACAGCATTTTTTCGTTCAGTGTATTCTCGATCCAGACACAGATTCGATTACAAAACGTCGACCGACTTTTTTGTGTGTGTTTTTGTGGTAATTGAAGGCACTGAACGAAGTGCAGCGAAGCAATCACTGCAGGAGGCCAAAACCAAACAGATACTTCTTGGCGGAGGAGAATAAACATTCTTGAGCTACTGTTACGCGGCTGCCAAAAGAACCCAAAGACAACTTCATCAGACTCAGACACAAACTCAGACTCAGACACAAAAAAGTGTATACAATCAAGTATCGTGTGTCGAACAAACAAAAAACAGAATGAAGAAAAAAACGCATGCTATCGAAAGTTGTTTTTCGTGTGGCTGTAAGATACAAGATACAAATGTGTAGCTACAAGTTGGCTCTTGCGCTGCCTTGCGTCACAATTGAAATTCTTGAGAAAGTGTTGCAAGCACTTCAAGTGACAACCACAAAGATACAGATACCGTGCAACAGCAACAGCAACGAACATCTTACTTCCCTTGCATTTTTCTTTGACTTGCCTCATTTTTATCAATTGTCTTTTGGCGCGTAGTTTGCAATCAATGCGCTTTGTTTTTGTTTTCGCGTTGCATATCTTGACAGCTATCAAGACAGCTTGCAACAACAACAACAATTGCATGGCATAAACCGTTGCAATTACCTCGCTGCAACACTTTGTTGCATGACAGCTGTTGCTGTTGTTGCTGTGGATGCTGCGCGCATGCGCATGACTCAGTTTCCGATTTCGATTCAGTTTCAGATTCAGAGTCCCCTCTTCATTGAAGCTTTCGAAAAGACCCCAACGTTGCATCGTTGTATGCAGGATGTTCTACATAAATGCCTGGGAACAAAAAGCAAATTGAAAACGAGTCTGTTAACAGATTGTTTCTTGACGTTGTTGTTGCACTTACTAGATACATGCATTGATATGATGAAGATTAAATACTCTTAAAAAAAAGAATTGACTTTTGCGAAAACTTTTCAGTGCTTTAACTTATTCAAAACACAACCGATTCTTGAAAACAAAAGTGTTTTGTACACGTTTTGATGTCAACAAGGATACTGCATTAAAGTTGGAACTAAGTTTTTGACTTATCATAATCAAAGCTGTGCCAAAACTCATCGGATTTTAGTTTCAAAACAAACTGAAACCTTTGTGCTAAGCTCTGATGACAAAAAACTTTTGTCTACTTGCTCAATTTTTTGTTTGTCTAAGGAAGTTGTGGAAACTCTAAAGAACACGTCATGCAATCAAAAAACTCTTCTTTGCCACATTTCTTCTACTACAGACTCAAGACTTTAAGCACTTCCAGCAAAGTTCCAACTACTATGAACTTGAGTAATAGAAAATGGCAAGTCAGCAAATTGAAATTCAATTCATGTTTCTCGGGTTTTTTTGCATCGTTCGGATTCGGATTGGGATGCTTCACTGGCAGAGTTATCGATGCAAACACCCCCGCACACAGCATTATTTATGCTGCCACATATCGATTGTGTGGCAGTGTCCCCTTTTGTTTTGTTTTGTGGCATTTGTTGTTGTTTTTTGGCCGGCTTGGCAGTTTTGTATCTCAATTTGCTATTGTGCTTGTAATGAATGGCTGTGCCGTGCCGTTGCGAAGTTGCTGCCATGTGGGTGCAACTTGCAACTGCAACACACAAACCGAAATCTCATGAATTATGCAAACACGAGCAAAATGCAACCATGCCTAGTTCTTGTTGTTCTTGCAACATTTGTGTAGACAACAAACAAACAAATTGTTTGTTATTATCGCTGGGTGGCACATAGAACGAACGAGCGAGAGAGATCGCGTCAGGAAACTGCCACACAGCTCCGGATTAGGAGTCAGCTGACAAAAAACGTCAGATTAGAACTAAGGCAAGGCGGCAAATTGTCAAAGGCAGCGCACAACTGCCAACAATTTGCTTAGGCTCCTTGCCCCACCACACCAAATGCTCCTCATAATATTTACTCTCCCATAAGGCATATGGGATATGCCATACTATATATCTTTATTTTTTCTTCATCTTCTTATTTTTAGGCCCTGCACAATGTGTGAAATTTGCCGACAAAATCTGTGAGAAATTTGCGTATATTTTTGTGTTTTTTGCTTTGCTTTTGGCGTCTTTGTGATAAATGAAGCGTTCGACTATTTGAGGGAAGAGTCTGGCGTTGATGAAGTCGTTTGCTCTTTGACGTTTTTTCTGCGGAACACCACCAAAAGCCATTAATATTATTTCCAAATTGCCTGGGCAGCAGGACAATTAACCCATTGAGTTTTTTGGTGCAAAAAGTAGCCGGAGTTAAAGTAGTAAATTTACTAATAGGCTTAAGATGGCAGCTAGATAAAAGAACTATAAGATGAAAGATGAAATTGATTTAAAACAAAAACTTATCAATAAAGAATTTAATTTATAGAAAAATAATCTCTTGTGATTGTTCCAAGAAACTAAAAGAAGTTTTTGCTTAAGAAAACTAAGTGAAACTCAATTAATGTTGTTTTTGGCTAACAAATTATCGACTTTTAATTTTTAATTTTCAGATGCCGCTGATTTGCATTTTAATCTCCCTAACAAATATTTTATCTACCAAACCTAAAATAATCTTTAGTTTTCTAGCTTGTTTATTAGTTCTAAAACCCATGTTTTATCACATGTTTCCAAATTCGCTGCTATCTGCAGTTTGGACTTTTTTTCGTTAGCGAACTGCTGGTCAAGTCTTTTGGGTCTTCTGGGTCTTCTGGGTTTGGCAATGCGTGCTCCATAAATGTACAGAACGTGCCACATTTGCAAAACAATGCAAAATCACAACCATAAACAGAAGTACAACAACAACATCATCAACAATGGTATTTTATTTGCTTCAGAAAAAAGCAGCCTCCCAATCTCTAGAGTTAAAGCATCAAGCATCGAATGTCGAAAACAAAGCGCAATGAACATAGATCGGAAATGGGGCGAAGCAGCAACCGAAAATACAAAAACAAAACACCAAAATGCATTTTCGTATAGTTCCAAGAATCTATTAACCCCAGAGAGAGAGAGTGGGAGAGTTTGAGAAAGAGATGGAATGAGTCCAATTAGAGAAACAGGCGGCTGCACTTCATCAGCTGCAGCGAGGCGTGATAAGCCAAAGTTCCAGCGGCAATCAGTAAAAGTGTTGTGTGGCTGAGAAGTATGAAGTATATACTTGATGTTGTGCCATAAATCCATCAATTATCTGGGGACTTATTCTTCTGCCTCTACACCCCCCGCCACACCCACACACCAACAATAGATGCCGCGTGGCGTGCCCAAAATTGTTTGGGTTGCTTCGGTTGAAAGTGGAAAGGATCGTCTTGAACGTTGCACAGCTGTGGGCGCAATTAAGATGTGCATCTTAATGAAAGTCGCTTGACTTTCGACAACTGATGGCCTGTTGGATTTGATAACTGGTGCTGGTGCAACAAGCCTTGGGTCAGAGAGAGAGACGATGACGACGACGACACTCCTTGCCCTGCATGCAGCTAATACCTAAGGGATTTGTGTTGATTCGCTTTGGGCTTAACGTACTGTAACAAGAGGTTATTGAGTGCATACAGGAAACGCTCTTATTATTTGACCTACAACCCCAAAAAGATGAAAGTACTTATAACGTATAAGGTGGTACTTCTTAATAAATATACAAAAGTCTATGTAGGGTATATAACGAATCTCAAGGGAACAAGAAAACATTCGTTACAGAGAAACTTCGGATTTCAGGATACTGGAAATGAATTCGTAGACAAAAGTTCGTTAGATGAAAGTTCGACTATATTTACAAGTTTGACAATTTATGAAAAAAAACTTTTAATATTAAGCAAAGAATGCCAAAAATTCTCTTTTGAAATAAATATTTATTTTACTGACACAAATCATAAACAAAAAAAATGCGTCTTGATCCAATTTGACTTGAGCTTTAGTAGCCACAAAAGTTGATTCAATTACCGTTCGAGAAACTTGATCCTGCAACATTTGAAGGCACAATACGAACAGCTGACACATATATCGATTGGCTTAGAATAGGAATAGGATAATTGTGTTACAGTTGAATAGCGCGAATGCCCAAGGGAGACTTTAACTTTTGCAGGCAGTTGTTTCATTAACTAAGGGTGACTCAACAACAACAAAAGCAATAAAATGTCATTCAACATTTTCGTATATATATTTTATTGCTAGTCTTTCTTGTCGATTTCTTGTCGGCCATACAAATTGCTCAATTAGAAGAGGAGACAAATATTTGCTATAAACGCTGCTGACACTGATTCATATATTGAGAAATGGATGTGCTTTTTTACCTGCCACAAGCAGGTGTCATAATTCTCTAGGGAGAATAAACAACAACAACATTATGTTTTTAGCTTAAAAACACGACGCCTACAAAATATTGTTTGTATATTATGCAAACGAACTCGGGTCGATGCCAAAAAGATGTTATACATATAATTTGGTGGATGCCCATATTTATGATGCGTGGCGTAGCATTTACATATTTCTATATTATTATTTATTCAGCTTCCAAATTGCAAACAAACAACATTCCAACGAGGTGGGCTAAAGAGGGAAGGAATATCATTTGCATATTTTTGTTAACAAAAACAAAAAGTATCTAAATGTTGTAGGTGGCTTTAAGAGCTTTAAAGAGCTGAATTGGAACCGAACTCCTAACAAGGCAATTAGAGATGCGGTCCAGTGGTGGATTCCCACCCTCAAACTAATAACCATTTACTGACCCTTTTTGGCCTTATGCTCAATGGCAAAATTGCCGACTAATTCCATGGAATGCGGGTGAAACGAAAGAAAGAAACGAAATGAGGAATTTGTTTAATTGTTCGTTAGAAAATTGGCATGGAAAGTGGAAATGGAAAATGGACTCACCCCAGTTAGGAATGTGTCCAAGCGTGACAGCGACAAAGGACATTGAGGACAGAGGATATTGAGGACATGCTGTTATTGTTGCCCAAACAGACAATGGCATAATAATAATAATAGGCAGGAGATAGTAGTTTGAGAGTTGATTATGGTATTATTAGACCCAAAAATTCCATGGAAAAAAGCTAACTAATAAAATGCTTAGCCCACGCAATAAAAGATGACCTGGCTTGACGATTTTGATAAGAATTTGAACTAATAAAACTAATTGATAGAAAGCCAAGGCGCACTCTAAACATTTCTTCTACTTTGAATCCAATCAAATTAAATCAAATCAAATGAAATTCATAAACTGAAAGCGACAATAAAAAACTCAACGAATGTCAATCTTTGTTTCGCTGTTCAACTGCGGGTTTGGCTTAGGTTCATAAACGTATTAAGCCACCCGGAACTTATACTAACTCTTTACTGTTGTTGTTGCCGTCAGTTTGAGTGACGTGGGCGTGGCAGGAGTGGCATGCAAATCATGTCAAATGTCACTACCAACTCTGTAGAGATTGCAGCTGTGACTTCACAGTTCTCTTCTCATTCTGCTTCTGACTCTGATTCTGGTTGTGCTGCCATCAACAACAACATCGGCTGGAACGGGTTGTCTGACCTTCAGCATTGACTTGTCTCAAGCCCAAAGAAAGCCGAACGCTTGCTTCAGTCCCTTCGGGTGGATGGGTAGCGTTTGCATTGTGTCTACATTTATTGCAGCTGTTGAAGGTGACAAAAACACTCAAACGAACCCCCATCTTTGGCACGAGTTCAGAGAGAGAGAGAGAGAGAGAATGAATTGAATTGTTCCTCTCGATTTGTTTGGACAGCTGCAGTTGCTACTGCTACACCATTCTTGTACTACTCTTCCTTCGTTGCCCTTATGGGTAATGTGAGCTTTTTTTGTTGTTGTAACATCTTTGATTTAACCTAATGCTTGTCCCATAAAAACAGTCTGCATTCGATATGTTTATGACAAATAGTATTAAGGGTTCGTGTTCCCTTACAATATGTAGCTAAGTGAAATTTAATGGGCACTTATATCTCATATAACCAAATATTTGAGATATCTAATATTGAAAGGGGCTAACAAACTTCAAGTGACACATCAATAGATAAAAAAGTATGATATTTTATTCCTATCATGCATCGCATACTCAACGCATACTTGATATGTTGCTAAAGTTACAGAAATTCTATTAAAATTGTTCCATTTGAGATTGAGCAAAATAAAGCCCACTCAAATAGTATTGAAAGTATCTACTACTATTTGTGATTGAAATTCACTGCAAATGCTACTAAATGCACGAACACAGCCGAGTTGGGTTCGAAATCGTTCGGATGCAAACGAACCGAACGCTTGCCACATCGTTGAGAGAGCTGAGCGTGTTGTCAATTCAGTTTCTTGTAGCGTTTCGAACGGTGCGGAGCGTATCGAGTGTCAAGCGGACAGCACTAGAAAACAACAAAAACCAAAAAATATTGTATTGAGTGTGTGGAGTTTTGTTTTCGGAGCGATTAGAAACGCTAACAAGTCGCGGCGATAAGAAGACAGCGATAAAAATCGCTATAATTCAGCAAACGATGTTGGCCGTTTAGAAACGAAGTTGTTGGTGTTTTTGTTGTTGTTGGGGCATCTATTGTTCAAAGCTTCACGAATGGCTTTTTAGTGTTTGTTGTTTGGCGAATTTGTTGTGGCCCCGCGGGCAAAACTTGAATTTTTAAGCTGATTCCGCAAAAAGCAGTAAGACCAAAAATAAAAACAAACGACAATTAAACCAAAAGAAACAAAAAACAAGTAAACATATGCTGATGTGAGCAGAGATAGAGATAGAGAGATACAAGTGAAGTGAATGCGCATTCAAGTCGAGATACTTTATTTATATTGTCCTGGATTAAATATATATTGAGTATCTCGATTGATCAAAAGATCAACAAACATGTGCAAAACATAAAGAAGCCAGCAACTATTTCAATATCAAGCCAAGTTAATCCCTAATCCAACTCAAGATGATGGACAAACAACAACAAAGCAACATATCAATGTCTGGATCCTGTTGCAGCTCCAATGCCACAAACACAGACTTGGACTATGATGTTCCTGTCTCGCGACGCATTCGCATCAAAACGGTTAGTAAACAAATCCAAGCATAGCCCATAAACTAGCTGACTTTATACGCCATATGGTTAGAGTATTTTTGTGAAAGATGCAGCGACTTCGATTAAGCCATTGCCAACTCATTAACAGCTAGGATTCAAGACGCATCTTGTTGTTGTTGTTGTGACAGGCGTGTTCGTGTCGGAAATTGTAACGGAACTCGCAGCTTCTTCTACCATCTTGACAAAAAAGCTAAACACTCGAATTGAGCCAGACGCGCAGCTGGCACTTTTCTAGTTTTCCACTTGGCAGCAAAGTTTTTCCACAATTTTGCATTCGTTATCACCTCAAAGCTGAACGTTTAAATGTGTCAGTTATATATATGGAAATATATATATATATCGACCAGGTGCGATATCTGTCAGAGCTGTGAGATTACTTTTAGCGGGCCTCAACGCTGTGTGATTCCCCTTCGACTGCTTATGAAACGTGATTGGAAAAGTTAGAATGATTATTTAGGCAAAAACATTGTTAAACTTTGATAAGAACTTAAAATAATGACTGAGCAATAAGTAAGCGAGGGCTTTATAATCTTAAGATATTTATATATTTATAATAATCTATAGTAATTAAAATATTTATAATTGTGACGTCATTTGCTGAAGGCATATTACTTAAAAATCATAAAATATTATTCCTTGTTTTTAATCCCAATTTATACCTCAGAGAACTGAGTTTAGAATCAGCTAAGAAGTTCTTCAAACCCTTCAACTTTTGACCATAACAATATAATGTTTTTGATATGGTTTCTTGATTAGATTATGAACTGTTTTCCAAGTGTTCCTTGAAGTTTCTTAATCTCTTTGCTTTTAAAAATGCTATCTTTATTAGCAGTTTCTTCCATTTGTTCTATTGACCTTGAGAAACTTTGAATACATATTGAGTCTATGTTATAAACAGACTTGTTATTATCACTCTTGGCAAACAAACTGCCAGATGCTAAACACAAATTTCGAGCTGTTTGCACAAGTTGAAAAGTTGAATGAAAATAAAATTAGTTTAGTTTGCGAGTTTTCAACACTTCAAAGAGATGCTCTCAACTCCTATGGCTGTTAGGCTTTTAAGTTGAATTAAACCAACAACTAATTACAAAGACATGATCTTGGGAAGGGGAAGGGGGGAAGAGAGCGTTCTCGATGGCAATACTTGTTCTTAGTCTAACAGTCGCTGACACTAAGTACACCATAATTAAAGGTATCCGATGAACACTACCCAAAGGCAACAGAGACGTCTGTATTTGAGGGGGGGTTGCCATGGGGGGGGGAACTTACATTTGCAGCTGCATCCATCACTTGTGGCTCTCGCCAGCTCTGGCCACAGGTGAGATTAAAATAAATGTGCTCCAAATGCGCAAAAAGCGAAAAGTAATTGACGCTCCTAGCCAAAGCCGGTTGGCCAACGACGAGGGAGAGGCAAACTGTAGGGGGTTTGACAAGACTCGGCTTAGATTTCAAAATGCAAACAGCGGAAAAATAAAAACGCATTTTGCAGATGGCTTTCCGTTCACAAACACAACACACACAGGACCTAGACGACGGTCTAGACACAGAGAGAAATAGATAGGGCGAAAGAGAGAGAGAAAGAGCATAAGGGTCTATTAGCATGCCGCTGAATGTTGGCAATTAATAGTTGCACTATCCCCACCAAGCAACCAAGCAATCCGTTCTGGACGTGCGCTTGAGTGCCAGCTGTCCATCTAGCCAAGCGAATAAAATCAGTTATTAATAGTTCTTTTTGTGTTGTTGATTTCCAACTAATTTCAATTGATTGAAAGGCAATTGCAAGGCGGCAAGTGAGAAGCTATAAATAAGCAACAACAACAACTGACAAACCCCTCAAGGCCATAAATCCTGCACCAGCCAAAGACCACTCACGTTGCCTTGGCAAGCAGCCCTTTATCTTGCCTTGCCTTGACAGTCTTATCGGCCCGAAAATGTTCAGGCATGACCTGTGCCGCAGATAAGAGCCAAGCAAGTCCATGGCTAACTTCTTATCTTAAAGAGCCATTTATACTTTTTTTGAGCCAATCTAATCGCGCTTAATTGAGCATAGTCCATAAATTGTAAACGAAAACATCCCCACCGAAAAAAAAGCATTAATTAACAGCCGAAAATTGTTTGAGGAGGTCTATTTTTTAGGGAAAGTAAAAGTCCTTTCTGGTAGTTTATCTCAAGCCTTAACTAGCCTCATGGGAGTCTGTTTTTTGTTTTTTGTCCCCACTCTAAGCATTTTTGATTAAGTGGCTTCCCATGGTGTGGGGGACCGTGAGGCATCTCCGACTATTGGCTATTGAGCACTTATATTTTTTAGTGCCAAGTGCCACAAGTGGCTGAAAAAAATAAAATTGATTAGAATTAATGTGCGGCATGCGGCGTCAGCGTTTTCAATTTGGAAAAAACGCCACAAGAAAAAAACACAAATAAAATCCAAATAAAACTAGCGAATGACTCTTGGGAATTGAAATTGATTGAACGTTGTGGCGTTGAAAGCAATGTCGCCACACTATATATACTTATATATTGATGGAGATATATGACATGTTATCAATATATACAGTTAACAGTTGTTTGTTTAACCAATTTACAGCTACGTTGATTTTTTTAGCTTTAAATCATTTTGTTTTTCTTTTTTTGTTTCAGTTTCCACTTCCCTTTCATTATCTTCAATTATCTCGACAATTGTTTCAAGAGCTGAAAAAACCTGAAATCCAATCCAATAATTAGTTAAGCTAAAGTTCGCTTTAATTGAAACTTTTACGATTTTGTATTGTTTTGAATAAAAAATCGGTTAGGAATAATTAGATGAACTGAACTCTAACCTCGAATTTTAAACTCCAAATTTTAAGTGTTGACAAACGCCATAAATGTAATTTCAGTTTAGCTTCTTGCTTCTTCTTCTCTGTTGTTGTTATGTCATTAAAACTTTTCCGGCATATCAAATTAATTGAGCGCCTTGTGAAAGTCCATTTTATACTGCTCGTAAAACTTTCGCTTACCTTTTGGCTTAAGTTATATTATCTATTTTTTTTTTTGCAAAATGGCTGGTTGCGTACACATGCACCCATTGTTGTTATCTAACACTGGTTGGCAACAGACAGAGTCATGTGCTGCACGCAACCATCCCTCCCCCCGCCCCCTTTGCCATTATTCTCCTACTTTTATTTAAGACTTTTGCTTACCCATTAATTAAGTTATCAATTCTCGCATTCTTCGTTTTTTTTTTGCCTTCATTGAGAGCTCGGCAAACATGTCAATAAAAATGGATTACGTATGCCAAGCGCTCGCTTGAGCGGCAATAAGTAAATGATTGACTACACTTAGAGAAAAATGTGTTTGGGTTGTACAAATAATAAATCTAACATTAACATTTAAAGTATAAACTTTTATGTAGCTCTTTCCGTGTCTATGCAGCGACACCTGTTGTTGGCCTTTTGCAGTCTTTATTCTGCACTTTCTCACTTAACAAACTGTCTGACAGTGTGAGGACGTGCCAAAACCAAAGACAAATGCGCCACGCTGATAAGAAGTTGATGATAAACGGCAAAAGGCCACGCAGCGATTCCACAAACCGAGGGGCTGGTGCTGGTGCTCTATGGATGGGACTGGGCCCACCCCCTTTTCTTTTTTTGTGGCATTTTTACACATTTTCTGCATGTTAACATGGCAACAACAACAACAACATGGTTACATGCACGCGAACTTTTTGCTACTTGACGGGTTTTTGTTGTTGTTGGTTTTTCCTAGCGCTTTTGTCTTATCAGACGACGGTTAAGTGCGTTGCGGTTTTTCCTTTTGTATCTGTCAGATACGTTATGTCTGTCAATGTTGCGGTTGTTTGTTTGTTGGTTGTTGCATGTGAAGTACGTGTGTCAGTTATATGTTTTTGTTTGTGTTTATGAAATATTATGTTCAGATACATCACGTCACGTTCTGAGGACTTGAGGCATACATGAGAGAGAACACAAAAACCTGACTCATAAGTAGAAAAACTCAATGCAATGCTAATTGGGCAACACCTTAAACGAGGCTCAGATGTTTCGCCATAATTACAATGAAGGGCACAAGGTACAAAGCAAAACCCGCTTAATACTTTAAATAAATAAACAATTGCAAATTGCAAAAAATATTGCACCACTTACATACATATTTTTTTAGAGTGACAGCAATTTTTATGGCCAGCACCGGAAATGTGTTATGACATGACAACAACAACAACACTTATGGGCATATTGTGGCATGCCTCTCGCTCTGCTTTAGATAAGACAAACGTGCAAAAAACAACAACTTTCTTGTGGGGTAGGCCATCATCAACTAGTATTTTTCCAACAGACATTTCTTGTACGCCTCCACTTAATTAGCCATAGTTTTTAATGGGGCTACTGCAATGCGCCAGCTGTCGGCGCATAACTGTAGCAATGAGTCAGCGGAATGTATTTCATTGAAGGCTTATAAGTACCCATAACAAGTCTGTTACCAAGCAATAAACATGCTAATTACTTAGCTGGTTGTTCTGCTAAATACCTGGTGGAAACTCTCAAAAAGCTGACTCAATAAAATGTGAATTTATTGCGTTGGCAAAGTGATTTTAATTATGAAAAATTTGTAGCACCCTTGAGTTATTTATTTGCAACAAAAAAGTGTATTAAATTGCACTTTGCTATGGATTTTTGTTCATTCTTCCATTGTTGGTACTTCAAGTAAATGCTACTTGTTAAGATAAGTTCAACACACCCTTCGAAAACTTCTTCTATTTCACATTTTATACTAAAAAGCTTAGCCCTTCTGCCACAAGACATTTACGTAGGATGCAAGCTACTACAGTTGTAATCCATCACAAGACTGCCTGCCTCCTAATGAACATTGAAAAGTGTCGCTTTGGTACTTCTTTTCCAAGAGGCCATTCGAAAGGTTCAAGGTAGATGCTCTGGAGTGCCAGAAGAGAAACTGGTTAGAAGCGTAAAATACAAACATTTTGATGCCTCATGCCGTCAAGCAATCAGCTTAAAGATGAGTCATCTCCACATCCGGGGTATTCCTCGGCACTATAATCTCAAAGTCAATAAGCTGAATCTTTGCTCCATAACAAAAATATTTAACGTAGATACAGAATAGCTGTTCGCGTTTGTTGTTGATCAAACTTTGATTCGTGTTTCTTAGAATTAAGCAATATTTAAAGATAAGCCATAAAACACCTAGAGAAACTGTTGATTTGTTTGCCGGCAGCTAAAAGTCGTCTTAGTTTTTAATTTATGCAAACAAATGTTTAAAAAATTCATGACGATGGCTTTTTAATTTTTGTGTTTGTTGCCTGCCTTGTTTCATGCATATTTTATGGCTCTGTCTTTGTGTGAAATCTTTTTTGTAGTTTTTTTTATGTTTTCTAATTCCCTTGTGCATTGCGCTTTGGGGCACTTTGCAACATTCTTCTTCTTGGCTTTTGTTTTTTGTTTATCTGCTGCGACATTTTTATTTGTTTATCAAATGATTGATCTTTGGTTTATTGGCTATCCAAAAAAAACGTTTAATGATGTTTCTGTTTTCTGCCAAACTAACAGCTAAATTGGGGGGAATTTTTGTCCGAAATATTCATATTTTTTCAGACATTAAACAAAAACTTCACAGACACTCTTTTAAATTGATTATTTCCAGTTGTTTCATGAGTTAAGTTTTTCTGTTATGGGGAAGTCATTTAACAACTTTTTTGCGTTGCGTATTTCACTTGAAACCTTTATTCATGTCTCAACTTCCATTTATTTATTGTGTTGTATTTTGTTTGCGAAGGTCGACAATACTTTTGTTAAACCGTTTTATTTGTTCTTTAATTTAACAACAGTCAAAAAGTTAATTTGCAATTATATTTCGCTACAAAGGGGGATTAGCCAAAGAAACAATAAAAGTTGAGTCATTTTTTGCATGTACACAAAATAAAAGAAAATTCAACAGAAACAACAGGCCCTTAGAATTGGCAAACCGCTTTTGGAATACAAAAAACAAAAATTATTATTCCACGAGCATAAGCGAATTAAGTAACGAAAACAGTGACAGTTGTTAGTGTTACCCGATCGATCTATAAAGAATAGAAAAATCTTATTTTGAGCTAAATTTATCTCTTAATCTTTTCGATTAACATTTTAGACCTCAACGAGAACTTTATTGTAACAAATTGCAAAGATTAATTATTAGATTAGCTTAATTGAACATCCATTTCGAAAGGTTAACTGATGCAGCCGCATTCCTTGGTGCATGCAACTGCTGCTCTCCCTGCAACAGATTACTCTCAGCAGAGTCAAATCCATTCTCCAGTTGATTCATGAGCTAAATGGATCAACTTGACACTTGCAGTTTATGCTCATTGTGCAGTCTTCAACATTCATTGATGTTGACATGTGTTTCCCCCCCTTGTGTGTGGGGAGTGTGTGTGTCTGTGTGAGTCTGTCTGGGTTGCAAGTATCAGTTGCACTTTCATTGACTCGCTTACAGCTTACAGTGCATCTTGGGGCGAGGAAGGTTGGCAAGAGTAAATGGCATCTGAATTTGATTTTTGCGCACTTGTCAACGCATTTTAACGTCAAGTTTAACAGTTGACTTGGCTAGTTGTCTGTCTGGCTGCCTTGGCTGATCTTTCTGCTGGGCTGCTGCAGTCGTTGTGGAACGTGTTTTTCATCGCTCTGTTTGGCCTGCTTTAAACTTTTATTATTGTCACATTTATATATATTTTTTTGCACACGACTTGACGAAATTGTGCCGAAAAGGCCGAATCTGTCTGTCGAGCCGTAAACATTTTGTTTATTTTCGCACAACAATAATAATAATAATAAAAAAAACCAGTTCAACATATGGCGTTTTATTTTGCGCAGACAAGTGAGCTAAAATGTACATATAAGATTTAATGCAGTGCAAATATTTGTTTAAAAAGACTTTGTAAAGGTTTTCTTTCTCAGACTAAAAAAATCCCCAGGGTTTGTTTAATCAGTCGAATTCCACTTATACTCAATGCCAATGCTCAAAGGTTAAAACAAAAATATTTCCAAAAATAAATAGCGACTAGTCACAAAATCCAAGAATGGTTTTCTGCTAATAAAGCGAAAAATTTAAAGACAGAACCAAAGAAGAAAATTATATAAAGTTGCCGCTCCTCTATCGATATTGGATTAATTAAAAAACGAAATAAGAACAGCAGCAAAAAGCAAAATGACCAAAAACTTTATCAGTCACGCGAATGCCAAAAAGAGCCTCAAAAATAATAAATATTATTTCTTATCGGTGGACAGGTTATCAGTAAGTGTTAAAGCTATATACTATCAACGACTGTTAAAAGTTTGTTCAATTATTTATTTTTGTCTTCAGAGTTTTGGTTTAATGCGTTTAATGGGCTCCTCAAAGTCAAATTGTCATGCTGAGCAGCGTCTTAAAGCTCATCAAAAGTTGAGTAAAGTTTTTCTGTGGTTTATTATTTTGGCAATTTTTTACACACCACAAATTTTTGGCTGGAAGGTTTTAAGTGCTCATTAAGACTTTGTTGCCGGCGGCTTCTGTTGTTTGTTTGTTGTTCTTTTTGTTTTTTTTTGGTAGATTTTTGTTATTAACGGGCTTTACTGTATTGCAAAACGAAACAATTCGGCTTGGCTGGCGGTAAGGTCATGCACTCTACACACTGAGAGAGAGATTGTAAATTGAGCAAAAATCATACGTGTAGTTTGTGTTTTGTGTGTTTGGGTTTTAAAGTCCAACTTCGTTGAATAACCTCCCAAGCCAAGCTGAAATAAAGCAAAAATCATACAACAGAAAAAAAATATTTGTTATTTTGTCTTTTGGTCGAAAATCTGCGTTTATATGCAAGTTATGTGGAACTGGAACTGTTGTTGCTTATAGATATGGCTATTGTAGTGGCTGTTTCTGTTGTTTTGGCCATATGTACGTGCTCGTTTTAAAAAACAATAAATCTGTTGCTGTAGCTCTTTCACTTTGAGCTAAAAAAAACAAAAGGAAAACGCAAAATGGCCTTAAGGCAGAAATTACGTTTATTAAATTTGCTTGGCTGATTTATTGCCAGCATATTGTTTTGTATGCATAATTTGTAAAATGCAATTTATAAAGCTTCTAAACATAAATCAGGCGATATAGGTCTTCATTCAATATAGCTTCTAGATAGATCTTTTCTTTGTATTATTCAAAACCATTTCACAACTTTTCACACCCTTTTTCCCCCACATCCAACTACAAATTTTCCGTTTCTTAGCGTGTTAAGAAATGCGCTAAGCAAACCAATTAAAGTCGCCCCAAAGGGCAAACACGACAATCCATCGATATTTGATTTTTGTGGTTTGTTTGTTTGTTTGGGACGACTAAACCACAAAACGGAACTGAAGTTTTCAATTCCCCCCGCGGTCGCTACACAAACTTTAAGTTACATATTTGCCTATTCAATTAGCGTTGTGTTAAAAACTCAGCTTAAGAAGAAAGAAAGAAAGCTATGTAAAGTCCCCGGGGCACATGACAACTCTGGACAGTTTGAGAGCAATCTCTTAAATCTCGCTTCGTTCCGCTCACTTCTATCGATTACATATTGTCAAACATTGGTTGAGCTCGCATTTTGTGGTTGTTCGATTGTTTGAACGTTTGTTTGTCGGATTTTTGTTTGAACAATGCGCCGTTCAAGTGTGTTGTGTGGATGCCACATGAACTTCAAGTGCGCTCATTTTTGACATTTTGAATGGTTTCTCAGCTTTCGAAATTGAAAAGTAGAATACAAAATGCACGAACCCCTTTGACCATAGCTGTAGTTGCCGTTGTTGTTAAAACGGGTTTCGTACTGCTTCGAAACTCGAGTTGAAAGTTCAACGGCGATTCATCGCGCGATATTGTAATCGCTTAGTTTTCCAACTGTATGTGTGTGTGTGTGTGTCTCTATGCGATATGCACAGCTCATATTAAATGAGCCAGGAGTTAAGAGGTTGGAAGGGGGCTAACAGTGCTCCCCAGCAGTCACGGCAAAACAGCAACAGCAACCATGGGCAGGTAGCTTAAAGGGGGATTTGATGTAAATAGGAAAAGTAACATTTGTTTTGATATACATGTATTGTACATACATATTCGATTAAGTTCGATTTTAGTATCATATTTTCTGCATCTTAAGAGTTCTGATAACTTACAAGGGATTTTTCCTAACTACGCCCATGACAAAAAAAAACAGAAACGACGAAATCGTTGTCGGCTTTTGAGGTTTGAGTTCAAAACGTTCGTTTTGGATTTTTCTGTTCGATGCGGTGGCGAAATTAAAAGCAACACGCTTAACCCGAGACTTACACCGAGACGCAAACGAGATAGGGAGAGAGAGAGAAGGAGTGAAGGAGATAGACAGTTCCCCCATTCATTGAAGAAACCTTTGTACACACCAATCCACACACAACAACTACACTACAATGGACAAGAGTCGTGCACTGTGATTTAGGTACGGAGAGTGATAAAAGGGAAGTTGCAGTTGCAGTTGCGTTTTAAATGCGTCTGAATGGAATGCGGTTGATTGATATTATGGGGAGCAACAATGGCATAACCCTAAAGTGCTATAAATGCAGTAAACGATCATTTAAGTGTGCTTTGGAATGCAGCAAATAAACTCAGCTATATAATTTAATTAAAGTGTAGATATATTTCTGTGTTTATTTGGCTCAAACAACCGAAGTTGGCCTGAAATTCCAGCTAAACTAATGAAGCGCAAAACAAAACAAAAGCCAGAACAAAAGAAACTCGCTTTGTGTGCAGTTTTTTGCCTTTTTTTTGCCAAAAAAATACGCTACCTGAACTGAAAAAGAAATAAACAACCAACAACAACGCACGCCAGACAAGTTCGAAGATTTTGCAGTTGAAGTTGTTAGTTGGAGTTAAACTAAATGTTAAAGTCAAAGTCGGGGTCGGTCAAGCCTTCACGTCTTTGAAATTCCTTCGAAATTGTTTCTGTTGTTGTTGCGGCTTCTTAGAACTTTTGCCTCGCATGCACTTTCGTTCATTATTATTATGTATTTTAAATCTGAATGTTTTGTTTTACTTTATTCTGATTTTAATTGTTGTTTTTTTTGCAGAAACTTTATGCTCGAGCCATTTATGATAATTATGCTGATACGCCCGATGAGCTGCCCTTCAAGAAGGGCGACATCCTCACAGTCATCGAACAGGACACCGAAGGCATCGATGGCTGGTGGCTGTGTTCGCTGCGCAATCGACAGGTGAGTTCACTTTTTTGGTTACTGCTCCACTAAAGGCTGCTTAAGAGCCAACGCCTCTTTTTGTCGAGTTCTGTTTACTTTTTCTCTTTGGTTCTCTTTTGCTAATTGCCAAGTGTATTTCTTTACTTACTTGGCACGCCCTTTGCATCTGCAATTAACCAATTCAGGCATTTGCATAAGTTCTCTAACAGAAAAACTCAACTCAATTTGAATTTATAATTTAATTTTGTGTAGTGTAAAGTTTGGTCTAGACACCAGACCTCCCCTCGTTATGATTCACTGGCAACATCATCGTCATCATCATCGTCTCAAGGCACGTGGCTGCCACCCGTTTTGAACGTCATTCCTAGTACAACATATACCCGCCCCATGCGGGGCCCCCGTTTTTGTGTGTTGGTTGCATGTGAATGAATTACACATTTGGCACTTTAATTGTGTCTGCATCTGTAATAATAATAATAATGCTTACGACCGATTATCACAGTGCATAATTTTTGGACATGGTCACAGCTCTCTGCTCTGCTCCATAATGTCCCGGGGGTGTGAAAAGTGAAAAAACGAGGTCGATGTTGTTAGTTTGATTGCAGACAAAGTGGAAATTGTTTCACAGTTGGTTTAGTTTATTCAACCATAATCGTTATAATTGAAGGGAAAAAGCGTGAAAGTTGGCTTTGCGTGAGTTTTATTATGGTTCTCAAAAATCATGTGCTAAATATATACGGGTGGAATTTCATTGCGTAAAACATTCAAAGTTATCGTGATATTATTAAGGAAGTTTTTCATATGTATGAAACTAAACTCTCATAATCATAGTAAAGGTTTATCTTTGCATTTCTCTCTTACTTCTTTAAATTTTCTTTCCTTAACAAAAAGTACTTCAATCGCGCATATTTTAGATTTTTCTGACATTTAACAACACTCTCAATCTTCAGCAATCTCTGATCTCTCTTAATGAAAACACACTTTTAAAGTTCAATTCTTGGCAACCTTGAAGCCTTTGGCTCCGTTTAGACAATACAACAACTAGCTAAATTACTTTGTGGTCAATTGTTCGCCAAGATTAGTTTCTGAAGCAAAAAGCTAACAAAGCACACCCGTTTGGCAAATTAAAAACTGATTAACGCCAAAGACTGGCAAACATTTGGGCACGTCTACGGAAAAATTGGCGGCAACTAAAACATATTTTTAATTAACAGCTCAATTGGCGACTGGCTTACAAGCACTCGTTCGAACACTCACTGAATACACTCATGGCAAATTTATGGTGTCAAAACACATATCAAAAATGGAAATCAAAATTGCTATACACTAGATACAAGATACAAGATACATATACATCGCTATGCCGTTAATTAAAAAGTAGCCGCACTTTTTAATGGAAACAATTAACCCCAAAAAAAAGCCAATTGAGTGGCGACAAAAAAACAACATAAATATTAAAAAAAATAAATTGTAGCAAAAACAGAATTTAACGTGTGTAAGTTTTGTTGTTTCGTGTTTGGGGCTAAAATCAAATTGAAATGAGACTGCATGCAACACATGTTAACAAAAAGTTTGAAACACATTTCGAACACATTTCAAAAGTCTCACACAAATGCCAAGAATAAATTGACGACAAAAGTTCCGAGCAAAAACGAACAAATCTGTCAATAAAATCGGTTATTTTTAAGCAAGAATGACAGGCAATTAAAAAATTGCATTTTATTGCTGTAGCTTAGATATATATATTTTCTATATATTTTTATGTGTTTATTAAAAATGCATTTAGCATTGAGTTAATTAAAAAGCAATCGAAATCAATTGGACTCAATGAGCATCAGCCATGAGTTTCATTTAATATTTAATATAGATTGCAATTTGATACTTAACAAAAAAATCTTTATATATCTTTTGTCAACAGGGTTTGTGCCCGGGCAATCGGTTGCGCATCTTGAACTCGTACGATTCCGGCTGCTTTTCACCATCGCCGGCAAGTTCGCCGATCCCCTCGCTGGCGGCCAGCACAGCGACTTTGAACAGTTCCATTTGCTCGGCGGAGATCTATGAGAATGGTTCCATAATCAGTGCATCGACGAGTGCGGAGACACAATCCACATCCTCGAGTCAGGGGCGTGGGGCACGCCGCTCGTGGCATCTAACCACAAATAAGGTGAGTTGTTTTTTTAATTTAACGCTTCGTTTGCATTTCCTTGATGAGGTCTCTGCCCCATCTACCCATCTTCTCTCTGCTGCTGCTCTTAATTGATTTCGTTTTTGGCATCGTCTGGCTTATTTTTTTTTTTTTTGGCAGCTACTGCATGTTTTCGTTTCCCCCTTGCTCTTGTTGTGGATATCCGCGTGTTGGAAAGTGAAAGAAAGTAATTTCTTTGGACTCCCGTGGCAGGTTTTCCATCATTATGGCCGGGTCCATAGGCCATCCAACCATCGTTCACTCTGCACGTCAATTGCGTGTCGTAATTGTGCAATTAATAAGAGCCGTGTATCTCAAGACTTTTATGTATATGCATATTTGTATCTGTATCTGTTGCATGTCGATGCCAACGGGTTTCCTTTTTGGCCTGTCTTTTGCATACTCGTAATTAGCCAATTTGTCAGCTGGACATGCGTTTTATTTGCACTTTTTTTGCTGCTGCTTCTTTTTGATTTGCCAAATCAATGTCTATAATTAAGCTTAGCAAACAGGAAAAACGTTTAACTAAATTGTACAAGATTTCGTTTCTCTTACGCAAAAGGCAATGTTTGATCCATTAGATCTGAAAGAATAATCTAAACACAATCTCATTCGATAGACAATGGTTCGGGCTTAGACCGTTCCGTGCTGGTTCACACCTCCTTCGTTTGAATTTTGTTTATTGCATAAGCTTTGCATCCATAATTGTCCATTATCATCATTAGCACCACATGCAATCGGGGCGAGCTTTGAACTTTGGCATCTTGTAAACATTTTTTTGACAGACGAAGGGGCGTGTCTTTTTGTATTGTGTTGCATGAACACTTTCGCTTTCCTTGTTGCACTTGGCGCACAACGCCAAGCTAAATGCAAATCAAATAAAATAAAGTCCAAATTATATGGCCGTAAACATTTCCTCGCCACTATCGGTCAGCCTCAATCAATCTTCGAATGCAGCCAAGTGAAACCATAAATTCAAATGCCACGAGGGGAAACAATCGTTGACCTCCCCTCCTCCTCCCCTTATTCCCCACTCTAGCATTTTGATTACTTGTCTGTTCGAATTCGAAAAAAGCTTTGCAACTGCAAATTGCAACGGATTCATTGCCACTGGCTGCAATATTGCGTCTCTCTCTCTGTCTGTCTCTGTCTCTGTGTGTGGTGAAACCTTTCTATGGAGACGAGACCACGACAAAACAACACCGCTAGCTGCAAAGGGGGGAGTGTCGGGGGGAGGTGCTATCTTGAAGTGGTAGCTGTAAAAGATTTAAATGCCGCTTTTGTTCAATTTAAAGTGTCGGCTGTTCAGTTTTAATACTGCTACGATTGAAAACGGCAAATAATCTCACCGAGCTTCACTCGAAAGCGTCAAAATGTTTACCCAAACATGACGCACTGCATCCAAACACTTGACGGGCTCCAAAAAAAAAGCCACTAACTTTATTTATTGGGTGAAAATGGATTAAAAAGATTTCCCAAAGTGACTTTAATGAGATTCGCTTTGGTTTCGATGCATTTCAACTGATTCGCGTGCCATATGCGTTTAGTCCAAAACGATTTATCAGCTGCATTCCCCAAAAAAACTTAATTGAGAACGGAAATGTCATTGTTGCGCAACTGTTTGTTGGGCTGCTGCAAGTGTCTCGACTCCGCGTTGCCAGCCCACGTTCCACAACAACAAATCTATTTGCCACAAGTCAGATAAGTTGAGCGACAATTTGTGTGCACGTTTCTAATGCCGAAGCCTGAATACCCTTGACAAGTAACCAAAGAGTATTTGGAAACTTCAGAAGTTGTCTATAATAAAGTAAAAAGTTTCAAGTTAAATGAAGATAACATTTTTCGGCAGTAAAAACAAAAAATATTTAAATCTTTGTCTAACAAACTGAATGATAAATGTTTACAAGACAATTCCCAACACACACAAGCCCTCTCTCTCTCTCTCTCGAACACAAATAAGTAAGAAAAAGCGCCTAAAATTTAAGTCTCATTGTCGGCCTGACCAAAAAATAAATCCCAGCGGACAGTGGCTTTAACTGAGAGACGGCGAGCCATGGCCGCTTGGCTAAAACACCACCGTTAGGCAGCCAGGCAACCGATTGTGACAATTTCAAGTTCCTTGAGCCCACATTTGTCTGAGGCTGCTTGCTGCCTTAGAGCAGAGCAGAGAGCCAAGAGCCAAGCCAAGTCGAGCAAAGCCGTCGTCGGTCACGCACTGCCCATAAAGTTGCGTCCGCAAATGCGTTCAGACCAAGTCAGGTTGCCCCCAAACTGGCCCCAGCATAATGCCAGTCTGCAGCCAACTGGCCAACCAGCCATGAAGATTTATGGCAAAGTTGTGGTTGTTGTTTCCAAAAAGAGTTTGTCAAGTTGCGTATGTGTGTGTGTGTGTGTGTGAGGAAAACATGTCATTTTTATTTCAATGACCAAAAATGGTCAAAAATGCCAGCAACAATAACTCTTCACTGCTTTTGCTGTTGCTGTTGCAAGTTGCAAGTTGCATCTTTGGTTCTGTCTGAGATTTTAGTGTGCCCGCTGACCAAAGTTAGATACCAAACTTATGGCAAGACTTGGGCCTCTGATATGTGATACGAGCTGCAGCAATGCGGATTTAAAGATTGTTGTTCGCGTTTTTATGGCAAGGTCACAAGTGCCAATCCTAGGGATTAACGGTGCTCTCCTCAATTCAACTTCAACTCGAGTGCCGTCGCTGAATGGCCATTAATTAAATCTTCAAATTGAAGGCACTTGACGAGCCTGATTGAAGATTGAAGAGAGTTGAGGGTCGAGAGCGCAACATGACGCTACAGAAAATGAAAAGAAAGAGAGCCTGCGGCCATTTTTAGCTCTTTCTCTCTTTCTCATTTCTTCTTTTCGTTACAACAATTTGCATAAAGGAATTTGTAGAAATGTTTTTACTTTTCGTACGTGAGAAAATGTTGAAATATTGTCAGAAAAGAACCAACTTGGGCCTCTTATTTGTGCAGGTGTGTGTGTTTGCCGAAGAGGTGTGAGACGAATCATTGAAATGCATCAAATGAGCTGCGAAAGATACAAATCTTGTCGGAGGCGGAGGCAGCGGCTACCGTGCTGAGCATAAGGCATTTAAAACAGGGCCATAAACAAAACAAAAACTCCCGTAGAATATTTTGACAAACCCAAAGATTTTGTAAAGATTTCTTTGAACAAATGCAAACACGCTTTGGCATGAAATAAAAATACAAAAAAAACAGAAACATTTATCTTCAAGATCGTGCCGTGAATTTCAACCCGAACAACTATCAAAATCCAATTAAAAATGGCCGTAAGCAAAACTAAAACCACAAAATAACTGAGAAGAGGTTTTTTTTGCTAATTTTATAATGGTGCAGCGTCGCCCTCTAGCGGTCATTTTATGCCGTGCCCAAATTGTATCTAGGCCATAAAAAGTGCCCCAAATGTGTCATAAAACAGCATATTTGATCTATGGGCCTGCAATAATGGCCACAAACCGATGGAAAATGGGAAAGTCACACACAAAACACAAAGAAGAAAATTGCAGTGAAAAATCAGCATGAAGAGTGAAGAAAAGTGACCTCCTTGAAGTTGGCCAGGCCGCGCCGCGCCCCTCCCGCTGTGCTGTCCCATAAACTAGCCACTAAAACAAAGGAACATAAAAGAAGTTATGCAACAAATTACAGTTCTACTTTTTCCCTTTTGAATCCTGCCGCTTCGTCTCTCCTTGCTCTCCGTTCAGCTGCTCTGATTTCTCGAATTGATAAGCGTTCTTTAGTGTCGTTTTTCCCTTTGGTGCAGCTGTTAGTTTGGACCCTAGGTAAGGATCGACTTTGATGGTTGTTTGCCAATTTTGACTCGTGTCTGAACACTTCAAAACGGAATGATGAAACAACAAGGGTTGCCATAGTGGATGCACTTCAGGTAGTCCTTGACTCTTTTTAGGGGTTGGGGAGGGGACTTAACGGTTTTTTTCGTTTAAATTGGAAATCGATTTAATACGCCAACGGTTTGGTAGGCGTGGCAGTTTGGTGCGTGCTCATTAATCCAAGGGTGTAGCCCGACTTTTGGCATATGCTGTAATAATATTTCATCAAACGTTGCCAGGACATATGCTGTTGGTATATTGAAGGGTCCTTAAGCTCTTGACTTGATGCCATAACAGTTTTCTATTAATCATTATTTTTTCCATCATTGTTTGTCTAATTACCTTGACACTGAACCGCATTGAACTGCAGTCGGCTGTAGAACAAAAACATCCCTGTATTTTACTGTAAGCAAGCAGTGCAACTGCGCATGCTCGAACATAACCCAGTATTTTTTACGTTCTACTGCATGCTTTTCTCTCGACTCCGTTTTCACAGTCAAGTTTTTCCCATTGAACCGTGCAGTTTGCTTTTACGTTGCTTATTTCCATTTAACTTTTTCCATTAATTGGCAATAATTGGCAACAAAATGTGATAATTGACAAGAGTTGAAGTTAATCCGCGAGGCAGACAGGTGAGGCAGACGATTAAGCAAAATTCCTAATCTAATTAAGTTCATTCATAAAAATGTGGAAAGAGTTTTTGTTGTTGTTGGCAACACACAACAATTGTGAAAATCGATAAGTCATAGACCGAGTAGTAATATGTAGTAGTAAAGGGCGTGGGTGGCACTCGAATCAGACGCTTTTGTTGCAAGTTGTGGCTGTAGGCAATTTAATCAGCAAACCGACCACCGATGAACAGTCATACTATATAGTACTTATATATATATTTTTATTTGTAGTCTTAAGCCTTGGCATGTTTCTGCTTTAGTCATTAGTTCAGGTCATACTTAAAATGAACTTTATTTGGCACTTGATTAGAATCGGTTTAAGATTAAACAATAAAACAAACGGTCTTAAGTTTCCCTGAAACAGTCTTAGAGTATCGAATAGCAGTGGTAAAAATCCCATCTCCAAACTTCTCCTTTGACCATTTATGGTTTGATTATAAACAGTTTTACATTAGGAAGTTCAGGTGTAAGAATCCTTTCATAAGCTTACGTAACTGCTTTTCAAAAATTGGTTTAATTAGATTTTAGTTTTATTAACGAGAACTCTCGATCTTAATGTCACCAGGCAGGAACTTAAGGTGTAGGGATTCCCTTTTCTTAACTATTTCTCTTACCCTTTGATGTAATTGAATAGTTTTTCTAGTTGTTTTTCGTCCAGTTTTTAAGCCACCCAAAGACAAATCCACAATGCTATTTATGCAAATTGCTAATACTCCTCTATTCCTCTGGTTTTTTTGATTGCAGGTCATTACGCCACAGCGGCAGAGTGATGTTTACATTTACAACAATTGCTCGGGGGGATCATTATCATCAACTGGAGCACCACGCTCACCGCATCCACAGCAGCAGCATCCACAGCAGCAACAGATATACGGCAACCAAAGCATCTATCAGAACCTCGGCATGATGAACAACGGCAGCAACGGAAGCGAATTCGAGACCTATGATATACCCAAGCCGGCAACGCCTGTGCCGCAACAGTTGAATTATGATGCTGGAAGGGGCGTGCGGACGCCCACAATGGGCTCGGCATTGGGAGCTCGTTTCGATTCGTTAAAGAGCGTTGGCCCATCCATGTCCATTGAGGAGGAATCTTATGATGTGCCACGCCCACTAATGCAACAGCATCAACAACAACAACTTCAACACACAATGACGCCCAGTAGTTCGGCATCATCGCTGCTGACCAGCGATAGCCTCTCGCTCAGCTTCTCCAGCTCCAATCGCAGCTCGCTGGCCAATATGCCCGACTATGATATACCCCGCCGTAATCCGTTGCCCGTGCGTCCCCATCAGCGTCCGCATGCCTGCACCTATGACTTTTCATTGCCGCCACTGCAGGAGCAGGCACAACCCAGCAGCAATGGGAGCAACGGGAGCAGCATCAACAAGGAACTGCCACTGGAGCTGAACTCGGCACTGGAGACGCTGGCCAAACTGCAATCACAGACAACAATGGCCATTACCCGACTGCTTGGATTTGTGGTGCCACATTGGCGTACTCGGGCACAGCTGGAACCGAACATCATGGAACTGAAACTGGCTGCACTGCGTCTGCGTACGGCGCTCCATGATCTGGCTGAGTTTGGTGAGGGTGCGCTGGGCAATGCACACAGATCGGAGGATCGTAACTTGGCCCTGAAGCTGCGACCGTTGGTGCGTGCTCTGAGGGATGCCAACAAGCTCATTCATGACTCTTCCGAGGCGCTGGATGCCCAGGGCGGTGGCTGGTCCGTGGAACAGCTGGCGAGAAGTGATGAGAAGCATGGCTGCCGGCCGCCCGATAGCTTGGATCAGCTAATGGCCTGCGCCCAGACACTCACCGAGGATGTGCGCTCCACGACGAGCTTCATCCAGGGCAACGCCTCGCTGCTGTTCAAGCGACAGATGCCCGGCCAGGATCAGCTAGTCAGCAGTCAAAATGGTGGCACTCGCGGCAGCGCCGAGTGGCTGGAGGATTATGACTATGTGGCATTTGAGTCCAAGGATGCGGCAGCCAAAAAGAATCAGTCCCTAAGGGATGCCATACCCGCCGGCCTGAAGACCCAGTTCGATAGTGCTCTAAAGATTGCCGAGTGCACGGCGATGGGAACGACGCCATCGGTGCCCACGACTCCAACAGCCAGTGCCCCTTCGGTCACCGCATCGCCCCAGATGACCGACAAGGATAAGAAGCTGGTGCGTTACTATGCCCAATTGATCTCCACGCACATGGGCAATCTGCTGCAGGCAATCGATTCGTTCCTCGAAACCGTGAAGAACAATCAGGCGCCCAAGTATTTCATTGCCTATGGCAAATTTGTTGTGGTCAGTGCCCATAATCTGGTCACCATTGGCGACAATGTGCATCGCAATATCTCCAAGGAGGCGTTACGGGACAAGATTCTGCATTGCACCAATGCACTGTCCGAGGCGCTGAAGACCTGTGTGCTCAAATCGAAGAAGGCAGCTGCCCATTTTCCCAGCGGCACTGCTGTCCAGGAAATGGTTGACTCCGTCGGCCATATCAATCATTTGGCGCATGATCTCAAGAAGGTGATGCTGCAGGCGGTGCAGTTGTCCGCCGGAGATGGAGCCTGAGCGGCTTTCGACTTTTAATGTCTTCCAGGCTTGTTCCAGCGCAATGTTCCTTTGTCCCCGTCGCCCCTCCTCTGAATTTGGCATATCCGCAATTATCGCGCATCGATCCACGATCTACTATATAATTTGCATTGTGATATTTCTTAAAGCAAACATCAGCAAATGCACAGCTCTTTACTTCCCGATCGTCGCCAGCAATCGCACGATCTCCACATAAAAAACTATATATACAACTTGATCAATGTATACATATAGAAATAAATAAATTGTAAGCAATTTAGTTACGATTAATATTATTAGATTCAATATAGTCAGAGCGCATCAGAGCTTTAAGTTTAAGTCCTCTGTAAATATATACAATATCCTTAAATGTCGTTTTTTGTACATTTTTGTATTTCCCACAAAATACATAGTAGTAGAATTAGTAGTATTTTATGTTGTATCAGTGAAAAGTGTATGTATATCGTAGCGGTGTAGCTTTACGTATCTACATATACTGATTATTATCAATAATATACACAAAACTAGCATGTAGCATTATCGTAAAACAAGCATACATATAAACAAACATACATACAATACATACATAGTCAAAATCTGAAAGATTTGCAATCAAATGTTTGTCGCTTTCGCTTGGCAAATAGTCAGCAACACACATATACATACATATAAACTATACACATTAGCCATACCATCTACTGTATGTAATAATTATTAATTATTGCAGACTAAAAAGTAATTGCAATAAAATTTACTATATCAAATCAGTTGTATTCTTTATTTTCGCGCACATGAGTTTAAATTGAGCAAGATATCGGACACCAGCTTCACGAACGATACCACCTAATACTATCGATAGTTTGTTAAGCCGATATGCCTGTCCAATATCGATTAGCAATTTGATATTCTTCATTCCTTTCTGCCATTCACAGATGTGGCGCTCAGCCTACTTCCCACATTGCATTTAGTTGTTGCTGTTATCAGTTTCGTTAATTAATATAATGCAGTGCATTTGCTGTAAATGCGGAGCGCTTGCGGCTAGCGGAAATACAACTATGTGCCTGCCGCTAATGAATTACAGTCAAGGCCATCAATCTCACTGTTTTTGTTGTGCACAGCCGCCTCGTCTGAAATGCATTTATTGCAGTATGTGGCGTGATATGGATGAAATGGAGGAGCACGGTGCCTGCCGCGGTGGCTCTTTGCATGTATTTGTTTACTCGGAACAATGGCCGCCATTTCCCGACCACCCACCACCCGCTCCACTGAGACTGTTGCCAGCTGAGTCGCAGCTAACACAGATAAAAGAGTTTCATGCCGAACCGTACGAGGAGCAAGAGGTTCAGGCGGACGAATACCACTCCGATGACATGGATAACATTATCGAGTTATCCAATGATGCGGAAGACCTGTTGGAAATAAAACCCGCGACCGCTGTCGATCAAAAACCAAGAATTATGAAAAATCCACGCTGGGTGTCAATTGCTGAAATATCTCAGTGGACGTTTTGCTATCGTTGTGGTCAAGTTCGTTCAAAGAGAAAAGGATGGCTGCGCCATGCGCAGCTATGCGGACAGGATCCAGCATACAATAAGCAAATGTTCTTCATTCACCTGCACACCAAATCCTGGTGTGGATTTCTGGTGCGCGATGTTTTTTGGGACAAACACAGTGATCCCGCCAATGGTGACTGCAAACAATGCCGTCTAAGGTAAGTAAATACCAAAAACCGCCAAGTTTTGAATTGATAAATTATACTTTTATATTTTAGCCGTCTTAACAAATTACCCTTGCCATATCAGCCAGAGGCACCGCCTCGCAAAAACGAAGTTGCATTGGAGAAAAAACGACGAATTCAAATCCTCAAGAGCCGCAAAAAGCGACGACAAACGGAATCCTTTGACAGAGACATTCGTACATTCGGTGTGCTTAGAGACAGCATAATTCTAACGTGATCGACGTTCATTTACCTTCATACCAAGATTTATTCCAAAATCGTAGCCTTTTACCTAGACGAACAATGTAAAATGAGCTGGAATGTCATGTTAATTAACAGTGGCCCAACTTCGATCTGTTATCTATCGAGTATATTATGAATATGATTTATATGGCGACATATAATCTGCTTAAGCCAAAACAAATATAGAATATAAAACAGTTATGATAATTTGTTCTCAAACATATTTAGGCAGTTTTGGCACATCGAAAGCCCAAATTGCCGGCTGAACTGTCCTCGGTGTTTTGGGAACGTGCGGCGCAGCGATAGCGATAGCAATAGGATTTGTGACATAGATAGGAACCGCCCTTTTTGACACGAGCGGGACTCTCGCTGGTGTCGCCTTTCTGCCACAGATCCGAGGTCCATTCCCACACGTTACCCACAATGTTGTATAGATCGTAGGTGTTTTGACGGAATTTGTCCACGGGACATGTAAATGCGTAGCCATCCTCTTTGGTGTTGCCATCGGGAAAGTCGCCCTGCCAAATATTCAGCCAGTGTTCGTCCTTGGGCATCAGTTTATTGCCCCAGGGATAGAGTTTTCGTTGCTTGCCACCGCGACAGGCCACCTCCCACTCGGCCTCACTGGGCAACCGTTTGCCTGCCCATGTGCAATATGCAACAGCATCGCGCCACGACACATGCACCACTGGATGTTGCTCCAAGCCCTTCAAGTTGGTATCAATGCCGTTGGGATGACGCCAGTTAACGCCCTTGACTTTGTACCACCAGAGTGCATTGACCACGCGATAATCTTCCAGCTGCGACTGTTGCTCTGGTGTCAGCAGAGTCTTGAATAAAAAACTGTCGCCAAAGCGTTCCGCTTCAGTCTTATAATTTGTGGCGTCCGTGAATTTAGCAAAATCCGCATTGGACACCTCGTATTTGTCCAAATAGAAGTCTTCAATCTTGACTAGACGCTCTGGAGATTCCTGATCCTTCTCGAAGTGGGGCTCATTTGTGCCTATGTGCAGCGAGCCGCCTGGTATCAATGACATTCCCTTCACTTCAGGTTCCAGTTCCGGATAATAATCCCGATAGTGCTTGTTCTTATTGCTCGCTTGTTGTTGGCACACCTGTTGCGACGGCTGCTCCTGCGTTACCGGCTCCGGATCAGCTGCATCCCTATCCAACTTATTGCAGCCACAGTCACCGTTCGCGTAATGGCCAAAAGCCAACAACAATATTAGAACGGCATTTAATGGGTACATTTTGTGGTTTGTTGACAGGCGGGCGGCTTGTGATTGGTTGGATCAGCTGTTCGCCAGGGCTGACAATCACGTTGCAACGATAAGAGTCCGATAACTTTTTAACCGCTTCTGTTTCTATTGAAAAATAGTGAATTTTAATGAAAGTAATAAAATGCCAGTTTTACACCAAAAGCAAACACTTTATTAACTTAGCATCAATTGCTGCTTAAGAAGATTAATTGATTATGTTTTGTGAAATTTTCTTAACTGCTGCATAAAGCCTGCGTTTGGCTGTATGCAAGGTCGCCACGATTTTACCAGATTGTAGGCATCTTCAAAGCACATATCCCGACGCTGCATTAGATAGCCAATGACAACAGCAGCGGATCGTGATACACCCGCATTGCAGTGAACCAACACACATCCTTTGACCGAGTGTGCCTCCTCTATAAAGTCGATGGCGACGGGTAGCACATAATGCAAAAGATCCGTTTCAGGCAAATCCAAACACGGCAAATGTTTGCCTTTCAGCTTATGCGGTAGCTCAACGTTTGGTGTTTCAATGCCGACACTTAAGATATGCGTCAATTTATACTTGAGAACATTCTCAGCGCTAACGGCGTCCTGCGAGCCCAAATAGAGAAACTCACTTAATATGCAGGCGGGAACAGTATCGGGTTTTGTGTCCACAACAAATCCGTACTGACGTGACTCCAGCTTCTCGAGCTTCTCCTCGCCCGTAGAGGATCTGCATCGTTCAATATAACGCGAACCGGTGGGTGTAGTAACAATCGTTGTGGTTGGCCTAAGATTGGCCATTCGCTTTTGCAGCTCATACAGCAGTATCATTTTTAGTGATTAGATTCGTCGGTTGGTAGGTTGAAGGCCGTGTCTCTATAGTGAACGCGGCACAAGTAGAGTCCATGTGCGGGTGCAACAGCTACACGACTGTCCCAGCTGTGCTTGGAGGGAATCGTTAGCATCTGGTAAATGGAGCGTTCGTCGATGCGCGAGTTAGCCAGCGCCAACAACGTGCCAACAATGCGTCGCACTTGCTTGTACAGAAATGATTTCGCCTTGATCTCTATGTCCCAATAATCGTAGGTTTGTGCTGCCAAAGTTGCATTGTGGCCGATGGCCAGACTCTGTCCAGAACGTATATTGATCTCGTCAATCTTGCGCACTGTAAACATGGGATGGTCGCGACTTGGGCTCTTCTGTCGACTGACGCTCATAAAGGTGCGAAAGTCGTGGATGCCAAGGAACATTCGTGCCGCTCCATGGAGTCGTTCAATATTGAAATTGTTGTTACTAAAAGTAAAATTGATTTAGTAAGGATTTTTTTCTCTGTATTAATTGACTTACTACACAAAATAGCATCTGTCGATCTCTTCAACGGGCACAAACGTTTCGTAGCCTTTGTTCTTTAGGCTGCTCCCCTTGGATGCTTCGGTCACATTTTTCGACACAGCTACTCGGTACAAATAGGTGCGTCCAGTGGCGTGGTATCGGCAATGGAAAGAGTCTACCACCCGTTGACTGCTCAAAACGCGTATGGGCAGATTCTGTTTATCTAACGTTCGATTAAGTACTCCAGTCAGTATGTCTGTGTCATAAGGTTGGCCATCATTGCGCTCCAAGTCGACGTGAATGGTCGAGTGAAGTGCATGCACACCCGCATCTGTGCTAAAAATAAACTCAATTACATAAAATGACACTCTGTGGAAAATTGGTTTGAGGTGCCCTACCGACTGGAGAGAACGGTTTGGATTTCGTTCTTGGGTCGAAAAACTCGCAATGCCAACTCCAAGCAGCCCTGTATTGAGTTTGTGTCCACACGAGCTTCTTCTAGCTTGTTAACCGTTTTCTGTATACCACTAAAAGTCGCAGTCTATTATTTATCCATTGTTTTTCGTAATATTTTCAAGCTCTTACCGAAAATTCGTGCCAATGTACGAAATATTGAGCACATACCTATGCATTTTACACCAACACCCACACAGTGTTTTAATCGAAAGGGTGAAAAACATATGTTTTGCTATCGATTAGCCGATTTTTACGTTATTGCAGAACAGTTGAGCTGTTCTATGGAATGCTATAGACAAATTTTGAACAAACACACATCAACTAGTCGATATCTCACATTTGCAAACATCGTATTTCATCAAACTGTTTGACTATCGATACATTTATTGTCAAAGTTTTGTAACCTAAAGAAAAGCGAAAAGAAAAAAAATAGGGGCAGACGTGCAAACAATTCGGCCGACCGGTTAATATTATCACACTTTCATCGCTCAAATCGCATGTTAGCAGCAGCTATGTCTAAATTCGCCGAATACAATAAAAATGAAGAAACCGAAGTTAATAGCTGGATTAAGTTTGGCATGCGCCTCGGCGCTAGCGCTGCACTGCATCCGATTGAATACGCAAAGGTGCTGATACAGATCGGTTACGAGCCGATAGGCGCACGACCAGGCAAATCAATGCTTGGCCGACCCATTATGATGCTGCCAAACATTTTCCAGTACGGTAAGTGCAACCGAATTGGTTTTCATTTGGCAGCCGGCCGGCATTAACATTGCTGATTCTGTATAGCTGGTCACATCAGAAAGGTGGATGGCCTTTATGGTTGCTATCGCGGCCTGGCTCCCAAGTTGGTTGGGTCCGTTCTAAGCCTGTGTGTGAGTGAGCGCGTTGCCGAGAAGCTGGGACTTGCAAATCAGGAGGACAAGGACGAATCCGACCTGACCGATGAGGAGAAGTAAGATTGAACTTTCACATTTGTGTAGAGCCAAGAACTAATCTGAATCTTTTACTTCCCAGCTATGTGCAGTTTAAATACAATTTGAAACGCGACATTGTTCTGACCGTCAGCGGGATTTGTGTGTCGCATCCGTTCCATGTGATTTCGCTGCGCATGATGGCACAGTTTGTGGGTCGCGAGACGCTGTACAATTCAATACTGGGCTCCATTGGCGAAATCTGGAAGACCGAAGGCATCTTAGGCTTCTTTTGCGGTATAATCCCGAAGCTGTTGTGCGATGTGGCCTGCTTGGTGCTATCGAGCTCCACCGTTTTCATAGTGAACAAATACGTGATCAAGGACAAGGTGGGCAGGCAATACAATGCTGGCTTCACACAGTTTGCATTCTCGAGCATACTCTATCCACTGCAAGTGGTCTCCACTTGCTCGGCAGTTAGCGGATCTCGTCTGATGGCTGGCCAGCCACCGATAATGCCACAATACAACAATTGGGTTGACTGCTGGAATGATTTGCAGTCGCGCCGTGAACTCAAGCGCGGCAGCTCCCTCTTCTGGCGGTAAGGCAATACAAAACAATCTTTGCACCCAACTAATGCAACTTATTTTCAGCTCCCAAGTGATTCAATCGCCCATAATTGCAACATCAGCCTTTGTTCCACTACCCAAGTTGGCCCGCTACCAATAGATAAACTGTTATTAGAGGCGCAATCAGATGGTTAGGACAACAACAACAAACATACACACACATATGGTAATAACCGGATAAACGTCCACCGAAAGACGCGTCTGCCTGACTTTAATTTAGACTTGCTCGACGAAAAGAGCTGACGCCCTAAGGCATAACTGCATTTGTTTATTCTATCGCTGATTAGTTTTGCGTTATTGTAAAATCTCTGTGTTTAAATTATATCAATAATCGATTGAGCAGTGCAGAGTTTATAATAATTAAAAAAAAGATTCATTTCCTTATGGCATCGAATGCCTCTCCAAAGATAAACCAATTGTACAATTGAGACTTTCAACATATTCAGCGACTAGTTTCTTGTTACCTTAACTATAAAATGAAAACATTTTTTAAAAATTAAATACGTTATGCACAATTGAACAGCTGTTGTAGAAGTCTCTCTCTAAAGTGAGCTATCATATTTTGTGTTTATTTTAAAACCCGATTTGCTTTGATATTTGATTGATATTCGATGCAGCAATTGTTTAAGTTAATGTTGTAGGAGGGGTAAATGTTTTCAGCTAAAGTGAAACGCGTATTGCAGGTTTTTCTTTTTTCAAAGGAAAACTTGTTAATGTTTATTGTTGTTTATGGGAGTCATTCGATAACTATCCATATTAATTTTAAATTAAAAACTCCTAGTCAAGTTACCTGAATAACTCGATCACTTAGCCAAAAGCTCATCTGTCGGCCGACTTGTAATTTTGATGGCAGCTTCAATTCCCGATTGTCCTCCATATTTTATACGTTGTATGATAAAACTGATAAGCCTCTTTGGCTTCGTCTTCGGCTGCGTGCAGCGCACTTGAATTAATTTGGAGTCTTCGAAAACAGGTCTCATAAATGTCGATTCTACATGCATGTACAAGTACTAAAGCTGCCTCATTATGCAATTTCAATTAAAATATTGACAGTGATAGCGTTGTCGACATTTTCCATCCAACATGATGGTTCATTGGACGGCTTTTCGAAATTAAGTTAGCTAAACGAAACAGGAGCGCTCTAATATATGTACATAGTAGTTGTTGTTGTTGGCTTTGGCATTGGCAGTGGCAAAATTTCGCATGGAAACTGGTTGGTAAAATTGGTTGCAACTTTGTTGTTGTTGTGGTTGGGACTGCTGCACTTGTGGGGATTGGGAGGCTGTTTAGTCATGCTAAATTTCATGTTGTTGTACATAGCTCGTCAACAAAAGTGTCCAAATTGAGATTAAACGACAATTTCAATCAAAACAACGCGCCACCGACAACAAAACAACCAACCAAACAACAATGCACAAACGGACAGACAGACTGACAGACAGCCTCCTCTCAACAGCCATTCAGTCTCAGTAGCAACTGGCAGCGGTTAACTTCATTCAGTCTGCAACGCGAGCTTGAGCCGAACAGACGCACAGAATAGATGCGATCAACGGTTAGTCGGTGTTTAAAATAAATACTTCACGAAGAGGGCGCGTCAGTCAGTCAATCAAAACGAGCATTGGGCTCATAAAAAGTGCTAATTGTATGGCTGTGTAAGTGACTAGAAAAACATCAGCAGCAGCAGCCGCCGCAGCAGCAGCAACAATTATCTTTCACATTCTGTTTTTTTTTTTGTGGGCGCAGGCGAAATCGCATTTGCATTTCTATGCAGATATATCTTCGGCTATAAAACTTCTTTGGCTTTGTCATTGTGTTTTGTGTTTTGTGCGCTTTCGGTCGATAAACGTGGTTCAATCGCTGTTCGTCGAATGGATATAAATATTTGCTTTCATTGTTGTCGTCGGAAATTTGAATATTGTATGCAAATCTAAGAAATCTCTCCGTTAGACGGCCCAAACCTAAAACCCACAAAAAAACAGACACCAAAATTCTGATTGAATTGAAATTGTGAATATGGGTAAGTTGGAAGAGATTTATCTATAATTCGTAACTGTCAATTGCTAATTATGTGTATGCCAATCATAATGGCTGTGATTTTTAATAGCGCAATATCCAGTTGTGATATGAGAAATTGGCTAGAAACAACAACTTAATAGCCGCAGTGTGGTCGGTGCACGATCTGCACACAAAACTTGGCTTGAATCAAAGCTATTAAATAATTAATGGTCAGCGATGCACAAAACAACAAACAAAAAATAAATCAAGATAGAAGATAGAAAAAAAATGATGATGATGTTCATACATATATATATATGGAGTAGATAGCTGCATGCTTGTTGCATTATTAACGGCCTGCTTAGCTGCTTGGCCGTATCTCTCTCTCGTAGTTAGTATAACCCTACTAGCTCTCATTAGTGCGGTTCGTCGGTTCGTTCAACGGAGTTATAAAACCAGAACCCACAGCACCAACCAAATAAATAAGTGCCAAGAAATGGAGCTGGTATCTGGTTTGAATCTGCTTTTGATTGATTTGTGCCGCAAAGAAAGTTTAGTTAATTTTGCTTTTTGTTATTTTTCTTACAATTTTGATAAAGCTTAAACACATAAGCCCTTTGGGGCAGCTTAAGATGTTGGCGAAGATAAGATAATTGTTTTGCAAAATAAACATCAATAAATGCCCATTTGGATAATGTTGCGAGTTCAAGGAACCCTTTCAGTTGTTTGTTTAGATAAAACATAAATTCAAATGATTTCAACGCATTTATTTATTTTGTATTTTCTTTCACTAATGAATATTTATATTTAGTAGCTTAGCTTTAAGGCTTTGTTGTTTGTTTGTTTGTATCAAGATCGACCTAATCCCTGCCCATTTTGTGGGTAACGATGGGTTTGTCCACGCGAACCACACGCTCGGCAACATTTAGATAGGCCTCGTACTCGACCGTCTCCGGCGTGGTGTCGTAGTGATAGTGGCCGCCCCAGTTGCTGAACGAGAAGGAGTGAAAGTGCTGCAGCCGCAGATCCAGATCGTGCTCCTTGGTAATCAGGGTGCCAAGGGCATTCAGCTGGGCGGGCATCTCATAGAACTTCAACCATTCGTTGACCTCAGCGTCGGTGTGAATCGGCGTCTTGCTGAAATCTCGCATCACATGCTGATGGGCGGCGCCGCTTTTGATGACAAAGATGCCGCCGAGTCCGACGACTTGGTCACCATAGTGCTCCTCCAGCCCCTTGCGTATGCACTCAATAAAGTTGAGTTCTCCCTTGCGTTGCTTGGCACTAATCCTTAATACTGGTCCCGCCTCACCCCTGCTCACATACAGATTGAGGAGCAGAGCGCAGCGCGGCTCTGTGCTGGGTATTCGCTCCAGGACGCATTCCTCGTGCTCTCCGCGCACCACGGCCGTATAGCTGCCATTGTTAAGCTCATCCTCGGCACTCACCGACAGATTGTAGATGCCCTCGCAGTTGGAGCTGCGTATGGGATAGGGTCCAGCGCCAGCGCCTACAGCAAATATTTTACCGGGACCCTGTATCTTGCGTGTTATCTCCTTGATATTGTATAGCTTATCGCGCTGCACCAGCGGCAGCAAATACGGTGGACCACCCACCTCCACCAAAGTGCGTTTGCCACCCAAACCCGACTCGACCAGGCCAAATTGTGGTGCTCTGAGATCTGGACACTCGCTCACCCTCACACTTGCAATGGCAAAGTTCTTACTCAGCGCACCCTGTATAACTGCAAGAGAGAGAGAGAGAATTGTATTTATATTGTGAAAAGCTTTATCTCGCCCTCAATCAAGACAACGACGAGCCGAGCCGAGCACTGACAGCGAAAAGTAAACAAAACAAAACAACAACAACAAAAAGCTAAGCAAAAAAGCTTCCCAGCTGCTGCCATTTCATATGTTTTGTGTGAGTGTGTGTGTGGAGAATGAAAAAAACAACAAAAAATAGTTAAGTTCTTCTTGATGCGAAACTTTGAATACTCTTGCAATAATTTACCTATGCAGTCGAACTTCCATTCTACGAAGTTTTCTATAAACGAATTCATTTTCAGAATTTTACAACAAAAGCCAGCTAAAAATGCTTCAACCAAATAAATAAAAACCGGCTCTATGGAAAGTTCGGCACAGTTTGTGAGTTTGTGTGAAGGTCATTTGCTTGAGATTCTTGCATTCTCATTCTCGCGTTCTCGCGTTCTCTCGTGCTCAGTGCTCGTGCTATCATTAATGGAATCTCTCTGTGTATAATTGCTCACCTGACTGCAATTCCTCCAGCGAAGGCACATGCAATGCCTTCTCCTCGAACACCAACTCAGCTGTATTCAGTTGCTTCAGTTTGCTCATCTTTCGATTTGTTCTTGATTCTTGCCAAATTGCCTTTAGTTTTTAGTTGAATTCTACTAGTTCTCAGCGGACAGCTTCGATCTGTGCACACGATTGTTGCGAACGCGACTGTGGAGCGAATTCGACAAACACCTCGCATTTGAAGTCGACGTTGACTGTCCTATAGTTAACATTGCTCATACAGGGTGCTCCGGCACACTTGTGTGTTGGCGATAAGATAAACCACACGCTGCTCGTTGTTGTTGTTCTAACCGCCAAGCATATTTAATTAGTGTCTAAATTATTTTTGACACGGATCGCACAGAACTCACGCTCCAACTACATGTTGCTAACATTAATATTTATAGCACTGCTCTTAGTACAGTAGTACTTCACTAAGTTGAAAAAGTTATAGAAAGAAAATCGTATAAATTTCTGGGATTCGGATGCCAGCTGAACCCGAAAGGGTATCTCGAGGGAATGGTATCTTTTGTCTAGAAGCCGCAAGAACCGCAAGAATGTTTTTTGTTATGTTAAATTTGTCATAGACTTTTACTTGTTGTAGGCTTCTCAACCTACCCTATGAAATTTTCAACGCTTCAGTTAACTTTCACCTTCTGTTTTATGGTCACTCTAGAAACCGGTTTGTTTGGCTTTGAACGTGATAAATGCCTGCACCGATTGCTTCTGCATTCTGATTAGCATACATAAAAATGCTTTTGTCTAATTTGGATTTGTCTCTTAGTCGATTTTCGTTTGTATCTGCTATTAATTGATCCATTTGTGTATGGATAACAGTTAAAAGAGATTGTTTGTTAAATTCTTTAATAAATGGGCAGCTGCAGGCAGAAAGCTAGAACAAGTTCCATTTAGTTTATATAGTATATTTAATGCTGATAAGCATTTTGGTTTACACTACTTAGTTGGTGAAGTGTTGCTGATAGGGCAACCACAGTCACTTAGGGGTCAATATGATAAGGCAGTCGACAGTCGGTTTGAGTTGTAGACTAATTTGTGCGTCGTGTGAAGTTGATGAATTCGTTGACCTAATCAAAAGAAATGCGTGTCCTAATTCTTTAACCCATATATTCCCATGTGTTCCCATTACTACTGCCAAGTAGTTGGTAATTATGTTGCTGGTCATGTCCATGTTCATGTCCAAACAGTTTACAACCATAACAAAACTGGTCCATGCAATCCATCCACCATCAACTATCCAGCGTCCAGAATCGCAGTAGATGGATAGTTTATCATAATTATCAAAGCTGGATGGATGCCTGGCCTGGCAGAAGAATCATTTTAAACGAGTAGCCTTCTATGTACGCTGTCACTATCTCTCTCTCTAGTCTGTTGTTTGGTCAATTCGAATGACGACGACCTCAATAGGCTGTCATCAAACGAGAACTCCACGGGAGGAGAACTGCTGGCTGCTGACCCAATTCCAACGCCCATTCGCCAATGTTGGTCGAGCTCACTTCACTTTTGCGCTTACTTAGGCTCCAAAGAACTGGTTACCAACTTTGTAGACAAACGCAAACAAACAAACTTATCTTTGTAGCTATAATCTGAGTGGGTTATTAACACGCTTTCGTGTCCCTGTCATATTAGGCAATGTCTGACAGCCATCAATTGTCATCGTAATGGGTAACCGCATCACACAGCACAGATCCTCAGCGGGAGCGGGCGCGGAATCAGGCGTTGGCGTCGATGAGAACGAATCCCAGTTCAATACACGTCGGCGCTATCAACAGCACAAGCGTGAATATTGCCTGCAGGACGAGTATCGCTGCAAGACCCTACCAGCTCGCTATCAACAACCCAACGATGATTCAGTCAAAGGTCCGGAAGCGCCTCTTGGCTCCAGCAGTTGCCTGGGCTCTAGTGGCTCACCACCCAATGCTACTTCCAACGGCGGCGAGACGTCGCGAATTCTATTCTTGCTCTACCTAATACATCGCACCTGGAACGTCGTTATGGACACCATGGACACGCGCACCAAGAGGTAAGTGACCCAACCGCAAAGCCTAGAAATACTTAGAAATAAGTAAGGAACCTAAAGAAAGGAACCTATAATACCAGAAAAGAAGACCTTGACCAAAGATTAGCTCATAAACTGAGGGACAAGTTTGCATATCTGATCAATTGTATATATACTTTTTGTCGTCCGATATGCTTCCCTCAACATTTCATGATAAAATTAATAAACACTTTTCAAGTTTGTAACTCGATTTTCGATAAGTAAAGAAAGTAATAAAATTTATGCCATGCTTAAATAGAACAAGGAAAAGAGAATAATTATTACTTGCAAATGTGAACTAGTTCTTGAAAAGAAGGAAAGCTTTTCCTTGATAAAACTAGTTTTCATTCCCGATCATTAATTTTATTCACTAAAATTCCGACCCCCTTTTTTGTTGGCTATTAAAATCTATTACACTTATCTTGCAGTCGCTCAACGCCACAAAAAGTCGCACCTGAACAAAAACAGAAGCAGCAGCAGCGGCAGCAGCAACGACAGCGGCTAGATGAAGAATGTTCTATTGGCATTACCGATATAGATGCCTCCTCCTATTGCTCGCAATATTCGTGCTGCAGCTGTAGTTATTGTTATGCAGAGGCGGTGGAGAACCGTACCAATGCCTGCAGCTCAATTGCGGATGAATATTCGCTTGACTCCATTTACGATCGATAGGTGAGCCAAAACAAACTGATTTATTACCAATTTAAACACAACGACTACATAGCTTAAGGCTTATGGCAGCGAGCTCTTGTCAGCTGTCCATCCGTAATAAAAAAGTGTAGCATATCTTAAGGCTGTTTGAAAATTATACTTGCACTGCTTGCTTGCGTAATATTACACTGCTTGCATAGAAACTCAGATCAACAATTGTTTTTTTATTTAAAATCATTTTCTTATGTTTAACGTCAATAAAGTGATAAGGGCAGGTATTATATGCGGGCCATACGAATCCCTGTTGTCCAAGGATCTTCAGGGCGCAACGGACAAAATTGATAAGATCGTTGGCCAACAGAGAGAAAAAAGTATTTATCCTCAAAACTTTGCATTTCAATTTGATATGTGATTTGACATTTACAACTGATTAAAAGAGATTATTATAAGAATGACTTCCACATCCAAATCCTTGGAAAACAGGTATGATCTGGATGGACGGTGCTCTGCCCTCCATTAATGATTGCTTCTTATTTGCATATTGAATAATTTAAGACGAAAACGCAATGGCTAATATCGTGTGTGATTTAATCAATGGCAGGTCTTATACTACGTTGTATAAGCAGTATCTTATACGCCGGCGGAGATCGTTGGCCAAAGAGAGCGCGTTCTTCAAACGAGTTGAGAAAGTGGCCAACGGAGAGCCGAACTAACTGTCATCGACAGCGGTTTGAGTTGGGTCGAGTTGAAGCCAAGTTTACGGTTGCTTGCTTGTTTCAGTCGGTGCGTGACTTCCGAACGAAACAGACGTGTATAAGTTGTGTTGTGAGACGAGGAGTTTTGTATTGAGACAACTTTTTTGAACTATCCATCAGTTGAACTGAACGAACAATGATGGCTTTGCTAGCCGTGCTTAAGGTCTAACAAAGTGCAATCATAAATCATAAACTGTAACTGTTTTGTTTTTTGGTAACGGCTACTCCATCAATTTCTACAACACCTCCTCCGCCCGCACACTCACACTCACCTTGTTACGTGTCGCAGACGATTACGATTGTATATACACTATATATATATACATATGATACAGTACGATACATTCTCGTTGTGCGTTCTCTGCGCAAGAGAAACAAGTTTTTTATTGGATAGAAAAGTGCCAGTGTCCGTCAGTTCCCGCCTTCCCTCGTTGCTCCTAGCACTTCGCCCCCCGTCACCTCTCTGTCAAGCATAACAGCATCGCGAGCGCGCGCGCTGATTGCATTCTAACGGTAAAACGAGTACGACTCTCGGCTCTCGACTCTGACTCTCGACGCTGTGTTCTGGCCCGGCCTGGCCTGGCCTTTACTGGCCTATTGCAGCATCCACAACAAACAACAACAACGAACAACAAGAACAACAATTGCAACCGTAACTAAGTAGCATAGAACTTGCCGCATTTTGCTTTGTGCTAATCTTCTCAATTTATGGTTCCTCGTTTCTTCGATGACGCTGCCAGAAGTCAGGCACGAAAGCCAACGTTTTTGTTCATGTTGCACAAGAAATATATATAAAAAAACACATCTGTCTGTGTGTGTGTGTAACTAAACGTGTGTTCGTGTGAGTGTTAAGATTGGACATTTTAAAGAACGTTCTGCATTGGCCCAATTTGAATTGGTGTTACACTCGCATTGCAACGCTCCAAATTGGATTTCAGCATTTTGGCCTACAACGAAACGAAACGAAAAAAATCAAGGTAAGACACAAGACAAAGGCCTCAAATGGTCAGACAGATAGACAAGGTTATTTTCGACACACCCTAAAACTGAATCTAAATTGAGCTTAATTTCAAGTTAAGTAGTTCAACTTATTATAATTTTCTTTCTGTGTACCTGAACTTACCTTAGCCAACCCATTGTTCTCTTGGTCTGGTTGTTCTGCCTGCCTGCTTGATGGATGCACGCCCACATAAGCCACAACCCAACAACAACAACTAGATCTAATCTAGATCTGAACTGAATGTAAACTTCATAAAGCATATGCAAATAGGGCTCAACTTTCTTTTTCATAGGGTATACGAAAATTTCGAAAATAATTCTCACTCGCATCTTATGTGTGGGCTGAAAAAAGCTTATTAGTCGTTGCTATAAAAATATTAAACAAATTACATTTAACCATATTCGAAAGCGGCAAAAAGCCGAGATGATAAATTGATTTTAAGACGTCACACGAGACATATACAATAATAAATACATATGTGTATAATCCCCCAATCCCCCAGTTATGACTGCTAACAATGCCACTTGGCCGAAGCTAAAGTAAAGTGTAAGACAAATAACAATAGAAAAAATATATATATTTCAGTGGGCAGAAAACATAACAAAAAATAATAATAAAGGTAGACTTACTTATTGCTAGACTGAAAAGTGTTCCGGTCTGATTTAACAATTGTTAATAATAATAAATAGCTTATGCATTGGATACGCTTCAGCTGGACAGAGCTTTGGGCGTCGCACGCAATGCCAAATGGACGCAAATACTACTTTCGGCCCAAAACAAATGTAGAAAACAAATATTTTAGACACTCCATAAAAATAAAATTTTCTTTTCATTATATTTTGTTGGCGGTTCTTTGTTAGAGCATTTGTTACAGTCGGCTTTTAAGAGACAGCTGATGTTGGACACCTGACAAATGAGGCAATTGTTGATTGAGTAACCGCAACTTTAAACTTTAAAGAGACGCGCAGCAGCTTGTGCTCAAATTGGGCTTAGATTTGGCAAGACTAAATTGAACTAAATGCAACTGGGAACAGTGAAGCCCAGCTACCAAGCGCTTAACCATCAACATCTAATTGAGTAAAGAAAAAGGCCAACTGTCCAACATATTCCACCAAAAAAGAAGTTGCGATTTCTTTCAAATCTTGAGTAGGGTTCACTAGACAGCTCTGAGAAGATAAAACAAACCAGCTAAGAAACTCAACTTTTAAGATAAGTTTGCTGTGAGTTAAAAGAAGGTTCGATTTAAGGATTCGCAATATTATAGTATCTGACATTCATAATCTAAGTTTAGCTTAAATCAAACTGAAACTCTTCTCCCCATAATAATCGTTTCCATTGCTTGATCCATCTGCCTTGATTGATTCTTCAGCCAACATCAATTTTCGGCCACAAAATCAATATGACAGTCAAATTGCTATATCGTCTGTGTATATTTGGCTAGATTTGCCTACCACTTTCTCTACCAATTTGGTACCGGCGGGCAATTGAAGAGATTATAGATTCCAATCACCTTATAATTGCGGAACACATCGTGCTACAACTCCAACATCATCGGTTGAGTGTTTGCCTTAGGCTTCCACCTGTCAATCAAGCTCAAGCTAAAGCTCAGTAGCCGCTATTTGCTTAATGAATACGACATTGTTATGTCCATCATGCCATGTTGCAGAGTTTTACCTTCGACACTTATTTATTTTATGCGGAAATTTTCGCACTATTTGCTTAAATCATAATGTTGTTGGTTATTAAAATATAAACACCAGTTCGACTGGTTTGCTTGACTTATTTATTATTAACGCTTACAAAGTCGTATATATTAATCCACCATGCGATCATAATTAATCTCTGTTTGGAGCTGCCGGCCCATAAATTTCTGTTGCTTGACCCGCTGTCATTTTGTGGTTGCGCTTTATGTTTACTTTCTTCGAGGGAAAATTCGCGCATGCTTTTAAAAAATACAATAATAAAACGCTTTTTATTTGTTTTGTTTTATAGTTCATAATATATGAATATTCTATAGTGAAACTATCTACGTTTACTACTATACCATATTAGAAAGTGATCTTAGGGCGTTAAGAAAGTTTTCACCCAATATTCCCTCAAGAACAGATCGGAATCAGCTTAGAAACAATCATTGATGGAGGGCAGAGCACCGTTGCAGTACATCCAGGTGGACCAGACAGATCTTCTGGGCGAGAGAGCATAGGGCAATATTATCTTAAGTTAAATGTTATCTCAAGTGAAGATTTGCTTATCATAGATTCGAATCAATACGAATCAATCAACTTCGCTCGTGCAGTGTAATTGAAAAGCAAACAAATGACGTAAACGTTTCCAGTTGTGGTTATTTGTTTGCATAATGTTATCTAACCGATTTGGTTCAAGAGATGAGCCAAAGATGCTAGCTGTTGGCCTAGTTAATGAATGCTTTTGGCTGTTCATTTGAATGCCACTGGTTGGGTTTTCAACATTAACCTTGTTAATAACGTTTTTAGGTCTTCGTTGATGAACAATTACAATGCTTTAAGTTTAGTTTTTCATACGGGCTATTGATAATTAAAGTGGGCTATGGACGATATAGTAAATGACGCTTGAAGACAACAATAAATGCTTTCTTAAAAGAACTTACAACTATGTCTGTTGACTGAAGTACTTAAGAGTTTACCTTTAGCATAACGGTCACGAAAACCGCTGACTCGGCACAGACCCCAAGGCTAACACACACATCATCAACACACAACACACAACACAACAACGTGAACATTAACGCCAACTCTTTTTTTGTCGTCTTCTGTCGACTGATAGATGGGAGAGCATCTTGTCTAAAGACCTAACCGCAACTATGCAAAACTCCGGGTACGCGCTGTTATATTAACCTCATTCGGAGAAGCGCACACCAAGATGCATCCATCATAAATGCATATATAAGTCAGGGAGGTGGGAGAGAAGAGGGAGAGGTTGCTCAGGTTTTTGCATATTTCTTGGTAGCTGTATTCGATGAACGCGCGCGCCCCCGGGGTGCACAGACTTGTTGATCTTAGAGCGACCACAGATTTCTTCTTCGCTAAGAAAGTTATTAACCTCTGTCAGTTTGGGTCAGCCAGCAGCAGAAGATAAATGACAAAAGGCTACCGTATGCTAATACAGTAGTATTTGGCCAAAATGATGGACAGAAGACAGTGCCAACAAAACGGGCTTGAGGCCAGTTGAGAAGTCAAGAATTTGACCCTCTTTCATATGCATAAATAGTCACATATCGATTTCAAGTTGTAAATTCTTTGTAACAGCAACGTCTTCACTTTTGCTTTTAGGCTTTGTTTGATTTATTGAGCCAATAGCCGATCGGCTAACAATCAACAGTGTATATGGGTCAGCTAACAGTTCTGGCCAAAGAATTTCGTTGTAAACCTCATTGCATATGCATAAGTTGAATAATTTATGTTTTTATGCATAATTTAAATACCAGTCGATGTTGATTATCAAATGCTGAGCACCAATCGATTGCCCCAAAAGAGACTCAAAGTCAAGTTGAAGAAACGAAGTTTCGATAACTGAGAGCAATTGTAAAATATCACTCTATAATATTTGAGTGGATTATAAATTGCATATCATATATCTCATTTGCTTTCTTTCTTTCAATGTTTGTCCATAAAATTAGAAACTTTTGCAAAACAAACAAACAATTTGTTGCGTGCCCATCAGAAAAGAAATTAAAATAAAACCTTTTTGCACATTTTCTCTCTTTTATAGAAAGTAAATTTTACAGCGTATCAGAAGCCGGTCAGCCGAATTATAAACTGACCCAAACCCATTCGTTATGACACAGAGCGAGACATACATTCATACAAAAAAATAAACAAGTTGGACTGGTGTCACTAAGCTCAAGTCTTAACTTGACTTCTACTTGTGAAAGAGTTAATAATGACAAATCTTTGAGACAAATTGCAAATACTATAAAGATGACCGTAAAATACTTCTGGAATTTGCAACCTCCTGCCATTCCTTGGGCAATCATTGGAAGATTCAGTGAAAGTTGCAGCAAAGCAATTAGCTAATTTATATTATTTTTATTTTAAATCTATCAAGATGAAGTTATATTAATATAATATATTATTAGCATCATTATATTATTTAACTTGAACAACGATTAGATAATGCCACACCTCTCCGGTTTTATTTGTCAATAATATAATAATATTTGTAATTTGGTCGAATGCACTTGAGATAAGGCTTCAACTAAAGATAATATTGCCCTATAAAAGCGGAATGCATTTCTCTCAATGGACATAAGTTTTGTGTGAATTGATTAACATGAAGGCTTTTATCATTCTGATTGCTCTGGCTTTTGCTGCCCCCGCATTGGGTCGCACCATGAACCGTTGCTCCTTGGCCCGCGAGATGTCCGCCTTGGGCGTGCCTCGCGATCAGCTGAACAAGTGGGCGTGCATTGCCCAGCACGAGAGCTCCTACCGCACCGGAGTGACGGGACCCGCCAACTCCAACGGCTCCAACGACTACGGCATCTTCCAGATCAACAACTACTATTGGTGCCAGCCGGCCAACGGCCGCTTCTCCTACAACGAGTGCAAGCTGAGCTGCAATGCCCTCCTGACCGATAGCATCACCAACTCCGTCCGTTGCGCCCAGAAGGTCCAGAAGCAGCAGGGCTGGTCTGCCTGGTCCACCTGGAAGTACTGCAACGGTGCTCTGCCCTCCATCAACGATTGCTTCTAAGCAATAATAACCTTCTCTTTGATTAAAAAAATCGCTTGATTTGAATTTAAAAAACTATTGATGATAATTGACACTAGGTTCTTCGATTGAACTGAGGAAATTCTGAAACGGTATTTTACCTAGAGAGATTATTTTTTTCAGCTTTTATCTTTATGCACCGTGAAAAGAAAACATCTTTTTCAATTCTCGGCCGTCCAGAAAAGTCAAAAGTTGAGTGCCGTTCATTGAGCCACAAGATTTAATTGGCTGTTTCTCCGCATGTTTGCTTTCTAAAACACATAGAGAATACAATACAGAAAGAGAGAGAGAGAGAGGGGAACCAATAATGAAAGCAAGAATCGATCTGTCGAACAAACACTTTAGAGTAAAAGCATTGGCTGCCAGACTACACTTCCCTTCCACTTTTCTAGCCGACTGATAATAGGTACCATAATAGGTTGTTGACTTGAAGCGGTCAGTGAATTCATAATAGTTAGGAGCTCAGCGGGCATTAATTTATACCAGTGAGAGGTCCGTCTCAACGGGGAAATACGCAATGAGAATGGGAATGGCTATGGGAAAGGGAAATGGGAAAGGGAACGAGAATTTAGAACTAAGGAAGTGCAAATGCATTAACAGAGACACTAAGAGACCAGCTTGTTGTTGTTGTTGATAGACAAAAAGAGAACAGGCTAAAACAAAGCAGGAAACCAAAGACTGGAAAATTATACCAAGCTAAGTGAAGTGAAGTGAAAGAAGAAGAGCTGGTAGTAATGTCAGCAGACCTTTTCCTCCTGCCAGGTGCAAAGTACTACACTCTCGACTCTTTCTTTCCTCTAGACGCTTTCCTACTATAATTTGTGCACATTAGCACAAATGTCCAGAAGACCGAACAACCAACCGACCGACCGACCGACCGATCGAAAGACAGGCATAAGTAATTGCCCCCTAAGGCCGGAGTTCGGCGCCCCCTTTAGGGACAACATATTGTGGTGGGGGAGGGTGGGTCAACAAAGTGCTTGCCGGCTAAAAACAATTGCTGCGGTTGAGAAGTCACTCTGCCGTAAAGTTATGGCGGGCCAAAGCAACTTCATACGCAATGTAAAGTGTGGGTTAGATCTTGCAGGTACAAGTAGTACTAACAACTTATTGTGTACGCGCTTCAGGGATTGTGGCTGATTTAATTGCTAGTGTACCTATATATACATATAAAGGCAAGAAAAGAGTGTGTAAATGTGTGAAAGAAGTAGTAGAACTATGTGGAAATATGAAGGTAGAAAAAAGGTAAATTAGAAAGCGCTGCAGAGCAAGAAGTTTAAGATATATGTGAACTAGGAATTAGATAAATGACTAACTGACAAAATAATAATACAACTGTGAATTCTTCTGGCCTTACGAAAATTGTATGTAAGGCGAGGAATTTCTATTTAAAATACGCATTTAAAATAAAATGTTATGGGGAAAGCAGAAAGAAACTGAAGAACATGTTTCAACACTTAAAGAAGCAAATTTTTAGTAGAGCAAGTAATAAATTTTGCATATTAAAGCTTACTTCCTCGCAAACAGGATAAAATATTAATGCAATCTTAAAGCAAGTATCTTTAAATATCTTATAGCTGAAGCAATATCGATTGGCCACTAACTGAACTGGATTTGAATTGATATTGAAAATAGTTTAGCTGATTTTACTACGCGAAAGTTGAGTTGGCAAAAGTGCCCAAAGGCGATAAAATAAATAATAACCATAGTTGATAACATTTTCATGTTATCAAATGCAAAAATATAAGAGAAAATGCCAAGCAGCACGTCAGACCAATCAAAGAGTAAAAGGTCTGGAGAAAGGCTGGGTTCTTTGTACAGAATCTCAGATTACTGAACCATTTTATGGCGCGTATGCTTAAGCGCTGCTTAAACTTACACAATGTTTAGGCCTATTGGATTACAGCTGATGTTGTTTTATTGTGTTGCCAGTTGGTTAAGTAAACATGATCTTGACTTGTCATTGTCAACGCTAACTGAGCTGAAACGTCAAGCCGACTAGCCCCAGCTCCACCGAACAACTTTTGGCATCAATTATCTGTCGCATTACAAGTTGGAGTTACAAATTATAAGCATTTCACCTGCTGTCAGCTATCAACCCAAAAACAAAAACCAAAAACACAACATAAAACGCAACTGTGTCAAATTGTCTCTCCAGCTGCGATATTATTTCGACAATGGACTCTAATTATATTAGTTGAGAGAAGACGGCGCTGCTGATATATTACCAGAGGGCACAGCAAGGGGCGCAATCTGTAACTTTAAAATCTTCACAGTGAAATTCATAATGAGCGCTTGGAAAAACTTGACTTACGATCTTCCTCTTTCTGTACACACTTTTGCGTATACTCTACAAAATCTATACTTGCTGATATCGATTTAAAGATAGTCTTAACTGTAAGCGTGTGTGATTATAGCACTTATAATTTTAAGTACACACTTTAAACTTAATTAATAGCAGGTCGAAAACGTGCTAGTTCTTAAAATTGATAAGTTAAAGTTTTCATACAAAGTAATGAACATTTATTTAAATATAACTAAGTATATATAACTTTATTGAAATCGTATTGAAAGAGCATTCTTTATCTTGCTATATTTTTTTTTTACTAAAGTCAAGCGCTGTCAAGCATGACAGAAAACTATCAAAAAAAATAAAAAATGAAAATTCAGCTGATAAAAGTTTAGTGTCTCAGGAGGGGATCTCTGAAGAAACAATTCAACACAACCGGCAGCCCACTGACAGATCTTGGGAAAACTGTCGTCATAGTAGTAGTAGATAGATCTTGAGTCTTCTTCGGCTTGACAGCTGAAAAGTGGCCACATTTCTCTATCATTGTTGGTTGCTAAATTCTGCTAATAGTCTTATCTCTCTCTCTCTGTCTGCGAGTAAAATTTACAACACTTTCAGCGCCTTACAAACAAATTTTGTATGCAAATGGGCTACGAAAAAAATGACAAATAAAATAAAGAAAGAAATGGAACTGCCATGAGAACATGTCAATTCAATGCTGACTTTTGTTCATATCGCTGACAGGCATCAGCTAAGAAAACACTTAAAACAAGGGCCACAACCGACAAAGAGGCGCGATAGTTGGCCAAGTGTTTTCTTCTCTCACTCCATCTTCTTCTTCTTCTGGTTGGTTGTGTAACATCTGAAGTTAAATACAAATTTGGCAAGGTGTCGACTTAACTCGAAGTGAAACTCTACTTTTTGCCACGCATAAAGTATTATGATTTGACCAAAAAGAAAATTAGGCTGTGATAAATCTCTCTTGCTTGAGAGAGAACTCTGATTAAAAGGGGATTACAAATGCGCGAAAGTTGACGAAAAGGAGAAAGAGCATAAGCAATTTATTTCACCTGGGATTAAATGTTTAAGAAAAGCACCGTGGAATTTAAATTCAATCATAAATGACATAGATTTGCATAGAGAATTCTTAAGAATCTTGGCTTTTCCTAAAAAATAATTTTTTAAATATTCAATGAAAGTTTATAATATATTTTTTGATATTCTTATGCGGGAAGTAATCGATCCGATTCGAACAGAAACGAAGCACAAAAATCATTGCTTCAGTGCACAATAAAATTTGTGACAAATTATAAAAACAAAACTATTACTAAACATGAAACATGAGACAAGATACTATGTTCTGTGGCTCGTGTTGCCCAATTTAGTAATTTGAGCCAACGACCAGCAATAAAATATACTTTACTTAGATGCTTTGCAAAGTCATTCAACTTCAAACAAGAGTCCCTTGAGAATTCATGATACAAATTGTTACAATGTTGCCTATTCGCCTTTTTTGGTTAAGTTGTTTAACATTTTCACTGGCTTTTGTGGTACGAAAAAAATGACAAGGCCTCTAAGTCTAAATCTAAAAATGGCAAAGTTGATCTCAAGCGATTTGGCGCTTAAATGGCAAATACTTCGGCATAAGACCCATTGCATTGGGCCAAGAGGCCTTAAATGCAATTGATTTGAAATGGTTTTCATAAATCGAAACGTTAAATTTCGAAGTCGATCAAAGAAGGCAACGACTTCTGCGCCAACTTATTTGCCGCCTCTGTGTTTTTTTGTGTGGCTTAGATAAACGCCAACGATAACGGCATGCTTTCATACGTAATTTGTTTGACGATTGGAAAATTGAATTAACTTGTTTACCAGGCCATTATTACCAAGACGCCAACTCGGACTCCACTCTTCTCTTCAAGCCATGCCCAAGTCCACAGACATGTTGATGGCTTGGCCATTTTGCAATAATGTGTCTCACAACGCAGTTGATATCACTCATTCGTTCGTTTTGGCCAACTAAACTGTCTTAATGACTCGATTATGTGTGTGTATAAAATTTCACTTTTCTCGCTGGCTCGCAAAGGCTTGTTTCACTCTCCTCAGTGAGGAATGGCGTAGAGTGCAATTTGTAATTACAGCCCTGGACACTTCATATATAATGAGATCGTTAATCGAGCATCGGACTGTCGCTGAAAATGTTGGTCATTAAAATCCAACAAGTGGAAAGTTATACAATATGACTTAACTTGGATGAGTTACCAAGTTGAGAACCAGGCAAAAACTTTGCCTAATCGAATTAATTAAATTTAATTACATCACTTCAAGTAAAAGTAGTTTCACTTTATTCACTCTATTGGAAGCACGGATCAATGCTTGGCAAATTGCCATTGCAGAATTTCCAGGTCGACCAGGCGGTCCAGCCCTGCTGGCTTAGCACCTTCTGGGCACAACGCACCGACCGGGTTATATCATCGGAGAGTAGAGCCTTGCAGTCGACGCCGCAACCATTGCTAGACTTGTTGCCATTGGCTGGCTTGCACCAATAGCGATCGTTGATCTGGAAGATGCCATAGTCATTGGAGCCATTTGTATTGGGTGGACCCACAACGCCAGTGCGATAGGAGCTCTCGTGCTGGGCAATGCAAGTCCAGCGGGCCAGTTGATTGCGGGGTACGCCCAACTTGGCCATCTCCTTGGCCAAGGAGCAGCGATCCATGGTGCGTGCCCAGCTGGGGGCAATCAATGCTAGGGCTACCAAAACCACAACTCCAACGAATGCTTTCATCTTGCTTCTAAGTGCAGCTTGTTCGACTGTTGCAGTATTTATAGTTGATTCGTTTGTTGATTTGTTGCAGTTGAACAAATAATCCAATTAACTTCGGTGCAAATGGAGTTAATTATGATATTTGCCAACATACAATATAGTATACATATATCCAAATGTAAATAAGGCTGATAAGAATTGCATGTGTAACAAAAGAAAAGGGGGAACTACTCAGCCCGATGACGAATGGTTCTTTAATTCAAAACTTACTCAACATAATGCGGGTTGAGGCCAGTTTGCAACCTGTGTAAAGTACTTTTAAATGTGTTTAGCCTATAAACCTTATCTACTTGCAATTCCCAGAAATTCACAACACCTGATCAAGTAGATAAACATATTGACACATTATCTAGTGCATCATCGCTGCAGGTCCCCTCAACTTACAGCAACTTCTTTAGCAAAGTGTTTTGGCCTTACAATTTGGGAACACAGATAGCACAGAGACCCTAAAGCAAGACATATAATATAAGTATATACTCATTCATATTCATATTTAAACTCTTATCATGACCCCGCCGCACGCATGTTGGCAGATAATAATTATAATATTTTTTATCCGAGCTGCAACGTAACTTAGCTAATTTCAAATATTTAACCATATGGCATTGTCTTGGTAGGTGGGGGCTTTTGGCGGGGGCTTTGTTCACGCAATCTGCGAGCAGGTTGCATGTTTGTCGACGTTATTTTCATTGTGTGGCGGCATTTGAGCTATGCGATTTTTGTTTCACGTGCGCCAAACTCGACGAACCAAATTCCCAACTTAATTTTTTGTTTGCTGCACGTTTTTTCCATTTGAACATTTCAAGTTTAATGTCCGACTGTGAGTTGGCTTCAAGTATTTGCCGACTATTATTATTATTATTGTTTTTTGTTTGGTTTTTATTCCACTTGCCGCCACTTGACTTTGTGCACGCTCCATTTAAGAGGCAAAGATTTAGCTTTAGACAAAACAGCGGGGGCTTATCAGTGTTGAGAGCTGCCCCCCTCATAAATATTGTAAACCTCTCACTAACGAGAGATAAAATCAGAGAGTGTATGTAAATCTTCACATCAATGCGCCCTTTCTAAGTAGCCTCTAACAATTAACAAACAATATTTGACGGATCTCAAGACCCTAAAACCCAGCCCCAGCCCATTGTCGACATAATAGCAATTATGCTAATCAAAAGCCCATCGAGGTCTTTTGCCTTTCTCGCAACAAAATTCAATGAACTTTTGTAAACACAACACAATGTTGCAATATGTTTGTTTGTTTATTATATCTTTTGTAACATTATAAGCTTAATAGCAAAAGGTTTTCTATATTTTCCCCAAAACACATTTGCTTGCTTTAAACTTAGGCACTTGAATGTATTGGTGGGATTTTTGATTGATTTTTTTCTTATTTTGATGAAGAAAAAGAATCCGTACATGCAACAGAAACATGCACAAGATTGTTTTTATCTAGAAAGCTGCCATTGGAAATTTGCGATTTGAATTGAAAATTGAAATTATCATTGCCATATCGGCAGCAGCAGCAGCACGAATGATTTACAGTTAATGCGTTATGCGTTTGCTGCGCTTCATCATTTTCTGCTTATCTTGTGTGTGGAGCACTTTTGAAATGTTGCACCAATATGCGGCATTTGCATTAGGCTCGCATTTTGTTTGTCATGGCGAACGCCTTGCCTGATCTCAATTTCGTTTTCCAAATCGATTTATGCTAATTTAACTGGTGCCACAACTCTCTGGATACGTTTCGCTCTCATCTCATCTCGTCGCGTCTTGTATTCAGTTTTCTCGTCTGGCCACTTGTATTTTTTCGTTTTATATTTCAAACTGATCTTTCGACACTTGATTTTGTGCATTTTCTTTGGCAGCTTTCGAGTCGCTGACACTTGGATGTGTGTGGGAAATTGAACATAGACAACGCCTCGTTAGCGTCTTTGCTTGGTTAATCATCAATATCAATTACAAATACCAATTACCCCATTGCCATCGACGACCTCCCCCTCGTCACATGCCAAGGTGTACATCGCGTCGTTGCCTTGAGCGAGGCACACCTGTCCAAAGAACCAGAAGAAGAATACTTCAATGGAATGCTTAAGCATTTTGATACGTGACTGATGCGATTGATTGATAAATACATAAGTTGATTGTCTGGCATTAAGGCACGTCATAATTTTCTGACTTATTTGCATGGGTTCAGTTACCGTTAGAGTTAACGGGGACTGAGCTAACCTGGCTAGTGAAAGTATCTATCTTTTGTATCTTATTTTATATATATGTTGTATTGAGATGTTAATTTTTTGACAATAATTTCGCTTACTTCGATTCGAAAGAAATCACCAGTTGAGTAACGACGCGCGGCGACAACTCAATCTGGAGACTCAATCAGTTGGCAGTTGGGGCAAGGAAGCGGAGGCACGCACACACACTTTTACACACACACGCACAGCCCACATGTGTCGTTGACAGCACAAAATGCTCAATAAACTGAATGGCTTGTTTTTCCGGTGCGTTACGTGCCGGCCAGGATAGACTCCAAAGAGATTCGAAAGACCTGTCTTGTTGTCGTATTTATAGTTTATGTCCCAATGCAAATTCAAGTTCTTCACGTACAACATTTATTTAATGGCTCCCCCCTCCATTTCTTTAGTGACAGCTCGACGCTGCAGCGACATCTACCGCCCAACTATCACAAGCATATACAAATGGCGCCGAGCGTCTGCGAAACCTCACACAAATTGCCACCCAGTGGCCCCGGACAAAATTCAGCTAAGCCCGGCTCTAGTGTCTCGGGCACCAATAAATGTGGTGCGAGCAGCTTGAATGGTTCGCTGGCGTCGTACAAAATATCCGGTTCGGAACAGAGCTGGCCACAGGCTCCCGTCTATAGCAAGGAGAATCAACGACCGCCCGTCTACAATCCCGAGGACTATGTGCTCTCCTTGCGCAAGTTCACCAAAGGCAGCGGCTCGTCCAAAGTGCACTCCATCTACGATGTCAACATCAATGGTGCCAAAGAAGATGCCTACAAGTCTGCCACGCTGCCAGCCAAACATTCTGGCTACAAGTAAGTGCAAGGATTATTCCTTTCTTCTTTTTCCTATCTAACCCTCACTTGTTCCTCAGAAGTCCCATTTCACCGCCGCCCGACAGCGACAACGAGATGTCTCTCCGTCAATTTGGTTCCATTACCGATCTGCTGACCAAGCTGCGTGCCGATCTTCGTGTTGCCTTTCCCAGGTGAGTAAAAGCTGAAGGTCCTTTAACAGTTTTCTGTAGCATCTCCCTTTGCAGTTTTGTCCAGGAGTTTGTGGCCACACCCTCGGATGGCATCAGTCATCTGCTGGAGGTGCTTCGAGCCATACAAATGGCCCAGGCGAGCAATGCACCAGCGCCACCAGCCGCGCCCACCAATTCTCTAGCCATGTCCAGAAATCCGCAGACGTATCAACGACGAGCGCTGCTCGATGAGCTCTCCTGTCTGTGAGTCCTAAATCCTATTTGGGGATATCGACAATTAACCTCTCTCTCGTTCTCCCTCCCACAATTTTTTTAGGCAATGCCTGAGCATTTGCTGTTCGCGCTCCTTGGATGCCATAGCCCGCCTAGGCAACACACCCGTCGGCTTGATGCCCCTCGCCTCCTCGGCAACCGGGCAGGGCATACGCGGCCGTATCCTGGCACTGCAGCTGCTCGCCTCGGCCTGCGATCGTCAGCCATTCGGTCAGGGCAATGGCAGCCAGAAGATCAGTGCAGCTGGTCACACTGCCGTCTCGGAGGCAATGTCCACACTGCGTTTGCGCTGCAGTGAGCCGGTTCGCTTTCGTCTCCTCATCGGCATTCTAAACAGCGGTGGCGGATCTGGGGAGCTTCAATGCGCCGGAATCAAGTAAGCAAGCGACTACGATTCCTCATCTTTAGAAATTCCCCTAAAATTTCTCTCTTCAATAGATTCCTAAACACATTCATCGAGAGCGCCGTTAGCCTGCAGCAGCGTCTCTACATTCAAGCGGAGCTCTGCCAGGCGGGCTTGGAGACCAGCACGCTCGCCCGCACCATATCCTCGTCGTCGCCTTGGCTGGATGCACTGCGCGGTGAGATTAAACGCTTCAATGAACTGCACATCGATGTGGATAAGATGATGGCCCAGGCCAGGGATGCGGATCGTGTACGCAGCCAAATGGTGATCCTGGAGCGAAGAGTCCAAATACTGCACGAGGAGAAGACGGTGCTCACTTCGATGGAGCGACGCCTGCAGGAGCGTTGTGCCGAGCTGCAACGGGAGATCTTCCGTCTGCAGGGTGCCCAGGAGTCCAACTTCAAGCCGGTGGAGGCACATCAGCCGGTTGCGCTGCCACGCCAGGTACCACCCACATCGAAGACGGGCTGCTCGGAACACGAGGATGAAGGCATCAGCAGCTCCGAAACGGGTGCCTCATTAAGTCCAGTGCCAATCCTGGTGCTGCCCACCAAGTCCAAACATCACAAGCGCAAGATAGTCACTCATGACAAGGATGATGAGGATGATGATGATGATGACGCAGCAACCATAGAGGATGTGATCGAGGAGCTGGACAACATTGTCAGCGAGGCAGAGAAACAGATCTCGTCCCAGGCAGCGGCAGCAGGATTACAGCAACGTTTGGCCGTGGAACAGGAACAGGAAATAGTGCCGGTCAACATTGTGCCGCAACCGCCGCGCAAATCTCGCTCCTTGGCACATCTGGTGCCGCGCACCGACTGCTCCGAGCTGGATGCCACACAGTACGGGATGCCGGGTGATCCCGCAACCGCTGAGCGATTGGCTGCCATGCACACCTTTTTCGACGAGGTTGACTACGATGCGCCCCAAACCGAGCAGTCCAGTCCCTCATCCGATATGCCCGAGGCGGAGGCGAACGCCACAGCGACGGCCTACAATGCGAGCACCAATCGGGAGTTGCTCGATGTCATTATGAATGCGCGGCACGACGAACATGATCCCACAATGTTGGCGCTAAGGAACAGCGCACAGGATGTCCAGCATCCGGAGCGTTCATCCGGCGGCAAGCAACCAGCACCGGCGCCGCCTGCACAGCATTTCAACGGTGTCTTCTTTATGACCGGCATGAATACGCCACAAAAGTATCCCAAGCCAGATCTCACGGCGGCACTGCAGGCACGTCGCGTGACCAAGAACGTGGAGCGCCTCGAGGCGGCATTTGCATCCAGCCATGATGGCCATCAGACACCCAACGATCCCAGCATCGTTCGCGAAAAGTCGCGCAGCAATCAACAGATCTATTTCAGCAGCAATCCCGCAATGCGAATCCATGATTATACCGCTTCCACTCAGCTTAGTGGCAATCTAACCGCACGCACGAGATCCTATACGCAGGGTTCCAAGGTCACAGATCTGCCCTCTGGCTTGTACTGAGCAGAGACGACGATTTCAGCTCCTGTGTGCAATACAAAATATACCAACCCTATCCTTAAGTATACATCAACTATTTATTAATTCGAAATAGTTTATAAGTTAGAGTAATTTGTAGCATAGATTCGGTGGCAGTCTCAATCGGGTCCCTTTAAACTTAAGTCTATATGAAGCTGATATCATATTTATAAAGCATTTTCTTAAAACGATTACAAATAAAATAATAAGTTAAACACAACAATTAAAAACTTTTGTATAGTTATTTTATTTAAAATTTAGCGCCAATTACTGAAGCGCGCACAGTTTGAGACTCGCTCGATTGTGCTTTTATCGTATTTAACAGAGGAGCGAAATTCCAGGGAATTCCAGCAATTCTGTTAGTGTTAATCAAATGAACAGTTAGTCTGGCTGTAAACTAACAGAACACGAACGAACTTGTTATTAAAATTCATTCGTCTCTCGCAGTAACTTAACAAAAACGGAGAAAAACTACAAGTGAATTTGTTAAAGTGTGAACAATTAATTTTGCGTTTGCAAAAGAGGCGTCGAAATGTTTAATGGTTAGCCCAAAGTGAATTCAATTACATTTGCCATTTGAATAAGTGCTGCGACTGAAAAGTGCAACGTCTTAAATAACTGACCACAGCTACATGCAAAAAAAAAAAACACACACACACGCACAGACGTACATCACAACTAGATAACACTAAAAGCCATTCCGCTTGTCTACTGTATTGATTAATTTTGCCAGCTACTAATAAGGGAAAGATCGAAAAACTCGCAAAAGTGCGTGGCTGATTAGCCATCTCGAAAGAAAGCGAAAGGCAAATATGTTGGCACACAATTTTCACTTATACAATGTATATGTGTGTGTGTGTGCTGCAACGGTAATCAACTGATCTTGTTGAGTCACGGTTGAATCGTGGAGAAGATGATGAGGGCGCCCTTGCAATGAACCGTCCGACACACAAAATACTCTTTCGCGAGAAAAACAAAATGAATCACGAGCAAGCTGAGCTTGTTATAATATAATTACTGTTTAATTGCCCAGCTATATTTAATGGCAATATTTGAGGGCATTAAAGATTCGTTGTGTGGATTTATGCAACAGCTATGTAATTGCTAGACGGCATCGGCGCAATCACTATCTAACTAAAATTGAGTCTCTTTGTGTGCAGCCTTCACCTGGCTGGCTCAGTTATAGAGATTGTGCCCATCTTTCATCACACCGAACAATCTAACAAATTGACATTCCAATATTTTAATTTATTTTATTTTATGTTTTTGTAGATTAAACGCACTCAAATCTCAAATCGCACTGACATTTTTGAGCTCATATTTAATACATCATTATCAAGCATCCGAGGTTCATCTATTCATTTCAAGCAAACAATCTAGAAAATTCCAGAAGCCATGACGTGGTTGGGAATTGGAGCGCTCGCTTCCGGCTTTGGTATTGCTCATAATTGTTTCATGTTCATTGATTTTGTTGTTGTGGTTGTTCGTCCTATAGTTGTGTCCAAGTTTCTGGTTACTTTATGTTTATTTTGCTTCATTTACAGTACTGCAGCGCCTGCTGGGCGGTGATAATCCGCCGAACAAGGTTTTGGAAATCAAAAGCGAATCTCTGGGCACACTCCAGGTGCTGGCACGCGACGATGCAATGGTATTGTTTGCTCCGCCCTACAACAGCAGCGACAAGCGCGCCGTCTATGAAATTGTATTGCAGCGTCCCACCTCCGACTCGAACACTTCGTCGTTCAGTCTGTATCGTTCGCCGGTCCAGCAGGAGGCCGAGGAGAAGTTTAATACATTTATGGAGCGGCTGCCTGTTTTTGTGGGCATTGTCAAGGAGGTGAGCACAAGGAAAATAACATTCCACCAACTTTATTAATTCTCTCTTCTATTTAGTTTTATAATGTGAATGGCTTGCAAAAGATTTGTGATGTCCTCTCGGAGAATCCGTCGTGGACGCTGGCCCATCTGGTTGCCTACTTTAATCTGCTCGAATACATCTCGAATCCCAAAGTGCTGAAGTGCGTCGACACGGCCGATCATACGACACTCATGTCGCCGTTCCAGCTGGCCATCAAACAGAGCCACATTGAAATGGTTAAAGTGCTCTTGCCGCTAAGCAAAATCGAGCACTTGGATATAAATAGCAACTCGGTGTTTCACTATGCCGCCAGCACCACCAAAGAGATCATCAATGTAATTAAATAAAATCAATATCTGTATCCATTATTCATCTAATCTTCTTTGCAGCTGCTCACTGCAAACAGCACCGTTAATCTAAATCATCTCAACTCGGATGGATATACGCCGCTGCATCTAGCCTGCGTTACCGATAAACCGGAGAATGTCAAGGCTCTGCTGCTCGCCGGCGCTGATGTTAATTTGAATGCGAAGAATATCAGCAAACTATATAAGACATCAACACCCACATCGGTGGCTTCATTTCTGCGCAACAATGCCAGCAAGCTCTACACACAGGACATGAAGTACGGCGGCACACCGCTGCACTGGTGCTCCTCCCGTGAAGTATTGCACGCCCTCATTATGGAGGGCTGCGATGTGAATGCAACGAACTTTGATGGGCGAACAGCTTTGCATGTGATGGTGGCACGCAATCGATTCGAGTGCGTCGTCACGCTACTGGCCCACGATGCTGATATCGATGTGCTGGACAATGAGGGAAATGCTGCTCTGCACATTGCCATCGATAAGAAACTGGTGCCCATTGTCCAGTGTCTGGTCGTCTTTGGCTGTGACATCAATCTGAAGAACAAGAATGGAAAAACACCTCGTCACATGGTTGGCAACGATGCCAGTGGCAACAAGGAAGATGAAATCCTATACATATTGCATTCGGTTGGGGCCAAGCGCTGCTCCGAGACCAACTCAAAGTGTCCACCCGGCTGTAATTCGAAGGGCACCTACAATGGCATACCGCCAGAGGCGCCCGAATCTGTCGAACAGCGCGAACATATTGAAAACATGCTGGCCACAACAAGCCGCCAAATGGTTGGCAACATTCTAGGCTCTGCGGCCAATGGCCTTTTGGAAAAACAGCCACAAGAGTGAGTACCAAAGCCATAATTTAAATAAATAAATTTTTAAAAATAAAACTCCCAACAGAATGCCCGTTGTGGTTAATACGGAGAAGGAGCAAAAGGGTCAAAGCATTATGGATGCGCTCATGGGCATGTTTACGACCAAAGTCAATGCGGAAGAGCTAATCGCAACGGCTACGCCACAATCAGGAGTAGCTAGTCCGGAACAGCTGCCCTCGCCGACGTCTCCGTTTCCAGAGATTGGTGATAAGCCATATGGACGTGGACGTCTGTTGTGCCTAGATGGCGGCGGCATACGAGGCCTGGTGCTGGTCCAAATGCTGCTCGAGATTGAGAAGCTGTCACGCACGCCCATCGTTCACATGTTCGACTGGATCGCTGGCACCAGCACTGGTGGCATTCTGGCCTTGGGTCTGGGCTGTGGCAAGACAATGCGCCAGTGCATGGGACTCTATCTGCGCATGAAAGAACAGTGCTTTGTCGGATCCCGTCCATATAACAGCGAGTTTTTTGAGGCAATACTTAAGGATAATCTTGGCGAGTTTAATGTGATGACCGATATCAAGCATCCAAAGATTATGGTAACGGGCGTCATGGCGGATCGCAAGCCAGTCGACCTGCATCTGTTCCGCAATTACACCAGCGCCAGTGATATTCTCGGCATAGTGACTTCTATAAGTAAGTAGCTAATGAAATCTCAGCTAAAATTCAGTTTGAACTTTTTGTTTGTGTGCAGGCAATCGACGCATACCGCCGCCTCAGCCCGAGGATCAGCTGGTGTGGCGCGCTGCTCGTGCTACTGGAGCAGCACCCTCATATTTCCGGGCATTTGGACGTTTCCTGGACGGCGGACTCATTGCCAACAATCCCACACTCGATGCCATGACTGAAATACACGAATACAATATGGCACTAAGAAGTGCTGGTCGCGAGGCTGAGGCTGTGCCCGTTTCTACAGTGGTTTCCCTGGGCACTGGTCACATACCGGTTACCGAACTAAAGGACATTGATGTGTTCCGCCCAGAAAGCTTATGGGATACCGCTAAGCTGGCCTATGGCATATCAACAATTGGTAATTGGCATAAATGCATTCATTTGTATAGATTTTTATTTTTATTTTTTTTTTTTCCCATAAAGGCGCCCTACTTGTGGACCAGGCAACGAGCTCCGACGGTCGGGTCGTTGATCGTGCTCGTGCTTGGTGCAGCACCATTGGCATACCCTACTTCCGGTTTAATCCGCAGCTCAGCGAGGATATTGCCATGGACGAAAAGGACGATCAGAAACTCATCAACATGCTGTGGCACACTAAGGCGTATATGCATACAAATCGTAACAAGATAATCGAGATGATTAACTTCTTGAAATAGCGCGCAAGACGGATTTAGACCGCACACTAAGCAACTGCTTAATCATTCACTCGAATAGAGTTTCCCGCTTCCGTCTTATGTGTACATATAATATATACTTTCCCTTTGTTGAAGGATCATTTTTTTTGCACCTTTCAGAGCGGTCTAAATCACCACCTACATACAAAAACACACATACCACCCAAAACCACAAAAAAACAATGGACCGAGCTCTCACAACAATAATACAAAAATAAAATATTTGATATAAGAGATCTTAAATAATTTGTTGAGGCTAGGCATTACTTAGATCTGTATTATTATTATGCGTATTTATTGTATAATTATCTATGTTTATTTTTTTGCAAATTGAATTGTAAACTGTATTTTGTAAACATTCCGTGCCGCTGTGTTATTAAATAGATTCTATATAAGTGAGCACGAATTTTAAAAATAAATCTCTTATGATGTTATGTTAAATAGCAGTTTGATTTGAAATTCGTTCAGACTTCAAAAAAACTTATATTAAATGCAGATTAAGCTAACAAGGTCCGACTTAATATAAAGCAAACAAGATATTGTTCCTAATTAAAACCAGTGACTACTGCAGGATTTATGTTATAATTAAAAATAGTGTTTACTGCGCAAAAAGTTAACAGAAAAATGGCAAAAGCTCTTTTTGCAGAAATGGTGATGGTGGCAGCGTTGCCACCTGGAGCGCACGCGCTAGCAGGGCCATTCGCGACGCGTTGGCAGCCTGGCGCACAAAATGTAAACAGGAAAAAAAAATCGAGAAAAATACAAACAATACAGACAAAAGTAGGAAGCGCGTGAAGAAAAAGATAAAAAAAAATACTGGTGTGCAGACAGAACTGAACGAAGTAATTGAAAAACAGAGTCGGTGCCGACAAAGGCGCACGCACATAACGCGGCCATGTCCAATGATTGTGTGGACACGGGCAAAGAAGTGCCAATGCCAGTGTTACAAAAACAACAACAACAAGAGACAGAGGTGGCGCTGTTGCCCACCGCCATCATGTCCATGCCGTCGATGCCAGTGTCGAAGGGCATTATGATAACGCCGCCGCCGCCATTGATGCCACCAACGCCCACATCGTCGCCCAACACACACGGCGAATGGCCGAATCTGAATCCAAACGCAAACGCATTCCAGATGAACAGAGATGGCAAATGGCCAGGGGTTGGTGGCGGCAGCGGCAGTGTCGGGGTGAGTGTAGCCAGTGGGGCTAGTGTGGGGGACAAACGCGAACACTTTGCGTTGCCGCATCTGCCGCCACTGCCGCTGAACGTCGACTATCTGCCAAGCCTCATACATCCGAGCACCCTGCCCTCGAGCAGCAAGAGCTTCAAGATGCGGCCGCGCATGAAGCGCCTAATGTGCAGCAGCTATAGCAACATATTAACCGAGTCAAACAATCGCAAGCTGCGCACAGCCGCCTCCACCTGCAATATCGAGCTGCTCAACCGCCTGCTGAGTTCGGGCGGCAATCCCAATGCCGCTGATGAGTACAATCGCAGTCCGCTGCATCTGGCCGCCTGTCGCGGCTATATACCGATTGTCCAGCAGCTGCTTAAGTATGGCGCCAATCCAAATGTCGTCGATTCGCTGGGCAATACGCCGCTTCATTTGGCCGTCATCTCGGCCAGTTCCAATAACTTTAATGTGGTTGTGCGCGTTCTGCTCCAGGGCGGCGCCAGCGTGCACATGTACGATCGCAGCGGCAAGTCGCCCTTGGAGCTGGCCGAGGCGAAGCTGCGGCTGCTGCGCAATCGCTACGATCATCCCACACCTGAGACCGCCACGATCCTGGAGGATATGTGCATGCTGACAACATTGATATTGCGCTACATGGTGAAGCAGCAGCAGGAGCTGGAGGATCTGTCGGCGCTGGAGAAGCGACTGCAGAACCTCAGCACCAGTGATGATCAGGAGCAGGTCGTCTCCCAGACGGCTGACGAGCTACTCGCCAGTGTCGAGCGTTTGTCCATCAACAACAAATAGATAAAACGAACGGAGCTCAATTTTGATTGCGTTTCCGAACATTTTCGATGGGTGAGTCAATCATCAATATCAATCAATCAATATTTATTTTAAATTCGACTTTATTCTTGCAGTTTATTTTACGTTTCCTAATTTGGCTGCCGTTGAGTAGAAGTTGGAGATAGTATGTGTGCCTAATCTCTGGTTGCGCACCGGAGCACAAAACATACAACCAATGCTCACAAATAAACACACACACAGTCACACACACACACGCCAACATTGTTTCATGCGATCTTTTTTTATTAAGTATTTCATTTAAGTTTTCATTGTTTATGTAAACAAACATACAAAAAAAAAAAAAAAACACACACACATACACATACAGACACACACACGCAACCAATAACAACAACAAATATGTTTACATTTTAAGCTTTACGTTTAGCGCGCCAAAACAAAAATAAATTTATGTAAAACAATAAACAAAAAAACGATGCAATTTGCAAATGCAACAAAAACCACACACACACACAATTTAACACCTAATCAAATGAAAAGCATTACAATACATTTACTTAAAGTTATTACAAATAAACAATAAACACAAATCGTTTAACTTTTACTACAGAACATTTTAACAACAATACTAATATTATATACATATGTAATAATGATAGAGATTTTCCTATATATATTACAAGTTTTTAAAATAATTAGATCAGTTAAAAACATCAAAAAAATAAACGGAAAATAGCATAACAAATTAAATTTATAAATACAAACTAAAACACATACACATAAAAGTGTTTGTTTGTAAGCTCAACGATCTGATAAGACATTGAGTCTATTTTACAATAGCCTTGAGTGTCTGCAAAAGAGAGAGAATAAAAGAAGGGCGTTGTTGTTATGTCGCCGTTTCGCAGTCCGTCCAAGAATATACTTTTGCACATATGTTTATGTACATGTATGTATAGATGTTTCGTGTTCCGTGTTTTGTTTTGATTTAGGCGAAGGTATCGATATCAAATAAGCGAAAAGCACAGTGACCGCAAAGTAGGTTCGCATAAAGCTCACTTATCTGAATATTGTTGAATACCAATAAAAAATTGCAGCTATTACTGCACTTTTTTTTAAGCTGTGTGTTTGCCAACTCGTTTTATTGCTAATCTCATTCTCATTCAATCAAAATGCGGAATATCATTATCAAATGTGATTAGCACGACTAAAAATATCGACTCACTACAATCGAAAGTTGACAACAGCTTGTATTATCGGTATATCTGAAGAGCCATCGATTATTCTGCAACTCTGGCCTTGCTTGTGCTGCTGCTTTGTTTCCTTAAAATCTACTTTATATATTTTGTTACAATTATATTATCAACATGATGCAAATGAAGGAATATAAAGAAGTGCCGCAGGACGTTCCACCGGCAGCAGGAGCCGCAAGTGCCACCAGCCCAGGTAAGAATACGCCTTCATACAAATAAATATACGTATAGCTATTATTATCGTTATATTTTGCATACCGCGCGTGGGTTTGTGTGTGTGTGTGTGTTTGCCAAATTAACATAAATATTACTTATATATTAATTATGTGAATTAAAAACGAATACATATATGGCTATTTTAAAACAGCGGAACCCTGGATGAGCATTCCAGTGGGCAGCAACTGCCCCCAGGGCCTCGAATACTTAACCGTCCTCGATCAGTTGCTTGTGTCGCAGAAAATCGAAAAGCTGGAGCTCTTCACCGGCTTCGAAAGGAAGAATCGCTTTAAGGTGAAGAACTCGCTGGGACAGAATGTGTACTTTGCCTATGAGGAGAGCGATTGCTGTAGTCGCAACTGGTTGGGCCGATCTCGTCCATTTGAGATGAAAATTTTGGACAACTTCCAGAACGAAGTATTGCATTTGAATCGTCCATATAGATGTGAAGCGCTCTGCTGTTTTCCCAGCTGCATGAGTATGATTGAGGTATCTGCACCGCCCGGCCAGGTCATTGGAACTGTGGAGCAGGTCTTCTCCTGTTTAAAGCCAAGATTCAACATCAAGAACTCGTTCGGAGACGTTGTGATGCGCATTGAGATGCCCTTCTGTGTCTTGAAGTGCTTCAGTGATGTCGACATGAAGGTCAGTAGTATGCAACATATTGGTCGCAATCAAAGCACAAACACTGACGTCATGATATCGATATGCTTGACTGCCATTTGCGAATTAATTGAAATTGCTGACGCGATGTGTTTGTGTTCGTATCTGTGTTTGGGTGTGCCTGGCGTAATACTATATTTGTTTACTCATTTATGTCTCTGTCTGCGCTTTTAGGTATTCAGCGTAAACAACCAACAGATTGGCAAAATAACCAAACAATGGTCCGGCCTGGGCAGAGAATTGTTTACCGACGCTGATTACTTTAGCGTCACATTCCCCCTCAATTTGGATGTGCGTATGAAGGCGCTGCTCTTTGCCGCCGTCTTCTTGATTGTAAGTTTCTGATCAATGCTAAACAAATCTCTATTAATTAGCTAATTTATTTTATTTCGTAGGACATCGTTTACTACGAGCATTAAGCGCCGCCGCCATACAGCAAGCACGCATTTTTTAATAATTCAGCAATCATTATAATCGATTTTAGGCCCTGTCGTTATTTATAAGTTTTGATTTCGAACTCGAATTTTCCATTTAATGAGCACAAACAAAATTTGCAATCGAATAATATTTTGTAACTGAATCTCGATCGAAATACGTTGAATCTCTACACATTTATACAAATAATAAGTATTTATTATACTTGGCACTGTTGTTGTTGCCTCTTTTCGAATTATGCGCACAAATTTCGTTTCGAATGCATTTTCATTCATTTTGTAGCTTGTACTTTTTTTACGAACGGTTCGCATTTAAGCGCATACCGACCAACGCACACCCTACACACACACACACGCACACACACTGATACAAACCGAGAAAGAGTGCCTTAAGACGTCCTAGTTGTTGTACACCTTCCCTACCCACCACCAAAATCCCCTCAACTGGCTCCAGGCCCAAAGAGCTGCATTTTGTAGCTATTTTTTTTGTATTGTACTTAAGAACGTAAAATTGATTGTTAACGTTATTTGTGACCTACTAAATGTTACTTGCAACAACACTATTGAACATCCAACACACACACACACACATTTAACTAGATATAATAAAAAGAAATTATATTTTATATAAAGAGAACACATGGTATTTACAATTATGGAATTCTAATCATTGTATCAAACATAGTTTTTAATGAAACTTTGAATTTGAAATGGAAATGTGCGATTTAAGCCAAACTGAATGTTATGTATCCCAAGTTAGTTGTTCTTAGCAAAGTATTTTGCTTTATCCGCTGGAGTGGGCACAATCTGCAAGAAATACAATAATTAACAGTGGACCCACTTTGGATGAGCTCAAACTGACCGTATCGGCGCCTGGTTTCCAGCCCGCTGGACACACTTCGCCGTGGGTATCGGTGTACTGGAATGCCTGAACCAAGCGTATGGTCTCGTCCACCGAGCGCCCCACGGGCAGATCGTTCATTGTTATTTGTCGCAAAACGCCGCGTTGATCGATGATGAAAAGACCGCGCAATGCATGGCCACTGGCCTCCAAATAGACGCCATAGTCCTTGGTGATTTTGTGCGTCAAGTCTGAGAGCAGGGGGATCTTGACATTGCCCAGACCGCCCTCCTTGCGCGGCGTATTGATCCAAGCCAAGTGTGTGAAATGCGAGTCGACACTAACGCCAATGACTTCCGTTTTGATCTTCTTGAACTCTTCAATTCGATCCGAGAATGCAATTATTTCCGTGGGACAAACAAATGTGCTGCGATTTGTAATTTCAATTAATTAAATATTTGGTTATTGAGATTTGGTTACTTACAAATCCAGCGGATAGAAGAGCAGCACAACGTATTTGCCCAGAAATTGCGACAGCGACAGCTGCACAATTTCCTTGTTAACCACGGCAGTACCCTCGAATGGTGGGGCAGGTTTTGAAACTAAGTAGAATATATATGTATTATGATATATTATTAATCGCCAGTTCTTATACTTACTAACTGCTTTTGTGTATTGCAATTGATGATCGCCTTTCGGCTCGCCTGCTGGATAAACTGAACCGCCGGCAAACGAGTAACACGAATCGCTGTCTTCAGCCTTGCCAACCGAAGCCGCGACGAGGAGGATTAGAATTAAGCACCCATAGCGATACATGTTGCTGCAAGTGGAGAACACGTTTATTATTTACAACAAACTCTCAAAAATATACACGCACACACACACACTAACACACGCATTAGCCACGTAGCTTTACATCTACTAAAAAACAACACTTGAGCCAGTTGAAAGGGGGGAGTCTTTTGATAAGCTCAATTGAAACTCTTATCAACTTGATTCGCGGGCAGCGGGAGCTAGTACAATGAATTAACAATTTGTCAATGGAAATAAAACTGGAATTTAACAGCAATTTGAACAAAGAAAACAATGCCTATTCGACGCGATAAGTGTGCTTTGTTAATTGGCTTTCCGCATTTAATACTTTAGTTATAAACTGAATTTGTTTTAACAGTTGTTACCTTCTTTATTTATAATTTAACAAGCTTTCTTTTAATCTGTCGAACCGTTGTTGTTTTAACAAACAAGACACACACACGACTACTACACAAATACTTTGCCGGCTAGATATGTGTCGACTAAAAACTATCGCACGATTCGAGTATCGTATAAACTGTGAGGGCTTGTCACGAATATTGTGAATTCGCCTGTAAATTAACGGCAAAATAAATACCGAATTTAATTTAATGTATTTTATTTCCAAAATCTTAATTAAAGTAAGAAGTGGGCGTGGCCTTCAAATATTTGATGCAGTGTTTTGGGACCACGTTTGGTGGTTCTACAAAAAATTATTGACCCTTTATCTCTCCCGCCCGTAGACAAAGACATTTGCACAGTTTCAAATCTCTAGGCTTAAGGGTGTCGCAGAAATATAATAATTAATTTAATACACACTTAAACGTATCAGAATATTTATTTATCACGTGCGCCGCTTGACAATTTCGTAGTTGGCCAACTTGAGGATGCGATTGAAATCGACTTTGTTGTGTGCCCGCCAATATTTGCAGCGTCCCCACATAACAGCCGGATAATTAGGGCTTTGTATGCCATGAAAGATGCGGGCTATGGTCCGTCCACTGAAGGTATTGTCCGGGTACATGTTAATCAACGCATGGATATCAGCAATGATGTGGTCATCCGGTACGTTGCTGGGCTGCAAGGAATCATAAGAATTGTAAAAAAAAACATTACAAAAATAACTAGTGGCAAACTTTTACCTCAATTTCTAGCTCCATATCCTGTGGATAATCGTTTTGGAAATAATTCCGGACAATGCCCTTTAGCTGGGTGCAACGATCCTGGGGAAAATCAACGCTACAGCAATGGGCGCATGTATTGTAAGCTACAGCCGACAATCCGTGGGCCACATACTGCAGCTGGATAAGCTGCGTCCGCTCCTGTTTCACCGAACGCGAGTATAGGGTATCGAGCGCATTATCAATTTCCGCATCGCTAAAGTCGCCAGGTGCCTTAATGCGGAAGCCCAAATCATTGAAGGTCACAGTGATTGGCGAACGCTTCGGAAAGCCATTAACTAGAATTTGAATACAGAAAGTTTTAGAAAATACAACGGAAATAAATAAAAGCTGTTTTTATACCTTGCAACCACTCCAGATTCTTCAGCTGGTACTTGACAACGCCGCTGTTCCAACCAATGCCTGCCGCAATATCAATGACTGAGAACTCGATAATATTGGCATCCTCCTTGAAGGTCTTTTGCTTTATCTGCAGCGCAATGGCCATAGCTAATGGTGGGCACTCCTTGGCAGCGTGTCTGTAATGGAAAGTGGTTTTATTATTATTAAATTAATTTTTATATTTAGTACTTACTTGAGATATTTGGGTCCACCGTATGAGATCACCTTGGCCATTATGTAGGCAGAGCTGAGAACATTCATGCACCAGCGCGGCTCCAATTCCATGTAACAAAGTAAAGTTGAAATATTTTCAGCTGGTATATCCAAGGCTTCAACAGTCTGCTCCACTGAGAACCCAATCTCGTGGCCAGGACAAACATGTGAGCGTGCAGCACTCGCATCGCTAAAGTCGAGCGCATCTTGCTGGGGCTGAGTCTTGTTGCTACCCATCTGTTTGTCACAGCTACAGGGCACAAAGATGCGCTGCAGCAGCTTGCGTATGACATGGCGATCAATAGAATTCGCATAGACATGGCGCCGCAGCTCGTTTTGATCGCCGCCCTTGGCATCGAGAAAGAGATGACAATGCGAGGGCAGGCCATCGCGACCGGCGCGTCCAATCTCCTGCACATAGCTCTCAAAATTCCTGGGCATATTGTAGTGTATAACGGCTCGAATATCAGGCTTATTGATGCCCATGCCAAAGGCAATGGTGGCCACAACAATGCGAAGCTCATTGGCCATAAATGCGTTCTGGATGGTGCGACGCCGCGTTGCAGGCATGCCGGCATGATAAGGCTCCGCATGCCAGTTGACGCGCCTGCGCTTCTTCTTCGCTTGCTCTGGTGCTGCGTTCGACCTGCGATCTTGCATGCAGGTGCGTATGAAGCCAGCAATACGCTCGCATTCATCACGCCGCGTGCAATAGATGATAATCGATTGACAACTTTCAAATCTAAAAGGAAAGACAATTAGTTTCACATTTGGAAGATTATAACTTTCATTCACCTGTCACTGTTGAGCAACTGCAACAATGCTGCATCACGATTCTCATCCTTGGACACAGAGAGTACCAAGTTGTCGGGCAATGGTATGTCGCTAATAATGCCACGTTCGCCATCCTCAATGCCCAAATGATTGATGATGCTGATGCGCGTGGGCAGAGTCGCTGTGGCTGTCAAACCGAGCACTGTCTTCACGCCCAGATTCTTGCGCAAGACCTTGCAGATCATCAGGTAGCTGGGCCTGAAGTTGTGGCTCCACTGCGACACACAATGCGCCTCATCGATGCAGGCAAAGGCAATTGGCGGCAGCTGACGCAAAATTGCCCCAAACCCGGTCGCTCGTTCACCCGAAACCACTGCCTCCGGGGACACAAGCAGTATGTCAATCTCGCCATCGGCTATCATTTGCTGCACCTTCAAGCGGTGCTGTGGCGTCTGATTCGTGTGCAGGCATTGGGCGCGTAAGAAATGTGGCACGCCCGTCACCTGATCCTCCATCAGCGACACCAGTGGCGATATAACCAATGTTATTGCTCCTTGCCGGCGATTGTACAAATAAGCTGGCAGCTGATAGCACAGCGACTTACCACTGCCCGTGCTCAGCGTGACCAGCGTGGACATGCCACTGAGTATGCGCATCACAGCACGATCCTGACCTGTCGGAAAATCCTATTTAGTATGGTAAAGTCTCTTGATTGTCATCCTTACCTTTGCGAAAGCTGCTGTGACCGAACATGTGAAGTGCCTCGGTTACCTCTTCGGTCAGCTCCTGTACAGTGCCATCGGGATTGAGGTCATAGAGTGGCTTGACGCCGCCTTGTTTGTTAGTATTAGCTGAGCTTGGATCGAGGCCCGCCTGTTTCAGGAACTCCTCGGGTATCTTATGGCCCACATAGCTTTTGATGGGTGAAAGTTGGGTTTGCTCCTGAGATGCACTGACAGCCGCATCTAATGCCTCGAAATCAATTTCCTGATCATCGCTAGACATGTTGACGGTACCATCACTCTCAACGGCATTGTTATCCGGCTCTATGTCCTCATCGCTACTGCTTTGATAAATAACTTTGGAGTTGGCTGCCTGCGGCAGTCGTTCAATGTTGCGGCTATGTGCGGCGAGTGCGCCCTGCGATGCCATCTGTTCAACCTCTTGGAGCGTAGGAAATGGCGATGGATCCTCTTCGAGTTGTGCGGTCAGCGGTAAAAGTGAATCACCCTTAACTTTGCACTGCTGAGCAAAGTGTCCAACGCCACCGCATTGGAAACAGGTAAGGACACCACCATCACAGCCGCCCATGTCCATGTCTGGGCCGGCTAAGGCTGCCACTTGCTTCCTGTGCCGCCACTGTGTCTTCTTGTATTTGCTAATGTTCACCGATTTCTTGCCACGCGAAAATTTCTTCTTTTGTATGTTGATGGTGACAAAGTTCTCATTTAGCTTGCCCGATGCGATCTTGTCCTGCAGTTTCTTGCGAGCCGCTGTACGCTTTTCGTCTATATTGGCAGAGGATGAGACTTCCTGGGTGGGTTCAGCGGCAAAGCTGTTAATGTAGCGTTGTGCCATTTGGTCTGCCTGCTCGAGATCGCCCACATTGATGCGTGGCACGGCTGTAATGTCACCCGATTCCAAGGCCAGCACATATTTAAGATCTTCCGGATTGAGTGGCTGCTCCTCGACTTCAGCTTCTTGATCAACCGCTTTTGATGCTGCTTTGGACCTTGATTTGGTGCTCGTCACTTTGCGTGGTTTTGCTTGCTTTTCTGGCTTTGGTTTCTTTTCAGGCTTTGGCTTTTTTTCGGGCTTTGGCTTTTGACGCTTAGCTGTTGCCTGTTTACGCTTGGCTTTCTTTGGCACTTCGGGCTCATAAGTCGCGTCGCGCTCCTCATCCGCTGAGAAATCCTTGCCAGATTCTTCATCAGTAATTGTTTCTTTAAGAGATTGGGGCACCGTTGGTGCTGGCGTTTGTGCTGGCATTGGTGTTGGCATTGGTGCTGGCTTCGCTGCTGACGTAGAATCGTTAGCTGGCATAACCTTGCGTCGTTTAGCAATGTGCCGATATTCGGACTGCTCCGCCTCCTCCTCACTCTCAGCCACAACGGAATCCGAGTCGGAATCCGAGCCACCAGCAACAGCGGCTGGAGTAAAAGCTGCAACTGAAGCTGTTGGCTGTTTGTCTGGCGCTGATACTGATTCCTCTGGAGCGTTGCTTGTCTTAAGTTTGCTTAAATCTAGATTAGCAAGTCCATAGTTGTGTTTCTTGGCCGGCGTTCCATTGTATTTGCTTTCAGCTTTTTGTGGCTGGTGCTCCAGTGAGTTTTGTGCAGTGTTCCGTTGCAGCCAAGCCTCATCGACATGCGTTTTAATGGACTCCCTGCTGTGATCTGTCGTTAGCAATGCATTAACTGCTATGAGCTCTGCCGCCTTGTGTTCCTGCGCCTTCCGTATAAGTATGGTTTCCAAGTCGGGCAACTGATCTGCAAAGTCGTTCGCCAAGCTGTTTGATGCACCTCTAACACCCAGATTGGAAGAGCTACGTGAGAGTGGCTTGCGAGGATTACGTTTGACAAAGCTGCGTGATGACTCGAAGAGTTTGGTGCTCACGCTAGCCTTGATGATTGGATTCCGCGGCTTGGTGGGGTCCGTTTGAGATTTCTCCACAACTGCTGGCAGTTGATTGCTGACACTTTTGCCCCAAGCAGCTTGATTTTGTGGCAGCTCATCGACTGGCTCAAACTTCTTTATAATATGATTCTCATCGCGATTCGTCAGATTGCTGAGAGCCCGCGGCGTTGGCAGTTCCTGAATGTTGGAGAAACTATCGCTTTTTTCCACCAGCGCTGCTATATCTAGCGGTAGCTGTGGTCCACCATTGACGCTCTCCGTACTTGTGCTCTGATCCAATATGGTAACACCCAAATCTTCAGCGTGCGTCATTTCCAACACATCAAATCCATCCTCGCCGAGCACATCGTTGAGCGTCTCCTCGAGAAATGATGTCTTCAGCTTATAGTACATCTTGTACGAGTCGCGTATTTCTTGACTGGCCTCTCTTATATCGTACTGCAACAAAAACAATGCACTTCTGACCTAATTTGTACTGGAATCGAAATCATGTTATTCATACCTTGGAGGGCACGCGGCCGTTCTTCTTTTTGAAGTCCGTCTCCCATACTTTGACGCGTAGCTTGTACTTTTGATATTTGTCTTTGTATATTGACTCGTTCATGTTCGGTTATATTTATTATGTTCTACATTTAAACACGAAACAGACACCAAGAAACCATTGCAACACATTTTCAATCGAAACACACCTGTTTTTCACAGAAAGCCCGCTCTTTTTCCAGTATTGATAAAATGTTCAAAAAATATTGCCAGACTGTTGCAATAAAAAAGCGCAACCAGCCAAAGTGCGGCAAATTTAATTTCATAACAACCAGCAACTTTTTATGCAATTTAAAACACAAACAATTGAACAATTTATTTCATTTATTAAAAAGACTTTTATTCATTGAACTAAGTTGATATTATAGGCGGGAACGGATTCTGTTTGGATACAACCAATTTGTTGTGAGCATGCGAAATGTAGCCCTTTATTTTGCCATCATATATAAGATTGGCGACGATGCAGTGCGCCTCATCTAAAGACACGTCGGTCACGCCCACAAACTGGAGTGCCGACAGGAAATCAGCCATATCCAGTTGGTGTGTCTGCCTAATGGCGTACACCTTCTTAAACAGATTACGATAAACAATAAATTTCAGCTTCTCGACAAGCAAATAAATGCCGCTGCGTATAAGCACAAGTTCTTGTTCGCGCACGATCTCATCAAACTTTTTGACATTGCCCGCCTTGAGGGCGAGCGTCAAATCGTGGAAGAGCAAAAGATCAAAGCGTTCCAGCAGGGATTTGCATGGCAAATAGCCAAGCAGCATTTTCACCGGCACCAAATAGATAAGAATCAAACGTTTGTTGCTTGTGAAACGATTCGGGCAATTGCTAAAGGCATACGACAGATCCTCGACGGCCATTTGATAGTTTGAATCGAACATGGCTCGCCGACCCACAAAGTACTTGTACGTTATCTGTTCTGGCAGCGGAAAGCTATCCTTAAAGGCGCAATTCTCGATGGCACGGATGAGCGGCTTGCACAGATGGAGTTTGTTGATGCGAAAGTAGACTTTGAACAGCTGATTTACCAGATTCATCATACCCAAACGCTTGGTCTCCTCCTCGGAGGCACGTCCATCGGCGGCGCACACACGAAAACAGGCCATCATACAGTCGGCGGCCTTCTCCAGAATGTTGCCAGGCGTGAATCCACGGCAGTGCTTCTCGCAGGCTTGTGCCAGGTAGCGCAGATCGAGGCACACGCGATACATGACAGGCAGGCACCAGTTCTCGTCCTTTAGCTGCTGCAGCAGCTTCACGACTGCCGAGCAGCTTGCCGCCTGCTGATTGTAGGCATCCATATAATTGGGCGGCTCCTGGGCCAAATGGTAAAGCACCTTCAGATGAGCGGTCACTACCTCGTCGAGCGGGGTCTGAAGCATACGCTCCACCAGCTTCTCGGGCTGTGCTATGTACAAATTGTGATTCTGTACGTGAACATCGCGCAGCGACAGAAATGTGGCCAGATTGTCGCCATCGCAGTCCTCCGCTGACTGCAAAACGCCGGCAAGATAATTGTTGACAGTGCCAAACATGTTGCCAACTTTTCGAATGGATAATTAAATGATTCCGACCGCGGTTGATGCGAATAACACACACAAAAAGGCTAAGTTTTATGTTTAATTAATCTTTTGCGGAAATTTAAATGTTTTGTGTTTAATCTGTGACTTGCTTCTTCTTGCCAATTGAAAACAAACAGCTATGGTAACCCTAAGACCTTAACATTTACTCAAATGTTATAAGCAGCGCAGTAATCCTAACGGATTTTCAACTGCTTATGCTTATTAAATTATATTAAGCGCAACTTTTAGTCCAAGTCAAGACTTAAAAATTCTATTTATACAATGTTGGCATTTTAACAACATAAAAACGCTTTTAGAGCGATATCACAACATCTATGGTACATTCGGGTTTTTTTCTACCTCTATTTATTCAGATTATAGTAAAAGACATTATTCTTAAAGACTTTGTTTTATTTGTCACAAATAATTGGTATTGCGAAGGTCAAGAAAGTAAAAATCTTTAGTGAGCGCCAAAAAGTATCTAAATATAAACAATCTATGCATGAGTATGTGTTCGATTTATAAAAGCTGTCAACGATTTTCGTTCGTCGCACAGCTAAGAAGGCTTTGTAGTTTGGGTAAATGTCAGAAACGCTCCTGCTTTAAATATAGCAACAACAAAATGGCCACGCCCGATTTCCTATTAAGTAATGGCTCAAATATGCCAATGGTCGGACTGGGCACATGGCGTGTAAGTATTACAATATTAAAGCTAAAAAATGCACAGAAAATATATTGTCAATGCCAAACAAACTTTCGCTAGCTGCCTTTTGGTAGAGAGAGCTTTTGTGAGCTTTCAAGGCTAGCTGCACTTATTCTTTGCCGGTCCCTCATGTACCTGTTTTTGTTAGTAGAGTCCGCCCGATGTACTTACACAGGCGGTCAAGGATGCCATAGATATAGGATATCGTCATTTTGATTGCGCCCACGTTTACGGGAACGAGGCACAAGTTGGCGCTGCACTTACCGATAAACTCAAAGAGGGTGTCGTCTCACGGTAAATGCCGTTAAAAAGCTTAAATATTTTATATTGTAATAATCGATTTGATTTTTTTTGCAAGTGATGAACTGTTCATAACCGGCAAACTATGGAATACCCATCATAGGCATGATTTGGTGCGTCCCGCATGCGAGGCAAGCATGCGTAATCTGGGCATTGACTATCTGGATCTTTACTTAATGCACTGGCCCATGGCATATAAGTCGGGCGACGTCCTCTATCCCACCTGCCCCGACACTGGCAAGGCGGTGTTCGAGGACATTGATTTTGTGGATACATGGCGAGCCATGGAGGATTTGGTTGAAAGTGGGCTGTGTAATGCTATCGGCGTGTCCAATTTCAATTGCCAGCAAATGACCCGCTTGCTCAGCATTGCCAAGCTGAAGCCAGTCGTGCTCCAAATCGAATGCCATCCATATTTACGCCAGAAGAACCTGATAACCCTGTGCTATGACAATGCCATTGCTGTCACTGCTTACAGTTCGCTTGGATCGGGGCACACGCCCTATGAGAAGCCGGGAGCGTATCCCGTGCTACAACATCCCGTTATACAGGGCATTGCTGACAAATACGAGCGTACGCCGTCACAGGTCCTGCTACGTTATCAGACACAGTCTGGTATCATTGTAATACCACGCTCGGTGACCAAGGCTCACATGCGTGAGAATTTTAGGATTTGGGACTTCGGTTTGGAAAATGATGATGTGCAGGCTATCGATGATTTAGATTGCAATGGTCGTTTCATGACAATGAAGGCGGCCTATGGGCATCCACATCATCCATTCGAAAAAGAAACTCCAAACTCTGCATAATTCTGTTATTTAGTTTAAAGTTTTAAGTGTACCTGTGTCAATGAGTCTTAATTAAATTTAACTAGTGTGTCGATTAAAGAGGCTTTCTCTCTTATTTAAATATGTCCAAATGCAATTTTCGGTGATACAAATCAAATTTCAATTATGGAGTTTTTACTTGGGGTGCGTTAAATTCAGAGACAACTTAACATTATTAGTCTATGGTTAAAATACAAGTAACATTGCTGTAAGATTTAAAAATATATCGATACTTATAAAGTATCGCAACTGAAAAGCAATCAGAACGATCGCACGGCTGTTACTGTTGCAGCCCTGGTCGCTTGCCGAAGGCTGCGAGTATATGGCATATAAAAGCAACAGGCAGCGAAATTCACGGTGCTTAGTTGTTTTAGTTCTCAACCTAATACGTCGCAAGAAAATTAGTTCACTTACTTTCCCCAAACCTTAACAAGAACCAAACTTACAATATGGCTAGCAAAGTGCCATTGGTGAAATTAAATAGTGGCCACAGTATTCCCATCATCGGCTTGGGAACCTGGAATGTAAGTAAATGTTACAATTTCCAGTTGCTTGAATAATATTCGTGTACATATAAATGTAATTCAATCATACATAATCAATAACGAAATTATATTCGTTTGGTTTCCCGTTGCCCAAGACAACGACGCCATTTGCTGGCTACGGCGTCTGCTATTTTGCCGGTTGTGTGGGTGTATTGGTGAGTGTGTATGTGTGTGAGCGAGAGCGCGAGTTTGATGTGGTTGCAACAAAGTTCTTAACGAGTGTTTCAAGTGATAATCAAAATGTTGCTACGAGTTGCATTTATATTATACAAATACACATAAATTTACACTTGTGCGCCAGGTGATATCTTCGATTAAAGAGGAAGCGTCAAGTTTGTGAGATATGCTAAGTCACCATTTAGCAGCAGATATGCGTGTGAGATATGCCATAATCATGTCACCCATTAGGAATTTATTAAATACAGTACAGTCATATAAATGTGTGGTAGCCGAGCTGAGCAACACCGAAAATTGATAAATATGCTTATCTATACGCATTTTTTATGATTAAGTATACCCTGTACGCATTTGAACCTATACAAAAGGCATGTTCTGTTCATATACTTTCAAATAGAACGGAAACAATTTAAATCATTTAATTTGTAAAATATGTAAATGTCAATTAAAATTAACAATTTTTATTTATTCATCAATTGAGAACTGCCTCGCCGCACTAGCACCATCACAAATCCAGCAGACCTTATGCCGTCTTAAAATAAACATTTTATTACGTCATTTTTAATCATAGGGTAAACATCAAAAAGAACTACAGCAACGCGTGGTCCGCTAGTGTTTGATAAGTTTACTATCTTTTTATGCTATAAACCATTTTTGTAAAGTCATCAATCAGAATTCCATATCTATGGATTTGTAAAAGATAAGGTAGCTTAATCTTCAACTATATTATAGGAATAGTAGAAACAAAATCAGTTTCCACACTTATCTAAATTTTATTTAATTCTCATTTTTAGAGCCCTCGTGGTGAAGTGGTAGAGGCTGTTAAGACTGCCATCGATGTGGGATATAGGCACATTGATTGTGCTTATGTCTATCAAAACGAGGCTGAAGTTGGCGAAGGAATCGAGACAAAGATCAAGGAAGGCGTTGTAAAGCGGTATGTGGATTCTTACTGATTCGATTTGAAGAAAGGAATAATAATAAATCTTATTTTCTTTGTAGCGAGGATTTGTTCATTACTAGCAAGTTGTGGAATACTTTTCATCGTCCCGATTTGGTGAAAGGTGGCCTTGAACAAACATTGAAGCTATTAAAACTAGACTATCTAGATCTGTACCTTATGCACTGGCCAATGGGTGCCAAGGAAGGAAGTGAACTTTTTCCAGCCGATGAGAATGGCAAAAACTTAAACTCGACAGTTGATTATGTAGACACCTGGAAGGCAATGGAGAAACTTGTTGAGGAGGGCCTTGTCAAGTCAATTGGTGTTTCGAACTTTAACAAAAGTCAATTAGAACGCGTTTTGGCTGTGGCTAAAATTGTTCCAGCCACAAACCAGATTGAATGTCACCCCTATCTAACCCAACAGAAACTTAGTGACTTCTGCAAATCGAAGAATATCACCATAACCGCTTATAGCCCATTGGGTAGCCCGAACCGTCCATGGGCCAAGGCAGGTGATCCAGTTATTCTGGAAGAGGATAAAGTAAGTAGAAATATTACAAGACAGCCAATTGAGGTGACTCCTAACTGTTTTGTTTTATAGATTAAGCAGATTGCCAAAGCCAAGAACAAGACACCTGGTCAGATTCTGATTCGCTATCAGGTGCAGCGCGGTCACGTTGTTATCCCAAAGTCGGTAACAAAGGAACGCATCGAATCAAACTTCAATGTCTTTGATTTCGAGCTAACTCCTGAGGAAATCAAAACCATTGAAAGCTTTGAGTGTAATGGACGTCTGGTGCCAATGAAGAAGTAAGTTTTCCCATTTTATTTAAGTAAAACTTAACTTATTTTATTTATTCAGTTCACCAAGAATATTGATTAAAACTCGCTAGAAATCTTACCATCCACATAAAAACATTACATTTCGTATGCCAGTGTTTACTTTGCATTGTTTTGATGCATCTCAAATTTCAGAATCGATAAATTATGCTATACAACTCTTATATTTTACAGCCAATACGGTCATCCATTCCATCCTTTCGAGAACGATGAGTATTAAATGGAGCATATGTTTACAAATTTTCTATGCAATAAATCATATATATATGTACACATGGTATAAATAAAATGATAGGAAAATATACATATGTAAATATGTTTCTGTTTAAACTTCGGACACTATAGAGCACGACATAAAAAGGGTTGTTAAGAAACAATATAGATAATATTTTATTCCTTTACACTAACGTGTAACGTCCTATTGTTAAAAAAAGGCATAATATGTATATACACAGAACGACTTAAATACAGATTTTTAGTTAAATTTTATTGTATTTTAAAATGACTTGTTAGCCACAGACCAATATTTTATTAAAAGTAAATAAGTAAAAAGGTTCTAATCGATATAACTCGACTGGGAGATACGCTAATCCCTCAAAGCTACGCGCACTGCATAGTGACTAAACTTCAAACATCGATATGTCCAGTGTTCTCAAACGATTTCGATGAAATAGCCATCGATAATTTGAAACAAATTTGTTCTGCTTATGGTTTGGGAGAGCTTATATTCAAAATATGGGGTGTCTTATAGTCTCTGACATCGACGCTTTCATACAGACAGACGGACTTGGCCAAATCGAATCTCTCGCTGTTTATGTTAATTAGGAATATGTACTTTATGAAGTCACATTTCATGGGTTCAGGGTATAAAAATTCAAAATAAAATGCATAAATATAGACTTTAGATTTAAAAATATATCGATATTTTATAACGTATTGCAACGGAAAAGCAATCAATGCGATAACGGAGACAAGCTTTCGACAAGTGGCGGACCAACGGCATACCATATAAAAGCAACAGACAGCTGTGTCTTCGGTTCATAGTTTATTTAGCTCTCAAGCTAAAACGTAGCAATATCATTAGTTTGAATACTTAAGACAATCCTTAACAAAAACCAATTTTACAATATGGCTAGCAAAGTGCCAACGGTTAAATTAAATAGTGGCCACAGTATTCCCATCATCGGCTTGGGAACCTGGAATGTAAGTATTCATACATATAAATGTAGTTCAATCAATGTTGTTTTCGTTGTGCCATATGCCGAATATGTGGTAGTAGTCATTTAGAACATCTCCGAAAATTTATAAAACTTATCTACACGAATTTTTTAGTCTTGATGGCTAAGTCATTGGTATTCCCTGTACATATACTTATTGTATAAAGAACCCTTAACACATATCTTCTATTCATTAATTTTTAAATGGAACCTAAACAATGTAAATGATTTTATTTGAAAAATAGGTGTGTCTATTTACATATATATACTAACTAGATAAATTCAATTTACATTAACCTGTTTTTCAAATAAAATTCAGAAGGTTTTTATAGAAGAAAATTTTGGGAATGCAACGTGGCATCCAAAGTGCAGATCTGTAAGGGGTCAATACCAGCAATATTTCTACCAAATTTGGTGGATCTAGCTCAAAAACTGTGAAAGATACACTCATTCCCGTTTTCAACCAGGCGGAATGGGTGGGCGTGGCTTCCAAAGTTTTGATACAGTTTTTTTGGAGACGTCATCAACTTTCCTGCCACAAAGTTTGGTTGCTCTAGCTCCCTATCTTACGTATCGAGTATAATTAAACATTTAACCATGTCATCCTTAGTCATAAAGTAAAACCACAGCAACGCGGTGTCGGTACATGATATATATATATTATCTTTTAACATAAGCCATTTTGTAAAGTCATCAATCAGATTTTGCTATCTATAGATTTGGAGATTTGTGCCCACTTTTGATAAGAGCTGCCTTATCGGCAATTATATTACCAAAAATGGAACAGTTGATATTAGACTACATTTTAATGGATGAATTATGTGAATTAATTAGGGATCAAATCCTTAACCTTGAAACAAATTTTATTTCCTTTTCTTTTTCAGAGCCCTCGTGGTGAAGTGGTAGAGGCTGTTAAGACTGCCATCGATGTGGGATATAGGCACATCGATTGTGCTTTCCTCTACCAAAACGAGGGTGAAGTTGGCGAGGGAATCGAGGCAAAGATCAAGGAAGGCGTTGTAAAGCGGTATGTGGATTCTTACTGATTCGATTTGAAGAAATGAAAAATAATGAACTATGTATCTATTTTACTTATAGCGAGGATCTGTTCATTACCAGCAAGTTGTGGAATACTTTTCATCGGCCCGCTGCGGTGAAAGGGGCTCTGGAAGAAACATTGAAGCTGTTAAAACTAGACTATCTGGATCTGTACTTGATTCACTTTCCAATGGGTTTTAAAGAGGGAAAAGAATTGGTGCCAGCCGATGAGAATGGCAAAACTTTGTTCTCGACAGATGATTATGTAGACACCTGGAAGGCAATGGAGAAACTGGTTGAGGAGGGCCTTGTCAAGTCTATTGGAGTTTCGAACTTTAACAAAAGTCAAATCGAGCGAGTTTTGGCCGTTGCCAAAATTGTTCCAGCCACAAATCAGATTGAATGTCACCCCTATCTAACCCAACAGAAACTTAGTGACTTCTGCAAATCGAAGAATATCACCATAACCGCATACAGCCCATTGGGTAGCCCCAACCGACCATGGGCCAAGGCAGGTGATAAAGTTATTTTGGAAGAGGATAAAGTGAGTAGAAATATTACAAGACAGCCTCTTCAATTCTCTAATCTCTTAACTTTTTCGATTTATAGATTAAGCAGATTGCCAAAGCCAAGAACAAGACACCTGGTCAGATTCTGATTCGCTATCAGGTGCAGCGCGGTCACGTTGTTATCCCAAAGTCGGTAACAAAGGAACGCATCGAATCAAACTTCAATGTCTTTGATTTCGAGCTAACTCCTGAGGAAATCAAAACCATTGAAAGCTTTGAGTGTAATGGACGTGTGGTGCCAATGCTAGGGTAAGTTTTCTATTTTATTTAGGTTAACTATTAAAATTAAATTATTTTTCTTTATTATTTTATTAACATCACCAAAAATATGAATTATTTTATTAATTTTCTTCGTTTTGATACATCTCTTAACTCAAAATCGATAACTTATATTTTACAGCCAATACGGTCATCCATTCCATCCTTTCGAGAACGATGAGTATTAAATGGAGCATATGTTAACAATTATTCTGTGCTATAAATCATATAAATAAAATGATAAGAAAATACACATAAACATGCAAACATAAATTGTACCTCTTTTGTGCTGAGAGCACAAGGCTGTGTCATCAAAACACGGCAAATTCGGTGAACGCTAATTTTCTTATTCAGCTACATATGGCAAAAAAATGTCAATGGTCGGACTGGGCACAGTTAGTATTACAATATTAAAACTAGAGATGGGCACGGGTCGTGTTTGCGATCGTGCCACGAAGTGTTCGTATTCGTTCGTGTTTGTCTTCGGACAAAAAAGAATTGAATAACAATGACTAAGCTTTTATTCAAAATCTGGAGTGTCTTATAGTCTCTGACATCGACGCTTTCATCCAGAAAGACGGACTTGGCCAAATCGACTCTCCCGCTTTCTATGCTAATAGGGAATATATATATATACTTTATGGGGTCCCATTACAGAGTTAAGGGTATAAAAATGCACAAAAAATGCATAAATATAGATTTAAGAATTAAAAATATATCGATATTTTATAACGTATTGCAACTGAAAAGCAATCAATGCGATCGCACAGCGGTTACTGTTGCAGCCCTGGTCGCTTGCCGAATGCGTAGACAAGCTTTTGACTAGTGGCGGACCAACGGCATACCATATAAAAGCAACAGGCAGCTGTGTGTTCAGTTCATAGTTTTTTAGCTCTCAAGCTTAAACGTCACTATAGCATTAGTGTGAATACTAACTACAGTCCCTAACAAAAACGAAACTTACAATATGGCTAGCAAAGTGCCAACGGTTAAATTGAATAGTGGCCACAGTATTCCCATCATCGGCTTGGGAACTTGGAATGTAAGTATTCATACATATATAATATATGTAAGCATAAATAAGCATAAAGTTTGTACCAAATGCCAAAAGAATTGTATTAGTCAAGTTGAACATTACCGAAAATTGATAAAAATGCTTATCTACACGAATTTTTAGTCTTGATGGTTAAGTAATTGGTATTCCCTGAACATACTCCCTGTACATATTATATAATGTACCCATATTAGATAAAGGTATGTTCAATTCATTAATATTAAATGAAAAATAGGTTAATGAAATTGAATTGATCTATATACACACATACATATAAAAAAAATGTGTCAATAGAAGGTTTTAATAGAAGAAAATTTTGGGGGAAACCCTCTAGAAAGATGGTAAACAAAAATTGTATTCTTTCAATACAAACATTATGTAAACATAAACATAAACAGTCTCTGGAAGTTTGGGCACAAATCCAAAAGACCTTAAGCTGAATAAAAACAAGTGGAAATGTTGCAGACGGACGCAACCGACTGCAGTTAATCATAGAGTAAACATCAAAAAAACGACAAAATTTTTGTAAAGTCATCAACCAGATTTTGTTATCTACAGATTTGGAGATTTCTGCCCCTTTTGGCAGGCAGCTCAATCGGACCTTATCACCAAAATTTTTAATTTTTATTTCCTTCTCTTTTTTAGAGCCCTCGTGGTGAAGTGGTAGAGGCTGTTAAGACTGCCATCGATGTGGGATATAGGCACATTGATTGTGCTTTTGTCTATCAAAACGAGGCTGAAGTTGGCGAGGGAATCGAGGCAAAGATCAAGCAAGGCGTTGTAAAGCGGTATGTGGATTCTTACTGATTTCATTTGAAGAAAGGAATAATAATAAATTGTGTGTTTTATTTGTAGCGAGGATTTGTTCATTACTAGCAAGTTGTGGAATACTTTTCATCGTCCCGCTGCGGTGAAAGGTGCTCTGGAACAAACATTGAAGCTGTTAAAACTAGACTATCTGGATCTTTACTTGATTCACTTTCCAATGGGTTTTAAAGAGGGAAAAGAATTGTTGCCAGCCGATAAGAATGGCAAAACTTTGTTCTCGACAGATGATTATGTAGACACCTGGAAGGCAATGGAGAAACTGGTTGAGGAGGGCCTTGTCAAGTCTATTGGAGTTTCGAACTTTAACAAAAGTCAAATCGAGCGAGTTTTGGCCGTTGCTAAAATTCCTCCAGCCACAAATCAGATTGAATGTCACCCCTATCTAACCCAACAGAAACTTAGTGACTTCTGCAAATCGAAGAATATCACCATAACCGCATACAGCCCATTGGGTAGCCCCAACCGACCATGGGCCAAGGCAGGTGATAAAGTTATTTTGGAAGAGGATAAAGTGAGTAGAAATATTACAAGACAGCCTCTTCAATACTCTAATCTCTTAACTGTTTCGATTTATAGATTAAGCAGATTGCCAAAGCCAAGAACAAGACACCTGGTCAGATTCTGATTCGCTATCAGGTGCAGCGCGGTCACGTTGTTATCCCAAAGTCGGTAACAAAGGAACGCATCGAATCAAACTTCAAAGTCTTTGATTTCAAGCTAACTGCTGAGGAAATCAAAACCATCGAAAGCTTTGAATGTAATGGACGAGTAGTGCATATGAAGAAGTAAGTTTTCCTATTTTCTTTAGGTTCAAATGTCAAAAAAAGTTTCCATCCATATAAACACATCTTTTGAAACATCTCTTAATTTAATATCGATAACTAATGCTTTACATTTCTTATATTTTACAGCTATTATGGTCATCCATTCCATCCTTTCGAGAAAGATGATTCCATGAAATTCCCATTACATAAGTTATAAGCCATAAGCCAACAAAGAGAAACTGCTTATTACAGATTTGATGCAAGATGTAAGACAAAACATTTTATTTTTAATTTAGTGTTGGGGCGTGCCAAACAAAGGAAAAAGATTATAATTGAAATAGCTCAACTAGGAGATACCCTGATCCCTAGACACAACGCGAAGTGCATTATGTGCAATGGTAAGGCCATTGCTGACACTCCTTACAGTTTCCTTGAAACAAGGTAATCGATGGTTTAGATTTCAAACTCCGTTTCATGACAAACGAAACTCCAAACTCTGGATAATTGTATTAATAACTGTTCATTTGCCAATGAGTCTAAATTAAACATAGGTGTGCCGATTTAAAAAGCATTCTGATCAGTTATTCAAACTTAGCAATCGAAAACAGAATTACAAAAATTTGTTAAAACCTAGCACTATTAAAACTTTAATACTCTAAAACAAAACAAATAACTGTTAACTTACGATGAATGCTTCCTTATGTAATACAATACGTCTTTTAAGTTCAACAATGCAAAATTCAATTAGAGGCTATGCTAAAGCTGAAAGATTCAAATGGTAAGTTCCGAAATCAGTAAAATTCAAAACGTATTCTAAAAGCTTTAAAAATCAGGTCTCAAAGCGAATATAATTTTGTTCCAAAAGCAATTTGCAGTGATGGCAAAGAAATTCCAATTATAGGGCTTGGTACTTGGGGGGTAAGTCAAAATACAATTAATGCAATTGATTTAAGATTTACAAATATTAGTATCAATATTTTATAACGTATTGCAACTGAAATGCAATCAATGCGATTGCAGCCCTGGTCGCTTGCCGAAAGCGCAGATAAGCTTTTTTGACCAGTGGCGAAGCAACGGCATATAAAAGCAACAGACAGCTGTGTGTTCGGTTCACAGTTTGTTTAGCTATCAAACTAAAAGATTGCAAGGGAATTAGTTTAAATACTTACAAGAACTAAACTTACAATATGGGAAGCAAAGTGCCATTGGTTAAATTGAATAGTGGCCACAGCATTCCAATCGTTGGCTTGGGAACCTGGAATGTAAGTAAATGTTAGAATTTACAGTTGCATATAGAATATTCGTATATGTACATATAAATGTAATAGATGCATAGTACATAAGCAATAGTACTTAAATCATTATCATTTTGTTTTCCGTTGCCCACGACTTGTTCGCCATTTTCGACATTTGCAAAATTAGAACAAGTGCAGCTGATAATTTGCCGGGTGCGGCGTCTGCTACTTTGCCGGTTGTGTTGGTATGCTTGTGGGTGTGGGTGTGTGTGTGTTTGTGTGGGTGCGAGTGTGACGTGGTTGCTAAATCGGTAATGTAACAAGTGTTACAAGTGATAATAAGACCTCCAGTAATGTTTCTCCACGTCACATCTATATTATGAAAATACACTTGCTTACATACCCTTGTGCTCCAAGGTGACCTCTTGTCCGATTAAGTGTCAGCGTCAAGTATGTGAGATATGCCTTAGCAGCGGAAAGTTTCGTGAGATATGCAATCCTTTACAAGTTGATCTCAACCGAGATTTGATAAACATGCTTATCTTTCTACACGCATTTTTAGCTCTTGATGCTTAAGTCATTGGTATACCCTGTAAGCATTATATAAATATAAATGTAAACAGGCAATTTGGGCACAAATCTAGCCGAATAAAATTTAGTCATAGAGTAAACATCAAAAACAACAGCAACGCGGGGTCGGGGTCATCAATCAGATTTAATTTTCTATAGTTTTGGAGAATTCTGCCCCTTCTGATAAGGCAGCTCAATCGACAACTATATTGCCAAAAAAGGAACAGTTCATATTCAATTTTTAAATTAGACTACACATTTTACTTAATGAATTATGTGCATAGATTAATTAGTCATCTAACCCTTAACCTTGAAACAAAATTCCGAACTGATGTAAATTTTATTTCTTTCTCTTTTTTAGAGCCCTCGTGGTGAAGTGGTAGAGGCTGTTAAGACTGCCATCGATGTGGGATATAGGCACATTGATTGTGCTTTTGTCTATCAAAACGAGGCTGAAGTTGGCGAGGGAATCGAGGCAAAGATCAAGCAAGGCGTTGTAAAGCGGTATGTAGATTCTTACTGATTCGATTTGAAGAAATGAATAATAATAAATTGTCTATTTTAGCGAGGATCTGTTCATTACTAGCAAGCTGTGGAACACTTTTCATCGGCCCGCATTGGTGAAAGGTGCTCTGGAAGAAACATTGAAGCTGTTGAAACTGCAATATGTAGATCTGTACTTGATTCATTGGCCAATGGGCTTTAAAGAGGGAGGAGAACTATTCCCAGTCGATAAGAGTGGCAATACTTTGTACTCGACAGACGATTATGTAGACACCTGGAAGGCAATGGAGAAACTGGTTGAGGAGGGCCTTGTCAAGTCAATTGGTGTTTCGAACTTTAACAAAAGTCAAATCGAGCGCGTTTTGGCCGTTGCCAAAATTCCTCCAGCCACAAATCAGATTGAATGCCACCCCTATCTAACCCAACAGAAACTTTGTGACTTCTGCAAATCGAAGAACATTACCATAACCGCTTATAGCCCATTGGGTAGCCCAAACCGTCCATGGGCCAAGGCAGGTGATCCAGTTATTCTGGAAGAGGAAAAAGTAAGTAGAAATATTGCAAGACAGCCTATTCAATACTCTAATCTCTTAACTGTTTCGATTTATAGATTAAGCAGATTGCCAAAGCCAAGAACAAGACACCTGGCCAGATTCTGATTCGCTATCAGGTGCAGCGTGCCAACATTGTTATACCGAAGTCTGTAACCAAGGAACGCATCGAGTCAAACTTCAAAGTCTTTGATTTCGAGCTAACTCCTGAGGAAATCAAAACCATCGAAAGCTTTGAGTGTAATGGACGTCTGGTGCCACTGTTGAAGTAAGTTATAATTATTTTCTTTATACAAAATTTATTTTAATATTTTGCTAAACTATTTAGAGAGACTGGCGCTCATGAGCACTATCCATTTCACCAAGAATATTAATTTAAATCGCAAGAAATCTTTCCATCCATATGAGCAACTTATACAAGCAAATGAAATATGATATATAAATACATGTAGTTAAGTAAATATTTCTGGCAAAACTAACAACAGGTAACCCGAGAAGCACAGACGTATCTTAAATTATTTGTTTACTCGTTTCTGCTCTCCAAATACTCTCCCCATTATATGTTTGTGTGTTTAGTTTAATTGATATGTTTTTTACACTTTATCAAGTTTGAAGTGCTTTATAGTAGATGACGAACCCACAATTGCTCCCACTAAAAATAGTTGGTTACTTAGTTTGCTTAAAAATATGAATCCTATTTTTGAATGTCAGTGTTTATTTACTTTGCTTTGTTAATAAAAATCTCTTAATTCAATATCGATAACTAATGCTATACAATTCATATATTTTACAGCCATCACGGACATCCATACCATCCTTTCGAGAAAGATGAGTTCTAAATGGAGCTTATGTTAACAATTGTTCTGTGCTATAAATCATAAATGTTATATACAGATGTACACATGGTATAAATAAAATGCGATTTGAAAATTAATATGAGTATGTTGTTGAAATTTTTAATTGTAAACATGTGAAACTTATATCAATGGAAAATATATGACAATTTTTGTGCTCTGCTTGGTTCAAAAAATATTTAAAATCAATTTTTCTTTTCAACTTTTAAAAATAAAATTTATAGATCTCTTATTTTTGATTGTATAAATAATTTTTATTTTGTACTAAAAATTGATAAATAAGAGTTAATCTAAAATTTTTAATTGAAATTTAATAATTATTTAATGTTTAATTTAATAACTATAATCGTTACAGTCCCTGGTTTAAATGGATCATAGATCATTCAACCATTTGTGCTTCTAACGTCAGCTAGAATTCGACATGTCTAAAATCTGACTGGAAAAAAGCATAAATGCCATCACTGAGTCATGCACCGACTGGCATGCCAAGCTGACTGACAAAATGGTCTAAGAAATGGCAAAACGGCAAGAAGAAGCACAACGTGCGCATCTGACAATTGTGTGGCTGCTGTAAATAAAAAAAAATCGATTTGCCTTTTCTGGCTTTTACTTTGACAAGTCAAAAACAAAGCATCACATAACTATTAAACATTTAAAATTTGTTTATTTGTAAAGTGCAGTGCATCCGCGGCATACAAAGAGGCAAACGAAGTATTCAATTAACAATTTCTGCAGCAGTGCAGAGACAAAGACGATTGCGAACAAACAGTAAAAACATACACATACACCCACAAACACACCCAAATGAAAATCACACAATTTTCACCATTAAATCGGTCTATGTATATGATATCATAGCTATATTTTATTCTGTTATTGTCGATAATAATAATACGGCAACAGAATTCGAGACAAAAAAAGCAACAACAACAACAGCACGAGAGAGAAGTGACTGCATCAAAAGGAATTCCAACGAAGAACTGTTACACACACACACGTATATATACATACATACATACGCAGCAGAAAAATCTAATTCTGAGCTGGCCAAACAGCTAACAAAAATTTTCCATTCACATTCATATGTGAGTGGCGCTCGCATAACTTAAACAAAAACAAAGAACGGCGGTTTTGGAAAATCTGATTCGGGTATTGCGTGGTAGATTAAAGCCGCCGCCACAGCATGACAATAAAGCCAGTAAGTGCGCCGAGTGGCAAACGTGTTGTCGTCGACGGGGATGCCACCGAGGCGCATGTCGCTGGCCAAGTTGTTGTTGTCGAGCAATCGGTTGTCAATCAGGCGCATCGCAATGTCGTCATCGATAGCCACGGCCAGAGTCCGCAGCGTCGTGGCGAAGTCTATGACGAACTGACGCGCACGCATCGCTGCAGCCCACACAAGAGGTAATTTTCATAGAATTGTTTGTTTCACGTTTCTAATGAATTTTTCTTTTTCGTAGCACTCGCTCGAAGCGTCGTGAGCATCTTGAATCTCATGCACATCATCACAAGCGCGATCGTTTGGAGCGTGAAAAGGCAGCGGCTGTGGGCAGCAGCGTTGCTGTCAGCACTCCGCACTCGGCAGTGGCAGCGGCCGTTGCCACAGCAGCCGGCGGCGGCAGTAGCAGCAGCTCAACAGCAGTCGGCCGCAAATCGCCGGAACATTTGGGTCTTGGCTGTGCCAACGTACCCAAGACGCAACAGGCACAACTAACACCAGCTGCTGCGGCAGCCAACATGCTCAAAGCCGTCGAGGAGACATTCTCTGGCTATAATAGCGGCGATGAGCATTTACAGCCCAAGGAGCGCACCATTTCGGTCGAGGAGTGGCAGCGACGCGACAACGAGTTTGCCAAATGCATGGACAAGCGTGGCTACGAACTGAAACCGGTTGAGGAGGATGGCGCCTGCCTCTTCCGCTCCATATCGCTACAGATCTACGGCGACGAAGGAATGCACGATGTCATACGCCAACACACCATGGATTATATTGTAATATAAGTTTATATATATCATGAGTATTAATTTTTAATGCCTTTGTTTCAAAAACAGCATGAAAATCGCGAGTACTTTGGACAGTTTGTCACCGAGGACATCAACGGTTATATTCAACGCAAACGCGCTCGCGATGCCCACGGCAATCATATTGAGATCCAGGCTATATCCGAGATCTACAGTCGCCCCGTTGAAGTCTACTGCTATCAGTCGAGTGAGTAGCTTGTCTTCATGTCCTACCTGCCATTAATAATTTGTTTTCCTTGCAGCTCCCATTAACATTTTCAATTCGGAGCAATCGCAGGCTGGCTATCCACCGTTGCGTCTATCCTATCAACGAGGCTCAGCAGAGAAGCTTTTTTGACCAGTGGCGAAGCAACGGCATATAAAAGCAACAGACAGCTGTGTGTTCGGTTCACAGTTTGTTTAGCTCTCAAACTAAAAGATTGCAAGGGAATTAGTTTAAATACTTACAAGAACTAAACCTACAATATGGGAAGCAAAGTGCCATTGGTTAAATTGAATAGTGGCCTCAGCATTCCCATCGTCGGCTTGGGAACCTGGAATGTAAGTAAATGTTACAATTTATATTTGTATATGTACATATAAATGGTATAGATGCATAATACATAAGCAATAGTACTTAAAGCATTATCATGTTGTTTTCCGTTGCCCACGACTTGCTCGCCATTTTCGACATTTGCAAAATTAGAACAAGTGCAGCTGATAATAAGCCGGGTGGGGCGTCTGCTACTTTGCCGGTTGTGTTGGTATACTTGTGGGTGTGTGGGTGCGAGTGTGACGTGGTTGCTAAATCGGTAATGTAACAAGTGTTACAAGTGATAATAAGACCTCCAGTAATGTTTCTCCACGTCACATCTATATTATGAAAATACACTTGCTTACATACCCTTGTGCTCCAAGGTGACCTCTTGTCCGATTAAGTGTCAGCGTCAAGTATGTGAGATATGCCTTAGCAGCGGAAAGTTTCGTGAGATATGCAATCCTTTAATATAATACTTACATAAATGGATATGTAGCAGTCAAGTTGATCTCAACCGAGATTTGATAAACATGCTTATCTTTCTACACGCATTTTTAGCTCATGATGCTTAAGTCATTGGTATACCCTGTAAGCATTATATAAATATAAATGTAAACAGGCAATTTGGGCACAAATCTAGCCGAATAAAATTTAGTCATAGAGTAAACATCAAAAAAACAACAGCAACGCGGGGTCGGGGTCATCAATCAGATTTCATTTTCTATAGTTTTGGAGAATTCTGCCCCTTCTGATAAGGCAGCTCAATCGACAACTATATTGCCAAAAAAGGAACAGTTCATATTCAATTTTTAAATTAGACTACACATTTTACTTAATGAATTATGTGCATAGATTAATTAGTCATCTAACCCTTAACCTTGAAACAAAATTCCGAACTGATGTAAATTTTATTTCTTTCTCTTTTTTAGAGCCCTCGTGGTGAAGTGGTAGAGGCTGTTAAGACTGCCATCGATGTGGGATATAGGCACATTGATTGTGCTTTTGTCTATCAAAACGAGGCTGAAGTTGGCGAGGGAATCGAGGCAAAGATCAAGCAAGGCGTTGTAAAGCGGTATGTTGATTCTTACTGATTCGATTTGAAGAAATGAATAATAATAAATTGTCTATTTTAGCGAGGATCTGTTCATTACTAGCAAGCTGTGGAACACTTTTCATCGGCCCGCATTGGTGAAAGGTGCTCTGGAAGAAACATTGAAGCTGTTGAAACTGCAATGTGTAGATCTGTACTTGATTCATTGGCTAATGGGCTTTAAAGAGGGAGGAGAACTATTCCCAGTCGATAAGAGTGGCAATACTTTGTACTCGACAGACGATTATGTAGACACCTGGAAGGCAATGGAGAAACTGGTTGAGGAGGGCCTTGTCAAGTCAATTGGTGTTTCGAACTTTAACAAAAGTCAAATCGAGCGCGTTTTGGCCGTTGCCAAAATTCCTCCAGCCACAAATCAGATTGAATGCCACCCCTATCTAACCCAACAGAAACTTTGTGACTTCTGCAAATCGAAGAACATTACCATAACCGCCTATAGCCCATTGGGTAGCCCAAACCGTCCATGGGCCAAGGCAGGTGATCCAGTTATTCTGGAAGAGGAAAAAGTAAGTAGAAATATTGCAAGACAGCCTATTCAATACTCTAATCTCTTAACTGTTTCGATTTATAGATTAAGCAGATTGCCAAAGCCAAGAACAAGACACCTGGTCAGATTCTGATTCGCTATCAGGTGCAGCGTGCCAACATTGTTATACGGAAGTCTGTAACCAAGGAACGCATCGAGTCAAACTTCAAAGTCTTTGATTTCGAGCTAACTCCTGAGGAAATCAAAACCATCGAAAGCTTTGAGTGTAATGGACGTCTGGTGCCACTGTTGAAGTAAGTTATAATTATTTTCTTTATACAAAATTCATTTTAATATTTTGCTAAACTATTTAGAGAGACTGGCGCTCATGAGCACTATCCATTTCACCAAGAATATTAATTTAAATCGCAAGAAATCTTTCCATCCATATGAGCAACTTATACAAGCAAATGAAATATGATATATAAATACATGTAGTTGAGTAAATATTTCTGGCAAAACTAACAACAGGTAACCCGAGAAGCACAGACGTATCTTAAATTATTTGTTTACTCGTTTCTGCTCTCCAAATACTCTCCCCATTATATGTTTGTGTGTTTAGTTTAATTGATATGTTTTTTACACTTTATCAAGTTTGAAGTGCTTTATAGTAGATGACGAACCCACAATTTCTCCCACTAAAAATAGTTTGTTACTTAGTTTGCTTAAAAATATGAATCCTATTTTTGAATGTCAGTGTTTATTTACTTTGCTTTGTTAATAAAAATGTCTTAATTCAATATCGATAACTAATGCTATACAATTCATATATTTAACAGCCATCACGGACATCCATACCATCCTTTCGAGAAAGATGAGTTCTAAATGGAGCTTATGTTAACAATTGTTCTGTTAAAATGGTCTAAAAAATGGCAAAACGGCAAGAAGAAGCACAACGAGCGCATCTGACAATTGTGTGGCTACTGTAAATAAAAAAAAATCGAATTTTCTGGCTTATACTTTGACAAGTCAAAAACAAAGCATCACATAACTATTATACATTTAAAATTTGTTTATTTGTAAAGTGCAGTGCATCCGCGGCATACAAAGAGGCAAACGAAGCATAACTTAAACAAAAACAAAGAACGGCGGTTTTGGAAAATCTGATTCGGGTATTGCGTGGTAGATTAAAGCCGCCGCCACAGCATGACAATAAAGCCAGTAAGTGCGCCGAGTGGCAAACGTGTTGTCGTCGACGGGGATGCCACCGAGGCGCATGTCGCTGGCCAAGTTGTTGTTGTCGAGCAATCGGTTGTCAATCAGGCGCATCGCAATGTCGTCATCGATAGCCACGGCCAGAGTCCGCAGCGTCGTGGCGAAGTCTATGACGAACTGACGCGCACGCATCGCTGCAGCCCACACAAAAGGTAATTTTCATAGAATTGTTTGTTTCACGTTTCTAATGAATTTTTCTTTTTCGTAGCACTCGCTCGAAGCGTCGCGAGCATCTTGAGAGTCATGCCCATCATCACAAGCGCGATCGTTTGGAGCGTGAAAAGGCAGCGGCTGTGGGCAGCAGCGTTGCTGTCAGCACTCCGCACTCGGCAGTGGCAGCGGCCGTTGCCACAGCAGCCGGCGGCGGCAGTAGCAGCAGCTCAACAGCAGTCGGCCGCAAATCGCCGGAACATTTGGGTCTTGGCTGTGCCAACGTACCCAAGACGCAACAGGCACAACTAACACCAGCTGCTGCGGCAGCCAACATACTCAAAGCCGTCGAGGAGACATTCTCTGGCTATAATAGCGGCGATGAGCATTTACAGCCCAAGGAGCCCACCATTTCGGTCGAGGAGTGGCAGCGACGCGACAACGAGTTTGCCAAATGCATGGACAAGCGTGGCTACGAACTGAAACCGGTTGAGGAGGATGGCGCCTGCCTCTTCCGCTCCATATCGCTACAGATCTACGGCGACGAAGGAATGCACGATGTCATACGCCAACACACCATGGATTATATTGTAATATAAGTTTATATATATCATGAGTATTAATTTTTAATGCCTTTGTTTCACAAACAGCATGAAAATCGCGAGTACTTTGGACAGTTTGTCACCGAGGACATCAACGGTTATATTCAACGCAAACGCGCTCGCGATGCCCACGTCAATCATATTGAGATCCAGGCTATATCCGAGATCTACAGTCGCCCCGTTGAAGTCTACTGCTATCAGTCGAGTGAGTAGCTTGTCTTCATGTCCTACCTGCCATTAATAATTTGTTTTCCTTGCAGCTCCCATTAACATTTTCAATTCGGAGCAATCGCAGGCTGGCTATCCACCGTTGCGTCTATCCTATCAACGAGGCTCAGCAGAGAAGCTTTTTTGACCAGTGGCGAAGCAACGGCATATAAAAGCAACAGACAGCTGTGTGTTCGGTTCACAGTTTGTTTAGCTCTCAAACTAAAAGATTGCAAGGGAATTAGTTTAAATACTTACAAGAACTAAACCTACAATATGGGAAGCAAAGTGCCATTGGTTAAATTGAATAGTGGCCTCAGCATTCCCATCGTCGGCTTGGGAACCTGGAATGTAAGTAAATGTTACAATTTATATTTGTATATGTACATATAAATGTTATAAATGCATAATACATAAGCAATAGTACTTAAATCATTATCATGTTGTTTTCCGTTGCCCACGACTTGCTCGCCATTTTCGTTTGAATTTGCGTGTATTGCGGGTGGGCGTGCATTTGCGGTTGTGTTGGTGTTGGGTGTGTGGGTGGGTGTGCGTGGTTGCTATGGTATGTGTGTTGTGATATACCGTGTTGTTAGTCCCTGGGCCGTTTGCAAGTTTGTGAGATATGCAATCCTTTAATATAATACTTACATAAATGGATATGTAGCAGTCAAGTTGATCTCAACCGAGATTTGATAAACATGCTTATCTTTCTACACGCATTTTTAGCTCTTGATGCTTAAGTCATTGGTATACCCTGTAAGCATTATATAAATATAAATGTAAACAGGCAATTTGGGCACAAATCTAGCCGAATAAAATTTAGTCATAGAGTAAACATCAAAAAACAACAGCAACGCGGGGTCGGGGTCATCAATCAGATTTAATTTTCTATAGTTTTGGAGAATTCTGCCCCTTCTGATAAGGCAGCTCAATCGACAACTATGTTGCCAAAAAAGGAACAAGTTCATATTCAATTTTTAAATTAGACTACACATTTTACTTAATGAATTATGTGCATAGATTAATTAGTCATCTAACCCTTAACCTTGAAACAAAATTCCGAACTGATGTAAATTTTATTTCTTTCTCTTTTTTAGAGCCCTCGTGGTGAAGTGGTAGAGGCTGTTAAGACTGCCATCGATGTGGGATATAGGCACATTGATTGTGCTTTTGTCTATCAAAACGAGGCTGAAGTTGGCGAGGGAATCGAGGCAAAGATCAAGCAAGGCGTTGTAAAGCGGTATGTTGATTCTTACTGATTCGATTTGAAGAAATGAATAATAATAAATTGTCTATTTTAGCGAGGATCTGTTCATTACTAGCAAGCTGTGGAACACTTTTCATCGGCCCGCATTGGTGAAAGGTGCTCTGGAAGAAACATTGAAGCTGTTGAAACTGAAATATGTAGATCTGTACTTGATTCATTGGCCAATGGGCTTTAAAGAGGGAGGAGAACTATTCCCAGTCGATAAGAGTGGCAATACTTTGTACTCGACAGACGATTATGTAGACACCTGGAAGGCAATGGAGAAACTGGTTGAGGAGGGCCTTGTCAAGTCAATTGGTGTTTCGAACTTTAACAAAAGTCAAATCGAGCGCGTTTTGGCCGTTGCCAAAATTCCTCCAGCCACAAATCAGATTGAATGCCACCCCTATCTAACCCAACAGAAACTTTGTGACTTCTGCAAATCGAAGAACATTACCATAACCGCCTATAGCCCATTGGGTAGCCCAAACCGTCCATGGGCCAAGGCAGGTGATCCAGTTATTCTGGAAGAGGAAAAAGTAAGTAGAAATATTGCAAGACAGCCTATTCAATACTCTAATCTCTTAACTGTTTCGATTTATAGATTAAGCAGATTGCCAAAGCCAAGAACAAGACACCTGGTCAGATTCTGATTCGCTATCAGGTGCAGCGTGCTAACATTGTTATACCGAAGTCTGTAACCAAGGAACGCATCGAGTCAAACTTCAAAGTCTTTGATTTCGAGCTAACTCCTGAGGAAATCAAAACCATCGAAAGCTTTGAGTGTAATGGACGTCTGGTGCCACTGTTGAAGTAAGTTATAATTATTTTCTTTATACAAAATTCATTTTAATATTTTGCTAAACTATTTAGAGAGACTGGCGCTCATGAGCACTATCCATTTCACCAAGAATATTAATTTAAATCGCAAGAAATCTTTCCATCCATATGAGCAACTTATACAAGCAAATGAAATATGATATATAAATACATGTAGTTGAGTAAATATTTCTGGCAAAACTAACAACAGGTAACCCGAGAAGCACAGACGTATCTTAAATTATTTGTTTACTCGTTTCTGCTCTCCAAATACTCTCCCCATTATATGTTTGTGTGTTTAGTTTAATTGATATGTTTTTTACACTTTATCAAGTTTGAAGTGCTTTATAGTAGATGACGAACCCACAATTGCTCCCACTAAAAATAGTTGGTTACTTAGTTTGCTTAAAAATATGAATCCTATTTTTGAATGTCAGTGTTTATTTACTTTGCTTTGTTAATAAAAATCTCTTAATTCAATATCGATAACTAATGCTATACAATTCATATATTTTACAGCCATCACGGACATCCATACCATCCTTTCGAGAAAGATGAGTTCTAAATGGAGCTTATGTTAACAATTGTTCTGTTAAAATGGTCTAAAAAATGGCAAAACGGCAAGAAGAAGCACAACGAGCGCATCTGACAATTGTGTGGCTGCTGTAAATAAAAAAAAATCTAATTGCCTTTTCTGGCTTATACTTTGACAAGTCAAAAACAAAGCATCACATAACTATAAAACATTTAAAATTTGTTTATTTGTAAAGTGCAGTGCATCCGCGGCATACAAAGAGGCAAACGAAGCATAACTTAAACAAAAACAAAGAACGGCGGTTTTGGAAAATCTGATTCGGGTATTGCGTGGTAGATTAAAGCCGCCGCCACAGCATGACAATAAAGCCAGTAAGTGCGCCGAGTGGCAAACGTGTTGTCGTCGACGGGGATGCCACCGAGGCGCATGTCGCTGGCCAAGTTGTTGTTGTCGAGCAATCGGTTGTCAATCAGGCGCATCGCAATGTCGTCATCGATAGCCACGGCCAGAGTCCGCAGCGTCGTGGCGAAGTCTATGACGAACTGACGCGCACGCATCGCTGCAGCCCACACAAGAGGTAATTTTCATAGAATTGTTTGTTTCACGTTTCTAATGAATTTTTCTTTTTCGTAGCACTCGCTCGAAGCGTCGTGAGCATCTTGAATCTCATGCACATCATCACATGCGCGATCGTTTGGAGCGTGAAAAGGCAGCGGCTGTGGGCAGCAGCGTTGCTGTCAGCACTCCGCACTCGGCAGTTGCAGCGGCCGTTGCCACAGCAGCCGGCGGCGGCAGAAGCAGCAGCTCAACAGCAGTCGGCCGCAAATCGCTGGAACATTTGGGTCTTGGCTGTGCCAACGTACCCAAGACGCAACAGGCACAACTAACACCAGCTGCTGCGGCAGCCAACATGCTCAAAGCCGTCGAGGAGACATTCTCTGGCTATAATAGCGGCGATGAGCATTTACAGCCCAAGGAGCGCACCATTTCGGTCGAGGAGTGGCAGCGACGCGACAACGAGTTTGCCAAATGCATGGACAAGCGTGGCTACGAACTGAAACCGGTTGAGGAGGATGGCGCCTGCCTCTTCCGCTCCATATCGCTACAGATCTACGGCGACGAAGGAATGCACGATGTCATACGTCAACACACCATGGAATATATTGTAATATAAGTTTATATATATCATGAGTATTAATTTTTAATGCCTTTGTTTCAAAAACAGCATGAAAATCGCGAGTATTTTGGACAGTTTGTCACCGAGGACATCAACGGTTATTTTCAACGCAAACGCGCTCGCGATGCCCACGTCAATCATATTGAGATCCAGGCTATATCCGAGATCTACAGTCGCCCCGTTGAAGTCTACTGCTATCAGTCGAGTGAGTAGCTTGTCTTCATGTCCTACCTGCCATTAATAATTTGTTTTCCTTGCAGCTCCCATTAACATTTTCAATTCGGAGCAATCGCAGGCTGGCTATCCACCGTTGCGTCTATCCTATCAACGAGGCTCAGCAGAGAAGCTTTTTTGACCAGTGGCGAAGCAACGGCATATAAAAGCAACAGACAGCTGTGTGTTCGGTTCACAGTTTGTTTAGCTCCCAAACTAAAAGATTGCAAGGGAATTAGTTCTAAATGGAGCTTATGTTAACAATTGTTCTGTGCTATAAATCATAAATGTTATATACAGATGTACACATTGTATAAATAAAATGCGATTTGAAAATTAATATGAGTATGTTGTTGAAATTTTTAATTGTAAACATGTGAAATTTATATCAATGGAAAATATATGACAATTTTTGTAGTCTGCTTGGTTCAAAAAATATTTAAAATCAATTCTTCTTTTCAACTTTTAAAAATAAAATTTAAAGATACTCTTATTTTTGATGGTATAAATAATTTTTATTTTGTACTAAAAATTGATAAATAAGAGTTAATCTAAAAATTTTTAATTGAAATTTAATAATTATTTAATGTTTAATTTATTAACTACAATCGTTACAGTCCCTGGTTTAAATGGATCATAGATCATTCAACCATTTGTGCTTCTAACGTCAGCTAGAATTCGACATGTCTAAAATCTGACTGTAAAAAAGCAAAAATGCCATCACTGAGGCATGCCCCGACTGGCATGCCAAGCTGACTGACAAAATGGTCTAAGAAATGGCAAAACGGCAAGAAGAAGCACAACGTGCGCATCTGACAATTGTGTGGCTGCTGTAAATAAAAAAAAAATCGAATTGCCTTTTCTGGCTTATACTTTGACAAGTCAAAAACAAAGCATCACATAACTATTATACATTTAAAATTTGTTTATTTGTAAAGTGCAGTGCATCCGCGGCATACAAAGAGGCAAACGAAGTGTTCAATTAACAATTTCTGCAGCAGTGCAGAGACAAAGACGATTGCGAACAAACAGCAAACACATACACATACACAGACGGGCAAGCACACACATACACCCACAAACACACCCAAATGAAAATCACACAATTTTCACCATTAAATCGGTCTATGTATATGATATCATAGCTATATTTTATTCTGTTATTGTCGATAATAATAATATGGCAACAGAATTCGAGACAAAAAAAGCAACAACAGCACGAGAGAGAAGTGACTGCATCAAAAGGAATTCCAACGAAGGGACTGTTACACACACACACGTATATATACATACATACATACGCAGCAGAAAAATCTAATTCTGAGCTGGCCAAACAGCTAACAAAAATTTTCCATTCACATTCATATGTGAGTGGCGCTCGCATAACTTAAACAAAAACAAAGAACGGCGGTTTTGGAAAATCTGATTCGGGTATTGCGTGGTAGATTAAAGCCGCCGCCACAGCATGACAATAAAGCCAGTAAGTGCGCCGAGTGGCAAACGTGTTGTCGTCGACGGGGATGCCACCGAGGCGCATGTCGCTGGCCAAGCTGTTGTTGTCAAGCAATCGGTTGTCAATCAGGCGCATCGCAATGTCGTCATCGATAGCCACGGCCAGAGTCCGCAGCGTCGTGGCGAAGTCTATGACGAACTGACGCGCACGCATCGCTGCAGCCCACACAAGAGGTAATTTTCATAGAATTGTTTGTTTCACGTTTCTAATGAATTTTTCTTTTTCGTAGCACTCGCTCGAAGCGTCGCGAGCATCTTGAATCTCATGCACATCATCACAAGCGCGATCGTTTGGAGCGTGAAAAGGCAGCGGCTGGGGGCAGCAGCGTTGCTGTCAGCACTCCGCACTCGGCAGTGGCAGCGGCCGTTGCCACAGCAGCCGGCGGCGGCAGTAGCAGCAGCTCAACAGCAGTCGGCCGCAAATCGCCGGAACATTTGGGTCTTGGCTGTGCCAACGTACCCAAGACGCAACAGGCACAACTAACACCAGCTGCTGCGGCAGCCAACATGCTCAAAGCCGTCGAGGAGACATTCTCTGGCTATAATAGCGGCGATGAGCATTTACAGCCCAAGGAGCGCACCATTTCGGTCGAGGAGTGGCAGCGACGCGACAACGAGTTTGCCAAATGCATGGACAAGCGTGGCTACGAACTGAAACCGGTTGAGGAGGATGGCGCCTGCCTCTTCCGCTCCATATCGCTACAGATCTACGGCGACGAAGGAATGCACGATGTCATACGCCAACACACCATGGATTATATTGTAATATAAGTTTATATATATCATGAGTATTAATTTTTAATGCCTTTGTTTCAAAAACAGCATGAAAATCGCGAGTACTTTGGACAGTTTGTCACCGAGGACATCAACGGTTATATTCAACGCAAACGCGCTCGCGATGCCCACGGCAATCATATTGAGATCCAGGCTATATCCGAGATCTACAGTCGCCCCGTTGAAGTCTACTGCTATCAGTCGAGTGAGTAGCTTGTCTTCATGTCCTACCTGCCATTAATAATTTGTTTTCCTTGCAGCTCCCATTAACATTTTCAATTCGGAGCAATCGCAGGCTGGCTATCCACCGTTGCGTCCATCCTATCAACGAGGCTCAGCAGAGAAGCTTTTTTGACCAGTGGCGAAGCAACGGCATATAAAAGTAACAGACAGCTGTGTGTTCGGTTCACAGTTTGTTTAGCTCTCAAACTAAAAGATTGCAAGGGAATTAGTTTAAATACTTACAAGAACTAAACCTACAATATGGGAAGCAAAGTGCCATTGGTTAAATTGAATAGTGGCCTCAGCATTCCCATCGTCGGCTTGGGAACCTGGAATGTAAGTAAATGTTACAATTTATATTTGTATATGTACATATAAATGTTATAAATGCATAATACATAAGCAGTAGTACTAAAATCATTATCATGTTGTTTTCCGTTGCCCACGACTTGCTCGCCATTTTCGACATTTGCAAAATTAGAACAAGTGCAGCTGATAATAAGCCAGGTGGGGCGTCTGCTACTTTGCCGGTTGTGTTGGTATACTTGTGGGTGTGTGGGTGCGAGTGTGACGTGGTTGCTAAATCGGTAATGTAACAAGTGTTACAAGTGATAATAAGACCTCCAGTAATGTTTCTCCACGTCACATCTATATTATGAAAATACACTTGCTTACATACCCTAGAGCTCCAAGGTGACCTCTTGTCCGATTAAGTGTCAGCGTCAAGTATGTGAGATATGCCTTAGCAGCGGAAAGTTTCGTGAGATATGCAATCCTTTAATATAATACTTACATAAATGGATATGTAGCAGTCAAGTTGATCTCAACCGAGATTTGATAAACATGCTTATCTTTCTACACGCATTTTTAGCTCTTGATGCTTAAGTCATTGGTATACCCTGTAAGCATTATATAAATATAAATGTAAACAGGCAATTTGGGCACAAATCTAGCCGAATAAAATTTAGTCATAGAGTAAACATCAAAAAAACAACAGCAACGCGGGGTCGGGGTCATCAATCAGATTTAATTTTCTATAGTTTTGGAGAATTCTGCCCCTTCTGATAAGGCAGCTCAATCGACAACTATGTTGCCAAAAAAGGAACAGTTCATATTCAATTTTTAAATTAGACTACACATTTTACTTAATGAATTATGTGCATAGATTAATTAGTCATCTAACCCTTAACCTTGAAACAAAATTCCGAACTGATGTAAATTTTATTTCTTTCTCTTTTTTAGAGCCCTCGTGGTGAAGTGGTAGAGGCTGTTAAGACTGCCATCGATGTGGGATATAGGCACATTGATTGTGCTTTTGTCTATCAAAACGAGGCTGAAGTTGGCGAGGGAATCGAGGCAAAGATCAAGCAAGGCGTTGTAAAGCGGTATGTTGATTCTTACTGATTCGATTTGAAGAAATGAATAATAATAAATTGTCTATTTTAGCGAGGATCTGTTCATTACTAGCAAGCTGTGGAACACTTTTCATCGGCCCGCATTGGTGAAAGGTGCTCTGGAAGAAACATTGAAGCTGTTGAAACTGAAATATGTAGATCTGTACTTGATTCATTGGCCAATGGGCTTTAAAGAGGGAGGAGAACTATTCCCAGTCGATAAGAGTGGCAATACTTTGTACTCGACAGACGATTATGTAGACACCTGGAAGGCAATGGAGAAACTGGTTGAGGAGGGCCTTGTCAAGTCAATTGGTGTTTCGAACTTTAACAAAAGTCAAATCGAGCGCGTTTTGGCCGTTGCCAAAATTCCTCCAGCCACAAATCAGATTGAATGCCACCCCTATCTAACCCAACAGAAACTTTGTGACTTCTGCAAATCGAAGAACATTACCATAACCGCCTATAGCCCATTGGGTAGCCCAAACCGTCCATGGGCCAAGGCAGGTGATCCAGTTATTCTGGAAGAGGAAAAAGTAAGTAGAAATATTGCAAGACAGCCTATTCAATACTCTAATCTCTTAACTGTTTCGATTTATAGATTAAGCAGATTGCCAAAGCCAAGAACAAGACACCTGGTCAGATTCTGATTCGCTATCAGGTGCAGCGTGCCAACATTGTTATACGGAAGTCTGTAACCAAGGAACGCATCGAGTCAAACTTCAAAGTCTTTGATTTCGAGCTAACTCCTGAGGAAATCAAAACCATCGAAAGCTTTGAGTGTAATGGACGTCTGGTGCCACTGTTGAAGTAAGTTATAATTATTTTCTTTATACAAAATTCATTTTAATATTTTGCTAAACTATTTAGAGAGACTGGCGCTCATGAGCACTATCCATTTCACCAAGAATATTAATTTAAATCGCAAGAAATCTTTCCATCCATATGAGCAACTTATACAAGCAAATGAAATATGATATATAAATACATGTAGTTAAGTAAATATTTCTGGCAAAACTAACAACAGGTAACCCGAGAAGCACAGACGTATCTTAAATTATTTGTTTACTCGTTTCTGCTCTCCAAATACTCTCCCCACTATATGTTTGTGTGTTTAGTTTAATTGATATGTTTTTTACACTTTATCAAGTTTGAAGTGCTTTATAGTAGATGACGAACCCACAATTTCTCCCACTAAAAATAGTTGGTTACTTAGTTTGCTTAAAAATATGAATCCTATTTTTGAATGTCAGTGTTTATTTACTTTGCTTTGTTAATAAAAATCTCTTAATTCAATATCGATAACTAATGCTATACAATTCATATATTTTACAGCCATCACGGACATCCATACCATCCTTTCGAGAAAGATGAGTTCTAAATGCAGCTTATGTTAACAATTGTTCTGTTAAAATGGTCTAAGAAATGGCAAAACGGCAAGAAGAAGCACAACGAGCGCATCTGACAATTGTGTGGCTGCTGTAAATAAAAAAAAAATCTAATTGCCTTTTCTGGCTTATACTTTGACAAGTCAAAAACAAAGCATCACATAACTATTAAACATTTAAAATTTGTTTATTTGTAAAGTGCAGTGCATCCGCGGCATACAAAGAGGCAAACGAAGCATAACTTAAACAAAAACAAAGAACGGCGGTTTTGGAAAATCTGATTCGGGTATTGCGTGGTAGATTAAAGCTGCCGCCACAGCATGACAATAAAGCCAGTAAGTGCGCCGAGTGGCAAACGTGTTGTCGTCGATGGGGATGCCACCGAGGCGCATGTCGTTGGCCAAGTTGTTGTTGTCGAGCAATCGGTTGTCAATCAGGCGCATCGCAATGTCGTCATCGATAGCCACGGCCAGAGTCCGCAGCGTCGTGGCGAAGTCTATGACGAACTGACGCGCACGCATCGCTGCAGCCCACACAAAGAGGTAATTTTCATAGAATTGTTTGTTTCACGTTTCTAATGAATTTTTCTTTTTCGTAGCACTCGCTCGAAGCGTCGTGAGCATCTTGAATCTCATGCACATCATCACAAGCGCGATCGTTTGGAGCGTGAAAAGGCAGCGGCTGTGGGCAGCAGCGTTGCTGTCAGCACTCCGCACTCGGCAGTTGCAGCGGCCGTTGCCACAGCAGCCGGCGGCGGCAGTAGCAGCAGCTCAACAGCAGTCGGCCGCAAATCGCCGGAACATTTGGGTCTTGGCTGTGCCAACGTACCCAAGACGCAACAGGCACAACTAACACCAGCTGCTGCGGCAGCCAACATGCTCAAAGCCGTCGAGGAGACATTCTCTGGCTATAATAGCGGCGATGAGCATTTACAGCCCAAGGAGCGCACCATTTCGGTCGAGGAGTGGCAGCGACGCGACAACGAGTTTGCCAAATGCATGGACAAGCGTGGCTACGAACTGAAACCGGTTGAGGAGGATGGCGCCTGCCTCTTCCGCTCCATATCGCTACAGATCTACGGCGACGAAGGAATGCACGATGTCATACGCCAACACACCATGGATTATATTGTAATATAAGTTTATATATATCATGAGTATTAATTTTTAATGCCTTTGTTTCAAAAACAGCATGAAAATCGCGAGTACTTTGGACAGTTTGTCACCGAGGACATCAACGGTTATATTCAACGCAAACGCGCTCGCGATGCCCACGTCAATCATATTGAGATCCAGGCTATATCCGAGATCTACAGTCGCCCCGTTGAAGTCTACTGCTATCAGTCGAGTGAGTAGCTTGTCTTCATGTCCTACCTGCCATTAATAATTTGTTTTCCTTGCAGCTCCCATTAACATTTTCAATTCGGAGCAATCGCAGGCTGGCTATCCACCGTTGCGTCTATCCTATCAACGAGGCTCAGCAGAGAAGCTTTTTTGACCAGTGGCGAAGCAACGGCATATAAAAGCAACAGACAGCTGTGTGTTCGGTTCACAGTTTGTTTAGCTCTCAAACTAAAAGATTGCAAGGGAATTAGTTTAAATACTTACAAGAACTAAACCTACAATATGGGAAGCAAAGTGCCATTGGTTAAATTGAATAGTGGCCTCAGCATTCCCATCGTCGGCTTGGGAACCTGGAATGTAAGTAAATGTTACAATTTATATTTGTATATGTACATATAAATGTTATAGATGCATAATACATAAGCAATAGTACTTAAATCATTATCATGTTGTTTTCCGTTGCCCACGACTTGCTCGCCATTTTCGACATTTGCAAAATTAGAACAAGTGCAGCTGATAATTAGCCGGGTGCGGCGTCTGCTACTTTGCCGGTTGTGTTGGTATGCTTGTGGGTGTGTGGGTGCGAGTGTGACGTGGTTGCTAAATCGGTAATGTAACAAGTGTTACAAGTGATAATAAGACCTCCAGTAATGTTTCTCCACGTCACATCTATATTATGAAAATACACTTGCTTACATACCCTTGTGCTCCAAGGTGACCTCTTGTCCGATTAAGTGTTGCGTCAAGTATGTGAGATATGCCTTACAGGAAAGTTTCGTGAGATATGCAATCCTTTAATATAATACTTACATAAATGGATATGTAGCAGTCAAGTTGATCTCAACCGAGATTTGATAAACATGCTTATCTTTCTACACGCATTTTTAGCTCTTGATGCTTAAGTCATTGGTATACCCTGTAAGCATTATATAAATATAAATGTAAACAGGCAATTTGGGCACAAATCTAGCCGAATAAAATTTAGTCATAGAGTAAACATCAAAAAACAACAGCAACGCGGGGTCGGGGTCATCAATCAGATTTCATTTTCTATAGTTTTGGAGAATTCTGCCCCTTCTGATAAGGCAGCTCAATCGACAACTATATTGCCAAAAAAGGAACAGTTCATATTCAATTTTTAAATTAGACTACACATTTTACTTAATGAATTATGTGCATAGATTAATTAGTCATCTAACCCTTAACCTTGAAACAAAATTCCGAACTGATGTAAATTTTATTTCTTTCTCTTTTTTAGAGCCCTCGTGGTGAAGTGGTAGAGGCTGTTAAGACTGCCATCGATGTGGGATATAGGCACATTGATTGTGCTTTTGTCTATCAAAACGAGGCTGAAGTTGGCGAGGGAATCGAGGCAAAGATCAAGCAAGGCGTTGTAAAGCGGTATGTTGATTCTTACTGATTCGATTTGAAGAAATGAATAATAATAAATTGTCTATTTTAGCGAGGATCTGTTCATTACTAGCAAGCTGTGGAACACTTTTCATCGGCCCGCATTGGTGAAAGGTGCTCTGGAAGAAACATTGAAGCTGTTGAAACTGAAATATGTAGATCTGTACTTGATTCATTGGCCAATGGGCTTTAAAGAGGGAGGAGAACTATTCCCAGTCGATAAGAGTGGCAATACTTTGTACTCGACAGACGATTATGTAGACACCTGGAAGGCAATGGAGAAACTGGTTGAGGAGGGCCTTGTCAAGTCAATTGGTGTTTCGAACTTTAACAAAAGTCAAATCGAGCGCGTTTTGGCCGTTGCCAAAATTCCTCCAGCCACAAATCAGATTGAATGCCACCCCTATCTAACCCAACAGAAACTTTGTGACTTCTGCAAATCGAAGAACATTACCATAACCGCCTATAGCCCATTGGGTAGCCCAAACCGTCCATGGGCCAAGGCAGGTGATCCAGTTATTCTGGAAGAGGAAAAAGTAAGTAGAAATATTGCAAGACAGCCTATTCAATACTCTAATCTCTTAACTGTTTCGATTTATAGATTAAGCAGATTGCCAAAGCCAAGAACAAGACACCTGGCCAGATTCTGATTCGCTATCAGGTGCAGCGTGCTAACATTGTTATACCGAAGTCTGTAACCAAGGAACGCATCGAGTCAAACTTCAAAGTCTTTGATTTCGAGCTAACTCCTGAGGAAATCAAAACCATCGAAAGCTTTGAGTGTAATGGACGTCTGGTGCCACTGTTGAAGTAAGTTATAATTATTTTCTTTATACAAAATTCATTTTAATATTTTGCTAAACTATTTAGAGAGACTGGCGCTCATGAGCACTATCCATTTCACCAAGAATATTAATTTAAATCGCAAGAAATCTTTCCATCCATATGAGCAACTTATACAAGCAAATGAAATATGATATATAAATACATGTAGTTGAGTAAATATTTCTGGCAAAACTAACAACAGGTAACCCGAGAAGCACAGACGTATCTTAAATTATTTGTTTACTCGTTTCTGCTCTCCAAATACTCTCCCCATTATATGTTTGTGTGTTTAGTTTAATTGATATGTTTTTTACACTTTATCAAGTTTGAAGTGCTTTATAGTAGATGACGAACCCACAATTGCTCCCACTAAAAATAGTTGGTTACTTAGTTTGCTTAAAAATATGAATCCTATTTTTGAATGTCAGTGTTTATTTACTTTGCTTTGTTAATAAAAATCTCTTAATTCAATATCGATAACTAATGCTATACAATTCATATATTTTACAGCCATCACGGACATCCATACCATCCTTTCGAGAAAGATGAGTTCTAAATGGAGCTTATGTTAACAATTGTTCTGTTAAAATGGTCTAAGAAATGGCAAAACGGCAAGAAGAAGCACAACGAGCGCATCTGACAATTGTGTGGCTGCTGTCATACAATGGGCTCTGAAAAAAAAATCGAATTGCCTTTTCTGGCTTATACTTTGACAAGTCAAAAACAAAGCATCACATAACTATTAAACATTTAAAATTTGTTTATTTGTAAAGTGCAGTGCCCGCGGCAACAAAGAGGGAAAAAAAGAGTTCAATAAAAAAATTTTCCCCCAGGGGAAAAAAAAAAAAAAAAATAAAAAAAAAAAAAAAAAAAAAAAAAAAAAAAAAAAAAAAAAAAAAAAAAAAAAAAAAAAAAAAAAAAAAAAAAAAAAAAAAAAAAAAAAAAAAAAAAATGTATTAGCTATATTTTATTTGTATTGTCATAATAATAATACGAAGAATAAAGTGCATCAAAATTCCCGGCGGTTATACATACAAAGAGGCAAACGGAAAAGCATTAACTTAAACAAAAACAAAGAACGGCGGTTTTGGAAAATCTGATTCGGGTATTGCGTGGTAGATTAAAGCCGCCGCCACAGCATGACAATAAAGCCAGTAAGTGCGCCGAGTGGCAAACGTGTTGTCGTCGACGGGGATGCCACCGAGGCGCATGTCGCTGGCCAAGTTGTTGTTGTCGAGCAATCGGTTGTCAATCAGGCGCATCGCAATGTCGTCATCGATAGCCCCGGCCAGAGTCCGCAGCGTCGTGGCGAAGTCTATGACGAACTGACGCGCACGCATCGCTGCAGCCCACACAAGAGGTAATTTTCATAGAATTGTTTGTTTCACGTTTCTAATGAATTTTTCTTTTTTCGTAGCACTCGCTCGAAGCGTCGTGAGCATCTTGAATCTCATGCACATCATCACAAGCGCGATCGTTTGGAGCGTGAAAAGGCAGCGGCTGTGGGCAGCAGCGTTGCTGTCAGCACTCCGCACTCGGCAGTGGCAGCGGCCGTTGCCACAGCAGCTCAACAGCAGTCGGCCGCAAATCGCCGGAACATTTGGGTCTTGGCTGTGCCAACGTACCCAAGACGCAACAGGCACAACTAACACCAGCTGCTGCGGCAGCCAACATACTCAAAGCCGTCGAGGAGACATTCTCTGGCTATAATAGCGGCGATGAGCATTTACAGCCCAAGGAGCCCACCATTTCGGTCGAGGAGTGGCAGCGACGCGACAACGAGTTTGCCAAATGCATGGACAAGCGTGGCTACGAACTGAAACCGGTTGAGGAGGATGGCGCCTGCCTCTTCCGCTCCATATCGCTACAGATCTACGGCGACGAAGGAATGCACGATGTCATACGCCAACACACCATGGATTATATTGTAATATAAGTTTATATATATCATGAGTATTAATTTTTAATGCCTTTGTTTCAAAAACAGCATGAAAATCGCGAGTACTTTGGACAGTTTGTCACCGAGGACATCAACGGTTATATTCAACGCAAACGCGCTCGCGATGCCCACGGCAATCATATTGAGATCCAGGCTATATCCGAGATCTACAGTCGCCCCGTTGAAGTCTACTGCTATCAGTCGAGTGAGTAGCTTGTCTTCATGTCCTACCTGCCATTAATAATTTGTTTTCCTTGCAGCTCCCATTAACATTTTCAATTCGGAGCAATCGCAGGCTGGCTATCCACCGTTGCGTCTATCCTTTCAACGAGGCTCAGCAGAGAAGCTTTTTTGACCAGTGGCGAAGCAACGGCATATAAAAGCAACAGACAGCTGTGTGTTCGGTTCACAGTTTGTTTAGCTCTCAAACTAAAAGATTGCAAGGGAATTAGTTTAAATACTTACAAGAACTAAACCTACAATATGGGAAGCAAAGTGCCATTGGTTAAATTGAATAGTGGCCTCAGCATTCCCATCGTCGGCTTGGGAACCTGGAATGTAAGTAAATGTTACAATTTATATTTGTATATGTACATATAAATGTTATAAATGCATAATATATAAGCAATAGTACTTAAATCATTATCATGTTGTTTTCCGTTGCCCACGACTTGCTCGCCATTTTCGACATTTGCAAAATTAGAACAAGTGCAGCTGATAATTAGCCAGGTGCGGCGTCTGCTACTTTGCCGGTTGTGTTGGTATGCTTGTGGGTGTGTGTGTGTTTGTGTGGGTGCGAGTGTGACGTGGTTGCTAAATCGGTAATGTAACAAGTGTTACAAGTGATAATAAGACCTCCAGTAATGTTTCTCCACGTCACATCTATATTATGAAAATACACTTGCTTACATACCCTAGAGCTCCAAGGTGACCTCTTGTCCGATTAAGTGTCAGCGTCAAGTATGTGAGATATGCCTTAGCAGCGGAAAGTTTCGTGAGATATGCAATCCTTTAATATAATACTTACATAAATGGATATGTAGCAGTCAAGTTGATCTCAACCGAGATTTGATAAACATGCTTATCTTTCTACACGCATTTTTAGCTCTTGATGCTTAAGTCATTGGTATACCCTGTAAGCATTATATAAATATAAATGTAAACAGGCAATTTGGGCACAAATCTAGCCGAATAAAATTTAGTCATAGAGTAAACATCAAAAAACAACAGCAACGCGGGGTCGGGGTCATCAATCAGATTTAATTTTCTATAGTTTTGGAGAATTCTGCCCCTTCTGATAAGGCAGCTCAATCGACAACTATATTGCCAAAAAAGGAACAGTTCATATTCAATTTTTAAATTAGACTACACATTTTACTTAATGAATTATGTGCATAGATTAATTAGTCATCTAACCCTTAACCTTGAAACAAAATTCCGAACTGATGTAAATTTTATTTCTTTCTCTTTTTTAGAGCCCTCGTGGTGAAGTGGTAGAGGCTGTTAAGACTGCCATCGATGTGGGATATAGGCACATTGATTGTGCTTTTGTCTATCAAAACGAGGCTGAAGTTGGCGAGGGAATCGAGGCAAAGATCAAGCAAGGCGTTGTAAAGCGGTATGTTGATTCTTACTGATTCGATTTGAAGAAATGAATAATAATAAATTGTCTATTTTAGCGAGGATCTGTTCATTACTAGCAAGCTGTGGAACACTTTTCATCGGCCCGCATTGGTGAAAGGTGCTCTGGAAGAAACATTGAAGCTGTTGAAACTGAAATATGTAGATCTGTACTTGATTCATTGGCCAATGGGCTTTAAAGAGGGAGGAGAACTATTCCCAGTCGATAAGAGTGGCAATACTTTGTACTCGACAGACGATTATGTAGACACCTGGAAGGCAATGGAGAAACTGGTTGAGGAGGGCCTTGTCAAGTCAATTGGTGTTTCGAACTTTAACAAAAGTCAAATCGAGCGCGTTTTGGCCGTTGCCAAAATTCCTCCAGCCACAAATCTGATTGAATGCCACCCCTATCTAACCCAACAGAAACTTTGTGACTTCTGCAAATCGAAGAACATTACCATAACCGCCTATAGCCCATTGGGTAGCCCAAACCGTCCATGGGCCAAGGCAGGTGATCCAGTTATTCAGGAAGAGGAAAAAGTAAGTAGAAATATTGCAAGACAGCCTATTCAATACTCTAATCTCTTAACTGTTTCGATTTATAGATTAAGCAGATTGCCAAAGCCAAGAACAAGACACCTGGTCAGATTCTGATTCGCTATCAGGTGCAGCGTGCTAACATTGTTATACGGAAGTCTGTAACCAAGGAACGCATCGAGTCAAACTACAAAGTCTTTGATCTCGAGCTAACTCCTGAGGAAATCAAAACCATCGAAAGCTTTGAGTGTAATGGACGTCTGGTGCCACTGTTGAAGTAAGTTATAATTATTTTCTTTATACAAAATTCATTTTAATATTTTGCTAAACTATTTAGAGAGACTGGCGCTCATGAGCACTATCCATTTCACCAAGAATATTAATTTAAATCGCAAGAAATCTTTCCATCCATATGAGCAACTTATACAAGCAAATGAAATATGATATATAAATACATGTAGTTAAGTAAATATTTCTGGCAAAACTAACAACAGGTAACCCGAGAAGCACAGACGTATCTTAAATTATTTGTTTACTCGTTTCTGCTCTCCAAATACTCTCCCCATTATATGTTTGTGTGTTTAGTTTAATTGATATGTTTTTTACACTTTATCAAGTTTGAAGTGCTTTATAGTAGATGACGAACCCACAATTGCTCCCACTAAAAATAGTTGGTTACTTAGTTTGCTTAAAAATATGAATCCTATTTTTGAATGTCAGTGTTTATTTACTTTGCTTTGTTAATAAAAATCTCTTAATTCAATATCGATAACTAATGCTATACAATTCATATATTTTACAGCCATCACGGACATCCATACCATCCTTTCGAGAAAGATGAGTTCTAAATGGAGCTTATGTTAACAATTGTTCTGTTAAAATGGTCTAAAAAATGGCAAAACGGCAAGAAGAAGCACAACGTGCGCATCTGACAATTGTGTGGCTGCTGTAAATAAAAAAAAAATCTAATTGCCTTTTCTGGCTTATACTTTGACAAGTCAAAAACAAAGCATCACATAACTATTAAACATTTAAAATTTGTTTATTTGTAAAGTGCAGTGCATCCGCGGCATACAAAGAGGCAAACGAAGCATAACTTAAACAAAAACAAAGAACGGCGGTTTTGGAAAATCTGATTCGGGTATTGCGTGGTAGATTAAAGCCGCCGCCACAGCATGACAATAAAGCCAGTAAGTGCGCCGAGTGGCAAACGTGTTGTCGTCGACGGGGATGCCACCGAGGCGCATGTCGCTGGCCAAGCTGTTGTTGTCGAGCAATCGGTTGTCAATCAGGCGCATCGCAATGTCGTCATCGATAGCCACGGCCAGAGTCCGCAGCGTCGTGGCGAAGTCTATGACGAACTGACGCGCACGCATCGCTGCAGCCCACACAAAAGGTAATTTTCATAGAATTGTTTGTTTCACGTTTCTAATGAATTTTTCTTTTTCGTAGCACTCGCTCGAAGCGTCGTGAGCATCTTGAATCTCATGCACATCATCACAAGCGCGATCGTTTGGAGCGTGAAAAGGCAGCGGCTGTGGGCAGCAGCGTTGCTGTCAGCACTCCGAACTCGGCAGTTGCAGCGGCCGTTGCCACAGCAGCCGGCGGCGGCAGTAGCAGCAGCTCAACAGCAGTCGGCCGCAAATCGCCGGAACACTTGGGTCTTGGCTGTGCCAACGTACCCAAGACGCAACAGGCACAACTAACACCAGCTGCTGCGGCAGCCAACATGCTCAAAGCCGTCGAGGAGACATTCTCTGGCTATAATAGCGGCGATGAGCATTTACAGCCCAAGGAGCGCACCATTTCGGTCGAGGAGTGGCAGCGACGCGACAACGAGTTTGCCAAATGCATGGACAAGCGTGGCTACGAACTGAAACCGGTTGAGGAGGATGGCGCCTGCCTCTTCCGCTCCATATCGCTACAGATCTACGGCGACGAAGGAATGCACGATGTCATACGCCAACACACCATGGATTATATTGTAATATAAGTTTATATATATCATGAGTATTAATTTTTAATGCCTTTGTTTCAAAAACAGCATGAAAATCGCGAGTACTTTGGACAGTTTGTCACCGAGGACATCAACGGTTATATTCAACGCAAACGCGCTCGCGATGCCCACGTCAATCATATTGAGATCCAGGCTATATCCGAGATCTACAGTCGCCCCGTTGAAGTCTACTGCTATCAGTCGAGTGAGTAGCTTGTCTTCATGTCCTACCTGCCATTAATAATTTGTTTTCCTTGCAGCTCCCATTAACATTTTCAATTCGGAGCAATCGCAGGCTGGCTATCCACCGTTGCGTCTATCCTATCAACGAGGCTCAGCAGAGAAGCTTTTTTGACCAGTGGCGAAGCAACGGCATATAAAAGCAACAGACAGCTGTGTGTTCGGTTCACAGTTTGTTTAGCTCTCAAACTAAAAGATTGCAAGGGAATTAGTTTAAATACTTACAAAAACTAAACCTACAATATGGGAAGCAAAGTGCCATTGGTTAAATTGAATAGTGGCCTCAGCATTCCCATCGTCGGCTTGGGAACCTGGAATGTAAGTAAATGTTACAATTTATATTTGTATATGTACATATAAATGTTATAAATGCATAATACATAAGCAGTAGTACTTAAATCATTATCATGTTGTTTTCCGTTGCCCACGACTTGCTCGCCATTTTCGACATTTGCAAAATTAGAACAAGTGCAGCTGATAATTTGCCGGGTGCGGCGTCTGCTACTTTGCCGGTTGTGTTGGTATGCTTGTGGGTGTGTGGGTGCGAGTGTGACTTGGTTGCTAAATCGGTAATGTAACAAGTGTTACAAGTGATAATAAGACCTCCAGTAATGTTTCTCCACGTCACATCTATATTATGAAAATACACTTGCTTACATACCCTTGTGCTCCAAGGTGACCTCTTGTCCGATTAAGTTTTAGCGTCAAGTATGTGAGATATGCCTTAGCAGCGGAAAGTTTCGTGAGATATGCAATCCTTTAATATAATACTTACATAAATGGATATGTAGCAGTCAAGTTGATCTCAACCGAGATTTGATAAACATGCTTATCTTTCTACACGCATTTTTAGCTCTTGATGCTTAAGTCATTGGTATACCCTGTAAGCATTATATAAATATAAATGTAAACAGGCAATTTGGGCACAAATCTAGCCGAATAAAATTTAGTCATAGAGTAAACATCAAAAAAACAACAGCAACGCGAGGTCGGGGTCATCAATCAGATTTCATTTTCTATAGTTTTGGAGAATTCTGCCCCTTCTGATAAGGCAGCTCAATCGACAACTATATTGCCAAAAAAGGAACAGTTCATATTCAATTTTTAAATTAGACTACACATTTTACTTAATGAATTATGTGCATAGATTAATTAGTCATCTAACCCTTAACCTTGAAACAAAATTCCGAACTGATGTAAATTTTATTTCTTTCTCTTTTTTAGAGCCCTCGTGGTGAAGTGGTAGAGGCTGTTAAGACTGCCATCGATGTGGGATATAGGCACATTGATTGTGCTTTTGTCTATCAAAACGAGGCTGAAGTTGGCGAGGGAATCGAGGCAAAGATCAAGCAAGGCGTTGTAAAGCGGTATGTAGATTCTTACTGATTCGATTTGAAGAAATGAATAATAATAAATTGTCTATTTTAGCGAGGATCTGTTCATTACTAGCAAGCTGTGGAACACTTTTCATCGGCCCGCATTGGTGAAAGGTGCTCTGGAAGAAACATTGAAGCTGTTGAAACTGAAATATGTAGATCTGTACTTGATTCATTGGCCAATGGGCTTTAAAGAGGGAGGAGAACTATTCCCAGTCGATAAGAGTGGCAATACTTTGTACTCGACAGACGATTATGTAGACACCTGGAAGGCAATGGAGAAACTGGTTGAGGAGGGCCTTGTCAAGTCAATTGGTGTTTCGAACTTTAACAAAAGTCAAATCGAGCGCGTTTTGGCCGTTGCTAAAATTGTTCCAGCCACAAATCAGATTGAATGCCACCCCTATCTAACCCAACAGAAACTTTGTGACTTCTGCAAATCGAAGAACATTACCATAACCGCCTATAGCCCATTGGGTAGCCCAAACCGTCCATGGGCCAAGGCAGGTGATCCAGTTATTCTGGAAGAGGAAAAAGTAAGTAGAAATATTGCAAGACAGCCTTTTCAATACTCTAATCTCTTAACTTTTTCGATTTATAGATTAAGCAGATTGCCAAAGCCAAGAACAAGACACCTGGTCAGATTCTGATTCGCTATCAGGTGCAGCGTGCTAACATTGTTATACGGAAGTCTGTAACCAAGGAACGCATCGAGTCAAACTTCAAAGTCTTTGATTTCGAGCTAACTCCTGAGGAAATCAAAACCATCGAAAGCTTTGAGTGTAATGGACGTCTGGTGCCACTGTTGAAGTAAGTTATAATTATTTTCTTTATACAAAATTCATTTTAATATTTTTCTTAACTATTTAGAGAGACTGGCGCTCATGAGCACTATCCATTTCACCAAGAATATTAATTTAAATCGCAAGAAATCTTTCCATCCATATGAGCAACTTATACAAGCAAATGAAATATGATATATAAATACATGTAGTTGAGTAAATATTTCTGGCAAAAATAACAACGGGTAACCCGAGAAGCACAGACGTATCTTAAATTATTTGTTTACTCGTTTCTGCTCTCCAAATACTCTCCCCATTATATGTTTGTGTGTTTAGTTTAATTGATCGTTTTTTACACTTTATCAAGTTTGAAGTGCTTTATAGTAGATGACGAACCAACAATTGCTCCCACTAAAAATAGTTTGTTACTTAGTTTGCTTAAAAATATTAATCCTATTTTTGAATGTCAGTGTTTATTTACTTTGCTTTGTTAATAAAAATCTCTTAATTCAATATCGATAACTAATGCTATACAATTCATATATTTTACAGCCATCACGGACATCCATACCATCCTTTCGAGAAAGATGAGTTCTAAATGGAGCTTATGTTAACAATTGTTCTGTTAAAATGGTCTAAAAAATGGCAAAACGGCAAGAAGAAGCACAACGTGCGCATCTGACAATTGTGTGGCTGCTGTAAAAAAAAAAAAATCTAATTGCCTTTTCTGGCTTATACTTTGACAAGTCAAAAACAAAGCATCACATAACTATTATACATTTAAAATTTGTTTAAAGAGGCAAACGAAGCATAACTTAAACAAAAACAAAGAACGGCGGTTTTGGAAAATCTGATTCGGGTATTGCGTGGAAGATTAAAGCCGCCGCCACAGCATGACAATAAAGCCAGTAAGTGCGCCGAGTGGCAAACGTGTTGTCGTCGACGAGGATGCCACCGAGGCGCATGTCGCTTGCCAAGTTGTTGTTGTCGAGCAATCGGTTGTCAATCAGGCGCATCGCAATGTCGTCATCGATAGCCACGGCCAGAGTCCGCAGCGTCGTGGCGAAGTCTATGACGAACTGACGCGCACGCATCGCTGCAGCCCACACAAGAGGTAATTTTCATAGAATTGTTTGTTTCACGTTTCTAATGAATTTTTCTTTTTCGTAGCACTCGCTCGAAGCGTCGTGAGCATCTTGAATCTCATGCACATCATCACAAGCGCGATCGTTTGGAGCGTGAAAAGGCAGCGGCTGTGGGCAGCAGCGTTGCTGTCAGCACTCCGCACTCGGCAGTTGCAGCGGCCGTTGCCACAGCAGCCGGCGGCGGCAGTAGCAGCAGCTCAACAGCAGTCGGCCGCAAATCGCCGGAACATTTGGGTCTTGGCTGTGCCAGCGTACCCAACGCAACAGGCACAACTTACACCAGCTGCTGCGGCAGCCAACATGCTCAAAGCCGTCGAGGAGACATTCTCTGGCTATAATAGCGGCGATGAGCATTTACAGCCCAAGGAGCGCACCATTTCGGTCGAGGAGTGGCAGCGACGCGACAACGAGTTTGCCAAATGCATGGACAAGCGTGGCTACGAACTGAAACCGGTTGAGGAGGATGGCGCCTGCCTCTTCCGCTCCATATCGCTACAGATCTACGGCGACGAAGGAATGCACGATGTCATACGCCAACACACCATGGATTATATTGTAATATAAGTTTATATATATCATGAGTATTAATTTTTAATGCAACAGACAGCTGTGTGTTCGGTTCACAGTTTGTTTAGCTCTCAAACTAAAAGATTGCAAGGGAATTAGTTCTAAATGGAGCTTATGTTAACAATTGTTCTGTGCTATAAATCATAAATGTTATATACAGATGTACACATTGTATAAATAAAATGCGATTTGAAAATTAATATTAGTATGTTGGCATAAATTTTTACTATATTTGGCTGAGAGCTCAAATAAAGAATGCTTTGTTTTCGAGACACGCTGATTACATATTCCACAATTTTTGCAAACTCTTCGCTTTTGACGTCTTTGCACTGCTAAAAAACGCAACCAATTTACGTAAAGTCTAAGAAAGTCTGACATTTGTTCAATCTTTGCTTGAAGCAAATATTAGGCACAGCTGTTAATATCTTTTGTATTTAGGATAATGGATTTAGTATCAAGTAGCAAATTTTTTTTTAAATATTTATTATGGAACAATGGAAGTACCAAATGTTTTGAAACAGCCAAATTTGATTAAGTGCACAAAGCATATACGCAAATATCCAATATCCAATTTTAAAGACAACAAACCCCCAACATGTTCTAGAGTATAAAAGGGGCCCAAATCGCGTTTTAGCTAACAGATTAAGTAAAGCACTGGCTTTTGTTAGGCCATGCGTATATTTTGTATTGCCCTCTTGGGCGCTTTGGTGGTACTCGCTTCCGGTGCTACTATTCAAACGGAGACGGCATTAAGCACCGAAAAGCATACGCCTCAATCACCAGCCAATACTCCGTGTTGTGAAAGTGTGAGACAAACTCTTCTAGACATTCGCAAAGATATTCGTTTATGGCTCTTGGATAGACTCTTCGGTAAATTGGTTCTTGCGCATGATGGTGAACTTTTGGGAAATCCTACAAATGTGAATTGTGGAAATAAACAGATAACTTCATCAGCGGAGAACACCGTTCGATTTGATTCCATCTTGGACAATCTAAGGCAAAGAATTCCCCAAAATCAAGGAACTTCGGGCCGGTGTGACAATGTTATTGAGAATGGCAATAAAAATCCGTGTAGCTCAACAACAACGACGACAACCTCAGAAGAATCTAACCAATTGACTTCATCGGTTATCCCTGGTGTCGAGGAAATTTCCAGCCAGACCAACACTGTCGTCGAGGCAGGAAACGCTGCTCAATCTGGTTCTTCTACCACAACTTCCCAAGAGGCTGTTGAATCTGAATCAACATCAGCACATGGTGCCGAAATTGTTGTAGGCGGTGGTGACTCTCACCAGTCTACAACCACGACAATATCTGAACAATCCGAAGGATTGGATATCCCTGTCGTTGAGCAAGCTTCTAGCGTTGAGCAAGCTTCTAGCGTTAAACAAGCTTCTAGTGAAAACGCTGCTCAATCTGATTCCCAAGAGGCTGTTGAATCTGAATCAACCTCAAAACATGGTGCCGATTATGTTGTAGGCGGTGGTGACTCCCAGCAGTCCACCTCATCTACAACCACGACAATATCTGAACAATCCGAAGGATTGGATATCCCTGTCGTTGAGCAAGATTCTAGCGAGACCAAAACTGTCGTCGAATCTGAAAACGCTGCTCAATCTGATACCTCTTCAACAACTTCCCAAGAGGCTGTTGAATCTGAATCAACATCAGCACATGGTGCCGAAAATGTTGTAGGCGGTGGTGACTCTCACCAGTCTACAACCACGACAATATCTGAACAATCCGAAGGATTGGATATCCCTGTCGTTGAGCAAGCTTCTAGCGTTGAGCAAGCTTCTAGCGTTGAGCAAGCTTCTAGTGAAAACGCTGCTCAATCTGATTCCCAAGAGGCTGTTGAATCTGAATCAACCTCAAAACATGGTGCCGATTATGTTGTAGGCGGTGGTGACTCCCAGCAGTCCACCTCATCTACAACCACGACAATATCTGAACAATCCGAAGGATTGGATATCCCTGTCGTTGAGCAAGATTCTAGCGAGACCAAAACTGAAACTGAAAACGCTGCTCAAACTGATTCCTCTTCAACAACTTCCCAAGAGGCTGTTGAATCTGAATCAACATCAGCACATGGTGCCGAAATTGTTGTAGGCGGTGGTGACTCTCACCAGTCTACAACCACGACAATATCTGAACAATCCGAAGGATTGGATATCCCTGTCGTTGAGCAAGCTTCTAGCGTTGAGCAAGCTTCTAGCGTTGAGCAAGCTTCTAGCGTTGAGCAAGCTTCTAGTGAAAACGCTGCTCAATCTGATTCCCAAGAGGCTGTTGAATCTGGTTCAACATCAAAACATGGTGCCGATTATGTTGTAGGCGGTGGTGATTCTCAGCAGTCCACCTCATCTACAACCACGACAATATCTGAACAATCCGAAGGATTGGCTATCCCTGTCGTTGAGCAAGATTCTAGCGAGACCAAAACTGTCGTCGAATCTGAAAACGCTGCTCAATTTGATTCCTCTTCAACAACTTCCCAAGAGGCTGTTGAATCTGAATCAACATCAAAACATGGTGCCGAAATTGTTGTAGGCGGTGGTGACTCTCACCAATCCAGCTCATCTACAACCACGACAACATCAGAAGAATCTGAGGGATCCAGCTCATCGGCTATCCCTGTCGTTGAGCAAGATTCTAGCGAGACCAAAACTGAAACTGAAAACGCTGCTCAATCTGATTCCTCTTCAACAACTTCCCAAGAGGCTGTTGAATCTGAATCAACATCAACACATGGTGCCGAAATTGTTGTAGGCGGTGGTGACTCTCACCAGTCTACAACCACGACAATATCTGAACAATCCGAAGGATTGGATATCCCTGTCGTTGAGCAAGCTTCTAGCGTTGACCAAAACTGAAGCTTGAAAACGCAAGCTTCAATTTGAAAACGCTGCTCAATCAACTTCCCAAGAGGCTGTTGAATCTGGTTCAACATCAAAACATGGTGCCGATTATGTTGTAGGCGGTGGTGATTCTCAGCAGTCCACCTCATCTACAACCACGACAATATCTGAACAATCCGAAGGATTGGCTATCCCTGTCGCTGAGCAAGATTCAAGCGAGACCAAAACTGTAAACGCTGAATCTGAAAACGCTGCTCAATCTGATACCTCTTCAACAACTTCCCAAGAGGCTGTTGAATCTGGCTCAACATCAACACATGGTGCCGAAATTGTTGTAGGCGGTGGTGACTCTCACCAGTCTACAACCACGACAATATCTGAACAATCCGAAGGATCCAGCTCATCGGCTATCCCTGTCGTTGAGCAAGCTTCTAGCGAGACCAAAACTGTAAAGCTGAAACTAAAAACGCTGCTCAATCTGATTCCTCTTCAACAACTTCCCAAGAGGCTGTTGAATCTGGCTCAACATCAAAACATGGTGCCGAATTTGTTGTAGGCGGTGGTGACTCTCACCAGTCCCTCACACAACCACGACAATATCTGAACAATCCGAAGGATTGGCTATACCTGTCGTTGAGCAAGCTTCAAGCGTTGAGCAAAACTGTAAACGCTGAATCTGAAAACGCTGCTCAATCTGAAAACGCTGCTCAATCTGATTCCCAAGAGGCTGTTGAATCTGGTTCAACATCAAAACATGGTGCCGATTATGTTGTAGGCGGTGGTGATTCTCAGCAGTCCACCTCATCTACAACCACGACAATATCTGAACAATCCGAAGGATTGGCTATCCCTGTCGTTGAGCAAGATTCTAGCAAGACCAAAACTGTAAACGCTGAATCTGAAAACGCTGCTCAATCTGATACCTCTTCAACAACTTCCCAAGAGGCTGTTGAATCTGAATCAACATCAAAACATGGTGCCGATTATGTTGTAGGCGGTGGTGATTCTCAGCAGTCCACCTCATCTACAACCACGACAATATCTAAACAATCCGAAGGATTGGCTATACCTGTCGTTGAGCAAAATTCAAGCGAGACCAAAACTGTAAACGCTGAATCTGAAAACGCTGCTCAATCTGATACCTCTTCAACAACTTCCCAAGAGGCTGTTGAATCTGGTTCAACATCAGCACATGGTGCCGAAATTGTTGTAGGCGGTGGTGACTCTCACCAGTCTACAACCACGACAATATCTGAACAATCCGAAGGATTGGATATCCCTGTCGTTGAGCAAGCTTCTAGCGTTGAGCAAGCTTCTAGTGAAAACGCTGCTCAATCTGATTCCCAAGAGGCTGTTGAATCTGAATCAACATCGACACATGGTGCCGAAATTGTTGTAGGCGGTGGTGACTCTCACAAGTCCAGCTCATCTACAACCACGACAACATCTGAAGATTCTGAGGGATCCAGCTCATCGGCTATCCCTGTCGTTAAGGAAATTTCTAGTGAGACCAACACTGTTGTCGAATCTGGAAACGCTGCTCAAGCTGATTCCTCTTCCACATCCACGGCAACATCTTCTGATCAATCTGATCAGACAGGGTCATTATCAACAACAGGGACTGTTGTTGCCGGCGGCAAGGCATGCTCGCACTCTACCTCGACAACAAAGTCGTCAACTTCTAAGCATTCCAGTTCTGAGCCTCTTATAATAAGAGTTGAAAGGCAGACTTCAACTGCTGTAAAGGGCGGAAGTAAGAAGGAAAGTAAAACTTCATCAAGCAAGCAAGCTGTTGTGAAGACTATCCAAACCATTTCGGGATCCCCAACTTATACAACTTGGACAAGCTCATATTATGGAACAAGCTCTGATAATAAGCCGGGAAAAAAAGTTGAGCAAAAGTGGGTTAAGACCATTTCAGCTAAGAACGCCTCAGCTGAAAAAAAGTCTAGTTCATCAGTTGCTAAAACAGCTGCAGTAATTGGAAGCTCACAGAAACATAGCACAACAACAGCCACATCCTCTCAGCACGCCAGCTCGTCGGTACCCTCTGCAGGCAAAAGTATCAGTCAGTCTAAGACCATTGTTGAATCAGGTAAAAGTAATCAAACAAGCTCTTAAAAATTTTAAATAAAACTAATCTGTCCCTTTATTAGAAACATTTGGTGGAAAAGATACAGTCAAGCAATCCGATGTATCCGCTGCTGTCGAATCTGGATCGTCCACAGCCTCGATATCTTCTGAAAAGTCTAATCTGTTGGGCTCAGCAGCAACAGTTGGTGCCGATATTCTTGTTGGAGGTGCTGACTCGCACCAGTCCAGAAAAATTGCTCAATCGACAAGCACGACATCTTCTGATAAGTCAGGTTCCGCATCAAAAACTGGCACTGTACTAGGTGGCATCATTCACCAGTCTACTCTTACCCTTGACCCTATTGTCAGACACGTTAGCGGTAGCACCGTTGTGGGAGGTGGAATTTCACGCCAGGCTAGCTCGACAACAACATCGACAAAAGCCGTAAAAGGTCTTGTCAATGGAGGATTGAAATCAAAAACTATAGTTTCAAAGTCATGGTCTAAGAAGTCTAGTTCATCAACTAAGGGTTTGAATACGCAAGGAAAAGTTGCTGCAAAGTCTATTAAATCTCGCAGGATCCGAAGTAACATCTATTACGAACCCCAAGGCTATAACGCTAATTCATACCAACCGGGTTCCATTGGAAAGATCACAAAGAGAGCTCACAACACCATGTATGCATCTAACGCAGGTCAAATCGATAAATCTGGAAAGTATGCTGGAGCACAGAACACCGGTACTAGATATGCGACAGGCCTGAAACAAGGAGGCGCACAGTACGCAACTGGACAATATCCGTATTATTGGGGAGCGCAACAACCAGCTTGGTTGGGAGCTAGGCCCTCATGGGACTATTATGGAGCTGGTTGGGATGCCGGAGCTTATCAATAAGAATAACTGTCATAATTTTTCGCATGTAAATTAGTTTTTGGATGAATTTATATGAATATTTGACAGCTCTGTTTTTTAACGACAGTGAAATATATGTATATGCAATCATTAAATTTACTCGTGTTCTTACTTAGATAAACAAAATGGGTTTTATTTTCTGAAATTAAATAAGAAAGTCACATAAGGTTTTTATACTTTACTATAAACAATGGGAGACAAATATCTTTTTATTTATCATTTAAATATTTTGACTTTTGGAATAAACAAACAAAATATCGTGATGTTAGCTCAACTGTTTCCTAGATGATTTATAATGCAAACTACTGTTTGATAGCAAATATTAGTTTGTACAGTTGTTTAAATATATACATAGTATAATTAAAATTTTGGTGAAATTTTTAATTGAATTTGACAATTTTTGTGCTCTGCTTGGTTCAAAAAATATTTAAAATCAATTCTTCTTTTCAACTTTTAAAAATAAAATTTAAAGATAACTCTTATATTTGATTGTATAAATAATTTTTATTTTATACTAAATATTGATAAATAAGAGTTATTCTAAAATTTTTAATACAACATTGAAATTTAATAATTATTCAATGTTTAATTTAATAACTATAATCGTTACAGTCCCTGGTTTAAATGGATCATAGATCATTCAACCATTTGTGCTTCTAACGTCAGCTAAAATTCGACATGTCTAAAATCTGACTGGAAAAAAGCAAAAATGCCATCACTGAGGCATGCCCCGACTGGCATGCCAAGCTGACTGACAAAATGGTCTAAAAAATGGCAAAACGGCAAGAAGAAGCACAACGTGCGCATCTGACAATTGTGTGGCTGCTGTAAATAAAAAAAAATCGAATTGCCTTTTCTGGCTTATACTTTGACAAGTCAAAAACAAAGCATCACATAACTATTATACATTTAAAATTTGTTTATTTGTAAAGTGCAGTGCATCCGCGGCATACAAAGAGGCAAACGAAGTGTTCAATTAACAATTTCTGCAGCAGTGCAGAGACAAAGACGATTGCGAACAAACAGCAAACACATACACATACACAGACGGGCAAGCACACACATACACCCACAAACACTCCCAAATGAAAATCACACAATTTTCACCATTAAATCGGTCTATGCATATGATATCATAGCTATATTTTATTCTGTTATTGTCGATAATAATAACACGGCAACAGAATTCGGGACAAAAAAAGCAACAACAACAACAGCACGAGAGAGAAGTGACTGCATCAAAAGGAATTCCAACAAAGAACTGTTACACACACACACTTATATACATATACATACATACGCAGCAGAAAAATCTAATTCTGAGCTGGCCAAACAGCTAACTACAATTTTCCATTCACATTCATCTGTGAGTGGCGCTCGCATAACTTAAACAAAAACAAAAGAACGGCGGTTTTGGAAAATCTGATTCGGGTATTGCGTGGTAGATTAAAGCCGCCGCCACAGCATGACAATAAAGCCAGTAAGTGCGCCGAGTGGCAAACGTGTTGTCGTCGACGGGGATGCCACCGAGGCGCATGTCGCTGGCCAAGTTGTTGTTGTCGAGCAATCGGTTGTCAATCAGGCGCATCGCAATGTCGTCATCGATAGCCACGGCCAGAGTCCGCAGCGTCGTGGCGAAGTCTATGACGAACTGACGCGCACGCATCGCTGCAGCCCACACAAGAGGTAATTTTCATAGAATTGATTGTTTCACGTTTCTAATGAATTTTTATTTTTCGTAGCACTCGCTCGAAGCGTCGTGAGCATCTTGAATCTCATGCACATCATCACAAGCGCGATCGTTTGGAGCGTGAAAAGGCAGCGGCTGTGGGCAGCAGCGTTGCTGTCAGCACTCCGCACTCGGCAGTTGCAGCGGCCGTTGCCACAGCAGCCGGCGGCGGCAGTAGCAGCAGCTCAACAGCAGTCGGCCGCAAATCGCCGGAACATTTGGGTCTTGGCTGTGCCAGCGTACCCAAGACGCAACAGGCACAACTAACACCAGCTGCTGCGGCAGCCAACATGCTCAAAGCCGTCGAGGAGACATTCTCTGGCTATAATAGCGGCGATGAGCATTTACAGCCCAAGGAGCGCACCATTTCGGTCGAGGAGTGGCAGCGACGCGACAACGAGTTTGCCAAATGCATGGACAAGCGTGGCTACGAACTGAAACCGGTTGAGGAGGATGGCGCCTGCCTCTTCCGCTCCATATCGCTACAGATCTACGGCGACGAAGGAATGCACGATGTCATACGCCAACACACCATGGATTATATTGTAATATAAGTTTATATATATCATGAGTATTAATTTTTAATGCCTTTGTTTCAAAAACAGCATGAAAATCGCGAGTACTTTGGACAGTTTGTCACCGAGGACATCAACGGTTATATTCAACGCAAACGCGCTCGCGATGCCCACGGCAATCATATTGAGATCCAGGCTATATCCGAGATCTACAGTCGCCCCGTTGAAGTCTACTGCTATCAGTCGAGTGAGTAGCTTGTCTTCATGTCTTACCAACCATTAATAAATTTGATTTTCTTCCAGCTCCCATTAACATTTTCAATTCGGAGCAATCGCAGGCTGGCTATCCACCGTTGCGTCTATCCTATCAACGAGGCTCGCATTACAATGCAATATTGGATCCGTACAACGCCACTGTTGGCGTCGGCTTGGGCTTGGCCGGTTACAAGCCCGAGGTACAGACTAAGGAGGCAGTGCGGCTCAGCGAGCAGCTGGAAATTGAACAGGTAAGATCGTACAGAAGTGCAATTAAACCAAGTTATCAATTCTTCGACTCTTGCCAGACAATGTTTGAGGACAAACTAAAGACTACAGACTGGGAAGCCACCAATGAGGCGATTGAGGAGCAAATCGCTCGCGAATCCTATTTGCAGTGGTGTCGTGATAATATGCAGCGTTCGGGTAACACCAACAACACTGCCGCCAGTTCGGCCACATCGTCGACAGTGACCTCCGCCGAGGCACTCACCGATTCGGATGCCTCGCCCTCGAAGTACTCAATCGATGGAGGCGGCGGCGGTGGCGTCGGCACGAGCAGCAATAACACAGCAGCTACACTTAGCAGCTCGGGCATCGGCGGTGATGGCGGCCCAACCACTGGCGGCTACACATTGTCACCGAAAACGCTTAGCCAATTTGCGCACAAGCTGCCGCCCGAGGTCATCGATCTGGGCGGTGGCTACGACAGTGATGCCACGGACCTGAGCAGCACCAGTTCCGCGGGCCATTGCGGTGGCAACTCCTCACCCAATACACGCTCCAGTAAACTAACCAAATCGCCGCGTCGCAGCAATGCATTGCGCAGCAGCAAGAAACGTCGTCACGAGGCACGTGAGGCGGCCAATAATAGGTAGGTTTGCCCAGATATTGTTAAGGCATTACCTATTCTTATATGTATATATCGTTTGGACAGCTTGGACGTGCTCGAGACACCGCAACGTAAGAGTCCCAAGCGTGACACAGCGCCAGCAGCGGCACGTGCTCATACCCCGGAGGCGGAACAGCGACCTTGTACCTCCAAGCAATCATCCCAGTCGCCGCCAAAGCGCGTCGATGCCCAATCGGCGCCCAAGCCAAACAGTTCCAGTTTCTATCAGGAGCTGCTCGAGGCATCCTATGCCAATGAAGGTTAGACAGGAATTCCTTCTTTTTCAAAGCAATATTAAATAGAATTCATGTTGTTTGCAGGCATCAATGAAAGCGAGATGCTGCAGCGTGCCATTCAAATGTCCACACGCGACTATATAGATGACCAAAAGCGAAAGTATTTGAGTGGACCGTAGGAAAAAGCAATTGGCGATTAGCGTGTTCTTTTGTACAGTGAAACACCAACAAACAAAAAATAACCAAAAAAAAAAAACACAAAAACTTTGATCCAGGATTTCCTGCTCTAAACACAAAAAACATGAAAATTCATTCGTTTATATACATCGATGGTATATGAACATTATGTTAAACTATTCATTAGCATTAAACATTAGCAGATTTGAGTTGTTTTTTGTTTTTGTTGATAAGACTTATCAGTAAATCTCTGCAATGTAGCCGTTACACAATCCTCTTCCATTATTTGCGACATTTTTATAATTTAAACACAATTCAGTATATACCATATACTTACATACATATAAAGAACAGCACATACACATGATAATAAATACACATACATACAATCATACACATACACACACAAAGCAGCATTCATGTACATGAATAATTAATGTTAATTACATATTAATTGATTGAATATAAACTATAAATATAATAATAAAATAAATGGTGCATAATAAACATAAATATTAATTACCAAATATTTTTATTTGTTACACTTCCAAAAAGTTTAAAAATATAAACAATATGAAATAGTAAATAACGCCGCCAGCAAAAGCACGTAAGATTGTCAATATATGATCGAGGACAAATTCCAATAATATATGGGTAGCAATGTCCTTAGTTTTAAGCTCCAAACGCTGTGCAGCGGGACGGGACGGTATAGTATCATCATCCTGATGATTCGGAAGGACATTATTGCGTCCAAAGATTGGTATAACTTCGTTGACTTTCATTGGCGTATTGCAAACCGGACAGCTCTCACTTTCAATGGAATTTAGCCTGAGGAACAAACAGGGCCAACAAAACAGATGGCCGCACTTTGAGATGACCGCCTTGTTGGCCGGCTTCTGGCAAATATTGCAGTCAAATAAGGATGCTTCGTTAATGTTTTCCATTTTTGTTAAGGAATTTATGAGATTTCAAAAATTGTGAAAGTTTACGCACTGAACTGAATCGACAGCAAAAGGCTGCTTTACTGATGCTTTACTGTAGTATTTACTGTTTATTTACAAATAGTTTAGTCGGTGTTATCAAAAGTTTTTGTCAAACATTCATACTTATTTTTAGTATTCGAATTCGTACTTATATATCTAAATTGCGCATTGTTTCCGATTTATTAAGATTACATATAAATAGTTTGCTGCATTTACACCGTGTACTAATTATATCTGTACATAGATTCAGTTTTATACAAAAATACATTTTTACTAAAAATACGCTTGACGCATATAAAATTATAGTTACTATATCATTGCACGTTTGTCTTAACATTACATGTGTGTGTGGCAAACTGGCCGATCGGCGCGTTCTGGGACCCTTAAGTGATATTTATTTATTTGTTTATTGTCAACTAAAATCAGTTGACATAAAATCCAAAATTTAATTAAAAATTGAAAATTAAATTAAGAAAAATAAAATTATATAAAAATCTGAAAGTTAATTTAAGCTCTGGGAAATTCAAGAAGAAAATTAGTGGTGGGAAAACATCAGAAAAACCCAAAACTATATAAAATTAGTTAACAAACGAAAAAGATGTTCTATTATAATTGTGAAAGTTAAGCTGTAAAATATCACTCCTATCAATATAATTATTATTATTAATATTTTTCAAATAAAAATTGAAAAATAACTCTTATTTGTGAAAGTATTGGGAAATGAGTTGAATAAGTTTTTGGTCCCAGTTTGTTGTTTGTGTCTCGTGTTTTCGTTTCCTAGGAATGAAGGAGCTGCCCCTTCGAAATATTTGCTATTGCATTGTTGAATATCGTCAACGATATTCGTTATACATATATGTTTATATATCATCCGATTTGTGTGAGTCAATTAAATTGCGTGGACCGAAAATGTTTTAGATTTTGAGATTTTTGTCATTAGCAGCAGCAACAGTTGCTGCCGCCGCCAAGATTGGTTCCGAAAAATGTATGGCTGGGATTTGAGATTTGAATTTTGATTTAACTGACTTTACAAAAATCATTTGGCTAATTTATCATTTGCTGTTGTTGTTGGCTGACGACAATGTGTTGCTGCTGCTGCTGTTGTTGTTGCTGCTGCTGTTGTTGTTGTTGCTGCTGTTGTTGTTGCTGCTGTTGTTGTTGCTGCTGCTGTTGCTGCAGCTGCAGCTGTTGTTGATTGGCATGCTGGACGGCGGCCGTTGTTGCCGCCGTTACCACCGGTTGCAACATGCTCGTGCCATTCTCGCGCCGCACATGGCTATTCAGCTCGGCCTTGACGCGCCGCGCGATGTGGGAGCGCGTGTGCTTGCGCAGATGATCCTTGCGATAGAAGCCCTTGCCGCACTCCTGGCACTGGTGCCGCTTCTCGCCCGAATGGATCACAAAATGCAGGCTGAGCTGCTCCTTGCGCTTGAAGGCCTTGAGGCAGACGGTGCAGATGTAGGGACGTTCCGGATTGTGCGACTGTTTGTGGCGCGTGAGGTGATCCTTGCGTTTCAGGGACGCCTGGCAGATGTCGCACACGTAACGCCGCTCCAGATTGTGCCCCACCAAATGCACCTCGAGCAGCTCCGGCTCGGGGTATGCCACATGGCATTCGGGGCACATGTACAGCGGGCTGCCATCCAAGGCGGTTGTCATGCGTATTTCGCCGGGACGAAGCTTTTGTTTGCGATCCTTGGAGCGCTTTTTGCGCTTCTTCTTTTTGGTGCCACTCGCCGCTGTCGAGCTGCTTGCAACGACAGCAGCTTGTGTCTGCAACTGCAGTGTCTGTTGCTGCTGCTGTTGCACTTGTTGCTGCTGCTGTTGTTGTTGTTGCTGATGCAGCGACTGCTGCTGATCCTGCTGAGGTATGCTGATGGTTGTTGTGGTGCCAATCGTATTGATGCCAATGGCAGCGCCGGGTCCCGTCTGCACTTGCAACACGACATTCTGTTGCTGGTTCTCCTTCTTAATGGTCTCCGCGGAGTACTTGAGAAAGTGGTGCAGCGACAGCGGCAACGTATTGGCCGGCAGATGCGAGAGGTAGTCGGCGACTGTGGTGCCCGGCGTAATCGTTTGCCACGAGGTATTCTGTAGAACTGCAATGGGGAGAGGGTATTAATATCTTCTTGCAACACATAACTATTGGACTTACCTTGTTGTTGCAATATGGCATTGCATAGATCCTGTGTCAGTTCCTGTGGCGCCACTACTTGTTGCTGCTGCAATTGTTGTTGCTGCTGCTGTTGTTGTTGTTGCTGCTGCTGCTGACCGGAAGTGCTCGCCTGCAACGCATCGACGGCACTCGTTGTTGCACTTGCCGCATAGACTGTTGCATATTGTGGTTGCTGCTGCTGCTGCTGCTGATGTTGTTGTTGTTGTTGCTGCTGTGTCGCCACCAAATGCCCATTGTATTTATCGTCGTCCTGCCCGCTGCGAAACTTGTTGCCGCCGCCGGCCGCCCCACTGCTGCTGCTGGGTTGAGTAAAATGCGCCAGTGACGTCACCTGCTGCTGTTGTTGTTGTTGCTGCTGCTGGTGTTGCTGGTAGCGTTGGCTGCTGCCGGCAGGTTCCTGTTGTTGTTGCTGCTGCTGCTGCTGTTGATTGTTGGCGGCCGCAGTCACATCGGCTTCAGCGACGGCCACAGCGGCAGTTACCGTCGAGACCAACGGCGACGTTGTTGCCGTAAACTGCGGCAGGCCCGGAAAAGTGTTGCCAAACGGTGTAAAATTCATTTTGTGCGTTCGTTGTGTGAAGGATTCGATTTAAATGGTTCCGCGGGGATCGGAAGCTTGTTTTGGGATCAACTGCAAGAAATTAAAATAAAATAAAATAAACATCTTATAAAAAATCATTGACTTTACATTGACAATAATCATCGAAATTACGGTTAGGCGAGAGCCTTATGAATGAAAAGTGAAAACAACGCCGCCCGCTGTTATTATTTTGACTGCTCTAACGCGCACCCACACAATCCCACTCACCCAACAGCACACACACACACATACATGTACATACAATTGTACGACTGCATACATATGTACATACATATATGCCGGCAGCGTGAGCAGCAACAAAAAGAGCGGCAATCCTGCGCGAAATACGAAAAAGTCACGAGCACAAACTACCGTTAGCCGCATAGAGCACAGTGGTTACACACGAACATTCACTCATTCATTCATTTGATTTTAAAGTTTATATGAAATTTTCAACACTATTTATATTTGCAATGAAATAAAAAATAAATTTACTGTGGCTTTTTATAAAATTGCACTTTGAACAAGGCCAGTTGTTGTACCACTGTGCGACTGCCCGCTTTTAGTATGTCGGCTCATTGTGATTAGGTTAGGGTTGTCTTGACAGCTTGCAAGTGGCTGTGTGTGTGTGTTTGCGAGCTATTTTATAACCAAAAGTCAAATAAACTAAAACTCTACTAACATTTCAAAGCCTTTCATTTATGCGCTTTACAAACAAACTGTGAACTAAAAACGGTGCGAAAGAGTCGCGTCAATGGCAAGTTTAATACATATCGATTTTCACTAAGTACGCAAATTAGTGTCGCGTTTAATTGAGAGAGCAACACAACACACACACACACATGTTGAAACACTCAATCGCACCTCAATTTTGGGCAGCTGTCGCTATAAGCTATAAGAACCGAGGACATCTTTATTAAATGTGACTTTCACTGGGGGGTCGCCGATTCAAACGGAATTTTGTTTTATTATTTTTTGGCGTGACACAATAAAAATCAAACACAGAAGGCAAAGACAAAGAACAGCCGCTGCCGACGCCGCTGCTGACGTCTCAGCCGATCGGCTGGACAACAATGTGAAAGTGCAACCGTTTTGCACTACGTATGTATGTAAGTATGTATATTTTGGCAAACGTTTTTTCCTTTCTTCAGTACTACGTGTTCTCACGCACACACACACGGACACAGACACTGCAGCGTCAGTGAGTCAGAAGAGACGAACAAAATAAGATTCCCGCGTGGCGGCATTGATAAAAAAAAAGAACCACATAAAATGTTTGTATTTGTTGTTGTGCCTCGGCTAGGCCGGGGAGTAAACCAGCTACCGTTGCGTTGCAGTTGGTTTGCGCTGACGTCGCTGCAACTGCGACTCTGCTGCGGCTGGCTCCTCCACATGCACCCCACACCTAGTGCTAAGTGTGTGTGGAGCGCGTCTATGTCTGTGTCGGCTGCCGCATTCACGACAGGGCCACCTAACGGCGTGTGGCGTAAGTTTGCTACTGACCCGCCGCCGTCATCTCGTTTTTACACACCCAACTTCTCCTTTGGCACGAGACTCGTGCTTCTGTCTCGTGGCGGCATTGTTATTCGTGTATGTCGTGTATGTGCTATGGCAGAGAGAGCCCAATAGAGCGCGCGTTCGTGTCGTTGTTCTCTCTCTTCAAAAGTAGTTGGCAAAATTAACGTTTGTTGTTTTGTTTGGCATTTTTGACCAAAACTGATTAGCATTTGCAGACACGCGAATGAGCAACAAAAAATATGCATAATTAATATAAAGTGATTAATAATTAGCAAGTTGATTAAGCTTTTGTCACAACAGCACGAGAACGTAGACATAAACATTTTGCATACATATGTATGTATTTCTGTACGTATGTATGTTTGTGTGTTTGTGTCAAATCGCTTTAAAGAGGTACCAATTTAATTTCTCCACTTTTAACAAAAAGATGAAAGAGCAAAGTCTCCACACGATCATTTAAATTCACCATAGCCAATGCGCTAAGTTGATTAGTTCTACCAGACATTTACTGGGACATTGTTAATATATATTTTTTAGCTTAGATTTCTTAAACTTTCGACATGAACTGCTGGCTTTTTATTGTATTTTGTTGTGTTGAAATAACGGTCTCCACTCAAAAAAATGGTGAATAGTAACGGGAACGTTCCAAGGAACTCTCTCATGGGCTAATCTTATCCACAGACCGTTATGAAGTCGTCGGCATGAACTGTGCTGCCAACGAGGATGCCAGCTGTCTGATCGTCAAATGTCCTGCGGGTCAAAAGTGTCCCGCTGCAAATTTCTGCTATAATCCAAAGTGCGTCTGTCGTCGGGGCTATCGAAAAGTTCAAGGAGTTTGTGTCCCGAAAAACAAATCTCACAAGGATTTGTGACTTTAAAAAGTTAAATAAATGAAGATAAATAATTTAATTTAATTTAATTTCAACAAAAAAAAATTGATTTTTTGCTTTTCAACTATTTTAGTTATTTTTCTTTTTTTCTAGAAAAAGGTTTTTAAAATATCTTCTTTTCAGAAAAAACTAGTTTCGAATATTTAAGAATTTAATAGAAGATTTGTTAGTTTAAGGTTCATTAGCATAAATAAGCCCTCTTTTAAGTAGGTCTCTTAAGATCTGGGTCATGCAAATAACTCTAATAACTGTATGTGTGTGTGTGTGTGCGTGTGTGTGTGTTCGTTAATCAACCACCGAAAATTGCCCAAGCAATTAACCGGCCAAAACCAACCCAGAGGTTAACTCTGGACAAACAAACAGAATGCCGCCAGATTTGCATGCGAGAGTGCAGACAAAAGGAGGGGCAGGGGCAGGGGCATGTGGCAAATGGGTTGTTAAGGTGCAGGTGCAGCATTGGTGGCAACAACAAAGATGCTGCTGCTGACACTGAAATATATATTCCGCATTCCGCAAGGCCAATCGACGAAATTAGGCCACGCACACGAATCATTCAGGCAGGCAGCAGCAGTAACCCCTCCCCCTCAACCCCAACCAACTCAAGTTGAGGTAAATGCACTTGCAACAACTGACTGAGGCTGGAGGGGTGGGTGGGGTTGCCTCACGGTTGCCGAAGCGCACCGACTTTTGACTAGAACCCGGAGAGCAACGGCAATGGCCAAAGCTGCACTTGCAACGAGGAACTGCAACTCTCCTGTATGCGTGAGTGTGTGTGTGCGTGTGTGTATGTTGGTGTTGAGGGTGCATATTGCGTCATCATCGTTGGCATCGTCGTCGTCGTCGTCGTTGTCGTGAATAGCGAACAAGTCGCGATGCGATTGTGGCGCGCGCGGGCTTCTGGTCAACGAAATTGGTATGCGAATGTGTTACAAGTGGATGACGTTGCAGCATGAGGCATGCCACCGAGTGTCTAGTGGGTGCATCACTTGCCAACGAAAGGGGGGTGGTGGGACACCCTCTCTGTGTGTTTGGCAAGACGAAATGAGGCTGAGTGCAAGTTCTCGCGTCCATTGCGTTTGTTGTTTATCCCACTCTCTCTCTCTCTGTCTCTCCCTCGCTCTCTCGGGCATGAAAGTGAAACTCCGCCACACGGCAGAAATCGTTGGTCGTTGCCATTTGCCATTGTCGTCGTTCCCTTTGCCGTTTGCCGTGACCGTGGCCATGACCCACGCGTCTGCGGAATACTCGAAAACACATCGAGCTTTGATAACAACCGGAAACGCGGTCATAATATACTCAAACACACACGGCGTATGCGTAATGTGCGAATATGCCATAAATAAGTATACGACTCTTGCTGAGAAATTATTAAAACAAATGCTTTGAAACTTATGTGAAAAAGATTGTTGAACTTGAAATTGAAAATGGCTTATGTATTAATTCGAAAATAAAAAATATGAAATGCTTAAGCAAATTAAATACTTTTTAATTTGCAGAAAACTAAAAAAAATTATATTCAAAAAAAAAATTTTTAATTTGTAGAAAACTCTTTAAATTACAAAAAAAAAGGTTTAATAATAGTTTTTCAAATAAAGTAAATTAAAAAAAGAATTTTAATTTTTTATTGTTATTTATTTTATAAGTATTTTTCCCAAAAGTTGATTAAGCAAATTTTCGTGATGATTTTTTGATGATTTTGAAAAAATAAAGTTTTTAAATTTATATGAAAACTCATCCTTTTTTTTAAGGATTCTCAAAAATTATTTATATTCCTGAGTTAAAGTTCATGTTCATGATTAGCACCAAAGATTTTATTTTTATGCTTAAAAATCATGTCTATTGCCAAAAATATAATTTAAAAAAATTCTAAAATTATAATTTCTCAAAATAAACTTACTTGTTTTTAGAGCAAAAAATATTTTGTAATTATTTTACATGTTTTTTAAATCACTTGGAAAGATCTTTTATCCATTAGATATTGCACTTTTAAGACACTACGATAAACTTGAGACTATTAAAATAAAGCGCGAGAATGTAAAAACGCGTTGTATGAGGCGAAGAGACGGGGCGAAAGAGGCGCAAAACAACAATGCCATAAAATGGCAGTAGCGGCGATATGACGTAGTGTCGATGTTGACGTTGTAACGTAAACTGATTTAAAGTGCGTCCAGCAATTGCAAAACCGAAACGAATTGAAAACAGGCCGGCCGGCATATATTGGGCCGATGACCGGGCGCCTAAAATGTTGTGTAGAGTTTGGTGACGATGACGATGAACAGAAAAGGGGTGTGGGTGCAGGATGCCGTACGGTTGTTCATGTGAACTCTTTTAAATATCGATAAACACACACACGCACTTTGCGAGAGAGACTACCCCACACGAACACACACATTTACCGTTTGACAGTCACGCACAGTGTGCTGGAAAGTTGCGACTCCTCGCTTTCGCTTTTGTGTTTGTTGTTTTTGTGTTTTGCTCGTATGCGCTTAGTGCGCTCCCTCGTCTACGCTCTCTCGTATGGCGCTCTCGTTCTCTCTGTGTGTGTTAGTTCTATCCCTGTCTTTTTCGCAGACTCTCCGTTGGGTGTGTGTGTGTGTCGGATTTGAGGTTTGTTGGCTCGCTGTCAATTTACAGCGTCGCGCCGGCAATGCAACAGTTTTTTCACAATAGATTTTTATTAGCTATTCGTTGTGTCTCTGTATATCCAAAGCTAGCAAAACTCATTAAGCCAAATACATAGCGAAGTACATTATGTACAAAGTCATATAGGGATGAGCTTGTTAAAACATGGCGCCAACATTTAAAATGCATTGACTAGTTAGAGAGCGAGAGGGGCTGACGTGGGTTTGATTGCGGTTTTATGTGCACATATGTCAATGTACACTATGTGGTTATAGATATGTATATAAATATTTATATACACTCAAACCCAAACTCAACTAACCACACTTGCTAGCAATTTAATTCAAAAATTGATTTATTTTTAATGTCTGCCAGAAAATAAATCACGATGAGAATTTGAAAATTCAATTATAATAGGTAAAGTCTTTTCACATAAAGTATTGCATACTTTTCGGTGCAAAACCATCTTAAAACAATAAGAAAGTTTGACGTTATTTTTTTTTGTGTTCATTTTCTTTTTTTCTTGATCATTTCAAGTAAATTTAAGTTTCGTTAAATCTTAAAGCATTCAGCTTTTGCCCACATGCAAATAGTTCACCGCAACTTTAACCGTTATCTTCTTAAAGAGTGAGCATTGAGCACTCGAACAGCTCTCTTTTGAATATATTTGTGTGCCAAGTGCAACGGTGAATGCGAAAAAAGGAGCAACAACAACAACAAAAAAGCGGGGCAACCAAAGTGCAGACTGACGTTAGCACAAAATCTAAACAAGCCCAAGCCAGACGTATCACTCCTGCTCCCCCTTCCCCACCATTTTTGGCTAGGGCCAAGGTCGAAACGAAACGAAACGAGCTGCAAAAAAAACGCCCACAAGCTGCTGCACTCACACACACACGCACGCACACACAACAATTTTTGGGCACCGAAAACTAACCGACAAAACTAAAAGTGACTCTCGAACGGTGGGCATGGAGGGAGGGGGGGGGGATGCATGCTGTCGGTCTGCGCCGAAAATTCATTCATAAAATTCTAAAACGCGCTAAAATCTAAAATTCTAAACAAACGTGCCCCCACATGATGGGGCACAAGCACAGACACACACACATACATACATACATATTGCCCCAATGGATATGCAACCAAATTGTGTGTGTGTTTTTGTATGAGTGTGTGTGTGTGTGAGAATATTTTTTGGTACCCGGGAAAAGACACCTAGAAGAAGAATAAAAAAACTATGTTACGCAAGCTATATGCAACAATGTGTTGCAACAAGCGTTTGCAATGGCCCAACACAGCATGCACATTTTGTACACAACTGTACACCAAAAAATGTTATGATTATTTTTAGTTGGAAAATCAAACTAAGAAGCAAACGCAAAACAAAAACAAAAAACTCTGCAAAAATAATCAAAGGCTGCAATTGATGCGCCATCTGCATCTCTTTCGCACTCACTGTCATACATATGGCATATACATAAGCTGAAAAAATAATTCTATATTCTATACATATAAATAATTGTGTGTGTATGTATGTGTGTGTGTAAAAGCTAAGGCCTACACAACAACAACAAAGCTCTGCTCTTGCTGCTGCTGCTGTGAGAGAGAGCGCAAAATGCAGTTATGCGTTTTTCTGCATGCACTCCATGCATGTGTGCGTGTGTGTGTGTGTGTTTGCACTAACAAATTGCAACAAACTCTACACAAAAAGGTCGAACGAACGCCCAAAAACAAAATGCAATCAAATGGCAAAAATTTTGCCAGACTCTGCAATGAAACTAAAAACAAAATGTGAACGTTGTTGTTGTTGCTGCAATTGCATGCAGCATCCCCCACCCCCCGCGCCACCCTCCCGGAGTTAAAGCCAAGCCAGACAGTTTTGCTGGGCATTAAAACGGCAAAAACATTTTGCAGCATTTTAGTTGCATTTTCTATATGTATGTGTGTGTATGTATGTATGTATGTACAAAATGTCAGCACATGCATTTTAGAGGTTTGAGTGGTTTCTGTGTCTGTGTGTGTGTGTGTGTGTGTAGTATATGAATAATCCATGTATATATACATATATATATATAGAAATTGCATCCCTTAGCTGCAACTGAATAAAATGTGCATAAAATAAATTTCATTTCATTTAAAATAAATAAAATCCATTTCTCTTACACCCCCCTGCTCCACCCGCCAACCAGAAAAAACAACATAGACTTAGACAAAATGCAGACAATATAACACATAGGCGAGGGGGGGGCGAGGGTTTGTGTTTGGGTGTGTGTGTGTGTTTGGCAACTTCAATTTATTCCGTTACTTGCTTGGAAGTTGAGACTGCAACTCATTCGCATGCATTTTAATTGATGGCTGAGATAAGCTGAGTTGCTTTGTTGTTGGGTCTTGTTTCTTGTGTTGTGTTGTTGCTTGTGTTCTGCACTAAAATGCAGGTAATTTATTTATCTCCGAAAATATCATCAATTTTGATTGCTTAAGATGCCGCCACTTGAGGCGTCTCAAGTTTGTCTTTAAAATTTAAGTTGCATTCAGCAGTTGCTGTAAATTAATTTGTGCTTACGCTAGAAATGCCAATAAATCGCCATTTATATCAAACGTTTGAGAGAAACTGCTGTCGAACTGCTTTGTCTTGTTATCCTCTTTCTCCTTCTTACTTGCAAGAATTCAGCAATTCGTTGCAATCAATAACTGGTCATACCGAAGCTTGGCTTCACGATCTTTTTACAGTTAGCCCAACGAACGAAATCGACAACTTAACGAAAATCTTTCTCCTTTTCACTTGCAAGAGTTCAGCAATTCGTCACAATCAATAGCTGGTCATACTTATAGTCTGCATGCACACAAAAAGTTTACAGTTAGCCCAACGAACAATCGACAGCTTAACGATAATCTGAGCATATTTAATCAGCTGCTTAACTAAACGCTTGAAGTCAATCAAAATGAGAAGATTAAACATAATTGGTATAATTAACTAAACAAAACGTTTTCTCATACAAATTATTCACATAAATTCAAAGCAGTCATAATTGTAGCTGCTATAAACCAAATAATGACTTAATTTAAATGCGTTGTGGCAGCAGCAAAATACTTGCAACAAACGACTGCGTTGCACACACGTACACATCAGGCCATTAAATATGGCATAAACATAAACAGCCGTTTGGCTATAATCAGACTCGGAAGACAGTTAAACAGGCATGAACAAACATGTTGAGAAGAAAGGAAGAAGAAGAAGAAGAAGAGAAGGGGTGGGGAGGACAGACATTAACCAAAAACCGGTGGTACGTCCTCGACCTAGTTCAATGTCAATGTCATTGTGCCACATTATCGTGGCGACGGCAACGGCGACGGCGACGTCGTCCTTTTGGCTAGGCTTGGCCTTGGCTGGGGAGTTGCAAAACGAGCGCACGAGTCGAGGCCACGGCCACGGCCACGAACATTGCAAGCCCAAAGTGGCACACGGCACTGGGAACACAGAGGACTCAGACCCAGACCCACTCACAGACCCAGGCACACAAAAAGAATCACACCAGGAGCTCACCTACCCAGCCCAAACAACAGCAACAACAACATGCCACCCACAGGCTCGAATTGGAGTCAGCCCCGGCGATGTTGCAGCGATGCTGGCGATGCATGTCAGGCTTGGTTGTTGGTTGGTGGCGACAATATCCTTGCACTTGTGCGAGTGCCGCGAGGCTGGGGCACAACCATACAACCATACAAACACACAAACATACAACCTAGCAACCAATCCGCCAACAGCAGCAACCTCAACTCGTTGCCTCCTTTTGGCCCATGTTGTTGTTTTGTCTGCGTGTCGTCCGGGTGCAAGGACCTATCACCATTGCCCCATGCCACCATCCATTTTGGCAGTCGCGTTGCTGCACTCGTCGCTGCATGCAGAGACGACACCCACGGCCAAATCGACATCGTCACAACTGAGAATGAGACCACACACAGTCCAACGCCTAAAAGACCCTCCTCCACCCCTCCCCCCATTCAAACCAACTCAAACCAAACGCATTTCAACTTCAACTCAATTGTGCCATGTCTCTGCCATGTTGCGCTCTCTCTCTCGCCTCCTGAGAGCACCTATCATCACCCGGCAAAGTCTACATAGCGCCAGACCAAAAGGGTTTGAGTTGGGTTGCGTTTCGCTTCGCTTCGTTTCGTATCGAACATGTTCTCTCCATAAAGTGCGCTCTCTTCCTTCCTAAATGCTTATGTGTGTGTGTGTGTGTGTGCGTGTTTGTAAGTTGTGGGGGGTTCTCTATGTTGACTAGCGTAGTTTTACCGTTTGAAATCATTGCATGCACACACGGGCAATTCACATTTATTTGGGTTAGGGTTATTCACTACTTTTAGAAAAAACATTTTTAATTCACAAAGATAAACTATGAATATGGAATATGATTTTATTAATTACATAAAAAACAGTAAATTAAATATTTATTTTTCTCATGTTATTTAATTTTTTTAAAGTAGAAATTATAACGTCTTTAATAATTTAATTTAATTACATTGTAAAACTCTTTTACTAATTCACACAAACATTTATCTTTCACCTTACTGCACGTTCGACGCGTGCTACCTTGATGACCGCAATTCCAAAAGGTGTCGTCAAGCAACAGTTGTTTACAAAAGCTTTTGCTACTATTTTATTGACCATTGCAGTGGCCGTTTAACGTCGCTCATAAGTACATACACATAGCAGACTGTCGGCAGAGGGAGCGCGAGAGGCTGCGCGCGCTCAAAATGGGTTAAGAATCAAAGTAAGCCAACAACAACACAAAGTCTAAACACAAACAGCGAACCAGCCGCATTCCAGCGTCGACTGCGCAGTCGCCACGACTAGCAGCCGCCAACCAACAGCAGCAGCTGCGCAGACGCCTTGGCTTGTCTTGAGTCAGTGCGCGTCGAGATCTTGAGCGAGCGAGTCGGCTAATCGGTGAGCGTGGCGAAAAGTAAGGCGAAAACAAGGTAGAATAAAAACAACATTAAAATATGCGTGTGCCTTAAAATACTTTAGTGAACTCGCTCTCTCTCTCTCCCTATGCGTGTGTGTGTGCGTGTTGAACTTTCTTCGGCTGTTGGGCGCTTCTGCATGTAAATGTGTTGTGTTATTTGTGGAGACAGCGCAAACCAAAGGCAGACGAAAACAACAAAAACAACAAGTGGCCGCGCAGTTAGCGTAGGAAAGTGCAAAACCAACAAGATTGTTGGCAGACGTGGCAAAAAAAACAAAATATATACACTAATTGATACAATTAAGAGGTGTGTGCAAATTTCAATAAATACTTCAGTATGTTCATACACACACATACATAGACATGTGTAAAAGTGAAAGTGCGAGCATTTAATAAAAGCCACAAACAAACAGACGGAAGAAAACCGCAAAATTCTCACGCTGCAACAGAAAGTTGCAGCAATTGTTATTTACATCATCAACACAACAACAACAAAATGTCCAGCAACCACAGCGTACAGCGACGCAAAACAACGCGCTCCAAGTCAAAACAACAACAGCAAAAAAATATTGCAGAAAACCTTATCGAAAATCAAAATGCTAGCAACGAACAAAACGAAAGACTTCACTTTCGCAGCCGTTCAGCGACCGCAGTCGCGGCAGCAACAACAGTAACAGCAGCTGCAGCGACAGCGACGGTTGTTAACTACAATTCACCTTCACCACTGTGCTGTAATGGCATGCTGCCCACCACAACAACAGCCACAACCATGCTCAACTGTTGCCGCGATATTAACTGCCATTTGAATACGCCGCTGCGTGGAAGCGTTGAGCGCAATCGTCGCTCCGAGAGCCGGCAATCTTTTCTAACCGAGTCGTCGGCAGCCTCAACGTCACCTCCACCCACCATTGCGTCGCACAAGTCGCGTTCTCGATCGCGAACATGTTCGTGTGACGACGACGACGACAACGATGACGACGTTGACAAGGTGAATCGTTTGAGGCAGAGCGGAGACAATGAAAGCAGCGCAGCGACATCATCGCAATTAACCGTTAGCCTGCATATTGATCTCATCAGTTGGAGCCTTTTTCTGCTCGCATTCTTTACGCGCTTTTACAAGTTGGCAACGCCGCCGCACGTCGTGTAAGTACAAAACATTTTGTATTTTTATAATCTCTCCATTATTTTTTGCCTGCTTTACAGTTTTGATGAGCTACATTATGGCAAATACATATCGCACTATATGCGCAACATATTCTTCTTTGACCAGCATCCGCCGCTCGGCAAACAATTAATTGCCGGCTTGGTTAGCTTCGCTGGCTACGATGGCAACTACACGTTTTCACGCATTGGCGAAACCTATGCACAAAACGTCCCGATATTCTGGCTACGTTTTCTGCCCGCCCTCAGCGGCAGTCTGCTCGCACCGGCCGTCTACAAACTACTGCTGCAGGCTCGGCTGCGTCGCTGGTCGGCAGCCCTTGGCGGCCTGCTCGTCGTGCTCGACAATGCGCTGCTCACCCAATCGCGTTTCGTTCTAATGGAAACGATGCTGCTGCTCGCGAGCACCATTGGAATTGGCTGTCTGCTGCGCTTCCAGCGCTGCTCGCTCGGTTCGCCCAGCTGGCTGAGTTGCGGTGCGGCGGCAGCACTGTTTCTAGCCTGCGCCGGTTGCATCAAATATGTTGGCTTCCTGGCGCTCGTGCTAACAGGATATTTGCTTTGTCGCCATCTTTGGAATTTGCTGTACGATGCGAGTTTGACAAGTGAGTAAAGTGTATAAGAGTTGTGTATAAGATTGTTTATTGATGCTCTCTTCACAGCGAGACAACTCTGGCTGCACGCATTGGGTAGATTGCTGCTATTCGTTGGCATTCCACTGGCCGTCTACTTGGGCGTCTTTTATGTCCACCTTAGGACGCTGCATAAGGCCGGACCCCATGACAGCATAATGACGAGTGCCTTTCAGGCCTCGCTTGATGGCGGCTTGGCGTCGATTACCAAGGGTCAACCCTTGGCTGTTGTCCACGGATCACAGATAACGTTGCGGCACACCCATGGACGCACCTGTTGGTTGCACTCGCATGCCGCCGTCTATCCCGTGCGCTATAAGGATCAGCGTGGCTCGTCGCACCAGCAGCAGGTGACATGCTACTCCTTCAAGGATGTGAACAACTGGTGGATTGTCAAGCGACCAGAACGCGATGATCTGGTGGTGGGCGATGAGCCGGATGCCATAAATCACGGGGATGTCATTCAGCTGGTGCATGGCATTACGAGTCGAGCTCTCAATTCGCACGATGTGGCAGCACCGATGACGCCACAGTGCCAGGAGATTAGCTGCTATATTGACTACGAGATCAAGATGGCCGGCGAGCTGTTGTGGCGCGTCGAGATACTCAATCGGCAGACGGAGGGGGATCGTTGGCATGCCATCAAATCGGAAATACGCCTCGTTCATGAATCGACGGGCGCTGCTCTAAGGTTCAGTGGACGCCAGTTGCCCGCTTGGGGATTCAATCAGCACGAGGTCGTCGGCGATCGGGAGCAGGTGCATCAGGATGCCATATGGAATGTCGAGGAGCATCGCTATACAAAGACTCAGGATCAGCGGGAAAGGGAACGTCAATTGCTTTCGGCCGAAATGATTCCCACCCAACGGACATCGCTCTCGTTCTGGGCCAAGTTGCTGGAGCTGCAGACGAAGATGTTTTGGCAGGCCAAGCAGGTGCAGACCCACATGTACAGCTCCCAGCCGCACGAATGGCCACTGATGGACAAGGGCATTGCCTATTGGCTGGACGATGGCTCCAGTGCCCAGATCTATCTCCTGGGCAACGTGCTCATCTGGTATGCGGCCAGCGGCGGGCTGCTCATCTATGCGGCGCTGCTTGTCTTCTATGCTGTCCGGCGCCGACGTCTGTGCTTCGATGTCTCCGCCAGCGAATGGCGGCGCTTCCTCATCGCGGGGGATACCTTCTTCGTTGGCTATTTGATGCACTATTTGCCCTACTTCTTTGTGGATCGCACTCTCTTCCTGCACAACTATTTGCCGGCATTCCTGTTCAAGCTGCTGCTTTTATGCTACGTCCTGGATCATGTCGACTATCTGCTGCGGCGCCATGGCATCCAAGTGCGTGGCGTCCATTTGGTGCGCTTCTATCATTTGGCTTTGCTCCTTTGGCTCTTCGCCGTTGGCGGCGTCTTTGTCAAGTTCTTGCCGCTGAGCTACGGTTCGCGAAAGATGTCCGCCAAGGACATCATTGACTTGCGCTGGAAGGACACCTGGGACTTCATACTGCAAAAGAACTATGCACTGACCTGATTAATACTCTACCAACCATATTGACAAATGTTTCGGCTGGAGCCAGTGCCGGTTTTAGGGCACCTCCAGACCTTTAAATCCGGCCCTGGCTGGAGCCAAACTTCTTATTTATGTTCGAAACTATTCATATATAATAAAATTTATTTATTTATTTAATGCTCTTCTAGTTTTCATATCCTAAACAATCATCAAACTCACAACAAAAAAAAAAAAACATTTAAATATGTCCAACTTGGGACGTTTTAGGAATCGCAATGGCGATAAGCGAGCCGCTGGTATTGTCTCGGCCATGGATCCGGATAATACGGCAACAAACTGTCTTCGGAACATCCATCCCGAAGAGATCGCCGAGCATCTCATACAAACCCAGTGCCGGCGACAAACATTGAAGGATGCGGGCAACCTTTGGCCCGAAACCCCGTTTCTGCCCGGGGCTAGTGTGCCCGACTTGTTGGCCTTCGAGAAGTCCAAGTCGCGCTTTATGGTCTTCAAGGAGAAGTTCAACGAGGATATGTACCAGAAGACTGCCAAATTGGGCGAGGCGAAGCACACATTTTCCAAGCCCGACAATGTCACCAATTTGAGCTGCAGTTTTGGCAAGAAAACGAAATCAGAGGGTTCACTGTATGACCTGGTGTTGCCGCCAAAGTCGGCGGAGCAAGTGAATCGTGAATTTGCCAAGTTCCATGACAAATATGTAATTAGTCACAATCATTATTTCCCCTCGGAGCAAGTGAATCGCAAGTAAAGTCCACTTCTTATACGTATAAGAATTTCTCTTATACAAAAAATTATTTTGCAGATATGCTGAGCCATTCGTGAGATCTGACCAATTTGGTATGCCCCCGCGGGGTGATACTAGCGGGCAGCTGGTCAAGCGTTGCATGCAACAATGCGCCGGCCATGTCATCATCATCAGCAAGGAGCAAATGGACTTCATAGATCGCACCTATCCGCGCATAGGCAAAAAGTTCAAAATGTAAGAATCCAAAACTTAAAAGAAGAATATTTTTCTTAAATGAATTTCTCGATCTCTTCAGATATCCCTATACGGTGCCGCCGCACTTGACCCATGGAATAGTCTCACCACCAGACGCTTGCGATTGCCGAATGCTAATTGAGGATATATCGCCGTGTCATAGCAACCAGCCTTTGCTCGACGCCTTGGGACATTTGAATATGTGGCGCCATAAATTGCAGAAACGTGCCGATTTTCATATGTTTGATATAATATCGGTGCTGGAGCACAATGATAAGGACAACACACGCCAGCTGCCGCTCAAGAAGATCTTCGAAGTGATGCACAAATTGCATTTGTATATTGATATTGAAAAAATGCGCACAGCCCTGGCACATTTCAAGCTCATTATCGACGCCTGTTGTCCCACTGAGCGTGTCAACTACGATGATTTTTGTCGATTACTAAACATACAAAGCCCGTTGCCCACCACCGGCAATATATCGACAATGCCCGCAAATGTCTATAACAAGGACACAACATATCGTTTGCTCTGCTCGGATCGTCTCAAGCAACCGAACACGGCGCCGCCTCAGAAAATAAAACCAAAGAGTTCGGAAGACGAGCCGTCCAATGTGAAGGAACTTTTGACGCCCGAAATATCCTTGGCTTATGGTGTTTCATCGAGCGACTTTAAGCAGTTGCGTCCCAAGGAGCAAATCGAGACAATTTTCAAGGACCTCGTTAGCGTTAATGAATTTGAAACAATTTGGCAGCAACTCATTGAAACGTTCAAAGATCAAAACGGTTTAATGTCCGTCGATCAGTTTCGTGAGGTGATGGAGAAATAAATTTAAAGTTTTTGTTATATTCAAATCACGATAAGTTGAATAAAAATTTATCGATATGAATTTAGTTCACAATGGTTTTGTTTATGTTGCTGGCAATAGATAGACCAGGGATGACAACAAATATCATGCTAATAAGCAACTCCAGAGATCTCCTTAATCCAGTCCAAGTGAGAGGTGACGCGAGTGAAACCCGCTGGTGCCACTGATAGACAGCTGCTGGCGTCACTAAACGAGGTGATGCCCACCAGTTTTGGCTGCTCCTGGGTCACCAGCGGGCCACCAGAGTCGCCATCACAAATGGATCGACCCTCCGGCGTGCCCACACACAGAACACTCTCCGGCAGCTGGCCATAGCTGCGCGAACATTCCGCATTGCTAATAATGCTCAGATCGATGCACTGCAGCCAGTCGGGCAGAGCGCTGCCATCGTACGTGCTGCCCCAGCCGCAGGTTAAAACCGAAGCGTTCTCAAATCTCTCGCTGCGCTCATCGAAACCAGGCAGCTCCACCTTATCGACCAGCGACCAGAAATCCACATACGGCGTGCGTATCAAGGCAATATCATTGCCAATGCTGTCGGGCCAATTGGGATGCTGCACCACATCCTCGACGTTGACGGTTAGCGAGAAGAGCGCCTGGATGCGCCTTGTGGCGCCATAGTAAATGGTCACCGTATCAATGTGATCCGTGCAATGGGCTGCCGTGAGAACCCATTGATGATCGATTATGGAACCGCCGCACCAACGGGCTGCAGCTCCTTCCTTCAGTAGCAGACCCACAATGTAGGGCGCTTGGCCCACCGTCGCCTTATAGCCATTGGTGATTATGTGATTGGGTTCAGCGGTGACACAAGCCGCAATCCCGGCTAAGAATGCCAAAAGCAACTGCATTTTACCCAAAGTACACGAAATGGTTCCAAGCTAAGCCGCTTATATAAGGAGCTTTGGCTGCTTAATTAGCTTAATTAGTGGAAACTTTTTAGCGCCTAATGAGTTGGGACATTAGGGAAAAGATAATGCAACAACATTTAGTTCCTACTCGCTATTTACATTATTTATTTATTTAATTTTATTTGGCGCTGTCCATAAAATCTTTCGCCTCGTTTATTTTGGCCGCCAAATATGGTGAGCCGCCGCGATCCGGATGATTGAGTAGCATGATCTTCTTATGCGCATCCTTAACCTGCAGGCGAATAAAATATTTTTTATTTTCTCAAAATTTTATTTTTTAAATTTTACCTTAAGCTTCGAGGCACTCGGACTGACGCCTAAGATGAGCGCCGCTTCGCGTTTGTTCATTTTGGGATCGAAGCCGCCTTTGTAGTATTTGGCATTGGCCATGCTTTCCGCGTCGAATTTGGGCAAATTCTTGAGTGCCTCGCCAAACGTTGCCGTCATTTGGGGCATGCGACGCATCAAGTGTTTGCCAGCAAAGCCGACGGCCGCGACGCCGAGGCCGGCCAAAATAATTGAGCTCGTCTTGTGGTGTTTGAAGAAGGTTTTGGGTTGCATTTGTTTTTATATGAAATAAAGATCGAAATTAAATATTATTAGCAATGTAATTTACGAAAATTTGCTCGAAAATAATGCAATTTTATACCATTTTATGTAATGATGTGTTTTTTGTTGAGAAACAGCTGACAGATAAGTGTGACTGGTCATTGTTATGTATATCGTCGTCTATCGATAGTCAAACTATCGCAACCTTAATAACTTTGTGCTTGATTGCAGCACATCGGGTGTTGAGAAACAGCTGACAGATACACATAAATATAAATGGATTTTTTAATATTTGGAAATAACTTTTTTTTCGTTTTTAAAATAAAGAGTTATTCCACAATTTTTAATAAAAATTTAAATTTAAAATTATTAATGTTAATAATTTAATAGTTCAAAAGTCAAATAATTCTTATTTTTAAATTTTTTTTTTTAAAAAACATAATCGTTCAGTCCCTGATATATATATTTACTTATTGCAATTCGAACATTTTCGGCGTGTTTATTATTCTTTTGTGGCGCCACTGGCTGAGGGGCTGGTTCCTGATGCACTGCATCCAGCCAAGATTTGGGTACTTTGCTGTTGTTACAATTCAAAAAGTTATGCAATATACAACAACAAATCAGGATATGATAACGGCGATTATGTTCATGCGAAATTTTCGAAATGCGAGGAAAACGCGCTTTGAGCTCTTCGAATGCTTCGTTTAATACTTTTCGGGCATTGTGGAGTTTACTGTTAAACTGTTTGGTTAGCGTTCTTTTGGGTTCGCTATAGGGCGTCATAACTGTGGTGGACAGTTTAAACGAAGCATCGCCCAGCAACAGCAAAGGCACATCGAAGCCTCCAATTGGCTTCGAATTCGACTTGAAATCATCCAAAGTTTCCTTGAGGGAACTTTTCTCAAAGGCCTCCGAGGGTGTGGAAATACCGGGACAACTGTCGTCTAAGTAAAGAAAGCGGGAACTGGAAAACATTCATGAAAATGCAATAAAGATATACAGTGAATTTGTACTGTATTTGGATGCCTCACCGATAATCAACGAGAGCAAATAGTATATTCGAACACCAATCCTCCGTATTGCAATCTTCCATTGTTCCCGGTTCAAGCAAAGATAAATCCAAATGACGAACACCTAAAAACAAAAAATATAATAAAATAAAATCTAAAAAACAAATAAAATGTAATTCCCCTTACCAATTGCACCCAAACATTGGGGAAATCCCTTTGCTTTGAAGCCATCCACACAATCCTTTACTTTGTCCTTCGTTAGAAACTCTTCGGGCATGTGCTCCTGGCCAAGGACACGTTTGACTTCCAGGCAAAAGTCGTCGAGTATTTGGATAACCAAAGACTCGGGAATGCCGAAAAGTTCACTAGCTACGGCATTGCCATCCGTTTTGCCCAGTGAATACAGGGCAATGGCAATGCGCTTCTCGTTTGGCAACGCCGCCGAATATTCAATGTTGCCCAATTCGGGCAGACTTTGTACCAAAATATCAAAGTATTCCTTTTCCATGCGAAAGTAATGCTTGAAATCGACATCAAAGCCGCCTTCCTTTGAAACGCAAACCATTAACAACAATAAATAACAACAACAATAAAATATGTACATACAATTAACCAGTCGCTGGTCGCTTTGCGTTTTCTGCTGCGGCGGCGAAAGCGGATTGACTCAACGGGAAGCTCAAACTCCTCTTCGCGCTCAAGTAGTGTTAGCAAATTTGCATTCTCCTGTTCGGCAATCAACAATAGTTTGGCGGCGTCCATTTTATTGCAAATGATAATAATAACAAACAAAAATTAAATTGCCAAGGCCAGCTGGTTTCGTGCAATGAATGTCAAACTTTTACTTTTGGCAGCTGTTTTATCGAAGCCAGGGCTGCATCGATAGCTAAACAGTTGTACAACAGTTATCAGTGAAATACTTGTTACGCGTTTACAAAATTCGTTTATTAAGTTTTTTAAGCTCGTTTTATCTAAATAAGCACTGTTTGCACAAGCAGTTGGCTCTTACTTTTTAGTTCTACCGAATTCTAGCTTAACTCGTGTGATATCGACTGCGCAGCTTTATCGATTGTATTTATTTGATATCGCTCACAAAAACGTATCGTGCACCCACAAAACAAGTGAAGAAGAAGCGTGAAAAATTTGATGTGCAAAGTTTTAAAACGAAATTTGTTATATTATTGATTTAGAAAAGTAAAAGTGTCAATTTGTTGTTTGGCTTGGTTATTAAATAAGTGCCGTGACTGTCGCTGTGTTGGTGTAGGTGTGCAGGCGCTGCCAGTTTGAGTGTGCGTGTGTGTGTGTGTGTCGGTCGCTCTCTGTGCGTGTGTTTTGGCAAAGAACTGAAACTATTTTTGGCAAAAGGCAGCAGCAGCAGCAGCAGCCGTCAAACTGGAGCGTATTCCGGAGTATTTGCGCGACACGGTCGATTGGCTGATGGGGTAAGTAGGCATAAATGCATATAAATTCAATAATCAGTCAATGCAATGAGATATCAACTTATAAATAAATAGCTGCTGCAGCAGCAGCCTGCCCTAAAGACGATAGCACGGCGAGACGCGACGTCGCGACGTAACGTCGTCCGTCTCCGTCTCGCCACTAGGTGGTGTCTTTTTATGTCCTCTGCGTTTTTACTTTGACGTCGTCGACGTCGCCATTTGGCATTTCGCCAATTGGCCTCGTTTCACATCTCTCATTTTCATTTGGCGTTAGTTGTTGTTGCTTTTGTTGTTGTTGTCTGCCCACAAATAACGCCTGACGTTGTTTTCATTACTCCATTTACCACATTCCCTCGTCATATTCCTGCGTTTATTATCGTTACGCTGCAAAATCAATAAAAGTCTAATTTTCTTTTCTTCATTTATTACATTTATTCTTTTTTTTTTTTTTATCGATTTCTCGCAAGTGTTTTGATTTTCATGAACAAACACACGCACGTAAATGCCTACCCATACCGAGGTGTATTGCATTTATGCTGCCTGTTCATTCATCAAGGCCATTGCATTTATCGCCGTATTCATCCTCGCCTCACTCACACACACACACACACACACACGTAACTCGTTTTACTTGCTCGCTTCAACTACTTAGCATTGATTTCCCATTGTTCTCCTGCATCAACTTCATCTGTGTGTGTTGTTTATGTTTCTAGGCGACGAAGCAAAGATAAGGCGGCGCGGCGCGTAGCCGGTTTAATGAACTTGCCAATTTGCCTTACTGTTTTGTAATCAATTTGTGTAAAAACAAACACATGGCAACAGCACCAAAAACAAACAACAGTTTTATAGATCAAGCAAACATACATACATACAAACATAAATGAACTAATATGGATCCACATGTATGCATGTATGTATGTATGTGTTTAGGGAAATTGAGAGCAAAGGTACTTTTCCAGTTTCATGTTATTAATTAGGGATTTTTGCATTTTGACTTATTTTACTGTTTTGTTACTCTTTTTGAATATTTGTGATTTTTATGGATACAATTTTTTTTAATTTTGATTATTTATTTAACTCTTTTTTTACCTTTTATACTTTCAACCCATTTAAGTTTGTTTGTTGCGAGGGCTGCTTGTAAATATTTAAAAATTATTTCAATGTTTTTAATATTAAGAATTGAATATACCTTTCATAAATAATTTTATCATAAACATTCAACGTTGTCAAATCATATGGGAATCTTATCTTTGTTCACTTTTTCAAAAAAATAAAACTATTTTTTATATAAGAAATTTTTAGATTTTTATTCAGGCGACATTTTGTCGACCTTTGTTTGGAAAAGCAATTAGCAAGAAGACTTAAACTATATTATATAGAGATAGTAAGTTATTCTATCAACCCTCGCACATTTGTGACAAGTGTCGCCAAGTGGTGTCGCGTCAGTTTAGCGGCCTTGAGGCACACTTAGCACAACTCTAATTGAATTAGACAGCCAAGACGGGGCAAAGGCACTAAAGAAAGGGGCAGAAAGAGAGAGAAAGCGAGATGGAAAACTCTTTCAGCACGTTTAAAATTGATTGACAGGGCTGACAAATCACTGAACAACAAAAAAAACGAAAAAAAATCAATGGCTAAATGAAAAAAACAAACTTTTCAACCCAAACCCTCGTGTGGAATATATTTAGTTTTTTTCTTGTGCCTCAGTTGCAATTGTGAACTAAACGCGTTTGGTTGCTACTAAGTCATGAATTGGGCCATCTCGAATCTGACGGGCGGGAATCGTGTGAGTCGTGCGATTCTGGTGCGTTACTCCTCGGTGCCGCCGCTCGACGTTGAGGATGGGGTATCAACGCCAGCAGGGGCAGCCGCCGCCACGCCTCGTTCAACTGTGGCGCACACATCGTTGTCCTCGACACTTGCAGCCACATTTCTGCACTCGTCCTTGCGGCATGTTGTCAGCAGCAACAACAACAACAACAGTAATAATAACAACAATAACAATGTCGCCTCGCCCGGAGGCGGTGCCATTGCTGGGCAGCTATCCTTGCCCCTTGACGTCGAGGAGACGGTCACTTGTTTTTGTCGGTAAGCGCCCCAGAGATATATACGTATATGGTAGATGGATTAGGGCGGAGAGAAATTGCTTTTAAAATTCCTGGCATAAAGTGAAATTTTAATTTGCTTAAAATCTTTCTAATAATTTATTCAAGGTTTTTGTAGCATTTTTAATGCGTAAACATACAAACAGGAAGTGTCCTTATTTGTTTTAAGGTTGTTTTTCCCTTGATGTGCTTGAATTAATTATAATTTTTAATGGCAAAGGCAAGATTTGGGGAATTTTGAGAAATTTATTAAATCGAAAGGTTTTTAAATTCGCAAAAGTAAAGAAATTTTATTATTATTTGACCAGTGAACTGAATCTAAATAAAGAAAATATTTTATATTGATTATTATATATTTATTTAAATATTTTATATTATTATTTTATATATTTTATATCTTGCAAGGCAGGGTATTAACAAGTCGACCTTCACTCTTCCACTCAATCAATTCAACTTGTTTTGTTTTTTTTTTTTTATTGCAATCAACGTCAATGTCAATTGGACAGCATAAGTAACAACAACAACAACAAGCAGCATATGCAAATGCAAGAGAGAGAAAGAGCGCAAGAGCATTTGTATGCAAGCATACACACACACACACACACACGTATACGCATCTGCCGTTATGCCCGTAGCTAAAACAGCTGATTATGATTTTAGCTGCTGTCCATGAAAAAAACAACAACAACAACATTTGCGTGCTCTTATTGTTATTGCGAATAAGTATAATAAACATTCTAGGAAATTACTCATCCCATGTTTGTATGTATGTATGTATATCCTGTTGTCCTGCTGGCTTTTGTTTGCTGCGCATTTGCTAAATTCGCCCCCCAAACGTTTATTTTATTATGTTTGTCCTTTTTTTTGTAGGGTTTCCATTTGGCGAGTCAGAAAGAAACCCCGCAACGGTCATAAGCTGAAAAGGGAAAAAAATAAATGTGATAGACAGAGGGTGGGGGTGGGAGGGTTCACACCTACGACGCATTTAAGCTGGCGCTGGCGCTGGCCTTTTGTGACACACGCCCCTCCCCCTCCCTATCTTTGCTCGCATGCAAGCATAAATCACACAGCATGCATATGTGTGCGTGTCTGTGCGTGTGTGTGTGTTTATGTGTTTATGTCAGTGGCGCTTCATAAAAATTCATCGTTATTTTTTTGCGCACTTCTTAAATTTTGATGGCAACATCTGACGTCATTTGTAGTGCGCATGACCCAAAGCTGCTGTTTGTTGTTGTTTCTATCGTTGTTATTGTTATTGTTTGTCATATTTATGTGTTGTGGTGGCGTGACCGACTAACAAAACGGAACTCCCATCACAACAGCCGCAAGCTAAGAAAAATACAACATGCGCGCGAGATTAGAAAAAAACGACAACAAATCAACAACAACAACACAAGCCGCAAAAACAAAACTGTAATACACAAACATAAACAACAACAGCAGCAACGACAAAGCAAAGATTTAGTTATGTCAGAGTGGGAGAAGGAGATTTGCTATTTATTTGACTTAAGCCCATGTGTGTGTGTGTGTGTGTGTGAAGCACTTTGTGCTGCTCTCCCGCTCTCTCTTGACTAATCTGAATGCATTTGAATTTTAACTGTAATTTTATGTTAATGAGATATTTTATGTACATACAATAAGACAAAGAAATTGAACCAAATATTAAATAAATATTATGAACATTGTTCAATCGAATAAATATTGTTTGATTGACAAATAAACTAACGAAAAGTTGAAGAAACCAAAAAAAAAAAACAATTCCATGTCGGCATAAGGTTGAAAAGGCAGCGGGTGGGTGGGGCGGGGGGTGGTAGTTCGTATACCGTTTGATTGCTGGTCGTCTGCAGTCGACTGCAACGAGGCTGCAACAACAACAACAACAACCGCTGCAATAAATAATGAGCGCTAAGCCATTCGAATAATGGCGAATTGCAGAGACGCCGGCGTCGACGTCGGCTAGTTGGGGGAAACCGCTAGAAAGCAGCCAAGCAGCGCCGCCATACATACATGTGCCTAGTATGTATTTGTGCGTGTGTGTGTGCATTATGTATAAAGGAGGCCGAAAAAATAACACTCACACACACACGCACTCCTTGAGAGTGCATATCGAACTTGTGGGTCGGCTCGATACAAAAAAGAGCGCGCACAGCAGTGGCGATGCGGGCGGTCACAGGTGTTTACTGCCCTGGCAGGAGAACGATAAAAGAGCGAGACAGCAAATGGGAACGCAACTAATTGCTCTCTGCAGTCGACGCTTCGTTCGCATTTAGACATGCTTTTTCTCTCTCTCTGTCGCTCTAACTGCCGGCAGCAGCTGGACTGTTTGTTGTTGTTATTTTTATGGTTGTTCCTGTATTTGTCTTGAATGACGATGCGCCTTTTTCGTTGATTTTGGCTTTTGATTCCATGGAAGCCGTGAACTAAAATGCAGTTCCTGTGTTATTTTGTTTGTTCTTTCTCTTTGTCTGCCTTTGTCCCTTCTTATCAATGGCACACACAGAGTGTGTGATAATTATACAGAAGAGATCGGGAGGGGCGGTCGGTCGGTCGGTGCTAATGGCCTTACATGTTATTCTAGTTATTCTGTTACCTGTGTGTGAGGTCATGCGGGCCACAAACTTTTGTGGGATCCTTTTTCATTTCGTTGTTTTGTTACCTGATAATCACATAATTTAAGTTCTCATTTCTATTTACAATTCTTGGATAACAACCAAAACTAATATAAACATTTTCTTATTTCTCTTTTCTTGCAGGTGAGTACCTAATATTCCTCTATTCGAATGTCTCAATCTAAAAGAAAGGTAAATAAATATACTTTGAATTAGTAGTAAATTTTACTACTATTTTCCATTTGAAAACTTCACTACTTAATGGTCTTGCAATCTGGCAACGCCCTGTGCTGTGCTGTCAGCAGCTGAGCGAGCCAACAAAATAAACTTGTCTGTGTATTGGCGGCTCAGCTGATGCGACGTCCGCGCGAGAGAGAGTAGGGTAAAAAAAGAAAAAAGAGCGTGCGAGCGAGCGAGCGAGACAGTCAAACAAGTGGTTGTGTGCCGTCTGCATAAGTATGTATGTGTGTGTGTATGTTCTGGTCTTGCTTGACTGCCGCATTTGTATGCAAAGCACACAGATACACATTCACTGCTCCCGCTCACTTGCTCTCAGCTGCTGCTGCTGCTCTCAGAGCAAACCAGTTAACACCAAACGCACATATACACGTTTTGTATACATATGTGTGACAGCATTCGAAAGAAACTAACTGGCAACAACAACAGCAGCGAGAGACACACCATCATTCGCCATCGTCATCTTGTGTATGTATGTATGTGCTCTGCTTTCGTTCGGCAGCTTCTGTACGCGCTTGCACGTGTATTAGTGCCAGTCAGTCAGGCAAAGGCAGGCAAGGCAGCTGTCAAAAGTCTTGCCGCTGCTTCAGTATAGAAATTTCCTTTGGCACGTTTAGTTGTACGGTTTTCGTCGTCGTCGTTGCGTCTTCGTCGTCGGATTGCCGTCTAAAAAACTTCGTGTCTTCTACGTTTTGAGTTTGTTTTCGAGACAATTTCAACATCAATAAACTTTCAAATGTGTAACGAAACAAGAAAAACAATTAAATAACGTGAGAATTCTAAGTTGAAAATTTAAAATTTAGAAACGTCAAAGTAAGCAAAAGGAGTATGCGTTAGTGTGTGTGTGGTTGTTTTGTTGTGTGTGTGTGTGTAATTGTAAAACTGTGTCATTCACAGGTAAACTGCATACGAGTTTTCAATACTTATACGGGCAAAAGAAGAAAAAAACTTTAGTTTTAGCTACCTCTTCAGCAGTTGTTGTTGTTGTTGTTGTTACTGCCACGGTTTGTTGCTTCACTGATTACGCGCAATGCAGCCAACAGCAACAGCAGCTTGCAAAACCGGCGAAGCGCGACTGTTGCCAATGCAACGTTTAGAATTGGCACAACAACCAAACAACAACAATAACTGTTACGGTGCATCGAGCTTTTTCTCTATAGTAACTGTAACCAGTAGGCAACAACAACAACAACAACAACTACTCGTAGCTTAAGCCAGCATCTGCCAGCGCTTAGTAATTTTAGTGTTGCCGTCGTTTAGCGTTTTTTTTTTTTGTGTCGCCCGTGTTATACTTTTTTTTCTTTCTTTTTTTTTTTTGTAACCACTTCCTTTGCCGCAGCGTCGGTCTGTCCGTGTCTCGCACTTCCTTTCCGGACGCGTTTCCTGCTTCTATCAACCCCGCATGCATATGTCCATGTCTGTCTGTCTGTCAGGTGGCAACCCTCTCAGGCTCAAACGTGCTGCAGCCTGACACTTGAAAGTTTTGCCTCAAGTTGCTTGTTCTTGTTCTTCTTTTTATAGCGTCTCCTTTCGCCAATGCGTCACCTGCACAGTGTGGCAAAAATCGATTTATATTTTATTTTTTTTTTGCTTATGTCGTGTGGCTTTTTTTTAAATGGGTCACAGTGGGTAACAAGCAATAAATTTTGAAGAATAGTTTTTATTATATATTTTTTTTCCTTCAATCGCTTTCATTTCTGCGCTCTGAGAACGTGCTCGGAATTTCCTTTTCTGCTTGCCAATAATTTAGTCATTATTTAGGGACTTTCCCGAACCGGCAATTCAAAATCGTGTTATGATTATTGCATGAGCAGCAGCTGCAACAACAACAACAAGACGAAACTAGTTTCATTTGATTTCCAGTAAATAATTCTACTACGATGATTGCAAGAGAGACAGCATGAGTAAGTAGTAATGGCGGAGGGGGTAAGGGGCATTGATTGTGTGAGTTTCTATTTGCCATTTCGTTTTGGCATTGGCTGAATGCTCTCATGCTGTCTCCCTTTCGCGTCTTTTGCTAAATGCTCGTTTGACCTTTAACGGTGCTTTGCCTGTTCGCGACTTAAATACTCTCTCACACACACACACACATACAACAATTAAGCTCATTCAAAATGCGAGCAATGAAAATTCAACGCACACTCAACGGCACGATATTAGAATCACTTCATAAATTTGGATTTAATTGCTTTTGGTTTTTTTTCTTTCGCGGGCAGACAAAGACACAAACACATTAATTGAAAGAAAAAAAAAAAAAAAAAATCAGCAAATTGACTTCAATGCGAGTTGAAGGTTAAGCTTATTGTTTGAAAGGCGATGCGGAAATGAAGCGTGTCTGGGAAAGGGGAATTGATTTTGTGGTTCGCTTTTGACAAAGACACAAACCAACAACAACGAATAATAAAGATATTATTATTATTATATGTAAATAAATGCATGCAGCGAGTCTTCACATAATAATGTTTGCTGTGGTTTAACAAAGAAATAAATACTGTGATATTGGCTGACTCGGGAAGTGGCTTTAAGCCCTTTTTAACCACGCACACTTTATTGATTTCCCATAGCAGAAAAGAAACTACAGTCAATGCTCGATAAAGTGCACCAAATGTAGAGCCACAACAATTTTCAACAATTTCTTTGGTCAAAAATTTCATTTTTGTTTGCCAACTTTTTTGAATATTTCTTATTTTGTGATTTATAAATAATCTTAAACGGCCAAAAAGTGTCAATGTCAGTCAGCGCTCAGCTGTCGCTGTCCGCTGTGTTACCCAACTAAATCCCAAACAAAAACAACAACAACGAAGCGAGAATAAAATCGAAGAGCTGTGCTAAATTTATTATTCAGCTGTCGCCCATTGCCGTCATTATGATGGGGGGGCCTGTTTTGTGTGTTGTTGTTGTTGTTTTTGGCGTATGTCGCTCTCATTTCTCATGTCCTCTCGTCAAAGTTTGCAGTAAATATATGTATGTGTGTGTGTGTGGTCAGTCCGTTATCCCGGCCGCTCTCTTTTCATGCATATTTCTAACGGTACACGTGTCATTAATGGCTGCAACCAAACCGAACCAAGAGAGCGACAGCGAGAGAGAGAGAAAAGAACAGCCAAGAGCGTAGGCTGCCAACTACAAAGATCATAGATTGAGATGTCACTTTCGATACCCTTTGTTCATATCTGTAGAGAGGACGTGCCAACAGGGTATTTCACAGTCGTTAGTTAGTCAAACTTTTGTTTATTTCTTTGTGCCGAATATGTCAAAATGTTCAGTTGGCGAAAAAGTTGAAAAATCATAGAAGATGGAAAAAAACCACTCGTGTTGCAATCATGTTTTTTTCATGCCGCCTTCTTCTGCCTCTGCCCACTCGTGTGTTGCATGCATGTAGTAACAAATAGTAGCAACAACACTCGAAATGTTGCGGTTACAAGAGACTTTTTCAGAAACGGCGCTATAGAGACACCCACCCACCCACGGACAGTCGCTGGGTGGGTGGCTGGCGAGAACGTCAACGCACCGTGGTTTGAGATTGAGTTCGCCTCGGGCGAACGGCAACGGAACAAGATTTGTTCCAACATTTCTGCCCGTACGAACCGTTAATTCATAACATGAGATATCATCAAGTTTTTATACGCTACGGTTAAAATAACAACAGCTGCTTTGCTTGGCAAAACGAACTACGAATAAATTATTGATTATGTAAAATAGAAAATTGAACGCATCTGCTGCATGCCAATTATTATTGCTAGCTGTAAATAATAATTCTTTATTTTTATTGCTCTGGAACGTTATTCTATTTGGTTATTTGCATATGGAAAAGTAATATAAAATGAAATTGAATTTAAATTTATTTTTTTTCGATTCGAAAATATATTTTCCTTTTCACGTCACTTCTTAACCACTGTTCGAGCTTATTTCCGATTCGTAATCTCTGTTGTTAATCTAAACGCAATCTTTATGCTGTTGAAATGGGCTCTTAAAGAGAGTTTCTTCTTCTTACTTAAAGGCTTTACTTCAAGCACTGGCAGCAGCTGTGATTTTGTGTTGGGTCTATAATTATGCGGCATCTTCTATGGCAACGGCATAAGGTTTCGCCCCCTCTCTCTTGCTGTCTCTTTCTTGTAACTGAATAGTGAAAATTGCGCTGATTTTTTTTTAGTTTTTTTGTGTTTTGTTTGAAACGTTTTCTCTAGCTAATTTTCGGCTACTTTTGTGCAATCTTCGAGAGACTCCCACAGAGATGCGGACACGATCTTCGGCCTAATCCCTCCCTTCTCCTCGTTTTCCTCCACCAACGCAACCAACAACAACAATATCTTGTTTCGTTGTTGTTGTTTTTTTCCATTCGTCAAATTGAGTTGGCCAAAATTACTATAATTTTGTGGGAAATTTTATGGGTCAAATTTTCTGGCTAAAAAATGGCTAAAAACAAATGTTGACCGCAGCTGTTTTTTTTTTTTTCATTCAAATTTTCATTTTTCTTCAACTAATTTTGGCTAATTAGCGGGAGTTGAAATTTGTTCATTGTTTTTGGGGCAATTTTTTTTTTTTTTTTGGCTTACTATTTTTTCTAAGTTTTGTGTTTTTTGGTTTATATGTCATTTGACATTTTTGCATTTCTCTCACGTCTTCGTTTCGTTTCGCCTCGTCTCTTTGTACAAATTTATAGCCTGAGAGCGGCGAATTGTCGTGAAATTGAAGTGCTTTGGATTTGGAATTGGAATGGAGCTATAGTTGATTGAAGGGTGGAGGGGGCGACGGAGGAGGTGAAGGCGGAATCGTTGCATGATTATTGTTGCTGGAAACGTGATGTGCGGCGTTTTTTTTTGTTTTTTGTTTTGTTTTGTGTAATTCGCCGTGAGAACTTCGCGCTTGGTTTTCCATTTCATTTCAATACAACAATATTTTTTTTTTCGTTTTGGATTGCGTTACATTTTGTGTTGCCCCTCTGCCCCCCCTTCTTCTTACTGTTCGTGTTATGCAGATTGATTGACGACGATTGTCGATATATCCCCATAAACACGTATAAACGTGGCACACTAAAAAAGCCTTCAGCTGCTGCTGTTTGTTGTGGCCTTGAGAGAGTTGTGAAAATTGAGGCAATCCGTTGAGTTGAGTTTGCCTTAAAGCGTAATCGCAACGTGCCTCAATTAGATTGATCGATTGATCTCGATATCGATACATTTTCTGAGGGAATTGTTGCAAAGTTATATAAAAGTTTTTGAACTTATTGCAATCGATTAAACAATTATCGATAACAATTAGCTGGAACTAAACAAACCGCCTTGGAGCACGCGTAAAGGAAATCGTTCAAGAAATTCTCTTATTAATGAGCCGCAACGAAGTTTTTCCGCCTTTTTCTTAACATTTCAACTGTTCAACAGAAATCGATTAGAATCTAATTACTATTAGAATGCGTTCTCTCAGAAAGATATCATTTGGTATTCCGGTGCAATACGATTGATGCCTCCGATTCGATGCGCTTCGATCCCCGTTGCACGGACGCATGACCCCAAAGCCAACAACACGATAATGATGTTGTTAATGATGTTGTTGTCGATCGATGGAAGCGAAGTAACCGCAGAGCTAATTGGTTATTCACAACGCATAACCTTGCCACTTGGCGATGTGAAAGATGTGTCTTCGTCTTCGCTTCGCTGTGCAATGACAAAACTCTTCTCTCGCAACCCGTAAAACCCTTCTTCTTTTCACTTCTTTCTTTTCGACTATTTTCTCGGTCGAAGAAAACTTTCATCTCGTGGCTTAATTGAAAATGCAGCGTAATGCCACGGCTAGAAGAAAATATATGTATAAAGAAAAACACATTAAAATAATAATAATAATTATTATTATTATTATAACTCTTGGCTAGACATACTTCTTCAACGACGTCTGCTTCTGCTTCGTCTCGTTCTCGTTTGTGGTTTTTCATTTTTCCGCAATGCTTTTTCAACCGTGAATTAAGCACGAACTTTCATCTTCTCAAAATTCTTTTCAATGAAAATCTCTGAACCAAACTTGGCTAGAAAGAACCCGTTGAAACCTGCTGCCATGGCTAAAAGTTGAGCATTTTCACTGGAAACTTTCATGGCTGTTCTTTTTTTAGTTCTAATGCTGACCTTTGCAACGTGCCTCGAAATCAAAATCAAGTTGGAAAATATATATTTTTGACTAATTGAATTTGTAGAAAGTTTTTGAAGGAGGCAAGTTTTTGTTTTCGGTTTTTGGCACTTTCGATTTGTTACTTCAAAAAAAAGCGCAACTCCCTTAAAATCTTAAAGCATAACAAATTGCTTAGATTTTAGCTTTTTTTTATTTTATTTTTTAGCTTGTGAAAGTTTGTCAAGTTCAGTTTTTTTTTGAAGCCATTCCAATTTACTGTTAACGCCTTTTATTTTGTTTTCCTTTCTTTGTTTTACTTTTCTTGTTGTGTTTGGAATCAATTACAGAAATTACAGATAAGCGCGAGTCGAAATTGTGACAAAACGTTGGGAATTGCCCACAGAACAATTAAATGAAATTCTTTATAAACATGTTTTGTAACTAGAACTTTTGTGTTCGTTCAATTCTATAAAGATGTCTTGAATCACTTTTAATTGTCATACAAATTTATCACGGGATAAAAAGTTTTGTTGGAATTTCCCCCCCGAAAAGGGATATTTTAACAGCTCATCTCAAACGTCAAACGTATGATTCAGCTTCTTCGATGAAGCAACAACAAAAAAGGGAATTTCGTTGGATCGCAAAAATTCCCTTCTCTCACTCACACGCACGGCATAACTGTAAATGGGTGAAGGCTATCCGCTCGCGACTCCTGTGCCTGTGTGTGTGTGACTTGAATCCCGTTCAATTTATATTTATTTATTTGTTGTTGGCAACTTTTTGCAGCTTCTCTTCCCTTCTTCTTCTTTAAATGATGAGTTTTAATTTTGGCTCGTTTCGCTTTGCGTTTTTTGTTGCTTTTTTTTAAGGCATTGCGTAAGCATCGGAGATGACACCAGCTTTTACTTTCCTTTTGGGTGCCGTGGGGCGAGGCTTAAAAATTGATGCAAAATTTGAAATTAAATGCGTGAGGAAGTCAACAAAAGTCTCGACACATTCGAATAATATTAACGGCTTTTTATTTATTTTTTTGCAATTAAAAAACAAAACAAACTTGAATTTGCATACATTAATTGTAAGCGAAAAATATATTAGAAAAAAAGTCGCCAGCAAAAAAAATACTTCATAATTTATTTCTTTACCAAATCTAATTAACATGCATATGCATAAGCGGATTTTAGCTTAGCAAAAACGACTTATTACTGATTTACATACTCACCATATAGCCAAGACACACACACACGCATACAGTTGTGAAACTAGGCAGAAAAAAAATAAATAATACTCACGCGATTTCTATAGGAATAACGCACAAAAGCAAAAAATACAAAAAAAAAAAAAAACAAAAATATATATATAGAAACAACTAAATATTTAATACTTATTAGTCATAGGCCAAATGTGTCCACCGTTGCGCACAGTGGTTAGTAGGATTATGCGGCTTATAACAAAGTCTTTTTTTTTAACTTAAAAAAGAATTATAAGTCAGAAATATTAAGTTACTTAAATATTCTATCCAAAAAATTCTGATGAGCTCATTTTTGGGCACACCTCGTACCACTGTGCCATTCGCGTGCCTCGCTTTAATTTCCTAAAAACGTCAATCGAGCAAAAAATGGCCAAAAGAAGTTTTTATTCATTTTTTGTAATCAAGAAAAAACCACAAAAAGATAGAAAAAAATAAAAACCAATTTAAACAACGACGAAAGTTTAAAAGAAATGCTGAACTAAGCAAAAATTCAAAGGGAGAGAGAAACAAAAATATCATAAATCTCTTAAGCGCTTTACGTTAATTTTATGTTTGGCTATATTTGATATTTTCTAGAAGAAAGTTTAGCAGCAGCTCAAGAAATATATAAACATATACATATATAAAGTGAAAGAAATGAATGAGTTAAACGCAAAAACAAAAACAACAAATTTAAAACAGAGTGTGTAAATTTACGCGACGGACAAAAGTGCAAAACATAAACAACAACAACAACAACAAGCTAAAAGCAAAAGTGAGCGGTGAATAATGTTGAGAGCGCCCACACAGCACATTGTGGAACTCGGTTTCGGTACGTCAGCAGCGAACGCAGCAACAACAACAACAAGCACGAACGAAAAGCAACAGCGCAAAACTTTACTGCAAAAGCTCAAGCAGCACAACAACAACAACAACAAGGCAGCATTGACAGCGACGTCGCCAGAGACAACAACAACAACAGCAAATCAAAAGAGAGCAGCGATCGCAGCAGCTGATTATTATTTCAAGCAGCAGCAGCAGAAAAAGCACACAAGCGAAAAGTGTTTTTTGTTGTTGGCAACGGCGGAGGAGCAGCAGCAGACGAAGAAGAAGAAAGAGCATTCGAGCTACAGTTTTGCAGCTGCTTTGCGGCGCAACAAGAAGACAAAAACATCAGCAACAACAACAACAACAGTAATTGATACAACAACAACAACAACAATCGACGACGACAGCAGCAGTAATCAAAGCTGTCGCAGCATTAATAGTAATAACAAAAATAACAGCAACAGTTTGTCTAATAATCATAACAACAACAACAGCACTCATTATAAAAACAGTAAAAACTGCAGCAGCAGCGGCAGCAACACAAGCAGCAACAACAACTACATAAATAATTACAATTACAAAACAAGCGGCGAACAACAACAACAACAGCAGCTGCTCATTAACAGCAACAGCAATCGACGCAAGACAAGCAATAACAGCAACAACAACAACATGTCACCCACATCACAGGCACCAACACGAACATCTCTGTTCGATTCCTGTCATCGCAAGATCCGTCTAATTGGCGGCGGCCCAGTTGCCTTCTTGGGCGGTTTAGTGGCGTAAGTTGATCCACCCCCCTCCTTCCACCTATTAGCTATTACTTACATATACAGCAGACTGAATAAATGGTTTAATTTAGCACGACAAGTTTTTAATTACAAATTTCTCTCTCGCTTATGATGAAACTACAAATGCTCAAACCGTGGGATTATTTGCTGTTAAATCAATGCATTCTATGTATCTGTGATCGCTCTCGCTCTCTCGCTCTCACCAACTAACAGAACAAATGTTAACTAACATAAGATTGCAGCGCTAAAGTCCTGTCTTGCCTATGCTCATTGCCAGATTTAACATTGACCAACTAACATTACATTATTCGTCTATGAGATTTAAGTACCTATGTTATGCTTCTGTTAAGACTAAAAGCGATTCTGTTAAATGTTATTTAATTGTTCTTTTGCCTAAAACAAAGCCAATTAGAATTTCAAATACATAGAAAAGAAGTGTTTGTGGCTAAAGGTCATTAGAAGCCGCCTTTGCCAAAAAGATAAATACACATTTGCGTCTTATTTACTCGGTTTTTTATGGCTTTAATTACTATAATTTCTCAGGCGGCTTTTGAAATGAAACCGCACTAAAAGCGCTTTGTTTAGTACAAATTCAAGGCTTGCCGGGCAATTAAAATATATCACAAAAGCAAAGCCAGCCACAAAGCAATACAAAGAAAAGAATACAAAAAACAATAAACAAAAGACGCAGGTTTCAAAATATTTAAAAGACACACAGAAAAAGAGGCCTAAAAAGCATTTTTTTTGTTTTTAAGGTCAACAATATGAGCGCTGTAAAGGCGCTGTTAATGTTAAACGAATGTTCAACGAATGTTAAGTGCTGTTCTGTAGTTCTGTTAACGAGTTCTCATCAAAAAGCTTCCTTGTTTGCCTAATTTGGTATAAAGGCCAGTCCAAATTTAAACCTCTTTTTTTAGAATGCAAAGTTAACGAACTTTAAATTGTTGATTGTGGAGGGGGTAAAGATGAAGATGAAGGCGAAGACGAAGGCGACCAAAGAGCTGTCGTTGTTGACATTGTCAACACAAAGTGCGCTGAACTGATAATTAGTTCGAAATGTAAATATTGACTGAAGTGAGCGTGCATAAATACGTGACACAAACACACACGAACGCAGCAGCAGCACAGCAGCAGCATTAACTCTCCACTCTCTCCCATCTGACTGAGAGCGAACTTTACAGTTAGGCTTGTTTTTCGTCAAAGTTCACCTTAGTGCAAGTCTCATTGATGTCACTGAACGTTTAAGTGTGTGTGTGTGTGTGTGTCTGTGTGAAGGGGTAAAAATCAAAAGAATTATAAAAAGAAGAAGCACGTAACACAAGTCATTTGACGTGCGAGCGAGACAGCAGCATAAAACAAATGAATGTTGATGATGAATAGAAAATTTGCATAATAATGTCGACATGTGTCGATTGGCCCCCTTCATCTTCCCCTTCTTCTTCTTCAAGAAGTTGAAATTTGAATAAAAAAAATAAAATGATGTAAACAAACAATGAAGCCGAACAAAAAATAATAATAATAACAATGCCTTAAAAATATGACTGCATCGAAAAAAAGAAATCTTCCGAAAAATAATGAGTAATATTGTGTCAAATCATTTTTGTTGCTAACTGTACTTTGTTAAGTAAAGAGGGAGGGGGGAAGGGCTAATTGTCAAATCGACTTTTTGGCTACCTGTTTGTTCGGCTTTTTAGCATTGAGCTAAAGCCTCGCAATTTGCAAATTGAAAGACCAAATATCATTTTGTAAGCAAAAGCATGTTAAATTTAGCTTTTAGCTCGAGCTGAACAACAAAGTACAATACAATCAAATACTTTATACATAATTGAAGGTTTTGCTTTGTGACCTAATTGTATGCGGATAAAGCTAAAGTGGGGAAGGCCTAATGGCAATAAAAGAGCTCCTTTGACAAAACTTCGCTTAAACTATTTCAAGGCTTTTAAGCTTGAAGTGTGGCCAATCGCGTTTTATTTGTTTAGCTTTTTTATAAGCGAGCGGTTTTACCTCCAAATCTAGCAGCACTGTTAACATCTTTAAGTTATGTTAAGAAGGAGGAGATCTCATCTCTCTTATACAACTGTAACTGTCTACAGTCTTATAAATTACACCCACTTATATTATGGAAAGTGTAAGAGTTGGGCGAGCTATAACGGAACATTTATGTAAGCGAGAGAGAGAGAGAGCACTTACTCTTATCGTTAACCCCTGAAAAAGTAACAGCTGTTTCGAACTTCACTAAACTAAAGCTCAATATGAATCAAAGAAGAAGAAGAAGCAAGAGTGAGACAGACAAAATCGTAACAGCTGTTCGCTCAGAACGTTCATTGACATTCCACAGAGGTAGGTGTGGGGGGGGGGGGGGGAAGTTAATGAGTTCCCAAGCACAGAGAGGAGCACAGCTGTTGCTGCAATGTATCCAAAGACAAAAGAGTTGCGGCGTTGTTTGCCGATTATAATGCTGGAAATTAGCCGACTCAGGAAGGCGTAACAAACTTGTCGTTTCTTCTTCTTCTTCTTTGTCTTTGTCTTCTTTGGCAACTGTCAGCTTTAAGGCCTTTGGAAGAGCAGTGAGATCAGCAGCCCAAGACCAAGACCAGATCAACGATGTAGAACGATTTGTTGTTTGTACAGAAAAGAAATACCGGATGCTTAAGCAGGAACTACATTATAAGCAGAAAAAAATAAGCAAAAAATATATCTTCATAGATCGCAGAATCTCAGTTCTGCCAAGACGCTTTTGATACCTGAAAGAAACTAAAAAAAGAAGGAAAAAAAATTATATTAATTATAAAAATTAAATAATCTCAAGTTTTAATAGATTTCCGTAATAAAAAACTATAAAAAATAAAGAATTAAAATAATATTTATTATAAAAATTAAATAATCTCTAGTTTTAATAGATTTCTAACCTTATATTTAATATTAAAACAACTTTCCATGAGAATTCATTAAGTTTTTTCAATAACTTACCTCTTATGTGTCCCACTTTTCAAACTGCCATCTTTAACCCACTTAACACAGGGTATCTTTTAGTCAGTGTTACTTGAGTTTGCTTCTTTCATAAGAATTGTGTCAAACAATCCTCCATCCAATCAGACATTGTCAGCGAGTCGAGTTTGTGTCTATTCTGTGTTGTGGCAATTATGCATAAACAGTTGCCATAAAACCAACTAGATGACTTCTACCAACCCTCCCCACCTCACCTCATACCCCGCCTCCTCCTTCTTTTCGACCATATGGACCGCAGTTTTGTCCCATTGTGCAACAGCGGAGCGAGGTCAGCATACAAATAACGTTAGTTAGTTGCTTTTGTTTTTGGTATTGTAATTATTTGTCCATTAGCTTTGGCTTTCTGGCATTTCTGGGCTTTTGCTTCTGGCAGCTGTTACAAATTTGGAACACGACTCCGGGTGGCGCCCCCCAAATGGGCAGAGTGCCAGAGGTCAACGGAGAGAGAATCCGGTCCATTAAAATTGGTGGATGCCAAATTGTCTGTGTTGACACAATGGACTCTTAATTTTGAGAACTTTCCACACAAATTACCGAATTTCTATAGTAAACGCGAATAACGGTAATCTGTTTTTGTTGGGGTGGGAAAACTGTTAGTTTAATTTCCTCATAATTGCTGACCTCAAATTCACTTTAAATTGCACTCTTATACAAGGAAAAGTCAACTAGATTGTCACTTGCGCTAAATTGATAAGTTAATTGCCTAGAATCAAAGAAAAACCATTTAACTTATACATTTGAAAGTCTTATACGAAGTCTCGAAGAGGAAAATCTTAACAACGAGCTAGCTATGTTAGCCAAAAGAAATGTTACTTCCTTCCCCTTAACAGCGATCTACTTATGTTAACAAAAGGAAGAAACATATTCCTTTGGCTAACATAACAGATCGCTGTTAGAGCGTAACATTGTTCTGTAAAAAACTCTCACAAAGTTCAGTTCAAGGGGAGGTGAAACTCATTAAGCAACTGCTGCAGATACTTTTTATGTTTATGTGTTTTGGGACGACATTGAAAAAGTTCATTAAAAACTAAAACACACGACTTTAATATGTTTTAGTTTTTTATTATTATTGTTACAAATTGCAATTGCTGCTGACCTAAAAACAAAAATAAAAACTACCGAGATTTATATCCATTTTCACCATTTCATTTTCAATTTCACCCACATGCAAAAAAAGCAAAACAGAGAAGCTGTAAGCTGAAAATAAAACACATGTAAAACGACGCTCATAAAACTTCACCTTGAAGTTGATTGACTGCCTGACTGCTTGACTGCTTGACTGACTGCCGGACTGGCGCTTGTGTTGCTTTGCATGAGCCATCAAGTTCCGGCTGCGGCTCATTTACCTGCTACGCTTCTGCTTTTCTCCCCTCTTCTTCTTCACACCTTTTTTTTAATCCATTTAACCACATGCTATCGCCGCCCATCATCAACATCATCTAGCGTCCATGTAACTGTCTCCCTCTCTCCCTCTCTCTCTCTCTCTCTCTCTTTAAATACTTTCCATTATTATGATTATGATAATTTCGTTGATTTGTACCTTCGTCAAAGCGGGCGTGTGTGTGTGTGTGTGTTTCGATTCACTGCATGACTCACAGATACAAGCGCAAGCTGCTGTCATCGCGGGCAGCTAGTGTTCTCCCATTTCCCCCACCCACCCCTCTCCTGTGTGTGATGCATTTGTCGTTGCTGTTGTTGTTGTTGTCTCTCCCAATTTGGCGCTCTCACAACGGGTGATTGGATTCGTTGTTGTTGTTGTGCTTTTTAGTATGCCAACTGAGTGCGGTCAAAAACGGTACTTTGCAATTTATGGCTGGTCTTGTCTTTTGTCTCTCTCTCTCTCTCTCTCTGAGCAACAACAACAACAGTGGGACAACAACTTCAAGTAATAGGAAATTGCGCACTTTTGGCCAGCAGCTGATTCATATCGAAGCTTTTTGTATTGAAACGCCATCCGCATCCGCCAAGCGACAGTTGGCCAAAAAAAACAACAACAAAACAACATAAAAAAACAAAACAATAAAAACCGCCCAAAAGCTTAATTAAATTGTTTTTTTTATATATTCGCTTTGTGTCTTTGCGCTTGATTAACGCGCAATTTTGTTTTGTTAATTGTGACACACATTTATTTTGCACCCCGCTCCACCCCTCGTTACTATAGCCGCTCTCCTGTGGCGTAAGTAGAGCGTGGCTTTGATAGATTAATGGCTTGCTTGGACTCTGAACACACATGAATGTATGTGTGTGTGTGCCTTTCCTTTGTTGTTCGTCGTAAATCATCATCAACACATTCTTCGCATCATCTATCTATATAAGAAATCAATAAAAAGTGTGTAAAAAATTAACTAAAGTTTTGTGTCTCGTTTAAGGAGTGAAAGAGAAAGATTAGATCAGCATTCAATTAAGAAAACAAACTCGAATTTGATTTCCGATATAAATTTATCGATTGTTTGCATTTACCGTTTTTATGTTAATCCGATTCGAGATGATAACAGAAAAAAAGAATGTAAACCCGTTTAACGGTTCTTCCGTCTTCACACTCATTACGTAGTTTTGTTACGTTCTTCGCTAACATTCTAATTCATTTGTAAATGGAACGGTCTTTTTATGACAAACTAATTTGATAGTTGAATGTGAATCAGTTTATATTCCACTTACCGCTTTTTTGTTTGATTCTGCTTCTGCTTCGGCTTCACTTTAATTTATTAATTTATGGACATGATTTTTGACACCTTCATTCAAGCAAGGGGTGAAGGGAAGGGGGGCGCGACTAATTGAGAGAATGTTCAAGCAAAATGAATATTAATTGTTTTAAATAATTTTGAACTTGGCAAAGGCAAAGGTATAAACACACACACACACATGCACACATATAAAACAAGAATTCTCTTGACAGCAGCGTCTGCGTCGCGTCTCTGTCGCTGTTAACGTCAGCGCAGCTGCTTTATTGTCTCACGCTGATAGACGACGACACATAACGAACGAACGAACGTATGTTCTTTTTTTGCTCTTCTTCTTTTTTTATTACGTTCGTTTGTCTGCCGCCGCAATCATCATCGACAGCAGCAGCAGCAGCAATCATCAGCAACAGCCGGCACAATTTTTTTTTTTTTTTGGGGACATTTGTGTGCGTCATTCGAGCACACAGCATTTTGCATAACGTATGTATTGTGTGTGTGTGTGTGTGTAGGTAATTTATGTGCTTATTTGCGCAACTACCGTTACCAATTTCATTCAAAGTGCATCGAACAAACGCCGCCGCTCGCCCACAGCTGATTTCGCCGCACTCTCACTCACTCACACTCACTCTCTATCGTGACTGTGACTCTCCCGCTCTCTGTTCTAACAATCACACACATACTTATACGCACGCAAAACAAAGCGAATTGCGCTATGGCAAAGGTGCGCGGTCGCGTCAGCCAGTCTTCTGATTCTGCTGCTGCCGACAGTGAAGCGCGCGCTCGCACGCAAAATAACAAAACCTGAAAAAAATAGAAAAATAAAAAAACAAAATCTAAATTGCCAAAAACAATACACAACAAATTGGTCATAATAGAGACATACGACGATCGCTTCCTCTTCCTACTCTATTTAACGGTGTGTGTGTGTGTGCGCAAAAAAACAAATCAAAATAAATGAGATCCAATTGAGAGCTTGTGTGCTTATGAACTTTAGCTACGGCTGCACTAAACACAAGCGCAACAAACCGAATCAAACCAAAACCAAAACCGAACCCCAAAACTAGTTGACCAAGTGACAAACTTATATCAACTAGAAAAACGCGTTCACTCAACCGGATCGAATCGACAGTGGATCGGTCGTTCGGTCGGTCGCCCACTCACTCGCCCCGCACGTAACCTTCAAAAATAAAACAAAAACAACAACGTTACACATTTTACGCCTTACGTATGCCCCTGACCCAGCCCCAGGCCCAATTGACGCCAATGCGTCTGTGCATTGATTTATCTATCTATCTCTCTCTCGCTCTTACGCTTGCTCACTGTCCACTCGAGAGATACAGTTATGTTTAAGTGCCTGCTTTGTGTGTGTGTGTGTGTTAGTGCGTTTGGCTGCATTTGCTTGATGCGTGATCGCCGCAGAGAGCTTTAACCGTTGCGTGAGAGAAATGAGTCATTAATCGATTAACGAATTTTAATGATGATTTTTATTATTTATTTTTTAACAATTGCAATTATCTTATTATTTTTTACTCAGGCTTTTGAATAAATCATATATAATTTAATCTCAAGATTATTCCAAATTACGTAACCACAGCTTTGATTTGTGATTTTTCTAATCTGCCTTAACAGCTGCTTGCAATTTTGTTTTTGTTTTTTTCACAATGTTGTTGGGCCGCTTGACTCACAAATTGACTTCGATCAAAATTACATTTTGTTGTTGCACTCGGCGATGATCGTTGACTTTTCGTGTTGTTGTTTGTATAATTGTCATTAATTAACGATATTCGCTCGCTCTCTCTTCGATAATTTTATACGCATATGCGAATTCGTCGTCGCCATTACCCCCTCCCTCCCTTTTGTACTCGATTTGCAAATTGAAATCGTCTTTAATTATTCGTGTCAATAGTTTGCGTCGCCAGTGAATTGAAAATTGAAATTGAAATCGAAACGATTTGAAGTAATTATAATTGAGAAAGTCATTGTCAACATGTTGTCGTGTGACGTCATCACTGCTTTGCTGATCAGCTGACTAACACAGTTTAGTTTTGTTGTTGTTTTTATTATTTTTTGTTGAGAACATTACAAAAACCGGTTCGCTTAATTGTACAGCTTACAAAGTTTTACACTAAAGTAAGGCGAAAGGGAACTAAAATGTTTATAGAACAGATTTGTTTGGCCATTGTAATAATCCTTGATTTACGATATTCGTTTTGTGATACGATATAAGATTTTCGTATGAAAATAGTCCTCTAATTGAACAATTGTATTCAGTGTTTTTACGATATTCGTTTGTACTACATACAACTTTTTTGAATACGATATAATCCTTTATTTGGTTCTTTTACGATATTGGTTTGTGACACGATACAACTTTTTACGATATAAGATTGTCTTCTACGATATTCGTTTGTGATACGATAAAAATGTGTTTCAATACGATATTCGACATTCGTATTTAAATAATCCTCCAGTTGAGCGGTTGTATTGTTGCATTTGTACGATATTCGTTTGTGAACACGATATTCGTTTGTACTTTGTATCGTAAATGTTTTGCTTCATGTTTGGATTGGTATAAAAATATATATCAATGATGGTCTTTTCATGTTTTGTGTGCCATTATTCTGTCACGTATTCATGACTGACTCAATTGTTATAGCGTCATCGTCGAGCGAGGGGCGGGGGGGGGGGGGCCATTTATGAACGTACTTGAAGTGTGGCACAAATGCGAAACAACTCGAAACGCTTGTTGAATTTGTTATCGAAAGCAACATTACATCATCCAACATTTAACTTCGATAGAATTTTGTCCCAGCTTACGAAAAAGTTCTTCGAAAAAAAGGTATATCGTAAGTTGGTTATGCTTCTTCTTCTTATCGTATCTTATCGTGCAATGAGTTTCCTGATTGCATTTATTGTCGAGACTACTTAACTTGCCTTATTTGTTTATTGCCACGTCCCCCCACCAACCGCCACGCCCTTTTTTTACAGTTACATGTCGCTTTTATGGTTATTAACTTATCAGACGACCGAGACGTGGGAAGAGAGACGGGGGACGAGACGGGACGTTTGCTATAACTACAATAGCTCGTATCTATTGTTGTTGTTGTTGGCATTTCAACACCTTTGGACACTTAGACAGAGACACATGCGTCGCAATTTTGCTTTCAACATCGTCAACAACAACAACAACAACTTACACCCACACACACACACACATACAAACAAGTTGTTGATAGCAGTTATAACAGGCAACAACAACGACTCGCTCTCTCTCGCTCTTTCTTTAGTTCATTGTTTGTAATATTTGGTAATATGTTTCTTCTTCTTCTTGTCGGGGAACATCATAATTTCATTTTCCATTTGGCGGTTTTTACCGTTTCTAATCTAAAAATATATTTTTCGGATTTCATCAGAACTAACCACAAAAAAAAAGAAAAAAAAACGTTCCCACATTTTTCCCAAAAAATCATGGCATAAAGGCATAAACAGATATTTGTATAATCATAATTATATACACACATATATATATATTTATTTCTTTTACTTTTTCCCTTTGCTCTTATCAATTTCAACTGTAAGTTGATTTTGCCACATATGGTGTCTATATATCTCTGATTCACATCTCGAGCCGATTACATTTATATTGCCTTGATTAAAATATTTGTATTTATTATTTATAGGGCAACACTGTTTGTAAAAATGTCTTGATAACCCCAATTTATAATCGAAGAAATGTTTAAAGTTTCCTAAATAATTATTCTAACCTTATCTCAATTTAAGCCCATAAATAGTCAATTAAAAATTATGAACTCTTTTTTTTTTGCTAATCAATTCTTATTTGTTTTTCTATTATTTATCTATCGATTGCCCCCGATATTTTATAATTGGAGCTATAGATATTTAGGTTCTTGGGGTTTATTAATTATTTTTCTATTACTTTAACCCATTTGATAGCTTCTTATCATATCTGAGTATTTATCTATTTATGTGTGTGTGGCAACACTGGAAAGCTTTTTCCAATTGATTGAATATATATCGCAATTCTAAATGGAGCAAAGGGAAAATTCAGGCGCTGTGAATGGGTGATTCGGGTTGGGAAGGGGGGAAGATAAAATCGACATATGGGCTCATGGTCATGTTCTGGGCTCCCGCCCCCAATTGGTAGCTAATGGAGGGTGAAGCTATGTGGATTGAAGGAAAAATTGAAGGTTTGATAATTGGTAAAAAATATATTTGTATCGAAATTCTTTATAAAAGTTTGATTCTTATTAGTTGTAGGGTTGTTGCTAATATATCAATATATCGATATTCTTTATAAGAAACGATATATTTGTAACGGGAAATTAAAATTACGATAGTTGAGCATTTTTAAAATATCGTGTCGATGATATTTTATGATTTGAAAAAATATCGATATTTAATATATCACTCTAAATATCGATATATTTATCGATATTTTTCGGGTTTTGTAATAACAAAACAAAACCCTATAACAAACAAACACACAACCACTCAAAGAAAACTTAGCAAATCGAAGCAATTCCTTCAACCCTTACTTGAATTATTGAGAATCGCGTAGAAGGGCGCTCTGCATTTATTAAGGAAAGTGTCTGCTAAATATATAATTTTATTACCATTTTCACGTTCTTCAGTTGTATTTGCTTAAATAAAAATATCTGTATTTTGATTCAAAATATTCGGCAACCCTACAAAGTTGATTGACCTAAAACTCTAAAATATTATACCAAAAATCAAAATCTTAAAATTTAAATTTTTTAAACCTTAATAAAAAAAAAAGTACAGGGTATCTTGAAATAAATCATTCAAAAGTGTTGCCACACGTCTGTCTAATGAATATTGAATTGGATCAGGTTCTCAAAGTGTTGAATACTTTTACTATCCCCCCTCTCGCTCACTCCTCTACTCTCTCAGGGTTGCCAACAGCCCCCAAAAGCCACTGTTTGTTGCAGTTGAAGGGGGCGCGGCACTTTGGCCAATCCGGAAACTAATACTATAAGCTGATAATTCTATAGTTATCGCCATTGTTTCGTTTTTGTTTCTGTTTTCGTTTTGGCACCTTTCGGCGTCGCGTTTTTGGTTCGCCTTTGGCTTTCAGCGACTTTTAGTCTCTTGCGATTTGCCGAAGAAGCCAAAATGCGACACAAAAACCCAACGTGCCAATTTATTTGCGGACTACTCTGCCGCCCCAACGATTTGAGGTCAATATTTCGTTTTTAAATATGAAATTTATAAATGTGAAAAGTGTTAAAGTGGAAATTGTTTAAAGCGCATTTTTCTGGAGGTAAAACTTTGACTTGGATGACTTAAAAAGATTCCCAGTAGAAATTTCGTAAGATATTTTAAGGCCAAAAGTGAAGGAAGAAGATATTTAAAATAAATCGCGAGATATTTTCATTGCAATCTTGAAACAATTTGAAAGGCAAAGTAAAAGCAGAAGTGTTGAGAACTTTTCTTGATAAGTGAAACAAATAAAAATACTTGAAACATGATAAAATATTTCTTTAATGCATAAACTATTCTTAAACGTCTTGCAATTCATAAATATCTTATCTTGATAGCTTAACCCTATAAAGTATCGCACCATAAAAATAATTGGCATTTCGTCACATTTGGCAATATTTCGCTATTTGTTTTTTGTTGGAACAGGTCAACAAACTGTTTGGGCGAAATATAAATGTTGTACGATAAGATGAATAGAAATAATAATAATGTTGATAACTTTGGGTTATTGAACTGAATAAGAAAACTATTGAAGAAAGTTTGCCAAGGCTTGAATTAATAAAAATATATTAGAAAAATTTAAGAATAAAATAAAACTCACAAAACAAACTTTTGAAAGAACTTAAAGAAAGCAAGTAATAAAGTTGAATATTTATTTAAAAGAAACGATAATATTTAGTGTCGCTATAAAGGCTTTAGTAAATTGTCCCAAACTATAAGAAATTGGAACAACTCAAGCCAATAATTTAGTCGAGCTTTAAAGTTAAACTATTTTTTAGCTTCTTGCCTTAGTTTCCATTAAATGAAATGCTTAACGATTTTGCCCCAATTTTTCAGCTCCAATTTGAAAATGTTCTGGCATCAAGTGGAACCTCCACCTCCACCTACCTCCCCCCTTAACTGCAATCTTCTTCTTTGTTGATTCCATCATTGAAATTGAAGCTCTGACGACCTTTCAAACGCCATCTGACACGCAATTTGGCTGCCTGAACAAATTGAAATTGCGCTTGAGGGTCGCTTCTAGTTGGGGGGAAATCAACACTTTGAGGCGGGCGGCTCACAATTTCCAAATGTTTATCGGGGGTCGCTCGACCTTGTCCATGAATATTTTATATATATTTTATTTTGTACTTTTTTTTTGCCTTTTGTTTCTGGGTTTGTCACAAAACGCCTGACAATGGGGTTGGCTTGTGCGCCAAAAAAGGGGGGAGAACTAAGGCAAAAACAAAATAATGTTCATTATCACCTGCAACAACAACAACAGCAGAGAGAGACAATGAGAAGGGGCCACTGAACTGAACAGAACTAACGAGTCGATTGTCTGTCTGTTTGTTGTTGTTTTTGTTGTTATTCCACCTGTTTGCCCAAAGCAAATTATGTTGAGTGTATTCTAATCTCTACTCAACCCCCTTCCCCCATTGTACACTGAGGGAAATGAGTAATCGAGCTTACTTGTTGTTGTTACTGTTAATCCCTTTTATGATTTATAGTTGTTTCTCTCGGTGTAGAGCATAACTCTTATCGGGCTTCATTCGACGAATATCGTATGTGGGTTTATTTGTTGTTTAATGCCTAAAGATTCGCTTTAGCTTAACCCCTCCCCATCCCCCTGGGAGTACCTTTGTTTTTTTTGAAGCACGCACTTTATGCGTTTTGTAATTTGATGTAAATATGAATTGTAGCCTTTTGTTGATTCTAAACAGTTGATAAGGCTTATTTTACCAAATGTTCTACTTTGCGTTGCCCCCTCCCCTTCCCGTTGTTATCTGAAAATCACACAAGAATTATTAGCCAAGTGTTGGCTAAGAGAATCGTCTTTATGTTAGAAAAGTCAAGAAACTTCTTTGTAGAGCTTTTGTTGGCTTTTACGCACTCTTGAAAGAGCGAGAGAGATAGAAAGAGAGAGAGCGCCAAGACACTCGCTTGAACAATTTCCCTAAAGGACATTTACTCTCAAATATCCCAACTTTACTTTACCTACTCGAAAGCTGTCGAAACTTTCACATTTAGAGCTGGCAATGCTGTTGGAAAGACTTCTGGCACTTGCAATAAATCCGATAAAGAGCATAGAAACCTAGCTTCCTAATAGGGAGGGCTATCCCAGCAGTCTTCACCCTAACTAATCTTTGAAGGCCTAAAATGCCTCAAAAAAAGAAGAGCTTTTAGCTTTTTGTTTTGCTTTTGTCTTTGTTGTGCGATCGCCTGACCGAAAGCGAGTGAGAAGTGAGAACGAAGCGCTATCAAGAACTTACTTGTATATTAAGCTATATACACACATACATATATATGTATGTTTGTATGTATGTATGTATTGGTATAACCCGAGCCAGGGACAAATGGGGGTTTTGTGTTTGCGTTTCGTTCGTTTTCATTGTGGCATTGTGTCGATGTGAAACGGTTCGTTATTGTCGGTTGATTTTCTCGGTTGGTTTTGGTTTGTTTTTTTGGTGGGAAATTGGCGCTAAAGTTGAGCATTGATAAGGCAAAAGTTTCGTAATCAAACGCAAAAAAATCAAAGCAATGTGAATGTTTAACCAAAAAATGAAAGAAACGCCAAACAAAAAGGTGCCAAAAACAACAACAAATAAAGTTAAACCAACAGCAACAAAACATATAGAAATCGAAACACAACCGATTTTGGTAGATAATCTTAGAACTGATAAATCGGCAACAACAACCACCACAACCACCGCACCACCCCCGCCCCCATCCTTTGTGATTAAATGTCTGTTGAGGACGGCGCGATTTATGTGGCAAGTGACAACGATTCCATCGAAAATTGGCGATACCATAGGCACCCTGTATCGCTATGCCCAGGACTCGGTTGATACATTTCTATGCGTAGCCGGGTGAGAATCACAACTTGGGACTTAATAGGAACTGTTTAAAGGGAAGTTTTGATTCGTGTTTAATTTTCTCCTCTCTCTTCTCTTCTTTGCAGAAAAGCTCGTCGCAAGGAGCGCGATGGCGATCAAAATTCAACAGATACCAAATTGTATTTGGAGGAAAGCGTCCTAGAACGCAAACTACCCGAAGCCGATCTCAAAGCCCTTGTCGATCTTCCAGCTGGTTTGGACTACAACGAATGGCTTGCCTCGCACAGTAAGTAAAGCCTTTTTCGAGCTAAATATAAAAAATCACAATAACATTATTAAAATAAAACTTAGAAATAAGTTTTGGTATTCAAAAGTTTCAAGCTTTTATTTTAAGAATTGCTTAAAGTGATTTTCGTAAATCATGATAAACTTCACAGTTTACCTCAAATCTTATCGTTTTTAACGTGATACCCTGCCCTGTAATACCCTATAAGAGTTGACAAGAAAGTTGCTTCAGACACTTTTGGTAAAATATTTCATACTCAATTTTTCAGTGAAATATTTTTAAGAATTAGTTAAAAGCTTTTTTGAACTTTAAGCTACAAAAAGCCAAAGGAAGTCTCGGTCAAATTATTTTAAAAAAATTCAACAAAGTAAAAACCTTCATTTACAGGGTATCCGCATAGTCAAATACTGTTTTCCTGCCCTTCACCTTTCAAATTCCATTATTATTATTGTTATTTTTTTTTTTTTGTGTTTTGATTTTTTCGCATCATTTTCGCATTCATCGTTTTGCCTTTGTCAATTGTTGTTTTTATTGTTGTTGCTGGCGTGTGATTATAAATTGTTGTTATAAGGTATGATTTTGTAAGTATACCCCGTGACTTATTATTGACCCAATGTGCAAACCGAGTAGAGTTTTGGGTCGATTAAAGCTTAGTGTTGGGATTAGTTATAGAACGAGCTAATTGGAGGCAAAGCTTGGGGCAGATTCGTAGAAAACTATTATCTAATTAAATGGAAAGTTCAACCGGAAAATCACTTGGTATTTAATGAGATAAATGTTGCAACTTTTGTTGTTAAACTTCATTTAAATTAAAAGGTTGAAAATGTTTCAATTAAAAAGAGATTTAAAGAAGCTTTTTGAACCTGTTTTCGGAACAAATTCTATTCGTATATCTGATGGAAGTCTTCCAAAATTGTAAGAGCTTAAAGCTCCCAGTCTTAACTCAAACTTAAGTGGGTTTTGTGTCTAGTTTCTACAAACAAAGCGAGCTTGAAATGAATATTAAAGCTCCTTGAACAAACTCCAACTAACATTCTTTCAACTGCCTTTTCTTTGATGATTATAGTTCCTAGTCTAAGCTAATTCCTTCCAGCTGTTAGTTTCGTCACCCCGCTTGGACAAAGCCCCCCCTTACTTCGCACCCCCTTCAATGAAATCATGTCTTACATCATCCGCCTCATTATCATCTGTTGTTGGGAATTTCTCTGTTCGTTCTTAAGGTATTCTATGGGATATATTACATCATCTTGTTTTGGGCTTAAAAATTGATAGAAATTACCAAACAGCAGGCTGAATCTGCCCCAAAGGTGTCTGATTTTAGTATAATAAATAATTGGCAATGTTTCAGCAAATTGTAAAAGAGAGAGAAACCCCCCAGCAACAGCAGCAGCAGCTGCCACGTGCCCCAACCATGGCAGGAAGGAAGGGGGGGGAGGAAGGGTTCGATGGCGTCATTCGGGGCTAAAGATTGATGGAACTGCAGTGATAAAATGATATCATTATGGGGCGCGTTATTTGATTTGTCGCAGCACCCTCATCCCCGCCTCCCAGCATTATGCACTTTTTCAACTGACGTAATATTTGAACAAAACACAAACACAAACATATATATTATATATATATACGATATATATACTCACACGTTTTGGTTTCCTGATTACGAATTCCCCCTTTTCATTTTTTACACTTGTTTCAATATTGACTTAACATTGACCTTTAAAACAATGTTAAAGGGAAGCAACAAAATGAGATAAAACATTGACAAACATTCCCGTCGCCTCGCGTCTCACCTCGCCTCCCGCAGCTGTTTTTTCAATGTCAATTTTGACATACTTTTGAAACAGATCGCTAATCGAAACAATAACAAATAAAGACGGAGAACCGAGAGGAGGCGAGAGACCTTGAAAAGTGTTTGTACTCAAATAATGATAAGGCGAAAACGAAGAAGAACGAGTCAAAGATTAAACAAAAATGTTATAAATTTGAATAAACATCAGACATGGAAAAATGCTAGGAAAATATGTTGAAAGAAACCTTTTGAACATGGTTAAGAACCAGGAAAAAAACAGTAAACTAAGAAACTCTGAGGAAATATTGAACAAAGGAAGTTTGAAAGCTTTCTTTAAAGTTTCCTTTAAGACTAAATCTCAAATGGAATCGGCCTTATAAATATTCATCTTATGCCTTAATTTTATACTAAAACTCGAAACTTTCTCTTAACTTGCAGCTTTGGCTCTCTTCGAGCATGTGAATTTGGTCTATGGAACAATTAGTGAATTTTGTACACAATCCGGATGCGCGGACATGACCGGACCCGGCAACAGGTAAGCCTTTGAATCGAATCAAATATTGAATCCCTTCTTAACTAATATTTCGTAACCCTTCCAGAACGTACTTATGGTTCGATGAGAAGGGCAAGAAGACGCGGGTCGCGGCGCCCCAGTATATTGACTATGTGATGACGTTCACGCAGAAGACGGTCAGCGACGAGTCGATATTCCCAACCAAATATGCCAACGAATTTCCGAGTTCGTTCGAGTCGATTGCCCGAAAGATTTTACGCTTGCAATTTCATGTGATAGCGCATCTGTATGCGGCGCATTTCCGAGAAATCGCGCTGCTCGGCTTGCACACCCATCTCAACTTGACGTTCATGCACCTCACCGCGCTGCATCGCCGCTTCAACCTGATCGACGAGAAGGAGACGGACGTGTTGCGCGACTTGGAAGTGGCACTGCGCCTCACGGATGATAACAGCGTTTGCCAGGAGTCGACAACAACGGCCACAGCAAGCGAACCAACTGCCGCCTCAAACTGTGAGCAACAACAACAGCAACACAACAGCAGCAACAATTGCTCCGCCTCGGAGGCGCTGCAACATGTCAATTCACAAAGCAACAACGGTGCTGCAACCGCATCATGCCTCATCGATGGCGATTCGGCAGCGCCACCAATATGTACACAGCCGGAGGCTGGGGCGGCTGGCAAACCGCCCGGCAGCGGCGGCCTCATGGGCGGCATCTTGGGCGATCTGACGAGCGGCGAATTCGGTGATACAACACGCTACTGCACCTCGGCCGCGCCGCCTCCTCCTCTCTCTACTCCTACTACATTTACGCCTCATGCCGCTGCGGCAGCAACAGATACGGCTGCCACAAACGGCGGAGGATCCTTAAATTTTAGCAACAATAACAATCATTTTAATCACCTCAACCATCATCCCCATCCCCACCATCATCAGCATCAGCATCATCCACATCATCATCAGCAGCATCAGCATCATTTGCATCATCTGCACCAGCATCAGGCGGCGGCAGCAGCTGCAGCGGCCGTAACACCAACAGCAACAACAACGCAACACAGCGGCCTCATTCAGTGCAATGCAGTGGGGGGTGGCGGTGGCGCCGGGGGTGGCAACAACACAACAGCAACCACATAGTGTGACAAACAACAACAACAACAAACAAACAACAAAAAAACATTAGAAATATTAGAGTTACGCAAAAATGTTATTTAATGTTATTACTTCTATGATCCTAAAGTTGAAAATATTGTAAAAATAATAAAAAACAACATAAAAAACACAATAACAAATTGTAAGACACATTTATCGATAAACGATAGTCGATAGTCGCATAGTTTGCAGTTCGAATATAAAAAAAAAACAAAATACAGTTGCGTAGTTCCATAGAGCACACTCACACACCAACACACACATGTTCATTCTAGAGTTGATATATTTAGTGAGCTGCAAGCTTAGAGTTAGAAAGAGAGAGAGCGAGAGCGCGAGGGGTCTCCTGCTATGACGCTTAATAAGCTTTATAAGTATATTTGTCCCCCTCCCACTGCTCCCACACTTCCCCAAAATGACAGTTAAAAATATAATAAAAAGGCATAGCCTAAAGGCAACTAAAAACTAAAAACAAAAGCACGAAAAACGTTGACAAACAAAACTAGATAATAATTTTAAATAAAAAAAAACAAAAACCAAAATGTATAACAAATTTTAAAGAAAGAAAAAAGTACTTCTACTACTTACACACACACACACACACAGACACAAGCATACGCAACTTTATTGACGCACGGTCACACTGGTAGCTTTAACAATCCAAAAAAACAAACTGGAAAGTCCTTTTTCAAACTAGATGGATATAGAACTATATTACTTTACAAAACTCTGTTTTCTGAAAATCAAGTATTAATTGCAATGCAGATTTCTTTATATAGAGCTATATATACTATATATATTTCTGATGACTGTTTTAATTCGTAGCGAAACAAAAGTAATAATATATAGTATATATATATATGTATATACCTCAATAAATATTTAAATGTGCATAATAATCTTCGTTTTCTTCTTGCAAATTTGTAGAAAATTTAATTTTCAGCTTTTTTTTTGCCTTAAAATTCTAATCTAACTAAAGCTTTACAAAATGTTATGCACATTTAAATGTATTTTAAGCAAAAATATAAAGAAATGTTTCGGGTTCGCTGATAACACTCTACTCTATACATATATACCCTATATCATTCTTGAACTCTTATCTGAAATTTCTGGATTTTTAGTTTCCTTTCTTTGACAAAATGTTCACTAAGCTTGCTTTTTGCGAATTCTTAGACGACTCACAAACTAAATGAGCGAGTGCACTTGAACTTATTATAGAGTAGATTCCCATATATATATAAATATATGTTGTCTCAACATCAGGTCAAACAAACAGACAAACCAACACACAAACAAAACTTCTCTTCACAGATGCAAAGATGCCTCAGAAAAACAAAAACAAAAAGATAGAAAAAATAATAAAATTATGCACCAAATGTATCATGTAACCCCCCTCCCGCACACCGAATGTTGCACCCGATTTTACTATAGCCAAAAAAAAATACAGAAATCAAGAAAAACAAACGACTTGAATATATATTAAACAAAGGCAATGAAGATTATTTACTTTAAAAGAAAAAACTAAAACTTAACGAAAATATATTGTTCAGTGTATATTAGATTGTTGTATGTGTGTGTGTTTCGTGTGCGTGTGTGTGTGTGTATGTGTGTGCGTGTCTGTGCAAATTTGCTTTAGATTGGAATCTTCTTTCCAGCTTTCCAGTAGTTGAAAACAAACAAAAAACAAAAACAAAATTCGATGCTCAGGCTTGAAAAACCCAATTTTCGATTTGTTAAAAACAAAAAAAAAAATATAAAGAATATATTTGAACTATTTATGAAGTATGTGAGAAATTATAATGCCGATTCAATTCAACAGAAGCAACAAAGTTTTGGAGCATTTCCAACTGGAATAAAGAAATTTTAAAAAATATTTAAAAGCAAAGAAAAAAAATAACAACAATAAGCAAAATACGAAATGCAAAATGATAATAAAATAAACTGTTATGTTCAATTAAAAAACCATGTTTGGGCTATTTTTTGGGAAATTAAAAAACTTTTTAAACTTTAACGGAAAAAAATATTTTTCGGACGATGCGTTGTGACTTTTATAAATATTCTAGGCTTCGAGTACTTGGTATTTACATCATCAAATATTATATGTATGGGCTTGTATACATTTTCGTATCGGAACATCAACAAGATCTGGCTGGATGCAATCAGTTTCATTATCAATTATTTAACTATCTTTATTTATTTTAAGCTACATAAAAACATGGAACGTAAGTAAATTAACTTGTATTATGATTATTTTTAATTAAATAATGGAATGCCTTCCAGTTGAGTTCCAGTTGTAAGCACAAACAACGCAACGCCGAAGAGTAAATACCCTTGCTGAAATAATCCGGGCATCTTAGTGGGTACATTTCTCTTGAGGGATATTTACCATTTAATGGTATTTGCTTAAATATCTCTTGAGGGATATTTACTATTTCCTTAAATATCCTTCTCCCTAAAGCCTTTTTGTTACTTTGAAAGCGTATTCAAAATTTCGTTAAGCTTTCCAATTCGCTCATTTAGTTGATTGACAGACGTGCCGCTCTTTCTCGCGCGCTCTCTCTCGCTGTTATTCGTTTTGCTCATTTCAGTTCAGTTTTAGTTGGAAGTCGAAGCGAAACAGAGCCGACGACTGCTCCAAGCTCGATCAAACCAAAAAGGGGGCGTGATTTGTAACCAGTGATAAGAACAAGATAGAATGGAACGCATTACACTAGCGCTCACTGGGCTGGGTTTACTGTTGGCTTATGGCCATTGTGGACTGACGCCGTCGGGTCATCGCACCAGGTACGAACCGAATTGGGCCAGCTTGGATCAGAGACCATTGCCCAGATGGTACGATGAGGCTAAAGTGGGCATCTTTTTGCATTGGGGCGTCTATTCGGTGCCCAGTTTTGGTTCCGAATGGTTCTGGACCAATTGGATAAGTGAGTTCAAGAGAATATATCGAAAAAGCCATTAAGAAATTAATACTTCTTCTAGATCTACGAAATCCGGACTATATACGATTTATGCAGCGTAATTATAAACCCGATTTTACCTATCAACAATTTGCGGAACAATTCACAGCGGAACTCTTTAATGCCACACAATGGGCATTACTTTTTAGGGACAGTGGCGCCAAGTAAATAACATTATATAGTAAAGATTGTTCAGTTTTGATGGATTTATGTATTAGATATGTCGTGTTGACGAGCAAACATCATGATGGATATACTTTGTGGCCTTCGAAGCAAAGTTTCGGTTGGAACTCAATGGATGTGGGACCCAAACGTGATATAATAAGTAAGTTTCTGGAAAGTGATTTGAATTTTTAATTAATGGAAATTATTCCAGAGGAAGTTTCGTCGGCTGTACGCAAATACACAGATCTTAAATTTGGACTATATTATTCACTGTTCGAGTGGTTCAATCGGATGTGGATCGATGATAAGTTGCACATTTTGCTGCAGCAGCATTTTGTGGACTATAAGGTGAGGCCGGAGCAAATGGAGCTGGTGCGCGAGTATTTGCCGGAGATCATTTGGTCGGATGGGGATTGGGAGGCGCCGGCCAAGTACTGGAAATCGGAGGAGTTCATCGCCTGGCTGTACAACGATAGTCCCGTCCGCGATACGATAGTCACGAATGATCGTTGGGGCTTCGAGACGGCGTGCCGGCATGGCGACTTTTACAATTGTGCCGATCGATATAATCCGGGTGTGCTGCAGGCCCACAAGTGGGAGAATGCCTTCACCTTGGATCGCACCAGCTGGGGCCAGAGATACGATGTAACTCTGTCGGACTTTATGAGCTCCAAGGATGTCATCAAAGGTAGATAAATTTCCCTCTTCCGAAATATATAAATTCCCTTTGTTTTTTTCTATTTCTCAGAAATCGTCACAACTGTCAGTTGCAATGGAAATGTTTTGATTAATGTTGGACCCACGAAGTATGGCACTATATTGCCGATATTTGAGGAGCGCTTGCGCGACATGGGCCGTTGGCTAAGGATCAATGGTGAGGGTATCTACGGTAGTCTGCCTTGGATCTATCAGAACGACACCGAGACTCCCGATGTTTGGTATACCCGAGCTCCGCAGTCGCATAATGATACGAGTACCGTTATTATCTATGCCTTTGTCCTGGAATATCCTTACGATACAAATGAGCTGGACATCTATCCGTTGGGCAAGGACATTAACATCTTTAGAAATGTTTTGCTTACGGGCTTGGATATGGGCGAGGATAGCGACGTCCTGAACAAACATACCACGGAGATAATCTTGCTCGGCATGGAGGATACAAAGCTTGAGGTGAGTATTTTTACTAACTGTTACTTAAATTCTTACTTTTGCCATTCACAGTGGACTGCAAGTCACAATAAAGTGCACATCAAATTTCCACCCAAACATCATATTGATAAGCGTGGCTTGGAATACGCTTGGACCTTCAAAATAATGATAGCTTAAGTTAAAATATATTCCATATTGAATAAACAGATATATTATAATATTTGCATTTGAATTTCAAGCAGTTTAGCGCCCTCGTCTTATTTTCTAGTTTATTTTGTATTTAATGTGTTGGTATTTTTTGGTTGACCGCAACTGGTCACACTGCCAAGCCGATATATCGCCAGTCTGATTGGCACAACAAACGCGAAAAGTTGCAAATACTGGCGCTGGTTTTCCTTGCACTTCGCAGCAAGTAAATAAACCTTAAATATAATAATAATTGAGTTAAAATGCTAAACGTGCTATATACTACAAGTGCCAGATAAAAGTAGTTTCCAAACAAGCCGTAAAATAACAAAGAATTTAAATGATAAATTGAACGACGCCTGAACAAGTGCAGGGCCAGAAACAGAAAATACCAATACAAAAAATGCTGAGAGAGCGTGCGCGTGCCAAAGAGCGAGAGTGAAAGAGCACATTTTTATTGTATTGTGTGTGGGTGTGTGAAACGGTCTTATCAATTGTTTTTGTTGTCTGTCGTTTGTCCAGCTGCACCAAGTTGTTAAACCAAATGTATGCACTTGCTGTTATTCTTGTGGAATCCGTGTGCACAGCTTTCGATATTTATAAATAGCTAAAACGATGGCACGCGAAGGCCACCTGTCATATGCACTGGCTGCGAATGTTATGAATTGTGTTTTTTCATGCGTGAATTGTGTGTGGCGCCTAATTAACTTTGATTTGTGTCTTCGCCTTGTGGGCAACTATTAAATAATTAATTATCTTGTTCAGCTGCGAGTTTAATAGCCAAAACAATCAATGCGTCATCAAAAGTGCGCTCATTTTAAGAACACGGCTTGGGGTGGTAAACAAAGAGCGAAAAGTCAACAACAACTTTTGTGCGCGCCGTTATGTACAGCGTTGCCACCTAGTTGCTTTTATACTAAACATGCTCTGCCTGCTTATAATCGCTGTTTAATTTGACCATTGTGAACGAGGTCGACAACCCTAGACAACAACGGCAACTCCACTCGAGCAAAGAGCGCGCAGCAGCTGTTTTGTAGCATTCTCTCAGTCGCTCACAACCCGTTGCCATACGTCACTTTTGGTCAAAACACACTGGCTCTTTCAGTCTTAACTGTGTCTGAACTGGCGTGAGTAAGCGTTTCGTTTGTGTACGGCAAGCAGAGTTGACGGCAGCGCGTGTTATAAGAATTCAATTTAAATAAAAATGAAACAATGAAAAACAGATAAAGCGGGAGATGTGCATACAATTAAATAGTTCATTATCAACAAAAGTGAAGAGCAAAAGGAAAGGGAAAAGCAAAAGCAATAGCAAGTGCAAGTGCAGTGAACCAGTCCCAACGGACGGCGCCCTTGAATGCAAACGAATGTGTGCGTATGTGTATGTGTGAGTGTGCGTGTGTTTCGGCTGCTGTTTCCAAAAATGTTCGATGTAAAAATAAGAATTCAACAAAAGGCATTGCGAAAATTCGATTAGGCTATTTCGAAAATCAAAACACAACAACAACAAAAGCAACCTTGAAAAGGAAAAACGGCGTCTGGCTTGGCTATTTTTGTGCTTTGTGAAGTGGAAGTGGAAGGTGCTCGATTTGTATTCCATGCATTCCAACAAGAAAGCTGAGAACGCGCGCCGTTAGAACAATTGAACATGTCGTCGCATGGTCATTAACACTACTTGTCTGTGTGTGTGTGTTTGTGTGTCGGTATCGCTGTGTCTGTTTTGTGCGTGTATTCTTGATTTCTTTATGTAATTCTCGTCATCATTTCTTTTATTCGACGACGTAGGCGTGCAGGAATTTGCGTATGCTCAAAACGCAACAACGCCAGCAGCAGCAACAACGAAAAGCGTAGCAACTAAAAATAGTAGTAGAAACAAAAAGAGGAGCAGATTCTTTTGCAAACATGCCGTGTTCGTTAACTAATTAACTAATTAAGAAAAGTGAAAGAAAAGAAAGAGAGAGAATTTATAAGTGTAGTGAAAATATCACCCAAAATTCATATTCGAGTCAAGTTAGCCAGGCTTAATATGACATCATACGCAAATGACACAACGGCTACGTCGGCAGCCACAACAACAACAACAGCAGCAGCAGCAACTAACGCAGACGCAGCAGCTACAACAACAACATCGGTCGAACTCAACAAGGAAATGTCCAGCAACAACAACAGCAGTCATTTGTACGACGAAGAGGAAGGGCGCGAGAAAGCCGACACAACGCCCGAGAATATCAAGAAGATTGCCGAGATCATAAACGACAAGGAGGCAGCGGCAGCAGCAGCGACGCCGAGCTCACCTTCAATGCGACAGCAGCAGCAAATGCATGCGTCGAGCTTTATTGGTCTCGGCGCTGCCATCGATGAGTCAAACACGAAGTTCTGCCTTGGCAAGCCGCCGCCATCGCCGGCCGAAAAAGGTAAGCAAAAAAAGTGTTGCTGTCGTCGAGCAGAAAGCAGCAACAACACAAGCAAACAAAATCCGCTATTCATCAACTTGTTGTTGTTGCTGTTGTTGTCTCTTCTCTTATTTTTGTTGTTTTTTTTAGCTTTTAATTTGAATACATAATGAAGCTATTTGGCGAGTTTTGGACACGGCTTCAGCACAAAAAATATTTATTGCTTTAGTCATGACAAATAAACAACAACAACAAAAACAAACACACCCATGAAAGAACATTGTTGCACAGTGGGACATGACCTTAAAGAATGGCTGCGAATTAAAGTAGCTTTAACTTAATTAATTTAAAATGAAATCATTAATCGTTTTCTTTGTTTAAATGAATCGCAGTTTTTGTCTATTGTATATATCGGTATATATAGTATGTATATAATCAAGCGCAATTATTTGTTTTTGGGCACAAGGCTGCTAAACAGCATTTTCGGCATTGTGCCAAAATCGTTTTGTAATTATATAATTCTGCCCTTAAAACATGACACGAAAAAATTGCAAGAATCTCAAATATTTCAAATACATTTGAATGCGTGCCTCAGCGAAATATTTTCAAATAAATTCCAGCGAATGTCAGATGTTGAGAATGTTTTGATTTTTAAACGAAATTCTGTTGAAATTAATGCGCCGCAATTTGTTGCAAGGTGACATAATCCATAAGCTGCTCGTAAAGTTGTCTCGGTATTTCCCAAAACCACTTGAAATATAGTTACAAAACCGATTAAAGTTGTTTAAATACACTTTAATGGGGTGTTGTAATATTTTTGTTGAGTTTGTTTCAACTTAACTTTCGAATCAAAAAGTTTTTATATAACAAATTAATTTCCAGATCAAAAGCAATTTGGTTCAATCACAAGACCCAATATATCTTACGAATTTTCTCTATAACGAATTTTTTCTTCTTCCCTTGAGTTTCGTTATATGGAGGCTCAACTGTTTTTGAGTACTTTTTCTAAGTTTTACTATTCCAATTGGTCATTTTAGGGCAATAAGTTTAACTTCCTCAATCATAAGGGTATTAAATCGTTGTCGTATATTTTCTCTCGCTTTTATGTGACGGCCAAATGTTGCATAATCTACGACAGTTGCTGTCATTATCTCTCCTCCAATTTTTCATGCCTTGCACGCAATTCAAAAAACAAAAAACTTGAAACAAGCCGTGTGACTCAGCTAAGCAAAGTGCTGATCGATTGTAAACTGCGACAACGAATTTATTACGATATAGCCAAAGTTTCATTTTTTTTTGTTGTTGCAACATATTCGCACCACAAGAAACACTTGAAACCCGAACAATATGCTAAAAATATTAAAATGTGTTAAACATTTGTAATTATCAAACAGATGCAATCTTAACGAGTTGTTGCCTCAACTTACGAACATTTCAAATTGTTGTTGAGCTTTTGTGTTAACATGTTTCATACGGCCCATATATTTATGCAACCAGAAATTAGCCCAGTTACTGCTCAACTAAGCACTGTGACTAACTAAATAAAACATCTATTAAAGTCGAACTCAAGTTGCCACACTTTGTTGGTTGCACATTACGCGACTTTTTGTTGCACAGTAGAATAGAAAGAGAACAACAAATCGGTGGCAGGAAGTGTTGCCACAAAAGTTAACGGTAATTATACCAACCAACCAGCCGAGCCAAAAAAACAAAATCAAATATATATATTGTCTCAGTTGCGGTTCGTCAATATTTCGTTTGGCTGCCATTTGTTTGTCGAGTGGCTTTTGTTGCTTTTGTTACAGTTTTTTGCTTGTTTCGTTTTTGCAATAAAATAAATAAACAAAATGTTGTTACTGTGCCACATTTAAGGTCATTTGCTGTTGCTCGAAACATTTCGCTGTTACTTTTTTTTGGAAAGTAAATCGCCGGCATTTGACGGGCCTAAATGGGCCTGCTGTTTTCTCATTTCTATTTGGCTTTCAAGCCAAGCTCTCTTACCAATTATTGCCTTTGTACTGTTTCAATAATCAACGAATGCAATTCGATAACAATATTATCTCACATTTGGGTTTTTCTCTTTTTTTGTTGTTAATCTTTCACAACAGGTTTCAATTGGTTTCCAATTGATCTTACGTCATTTCTTTTGAAACGTTGCTAAATGGCTTTTTAGTTTTATTTTTGGCAGCTTTTAAATATTATTATTTTCTAGCATCATTTTTAGTCAATCCAAAATCCATTAAGCTGTAATTTATATGCTTTGCTTTTGCGGTTTTGCATGCTTATACATATTTATGATGGATATACATAAATATTATCTTGAAGACAGCAGAGAAAGCTTCCCCATACGTTGACCAATTGTCATCGTTGATTGAGTTCATCGCCTCTAAGATAGTTGACGTGCGAGATGATTCAGTTAAAGCGTTTATTATGATTATATATATTATTCGAAGCGCTACAGATTTAATTTGAATATTATAATCACAAAGCGGCAAATTTGCATTATAAATCACGAATTATGTGAGAAAATGAAATAAAAACGATCAAAATTAGAGTTCAAGTCTGAGATGAAAATAATTGAAAAAGATGAGGAAGACTTGAAGCTAAAAGTAATTTAACAAAATTCTCTGTATAATTTACACTACGGTAAGATGTTTTCTTTTCTTTAAAAATCTCATCTGTTTTCTTGATTATTTATTAGAGATTATTCTTGATGGATTTTCTCTCTTTTTTGGTTTACGCTTTACAACTTTACGAGGACAAGTGAATACCCTCAATGTTTCTCGATTGGAATAAGTTGAAACGAGATTCGATCTAGATTGTAGTTGAATCTAGTTCGTTTTGGTCTTTTGAGCGAACTAAGTGACGCAATTGAACGAACTAAATTACCGTTAAATGGTGAACTACTGAACCTTTTAATCAAATTTAGTTACAATCTATAAATCTCACAAATATTTTATGTCAACATTTAACCAGTTTATTATTTAATTAAAAAGTCGTTGGCAGCTTATTGAAATTTAAATTCAAATCAATTGCTTCTGTCTCAAATTTCTTCACATTTAATAGAATAATTAATCAGAAATTATAATTAATTTCCGAGCCAAGTGAAATCGTCAGTTAAATTGGTCAAAGGCAACTCTCAACCCGAGAAGTTGCCACAGCGGAACGGAAGACACGTGCAACATCGTCCGTCCCATGCCGAGTGCATTAGGCAGAGCGTAAACAAAATTGGGCGGCATTTGTTTTTGTGTTCCCCTCTCAAACGAACTCTAACCTTCATTTGCAGTTGCACTGCCTCGATTTCGGTTTCGCTTTAGACTTCTGTATAATATACAATACCAAACATGCATCTATATATCTTTATATATAGCCATAGATCACGTCCAGTAGCGTCCCGTCCAGCGCTACCGAGCGTGGCAAACTTGAAAGCAAATTGTTTGATTTTCTTTTCTTTCTTTCTTATTTTTTTTTTTTTTTTGTTTTGCTGCCACGGAAACAATACAAATTGCTAGCGGAAGCAGTGGGGGAATAGCAGCAATGCAGGTGGGCGGCACTTGGTCAAAGCGCTGTCTTAACTTATAATTACTGCAGTCACTGTTCACCCCCAAACTTGGCTCGGTCATGCACATTAGCGTTGGACCGTATCTGACGGACCTCTTCCTGAACATCTTTTGTGTCGTTTATGTTAGAGTGAGGAGCAATCGATTGAACTTTCGATTGAAATGATTTAAAAATATACAATTCATTAAACAATAATTATTTTATGGAAATAGGAACAAATTTTCATTGTTCTTTTTTCATGTTATGAGTTCTTAGAATGAGGGAAATATTCGGAATATTGATCTAGAAATGTCTGTGTTTGTTTTTCAAACAAACCCAAAACTTTCATCATAAGAAGACTTTTAACATTCTTCAATTAAGATTTTATTCTTCTAAGTTTGAATATTTTTATTTATTTGGTTTTCTCTTTTCAGCTTCTTTTTTGCCAACTAACTTTTGTTTTTTAACTTTTTTTGTCAGGCCCCGAATAACATTTTTGGGGCCCCTCGAGCATTGTGTCTGAACCGCACCTGGGCACTTGGGTGCTCACTTGTTTGCTTGCCACTTCAATTGTTGCGTACAGTTGAATTCTCTTTGGCAAAACTTAGTCTCGTTTTCACCAGCTCTAAAGCTAAAACTAATAACCATAGCTGTAAATGAAAGAAATAAATTGTATATATAATTTAATTGTTGGCTTTATTCCATTTGCAGCAGCGGTGCTGAGCAGAGCGAATCAACATCATCATCATCACAGCAACGGCAACAGCAACGGCAGTAGCCTCAATAACAAAGAAATCTCTCCAGCGGATGAGGACGACTCGACGGCATCGAACTCAACGTCGACGAAGCAAGCGCTCTCCTTTACCATTGATCACTTTGACGCGTCGGAGAACGAGGCAGCGGCGCAGGCGGCACGCTACAAGACAATGATGGAACGTTTTCAGAGTCGCCACAGACGTGGCGCCTCCATGTCCAAGTTGGAGAGTGGCGGCAATGGTACGAACGATGATGCCTCAGTCCCCGCCACGCCAACAACTGAAACTGCCACAACGCCAGCAGCGGTAAAGCTGCGCGTTAGGGAACGTAGCGCCTCGCGCGTTCGAGACGCCTCCAAGCGGCACAGCTGGTCGCCGCGCAGCTCGGCCACAACAGAGCCAACAGCTGCGACGCCGTCAGCCCAACGTGCCACCAACAAACCCAAGCCAACGCCGCCACCAATGGCACCACCGCCCAAAGGTGCCGCCAATCAGCTGGCAAATCGCACCAAACAGTTCCAGCCACGTTCCACTGCCATGCAGATGGCGCTGCAACAGGTGGAGCTGCTCTGTCCCCACCCACCGCTGAACGATTTGAAGGCAACGGGCAATGAAGACGATGCGGTGAGTGAGGCGGGCACCTATACGCTCGACGGCGACAATTATACGGAGGAGCAAAAGGATCTCATGAACATTGATCGCAATGCGGCGGCAGCAGCAGCCGCGGCAGCAGCTAAGCTGCGACCCAAACAGCTTTCAATCAAACCCAGTCGGGCCAGCAATGTGCTGGAAGTAAGCTATTACCACGAGGCGCAGCAACAGGAGGCAAAGTCTGGCAGCAGCAATGCCTACTTGCAACAGCTAAAGGCTCGAGTGCGAGCGCCACAAACACCACCATCGCCGCCACACTCACCCGCTGGCGATATGGGCTGCTTCACCAGCGTCACAACCAGCGGCGTGCTGGCCAAGCAGCGTGCCCTCGACACACATCCCAAGCTGACGCGGCACTCGCACAGTTTGTCGACGTCCCAGATCGATAGCTCCGAGTATGTGAGCAATGAGGCGAAGCTGCGCAATGCCCAGGCCATGTCAATGGCTGGCAGTGCCACCGACCGCCAAAAGGCTGAATATCGCTTGAATGTCTTCACCTCCAGCAACAATCAGCAACAGCAGCAACATATGCATCAGCTGCCAGAGACACCAACAACGCCAACAACGGAGGCAGCATTGCTGCAATCGGCGCCCACCAAACAGGACTGGATACAGGAATGGGCGCGCAACGCCCGTGCCCGCAGCTTGGCCCAAGACGTCAGCGGCACCTCGGCCAATCGTCGCAAGCAACAGCAACAGGTAAGGAATAGTCCAACCAAGATAACCAACTCGAACTAATGTCTTTTGTTTCGGCAGCAACTAATGACACGCAGCTACAATTGCTCGGACATGGGCGGGGATTCACTGACCGACGACAGCTTGAGTCTGTACAGCCAACAGCAGCGGCAATATGTGGCAGCAGCCAAACTCAATCGCAATCTGGCCGAACGCTATCGCCTGCTGGGCGACTGTGATTACGCGAGCGATCCGGCGTTGTGCAGTGGCCCGGGCGAGCCATACAAGCCGCCCAAGAGCCCCAGCAAGATACCATCGCCGCTGCACACGTTGGGTCGAGCGCGCAGTGCCAGTCGCTCGCGGCCAGCCCTAGAACAGATGCCCTCCTCGCAGGCAACATCGCGTCGCAGTTCAGTCAAGTCGCCACAGCATAGCTTAGAGACAACGACAACGGCGTCGGGCTATCGTCGATCGCCGCTGCATCGTGCGCTCATGACCAGCAGCATCAATGAGGCGCAGTTGCAGCTGCTTACCAGCGGCGAGTATTTGCTGAAGCAGCTGCATCGTCGCAAGAACTCGTTGGAACTGGATGTCGAGCCGCACGAGTTGCCGGCTTCAATGTGCGGCGTCTCAGGCACAATATCGCCGTTGCGTCACTCCAGCTCGTTTCAGCAGCGACCCTTGCAGAATATGCGGCAAGCACGGCCCAACTTTCAAAATCTGTACACGCCACCAGCAGCAAGACATCTGCAACAGCAGCAGCAACAACAGCAGCAACAGTTGCAGCGGGAGTTGAAGAAATCGGCCAGCAGCAATAATTTCGAGCAGTCCTACAGCGACTATGACAATGAGCTGCAGTACTATATAAACGACGAGGACGAGCTGGGCACAACGGGTCCCTACTACTCCAGCGGTGACGATGAGGAGTTCGAACAACACCAACAGCAACAACATCATCTCCACCATCATCAGCAGCAGCAATCCAACCAGGAACCAGCTGTGCCACTGAGCAATACACGTTTGAATAAGGCGCTCCTGATGCGCATCGAGCGTAGTAAACAACGTGTTGCCGGGCAAGGACAGACGCCATCGAAGCCCGGCTCGGCGCCAGCGGGCAAGCTGAGCGTTGGACTGGTGGCCTGTCCCAATACGCCAGAGTTGCCGCGACGGGGCATCAAGAGTGCGCCACGTGCCGCCTCGGGCTGTCCACCCAAGGCACGGCAATCGATGCCGCGCGAGAACAGCCTCAGCCGCCTGGCGCAACAGGTGCCAAGCAGCTTGGCCAATGCCAAGAAGCAGCTGCTGCAAACGGCCAATGCCAGCAGCACCAAGGAACCGCGAGTGCAGCCCAAGTATCTGGACATATCCAAGTACAAGCCGGCCCAGTCCAATAACTTTTTGCGGAAAAACGATGCGAAGAGCACTCTGAAGCCGGCCGAGCAAATGAAGCGCAGTCCCAGCGCCTCATCGATGGGATTGAGTCGCGGCGAGGGCACGCGAGCCAGCAACCGAAGCGTGCGCTCCAATACGTCTGTGATGAACAGTAGCACCACATCGCTGGGCGGTGGCATTTGTGGCATGCGTGCCTCATCCGCTGCGCGCAGAGATGCCTCAAGTAAGCGAAGATAATATCACGGAATAATTCTCAATTTAATTGCATTTGAAACTTTCCACAGTGAACAAACAAAAGGAGGCCGAAATGGTTATGTGGAAGCGCCGCTCCACCTACGATCCGATGAAGGCGGCAGCTGAGGATCGACGCCGCAAGGAGGAGGCTCGGCGTGCCCAGACTCAGAATCAGATGGAGATGCAGCGACAGCTCAACGATGCGGAAACGAACGATGCACCCTTCGAAAGGTAAACTCTCAGCAACTGTGTGAAAGTGTTTTCGGTGAACAATTAGGTTGCAAACGGAAACTGTTATATTAATATTACGTATACGTATATTTAGGTCTTATACAGATGTTTGAGTAAGCCCCGTTTAGACACAAACACATAAAAACAATGTTAAAAACGAAGATTATTGTGCTCAAATCGGCAAATTGATAGTCTTTTTATTAGTCAAGGTTAATTAGTTTTCTATATAATCGGAACGCTTGATAGAAAAGTTATTCAAATAAGCCCAAATATCATTTACACAGCTTCCAAAATTGTTTCGATTTATTTTCGATTACATTTTAATAGAAATGAAATCTTTCTTAGAAATTCATAAAATTTTCCCTTTCTATTTCATCATTATTTTTGGATTTATATCTTTTATACTGAAATTATGTATTTTAATTGACAGATGGAATTTAATATAGGGGAATATATTTAGCAAGGTATCGAAACAATATATATACTCTTTTGTTCATGTTTCGTCAAGCACAAATCTCGAACATTTTACAATTAGATTTGATTAAATGTTTCCCAATAATCGAAAGTTTTACGACTAGTTTAGTTTCTAAGTAGATTAGATCAACTTTTGACTAACTGCGATAGTTTAGATGAACTAGTTTAGTTATCGATAAACATTATTTTTGTATTTTTCTATATATTTTTTGTGTAATATGCTACTTTTCATCCTGTTTTTTTTATATTCTTTTAATTATTAGCTTAAGGTTATGGGTAATTTCGCGGCTAGAGGTAAAGGTGCGTTTATCGAGCTTTTACAACAACAACAACAAAATACCATATATACTCGTAATACTCTCACTTTAAAATTTACCACGCTTACGATTAAATCTCTCTATTGAAGTATATAATGTAGGCACACAGCATTGAAATCTCTCCTTCCAAATAATCGTAGGAACTTAGTTTAATGATGTTTTCTATAAACTCACTTCCTGTTATAATTTTGCTAATTAATTTCTTTTCTTTTAATTTTTGTACACCTACCAAAATACCAAAAATACCAAAAAAAAACCGCAAAACTGCATCTGCTATTTTGTAGACCATCACGCTCACACTATCGCCGTGGGCAGTTATGACCAACGGAAGGTGTGCTAGTAACCGATCTGTAACCAGAACAACAACAACAACATTCGACAACTATCTTTCCAACACCCAACAAACACACACACAAAGAGCACTACAACATATACATTAAGCAATGCTATCTATCTGCTCCTACACTCGACTATTGAATACTACATTTAACACATGGTGCAAGCAGCAGGCAGACCCAGCGAATTATCCGGTTCCTAACTACAACGTAATTAATCTTGATTGTGACACTAGAAGTAAATTCCAGTGCTATAGACACTCAACAAATCAAATGTGAATCAACCAAAAAAGCAACGAACTAACTCGTTGCACTTACGAATTATTATTCGATACAACGATCCAGCGACAACGAATTGCGACGCCGCCGCATAGGTTTCAACGAGTTGCCAATGTAATAGAGAAGTTGCCAAAGACTAAAAGACGAGTACTCGCTACTCGATACTAGTTACTCGTTGCTCGTTGCTCGTTACTATTTATAACATACTATTTACATATATATATACAATATGCATTTAAATCATTTTATTCGTTGCTGTTGTTGTTGTTGATCGTCGCCAAAAATATGTTTTAAGAATATTTCGTTTGTCTTGTGCAGCTTTCCAAGCGCGCCTGTGCTCACAAGCACACTGCGTTCAATACGCATCCATAATAACACAACAAAAGTACTTTGGCAATATCATAACCGTAGTATTATTTTGCATTTGATTTGCTGATCTCTCTCATAATTCAAACCTAAATCCTAACCTCTTAGCAGCCATAAGAACATAGAACTTTAATCCGATATTAACAAGTTTCTTGTACAAATGTTTGCCTTGCCTTAACTCGTTCGTCTACTCATCCTTAACTAAAAACTCACATAGTACCATAATGTTATATACATATAACAGCTCTAACAACATTCGCACACACATAACATAGACAACAATTAAAAGCTTAGTTAGTCGCTAGTTTAGCACTCGAATTATATTCGTCACAACCATTGGATACATTCAACTAATTGATATTCTCATTTATTGTTTATTCAAACCCATTACTAAATATGATTTCGTAATTTCTCACAGTGTCCAGCGACCGGCAAACAATCTTACCCTAACGGGCAGCATAAACTACAGTCCAAGAAACTCAATGGAAAACGATGCCTGGACGCTTGGTGAATCGTCGGAGTTTGGCGAGTATCCCGACGACTACGACGATGATCCGGAGGAACATGAGGATGCCGAATATCCGGGAGGGCAAGAGTCGTCCGACGATGTATTCGAGTCGGAAACCGCAGAGGCCACAGATTAGGGGCCAGGCAACAAGTTTAACAACCAGCAACAGTGATATATTAAAGCGATCTAGCTAAACATAACTAACTTACAATATTGTCTATCATAGCGAACGCAGTGCGATTTAGATTTATAACTTTACCTTATTTTGTTATAACTTTGAGTTTGAATATGTTTATCACATTTAATATTGAATGTCGAATGTGTTAAGCATTTAAATTAACCTTTGAATATGATTTTGAATTTGCATATAGTTTATATAAAACTGAAGTATATAAATATGAAGAGCAAACGAAACGTCTTTAATAAAATAATGAGTGAATATCTTGCAAAGTATTTATATGTAAAATAGTACGACGAATATTATTTACGATGCTGTCCAAAAACGCCATAACTGAAACACACAAAACAAACACAAAATATTTTAAAATGAATTTTTACTGCATTAACAACATAAGATTTTTAATGAGTAATACTACTACTTGTTCGACTTAGACTTTTAGTTAGTCTTCGTTCGTGTAGAGCTCATTTTAAGGATTATGCTTAACAACTATGAAATACTCAGAAATTATAAGGGCATTATCGAACAGAGCGTTTGGACTAGTAACTCCTTACTAGGAACATAGACTGTGCAACCAAGTGCTACAAAATAATTTATATGTATAAATCCTAAGGATACGGAATTGAATTTATAAACTGTGCTAAAAACTGAATATGTTCCGGATTTACTTGATACTGGCGCTTTGCTTCGATAAGCTCATAAACGATTAAAACGAATTGTCAGTAGATTTTGTATGAGTACACAGAATATACCTTAAAAATACACATATATGGATATAGATATATATTTGTATATAAGTACGAGTAGGAAATACTTATGTGGTATTTGCTTTTGTTTAGGTATATTAAACATTTACATGCAGCTTTCAGCCAGAATTAACTAACTCCATATTAACGACATACAAATAAAATAATTGATGTTTGTAGTACTACCAAATGGTGTCGGTGTCCATTTTAACAGCTGCTCGGAACTGAGTTTTAACAAGTCACAAATAAAACGAGCTGATCCAAGATTTTAATAATTTCAATATATGCAAAAATATATATAGATATACTTTAAATTAAAACCGTCTAAATAATTTATGAATTTTTGTAAATTTTTAACAAAAAATGTATTGTACAATTTGTTTATTGTTGTTTTATTTCTAGAGGCAAAAATAAAAATCCAAATATTAACATTGAAAATATGTAAAAAAAAAACAACACGAGTTTCATTTCTTTTAAGACATCGTAATTGCACAAAAAATTAATATAAATTGATTTTTATACTCGAATCCCTTGTCATATTTATTATCCCGTGATCATCGTCTGCCAGCTGCTGAAATTCGACCTGAAGTACCAGGCGAACAGAAGTCAGCAGCAGTTGCGTCAGACTGCGCTTCCACTTGTATAATTAAGTTAACTGTCAGTCTAAGATTTTACAGCATACTTCTTGGCTGAACAATAAAATCCACATCAAGCTGACCCATTTTTGAAATTTACAATTAGCAAAACATACTTTTACTTTTTTAATGAAAGTAAACTCCAATTAGGCCATGTTCTTGCGGTTTTTTTAAAAGGACGTCTTACATCAAAGATGGTCTGTTCAAAATTCATAATATAGCTCATAAGAACACAAACGTTTTGCATGCATTTGAGTAAAAATAGCATAGAAAATTCATCAAAAGGCAATGACAACCAAATACAAAAACCCTACACGAAGTATTCCAAAAGGAGTAGGCGTGCAGAGTGTGTAGGGGGGCGGGGAGGGAGAACGGGCAAAAGAAATGCCAATTAGAGATTTTATGTAATGCTGCGAACAAAAACGAAACTAAACAACAGGAATTTTCTGTGTGAGGAATTCCAAAATTTATTAACTAGCAACTATAGAGTTGGATACGCCAAGGATTCCAACAACAACAACAGCAACAGCAACAATAGCATTGCGTTGCAAAATGAAGCAAAACTAATTAAATTAAATGAAATAGAATTGAAAGCAAACAGCGTGCGAGTTTAGCAACAACAACAACAACAACAACAGCGAAACAAAAGCAGAACAAACAAAACAAATAAAATGCCATAAATATTTATAAAAGGAGAATAACAAAACAATGCAAGAGAAAAAATGTCAGAAATTTACAAAACAATGAAATGTTATTTGTTTTTGTTTTGTTTTGTTTTTTTGTTATGCAACTTGCCTGTTGAATGAATTAATTAGAAAAAAATTAAACAAAAAAAAAACAATATGAATTATTTGTAATACTATAATAAGAAAATGAAGCCAAGCATAAAAGATGCTCTCCAACGAATTCCTTAAAAGTTCAAGTTTCTACTTTTATTTGTTTTTGTTGATAATTTATAATTATATATATGTATAGTATTTTCAAGTTCCAAGTTTTCGAAACGGTTCTATTGAAATGTTAATGGTAATTTTGCAGCCACTTTTCGGTTTTTGTTTAGTCTGGGCACTTAAAGACTGGGGGGCGAATTATTTACGAGTATTTAGCATCTTTGGGGCCTTCCACTGGGCAATAAACAAATAATGCTTAATGTGCCTTTTGCGTATTCGAACAATGCGAATTATTATTATTTACGAAATGTGAATGAATTGAAAAGCGCTCGAAGAAAATGTATTTGCCACATTGCTACTTGAAGTTCATTTTGATTCGGTTGATATATGGGCATCGTATCGGATGCTACTATATCATCCGAGTACTATATAAGATGCCACAAAGCAGCCATTGATTGCGTCAGCCAACAAATCCATTTGTCATTCGTTTATTAAAATTGTTTGTGGTTCTTTCTCCCTCGCTATTCATCTGGATAGAGACGCTTGAAGTTATAGTATAAACTGGGATTATAGACATCGTACAATGGATGTCGCTTAACAATATACTTGAAGTGCCAATGTTCAACAAGTATCGCAACTATCGACACCAAATAGCCAATGCCCAGGGCAACAAAGGAGCTCCAGAACTTGCGCAGATTCATCAGCGCCTCTTGCGGCGCCTGCTCCTCGGCGGGCAAACGTTTGACAACATCCTTCAGCCACTTGGCAACGAGACCTGGAAATCGCGAAAAGGTGAAAAAGGGAGAGAATAAAGTCTTTGTTTAAGGACGAACTAACCTCCTTCGCTTAGACGCTGTAATATTTCATCAACGTTTGTCTTTAGGGCTGAATTCTTTTCGAGGGCAACAACAACTGGCATTTGTACAACGCATTCCTTCATGATGTGCAGCGTAGAGGGTCCAACGCCGCCACGTGCCTCGTCTGCCACACGCAAATAGCGCAAAAAGTATTCATTATCATAGTGAGCGCATTGTCCTTGCGATATTTGTTCGCTCTACGATTTAATTGATATTTAATCCATTTAAGAAGTTTGTTTTCTTTTTACCAAATCTGAAATATTTTCCACAACTCGCATTCGGGCGCCCACTTCACGGGCGATATCATCGCTGGCCTCCAGAAAGAATTGCTTATTCTCAATGGCTCCGGTTGTGGGTGGAATGCGGGCACGACTCAAACCCTCAAGGGTATCAATGGTGACCCTGAAAGGCAAGTATATTAGAAAGGGTATACCCCGCAAAGAAGGTTTACTAACCGATCGACTGGATTGGCCAAAATGGCTGTGAAGCTAGCTCGATATGTTGCCACCAACAGAATGCAGTAGATCCAATACGAACCGGTCAAGACACGCAATGGCCAATTGTGTGGCATGCGTGGCAGTGCCACATAGAGCAGCATGCTGTAGGTTAGCAAAATGCAATTCGAATACTTGTCGAAGATGTCGCGTCGAGCATGGAACGCGCCGTCCTTCCTGCCCCGATACCGACTGAGCGCAATGCGAAAGCTCAAGCGACGAAAGGTGCGCGGATCCCGTTGCATGCCACGTTTGCCACGGCGCAAGAAGCGAAAGAAAACCACCTGAGTGCTGCTGCCCAAAAGCAGGGCATTCAAGTAGCTAATGATGTAGAAAACGGTGCCAACAACAAAAAGGGAGAGCAGGACGCCTGCCCACATGGCACCGCTGAAGGGCAGGATGAAGGTCTGCCACGAGTTGTCCGTTGACGATTCGGGCGTCAGGAATGTCAAGCACTCGACACTGTGTGGCAAGCTTAGTTCCACCAGTTGCACATAGCTCTGCAACATGTGCAAATCGCCAATGCCAAAGCGAGCATTATGCTGCGACTTTTGGAGGATTAGAAAATGATTTAAGAAAAAACAAAACCAAATTAATTTTACCACTTCTCCAACGAGTCCTCTCCTCGGTTGGGTTCCATTCTCGTGAGATGCCTGTTCTTCGTTATTTACAGCACTATCATTAATGGCATAGTATTGGGGCTGAAAGTTGAGGGCCTTGGCCAGAGCTTTCATAATCTCCACTTCAACTCCCTCGTAGCTATTTGTGGTCTTGTTCAAATGCACCATTGGGATATGTTCAGCGAGGGCCACAGGCAGTTGGGCACCTGGTAAACAGAGGTAAGATATCAGTAGTCGAATCTTTCTTTCTTACCATTCAAGTTTCGTGTTTTATCCTTAAAAATGATGAGCCCATTCAAACGTTTGCCAACTCGCCAATAATCCAACTGTTTGACGACAACAACGCCGCTTAATATGCCCGGATAGGCAATTGTTGAGATGCTATAGCTAAGGGAAGAGAGGGATAAGGTTTAAATATTATGAAATATTGTCAAGTTGTGTCACCTGTTATTCTTTTGTCGCTTGAGGAAAACGGCATTCACAAACACGCTCCACACATGCAACATGTCCTCGGAGAAGAGCCGCACATCGTGCAACAGTATAAACTTGCGTTGCATATTCAAGGCACGTCGCTCGAAAACATATTTGAGCAACTGTTTCACCTGCCAGCCATTCAACAATGTTATCACATGCAAATCACAATCACTGCGCTTGATACCCTGCAATAGTTGTTCGATCCGTTGGGTTGGCCGGCGCAGATCTTCGCTGGCATTCACATGCAGCACAAAGTAGGCTCGAACGCCTCGATCCACAGACTCAAAGTATGCCCGATCATAGATGGCATTGTGCCATTCGTCTGTGATGACTGCAAAGCAACGTTGCACCCGCGCCCGCCACAGCAGCCGCTCCAGCAGCAGCTTGAGATGGCTCTGATAGCTGTCCATTGGCAGCGGGTTCATCAGTTGGCTCCACTTGGCCGCCATTGTTAGCGAGATCCAGGTGAAAAGCAGTAGCGTCAGGTCCATCCTTGCAACACTCTAACTAAACACTGCTCAAGCCTCCTTCGAACTTCGTTTTTTTGGGTAAACCCGATTCACATTTCGTATGCAGATTTAATTAAACTTGCCTGAACCCTAAACTAGAATCACAGCTGTCACTCAACTCGTCGGGGGGTTAACTTGGTCAGCCCACTTTAGGCCAGTTGAATGTGTCCAACATCGTAGGCTGTTGTTGACCTGCTTTACTAACATTTCAAGCCATTTGTACTCGATCTAATTCAAGTTCCTTCAATATTTAAGCCTTAAGTAGTTAAGTAAAATTAAATGTAAAAAAACATTTTTTAAATTTGTATAAAACTGATTTTTAAAAATGATTTCTTTGGTGTGAAAAATAAAGAGTAAAATCTATTATTTTTATTTTTTATAGTTGTTCGTTGTTTCCAAGGGAAAGTATTTGGAAACCCTTCTAGAGAGATGGTATAATGTTTTATTTTATTTTATTTATTTTTTTACTCTGTAAATAATCAGGCTCTGAAAATTTCAAAACTTATGCCGAATAAAAAGTTTAGCAATTTATTATGTGATCTTTGTTCAGAAGTTTTCGTGTTCCACTAGCCTAAAATATATATCTAAGTTCTTAAGACAATAATCACTAGGAATTTTACCTTTTCAAAAAATATCTTTGATTAGTTTGTATGCCTTTAGCCATATCTATAATTACATCTACATCGATATATTGCATATCCATTCTATATTTATTTACATCCATAGCTAAATCACTTTCTAATGCACCTTTCAATACCCACACACACACACACACACACAGAGTAACCCACCCAAGTATTTTATCTCAATTTGTCAACTGGGATTATGAGTCTGCCTCTTATTAATAAAAAGGGGGCTAGACTAAGTAATTTATAAGCAGACCAAAGCTAATGTTCTCCGTCTTCATTAGTGCATTAAGAGAGAGTGAGAGAGAGCGAGGGGCACAGATAATGCTTGGGCAAATCGGTAAATGGCGATCAAAGTGTTCGCTAATGATTATGTAGACGACGTGTCGTCGTTGTCGTCGGCAACCCGAAGCAGGAATCAGTCAAGGTAAACCGATTAAGAGAGACGAAGCCAGAAGCCAACATTTAAATGCACATTAATATCAGCTTAACGACTTAGAGCGCGAGAGTGAGAGAGAGGAAAGCCCAAAAAAAGAGCAGTAGCAATAAATTGTGAGAGCACAAGAAGGTATGCATACCTGCGTGTACCTGTGTGTGATTGTGTGTGTGTGTCTTGTACCTAACCCAGCGTGAAATGTTGTTGTTTTTGTTGCTGTTGCTTCTGCTCTTTATTGTCGTGTAATTAACTTTTTCCGAATCTCCGGATTTGGCATTGTTTGCACATAATTGCAATTTAATTATTATTTTATTTTTTATGGATTTATGTCGGTCGCACTATCCGCCATCCGCTGCCCAGCCATAAGCCATTAGTGCCAGCAGCAGCAGGTAACAGTCACTTTTCAGATCAGGTAGCACTAGAATCGGACGGCGATGGACAAGCAGAAGATATGATGCCCGTTTTTGGGCAGAGAGCGAGTTTTGTTAACATTTGTCACATTTACTATTTTTGTAGATTTTTCAAAAGATTATTTATGGGTTTCTTGAGGTCTGCCTCTCGCTACACACATGTTGTTTGCTTGGAGGTTTTCCTATCGGGGGACAGAGGACTCGGACACGGAGTCGGTCTCGGACTCATTAGCTATGCTTCTGTTCAAAGTTGGCTCAAATCGCATGCGAATACTTTGTGTTTATTGGTCAAAAGTGTGAAATTACAAATGCCATGGGAAACGAAATATTTTTCCCACCTTATGTTTTCGTTACAAGTTTTTGTTGTGTTGGATTTTTGACAGCTGTTCAAAATCGATTTGCGGATTTCACTAAATGCCTAAGTTATGCTAAACAACGAATAATTAATACACCTGTTAATCTAGTTATCGGATATTTGCATAACGGAAACGTCGTGAATAAAATTTATTCTTTTTTTCGACTGAGATCATCCCACCAAAAAGTTTTGTTCCCACGCTTTTTATCAACTTATCGTATTAATTTGTTTCAAACGACTTTCGATACCCGATTTTCTAATACCCTATTTTTATAGAGGGTATAAAGACCTTTCCGATCCCATAGCGTATATATATTTATATATTTTATATCGTGAGACTTGAGATTTAAGTTCGAATTATCGATAACTCTTTCGGTTTCCGAAATGCACATGATATCGATAGTAGCAAAATTGTGGGTTTGGAAAATTTTAAACTTGATCCACGAAAATACCGAAGATATTGATTATTGAAATTTAATCAAGCATTAAGTAACTAACACTCACAAAAAAACAAGACAAATACTGCCTACCAAATTTGGGTGTGGGAAGTATAAGGATTTATCGATCTTGAGTTATCGAATTTATCGATTTCCCACACGCCTAGTAGGCTTCGAACCCGTATCTTGACACTATATCTGTCCCGTCCATACAAAAAGATATTTGCGAAGTTTCAAGTCTCTAGCTTCAATATATCCTTTCTCTTCGATATCGAGAGTAAAAATACTTCAATTATGAATTTAAATCACACTCGTTTAGAAAAACTCATCACAAATAATCGATAAAGTTGTTACAAATTGTTTAGTATTTAAAATTTTTTGTCGACATATATTTAGTACATATTGAAATGTGTATTTGCGATTGTGGAGGAAATTTGGATGAATCGTGTTGCAAGAACAAAACAAAAACAATATTCCTTGCCTTTTGGACGATATTCCATGGAATAGGACTTTGTATATGGTGCGCATTTTTTGCATTCAAAAAACATTTAATTATCCAAGTTCTGCAAACTGTCTTGCACGTCATGCATTTAGCCGGGGGGATTATGCTCTTACTTGGCGCTAAAATGGTAAGTCCTCAAGTAAATGGACTTACATTATTCTAATTAAGATTTGTTTCTAGGACAGCTCCGCCCTTATTCTAGCTGGTCTCATAATAAGTTCGTTTGCGCCTTATGTTTATTTCTTTGTTGTTTATACATGTAGTAAGCACAAACCGTATCGTCGCACAATTTGTCGCTTAGCTAATAGTTTTTCTCTCTTTATTTTCAGTTGTCCAAATAATCTTCACCATAACGACTTGCAGCCATTTAAGAGCACTAGTCGCCAGTAGACAGAAAACTGAACAATAATACAGAATTGTTTATAAGGCTTGAAAGAATATTAAAGAATATTATACGAAAACCCCGAGAGCTATTGGACTCTATTTTAAAACATTTTCTTTTAAGAGAAATGCAGGCGGTATTCTTTCGAACAGATTAAATGCCAATTTAGCTCGAGAAGCTGAAAATAATATAATATCTAAATTGATAATAAAATATATCAGATTAACGAGGTAAGAAAGATGTGACGATCGCTCCTTCAACATCCAAAAATTCGGATTTTATATTTTATTATTATTAACAAAGAATAAATTATTTGTTTATTTTTTTTTATTAAAATGCAAAAATTGTAAATTAATAGTAAGAGCATACTTCCAATTATTGTAAGACATCGAAAATATGTATAGAATTCTTTGATTACAATAAATTTAACTTTGATAATAAGAGACACACATTTGTTCCGAAATAACAAAATAAAGAAATAAAATTTAGCTACAAATTTTTTTAAATAGAATTTTTCTTTCTTTTTCATTAGCAAGTACAACCTACCGCATAGAGATTTATGGTCTTTTTTTGTATTTATTTATCCCAATCCTCAAGCTATGCAAATGTTTGAAAAGATCTTAATGAATTTAAAAGTTTAATTTTCGTCTGGCAACGCTTATGAAGCTTAACTAGAACTAGAGTCTAGTTCGCATGTATAGACTTTTTCACTGGTTCCTCCCCACCATTCGGATTGATTTGTAGTACTTCTATCTGTCTATTGTAGTACTTCTAACTGTCTATATGTATTCATACATATATTCAATTAAATGCACATGCAAACCGACATTAAGAACAACAACAACAAATCAAGCGTATCAATAGCCAAAACAAAGAATTTTTGGTAGAAGGGAAATGGCGGAGTGGTGAGGAGAGGAGACACGGTTTTCGGTTGATTATGTAAATCAAATGACTAGCGAGAGAGACAAAGAGAAAGAGACAACAAACTAATTTGAGCTGATATAATTCTTTGGTATTAAATGCGCATTTTTTATTTATTTAAAAGGGTTTTCTTCAAGCGTAACTGAAGGGTATCTATAAGTCAAAATGTATCCATGTTTCACATCTAATCAAAGTAACCTAAAATAAACAGTACTTCAATCCATTCAGTAAACTTAACTCATCACAAATAGTCGAAAAAGTTGTTAAACATTTTGTAGTATTTAAAATTTGCTGTATTTTACTATTTGTCGACGTATATTTAGTACATTTTAAAATGTGTAACTGTGGTAATTGTGGAAGTTTGAATGACTCTTGCTGCCCCAACAGACAAAAAACACAATTTCTTGGCGTCTGGAATATAATCCATGCAGGAATATTGTTGATATATAGCGGATTCATGGATTACGCTAAACATCCGGGTCTCTATATTACCCTAACTGTTTTTCATGGCACATATTTAATAGGGGCGATTATGCTTACAATTGGCGCTTACAAGGTAAGTCCTCAAGCTAATGGCATACATTATTCTAATTAAGATTTGATTCTAGGATATAGCTACCCTTATTCTAGCTGGTCTCGTAATAAGTTCGATTGTTCCTTATATGTATTTCTTTGGTGCTTATCTAGCTGGTAAGCACAAACCGTATCATCACACAATTTGTTGCTTAACTATAGTTTTTCTGTTTCTTTTCTTTTCAGTCATCCAAATAATCTTCACATTCACGACATGCAGCCATTTAAAAGACCTACATCAAATGAAAAAAAATTAAAATCAATAAATCCTTATATTGTATACTGTTAACCTTACCATATTTGGCAGGAAGATAGCTGCGGGCATCCCCCCAAATATATATCTTCCACGGTTTGTGAGCTGGATACACCAAATTTGATGCCAAAATAGATGGTGACGGCATCATCTTTGGATATATCATTCTTTGGTGTTAAATGCGCTTTTTATGTTTTATTTAATAGGGTTTTCCTCAAGCGTAACTGAAGGGTATCTACAAGTCAGAATTTATCCACTAAATGCATGTTTTTCATGTTTCACATCTAATCAAAGTTAACTTAAATAAATAGTACTTCAACCCATTCAGTAAACATAATTCATCACAAATACTTAGTCGAAAAAGTTGTTAAACATTTTGTAGTATTTAAAATTTGCTGTATTTTACTATTTGTCGACGTATATTTAGTACATATTGAAATGTGTTACTGTGGTGAATGTGGAAGTTTGGATGACTCTTGCTGCCCCAACAGAAAAAAAACACAATTTCTTGGCATCTGGACGTTAATCCATGCAGGAATATTGTTGACATGGAGCGGATTTATGGATTACGCTAAACATCCGGGTCTCTATATTACCCTAAGTGTTTTGAATGTCACATATTTAATAGGGGGGATTTTTCTTACAATTGGCGCTTACAAGGTAAGTCCTCAAGCTAATGGCATACATTATTCTAATTAAGATTTGATTCTAGGATATAGCTACCCTTATTCTAGCTGGTCTCGTAATAAGTTCGATTGTTCCTTATATTTATTTCTGTGGTGCTTATCTAGCTGGTAAGCACAAACCGTATCATCACACAATTTGTTGCTTAACTATAGTTTTTCTGTTTCTTTTCTTTTCAGTCATCCAAATAATCTTCACATTCACGACATGCAGCCATTTAAAAGACCTACGTCAAATGAAAAAAAATGAAAATCAACTTTAATATCCAAATGCTGCTTTAGTGGTTTTAGGTTAGTGCACAGGGTTATATTTATATTTCCAACACCCTTACTGAACAAAAACAATATTTCTTGGCATTTGGACGATAGTCCATGGAATAGCATTTATGATATGGTGCGCATTTTTTGACTATGATAAACATTTAGTTATGCCAACTTGCAAATCGTCTATTTGGCAAAGGGGATTATGCTGCTAATTGGCGCTTCCAAAGTGAGTCCTCTAATTTATGGTATTATTTTAGTTAAGATTTGTTTCTAGGATATAGCTGCCCTTATTCTTACTGGTCTCATACTAAGTTCATTTTTGGCTTATACCTATTTCATATTTGTTCATTTATTAGCTAAGCACAACGGTTTTTGTTACTTGCAAATACTTTATAGAGAGAGTACATAAACATTAATATAAATCTATATCCTAATCATATTTTGTTCTGTTTTTTTTTTCAGTTGTCAAAATAATCTTCACCATAACGGCTTGCCGCCATTTAACTACACTTAAATCGAGTAAACGGAACAATAATGAAATCCAAACTAAATAATCAAATGTTAAATGTCAAAGTTTTTGATGCAGTTTTTTTGGGGATGCCATTAGCTATCTTCCTACAGAATTTGGTAACTCTAACTGTAAGGGTGTGCCAAATAGGTGGATTTATCGATTATTATTATTACATAATTTTTCCAAATTTTCTTGGTACGCCACTGACTATAGTCACAGCGATAGTTCAGTTAAGCTTAAGGAGTTTAAAACGTAGCCTACTTTTATGCGTTGCAACCGATTGGCCAGAAAAAGGAACTCTAATGTGATTAAATGTTATGTACCATATAATATATTTGCAATATACAAAGATTTGCATTAACAATTTTGATGTAACGGCCACCTTGCTAATTCCAGCCCCTCTAACGTCCTCCAATGAACGGAACAAATCTACCGACTTCAACCATTGTAAAACTCGTTATCAAACCGATGCTATTTAATTGACAAACTACAATAACTAAACTGTTTGCTCGAAATTAAATGAAAAACTTTCGTGATTTTTTAATAAAGTTTTTATTAACTGAATTGGTGGCTTTTAGTGTTTTTTTTTAAGTTACATTTTGTTATCCAAAGCAGAACAAGTAATATTTCACCCATTTCGGTTTAGTTATGATGAAAGGATTTTTTCAGGATAAACACACAGCATTAGCTCTCGTAAAGCATCGACGGCGGGGCAAATCATTTTTTTGATATAAGCCCATGCGCAATCAATTATAAGACCGCTAATTAAACTTGGAATGGAGATTACATCGAAGGTCAGATAAAAAATCAGCTTGAGGGCTTCATATAAAATGAAGAAGCGTTTAAACCAGGAATCAGTAGTATACCATTCTACTTGTAGTTGAAATAATTTCATAAATCGCGCGACAAACGAAAGTTTGTTTTTTACACAGTTGGCACTTGCATCAATGCCATCTAAATTTATGAACGCAAGTTTTTTCATTGCTTCAACAAAACAACCAATACCCTTAATCATTGCTGCTATTAAATGAAACACAAAAAATAACGGAAATTGAAAAAGTGCAACTGCCATTTTTAACTGAACAAAGTGTACTTGATTTGTTAGCGGCTCTGCAGAGACTGAATTTAACCCAACACTAAGTAGTTATAACAACTAAGTTAGTTAAGTATTTTGGCAACGCTTGTGCGAACCTAAAACTATTTTTATTAAGTAATAATTGGCTTAATCCGTAAAATATGTACATATATGTTTTATTCTGTCACGGATTGAACGGTGTGACTAATTTCAAATCGAGCTCATTTTTATAAATACGACGTTATATGGGTTATTAAACCATAAACGAATTACAATGAAAGCTCCAAGTGTTATATTACTATTAGTTTTCATATTTATCGCTTACCTATGCGAAAATAAGGTTGGATCGCATCGACATCATCATGGTATTTCACATAACCGCAAAACAACCCTCAACAATCGGATCACTTTTGAGGATCCTATGGAGTATGAGGAAAGGAAGTGGAGACCACCTCGACCACCTCGACCACCTCGACCACCTCGACCATCTCGACCATCTCGACCACCTCGACCACCTCGACCACCTCCACCACCGCCACCACCTCCACCACCGCCACCACCTCGACCACCTCCACGACCGCCAACACGTCCACCACGTCCACCACATAGACCACCTCGACCACCTCCACCACCTCCACCACCGCCACCACCTCCACCACCTCCGCATACGACAAGACCTACTACACGTCGACCTACACCAACTCGAACTCGGTCCACTTTAACTCGTCCACCAACGACAACAACTACACGTCGAACAACAACAAAAACTACTAGAAAAACAACAAGAAAATCACTAGATATTGGTGCAGTCCTAGTTGAAATAATACAATTGTAAGTATATATGTATATTAAGAGATACAATATATTAGTTAAATTAATCCGATTCCCTGCAACTAATATGCTTATACATTTCATTACGTTCACAGTTCAAATGAACATTATGAAACCTCAGATGTTAGCTCAATTACGGAAACTACTGAAGAGTGGCCAACGCCAGACGATATACAAGGTTTGGTGCTTTCTTTTCCGGGATTGCCAAATTGGATTGCTGCATTTAAAAACATAGTTATGTTTGATTGCTTTATTGCCTACGTCAAGGAATGCAATTCTAAATCCCATGATTTTATGGACAGCAGAGGCAATTGTGGACGAGGGAAACCTGAAAGTAAAAAAATGCTTAATGATTTATATGAAGATGCTGCACAAGAATACAGAAATACCAGTATATTTTTGGATGAATGTGCGGAAGATCTCGAAAATTTTTTCAGCAACCCTATTGGCCACATGAAATGCAAATTTCAAGGTGCGCTCCTGGCATTTCGTTTAACTGCTAAACATAATGCGATGGTGGCCCTCGTTTCGTTTATCGTGGCGGATACGTTTGCAGAATGTCACGAAAAAGAAGTTAAGATATATTTATGTCACTCAACACTAGCTAATTCAGATTTAATAGTGTGCCTTGGGAGTAATGCGGCTCAACTTCTAATAGTAGTATAGGAATAAGCAGCATCTATTTCTTATCTATTTAATGTTTTTTTTTTTTAATTTTAAATGGCTCAGAATTGCAATAAATGTTTCTCTTAAACGGATAAATCTTAGTATTATTATTACGAACTGCGTTTTATTCGGGGCACTGTGAACTATTTGATTATATTATATTAAAACTTACTTTGCGATAAAAACGCCTGAATTATGAAATACTTATACATAAATATTTAAAAGGATTTTTTTTTTTTAATTAATTGCTTTCATGACTTACTCTGACATTTTGGGAGTGGGCGTTATGACACCTTTTTTTTGTGGTTAAAAAAATCATATAACTTTCTCAGAATAAATTTCCTACAAGTCGAAATTTCGAGACCGCGATATACGAGGGATACCTGTACTATATCGACAATATCCAAAATACTACTACTTTTTTTTCTATTATATATTATAAATGGAAAGAGATTTTGCTGATATACTATAGAATTCCTTGGTGTTAAATGTGCTTTTTTGTTTTATTTAATAGGGCTTCCCTCAAGCGTAACTCAATGTTTGTTTGTCATATTTCATCAAAGTAAACCAAAATATATACTTCAATCAATTCAGTAATCATAACTCATCACAAATAGTCGAATAAGTTGTTGTAAATTTTGTAGGATTTAATATTTCTTGTTCATATTATTAGTAAGTACATATAGAAATGTGTAAGTGTGGTCAGTGTGGAAATTTGGATCAATCATGTTGCAAGAACAGAACAAAAACAATATTTCTTGGCATTTGGACGATAGTCCATGGAATAGCATTTATGATATGGTGCGCATTTTTTGACTATGATAAACATTTAGTTATCTCAACTTTGCAAATTATCTCGCAAATCGTCTATTTGGCGAAGGGGATTATGCTGCTAATTGGCGCTTCCAAAGTGAGTCCTCTAATTTATGGTATTATTTTAGTTAAGATTTGTTTCTAGGATATAGCTGCCCTTATTCTTACTGGTCTCATACTAAGTTCATTTTTGGCTTATACCTATTTCATATTTGTTCATTTATTAGCTAAGCACAACGGTTTTTGTTACTTGCAAATACTTTATAGAGAGAGTACATAAACATTAATATAAATCTATATCCCAATCATATTTTGTTTTTTTTTTTTTTTTCAGTTGTCCAAATAATCTTCACCATAACGGCTTGCCGCCATTTAACTACACTTAAATCGAGTAAACGGAACAATAATGAAATCCAAACTAAATAATCAAATGTTAAATGTCAAAGTTTTTGATGCAGTTTTTTTGGGGATGCCATAAGCTATCTTCCTACAGAATTTGGTAACTCTAACTGTAAGGGTGTGCCAAATAGGTGGATTTATCGATATTGAGTTATCGAAATTATCGATTTGCCAACTTCCCGTAATCGTAGAACCATCGGTAACGAGTATTAATATGTCGGAAATTGAAAAAGTGCAACTGCCATTTTTAACTGAACCAAGTGTACTATACACTAGTTATTATAACTAAGTTAGTTAAGTATTTTCGCAACGCTTGTGCGAACCTGCAACTATTATTATTACATAATTTTTCCAAATTTTCTTGGTACGCCACTGACTATAATCACAGCGTTAGTTCAGTTAAGCTTAAGGAGTTTAAAACGTAGCCTACTTTTATGCGTTGCAACCGATTGGCCAGAAAAAGGAACTCTAATGTGATTAAATGTTATGTACCATATAATATATTTGCAATATACAAAGATTTGCATTAACAATTTTGATGTAACGGCCACCTACAATACACCTACAGTACAATAACTAAACTGTTTGCTCGAAATTAAATGAAAAACTTTCGTGATTTTTTAATAAAGTTTTTATTAACTGAATTGGTGGCTTTTAGTGTTTTTTTTTAATTTACATTTTGTCATCCAAAGCAGAACAAGTAATATTTCACCCATTTCGTTTCAGTTAAGATGAATGGGGTTTTCCAGGATAAACACACAGCATTAGCTCTCGTAAAGTATCGATGGAGGGGCAAATCAGATTTTTAGCAAAAGACCATGCGCAACCAGTAACAAGACCGCTAATTAAACTTGGAATGTTGATTACATCGATGGTCAGATAATAAATCAGCTTGAAGATTTGATAAAAATAGTACAAGCCTGAAAACCAGTTATCAGTATCACGCGTTTTTCTAGCTAGTTTATGTAATTCAAGAAATCGCGACACAACTGAAAGTTTGTCTTTTGTACACTTGGCAGCTGCTTCCAAGCCATCTAAAGAACTGGACGCAAGTTGATATATTGCTTCCATAAAACACTCGTAATTCTTAATCAATTCTATTATGAATTGAATAAGAAAACCGAACGGAAATTCAAAAAGTGAAACTGCCATTTTTAACTGAACAAAGTGTACTTGATTTGTTAGCGGCTCTGCAGAGACTGAATTTAACCCAACACTAAGTAGTTATAACAACTAAGTTAGTTAAGTATTTTCGCAACGCTTGTGCGAACCTAAAACTATTTTTATTAAGTAATAATTGGCTTAATCCGTAAAATATGTACATATATGTTTTATTCTGTCACGGATTGAACGGTGTGACTAATTTCAAATCGAGCTCATTTTTATAAATACGACGTTATATGGGTTATTAAACCATAAACGAATTACAATGAAAGCTCCAAGTGTTATATTACTATTAGTTTTCATATTTATCGCTTACCTATGCGAAAATAAGGTTGGATCGCATCGACATCATCATGGTATTTCACATAACCGCAAAACAACCCTCAACAATCGGATCACTTTTGAGGATCCTATGGAGTATGAGGAAAGGAAGTGGAGACCACCTCGACTCATCCACCCTCGACCTCCACGTCCACCACGCCACCACTCCACCACCACTCACCACCTCACGACACGTCCACCACCTACACGTCCACCAGCTACACGTCCACCACCTACACGTCCACCACCTACACGTCCACCACCTACACGTCCACCACCTACACGACCGCCACCAACTACGACAAGACCTACTACACGTCCACCTACACCAACTCGAACTCGGTCCACTACAACTCGTCCACCAACGACAACAACTACACGTCAAACAACAACAAAAACTACTAGAAAAACAACAACAGAACCACCAGATTATTATGAACTCGAAGTTGATGTTGATGTTGATTTGTAAGTATAAATGTATGTTAAGCGATACAATATAATAGTTAAATTAATACGTTTCCTTGCAACTAATATGCTTATACATTTTATTACGTTCACAGGACAATTGATTACGGAAATCCTTTCGAGTATCAAATCTCATATGATAGCTCAATTACAGAAACAATTGAAGAGTGGCCCGAAGATAGCTTAATTACAGAAACAACTGAAGAGTGGTCAACGCCAGACGAAATACCTAGTTATGAACTTGTAATTCCGGGATTGCCAAGCTGGATTGCTGCATTTAAAAAGATGGTTGAGTTTGATTGCTTTGTTGACTACATCTATGAATGCAATTCTAAATCCCATGATTTTATGGACGGCAAAAAAAATTGTGGACGAGCGAAACCTGAAAGTAGGGAAAAGCTTAAAAAATTACATGAAGATGCTGAACAATTATACAAGCATACGAGTATATTTCTTAGTGATTGTGAGGAAGATCTCAGATCAGTGTCCGGTAACCCTATTGGCCACACAAAATGCAGATATGCGGCCGGGGTTTTAGCATACCGTTTAACTAAGCAACATAATTGGGTAGTGTCCCTCGTTTCGTTTATCGTGGCGGATGCGTTTTCAGATTGTCACGAAAAAGAAGTTAAGAGATATTTATGTCACGGAGTGCAAGCTAATGCAGAGTTAATACTGTGCCTTGGGGAACATGCGGGTGATCTTCCGATACATACGGAATAAGCTACAACTAATTCTTATCTATTTAATGTTTTTTTTTTAAATGGCTCAGAATTGCAATAAATTTTTCGTAAAACGGATAAATCTTAGTATTATTATTTTTACGAACTGAGTTTTACTGTGAACTATTTGATTATATTATATTAAAACTTACTTTGGGATAAAAACGCCTGATCCACATAATTATGAAATACTTATACATAAATATTTAAAAGGATTTTTTTTTTGGTATTTTTTTTTTTTGGTTAAATTAATTGCCACTTTCATGACTTACTCTGACATTTTGGAAGCGGGCGTTATGACACCTTTTTTTGTGGTTAAAAAAATCATATAACTTTCTCAGAATAAAGTTCCTACAAGTCGAAATTTCGAACTGTAGAAGTACCGCGTTATACGAGGGATACCTGTACTATATCGACAATATCCAAAATACAATTACACGTAAATAGAAAGAGATTTTGCTGATGGTCTTTGGTCTTAAATGAGCTTTTTTGTTTTATTGAATAAGGATTCCCTCAAGGGTATCTACAAGTAAGAATTTATCCACTAAATGCATGTTTTTCATATTTCACATCTAATCAAAGTAAACTTAAATAAATACTTCAATCAATTCAGTAATCATAACTCATCACGAATAGTCGAAAAAGTTGTTGTAAATTTTGTAGTTTTGAAAATTTCTTGTATTTTTTTACTTCATATTGAAATGTGTAACTGCGGTGGTGGGGGAAATTTGGATCAATCATGCTGCAGCAACAGAACAAAAACAATATTCCTTGGCATTTGGACGATAGTCCATGGTTCAAAAGCTATGTTAGCTTGCGCATTTTTTTCATATAAGCGATTTATTATTGTCGAATCTCTGCTTACTGTGATGCACGTCATACATTTGGCAGGGGGGGTTTTGCTGACAGTTGGCGCTGTCAAGGTAAGGCCTCAAGTCTGTGGTAAAGAATTATACTAATTAAGATTTGTTCCTAGGATATCGTTAGCCTTATTATTGCTGGTCTCGTACTTAGCTCCTTGATGCCGTATGTTTATTTCGTAGTTGTTTATCTATTAGGTAAGAACAAGGCGTTTGTAATCGAACTATCATTCTATTCTATTCTGTTTCTTTTCTTTTCAGTTGTCCAAGTAATCTTCACCATAACGGCTTGCCACCATATAAAAGACCTTAAAGCTCGTAAACGGAATGTGTAATTGTTTTGTGAAAGTATCAAGAAAATCCAAACTTAATAATCAAATGACGAATTTCACTAAATTAATATTTTTAACAAAAGCAATTGCTTTTCGCTAGATAATAAATAGTAATTTCATGCAGTTTCGGAATTCCTCTTTAGTCATAAAATTGTATAACTTCATTAGTTAAACTTATCAACACTTGCTCCAACTTATACCAACTCGTGTCTTCCCTTACACTCATTCAAAAGGAATGCAATTAGTTGTACTAAAAAAAACCTGGAGTAATTATCAACAGGTCACCTTCACCATGAGGAATGTTGAGCAAACGATCTCTTCTGTCTCGCTCCATCCCCTCTCTCTCTCTCTCTCTCTCTCTCTCTCTCTCTCTCTGTCTCGTTCCCCTTTAACAAACTTTGTGAAATTCGAATTCTAGATCGAAACTCGCTTGCTGAGGGTTTAGTTCAATGATGAAATAATCAGCAATACAAATTTTATATATTCTTATGACATAATCTTTTGATAACTTCATGCTGCATATAACCTTGGAATCGATTCCGATATACTCGAGTCCGTCTGTATGAACTCTACTTTTTTCGGAACCCCTCAAGCTAGAGAGTTGAAACTTTGCAAGCAACTTTGTCTGTCGTAAATGTTTCAGAATTTTTGTGGCAGTATAGCTGGCATCCCCGAAAGATGTGCATCAGCCAATCCTTGAGTCTCTGCCGCATCCGTACCCCCTTACAATCGAGTACTTGTTTTCATTAAAAAAATATAGGTTGGATTTGGTATGACACACAACTTTTAGCTGCCTCTGAGTCTGTGAGTCTTATCAATATATTTATACCAAATGATCTAATCAAAAGTCAAAACCTCTTTGTTCCTATTAACCCAAGTAGCCCCAATGTCTGCGCTTGGGAGGGGAAGGGGAGAGTCTGAAGTAACTAGAAAAGAGGAGCACGACATCATTATTTATTTTTTGCCATCGCGACGCTTTCATTTGAAGTGCAGTCGGTACACGATTCGCGATAAACACGCGACCTTGCAAATGCTTTAGTTCTCCCTCTCTCGCTATCTCCCTCTCCCTCTCGCTCTCTGTCTTCCTATCTCTTTCACAATAAAATAACACAACGACAAACGACATACACAGAAATACTTTAGCTTTGCCTACGGCATGACGCATATTTCTTTTTTGCCCTAGCACCGTTAAATATTGATTTAATATTCTTTGGTATTTACCTTTGTATATATATATATAGTGAGTGATATCTGATGCATATAGTATAGAAAACCGAGTCAGACGTTTTGTCGTCGACAAATTGTTGAACTTCGATAATGAGGCACAGCCGAAACGAATTTGCAGCCAATACATACAATATATGACTAACTATAGCTTCGATACTATAGTACCTTACCTTATCCGATTTTGCTGTTGGCAAATATTTGTTTGTAATAAATCCAAAAAAAAGCTTGTCTCATGGTCAAAGCTTATCTCGACTAGCTTTACCTTAGACAAATACCTCAACTATGAGAAAGTAGAAAAAACTAAACAAAATAAATCCTTAAAAATGTATCTTTCGAAGAACTTCCAAACGACGAATCTCAAAGGAACTAAAAAATGCCTTTTAACAGGGAAAGTTCGCAATAAAGAATGGGCTTTTGGATTAAAATAGGATTTATTGTTTTTCTCCTTTATTTTATTTAATTTATTATTTTATTCAATTTCTTGCCTTTATTTTAAAAATCTTTAATAAATATTTTTGAGGGCATTAAAAAATCGTTATACCAAAATATAAAAGACAACCTACTGAAAAATTCAAATTTCTTCGTAACTTAACTCATTAAATGCATATTAAATATTATTATTATTTTTATTACACAGTAGAAACTTCTAGTGACGTATTTTTGAAGTAAGGTCAGTAAGGGTCGGGGCATTCGACATTAGGCAAATTACCTTGGATAGAAAGAGTCATCAGACTTGCCTTATAAGGGATGCCGTTGCAACATCGGCTGTGGAAAAACCCAAAGACCAACTCATTGTGGAAAATTTGCGGCAAGAGGCAACAACGGCGGGATCAGGTAGCCATAAGAAATCAGGTAGAGCCGATGCCGATAGATGATACTACGACAGATAGCTAGGTACTTGAAGTACCAAAATCCACTTAAATGTCAAGGAAAAAACGAGAAGAAATAATCAAAAAGCAATGTGTGGATGGGGGAAGGGAAGGTAGTATTGTTATGGGTATATAGTATTGGTATTGGTATTGGTATGGGTTGACAGTAAACACTTATAGCTGGATGCAATGTCATCAATATTTAAGACCCTTTTCTCCTTTTTTGCTCCTCAGACCGAGTTGGTAACAAAAATGGTTTGCATAACTTAAGACGAGATTCGAGTACAGGGAATAATAAATATACGATTGTTATGTACGTTTCTAGTTTGTTTGTTTATAGATACTTTCAGAGTTTCAGAGTTTTGTTTCAATTGTTTTAGTACGATGAGGAAAAAGAGCATCGAAATTCTTTCTCAGATATTTTTTTTATTATTTTTGTATTCCTAATCGCAAAGATTCTTGAAGTTTTCCTTGTCGAATGCAAATCTTTTTACCCCCAACCACCAAACATCCCCGGACCCCCAACCAAGAAGTCAAAAAGTCAGGTTCGAGAATCAAGAAAAAACAACAAACAAACAAACAAACATTCATGACCTTCGTTTCGGCTAGCGCACACGCAATTTTAAGGGTGATTAGCGTTTCGGAATAGAAGAAGATTCAACAAGATACAAGAGGAAGAAGAAGAAGGAGACTGAGGAGGCTGAGGAGGAAGACGGAGCAGTCGGGCGTCGACGGCAAAAAGTTGCGCGTTGGGAGTTGAGTGTTAAATTGATAAATTGCCTTTTATTGGAAAGGAAGTTGTTGCTGTGTGTGTGTGTGTGTGTGTGTGTGTGTGCGAACTGCGGGGTGACACACTATTTTTGCGAGCATCAAGTTGCTGTGGGCCATTTTTACGCCCTTCCAAAAAAAAAATAAAACAAAAACTCAAGCCGAGAATTTTCTCGCCTTTTTGAGTTCGTTTCTCATTGCAAATCTCTTAAAAAATGCAACTTAAAAGACAACAACAAATACGAATTGATATTAAATTAAAAAAAAAATACTAAAAATTCCTGAAAAACATAAAGAATTGAACTATTAAAAAAAAAAATTTAATAAAAATAAAAAAAATTTTTTTCTGTATTTATTTGAAAAGGTTTGAAAGCATATTGAAGATCTAGGAACTTTCGAGAAAATTAAGATCGACCTGAAAATGAAATAAAAACTAAGGATTGAATTTCCATATTATTTTTGAAAATTAATATATTTATTTATATCGAACATTATGTTCTTACAATATCAAGAAATGTCAACGGGACAATTTCACAAGATTTTAAAGCTATTTTTTATAAGAAATTTTCACCTGTTTGGCAATCCTTCGATCTTGAATGGATTTGAATTCTTCTCGTTTCATTTCGCCGTTTCAATTTCCGATGTTATTTATCCAGCTTCCTTTTGGCACAAAACTTTGAGAAGAGAGTGAGAAAAATGAAAGAAAAAGAGCGATAAAGACAAAGAGAGGCTGCAAATGGACCCAAACACGTACACACACACACATACATACATACATACATACAAACAAACATTTCATCATTGATACGTTTTCTCCGATTTCATGTAAAACGAGTCAAATCAAAATAAAGCCAAGAAACAAACTCGTTGCCAAGCACAAAATAAACTATTAAGAGGGCGCGGGGGGGGGGACATTAAACACAAAATAAAGCTGAAGGCAAATGCAACACTAGCAAAAGATACAACAAGAAATGTATCTTTGTATCTGCACAAATACACATACATACACATGCACATGCAAGTCTCTCTCGTCTGTGTGTGTGTGTGTGTGTGCAAAATAAAACAGATGATTGCCCATAAGCAAAAGCAACAACAACAATAAGACAAGCTTTAAAACTTTTGCAGCGACGCAGACTGCGACGCCGACTGCGGCAGCGACCGGCCGGGTTCCACTCGAAAGGCGGCTTTTTGGCTCTCTTTGGCTGTGCCAGCGAAGACATATGTATGTATGTAAGACAACAAAAAACAAAATATAAATAAATAAATAAGCGAGCGAAAAAGAAAAAGAAGAAAACAAGCAAACATCAACAACAACAGCCGCAGCAGCAGCACCAAACATACATGAATACGTATACATATGCACATACATACATGTATGCACATACATACATACCATACATATGTTGAAAAACAGATGAGTGCAACGTTGCCGCCGCTGAACTGGTTTGCAGGCGGCTCAGCTCGTAAAGTAAGTGAAAACTGGCAACAATGCAAGCAAGCAATTGGAAAAACAGTAACAACAACAACAACGAACACAGCCGCAGCAGCAGCAGCAACAAAACCTTAAGCAAATTACATGCATACATATACATACATATATTACTTGCGTATGTGTGTTTGGGGGGCGCGTTGACTGCGCGAAACGAGTTGGAAAATCAAGATACTGGCTACTGCCGATGGAGCGACGCTGGCAGAGCGCTGCAGCGCCCATAAAAACGTTGAACGGCTGACTTTGTATACAGCCAATGTGCATATACTCTCATGCTTTGTGTGTGTGTGTGTGTGTACCTGCTGTGCGCCAGCAAAAACAGATGATGAGCGAAACAGCTGCACGCACAGAGAGAGAGATCACACAAAGAGCGAGAGTAACGGCTCGAAAAGTTGAGTCGCATCAGCTGTGCGCTCTCAGCTGAGCTCCAACCGCAGCTGTGAATTTCAATTTGAATAAAGAGCGCGCCGCACTCAAAGAGCATTTTAAGAGCAATATTTACTATTCGCTGCTCTTGAGTGCAAACACAATCACACTCAAAGCACAAATTGAGCGGAAGAGAAAACCGAAATATAACTCAAAGCATTATTTTGTAGCAGTTTTCTGAGCAAGAAAAATAACTTTTCAAAAAGAAATGCATATTTATTTATGCTAATGTTTGGCAACTTCCCCCCCCGCGTCCCCCCCCCCCCCCACTGGTCAACACGGACGACAACAAATTCAAATCGGAAAAACTTTTTACGCCAAAATTGTGTGAAAGAAGAAGAAGTTTGTCCCGAGTGCTTTGCATATTGGGCATAAATCAATTATGCATCTCTCAGATACTTTTTTGTTAGATAGATACCTAGATACTTGTGATTAAACTAATTTTGAAGCAATTCCTTGTTGTTGTTGTTTTTGCTCAATTCAATTGCTTTGCGTATATGGCTGTATATGGGTAGGGAAACTTTTATGCGCTAGATGGCGCCAGTCGTATCGTTTTTGGTTCAAGTGTGAAAATTGTTGTTTTCGCATTTTGTTGTTGTTGTTGTTGTTTTGCTTATCGCTTAACGGTAATAGCCTTATCTACGTGTGTGTGTGTGTGTGTGTGTAGTAAACACGTCAGCAGAAATTGATTATTATCTGAATATTATCAGATTCTATATATATTTTCGGTTTTTGTCCATTTGCAAATATTTTTTGTTTTTTTGCTATCAATTTTAAAACTTTTTCCTAGAACCAAACATTAGCATATTTATGTTTTTCTAATCGGAAATAATTATAAAATTCAGCGAAAACATTTTTTTCTGTTTTTCTTTTGTTTATTTCCGAGAAAATTTTATTTTCCAATTTTCCACTCAATTTAATTCTTGTTAATTTTGTGGGCTGATTTTTTAGAAAATGAATATTCTAATCAGTTTTCAATGTTAATCAGATATATATATACTACATATAAACATAATCGGAAGCAAAATCGGCTTAGATTGCAAAAATTTAGCTTTGATTTATTATCTATTCGTTTTTTGTATCTTTTTCGAGTGTATCTGGACATTAGCTAATGTATCTGATACAGCAAAAGATACAAAAAGAGTTTCGTTTCAGCATGAAATGCCGGGATACACACTCACACACACACACACACACACACGCATCGGCTAAGCAAACAGGTTCAGAGATACATTTCAATCTTTCCTTTTCAATCTACTTGCAACAAACAGCAACAACAACAACATAATCCAAAAGATGCATTCAATAGAAATAAAAATGACAAAAAAAAACAGAAAAACTCTGCCTCAAATCATGATATGAATATATAAAATTATTCCGCACAGAAAGAAACGAAATGAATAATAAAAAATAAAAAAAAAACGAAAAAAAGAAGAAATAAAAAACCGAAAATCTTTCAAATGCTGATGAAATTCCTGCCAATCTCTGGCTAAGCGAACCGACAGAGAGCCTGAATACAATTAATATATATAGTAAATATATATATATATGGATTTCTTCTAAGTCGAAACCTTTAATTCAGCTTAAAGATTTTATGTGAAAATTAAATTTCGGATTTTTATCTTGTAGGGAATTTAATATTTAATAAATTAATGTTGGTTATTACAATATGATAAATTATTTATCTATGTATTATATTTTAATATTCTTTAAAAAATATTAATTATTGAAGCAATAAGAAAAAAATGGAACCAAGTCTCTATGAAAATTTAATACATTTTTTTTTTCTTAAAATAAAATCGAAATTCCCTTATTTATTTATTTTTATTTATTTATTTAATATTTCTTATAAATATTTATTGTTAAAGTTCCAAGAACCAAGTCTCTATGAAAATTGCCTTTTCTTTTGATTTAGGATTTTACTTTTTTTATTTTAAGTAAAATCGAAATTCCCTTAAGGATTTCTTCTATGATGAAATTGTTAAACAATCTTAAATATATTTCTGAAAACTTTCTTTCAAAAAAGTTACTTTTAACTCTAAGCTATCGGCCAAAAAAATATATATTTTATTTCTGGCAAATCTTTGAAGCGAAGTTTTTTTGAGTTTTGAGTTTTGTTTTTTGTTTTTGGTCAGGTCTCTCTCGCGAATCTCTTGGGTAATTGTTGTGAAATTAGGCGGCATGGCAACAGCTCTGGACACTCTGCTACTGATGCTTGCAACGTGCTACGTGCAACTAGCAACTTGCAACTTGATATGCCCATTAGCCACAAATGGGAGAGGGACGGCGACGGGGACTCAATCCGCAATCCCGGAGCCGGGCGGCGGCATGTGGCATGTGGCAAGGCGGCAAGGCAACACATTTGGCCACTGGGCTTTGGTTCTTCGATTTTCGTTTCGAGTGCTGCGAAACTGCAGTGGAAAATTTCAATTTTGACATGGTGCGTCGTTCTCCGAGGGGCAACAACAACAACAAGAGGCAAAATTCGCAGCGGCAGCGCAGTTGCTGCGGGCAGCGGCCGTAATGTGGAACGAAATGTTGTTACGCGACGGGGAGGGTGTGAAGTGGTCGGTCGGTCGGTGTGTGTGCATGCGTGCGCTGCCTCCTTGCGCGAGCGAGAGAGAGAGAGCGCTCGCGCGAGAACATTTTCATCATCCTTTTTTTGCCTGTCCTCTGCTGTCTATGCTCTGCCAGCGCCGGCAGCAGCAGCCGAAACATGCTCAAACCGGCACAAAAGTCACGTATGCATCGAGCTCACACACACACACATACTCGTACAGTGAGCAACAGAAACAGCGACAATGCCGGGGTCCCGGTTGTAGGTGCGCATGAGCGAGTCAGTTGAGCCCAAAGAGTGTTGAGTGAAACAGCTGATGAGTGAAGATACTGAGAGACAGAGCGAGCGAACGGCGCTGTAAAAAGAAGCCAACTTACATCAGCCGTTTTTGCCCTCTGTGTATGTACTTCTTTCTACCTGCTGCAGTCTCGCACAGCACAACACATCAACAACAACAATTACAGCACCCACATACACACACACACACACATAATCTCATATGCTCGGCGAATATATATATATCTGTTTTGAGTACATACGTTCATGTATAGCGGTCTCTTTGCGGAGAGCACAACCGCTAATTGCTCAGCAAACATATACAGCTGTTGTTGTTGTTGTTATCGTTGACGCTGTCGTCGTTGCTCTCAAACGAACCACCACCACCAATACCACCACGAACCATCCGTATGGGCGAATTGAGCGAAGCCGCAAACGAGCCGGCCTATAAATACCCGGTGCAGAGCGGTTCGCTTCATAGTAGCTTCGAAACACTGCTGAGATAAACACACATAGAAAAGTAAGCGAACGGCAAAGCAGCTAGAAAAAGAAAGCGCACCCAGCAACCAAAATTAGCGTGTATTTTACTAAATTTTCTACTGTTGGACAAAAATACAATACACTCAAAAAATAAACAATTTTATGTTTCACGAAGAATTCTATGTATAAAAACAACAACTACAAAACACAACTAAAATGTACTTGTAGTACTTGTAACTGTAAAAAAAAATATAAATTTTCAATAATTTTATGAAAATTATTAAATCAAATAATTGCCATCAAACAAATGCAACGGACCAACGCCATTTAAGTGATAAAACTACAACAACAAAACAAAACCAACAAAAGTGCTGTGATTTCCAACTACAAACAACAACAACAAAATCGAGTAAATTTAATTTTCAACAAGAAGAAAGAAATATTTCAAAGCAATCAAAGCAGCATAATTTAATAATTAAACAACAACCAGCAAATTGTGATAAATAATTAATAAACTCTATTAATTAATTCGTAAAGAAAGAAAGAGAACGAAAAGAAGGAAAAAGAAAAACGTTTCAAAGTGATACAAAAATTAACGAAGCGAAAAGAAAAGCGAGACAATCGAGAGAAACGAAAACATTTTCCCATAAAAAAATCATAAAAAATCTAATGAAAATGGAAGTCCTCGCCGTGCAATCTAATTATGGTGGTGTCCTGGGATCCAACAAAGTTCGAGGTAAGTTTCAGAAAAAATAGAAAAAAAATTAAAAAATTTGATTAAAAATATTTCCGAAAATTAAGTTCGAAAAAAGCCTAAAAATTGCGAATATTTTCAACATTTTTTGAAATTGAAATTTTTGTAACTTTTGCAATTTGCCTTTTGCATTTCATCAGACTTTTTTATTGATTAAAACAAGTTTGAAACAATAAAAAAAATTAATTTACACATGTAAAGTGAATAAGTTGCAACAACAACAACAGCAACAACAACAACAGCTGCTACAAAGTCACGTACGCAACAAACAAAAAAGGCAAAAAGAAAGAAAAAAAAGTAAAAAAATATAATTTTTTCGTTTTGATTGTTTTAATTTCTGTTTGCTTGTTGCTGAGCGCAGCGCTCTCTCTCTCTTTCGCTCTCTCTCTTTCGAGCACCGACTGTTTCCGCTTATATCTCGTTCGCTGCTTGTTGCCAAGCGGTTGTTTTTGCTTGTGTGTGTGTTTGCGTGTGTGTGAATGAACATTGGAACAACAAGCAAAAGCAACGTTATTGTTTTTTCATTTTCGTATCGACTAAGTCGTTGTTGTTGTTTTTATTGATATTCATCTTGTACTTATCAAACGTTTTTTCGTTTCGCTTCTCTTCTTTTTAGATTGGACCAGCACATTGACACCGCCCACGTCGGCCGCCGTTGCGGCGAAGAAGGTCGCCGTCGCCGTCGCTACGAGCAGCGCAGTTGGCAGCGGCGTACGCAGCAATAGCCGACAGAATAACACTCACTCACACAGTATTAAGCACAAGCAGCCGTTGAGCAGCAGCAGCAGCAGCAGCATTAGCAAGAAAACCAAATCAAGCAACACCAACAACAGCCGTTATGCGATCGCCAGCAGCGCCGCTAGCAGCAGCAACAGCAGCCGAAGCAGCAGCAGCAGCAGCAGCTCGTCATACGACGAACAGGACGAGGAGAAGAAGCTGTCGTCGGCTTCGCTATACGATCTCGATGCTTCGTTTGTTAACGAGCTTTCGCAGCAATTGCTGGACAAGTTGCGCGAGGCGAAGGCCCGCCATTTGACATGCACCGAAGTGTCGCTACCCTGTGATCTCACTCCCAGCATCGCTGCGGACATTATCCGTGTGTCGGAGAAGGAGCCATGCGGCATTCGTGGCTGCACCATATACATTGAGTTCGAGGACGAGCCCCAGAACTCGCGACGCATCGCCTCGCTCAAAGTCGATCCCCAAACAGTCTCGACTTTCGAAGTGTATTTGACACTTCGGCAGGATCATCGCGGCTGGGCAGCGCTGCTGCCGCAGTTCATGAAGAGTTTGGCACGCACGATTACCATCAGTCCCGAGTACACCATTACCAAGCATAAGCTTTACTCAGCCGACGGCCTGGGTGATCGTCGGAGCTATAGCTTCGGCTCGAGCTCTAGCCATAGCCAGGCAATCGCGACGCCCTCGATGTAAATTCAGCGAGAGTGTGTTCGAAAGGCGAGAGAGAGAGACAGACGGAGCCCAGCGAGTGCGAAAAAACATATATATTTAAATATAAATGAGAGCGCGCGTTTAACACCGCCCAACACCCCCTGTGATGTCGAGAGAGAGAGAGCAGCAGTAGTTAGTTGCGAGCGCAACGCGACGACGAAGCAAGTATTCGAAGCCACCCCACCTACACAAATACACACACACACACACACACACACATTTAAAACACACACTCATATACTAAAATATATATTAATATGTATGTATAACTAAAAGGAGTTTGCTCGCTCACGCACAACTCTTTTTGGGATTCAATTGAATGTTTGTTTTTTTTTTTGTAATTGTGACTCTCACCACCATTTTACTTAGATGCGTAGTAGATGCTATGAAAAACACAAAAGAAAACAAGTAAACAGCGATAAACAAAAACAAAAACGAAAAACAAAAACAAATAACTAGTGTTTTAAGTTGTTTCTCCTTTTCAAAAAGCAAAACAAAAAATCATTATTATAAAAAAAAAAAAAAAAAAACAAATTGAATTAAATAAAAACATGAAATTCAAAGACGACGATCCGCAAGCTAAACAGCAGCAGCAGCAGCAGCAGGAGGAGGATTCGGACGCGCTCTCTCGCTCACTTTTCGTATTGAGCGGCGCTCTCTCTGTCTCTGTGTTGGGCTGCCTGCTGCTGGGCCGCTCTGCAAGGGTCGCTCAGTCGACAACTCATGAATATGTGATACTGTTTAAGATGCTAAGAGTTTTTTGCTTGCGCTCGCTCGCAGGCAAAGAACGTTGATAAAATATACACACACACACACACACACCACACACACACACACACATACACATAAAAAATTAAATGTGAACAGATTTTTATTAATTGTATGCTATATTATAGGAATAAACACAAAACAAACAAAACAAACAAAAACTTGATCTTGATAAATTTAAAATTTAACATATTATATGTACGTTTAATGAGAAGCATCTGATAAATAAAAGGATGATATATACATACATATATACATCATATGATCATCATATAATGAGTGTGTAATAAGTGTAGAAGTGGACAAAAATTAATAATTAATAATAATAAAAAACACAAAATGATACAATTTTAGTTAGACGCAGCTTGACTGCATTAAAAATTTTTTAAATTATTTATTAATCTTAATTAAAACCAACAAATTTTAGGATTTTAACAAATTTTTATATTATTATTAAATGTATAGCGCGTAAAAAACCACCACAAAACATTAAAAAAAAAAACAACTTTAAAATTACAAAATAAAAAAACAAAAAAACACTTAAAAAAATCATCATAATAAAATATTGCTTAAATGTTAAGGGCAAAAGAATATCTCAGTAAATGTGAAAGCGTAAAAATTTGTAAAATTTTATTTATTTTTTTGTCTGTGTAAAACTCCAATTGCGATAAAAAAACAAAAACAATTTATTCATTAGAAATGTAGCAACAAACAAATAATAATAATAATAAAAAAGCAAAAACTAAAATGCAATGCGATATAATTTTTAATAATTAAAATTAACGTAACAAAGAAAACTTAATGTTCTCACACACACAAACACACACACACACACACATTAAAAAAGTATCTATACCAGTTAAAAAGTATCTTTATCTTTCGAAATCGAAAAACTATTTATTACAAAAACACAGATACACACACACTCACACACACACACACACCCACACAAACGACAAAAAGAAAAATCATGTATTAATTCATTTTTTTTATTAATTATTAAAAACAACAACAAATGTATTTAATGTTAAGTTTTTTTTATTGCGTAAATTTAAACAAACAAATAATTGTGAGAAATTTGTAACCAAAACAAAACAAAAACTTTTTGTGAAAAAAAAAAAAAAAAAAAAAAAAAAAACACCTACAAAAGAAAAGCAAAAACAAAGGCAAAAACAAAACAAAACAACAAAAAAATTACAAAAAATAAAGCATCAAAGTTTTCCTGCGCTAGCGGAAAATAATTGTGGAAAAAATTAAAACAAAACGGCTTTCTATTTTATCAACTGGCAACGGGTTGGTGGGGCAAGGGGTTTGCGGGGGCAGCTTATAGCGGGTGAAGCAGCAGCTTTCTTTTGCAGCCAGCCAGCCAAGTGAAGTGCGGCAACAGCGCAACTGCAACGTCGAAATCGCAGCGAACGATCTGTGGCAAGCAGCACACAATTGGAGGCGCAACCAGTTTGGACACGTTTTTTTGTTTTCCTTCTTTCTTTCTTTCCTTTTGCTAGCCAAAGGCCCGGTTTTTGCCAGCAAAGGCTAAGAAAGGCTATGAACTTGACCAGGAAGAGCGACAACAGCGCAAACTAAAGCCAAAATCATAGCCAAGAGCTAAAGTAAGTTGGCTAAAAACTAGCAACGACTGCGCCATCCTTAAAGTCCTTTGAAAATTTATTTTATTAAGTTGAAATTCCAATATATTTTTATACAAAAATTATTCCATTAAAATTTCTAGCCCAAAAAGTATAAGCTGTTTTTTCCAAACTAAATTAGCTAGAAACGTTTTCTTGACTTGATTTTCAAGCCATACAAATTGTGCTTTGCGATTTTAGCTCAAAAACATATTACTTCATATTTTTATTAAGCAAAAAATTACTGAATTTCATTATAAAATTATTGCCTTAGCTGTTTGTCCTCTTAAAAGATATTTTTATTAATATATAATTGATTAATTTATTATTTTTGAATCATTTCTGTCCGATTTTTAAGTAAAACTTTTAAGCTTGAAGAGAAAAAGCTGCTTTTAGTTTTTTTTAAATTAAAGTGATATTCATTAAGATTTATTTTCTTTGATTTTCAAATAAAAAGACAATTTGTTTTTCTTTCAGCATTTTTGTAGATTTAAATTTCACTATTAAAAAGAAGTTAGGATATATGGTAAGTTAATGAAATGATGATGCCATTTTTGTAAACAATTAAACATCATTGAATTCTTTTAATTTTTGTAAACATGTTATAATAATTTAGTATACAATTTACATATTTTGTGCAAATAATTCTTTAATATATTATTGAAACTCTTTTTTCTAAAACAGTTTCTAGTATTGTTTTTTGTTAAAGCCTGTCTTTAATTTATTACAAATCCAAGCACTTTTTAATTCCCGTTCCGGAAACTATCCGAGCCAGCAGATAAGGTTCTCGACATGTATATAAAATGCTGATTACTCATACACATTATTAATATTGTTTTAATAAATAAAAGTAACATTAACAAATCGTTCATGCGTTCCAATTAAAAACGTAATTAAAATTAAGATTCTCGTCATAAAAATTCAAAATTAGATTTTTCTTAAATGCAACGTCACGACGCGAGTTCTCGTTCGTTTCGATACGTTCCTTCTTTGATTGTTTAAAATATATAGTATATGGTTTCTTGAGAACTTTAATTTGTTGTTGTTTTTGTTTTAGTTCGCCTAGCGCCATTTCATATATAATATATTTTGTTTTCATTTCAGTTTTTTGCTGACGCGCCTGACGCTGATAATTTCCTTGATTTCGTAATTTATAGCTGTTTTTTATAAATACCTTAAACTATATAGTATAGTTTTCTTGTTGATATTGTTCCGTTCAGAATGTGACACACGCGTTCCAAATAAAAATAATGTTTTATTTTCTGTTGTCTTTTGACATTTTCTATATTTTTGCATATTGTTGGCCTATTTTTCCTTGGGTTTTTTTTATCAGATGTTTGGGGCACCTGAATAAAGTTGTTGGACCTTTTCGAGAAAAACATCTGTCTGGTATTTGCCCGTATATGAGACAAGAATTCCGATGAATTAATTAATTAAATATTTGCAATATTATTTAAGCATTGTTTTGACAGTTTTTAAATAAAAGCTGGAATGTCAATAACATATTTTTTGATACACCAGAATTTCTATTATTAAGCGCACAACAAATAAAAATTGCTGAATATTTCGTTTCATATTTGAATAGATCATGTGCTCCATTTATTTAGCTCCATTTATTTAGCTCCATTTATTATTTTATATTGTGTTTAGTGGCTTTTCTGATAAATATATTTTGTTGTTTGGGCACGTGTCGCCGAATATGCCGGAAGACTTTTGGCGACTTGCAAGCATAAATAATCAGGAATCTTGTTTATCCTGAAGAAATACTTGCAAACAGGTGTCTCAATCTTATCAATGTTTTTTTTTTGTTGTACGAAATGTGTGAATATAAAAATCTATTATCAGCTCTTTGAAAGCAAACATCTTTTTGCTTGAGAGCAAACACTTTCAGCAAGTACTTTAAGTACTTTTTCTGTCTTTCTTTCTTTCTCTTTCCTGATACGAGATGCTGTTACAGTAAACACAATGCTAAGTAGACAACAAGATGCACTGAAAAGAATGGGTTCTAAGTGCAGAAATTTATTTAAATTTTGGCAATTTTATTATTTTCACTTCTTTCAATAAAAATGTTCAAAATTCCGATTCCCATTTTCCTTACCAAAGATAATTTCCATGATTTATTGAGATGTTCTAGAACTTTCCCTTAAATCATTTAAAATTTCTGTCACGCACCTTTTTTGTGTTGGGAAATGGGTATGGGAATATTCTCTCAATACTCTCAAGTAGTTTTACACATGTACAAAAAAATCCTTGACCTTTGTTTTCCGGAAATAAATCACAAGTTTCCCTTCGTCTAGACATCAATTTGTCTCTGGCGATTATTTAACGCCGTTTTTCTTCGTTTCTCTGACCTTCAGGCGATCCTTTCTGGACCTTTTGTTGGCCCGGTTTCTTTGTTTGTGGTGGCAACCACAACAGATCTATTGTACGATCTCGATATGGAGACACAAGTCAGTATGTCTCCCTCTCTTTCATTCCTTCTCTCTCTTACCTTTCTTTTCTAATGCTATAAGTAGTTAATTTCCAATCCTTAAGGAAGGTGTTTTTTCGTTTCTCTTTTCGCATGAGGTTACATTAGCCCATGTATCTGACAGATACAATTGTATCTATGTACCTTTTGTGCACTATTTGTTCTGTTGTTGTTGTTTTGTCAACTTGTCGTATTATTTTTATTATTTATTTTTTATGTCTCTCTGACTCAATTTTGTGGGGTATCGCTTAGATTTGCTTGTTTCCAAAACTGATAAGCGGGTTTGTACTTCTTATTTGCTATTGTTGGGCAAAATACACCGAGCAAAATTAATGTGTGCCTTCAAGAAAATATAAAAATATGTGGAGAATAAATATATTATCTTCAATTAAATTATATTTTAGCCTATCATTAATTTTAATATTTATTAATTTAAATTAAATTCTTTCTTATGAAAAGAAAAACCTTTAAGCGTTGCTCAAAGCTTTAACAGCTTTTGACATCAGAATTGAAAGCTCCTTTATATTATCATCTAACTTTTGTTTAAGGAAACCTTCAAAAGCTTTGCTTACTGCTCTAAAAGATTTGTCAATATTTAATAGAAGCTTTAAAAGCTGCTTTATTTTTATCTTTTCATTTTTTTATACTCAAATATATATAAAAATATTTCCATTTCCATATGATTAAGTTGTTGCCCTAGCATTTCTCTCAGTGTCTGTGTGTTTGATGTTGTTGTTGTAGTTGTTGCCAACGGTGCTGTGGCTGTGAAAACAATGACGACTGTTGCGAGGCAGGAAAGCGGAAATGCGAACTGGCCGAAGAGAACAACAACAACAACAACAGCAAACAGTAACAACAAAGTCAACAGTAATTGTAGCGTACCAAGGTTTTCACAATGTGAATGATATGTGTGTGTGCAAACACACACACACACACACACACATATGTATGTGTATTTATGTTTGTACCTGGCCTAGCAACAATGCGACGACAACTTTTCATTGCAATAACAAAAGAAGCAGCAACAACAACAACAACAACAGCGACAACACTAATGAACAGCGAAGGTTTCATAAGTCGCAGCACCAACAACAACAACAACAATGAAACACTTAAAACAACAACAGCAATAAAAAAATAAATAAAAAGATGAAGAAAACGACTGCAAAACCAATTGTGAGTCATTTGCCAGCTCTTCTCTGTTATCGCTATCTCGTTCTCACACTCGTTCCCGTTCTCTCTCTCTCTCTTTCGAACTCTTCAACAACTGCAGGTCGCAGCAGCAGCAGCAGCAACAACAACAAATAGCCACATGTGCAAAATTTTGAGCATAGAAACAAAAGATAAAGCCAGAAAACAAGTGTAGCAAAAAAACCAACAACAACAAAGAAGGAGAAGAAGAAGACGATGACAAAGATAAGGAGTAGAAAACGGAACAATATGAAGAAGAAGAAAACGAAGACCAGATGAAAGAAGCAGCAAATGTCAAGGAAGAAGATGAAGACAGTCCGACTTGATAATACACACACACACACACACACAGATATAGATAATCCCCTTGGCGGCCAGTTGGTAAATTGGATAAAATGTATCTTATAGATATGAAATGTAACGGCTGCTGCGGCTGCGGTCGGGCAATTATTGTACAAGTGAAACACCGCAATAAAAATGCAAATTTTTTGCTTTTGTCTTAAATGGCTGTTTATCTCGAGACACAGCTACCAAACCCCTCGCCCCGCCCCACCACAGCCCTTATATACTTTCCACCACTAACTGGCCCCATCTGCAGTGTGCGATAAGGAGCAAAGGGGTGGGGGGTGCGTAGAGGCAAATTAAATAAACCGACGCGTTTACAAAAGTATCTTCAAGATACAAAACACGCTTTACATTAAAGATATAGTAGTTCGTAATACTTAACACCCGTTCAGATATTGGTTTTTATTATTCCCTGATAAGGATTCGTTTTGGCTATTGACTAAAAAAAAGTAACTTACATTAATTAACATTTTATCTATTTAAATAAAAAGAATAAAATTTGAATTGAAAAAATATTAATTGGAGTTTTAGAAATAATAAATTAATATTTTTCTTCCTTAAACAACCCGAAAAATGTCAAAAGGCCTTGTAGAAATTAGTTTAATAAATTATTTGAGCTAGAAAAAAGAATAAATAAATCTTCTTTATAGTTAATAAACATATGAAACAAGTTTAAAATCTGTGTTAAATTTTTTTTGTGTTGAAAAGTAAAAGATTTACCTTTCAGTCATTTAGCTCGTTCAGTTACAAAGTTGTATCGTATCTCAACTTTGTCATCAAAAGTCAACTTTTTAAATCAATAAACATATTTTCTGTTTTCCTTAACAATTATGAATCCTTTGTTAATCGTTAAAGTCAGTGTAAAAAGTATTCCACTTGCAAAAAAGTTTCCTTTAAACTTGAACAAACTAAAAACGGTTGACAAATAATAAAGCAAAATTTTATAGCTACAAAATAGCACACCTTTATTTGGCTATTAATTTAAATCACTTCCAAAACGATAAAAAAAAAAGAAACCGTTTAATGTTAACATTAAAGATTTGCCATATCTAGAATGATGAATTTGTTGACACAAAAAAAAACCAAAACAAATTATTAAAATAATAAAAACAAATACAAACACGGTTTTGAAGCATGTTCTACGATAAGTTTGAGCTCGTATTTATTTGTTATTATTATTTATTACTTGTTATTTTTTAACAAAATATTTATCAATCATCGAGGGAGCCATTAATCAATGTGCGGCTTATAGGCAAATGTTTGATATCACAATCGAATGTCGAGTTAAAGGCAAAACATATAAAATGTGTGTTTACAATTGTATATATATATTTATTCGCTGGGGAAATAGAAGAGTTAATCTTAAATATTTATTGTTGTTGCTGTTTTGAAGCTTAACTCCTTTGGGAAAATGTAGCAATTTTTCTTTGTTGCAATTTAAATATTTAAATATTAAACGGGTCAAAAACATTTAAATAACTCATTAAAATAATATTGCCATTAATCGATCTTTTAATTTTCAATACACATAAATACTTTAATCAACAACATTTAACCTATAAAATTAATATTTTTGTTTCAACAAAAACTTTTCTCATTAGTCACTTTTATGACTTTGAGCCGCGCAATGCTGAACCGAACCGCTGAACCACGCAGCCATCATTCATGGACAGAACCACTCTCCTCACTCTCTCACTCAGTCAGTCAGTCAGTCAGTCAGTCATTCATTTATTTAGTTGGCAACTTTAGAAACCGCAGCGATGACTTCGCAATGTTCAAAATTCGTTCAAGTTGTGTTTGGTTTGATGGTCTGTCTTCTTCTTGCTGTTGTTGTTGTTGTTGTTGTTCATGTTACCATGCTGTATGTTGGTTCGGTTCCATGCGAGTTGTTTGGCCAACGCAGCGCATTAGTCATACAATTGTAATTATCATTAACATTCGGCTTCGAAACATCGTTATCATCATTTATTGCGGTTGCATTTATAATTTTTGTTTTGTGTAATTTTCATTTCAGCTGTGTTAAGTGTTAAAGTTGTTATTGCTGTCATGTTTGCTGTTGCTGTTGCAGTTGTTGTTGCAGTTGTTGTTGTTCTTGTTGTTAGTCTTCAACCTGTTGTCGTTTATTGTGTACTTGACAGCCATCGAAAGGGCAAGCAAACACATTTCGCAAAGCTCATTAAGTTTGCTGTTTTTTTTTCTTTCGTGCGCATACCCTAGCTTAAGCCTTTGCAAATGGGGTATAACAAGATGCTCAAGCAGCTTTTAGTATTTTTTCCACGATAAGCTATGCCTTAAGTTCATTTTTGCATTTAAACTTTTGAGTTTAAACAATATTTAATACCTAAAGATTTTTGTTTAAAACTTGTTGCTTTTTAACTTTTAGTAAATACCCTAGACTTGGGCTTAGTAAATAGGGTATGCCAAGCGGATTTCCGACCTTTAGCTATTTTTTTGAGAATGGGGTATGCCTGTACAAGATTTCTGCACTTCAACTTCTGATAATAACTAATATTTAAAAGGTATTTATTTTTCTTAAGAAATGTTTTTTCTTCTCTCTTTTTACAGAGCATTTTAAAGTTGTTTACTTTTGGGAAATGCATTACGTTTTGGTTTCCTTTGATTCATTTCTGCTCTTTATCACTGCCCCCCCACTTTTAGTAGTTTCTGAATGGGCCCCAAAACGACCCAACGACTTGCGAGCTGTACTAAATTTCGTAATCGAAAGTTGATTTCGATGGTTCAGTTTTGTGAACAGCGCTTATTCAAAGGTATTAAGTAATACTTAGACACTATATATATCTACACACTCCGTCTGTGTGTGTGTGTGTGTTTGTTTAGTTGATGTACTCGATGAGACATGCAAATGCGGCCCACTTGGACTGGAATTGAATTTAGCTGCGTTGAACCCAAGCCAAATAAACATTTGCCCAACATTTGCAACGCTGCATTAGTCATAGGGTAAACATTTAGCTGTACTCAAATACAGAACAGAACTGCACACAACACAAATACACACACACACACACATACAAGAAGTACGTGTTTGTGTACTTGTTGAGCTATCTATAGCTTAAAGAGTCACGCCGAACCGATCTTGGCTAGAAGAAAGTCTTTTTTTTATTACGTGTAGAGCTCGTAGAGTTAGTCAGCTGATGAGTAAGAGATCAAAAGATATAAGTAAATAAAGAGAGAACTTTTTACTATATTTACTTAATTTAAGGGATATTTATTTTTACTCAAGTTGTTCCGAACTTGGATCACGAATCTATTCTAAGAAAGACGCAATGGTTCGAAACAAAAAAGCGAACCAAAAATTTCATTTAAGACTTAAAACTAAGCTTATAAAACAATATAAATCTGAAGCTAAGCGTATACCAAACGGGGTAAACAAGTTGAAGTTAAGGATTAGGCATTAGCTCGAACCGTTAACTGAACCAAGTATATTTTTTACAAAGGGGATTGCAGAAGGGCTTTTGTGAAGTCTATAAGAAAACATTTATGAAAACCTTTAGTACCCGAGGTTAAGCAAAACACACTAGATCTTATCCGTGAACCGACCCGTTGACCAAAACCTAAAATGAAGCCTGTTCTGAACCGGTTTGTCGAATTGAAACCTATTTTATAAGATCCAACTTAAATTCTTCACAATTTTTAACTTCTCCTCCGACCAAAACCACTCCAATCGTTGGATTTAATAGCATTTCTTCTTACATCAACATGATAAGAAAATCAGACCATACCATCTTGCAAGAACTTACAATTCAATCAGAGATAAGAAAATGCAGCAATTGCAATTGGCAAACTTTTCAGTTATCGGCAGACAGTCAATATTATTACCTCCCATAGAGATACCAGCTGACTGTAGACCATATACATATATGTGTATTGACCAAGTTGGAAACTACTACACTTAAAAGTCACATGGCACATTAGATTGTTTGGAACAATAACAAAATGCATTTGTCTAGCCCAAAGTAATTATATGGGCAAATATTTGCACCGCCAGGCCTGAAAGTCGTCTAGTCTCTCTCCACTCAATTTATATACTTTCACGTAGTATCTGGTTCTGGTTTAAGTTGGTTTTGTTTTTCTTTATCACGTGTTATCAGTGATTCAGCGAGCTGCTTTTCGATATTTTTAGCGTGTTCGCTTTGAAGGGGAAAACGAAACGAAACTTTGGTCAATTCAAATAGTTTCAAGTAATTTATAAGTAAAAAGTCCACGTCAAGGTCGTCTGTCTTGACCAATTTACTCACTCGGCTGATAAGCTTTTAACTTTATCTAACTTTGTTTATTTCCATTTCTATTATATTGTTATTTTTCGTTGTTTGTTTGTTTTTTTGGTCAGCTAAATGATATCAGTTTACGTCGATCTTTTCGAACCCAAGTCTATCCCTATCTTTAAGGCCGTCGTACCTAGCAGACTGTCGGTCTTTGATTGCGCAACAAAAGAAAAGATAGCTGGGAAAACAGAAAAAAATGGTATTTGGGGTATACTTAAAAATAGTGTTTGAGTAACAAAAAAACCTATTAAAGGGATCAAGCTGCAAAAGGAACACTAAACTAGGTCGATAAAATAATAAAATATAAAAAAATAAGTAGTTTTTAATAGAGATTTTCTATTAAGAGTTTTTATGTTACATTCACAAAACTATAACAGAGTATAACTTTAATCGACCTGATACTACAGTTTGGCTGTAGTATAACCTGTTTGCGCAAAAATGGTAAACAAAAGACTTAAAAATGTTGTTAGAGGGCCATGAAATACGATTTAACTGATTAAAAACCATCAACAATGTTAGACGGTGAGTAAATTTGGGATCCAAAGCAAGAATGATAAATAATAAGGGATCAAAAACGAAGCAAATGTTGTTGTTCTTGAGGTTCTTGTAAAAGGGTTCCGGATACGGTTTAATTTTCGTGTGAAAAAAGGGTGAGAATATTTTTGAAATATGTAGTTCCATTTACTGAAAGCTTTTATTGAAAGATAAATGTTTAAATATCGAAATGAAGTTTTCTGTTTAAAGACCAACTATTGAGAACCTTCTAGATACAACTTTTTAAGGTTCTTTTTTAAGGAAACCTTCTTTAAACAATATTATTTTAACAAAAGGCTGTTGAATCAATACTCTATAACTTCTTAGCTAAGAGAGTGTTTTTCTGCAACATTTTATGTGCAGTGTAATATTATTTTCATAGTTTTTTTTATTGTTTGTTTGTTTGTTCGTTCGTTGACAACAACCTCGAATCAACTAATGCAATCTTGAACTGCCAGACTTGTTGTAGCCCCAGTCTTACGTTCGCTTTGACCCTGGAGCAACCACCGCCCGCGCCGTATGTGGGTGGAGCTGCACATAAAAAACGGCAACAACAACAAACAACAACCAAACAGTTCGCTCCCATTGTCGCCTGTCAGGCTAAATCTCGCCTTAAAATGTCAACTTCTTAACCTCAGACAAAAAACAAAAAACACCAAGATAAAATGAGATGTGTTTAGGTGTGTGTGTGTGTGTGTGTGTGTGTTATGTGTGCGTGGTGTTGTTTGTCATAAATCTCTTATATAACTGTTTTGCATAGACAAACAGCGACGCCTTTGAGCTGCTGCGCTGCTGCCGTCGCCGTCGCTGTTAATTTTAATGATTCGCCGCTGTTTACTCTTCTACTTCTACTTCTGCTTCTGCTAACTGCTCTGCCGCCATTCGCTGCTCTGCTGCTGCTGATGTTTTTTTGTGCTTTTTGCAGCAGCAGCTTTTTTGTTGCTTTTTGCATTACATGAAAATGACCTACAAATAAATTGAGCATTCAACTTGCAATGTTTGTGTTGCTCAACGAGAAACTGATTGCAATTTATGGGCAAGCTTAACTGAAGAGTGCCAGACTAGCGAGATACCCTAGGCTTGCATGTTTGACTTTAATAGAGAAAAGCTCTTACACAAAAAGCTTGGTAAGTAACTCTACAATTTAAATCGATAATTATCGATATTGATTTGAATAAAGAACTATTTTTTCATTATTTTAATGTTCCTTAACTAATATAGTTTTTTTTGGATTATTTTTTTATGTGTCTCAGTATTTTTAGTATTTACTTTATTTCCATAATGACAAATGATAGGGTATTCTGCAGTCTTGCCTTGTTATTTTGACTGATATTTCGATGTTTAATTTTCGCTTATTAATTTTGAAATTTACATGTTTGCCCATTAGCATAAAATGCAATGACAAGTTACTCAAATGTTGTTGTCCCCCCGCCTTTCCCTTTCGTACTCCTCCACAGACCACAATTTATGCACACATGTAAGTGCTTCACTCCTCCCTTGCCCCTCCTCAACCCTTTCCAAAAAGAAACAAACAATTTGCATTAATAATTTAATTGAAGAACTTGTTAAATTAAATATTTAAATTTTCACTCAAACAATCTGACGACGACAACAAATAATAATAATAATAATGAAAATAATACAACATGCATATACAAATAAATGTAAATTAAATTACATCAGTGCCACAAAGCTTGCTTCGTTGACAGTCCGACAAGCGGTGGGGAATAGTGGGGGGAAGGGTGGCACATGTTACATTAGTAGTTGGGCTGCAATTGATATGGTCAGTTTGGGGTTGGAGAAACGTTATAGAACAGACAACGGCTAGATATATATATCTGTACTTATATATTTGCATAATGTGTCAAGAGTCTGTACGTATACTTGTCAGGCTGACTGTTACATGACGCGCATGCATGTGTCTGCCACATTCGAGTGCAACACACAAATCAAGTGCTTCTCAGGTAGTTTACAGCAGTTGCTGCTAAAGCTTCAATTATCTTACGATTGTAATTGAAAATAGTCCAAGAGTGCTTCAAATTTATGTATGTATTCGTATTCGTATGTGTGTGTGCGTATCTGTTTATACAGTAATAAGCTACCTCTTAGTTAAAAGTGTTTACTTTTCCAAAAATTTTAGTTTAATATTATTTTTAAAATAGATAATTTAAAGTTTGTTTAAGGAACGATGCAAAATAAATGAGTAACAAGATTCAAGAGATTATTTCATATATATAAAGTTAGTCAAGAAGTTCTTACTTATCCCCTATTTTGATCCAAAAGGTTGCAAGGAACCCATTACATTTCAGTATACCTACTTATCCACTGAATGTAATGGGTTCTTTGTAACCTTCTGAATCATATTTTTGTTGGCTTCCAATGAATTTTACATAAACTAATTTGTGTGAGATTCCTAACCTATCTACCAACCATTCAATCTCTTAGCCAGTACCAAGAGCTCCCCTTAAAACCGAACCTAACCTAACAAATATATTTTGTTTTACATTTGGCATTCGAATGTTTATGCAAAAATATATATTTTTTCTGTGCTAAAAATGATTTTTTATGTTATTCGTTGTTGGCTTAGGTCATTTTGTTTTCGTTCTGAACGCCAGCCAGATGCAATATTTTTATAGACTTAACGATCGCATTGGCTAGACGAAAAAGTCAACAGTAGATCGATAACAACAATAAGCCTGCCCTCAGACGTGACGAAACTTCGAACACTTCGAGGCGATAACGAAACGCCCTATTAGCAAATTACCCAGGTTCGAAAAGCTCCCAGGGAGAGTCAAGAGAGACCCTCAAGTTTGGTATTTTATAATTCCCAAGTTTTGTGTGAAGTGGCAGATGTCTGGAACAGTCTCTGTTATGACTACAACTAGGTTGTTTAACTAACAACTTTGAAAAAATCATATAAATAAATATTTGCAAGCTGAGAACTCGACGATTTTACTATTTGTTTACACACACGTAAGCCAATAACAAAGGAATGCAAATACAATAATAGAGACGGGCTGACTAACGGAAGATCGAATAATTGTATACTCTAAGCAATAATTTAATAAACTTTATCTTAAGTAAGGCTATATCTTTGTTGCTTCGATAATTATAAAGAGACATTTCTCTAAAATCTCTTTAAAATTTCCTTGGATCAATACATCACCATACTCTCTCACTTGAAGGGTATTTCGAAAATATTCAGTAGACACCCATAACAAAAATATAAATAAAATACTATATTTGAATATTTATGAGTTGTCGTGCGAGTCGTTTCAATGTTCTTGTTGTTGTTGTTGTTATTCTAATGCCAGACGACTTCAGACGCGATTTTATGATCGACTTCTATATGCAATAAAAACCAGTTAACTACCCAAGCCCACATGCAATATTTAGATATTTACTATATCGTAGTATTACGAGTCGACTTGTCCTCGTTTGTATTTTCTAAAATAATACTAAATACTATATAGAGAAATTAACGCCAGCTCATTCAATAATTTCTTTATCTTTTGCTCTGCTACGAGAAATTAAGTAAAGTGTTTTATTAAATCAATTTGCCAAGTCATCAAGTTCGCAAGTACTTTCATCGATTATTATTTGTAAGGAAATCAAATAGTGCAACATCATTGTATTTATGACCTCGTCAAGGGCCCACAAAAACCAAAAAGTGAATATCATCAACCGATTAAATGCCAAGACATGAACCGAAGTCGTGCAACAATAAAGCTAGAAAAATAATGCCAAAGCATAAAAGTCTTTGTAAATATTTGAAAATATTGACAGAATATTTTAGTTGTTTTCTATAGATTTTATACATTTAAGATTCTTTCTTATGTTAGTAAGAAGATGAATCGAAAAACCATATTATATTTTCTTTTTTTTTCCCCTTGAGATTTGTTTAATGAAAGTTCCGAGTGCATTAAATGAAGCTTTGAAACCTTTCGTTTTAATTGTGTAACTAGGTAATTGATCTTTGACTTTAAGCTATGATTGTCTAAGTACTCTGCCCAATTTACATATATTACTCATACGTCGTGTGGTCTATTTATAGTACAGCTTTTAAGTGCTGTTTAGAGTAATTTTAAATTGCTTTGTTGATTATTTTAAATGGTATTTTTAGATATTAAATAATGTGTTAAGTTAATGTATTGTAATTGAAAAAGTGTTATTTCTCTATTAAATAAAAACTTCGTTTATATTTTAATATTTTAAATATTTAATAAGTCATGCGATTAAATCAATTTGGAATATAATTAGAGGCTGTTACACAAAAATATAGGCTGAAGCTATAAGTTAAATAAGTAATTAATTATGCATTAACAATGAACAATTAGAATAATTGTTGACACTTGAACTCAATTAAAAAAGTCGACTTAATAAATATTATTCAATCTTTTTTAAATTTTCATACTTTGCGTTTCTAACAACTCAACTAAAATTCAAATATGATTATAACTTTGCTATTTTGTTTTTTTGTCATATTTGTTTGTCATTTTTATCAAATTTTTGTTTGTTTTTTGGGTCTCGCCTTTGAATGTTTGAGTAGAATTTTTTTATGGCGGCAAGGCAACGTCGGCCGCACCCCAACTTTGTCTCTGTATTTATCGCAAGTAAGTAAGTGCGAAGAGGTTGTGGCAGCAAGTAGAATCTATTGCTATAAGCGGGGAGGGTGGGGGTTGTGTCTCTGAGCCGTTCTCAGGTAATATGCTATATTTGCATATCAATTTTGGTTGTGTGTCGTTTTATGTCTGTTTACCTTTCTGTTTTATGCCCAGATGCGAAAACAAGAGCGGCAAAAATTCAAAAGTACAAAAATAAAATCAAACCCAACACAAATATGGAAAATATAGCAGTGAAGCGAATGACTTAAAGATACCTTAAGAAATTTTAAAATAAAAACGGATTGAGGAGAATTTATTGTGGGAGTTTTTTAAAGTTAAAGTTCGTAATAGAAAAGTTCGAAATCAATAAACTTAAGGTTTCACTAACTTAAGTTGTCAAGCAAAATGCAAAATTTCACATTACTTTATTTATATTACAATAAACTGATCTCATCTATAGTCAGTAATTAATAATGTGAATAATAAAGGCAGAGCTGATGCAAGTAAAAACAACAATTACAAGTCTACAATTTCTAGTTTCTAGTAGTTAATGAATGCCCTTAGAGGGTATACACGTGCCTTCGCCTATATATATTCATATACTATTATTATTCTATTGGCATTTAACATTATGAAACTTGACCTAGACGGCGACGAATGGCGGCTTTATCAGCGTTGCACGCGTGCCGGCTGCCGGCTGCTGTCGAATGGGTTTTCGAAAAAACTGCGACACAAAAAAGTTTAACAAAAAATAAATAATAACATAGCCAAGCCCCACAACAAACACACACACGCAATAAATACACCCAACGCATATATTTATAGAAATAATCAAAAAAAAAAATAAAGGAGGAGGAAACGAAAAAAAAAAAACTCAAACGCGAAATCAATATTTGACATGGCGTTTACTTTAAATGTTTAACTCCTACCCCTGGCATCCCCTGGGCTCGCTTTTTTTTATTATTTATTGCGTTGAAAAGTTTCATTATCAACATTTTGTACACATTTTTTGTTGTTTTTTGGTTTTGTTTTTTTTGTGCAATTTACATAAGGCGACGTCTGCAACTTTGTTTTTGGTGGTTTTTGGGATGGCTTTTTTTTTTTTTTTTTGGTACCTCCAACTCCAACTTTTGTTGCTATTGTTGGTGAAAACGTAATGGCCGCAACCGAAAATAGCAACAGCAGTGGCAGTGGCAACAGCAGCGGTGGCAGTGGCAACAATGACAGCAAAAGGCAGTGTAAAAGTTTTTGGTTGATAGCAGCCAAGTGGAAGACAGACAGACAGACGGACGGACAGACGGTGGCAATACAGTGGCTCAAATAATATTCGTACCGGTATCCAAGTATGTCCCCGAAGTGTGTCCTGAGCGTTCTCTTTTCCTGTGTGTGTGCTTTAGAAAGTTGCAGCCTTTAATGGCCTTGGCATTGCCCCCTAAGATGCTTATGATTTATCAGCTGCGACATGAAAACTCACGAAAACTTTTCGCCCAAATTGCTAAGCTGACTTTGTTGAGGTACACAGTGTGTGTTAAAGACATTTGCAATATTGTAGAAACAACAGCAACAACAACAGAAAAAAATGTGATTTAAGTTTTATTGACTTGACAGTTGCTTAAGAAAAAGAAAGAGACAGAGGGAAAGGGAGAGGGAGAACAGATTAAGGAGTAAGGCACTTAACTTCCTTAACTTATCTGTCAAATGCCATTTGCTAAATACTTTTAAGAGAAAATAATAAATAAATTTAAATTTGTTTATTTCTTTGTTTTCTTAAACTCGTTTACAATTTGTAGTTTTAGTTTTTATATTTAAGTAATTATCGTTTTAAATATCATAATGGATTATTTCCTTAAAACTTGTAGGCAAAATTTATGCGAGACTTTTAGAATATAGAAAAAATTATTATTTTTCAACTTATCCTAGTATCTTGTAATGCCTAAGTGAGTGTAGATTAAAATGCACTAACTCAATTATTTTGATTTGCTTTTTAGCCTTTTTTTTATCTATATTTATTTGTAAAAAATTAAATTAAACTGCTTATGAAAAACGCAATATTAATTACGAATTTAAGCAAACAATAAGTTAATGCATTTAAATAAATAATGCACAAGAAAAATAGCTGCATTTAATTATTGCGCATACGCAACGTAAGTCACACAAAAAAACCTGCTATTTGTTTTTGTGTTTAATAAAAAATAAAATGGCAATAATCAAGGCAAAAAATTGATATCCCCGCATTACGCATACGCATTATTGGCACCCTTAAATAAAAATCTTGAATTTGTCAAACCCAATCAACAACAAAAGCACATTTATAACACATACGCAACGTTGTCCCAACGTTGTGAAAAATGAATTAATTCGCTTTTAAAGTGGAAATTAAGTTAATTTAATATTGTGACTAATCCTGTAAATTGTTGAAATATATTTAATTTAATCAGTTTTGTCCCACGGTGCGACAGCACAAATACAAACACAGAGAGAAAAACCAAAATGCCATGAGAACATTTTAAAATTCAAATCAACGCGATTTTTGTTGTTTCCGTATTTTATTTTGCACAGTTTTCGGAGCTGGCGCATTTTGGTTTTCTGTTTTCTTATTTTATTTGTATTTTTAGTTGTTGTTGATGTTTTTGTTGTTTTTGTTGTAGTACATATATTGTATTGTTTTGCATGTTGTTGTTGTTGTTTTTTTTTCTTAATTTCTGGTCACGTATTTGTTTTGTTTCGTTTCATTTTTGGAAACAATATTGTGCCACGACAATAATACCACACCAGTCGCCGTCGCACTCAGAGTCGAAGCTACATGTCCGGGTATTATGTGGAATGGGGGGGGCCGAAACTGAAAGAGTTTCGAGCTGTAGCTGAAGCTGGAGCTGGTAGTTGTTGGGGATGGAGCTGCGGTTTTGCAGTCGCAGTTGGATTTCAAACAGCGACTTCTGTGTGTGTAATGTGAGCCAATTACTGCAAGAGGCTTTTGCTTTGTTGTTGTTGTTGTTGGTGTTGCTTTGGAGCTAGCCAGCTTGTCGTTTTGGCCAAAGTGTGTTTAGCATTTGAGAGTGTTTTTCTTTTTTTCTTTCAAAAGGGGAATAGCAAGTATAGATAGATGCTGTGAGAGACAGTAGTTCGACTTTTGGATACCCATTGAAAGGTTGGAAGTAAAAATTTAAAATTCTAAAATAACGAAGGATTTTTAGGGCAAGAAATAATTTTCAAAAATCCCAAATATATTCTTAGATAAGTCGAAACTGATAATCTTTAGATTTGCTTGTTGAAAAAGGCTTAAGGCTTAAGTTTTTTGAATGAAATTTTTCAGCTTTCGGTCCCGATAGGAATCAATCAAACCCTTTTAACAAAATATATCATTAAGAGGGTATAAGGGAGCTCAAATTTATATTTGCGCACCCAACAAAAACAAAAAAGCAACAACACAAAAAAGCAACAAATAGTTTTGGTCTTGATATTTAATTGTTGCTTTTATTTTGCAGTAAAATGTTGCTTAAAGTTTATCTTCTCGTATCGGGGCATAAATCGTCCTTCTATTATGCCATGCACATTTGCACAAAATGCGATTACGTGATCTTCGCATTATAATTACTCTCCAGTTCTCGAGTTCCTTTTGTTGGTTTCTTGTTTTTTTGGTTTTTTTGGGGAACATATAATTCTTAATGGCCCTGGCACATTTCTTTGCCATTTCGTGCATTTAATGATTTTTAAGTTTTTGTTTTTCCTTTTTACTTCTCTTCTCTTTTTTTTGGGTTTATTTTCTGGGCAATTTGATTTGAATGCTGAATGCTTTCTGATGCTGCCATTGTTCGGCGTTCCTTATTATTATTATTATTATTAGTCTCATGAATATAATGGCCATTTAAATGTGTCTTAAAATTATTAAGACCTTTTATTGCCAAGCGAAATAAAGCTGACATCGAAAAATCAAAATGGAAATTGTTAAAGAGCCTTTAATGGTCAATTCGAAAAGCTGCATCCGAATTAATTTTTGACTTGTTCTCACAAACATTTATTAACTGTAGTTAAGACTTGAAGAAGATGCTTCCTGTCATAAATCAAATTGCTACTAAATTATAGTTCTTTTGGCTGCAATAATTTAACTACGAATTGTTTAAGTACAAATTGGTCGTAAATCAAAAATTTGTACACTGAAAAAAGGCAGATTCTTACTAAAAAAAAAATACTCACAAATGAAAAATTAAGAATGTATTATTAAAAAGAAAAGCTTAAAGAAAGTATGACAAAAAGACCCAAGCTTAAAGCTTTTAATTTAATAACAAACAGACTTAAGCTTAGAAGAATTAAGCTGTAATGAAAGAGATAAACATAAATTAATAATAAAAAAAATATTTAAGCGTTGCCAAACAGATGAAAATTATACTTATAACGTTATTTTAAAAATCAAGCCGAAAAGAAATACGCCAGATTTTAAAATACATTTTTGACTTAAGATTTTTTATGTTTACCCTGTATTTAAATATTCCGGTATACCAGAAATATATTGTTTATTATATTATCAACAGCCCTAAAAAAAACCTATTCTCTTTGATCTTTTCATAGTATTTTGAATTCAGAAAAATCAAGAAACTCAATAAATAAAACAAGATAAAATATTTGCCCATAATAAACCTTTGTCTAAATGTTGCCATTGTTAATGATAAAAAGAACTTTTCTATCCATATATAAAATTCTGTTGCCATAAAAAAACTTTTGTCCGTGTTGAACTTTAAGGCCAAATAGAGTTCTGGTAACTTCTGGACAGCTGCTGGACAAACTGAAATATATATATTTGCTACCTGAGAATAAATAAAGAGAGAGTCGAGAATGTTGTTGCTTCTTGTGCTGCGATATGTCCCATTAGAGCAACAAATTAGCTGCAACTTGCAACGCCTTCGCCCACGTTTATCCCAACATACGGAAACTTGCAATGGTTGGGAGGGTGGGGAAGGGGGCAGGTAATATACGAGGCAGCAATCGCAGACGAGAGCTATCGTAATGGCTGCTAACAGCATTTGTGCATTTTGTTTGGCCATAAATCATATTGGAAATGCACCAAGTTCTGCAACAACAATCTATAAAGCTCCTCCCTCCCGCCTTTGAGGGGGGCACATTGTCTGCGACGCAATTTCATGACTTACATACTTCTTCTTCTTCTAGCAGGCTTTTGGCTAATTGATTTACAACGCTCGGCTGTTGTTGTTGTTTGTTAGTCCCAACCTTACTCAATATCAGAGCTCTTAACGCTTTCCCATTAAGTAAATAAATATATATAATAATAATTTTTATCTCTTTACATTTTTATCAGACTGCTTGACTTGCCCAATGCCTGATATCAAACTGGTATACATATATATATATATATATATATATATATATATTTAGCTGCTTATCAAGACTGTTTGTGTTGGCTCCGTTGGGGTTCGCATCGGTTCGCTGTTTGCAAAAATAATTGATGGCAAACTGTTGATTGTTGACATGTGGGGCCCCCAGTGCCCCTCGACTCTGAGGCCTCTCTCCGCCGACTAGAAAAATTATCATTAGTTTTCATACATGCTGTTTTTCAGCTTCGCCAAGCGAAACGCGACGAGCAAAACAGAAAAAAAAACAAGCCAAAACAAACGACAAACGACGGCTGTGAGCTCCAAAGAGGCCCCAAGAGTTTGATGTTTGAAATTGAAATACATTGCGTCATTTTGGTTCCCCTTTTTAAGCTTCCCTCCTGCTCGCCCTCTCTCTCTCTCTCCCTCCCTCGACGATCGCAGCACGTTGCCTCGTTTCGTTTCCTAGAAAATCGATACAAATTCTGCGAACGAATCGTCAGAGAATTCTCCATACAGATTGCATTGTTTGCAGTAGGCTTCAATATTTACCAGATACACTATATATACTATATATATTACTGATTTCTATTGTGCGCAATTACAAGTTTAGTTTGTTTTCTGTTTTGTTCTCGTATTTTGCTGATAAAATGCGCAAAGAGGCGTAAAATTGAAAGTGTTCCGAGCTAATTTGAATTGCATTCCATACTTAATTTCATTCCTTCTAGAGGCAGTATTATATGGCAATTTGACATTCTTCTTCACGCCAGAGATTTGTTTTGTTTTTCAACTCAAAATTCACTTTATTTTTCTATTATTCTTTCTCGACAAATCTATTTTGCGGCCATTCTCTTAAGTAAACCTTTATAAACACGAAATGTATTTTTAATTTATTATGGCCTTGATCTAAATACATATGTTTGTATAATGTGTATATGTATATGTTTCTTATCGGCTGGCAATTTTAATTCTAGGTGCTATCAACAAGCTCATAATTTAATGAGCTTTAAATTAATCATTTTGATATTGTTTGCGATATACTCAGTACTCGGAGGAAATCAACAAGGTATATCCAATACCGCCTTAAAATTTGTTAACAGAAAGCTTTTAAGCAGCTTTAAGCAACTTAAAGCTCTATTAAATGTTGCTAAAAGCTTTCAATCAGCTTTGACCAACTAAAAAGCACTTCTGAATATTCCTACACTAATTATTGAGCAATAAATAATATATTCATAAAAAATAGTAATTTCTATTTTTTTTGTAGCAATTAATTTATCTGAAATAAATAATAAATTCATAACAAATATTAATTTATTTATTTTGTAGCAATTAATTTATCATTTGTTTTACTTTTCCGACAGTTTCTGACTTAGTTTTCTGGTTACAGTTGAGAGCATTTCTGATTTATGAACTAAAAAACAAAAACAATTGTTTCTATTGTCATTCGTGGCAAACAACAACGAACTCCATTGTACTCGTATTATGCCACATGATTTTTTGAGTGCTCCACGAAATAATCGCATTATAAATGCGTAGTAAAAGCTCGGTTTCGATGCCACCTCAAAGAAAATCAGCCAGATTTAAAAAAAGCTAAAGGTTTTAGCTTAAAGTAGCTATATATTATATCTAACCGCATTTTTACTTACATTGTAGAGCTTTTGTTGAAGCTTTCCTTAAAATTCCCAAACCGTCCGATTCGAAACGCATTTATATCATTTTCAAAATGAAATAATTCAACAGTTTTTTATTAGTTAAGATTTTTTTTTTTTTCTAAAATTCAAATTAGTTTCAGTAACAAAAATTAATTTAAGTATATCTATTAAATATATATTTTTCATAAATTGTTTTTTTTTTATGTACAAAGTTTAAGTTTTATAACGAAAAAATTAAGTTTTTATTGTTGCTGATTCAACGTTAAGCGGCGCTTAATTAACTATATATTTATTTAATATATATATATGTACATATATCGGATTCATTAATGCATAAGATAACAACTCTTAATTGACTACAAAAATAAAGGCACCTGAGTTCAAAGTGTGTCAAAATGTAAATAAAAACAAATAAAAAATCATAATAATATATAGTATATATATGCGGGATATATAAAAAAATTAAAAATGTTGCATAAAAAATAATATTGTATTATTAAATTCACTTTGTTGTTGTTGTTGTTATATATTTCTCTTCTGACTGTTCGGTTGTTTGACTAAGCTGATATGCCGGTTTTATATAGTGTATTTACATAGTTAGTGTATGTATTTATTTATATTATTTATATTTTTTGTTTTTAAAGTACTTAAATGGTCTTTGTCCCTGAATGAAATGCGCTGTGGCTTTTAACAAATCCCCCTATCGCCCTCCCCCCTGCTTCGATGACTTCCCCTCTAACTCTACTTCACTTAGAATTGTTGGCTCTTCGTCTTCTTCTTTTTGCGTTGCTGACTAGTGCGTTCTCTCCCTTTCTCTCCCTTTCTCTCTGTTTGATCCTTTTGGATCCCTTTTTTTTTAGTTTTCTCTTTAAGTTTTGCTTAACTACAAAGCCGCTTATCGTCCCCGCATCCCCCCTTTCCCCCCTATTGCATCTTGTATAGCTGCGGCGGCTCCGTTGTGGCTGGCATACCCTGATCATATTTGCCCAGCTCCGCTTCATATAGCAAATTGTTGATTAGATGTTTCACCACGATCTTCGATTTGGACGTTTTCAGTTTTCGTATGGTTATGGCAACATATTCCCCAAAGACGCCATACTCGTCCACATGGTTGGCACTTAAATTGTTGTTGTTGTTGTTGTTGTGATTGGGCGTAACAGTTATGCTTGAGTTGCCGCTGCTCGAAGCTGTTGTTGCTGTTGCTGTTGTTCCTGTTGCTGTTAGCTCCAAGGATTCGGAAGAGCAATTGTTGTTGTTGTTGTTGGCCAGTGTTGGCGGCGAGGAGGAGGAGAGATCACGATCACGATCACGTTTTTGTGCCATGTTATTGGAATGTTGTTGTTGTTGTTGCTGTTGTTGTTGCTGTGGGTGCCCATTGCCGTTGTGGCTGCTGTGGCTGAGATTGTGGTTAAAGTGTTGCTGCAGCGTATGAAATGCAATCTGATTGTGGTTCATCTGATATTGTTGTTGCTGCGAATGTTGCTGCTGCTGGTGTGTTGTTGTTGCTGCTGCTGTTGTTGTTGCTGTTGTTGACTTGATCGGCGTCAAAGTCAAAGCACCAACCACGCCTCCAACAATGCCAACGCCGCCGCCCACAACGCCGATATCACCGCCATCATGTTCCCCCCCATCTTCGTGGTTCATATCCATTTGGGCCGCCTTGCGCTTTCGCGGATTATATGTTAGATCTGTTGGCTTGCAATAGCTCAGCGATAACGGCGTACTCGTCGTCTGTCTATCGAGGAGGTTGAGATCAGCATCGTGTTCAATCTGAAAGCGATAAAAAGGGAACAAGAGACAAGAGGTTGGACATTCGATTAGTTACAATTTGAAAACATAAATCAAATATAATAATTAAATTTGAATAATAAATAAAAAAAAAAAAATTTTTGTAAAACGGAATCTTAATTTAAGGGACTTTTTGGGCATTTTAAGGTCTTATCTAATTTGACTAAATGTTGCCTTTAACTTTTTCACTAGTCTTTGTTTGTAAGGCGTTCATGTAAGGGACTTTTTCGCCAGTCTTTCGTTTGTAAGGCGTTAATGTAAGGGACTTTTTCACTAGTCTTTTATGCCTTCAACTCAAAAAATCGTATCTAAAATCATTTATTAAAATAATTTCCATCTTCCCAAGCTCTTTTCTATTATTAGAAAACCAAATCTTACACCTAATCAAATAAAGGTATTTTTTTTAAATAATTTACTTTTTTAGAAAAATTAAAAAAAAAAAAAAACAAAAATCATATTTTAAAAAAGATTACTAAAACTTAATCAAATTTTGTACCTTAACTTATAATTATGGCCATTTAAGTTAAGTCAATTAAAAGGCAATAAATAATCGTAGTTAATAGTAGTAATAAATGTTTGTACTTACAATTTCTGTTTTCACATCTTCGGCGCTAATATTGCAATAGCTCTCGCCATCCAAATCGGAAGAGGAACGTGTCTGCCAAAGAAAGTGGGCAAAAAAAAACAAAACAAATCGTAAAAATAAGAAAAAACAACAAAGCAAAGAACAACAAACTAAGAATAGCAAAACAACAACAAAAATAATAATAATAACAAAAACAACAAGTATGTAATAATAATATTAATAAAAATAATTGGCAAAGACGAAGCTAAACAACAACAACACAAAAAGAAACATGCAAATTAGAATTGCAATAAAAAATAAATAAAAATATATGCATGTGTGTGTTTGTGGGTATGTGAGCGCAACAGAGACACACAAACACACAGACAGACTTTGCATACAGTTGGCAACACAGGAGAGCCAACGGCGATTAAATTAGTTGCGAAGGTGTTAGAGCTGAGTAGGAAGGGGGTGGACGAGGCGACGCGGCGAATTCAACATTGAAGTGGACCAGCCAGACAAAAAAAAACAAATCAGACGAACAGACGGACAAAGCAAACGAACGAAACGAAACAGCAGCGGAGCAACTTGCTATATTAATTTGAAGCTGCTGCTGCGGGGTGCGGCTACGGGGGCGGGTCAGCGTTTTTTAGTTAGTTGAGGGGCAGGGTCGGCGCTAAGCGTGTAGCTGCCGATTTCTATGGCTGATGCAACGTACATATGGCTAGGCTAACTTAGCATTAACTCAAAACAATCAAAGCCAGTTGACACACAAACAAACAAGCAACACACACACATACACATACTTGCACAACACAGACGGTACGCTTATCAAGCGCATGCGACGACGCAATAGCAGCGCGAGCAACACAGTGACAACAAAAACTTATTGATTGCATAGCAAATTTATTTTTTATCAACTTTTATATTACGGCAAGAACACGGCGGCGCGCTTAAACGTATAAATCGACTTGCACACAAAGAGTTGCCAATTGAATGTCGCCGCAACAGTGTTGCCAACTCGTTAGCATATTCCAATGAGTGCAGTCAGAGAGCGAGAGCGATTTCGAGACAGAGAGTTTTTCTATGCAATTAAATGCGAAAAAAAACACTTGTGCATTTGGGTTTTTGTTTTTTGAAGTAGCACATTAATTTGGGGATTCGGAATTAATTAGTTTGTGCCACTGTGCGCCACAGTTGTAGGTAGACACACAGAGCCAGCAGCGTCGGCGCGTGTTGTGCCGCAGCCGCAAAACAAGTCAAACCACTCACGCACACATACACACACACACATATTTACACTTATTCTCACTGGCATTAAAAAGTAGCAAAAAGCCTCAGCGGAACGACGACAACAAGAAACAAACAAGAAGAAATTTTATGAACTAAATGCGATTGCTAAATACTCTATCTAACTGAATGATATGGAAAATACTAAATAATATTAAGTAAATGTAAACATTTTTTAGATTCCAACACACCCTAACTAAATATTAGTGTATGGCTTATAAGAAATGAGAAATAATATGCACAACAAAGTAAAAAAAATCAATAAGAAAATATAGGCAATAGGCAAACAGGCAATATGAGGAGAGGCTTACCACAGCTGCTGAAACGCCTGCAGCGGCTGCTGCTTCTGCTGCTGATGCCGATGGGGATGCGGCTGCGTCGCTGCCCGTGCCCGTGCCCATGTCGACGTCAGCAGCGCTGCCCGCACAGCCATTTGAATTGGCATCTGGGCTGGCTGCTGCATCGACTGCATCGATGTTGTTGTTGTTATGATGATGGTGGTGATCCCGTTGTTCTCTATTCGCCGCTGCGACGGCAGCCACAGCAGCGACGGCAGCAGCGACGCGAGCAGCAAACTCTTCATGCTGTTGCTGTTGTTGTTGTTCAACCTTTTGCACACTGGCAGCTGTCAGCTGTTCCAAATCGAGGCTATGCATCAGCGCTAGTTTTTCCGCCGCTTCCGAATCGAGCATCGTCGGCTTAACATCAACGACGACAGCAGCAGTCGCCGCCGCAGCCGCAGCCTCAAAAGCAGCGCTGTCGCCATCGCGCTCACCATCGAGTATAAAGCGAATAGCTTCGTAGGCGAACCACATGGGCTGATAGTGAACGCCGCGGCTGCGTCCATTGAGCACCTTGCCGTGTTCGCGATGAAACGACGAACGCAGCGATTTGATTTTCGATCGAATCGAACGAATTTCTGTGCCATATTTTTGGCTAAGCAAATTCAGCGCTTCGTATTTGGTCTGCTTGATGTGATAGCCCTTGGTGTTGGGATCCCAGAGTACGCGATGCCGTCGATAATCCTCGATGAAGCCCAATATTGTAGCGCGCGACCATTCGATGCGATCGGCTGGCGTTGACGGTGACGGCGGCATCGGCAGCGCTGCGACGTCTGCAATCAATGTTGTTGTGCTGTTGTTGTTGTTATGTTCGAGTTTGAACTGCGCTGCTGCAGCGGCGCCGCCACTGCTGGACATTGTGCGCTGCTGCTGCGCGCACGGTGAAAGTTAACGGTTGTTAAGGAGGCTGCTGCGCTGCTGATGCTTGTGCTGGTTGTTATTGTTGTTGTTGGGATGCAGTGGTGGTGGGTGGAGTTGTTGTTGGTGCTGATGGTGCGAATTTTGCGGCGAGTTGTTTTTGTTGGTTTAATGAGAGCGCGCGAAGTGGGAGAGAGAGAGAGAGCGAATGTGTGTGATAGAGAGGAAGGGTATAGCGTAAGAAGGTAAAAACGCAACGCGACGCAACGCAAAAAACGCAACGCGACGTTAACAAAAAAAAAGCGTCCACAACACGTTGCTTTTGACTTTCGACTGAGCGGCGGCGGCGGCGGCCGCGGCTAGCGGTTGTGTGGCAGAGGAAGCGTAGCAGCAGCAGCAGCAGCCGTAGCCGTAGCCGCAGTTGTAGTAGTAACGGCAGCGGCAAGTGTGGCGGCGCGGCGAGGCGGCGGCGGCCAAACGGCAGCTCAGCTGCACTTTGTGCGAAGAGAGCGCGCGTGTGAGCGTTGCACTGTGGTACACAACACGTTAATTAACTGCAATTTAATAAAGTTTTTTATTAATAATGTATAGGAAAATGTTATGCGGAGCGAAAATAAATATTGAGCAAAGTTTTGAAATTCAAATCACTTTTTAAGGGAAGTTTGGGATGACTTTAATATTTTTTTTTATTTTAACATTACATATTTATTAATTTTGTAATTTTTGTAATAAATTTTGTGTCTGAAACATTTGGCTAAATATTAGGGTTGTCGAATATTTTAATATCCCAATATAAATAAATTGTTTTTCATAAAAAAATATCGATATTATGATATATTATCAACAGCCCTACTAAATATCTAACGATTTAAAATTAAATATTTTTTCTAATTAAATATTTCCAATATAAAATAGTATAGAATTTCAAAAAAGTTTATTTTGTAAAATTTAATATTTTTGAAGCTTCTATTTATAATTTTTTTTTAAACGCGTGCGATCATATTTTTTTACTATGCGCTGACTTTTGTGTATTAAGTACCACTGTGCGACGTCGCTTCGTCCAAAATCAACGCAAAGGTGTGCGACTCTGTGCTTTGCTGTTTTGCATTAGTATGCGTGTGTGTATGCTATTCGGTTTGTCCGTGTGTGTGAGAGAGTTTGTGTTTGTGTGTGTGTGTGTGTGCTGGTTGCAGCGGCACGCGGGGGCTTTTTTTCGCTCACACTCGAAACGACTCAACACAATGTAGCCCGTTGTTGTTGTTGTTGTTGTTGCTCTGCCCGTTTGGAGACCTGTTGGTTGCTCGCTTGATAATGCGACGATTTGTTGTTGTTGTTGTTTTTGTTGTTGACTGTGTTTTTTTTTTTGGGTTTTCTATTTGTTGCTGCTATCAGCTGTTTTTATTATGGTATTTGGTTGTTGTTGTTGTTGCCGCAATACATACATGCTGTTGTTGTTGCTGCTGCTGCTGCTGGTGTTGTTGCCCCACTCGCCTCGCGACTCGTTGACGTTACGATCCCCACCGACACGTATTGTTGTTGGCGTTGTTGTTGTTGTTGTTGTATTTCGCCGCTTCGTCGTTCGGTCGTCGGTCGTTCGCTGTTGAAATCACGATTTGTACTAATTTCACATATTTAAACTGTGTGTGGCATGCGCGCTGCTCCAAACGGGCCAGTTGCTGCCTTTTTGTTGCTGCTGCTGCTGTTTGTTGTTGTTGTTGCTGTTGTTGTTGCTGCTGATGTTGGCCGTAAGTTCGTCACTTGGTTTTGTGTTGTCGCCCCCGCTACCCCCCCTCCCCCTTCCACACACACGCTATACAACACCTTCCAACCTTGTTGTTGTTGTTGTTATTCTCTCGAGCATCGGAGCACTACAGTTACTTCAGATACTTTGCCAAAAGCTTAGAATGAGAACAAATCCAAATAGACAACAACAACAGTGTTTACTAACTTTACGAAAGTTTAACGAACGTCGTTAAATGCTCTCTCAGTAATGCTCTCTGTACATGTTTTACATTTATTACATTCTTTCAACCTGTTAACGGCAAAGGGTATAGAATTGTCGGTGTGTTGTTGTTTCTGTTTTTTGTGTTTCTCGTTTTGTGTTCGTGTTGTGGCGATCGTTGCTGCCTGCTACCGTCAACGGCGGCAACACGTTGCACAGTGGGGCCCCGCTTCTGCGCATGTGACGAACGTTTGCCAACAAATCCAAAACAACAACAGCAACAACAAATATTCGTGGCGGCCATGACGCTGGATAGATACATATACATATGTATGTACATATGTATTTTGTTTTGGCTACGTATAACATACATACATATGTATGTATGTATGTGTATCGAATGAGACATTGCCCAGAAATTCTCATAATTGAGCTGTCACCATTTTGGCTTAACTAACATTGAACCACTGTGCAACGACAGCTACAGCTGTAAATTTTCGTTGCCGTCGTTGAGAAGTTGTTATCGTTGACGCTGCTGCTGCTGCTATAACAAAAATAAAATTCGCAAAAACGTACAAAAAACGAAGACAAAACAAAACTTCAGCAACGCGGTAACAAATTTTGCGAGTCAGCAGAAATGTACAACAAAAAAAAAGAAACAAAATGAAAAAAAGGAATTGCATTTCACGGCAAAATTTGGTTGTTGTTTTTGTAAAATCAAAGGGGCTGGCGTTGTTTGAGAGCGAGGCAAAACAACAACAACGACAACGCCGTCGGCGTCGCAGTTTCTGTCATCGACGCTCACGTAGGCAGCTTTGTTTTTGCATTTTGAGTTGACAACTTTGCTTTGGCCGCCCGCCCGCCTGCCCACCACCCGATCAATGATCGACATTGAGTCGCTCTCATACTATCTTGCGGTATCTTTCTCTCTAGCTTTCGCTCTCTCGCAGCCCTACCTTCGTATGCAAGTCCTCAACACGTGAAGTTTCAAATTTCGCCGAATTGGTCGTCGTCGTTGTAAGGCGAACTCACACACACATGCATAAACAGAGTTAAAGCTAATGCATTTCGCCTGTGCATTTGCCTGCTCTCTCTCGCTCTTCACCTTTTTAGCGCTGTCGCCTCTAATAAACTCGCAGCACTTGAAAATTGCGGAAGCTTTCGTGACTTTGCTTCTGCTTCTTGCTTTAACTGCTCATTATCAAGCGCCGCTGTCGCTGTTGCTGTCGCTGTTTTGGCGCAGTCTCTGCCGCTGTCGTCGTTGGCAGTGGCAGCGACATGTTTGCCGCACCTACGATAACGGCATTAACTCGACTTGACTTCCCGACCCGCCGAACCCCTTCTTTCCATTGCACTCCTCGCCCTATTGCAAACACCGCGTGGCATCAACATTTACAATAACAACGACGGCAGCATTAAACTCAGCTCAGTGAAAGCAGCGCAAAATTCAATCTGAAATTGGCTTTGACGGCGTCTCTGCCGCCGCCGCTTCATTCGCTGACATTGCTGCTTCCATTGCTGCTGTTAACGTCGGTTGTGGCGCAAAGCTTTGCATTCAATTTTCGTTTCAAGTTGACAAATTGACGTTCAAAGTTGTTTGCGCAGCATTTCAGTTACAGTTTTAGTTTTGCTTGCTGCCTGCCTTTTCCGCTTTTCTCATTCCCTCATTCCACCACCTCACGACGATTCCATTAACGCTGCAACCACTTCACAAACACACACATACACACACACATACACGCACGCCCATACACAAACAATCTGGTTGTCTTTGCCTTTGTCTGTTCTGGTTCCTTATTATTTTTATGATTTTTCACAGTCTACGTCCTTTCGTTACCTCAAAACGCAAGCATTGCGTATACGCATATATGCATGTGTATTTATTGCGTATGCATATGTATGTGTGTGTGAGTATTTTTAAATTGAACATCACAAGCGAATACAATGAGCGAGAAATGTTAGTGGACAGCACTAATGTTAACAAGATCAAAATATATGTATGTACAAAGTGTACTTACCTACTCTTAGTAAGATTAAAATCCCAGCATTTGAATACTTAAACCTCAATTTCATTACTTAAGGGACACTTGGGAAATCAATCTAAACATTTTATAAATTCGTATTCGTTGCTTATACAAATGCACAGTGCGCTGAATGTTGAATGTGCATAATGCTGTCAGCCACTGTAAATAATAGAATGAGCTGCTGCGCTTCCCGTTACTGTTGCTGTTGTTGTTGTTTGGATGTTATTGCTGGTTGTCATTGCCAACTAAATTGCATTGAGCTGTCACATTAGAGAAGCAACTCGATATGCTACTACTAGTTCTTGCTCCCTTCCGCCTGCGTTCGGCTCCTTCTCATACTTTTAGCATTTGCTTGCTGGCGCTCTCTCTGCTGAACAGTTTTTATCAATCAACTTTGGAGGTGTTGTTGTTGTCGACGCCGCTGTCGCCGTCGCTATTGTCGTGGTTTGTTGTTGCGTGCACTTTAGTTGAAATTGCTGTTGACGTTGACTATGGGATGAAATACATATTTTGTTGTTGTATTTTTAGTTTCTATTGCTGACGCGATGTCGACGCCAACATAATAATCATCATCGTTGTTGTTGTTGTTGATTTCAGTTATTCAGCTAGTCTATCGCCTATCGTTTATCGGTGCCTGTCGGATGAGCCACGCACAGCTGTCGCACCGTTTAAAGTCTATCTCTCTCTCTTTCGCCTTCTTACTTGACTTAATGAAGTGGGCAGCGGCAGCAATTCCTACCGCCGCTTGAGTGAACGTTTATTTATTTCCATTTTTGTATTTCGCTTTGGTTTTTTGTGCAACTGATGCGTATCTGAAGCAGTTTGCTGCTAACGGGAAGTCGCCCCAAAGGAAGTGCATTCGAATGAATGCACATCTGATAAACATAATACCCAAAGACAAACAGACACCGATATACCAATACCAATACCAATACTCGTTCGAACAAATAACCACTTGAGCTCTACTTAATTAGCTTTTTTCATTTATTTTGCATCGATTACCCGTTCTGAAGGTTGCCGCTACACCTATCGCCCGCCATCCCCCCAACAAACACTAACGATCTTGGACAACCGCATCTTAAATGGAAGAGAATAGAGAGGCGAGAGAGAGCGCTTTTTAATTGAATTACATTTACCAAGTTTGACAGGAAGGTGCACACAAGCGGAAATATTCAACAACAATCTGATTTATTATTTTTATTAATTACGTATTTATTTTTTATTATTAATAAATTTTTACTTTAATTAATTTGTTATTTAAAAATATTTATTTTAATTTCAAATATTTTTTAAACGCGAGTTTCCTTATCTTGTGAAGAAGAAGAGCTGATTATATAAAAAATGGCTAGAAGATAAATAATTCTGTTATTAATTTAATTTCTAAACACATTTTACACCTAATTAATCTCAACCCAACCTCACTTTGTCTAATTGCGTATCAGCTTCAACTTAATATACAAAATCAAGATAATCAAGGAAAATTCTTTGGCAAATAAACTAAAAATATGTTAAAGGTCCATCTTCAAGTATTTTCCGAAGCTAAGTCTGTAATTAAATCTCTTTTAGGAAAACCTCAGAGTCATGAATTCGGAACCTTTTTCGACTCGCATTTGATAAACCTAGATTATCAGTAACACGCAAAGGACCAAGCCAAATGTTGATGGTGATGGGGGCTACAGCGGGGGGCATAAGCCAAAACATGGCCGATTAAGACATTTTGCGGTCATCTTCATGTGTTGTTGTTTCGTGTGGAGTGGCAGTGGGGGGGTTTGGCTTTTGCCTGCATATAATTATGTCCGAGAGGCAACTCATTCATCACGCTGCCAACACGGGCAGGTCCCGCAAAAGTATCTCAAAGATTGTTAGCACTTGGATGGACGCCGCAAAAGTGGGCGTGGCAAGTTATTTATGTTGGATAACAGCGGCCGGCCAACTATTAAATGTAACTACTTAGCAAACAGTGGAACCAAAGCAACTAACTCTCCCACCCAACCCCCCAAACCCTCACCCTACTTGGTCCGGACGAAACTTTTTCGGCAAAGTGCCATTTAGTTAAACATTTTGACACATGATAAATGAGTTGTAGTTGTAGTTGTGGAAGCGCCGACAAACCTTCGCATTAGGTCAGACCGTACATATGTTTGAGTCCTCCTTGACTCCCGAACACTTTTGTGGCAATTAAAGTGGCATGGAACGGACGTCGGCGCTTCGCTAACCCCATAAATAGTATCTATTAAGAACATGGAAAATTCGTTCGCCCTAGTGCGAACTTCCGAAGAGCGAGAGTGAACTCATTAAATGGAAATCATTTATTGCGTATCTAGATATACAGTTGGAGAATAATTACAGATACAGATACAATCGTGGTGGCCGGTAATAGAACGTCATGAGCAGCTGACACAACGGCCAGGCTAGATTGAATGAATGGTTGGTTGGTTGGCCAGCTCGGAGTGTTGAGATATCAGGAGTCAAAGTTTGAAGCAGTCAAAACGAAGAAGAAGAGGGCAATAAGATGAAGCAGCAACGTCGTAAAAGTTCTCTTGGTCGTCGTCGTCGCCTGTCGACAGGAAGGTCATTTAAGTTTTAATGATAGAGTTGGGTTTTTTTTCGTGCTTTGCCTTGCCTTGCCCCCCAACACTGAATAAAAAGGAAGGATGCGCCATGGATAATGAAAAAGTTGCGCCCTTCCCGAAAACTTTTGGTTCGTTAGACCTCCGTCTTCTTCATCTTCATCTTGTTACAGGGGTAAGCCTCCCCTCGTCGAAGTAACAGTTACATTTCGAAGCTTGCCTTAAGTAAACACAGTGAAAGTTAAAGGGGGATTGGGGTGATCCAACTAGCCCTATATTCAATTCAAATTACAATCCTTTCCAAAAAACAATACATCAAAAGATACCAATTCGAAAAAGTTTGCAGGAAAAGTACAAAGTTGTCTTGATTAAATTCAAAGTTTTAGTTTGCCTTTTTCTTTGTTCTTTCGTTAGATCTTGATAGGGCATCGAAACTTATAAGACTACTAAGTAGTAAGTAAGTATATTTAGTAAGTCACTTTCCTGCCTTGCTCCTCGTCGTTATTGACATCTGTCGCTCCTTTCCTTCTAATAGAATCAAGTCTTCATTCCAATTGATTGCACATTGATAAAAGGTGATTATTGTGTGGATACATTTCCTGTTAATTGAATGTGTGTTAACTTCTTTCCACCCTACTCGCTCTTCTTTCATTCTTTGTTTCCCACAACACCCCCCTAACAATTGCTGTTAAAGGGCGTGCTATTTGCATCTCCTGAAACGAGAGGGAGACAGGGAGGGCAATTGACGCAACGCTTAAGACCAGCTCTAACTTCCATACTCAAGGATATCATTATCGGATGTCGCATATATATATATCGTACATTATATGCCTGACCTTCTCTCTCTCTTTTGCACTTTCGGCGCTTAATCCTGAACGTTTTGTGCGTAATATTCTGGCTCCTGCTGCGTTTAATGCCTTTTCATTCCATGAGCGGAACAAGGTTGCGAGGGGAGGTAACACAAAACCCACCCGGGCGAACAACACTTTTGCGTAATAAGTGTATTTACTTTGTGCGAGAGTGTACGAATGTGTGTGTGTGAAAGGAATGAAAATGGCTTTCGTAATAATGGATTTCATTAAGGTCCATGCAGGACAATGAAGGACACAGGACACACTCTCTCTCTCTTTCGGATGCTGTGTGTGTGTGTGTGTGTTTGGATGCCAATTCAAAGTACGCCATGCGTAACGTAAAATAAATTCATTAAGCGCAGCCAATGCCTCGGTCCAAAACATTATCATCCACGCAACGTGGCACGGTGGTTGAAGAGAGGGTGCGGTAGGGGCAACCCAAACCAGCAACCGGCCGACTGAATGATAATAACAAAAGCCGTTCGGCTTGGCACGCGTAATTAAGTTGCATGTTCGAATGTGGTCCGAAGTACAAAGTTCCAGAATGCGTCGGCACTAAAGGAGTTTTCATGTATTTCAGCAGGACCTACCGCTACCCCGATACCCTCTACCCTTCTACCGTTCTACCTTTTAGCCACCTATCCCATACCTCTCGACCCGGACGTTATTCAAATGATATTTATGCCCCGTTTTGCGCACGCCCGATGTTTACGATTATGGTGGGTATACTACCGTACCGGTACCGAGAGGTCTGTGTTTTGCTTCGTGACCGGGATTAACGGAAAATTGTCAAGTATGCATCTTAGTAGCAAACTGTTTCACTTTGCTTCTTCTTCTACTACTTCTTCCACAAATGCCAGCCGCGCTGTTTCCGGTGCGACATTTAATTAAAATGTATATGAGCCGTGGAACTGTGAATGAAAGTATGGCTGGGGGCTGAGGGTTGGGTGTATGACCTTAGGGTTAGAGGTAAATGGTGTGGTATGTCTCTACCGCAGAGCAAATGTTACGAGCGCTTCATAAATTTCAAATTAATCAATGGGCTTAGCAGTGCGAATGTGTTTTTTGTCCTCGTTGCGTTGTTCAAATTGCATTTGTCTTGTTAGCTAGAAAACTCTCCAAGGCTTATAAACCGAATTGAGAGTAATGCCTATTCCTGACTGAAGTGTTTTGCAAACATAAATACCAGGATCTGCTTGCCTTTTGAACTTCTTTGAAGTTGAAAAAATCTTCAAGCAGCAAATTAAAGAACAAATAACCCTTAGAGGTTTCAAGATCGAATGTTCCGAACAACAAATTTTCAGTAAAAATGATGGCCCTTCATTTTAGCCATTAAAAAATGACCGGATTTGGTTACAGTTGGTAGCAGATATTTTTATATGCCGTCATAGGTAAATATGAATTTGTTTTTTTTTGGGAACAACAGAATACTAATTGCGCCCTATTCGGTTGGCCAAATTAATTGGCCATTTTAAGGAGGATCCATTAGGGCGCACAAATTGGAATTTATTGCGCAGATTTGTGAGTTCGCCAAGAACACGTGTGCGACGGCCCAAAACGCCTAAATATACAAAAAAAAAGAGAAGAGAAACACTTACATCACCGGACGTTGAGCAACAATAAATGGCATAATGGGTTAATTAGCCTTATCGGGGAGTCAAAGGGGGAAAACGCTAAGAGTGAGACGCGACCCTTTCAGCTGGACAAACAACAAAATAAGTCAGCAAAGTGTTACAAATATCGCACTTAAGAAAGGGTACCCCGAACCAAAATAAAACAAAATTAAGTCGACCGACAAATACGAAAGACAAACCGCTAATTAATCAAAAGTAGAAGAAGCAGAATGCATATTTTTGGCTTCATATTTCGTATGCGTATCCGTGAGATACGTCGCAACACTCTTCTAACTGACCACCGAATAAAATCGACATCCCCACATAAATGTAAATGTGGTAAAAACCGTTAGACCCCAAACTCTTATTCGTTCTCTGCGGGAGAATGTGCGTGTCTTTGGAAAACGACATAACAACTCAAAACAGAAACTAAACAATTAAATTTATGTAACCCTGCGCCGCATTAGAGCCTAAGTAATGTCAATGTTTCCAGTTACCATAATCATAACTTACACCAAATTTAACACAAACACACGAACCGAACGTATCAGCTGCACAGTGGATCAAGTAAACAAAATTAAAGTATTCAATAATAAAATTATAGAATTTATTAATTGATACTAAGCCGAAAAGCAATGTTTTAATTTTTGCAACTGAAATTTGTAAATAATAAAAAATATATGCAGCAAAATTTAAATATTATTAAAATTTATGGTTTTTGTGTAGTTTGATAAACAAAATCAAAAACTGAGTTTATTAAGAGCCTAAAAAAAACGTAAAATATATTAGTTCTAATAATAAATTTGGCTTTTTGTGTTGATGATTATTAAGATTGGTGTTTCCCAACTATTCTTAAATTTAGGCACTTCAAAAAATTATCAACTTAATTTCTTATTCAGCAAATGCATTTTTATAAAATATTTTTTTTCATCTATTAATAAAAAAATATAATTTTTTTTAAATAATTTTTTACTGCTTTTGCCACACTGTGACGGCATGGAGTCTCCCACCAAAAAAAAGAAAAACAACATACGCCTATGCGTGATTATTTTGCGGAAAAATGTTAATTAAATGATATTCCCAGCTTGGAATAAACTATGTATAACCGAAAACAAAAGAAAAACAAAAAACAGCTCTTAAAAAATATGTGGCCAATAGCCGCCGGTGGCCAGTGGCCAGTGGTTCAGTGGTTCAGTGGCTTTTGTGGTTATTACTGCTTGTGGCCTGTGGCTCGGCCGCCGGAAAACTGCCTCAACTTATGCATTACCAAAGGTATTTTATTTTGTTGTTTTTGTTTATTTTTTTCGCAGCCCACGCATATATTAGCGCTCAGATAGCGATCGCATTCGTTGGGCATTCCAGGGCTAGCCGGCAGCAATGCAGGAACTTGGGTCACATGATTTAGCATATCGGTCAGTTACAACAACAACAACAACAATAATGTATGTTGTATGTCGGGTGAGTGACGACTGACAGCGGCTCAAAAATAGTGGGCCCAACTCACGCACAGGTCTAAAATTAAATGCTGCAGCAGGTGATGGACTCTAATTTCGAGCGTTAACGAACTTTTTATTTTCTTGCTTCACACGTCAACGCACCAAAGCCGAAAATTAGTTGAGATATTTTACTTAATTTGGGGTGTTTTTTGTTTTATAAACCTTTGCATTTACTCTACACGACGTAGTCGAGTCCATTGGCAATGTTAATGTTAAGAAATCCCTAAAACTTATATTTTTTTTTTTCAATGATGCAACCCTTATTGAGCTCATAAATCATCGGGTTTTCAGGAAGTGTAATGCAAACCATGAGTGCAAATTGATTGATTGACGTTCCGTTTGTTAATTCATTAAGGATTTTCTCAGTTTTGTCAGTTCTCTTCTTTGGCCATTGATCTTTTTGGTACTGCTTGGCAATGGATCAAGCATTCATCTTAATTGATGTTGTTATTGAAGATCACACACACACGCACACAAACACAGCCCGCTTGTGTTTTGTTGGCTTGTAGTTCTCAACTGCTTCTAACTTTTACAACATTAGCTGCTTGCATATATCCTTGCTTTGTTTATTTTTAATCAAATATTGTTATTTTTTACAGCTATATATTGACTTTACATTTTATCCTTATCGAAATATTTTATTGTTTATTTTTTTTTTTTTTTTTTAGGATTTGTTAATATTACAAACATTTTGTCTTTTGTTAAAATTATATAAAATATTTTATATTTCATCCTCTCATATATGGAAACTGAAAATATCGCAAAAATAAAAAAATTTTCTTAAAATTTTCCGAGACGCCTTTCTGCCCGAAACTTGCTCCAAGTGTAGAGCATTTTGTGTTGACCAACTAATTTGCCCAAACATATATTTTCGGAAGCAATAAACTTTTTTCGCCCCCGACCATAAAACTATTTCTTTTTGTGGTGGAATTACCTAAGGAGGAGAGAGGAGTGTCGGCGGGGTTTGGGTGGCGTTCGTCCAATAATCCACATTCGTTACAAACATTCCAACTTTTGTGGCGGCCAAGTTGATGGGCCTGACGAAGAGGGTCTTTTGTTGCCGCATTTGGTTGTGGCATTTTCAATTGTTGCTAATGAGTGCCACAAATTAATTAGGTTACTTCGTTACGCTGGCGCTGACGCTGCCTTTATTATATGCTGCTCGAACTTTTATATATATTTTTTTTTTGGGGGTCTTTGTCAAGTTTTTGTTGAGTGTGTGAGTTGCTGATGTTTAACTAGTGATAGTTGTTCGGAATTAACATAAATTTCTCTCTTTCGCACGGAAAATTGAGCAATTTTCCAACCGTTTTTCCCCCCGTCGCCGTCAGGTGAAAAAGAAAAAGAAAAAACGCTCCTTCACTTGGAATTGTTAACACTAACCAAAAATCTGTTATCTCGCAACGCGTTTACTTGTGCAATGTGTGCCGCCCATTAACACACGCCCTTCACACCCCCCTCTTCCACTTAGTGCAAGATCTTATCAACGGCGCCCATTCATTGTACAGTGGGATGACATGCATGAAAAAAATATTACATGATTTGTGTACGCAATTGAAAATGTTGAGAGGCGTTTCCCAAAATGTTGAGAGTGGTGGAGGGAGGGAGAGAGGAAATTAATTTCTTTTATGGGGTGACCGGCAAAATGTGCTTAATGTGAATCCTATTCGTTACCGGAGTGATTCAGCACAACCAAACTGTTCCCTTTTCTTTTCCTTTTTTATTATTTTTTTTTTTGCAGATATTTCCGGCTCAAGTACTTTTTTCCCCATTGCAATCTGTTAAGAAAGGTGAACAGTTTGGTTCGGTTTCGGTTTTTCTATTTATTTTACTTAAAAGATTTACTTGATTTTGAAAGGATTATAATTTCAGAAGATTTTACATTTTTTTTCTCTATACATATTTGAAAAAAAAAACCCATTTAATTCCATAAAACATTACTTTAATTCTTGGATCTTTGATATATAAGGGTTAAAATACAAAGTCATTTCTTGAACATGGCTAAGTTGTGGGCCACTGGGACTAGGTAATCGAAATATTTATGGTACGATTTGTTGGGCATAAGCCAATGGGAAATGAGACACGTGCATTGCACTAAGTATATTCTTATCGGGATATAAACTTACGAGCAGCATCCAAGATATGAAACAAATTGACGGCCAAATTGAAGCCGAAACTCTCCGGCCAAGGAAAGTGAAAGGTAAAATACATATCTTGACTTTTGCCGGATGTGCAAAGAGGAAGCTAAAGTATGTTCGTTCGTTCGTTCGTCTTCTTATTTTGCGAAAATAGTGGGGATTATTAGGGCTTAGGCAGAGAAACACCCCCACTTACACACACGTCTGTGTATGTGCACAATTACATTTTCATAAAGGATACACCTAAGCGGCTTATAAGGGAACCACAGCAGTGCTAAAGGGAAAAGAGGGAATTTTGTATATTCGAAGGGAGTTTGCGGTTTACTTGGCTTGGCTTGGTGGTGTTGTATGTACTACTTGTAAGCGGCTATTATGAAGAGAAAAGTAACGCTAATGAGTAAATCAAGTGCGCACATGTGTGTAGTATATATGTAAAAGGAATCCACATGGGGTATTCGAGTGTCAGCCAGCCTCTTTGAAGCTTCAGCGACAGATGGCGTGTTGAGGCATAAATAAGTCGCGAACCTTACGAGCCATCTCTCTCTCTCTGTTTTAATAGCTAAATTATGTAATCATGATGTGTGATACAAATACACACACACGCACTTAGATCTGGCCCCATTCCAACATTGTTCCGTGTTGTGGCATTTATGCAAATCCTTATGTCGCTCCTTGTGAGAAAATTTTACTTGGCAGAAGTAACAGCCGCACCAGCCCCTATCTACCACGAGCCCTACCCCATCGCTGGCCCCTTTTTAATTTGAAATTTTTCATAATGAGCAGCAAACGGAGGGGTGGTTGGGGCTGGCAGGCTGCTTTGGCGTTGCCATAGTGTGAAGATTAAATTCTACTAATTAGAGACGTCGAGTGTAATGTTCGCGCTTTTGTGTGCGCTGTGTGTTGGGGTTGGTGGACGGGGGGTGTTGGGGATAGTAAGTAGAATTGAGTGGCAATAACTAGTGTGTGTGTGTGTGGGCGCCCGATTGGGCAATGGCAAACAAAATGGCGATGAACTCTCTCGCTAGAGCCAGTCAAAGACCCCAACACACAATCCTTAGCTAATCTTTCCACCACATACTTCCCACCCCTCTACCCTTCACTATGTCCCCACTAATTGCTGCCGCTTTTATTGATATGCCAAGCGTAATAAGTTCAAATAATCCAAAAAACAATTAAATTTTCACTTCTCTCCAAGCCAAAAAAGTCCTTTAAACGGCGGAAAGGTTAATTGTAATTTATTTCCAAAAGATTATTGATCAAACATTTAATTGATATTAATATAAACTTTAAATCTCAAAATATTTTTCAATACTTTTTTTCCCCTTTTTATCATAAATGTGTTTTTCAAAAATATCCAAAAACACAACATTTAAACATTTAAAAAAACGCGCGAATAAATTTTATTTCTTTCTAAAATGATTAAAATGAACAAAAACTTGTTGCACCTTTTGAAATACTTTGGACAATGTTCAACATGTCAAATGGTAAATTAGTTTATAAAATTCTGTGTTTGTTTTTCTTGAATTTTTGGCTCATGTCATAAATGTGAAAATAATGAAAAACGGATTTCATAACTTTTTTTTCCCATATCCATTTTCAAATTAATTTATATTTTTTTTTTTGCTGCCACATGCCACTCGCACATACGCTGACAGGGGTGGGGCTGGAGAGAGCAGGGATGGAATTAAAAAAAAAAAAAAAACTACAGCGGAATAGCGAAAAGTGCCAACTTTTTGGACACGAACTTGTTTAAACTTTAGAGCTGTATGTTTTAATTAAAACTCGCATGAAATAAGCTGATGCCACGCCCCAAGCTCCTCAAACCCAAACCAAAACCGAAACAGCGAACTTATTTGCGTGTGGAGGCTAATTTTGTGCACCCTTTTTAATAATAATAATTTAATTTTGTGTTTTTTTAATAATAGAAGCAGAATACTATATGTGATTTTTAAATATATTTCTTAAAGGGTTTTTCATGTAAAAGTTTAGTACTTCGTCTACATAATTTTTACTTTACTTTATTATTTTTATCGATTTAAATAGGAGTTTTCATTTTTGATCATTTCTGGGAGTTTTTAGCTTAGTTTTTTTTTCTGCTTAAATTCTCACGTTTTTTTTGACAAAAATTTCTTTGTAAATATATTTTTTAAATCGGTAACAGTAAAATAATTTACGAGTGTTTGTTTTTCTGCGTCGATTAAATTAGCAAACGGCTTTAAACGGATTGTTAGTAAGGCCGCAGTTCATTTTCAGTTTGTGGCTTGTAAATCTCAACTGATTCTAACTTTCCTGTCACTTGGTGTATGCCTCTATCGCTGATTATTTTATATTTTACTATTTTTAATTTTCTATTTTTTTTCTTTCATTTTTCATAAATATCAACAACATAAATTACACTCAAAAGATTTTATTTTTAACTTAATCCGGATATATATTTATTTGAAACTTTCAACTTTAGAAATGTTCTCTTTTGTTTTCCCCGAATCTTGCTCCAAGTGTATAAAAGTTTGAAGAGCTATTCACATTTCCAATTTTCAATGTATACAATTTATAAATTATTTACTTTTGGATTAACATGTAAAATTTAAACTTATTGAGATTTAAAATGGGATTATTCTTGTTCGATTTGAATTTTCATCGATTTGAAGAGTAAAAGAATAAGAGGAAAAATGTTTTTTTTTATTTCAGTGTCGATTTTAGTATTAACATCTGTAAACGATTTGGCGCCGCGCTAGCCAGGGTTGCTAAATCAATTACGCAATTAAAGGGCTGACAAATTGACAGAAAAAAGTCGCGGGGGCAGGGCACAAATGGTGGCAACGAATGCTGCTAACACACGTTACCAAGTTAAAAATGTAAATGGTAAATTAAAAATGTACAAAAAAAATGTGAGAAGGACGAAAAATTCGTTTTTAATTTTCAACAACTGCCACACAAAACGCCAGCTGAGCTTGTGGTTTGTAAGAGGAGTGGAAAGAAGTCTGGGGGGAGGGAGGTTTGGTGGTATGTGATAAGGATTACCAGTCACAAGGATCTCCCACAGTTTCTTTGGCTGCTGCCTCTTGACGATGACAGTCGCACGGACTGTCTGACTAACGGTCGGAGTGCGCCATCATTCACTTTGATGTTTTTAAAGAAGAGTCTCTCTTTAGCCGTGTCTCTTCCTCTCTCGCTCTCGCTTGTGGTTGATGATTTAGCCTGAAATTATATTTTAACTACCAAGAGTGAATCTCTCACTCTTAGCCTCCCACTGGCGGCGGCTGCTGCTGCCACATGCGGCAACTGCACCATGTTGCTGGGTCATAAAAAGTAATGACAGCAAAATTGTACACTCTTCCTCTTCTTCTCCTTTGCGCTTTGCACGCTCGATAATGACGAACGACGCTGATGGTTGTCGTGAATGGGGGGAGGAGGAAACTGAGGACCAGAATGAAAAACTCACCGAGTGCAAAAAGTAGCTGAAGTAGCCAAGAAGAAGAAGAAAAAGTCGCTGCTGTTGCAATAACATGCACTGCAACAAATTTAAAAAATAGCTAATATATTTTTTTTTATATATTTTATATTCTTGAAAATTTAATAAAATATTTCATGGCTTTTTACAGTGGAATATAATATCTTAATGTATTTTAATTGAAATTTTTTGCATTAATAACATCTCGATCTTGTCGTAGGCCTCGAAGTGTTAAAAGAATAAATTATCATCACCCTGCATTTTGATTAATGATTGAAAAATAAACATTTTTTGGATAAATTTGGTTTTGTTTGTGTTTTTTTTTGTTGGTGTAACATCTTCAAAGGTTGTGGCGTCGTCAATTGTGCTATGAGCTTAGTTAACCCAACCAACAACCCACACCTCAGCACGCCACCCACTCCGGCACACTTGGCCCAATGTGCTTCCTGCCACAGCCGCAAGAGGAAACAATTATGAAAGCGGCTGGCAGCACATTCAACTCCAGCTTCAGCATCAACTTCAACTCCGAATCCATTGGCTGCACATTGCAGCGCTGCCAGCTGAAATCTCAAATCTAAAATGGACGTTGCAGCAATTTTCTTTTTTTTTTATATTTTATACTTCATTTTTTGTTGCTGTTGCTCGCAGCAGCGCGTGTTGCTCATAAGATAAAGATAATAGAAAAGTTGAATTTATAGCAAAACACTTTTCAATCATGCAACCAAAACGTGTGGCACACAAAGCCTCCCTCCCCACCGAGGTGACGCAGAGTTTGTTGGTGTCGTTTGTTAAAGTTGGGAGTCGGTAGTTTAGTTGTCGGGTGTCGGGCGTTGGGCTTTGCGTCTGTTAGTAAGGATGCGGACCCTTCTTGTTGCAGGGGAGCGCCAAATCATTTCCGCAACACTTGCTCATTCACTTTGTTGTTGTTGCTGTTGTTGTTTTTTGTTCTTATTCATGTCTCTAAGTAAGGAAAATTGTCATGGTTGCAACCGTAAAAGCCGACTTGTGGATGCTCTGTCCAATAAAGCTAATAAGCCAGATAACATTTGATTCCATTGATGTAATGAATTAAAAGCTCAACATACTTAAACACAAAAGCTTTCATTGTGTACATATGAAAGCTCAAGCAAAAGCCCAGTGCGCCTCTGAATGTTTTGTTTTCTATCCAAATTGGTATACAGATTATTGACTTAGAAAAGATATTGAATACACTCTCTCTATGTATGTATGTATATATGCCACAGGGTATGTAAGTGGTTGTTGTGTTTGTGTGTGTGTGTTCGTAAAAAACATCTGCCAACGGATATGCCTGGCCATCCGCTATGGCCCACAGCTCATTCTCTTAGACACTGCCCCAACCCACCTAAGCTGTATCTTGTAGATAAACTCGTGTGCCTCAGTTTCGACCCACACACACACACACACATAGCCCCCGGGGGATCTAACTGACTATTCATGCGTTTAAAATTTGCAATACACCCCAAAAGAAAATGGGCAAAGAGAAGCAAACTGAACTAAAAAAAAAAAGATGATGAAAAGCGCCGCCCGTTACATTTAACGTTAAAGCTTTGGCAAACAAGTTTCTCTCTCTTTCTATTTCTATTTGTTTTTTTTTTTCCAATTTTCTACTTGTTTTTTATCTTTACGGCAGATTGAAGGGAAGTCGCTGGAAACAAGCCCCTCAGGCATCACCTGTTTTACTTTTTTTTTTGTCTATCTTAAACTCTCGAATGCTCTTTCGCAAATGGATTTATCTCGAACTTATTTCTTATAAGAGTTTTTATTATTTTATTTTTTAAATTTTATCTAATTTTGTTGCATAAATAAAATAAAATAAATCGAAAATCGTTTGAAACTAATTAATTGACTTAAATTTAAATTTCAATTGTTGAGCTGAAAAATGTATATTCATAGAATTATATCGAAAATATTAAATTCAGTTGAGGAAAAGAAGATTTTCAAACACTTTGATAAGAAATTCCATTAAAATGCGCGACCAAATAATATAAATAATATATTTAGATTCAGTGTTTCGCTGCTATTCCTTAGCCAAATACTTAACAAAAAAATTTAATTAACTAATCGAAAACTCAAAGGAATTTTAAAAGGCAAGCTGCCAAAGCATTATTGGGTTGATAAACGAGACTTTTGGAGACGTTTCTCGTGGCTGTGATGGCTAAGCCGGCTGGCGATTAGATTTTGATGTTATAAGTGTTTTGAGGGATTAGCCAAGTAATTTGTTTGTTCAGTCTAGTTAAGCCGGCCGATAAGCAGAGTTTCTGGCACTGTGAATTTGAAAGTGGGAAAACTTCTTCTTCCAAAAACCACGAATAACAAGAACTCTTGCAAGAACTACTCGTCGGCGAAGGCAAGGCAAGGCAAGGGACGGCACGGCACTTGCAAATTACACGTAATCTGCCCTTTTGTTGTCCTCAGAACTCCTCGTTCCTTGCGGTCCTTGTCGTCTTGGTCGTCGTCGTCGTTGTTGTCGTCTTGGTGGCGTCGTCAAAGTGCCAAAGTTTTTCATTGTAATAAATATTTTAATTTTGAACTTGAGCAATTAACCCAAGAACGCATGTGGAAATAGTAGGCGAAATGGGGGTAAAAACACAGCAGAATGCTGTCATGGCAATTGTGAAGAAGAAGAAGAACTGAGTAGGAGAAGGAGAAAGAGAGAATGTATGGAAAGGAACGTACCACAGTAGCTACTACCCTCCCTGCTTTCCCTTGAGAAGCAATGTATCTGAGCATTATGAACTTAAGCTGTACCCAAAACAACAAGAAGAACAACAATAACATTAAGATTCTTAGACACATGCCAAGTGGTTAAGTCGCCAAAGGAGATGTTTGTTGTTGCTGTTGTTGCTTTTGTTGTTTTGGGGCTTCAAGAAGAAAAAGTTTTGTGTGCGTCGCATTTAAATGATTTTGCATAATTCAATGGTACACAGATTTCTTTAGGGAAAAACTTTATCAAACACCCAAAAGGTACAAAAGTTCCATTATATATACATACTATATATGTATATATATTTTCTTCAATTGCGCACAATTAATCCTTTTTATGAGCATCTCGCTGCGTTTCTATGTTTTACTGCTTTTTACTGCAGGGTTCCAGGTAAGCGGGTTCAGCTCGGTGCGGTTCGGTTCGGTTCAGTACTGCTGTTCCATCAGCTGGAAACGCGCACACACAAAGGCCTTAATTATAAAAGTCAACACAGAGAAAGGGTTTGGGGTTGGGGCGAGAGCTACCACCGAGTTATTGTCATCAACTGGATGAAAATCCGGGACAAAAAACGACAAAAAAAAGAAAAACAACAACTCGCATGTAATTAAAATAAAATCCCTTTTACGACTGAATACGGCAAAGATTTTTACGGTTATTTGTTAAATACGCTCGCTCGACGGTCGGCCGGCACCGGCAGACCTGCAGAAATTAAACAAACCTACCGGAAAATACACAAAAATTCTGCATGTACCAAAGAAATTAAAAAAAAAAAAAACAAAATAAAAACAATAATGATTCGTTGCGCTTAATTTTCATTTCACATTTGCTTTATTTTTATATATATATTTTTTTGGTCAACTCAAGCGAGAAAAAAAGATAAAAGGGGTCAGTTTTTTTGACAGTGAATGAACAGTGGACGAGCTAAGCTGCCTTAAGAGCAGTAACTTTTTACATATTTATTTCAAAGATAAAAAGTGGATATTAAAATTATTAAAAATTTTCTAAAATATATTAACAAGAATATTCTATTCCTCAAAACTTTCAAATCAACGAAAATGTCTTAAATTATTTAATAATAAGGATTTTAATGCAATCAGTTCAATAAACGTTTTTCTTCCTCGCTTATAAACTTGCCGCCCAGCTCAGGTGTGAATGATATGCGAGGAGAGAGCTCGCCGCTCTGTGCCTACTTTGGTGTAGATCTATCTGAAGCGTTTGCCTTGCCTTGCTGCTGTCGTTGCCAGTTTTAATTATTGTCCAGTTTTATTGCATGGCCGCGGCGATTGCAGATAATGTCTGAGAATGCGACGCCCGCTAGCCGGCTTTTCCTGGGTCAATGTCAATATCAACGCACTCATCGTCACCAAGAATCCCCCAAGACCCATTTCCACGGCCATATTCCCTAGCCATATCTAGTACATCTCTCTCTCTCTCTCTCTGTCTCGTTGTCGTCCGGATGCTCCTTCATCCCATTTGGCGTGTCATCGGCATCAGCTGGCGATTAACTTTGCAAATGCAACCCTTTTTTTTTCTCGCGCCGAGGGCGATATGCTAATGATGGGGCCACATACATACATATATACATTTGATGTTTCTGCCCCAGAGTCTGTGGGTGTGTGTTTTTATTATTTCTCTCTCCATTTGTCTTGCTTTGCTTTTATTATTTTCAAGTTTAATTAACTTTTGCCTTGTTTTCACAGAGCGAGAGAGCGAGAAAGCGCAAAAAGCGAAGAGCTCACATAAATTTTAAGCTTATTGCCAGTGGCGGACGCCTGACTCCTGCCTGCCTCCTGGGGCACAGGAGAGGAACTGTTAGCTCGCGGCTGGCTGGCTGGCTGGGCTGGAAATTTGATACGTTGCCCATTGTGTCATAAAACCATCGAGATGAATGTGCCCCAGCTAAAAAGTTTAACCATTATCCAAAACATCAAGCTGAGGCTTAATTTGGGAGGCTCAGTTACAGCTAGCAGGATAGCTCGATTAAAGATACGACGACAGATCAGGTTGGCATCTCAGTTTAATGTTTCATTCTTCAAATTGGATGCGAAAGTTTTTTATTATTTTGTTATTTTTGAATTTATGACTTGATTCTCGTCAGCTTTAAAATTATTTATTGTATATTTTTTGTTATAAATAATTTTAAAAACATTTCTTAAGCAAAAATATAAAAGTTATAAAATAAAGGGTATAATTTTACTTGGAAACTGTTTTAACAATTGCTTCAGTAATTTCACACTCGCAATTTATGTGCTATAACTTGTAACAAGTATAAAGTATATTCCCATACACAGCCGACACATTTGAATGCATATTAAATTTTGTGTATAACATCTTTCAAATGCGAAACAGAGTTTTGCTGTTGCCCGACAGCCGCCCGCCTTGCTCTTGGGATTGTCTTTGTTTCTTTCGCTCCGACTGTCAGTCCATCTGTCAATTAGACTTTAATGTATTGCCACAGTACTTCAAGCAATACGCAATTACGTTAGGAACTTCAACTGCAAAGACGACGACGACGACGTTATGGCAATCTGGCGTTCTGGTTTTAAGCCAGCCATAAGCAAATGAATACATTTATTGAGTGACAGAAAGACGCAGAAAAAAAGAAACAATTACATATAAAGACTTCACGAACAAAAAATACAAAAAACAAACACTTGGCAAACAATTGAGTTTTGAACTTGAAATGAAGGCAAAAAATAAATTGTAAACATGATGATATAATAACTTTAAACCAATCCAAAACTGAAGCTTTCATTTTTATACATTTTTGTTTGTAGGTTTCTTAAAATAAAAATTTAAAAAAAAAAAAAAAATATGTACATTTTCTATACCAAAGAGTCTTGAAGCTATTCATGTTCTCACCTTAATGGGCATAAGGGCATAAGCCTTAAGAATTAAATTGATTGTTTTTTAGCCGTAGGCTATTTTTGTTCTTGTTGTCAATGCCCCTTGCTCGCCCCTTTGGCAACGCCCCTGCCACCGATGATGATCTGTGTTCGGTTCTATTATGTTCTGTTCAGTGTTCTGTGGCTTTTAAGATTTATGTCTACAGCAATCTTGCAAGTCCAGCTAACAAACAATTATTTTCTACCAGTTTTGCAAGATTATCCTTTTCTTTCTTTTTTTTTTTCTGTTGTTCATTTATTTATTTGACTTGCGGCGGCGACGTTGAGCTTGGTTTCATTTTGGGGCAAATGTCAGCAAAGCAAAAGCCTTTAAGATTTATTATATTGCCTGCGAACCTGTTGAGTAAAAAATTTGTCAAATTCTATAGCAGCTATAATTCTTTTAAATTTTCCAATTGCTTAGAATATTTTTTTTTAATATTTCTTATTTTGGAAATGAATATTTTTGTTTTAAAATCTTTTTCTAATTGAATTGTTGTTTTAATTAAGGCAGGTTTTTGCAATTCATAGATCGATTTTCGTATTTAAGGTCAGTCTTAAAAATTATTAAAATATTATGTTTCTTTCTATATAAGCTATATTTCGTTGAAATTGTTGATTTATTTTTGTGGTAAAAAGGAAACTGTTTGTTTTTCTAGCGTCGACATAATAAGCAACCGGCTTTAAACGGATTGTTAGTAAGGCCGCCAGGGCTGCTAAATCAATAACGCAATAAAAGGGCCGACAAATTGTCCGAAAACTAATCGCGAGGCAGGGCCGAAATCTATGTTTAAGCTGAATCAATCAAGGGGCTCAAAACTCACAATTTCATCACGTTCAACAGAGTTTGCACCCGAGATGAAACGTCATTTCAGTTTGAGGCTTGTAATTCTCAACTGCTTCTAACTTTTACGACAGTAGCTGCTTGCATAATAAGGGTTTTTGTTTTTGATTTACAAATTATTTTATTCTAATAAATTCATTTATTATAGCTAAATTGACTTTACATTTTATACTTATCGTGATAATCAAAGCTCAACTCTTCGCCAGCTTTAATTCGGCGCAGTGTCAATAATACTAAATTTGCCAGTGCAATGTTCAGATGCTCGATCCCAGCAAGGAAATACAGCTAAATTGAGATTGCATGAATGATTAATAAAATGCGAAAATAATGCGAATAATTGGCCGCACCAATCTCTTATTCGCTCTCCGCTGCCGTATTGTAATCCGCTATCATCATAGGCCTTGCCACGTTCATTTGCCTCATCGCTGGTAATAATCTCGCCAAAATACTCGCACACAAATTCGCCCTTCCGCAGAATCTTTGGGATGCGAACACCTCAGCCGCGACTTTATTCTTTATTGGCAGATCAAAAACTATTAATGTTATTTTTTTTATATAAATATTTTATAAATTTTATATATCATCCTTGTATGGAAACATTTTTGTTACGTGTTCATATATTAAAATAAATATTTTGAATATATTTGATTGGGAAACATCTGTATTGCAATCTCCAATTTTGCAGATTATTTTATAATAAATAAAAATAACGTCGACATTTTAAAGAATAGAAGCAGTTTATGTGATTTTATAAATTATTATTATTCCTATCACAATATATTTTTTAGGTGTTATTGTTTTTGTCGATCTAAAGACGGATTTTGATATCTTTATCAATCGTGACTCCTGCTTTTTTCTAACAAAAATTTCTTTCGAGTATTTGATGAAAATGTAATTAGCAAACGACTTTAAACGGATTGTCAATAAGGCCGCCAATTACGCTATAAAAGGGCCGACAACTTGCCTGAAAAAAAATGGGGAGGCAAAGCCTAAATGGTGGCAACAAATGCTGAAATTTTCTAGTTATAATATTTTTTTTACAGTAATTTTGCTCTTGATTTTTTTGTCTTTATCTAATTTAATCTTTTTTCTAAATGAATTGCTATTATAATTAAGACAGGCTTTTGCTCAGCTCTGCCAAAAAACTATTCGAATTAGTTTCTTCATAAGCTTAATCTCTTGGTACAATACATACTACAATATATGTTTAGTGTATTATTGCTAAGCTTTTTCGTTGCCACACCCAATTATTATTTGGATTTGGATGCATGGCAAGAAGATCGAGTCAAAGATACAAAATGAAGCAACACGCGTCGTTTTATAAATATATATTTTTTTTTATTATTTGTTTTTTTCGATTCGTTTGGTGTCTCTTGGGCTTGCTTGAATAGCGCTGCGGTTGCTGCAACAACAAATCTTGGCAACGGGTTGGAGGCAAGTGGCATACACACACACACACACACGCACACACACTCAGATCGCGTTTTAAAGGTGCGGCCTGGTTGTGGTTGTTGTTGCCTTTATAGTCGATATAACTTTGTTGCGATCGTTTGGTTTTGGTTTGTTTTTGTTTATTTTTGCAACTTTTTCTTTAGTCGCTTTTATTTTTTTGTTTGCTAACCACAAACTTGACTTGGTTGCTCTTGTGATTGCTGTTGTTGTTGTTGCCACAGCATGCGTTTTGATTGCAGTCGTTGTTGTTGTTGCTGTTGCTGTTGCTGGTTGTGTGTTGCCTTTTTCATGCCATTTAAGTCTTATTTATGGTTCTCGTTGATGATCGTGTTGATGGTCGTCGTCTCTCGTACTCTGTTACTTCTCTGTTGTTTTCTTTCTGTTTTTCCTTTTATGCTGTTTTTGGGTCGTTGTTTATGGTCGATTTTTAACCTTTTTTAAGTGCTCCGGTGTGTGTGTGCGTGGCAGATTCGTTAAGGTAAACGATAATATAGATACTTATAGTTGATAGTTTTTTCTTTTTTTATGCCAAAGTCAGTTTTTTTTTTATATCTTTATACCTATTTTATTTCTTATTGGAAACAAAGTTAAAAGTGAAAATATTTTAAATAATATTCGTTTATCATTATAAAAATACGCTTTTTATATTTGAGTATTAGCTATGGAATTGTTATTAACCATTTAAAAATGCATTTTAATATTTTGTTAGAGTTTCCTATTGTTCGATAGAGCATTGTAGATGCGACCCTGGCTTATTATTATTTTTGTTTTCGTCTATAATGCACTTTTGGGCAAGTTCATTTTTATGATTTGTTGGTTTACTTACTTTGGGCATTGTTCAGGCGAGTGCATTTCAGTTTCTACGCCAGCACAACTTTTACCTGGCCTTTCTATATCCTATAAAAAAAAGTATCTTAACTGTGCTATGATATTTGAAAAAATTCGTCTTATAAGGGCTTCGCTATGGCAAATGAAAATCGATGTTAATTGAACTGATAATATTTCATATTTTTGTAGTTTTACATGTTATTCTTAGGGTACCATTCAAGTCGGACATACCATAACCTTAAATTACCTTGTTAGTTTACGATTTTGCTTGTTGTTCGTTGTTGTTGCTGTATTATTTTCTTTTTTGGCACTGCAATCGTTGGAAATCAATTATAAAAACCTTTTGGCGTTCAGCTTCACTAGGCACGTTAATTCGTGAAAAATGTATTTATTTTTCTTTATAAGTACATATACTATATACATATATATATATATATATAAATACAATACAATACATGCTGGTCGTATGCCGTATTTCAGGTTTTTTTTATGTCGTTTTGTTTTCGCCGACATTTGAAATAAAATAAAAAAAAAGAGATTTCATTGTGTGCCCCGGCTTTTGGCTCTAGCTCTATCTCTGCCTCTGACTTTGGGTCTGACTTGGGTCAGCATCGAGGGGCCGGTTTTTGTTGTTGTTGTATTTTTCTTTATTTGGGTTCGGGTTTGGGGTCTGGGTCTCTTTGGACAGACATGACAAAAGGATTGTGCGGCAGTGGCAGCGGAAAAGTGCAATAAATTTTACTACACTTTTTTTTCTTCTTATTTCTTCTGTTTGCTGTCGAATTCGTTCAATGGTTTTCTCTCTATATATGTATAACTTACCTGTGAGCCACTTTCGACCTTTATTTATGTGTCACTTTTCTTTAACAGCGCTTTTGAAATTTTAGGAAGTTGCAGTTTAACTTTATTTTTCCCCCTAAATTATAATTTTCCACTTCAACGATTTTTTTGGGCTTGTGAACACAATTAACTGCCGAAGGAAAAAAGTCTGTATAGAAAGTTATATAATCTATAAATAAAAGGTTATAATGCTTCCAAAATGCCAAATTCTATAACCGAAAATTATAAAAGAAACTTTTAATGAGAGAACTTTTTGCCAGATCTTCAATAAGCAAAACCAGATGGGTTGGACCTCTAAAATAATACAAGTTTCAACAAATACACATAAATATCTAACGTATTTGAAACTAACATTCATTTTCATTGTCGTCAAAGTCGTAAAAAGATAACCTTACCCATCACATATGGTTCTGAAAATAAGGAAGCTATTCCAACATAAAGCTCTTTTAATAAAAGTACATAAAAATAATAATGACTATGGCTATACCAAAACTGGAGTACTACAAACTACACTCAGCTGTGTGTGCTCCACTTTAGCAACAGAACAACAACAGCAACAACAACAAGAGATCCGAGTTTAACCCAAAGTAAACAAGAACAAGCCGAATACGAAACGAACGCGAGATGAATTTATGAGATCATGTTTGAAGTTAATTATGCCAGGGCATAAATTTCACGTCTCGGTCAGACAGAAAGATACAAAAACACATACATATGTATGTATAATATATTGTTGGTCGTGTGCTCGAGTGCAAAAGTACTTCGTCTCCTAGAAGTTGTTTATATTCCGTAGAGCTGTCAAGTTTGTTGTTTTTTTCTTTTGGTATTTTTTTTTTTTTGCACGTTTTACCAATCATAATAGTTTTTATCTTAAGAGCCATAAGCAAGTGCATACAAAAAGACCAAAAAAAAAAAAAGAAACGAAAAACCAAAACAAAAAAAAATCGCTGTCAAACTAGTTGGTAGACCTAGGTTAGTTCTTGGCTCAGACAGCGACGATAAAAGTCTAAGCCATGAACTGGAGACCTGTTTCTTGACTTAGATTCGTTTCATGTTTATGGTGTTTGGGCCAAGACAAGCAACCAGAGCGGTTTGGGCCAAGCCAAAACAACAAAGTTGTTTGTTGTTTACGAACAAGAAGTTTGTGTTTTTTTTAGCTTCATTTTTTTGTTTTGCGGCAATGGATGTGGTTTGTGGTTTAACTGCTTTTATGGTAACAACAAATAGTATAAAAAAAAAGAATGTTAAGCAAAGTCGACGCGAGAATGTTCTATAATACTTTATCTGTTTCTATGTTATTATCAATATTTAAAGTAAAAAGTTTTTCAAATATTTAATGTTTTTAATCGATTTTAGAGCTGGGAAATCGATGAAACCAATAACTAAAAATAAATATAGCCATATATATTGTCCACAAATTTAAAGCTAGAGTTACCAAATGTGGTGAGAAAATTCCCTCGAAAAACTGCATAAAAAATTTTGATGCCACAGAAAATCTCAAAAGCCTGCAACTGCCACAGTTCTTAAGCTAGAGTCACAAAATTTGATGGCGAGGGCGCGGGCGATGTGCCCCAAAGATCTGTACCCTTGCAGCTCCCGTACTCTCCCTTTGCAAGCAGGGCTAATGCTGGTATCAGAGTATTCTACAGTCGGCTGTGTTCGACAGCGTTTTCGCAAAATTTTCACTTGTTTTATTTTTAATTTTTATTTATTATTCACATAAAATATAAATAAAGAATCATGCAAATTAATTAATAGGCGATTTGTCCCGAAAAAACTTTGTTACGGACAGAAAAAAATTAGTTAAAAATATAACATTTATTATAAAAAATATCTTTTTCAAAACTTTTCCTATTCTCTTTATAATTTCTTAAAAAAACTTTAATATTAAAAAAAAAATGACAACAACTTTGGTTAAAATGTCATCAAAGACCAAGACGTCAACAACAACAAAAACAACAGCGACAGTTAGAGTCACGATGTTGGGTTGGCCGATCAGACATTTTGTTGTTGTTGTTGCTTTGTTTGCTCGCTGGTTGTTGACTTTACGTTGCCTTAGGTTCGCCTTTGGTTTGCTGTTTTCGTTTGAGTTGGAAACCAGTTTGGGGCTTCAGGTCCACACTTTATTTACAATATTGTTTTCTTTTACGACGTCGACTGCTGTTCGCGTTGTTGTTGTCGTTGTTGTTGTGGTTTTGACCCAAGCTCCTTTTTGTAATAAATAAACTGGTATAGCAACTACCTCGTACTTATGGCCAACTACGAAACTGAGTCCCTCAGCATCGGGCTATCGAGCTCGAGCCTGAATACTTCAGAAAACTTGATACTTAAGCTCACGACAATGTTGCCAATTTGATGTGCATCTCGAAATGCCCCAGGCTCCGCTTCGGCTCCGCTTCGGTACGGTACGGCTCCGATACGGAGCAGCTGACAATGGAGTTGGGCTTAAGGTCTCCCTCCTTCTCTCTCTCTCTCTCTCTCTCTTTCTTTCGTATGGGTGTTGATTGGTCCCGTGCGGTTTATCAATCATTAACAGACATCGTCGTAAAAAAAAACAAAATAAAATAAAAATGCTCGACTTGGCCTCTAAAAGCCCATCACATTATACTACAGATGCCGTCTTTGAGATTTACAAATGGTAGTACATAAAACTACAAAAAATACTCAAATTTTCGTATGGCCATAACATTTTATGAGCATGTGCGCCTGCCTTTTTGCCTTTTTGTCTTATTGTCTCATTGTCCGAGAGAGATAAGTTAGAAACGAGCTACAAGCCATTTGCTGGCTTATTTGATTAGATGCTTGGGTTTTCTGGGGCTCAAGGCTTGCACAAAGAGTTTTATGGTTTATTTTTCTTTATTTGTTAGTCAGGAAGTAGAGAACTTGTTTCGAATGCAACCGTAATTTTTACTATTTTTTCACGATTTTCTATACAAATTTGGTGGACAAATCATTCTTCAAAGCTGTACCCTGCAGGGCCCTGTTTAAATTCATCCGAGTCAAAACTCGCGTTTTACTTCAACCTCGCAAAAGTATGTCGAGAATGCGTTCGGGCAGCCTGAAGCGCTCTTTGGTCGACTTTTGGAAAATTAACAAGAAATTTGGGAAACGAATGCGCCAATTGATCGACCGCAGCCTGATCAAGCTTCCCAACTTGTAAAAACCAATGATAGTGTGGCTGACAAAAAAAGGATCTGCTCTTGCAACATATTTTAAATAAAGTCTTAATTTTGTTCTTAATAATATTGTTTTAATTAATTGATTAAATTTCATTAAGTCTTAATACTTTTTCGTGGACTTTTCGATTTTTCTTGAAAATCTTCTTATCAGTTGTCTCTCTATTATTTCCTCCCTATATGACATTTACACCTTCGAAATACTCCCAATCCGAAGGTGCTCCACCAGACAGAGGTCCAACCTTAGCAAGATCTGTTATTCAGCTTGGTTATATTTTCTCTGAAGGTTGTCCAATTTTGTTTTTATTTCCTTTACGGATGGCCTAAGCTTTTTCATCTTTTATATTTTTAAAACGAATTTTCATAGCTTTAAATGCATAATAATTTTTTAAATTTGGGTTGCAGAGATTTGTGTTTTTGTCTCTTTTGTTAATCAATAAAGTTTTCCCAAAAACTAATAACAATTACGATTGTTAATCTTAAGCCATTCGAGGAGCAAACTACCAATTAGTAAGCTTCCGTTCTGCGCATCCTTGTATCCACATCCTTATCGTTGCTCCCTTTGGTCGGTTGGTCCTTGCCCTTTTGCAATCGTGAAATGCTTTTTTGCTATTGCATTTGTCAAGCGTTGACAGCAACGCGTCCGCAAGCTGCAAAGTTAACTGTGAATTGCGACAAGGTAATGGTATTACCCCCCCAGTAATCCCCTCCCCCCACCAATGCCAATTTCATATCCTAGAGAAACCACCAGCTGAATGTCAATAGCTTAACCGAAATGAAGAAGAAAGGCGGTGGAGAAGGGAGAGAGAAAGGGGGAGAAAGCGAGAACATAATTTGCTTTGCTTAGTTTTTGCTACGTTTTGGTATTTTTATTACAATTTCTGTTAGTTAGTTGGGGACACACACAGAGAAAGAGAGGGAGAGGGAAATTCAGTTTGGGTCCAAGTTGGCTTTGGTTCTGTGGTCCAACGACCAACGACGACCAAAGCAATGTAACATGCCAAATGTGTCCCGGAATTTAATTAAACATTTTCTGCGCTTATTCGTGTATACATTTACCCCTCCCGCCCGCCGCCACACTCCCCGTCTTCACCACCACTCAATCTGCCCCATCTGTTTGCCCCTGCCAAAACTGTCCTGTTCGGGCAATTCTTGCCCCAAAACACAGAGGAAGGGGTGGGTGGCAGAGAACCCAGCTGCTGCCTGGCTTGGCTCGGTTTGAACTGGACCAAAAACGAAACGAATGGTTGGAAGGTTATTGACATATTTTAACAACTATTTGCAAAAGGCTTTAGTTTCACATCAATTCCATTCCATTCCACTTCTCTCAACCCACACTTGAGAGAATTCCTTTCCTGAACATTTTCTTCTTCTCATCTTTTTTGTTTTTTACTCTACGCATAATTGTAACAAGTGCATAAATGTCTTTATTTTTGTTGCTGTTTGCTTTCCGTCATGTTTAAACATGCTTGGGGGCATCAATATTCTGTATTTGGGCAAATATTTGCCATTTGGCATGTAAATAACGTTATTTGAATTAGTTTATGGAAGGCCAAAAACCGAGGAAAACAAAAACAATAAAAAGAAATGCAATATTTGCACGGCCCAAACAACTTGGAACTTTTTGTGGATGGCTTATGGGCACAGAGTTGCCAACATAACAAAAAACAAAAGAGGGAAAAAAAGGACAACAGCATTAATGAAATTTTACCTTTTTTAAGCCCCCAAAAAAACTTTATGCTTTGTATTTAAATTGAATTTGTTAGGATTATAGCTTGGAAAGTGATACCAATTTTTCCTAATAGATAAGTTTTAAAACTCTTTTGAACTTTGTTAGCTTCAGCTCCGTCTCAAAAAAATCCATTAAACAGCTGTATTTTCTCTTCTAATCAAAAGCTCTTTATTCTTCCTCTTCTTCGTCTTCTCCTTCTAATTCAGCATTTACTTAGCGCAATCAAATGAGCACTGCGAATGCCCAGCACAAAAGGCAAAGCGCAAAAAAACGTTTGCACAAACAACACCAAAACAAATAAAGAAGAGAACAGCGCAAATGTTATTAGACTTTATGGCACTTTGTTGTTGCGCCATCTCGCTCGCACACTCATTAGTTTTGTTGCTCTTTGCTCATTTTGCATTTTGCGCATGCAAGCTTGTGCTCAGCGAAATATTTTGTGTGTATTATTCAGTGCTGTCCGAGAGTTCGAGTTCTCCGCAATGAACACACGCGATAGGCTCTTCTGGACGGAATTCCTGCAGCTCTATCGATCCCTGCCGGCCGTGTGGAAGGTCAAGAGTCCGGAGTACAGCAGTCGGGCCCTCAAGACCGCAGGCTATGAGCAGCTGGTGCGAAAGCTGCGTGAAGTCGAACCACATGCAGATCGTGCTTTGGTTGTCAAAAAGATCAATTCATTTCGCACGAACTTGCGGCGGGATTTGCGCAAGCGGGAACAATGCAGCGAAGAGGAACCATTCGAATCGACTTTGTGGTACTTCGAGCTGCTCGGCTTTCTCGAAGGACAGGAGGGAAGTTTGCACAAACAGCCTGTTAGCGGTTCCGAGCAGGAAGCTCCACCCGATCCTTTGGTAAGAGGGAGATTTTCGATCGATCGCTCTTACTACAAAAGCTTTCCGTCTTTTTTTTAGCACGATCTCAAATGCCAGAAGAAAAGGCGACGCTTGGCCGTCAAGCACGAATTGCCCGAATCTCCTGCTCCTTCAACCACCTTCAACTCTCCGAGAAGAGAGCGTTCCTCTGCCCTCTCCGCTTCGGAAGCCCTCGCTCACACTTGGCGCAGTCAGTTCGATGAGCTGTCGGCCCGACAAAAGCTTCTGGCTCGCAAGCTTATCTCCGATGTGCTTTACTATGGCTGCATGGATCAGTTGCAGCCGTCGCATGTCAGTCAATTGCAACAAATGATGTTGCATGAACCGCAAATAGCTAACCTTGCCTCATCCCCACCGCTTGACAACAATAACTATGACGACAGCGATTCGGACATTCTAGAAACCTCTTCAAATCACAGTCAAACCATAAAACTTTTTCTTCCTGGCACTTAAAATCTGTGTAAAATATGTTTAAATAAATCCAAAATATTTCTATAAACTCAAGTTTACTTTGTTGCGGTTAGAATTGCTGAGATAAGCGGGGAGATAATATTTCGGAACAATACAAAAATCTGAATTTATATTCAAATTCAAGAAAGACGAAATTTGCATCGGAAATGGATAAATAAATTTGATGGTCTGAGAAACGTTGAAAACAAATTAGCAACGTTTATGTGCAACATTAAAACTTGGTCATTTTGGGTGGAATTGAAAAACTTTTTAAACACACACACACAACACAAAACCAGAAATACCAATTGCAAACCCCGAAAAAAACAACAAAAATATATACAAAAACAACAAATGAAAATTTTACGCTTACGAAAAATGCAAATTTATTGGCATTTAATTTCAAAGAGGGAGAGAGAGCTAAAAAATAAATTAACCATTGCCCGCATACAGCTTTCAAAGACACCCTACTCGATAAAAAAAACAACAACCGAACCCCCATAATGTGCACAAAACTCAACAACAACAAAAACAACAAAAACAAACAAAAATTCAGCATATAAACGAGCGCATAATGAGCTCCGTAGAGCCTTCCGCAATGCCTTAAAATGGATGGATGGATGGATGAATGGATGCAGAGAGACAAAAACAGCTACAAAAACGATACGATACTAGCTTCGAAAATCGCATTAAATGCCATCAAAAAAACAAAAAAGTAGTATTAGTAGAGTCGCAAGAAAACGAAACGAAACGAAAAAATAAGCTCAATGTGCTCATATATTAAACACGCCCCAAAATGAAGAGCCAGGGCCAGGGCCATGGCCATAAGTAACAGCCCGTCGATGGTGGGTTTCGAGGGAGCTTTGCCTTTTTTGTGCTCTGTGCATATCATGCAATTACTTTCCACTCAAATGTCAATTTAAATTGAAGTTTTATGCAAAAACCATACTTGAAAACTTTCTGCGCCAAACCAACGAGCCAACCAACCATCGCTTTATACCTTATATCCTTCGTTCGCTCGGATCGCTCAAGAACAATACGTTGCCGCATGGCAACTCAATCTGACACAGCTCCTTTTCCTGTGTCTCCTCCTTCTCCATTTCATCGTCTTGTCTTCTTTTTATCCACTAAATTTCAATCCCGCTTCCATACACTCTTGTTCATTTCCGGAACACAGGCTGCTCTCGAGGTTTTCTGGGGTAGTATGACTACCCCGCCCCGCCCGCCCGCCAGCCTGCTTGGTCGTGTTTGTGTTCAGCTTTTTATGTGTTAGATGCACATTTCGGAAATTAAGTTGAAATTTATTAGCACATCTTTGTCGTCGAATTACATGGATTGGTTTTTTCGCAGCTATACAACAAACACTTGAAGTTCTTCCAACTCGGTTAACAACGAATCGGAAAAGCCTCTATTCTAAAAGGGGGAGAATGTAGAATAAAATGGTTTGAGCATTGGCTTTCGATTAAGTAGAGTAAATAAAGTAAAAAAGAAATTCATTCCTGAACAAAGTAATTAAGTTTTGAATAATATTTGTAGGAATTTGCTCAAACGATTTTAAAGAAATATTAATTAATCCATAAATTCATCACATGAATTAAAATTTACTAAGAAAAAAGTATCGAAATGTTAGTCAAATAAATAAATAAAATTTAATATTCAATGTTTATGTTTGCTAAAGTTAAATTACAATTAATAATAATCAAATGAAAAATCCCAATAAAATAAAAAAAACAAAAAAATTAAATTAAATAAAAAAAAGTATTTATTGTGAAAACAAATAATATAATGAAACAATATTAATTGATACATTGCTATAGCATTTACTTTTAACTTTTGTTAATTAACATCGGTTTCCAGTAACAATCAGAAAAAAAAAATAAATATATGCATTACCAATTTGTATAACCCATTTGAAAGGCGAAACATTTATTTATTCAACTGATTATGTTGTAAAATAAAACAGCTACCGTTTTTTTTTTTTGTTCCTTTAATTACTTTTGACTCAATCCCTTTTTTACACATTTAAAGGCCTATTCGATTCTAATTGATGGATTTTTGCTGGCAGTTCGAGAGAGTGTTAATTGATACTGAAGTGTATGTGTGTGAGTGTTGTGTGTGTGTGCACTTAACCGATATGCTCGGCTCAATCAAACGTAGGGCGGCTCTTTTAGCGCTTGTAAAATGTATCTGAAGGACCCTCAATGATACACATACTACTGATATTTATTTGCACACACACTTCACACATATGCACATGTGTGAGTGTATTAGTATGTGTGTGTGTGTAGTCGCTTTCCATTTGGTTGAGTGTTGTAGTGCCTCAATATTACACAATTTCGAATCGCATCAAGTCGTTAAAAGTTTCGATTACACAACGCGTTTTACAATTGCCATCAGGATGTGTATGTGTTAGTATGTGTGTGTGTGTGTGTACGGGACACAAAAACAACCACAACTAAGGGGGGGTTCAGGCGGCTTTCTCTTTGGGTGTGTTGTGTGCTAAAACAAATATTGAAAGTGGCATTACAAAAAAATAAAAAAAAACAAATAATAAAAAAAAACTTTTGCCAACGCTGATTTTATTGCCATGAATTTGCGCTCAAATGGCAAATCAATGTGTTTCCTTCTGCCAGTCAATTTTATGGTTGTATTGTTACACATATCCTCCTGCTGGGGGAATACCCCCAATCGTTTCAAATAAATGAAAACGTATCTAATTTGGCTTGAAATTGCTAATATGGGTATTCCATTTTCGTATTTTCAAATGGTTATTGCTTTTCTTTTAGCATATTAAAAACTTGGATTGATATGTCAGCGAACACAAAAGAAGGAGAGCACAAAAATCAAACACTCTCTTAGAGAGAGAGAGAGAGAGCGGTAGCTCGAAGCGATTAACGGTTATTAATGCATTACTTTCGGCACCCCATCAATACACGGAGCTCTACCGCCCCATTCGCCCCATTCCTCCTTGTTAGTTAGGTCTGTGCATTTGTTTGCCGGTATTCCCATTAACTTTACGTCGTAATTTTTAATGCCAAACGCTTTTAACGCAACGCGCTCGATGTTTTATCACCCTCTCCCAACCCCTTCGACAGAGCGAAAATAACTGTGCCAACACACAAATATATAAAAGCAGTAACAAAACTATGCATATAAAAGAACATTTTACTACTACTTTGTATTCGTCGTCGTCGTCGTGGTACTTCACCCCGGTTGGGTTTTTGGCGGTGGTGCGGTAGTTTCTGCCTTGCAAGTGATGCATTGATTTTTTTGTTGGCACGCCCCTCACTTTCGGGGGCACCTGCAGAGCTTTTAATGGTTAGCCCCCCTGCCAGCCAGCCAGCCAGCAGCTACCCTTTTGTGCAGAATTTTGTTGCTTTTGTTTTTATAGCGGCGTGTAATGTGATTTATCGCCTGTTCGGGGTCCTTAAAATAAATTCCTTTTAATGGTTTTTTACTGCCAAACAGTCGAGTAGTAGTTGGCGTCAGCGTTAATGTTAATTAAACTATTCTAGTTTAAGGAACCGAGAGTAATAGGGGAAAATGGGCAAAATTACAAATCAGGATTACATTGGTTTCGAATGGGATTCAAAGTATTTGAATACACGTCAAAAGATGATATATGTGTGAGATAAGGGTGTGTGTGTTAATAACTGTAGTTAAGATAGCACATTTAATTTTCGCACAGCATTTGTAAAGAGTTCTTTGAGGGTCATCCCTTATTTCTGTTTTTTTTTGTCACGTTTTCGGCCCCAAAATGTGAAAAGCCGCTAAAATCTCTGTTGGCTGACCAAAGCTCATTAAAAAAGCCATATTACTTCAGCAACTAAGCCGCACACACACTCACATACACACCTTTCACAGAATACTGTTGGGGATTATGATGTGTTGATTCACCCTTCCCCCCCGATTTAATATCTTGTCCCTTGTCCACCTTTTTTTTTATATCCAAGAGAGTTTTTTCTTCTCTTTCTTTTTGTATAAATATTAAATGGTTCAAGATTTGCGTCATAGTTGTTTGCCATGTGCGGACTCTGGGCTCCCTAGCTTCCTATTTCGGGGGTCAGCACGCCGGGTGTCCTAGCCCCCGCCCCCCACCTCCACCCAAAGTAAAATAAATAAATGCGCGTTCATGATAATTGCGGTACGGCGGCGGCTGCTGCTTTTCCGAAGGGCCCCAGCTGCGTTTAATATCTTTTCACAATTTAAGTAAGTCCCATTTTATTCACATTTCCGTTGGTTTTTTTCTTCTTTTTCACATTTGTTTTGTTTCTTTTCGGTTTGCCAATTTCATCTTCTGCTGCTGCTGCTGTACTGCAATAAATTGCTGTTATTATATATTTAATGTTTACATTTTATTAAAATCTTGAGGTTAGATTATTGATAATGGACCTGAAGTGGGCTCAAGGGAACGCGGCATATCATAATGGCCAGCACGCATATGGCATGAATGGAAAATAAATCTACTAGATTAAGAACTAACGCTTGGCTAACCAACAAATTTGAATTTTAAATAAGCGAAAAAAAGCAGAAAAACTTGAAAGTAAATTATATTTACGGGAATTTTTCTAGATCTGAACGTTAACAGTTTTTCTTCAAAAAACTAAAAATATTATTTAAAAAAAAAATTGTGAGTATTAAAAGAATTTGAGATTTATTTTTATCAAATAATTCAAAACATTCTTATTTTTGAAAAAAAAAAAACTTCCAAAAATTTAATTAGTAACGTAATAATGTAATAAGCTCATAAGAAGCAAAAAATTGTAAATTTGATGATTTTAGTTCATTAAAAAATTATTTTTTTTATCCAAAAACATTATCATTTATTTTTAGTCGTCATAATTACGGACAAGATTGTACAATTTTGACCTTAATAAATCTTGCTTTTAACATCTTTTAAAACTATTAAGGGCTATTATTCACATACGAGAATCTTTTTGAGGCCATCTCTTTAGGTTGTTTTTTGCCCTGTTGAACAAAGAAATTCAGAATTAATTTTTTGTCGGCCCTAGAAAATGAAATCATCTGTTGGCCATTTGTACGTTCGGCTAGAAGGCGCTGCCTGTGTTTATCATCGACTCGACTCGGAATAGACAAGGTCGAAATGCGTTAATTAAGCATATACAATGCGGCGGCAATCGAGAGTTCCAATTACGAACGAATTTCGGCGCCCCTTCAAATGTTCTTCAGCCGTTTTTGATAATGATACTAAAACTCATGAACATATGGAGTGCCGCACCTTTGCCCGCATCCACTACTACTACAATTCCAGGGCCAAAAAGGCAGCCTAAACAACAAATCCAAAAAAAAAATAATGTTGTAATTTACGTAGCTACAGAAATTTGTGTTTTTCTAACGATAAACAAAGAGGCGAAAAACAAAATAAATAGTGAAAAATAACAAGTCATAAACATGATTTATATTCAAAGTGCGCGCCATGAGATTGTGGAATGGATTTTGTTTTGGAGCCATTGCCAGATTGGATACTTATATTGTAGTATATGTATATGGACGAGCACAGAGGTGCCAAGACCCAGCTGGCGGCAACCAAGACCAGACCGATATTAGCGTCAATTTATGCATGTTGACTGTTTGTACAAATGGCCCAAAGAGACGTCAGAGTGCCTCGTTTGCGATCCGTCGACGATCGGCGCGTCGACGATCGTGCGCTAAAACAAAAGGTGCCCACAATTCAACTACCAAAATACGCCAAAAACAAAAATAATACGAGAAAAAAATAAGTGTTTTTCTGGGTAAGCACGCACAGAATATCCAAACAAGGGACAGACAGTCAGACAGACGGCTCTCGACCCTCGCAGCGGGGACACTCAAGTTATAGCCTCTACCCTTCAGCCCTTGAGGGAGCAGAACCTTTGATTCGAACTCCCTTTTGTTTGTCACAAAAACCAACACAAATGATGTGCTGATGATGTTGACGATCATCATGAAGATCAACTTGAAGCGTTCAGAGCTCAATCAGAGGATTTTTATTTTTCTCTTTATTTTTGCTTTCCTGAAGCCAAAAAGAATAAAGTGCACGTCATGACAGGCTGATAGATACAAGTCTCTGCGTCTCGGAGACTGGGTTAAAGGGATAGCAAGGAATAAACAACACTGAAAAAAAAAACTAGGGACAGTTTCAACATTTACTAAGTATGTTTAGCTTAAGTAATAAAACAGTCAAATTTTTACAATAAAATATTCTGTTATATAAAATTCTAAAAATATTTTCAAAATTATATTTATACAAAACAACCATTTTTTTAAATAAAAAACGAGAAAAAATTTATTTAAAAATTTTTAATATTTCTGAGATTTGATTATGTATTTGTGTATTTATATTACTTTATTTCAATTTGTATACTCTACAACAAATTTTATTTCGATTTCGGCATTACTGCAATGTTAGATTGAAGATCATCATTTTATGCTTCAAAATGTTTACTTCCTCCGATTTGTCGATTTTTTTAAAAACAAATATTCTTCAACAATTTTTGAAAATAAAATATAAGAAAAAACATGAAGCAAAACAGTTGAAAAAAATAAGCATTACTTAAAAGCAAATATCATGTTTGTTCTAATATATAAATCGAAACATCTCTATTAATTGTATATTTTTGAAAAAGTGGAAAAAACAAATATTTAGCTTGAAAAATATATATAATTTCTATCTGAAATTCGGAATAAACAAAACTAAAAATTTCAATTATATTTAAATTAACTTAATTCGTAAATATAGACAAAAACTTTTCAATTTTCTGTGTCAGAATTGATTTGAGGCCGATTTTCCATCTTTCAGATAGATTTTTTTGCCTCGTGTAGAGATTGAGTTGAGGTTTTTGTACCAGAATAGCCGGTTCTTTGAGCAGCTTGTTAGGCACAGATTGTGTTTGTGTGGATTGTTTTTTTGTTGTTGTTTGTGTCGTGGGTCTGGGGCACGTCAGAAGGTTGCTGCCTGCCTGCCTGCTTGCCACAATGGATAGATGACGACAGAGTACAACACTTGTTTGTGCCTCTTCTTGCTTGGACCTGCCCCTGCGACTGGTGTGTTTTTTTCTCTCATTCTTTGTGTGTGCAATGAGCAATGATTAAATTAATTATGCTTGGCAGGTAGCAGGCCTAGAGAACAGATTTCTAGTTGATCCTCATCAGAGTCCCATAGATAAGCAGGGAGCGTGAAGTAATCGGACTGCATTCTGTGCCAAAGAAGGACCTGTGTGCACAAAAGGACATTTGATATTTTTGACACATTTTGCCAAAGATAGAAAGGGCGATTCTTTTGGGACTGGTAAAATCATAAAAATACGATGATTGCAGGCAATGCCAATGCCGATCCCACAGCCTAAATCTCTATCTCAGGCACAATCCCAAACAATTGAAGTGTAATTTATGACAACAATGCAAGCGATTGCTTGTTAAGGTTCTGTAAGGTTTTGTTGTGATCCTGATCCCCCGAACCTATGACAATTGCCCATGACTCTCCCATGACTGTGCCTGACTGTGCCTGTCCAGATCGGTGAGATAAGCCCTTGATCAGGTTGCCAAACACTTGTGACCCCAGCTTAAACTCGAATTCTCATCCGATCTTCGATTTCTATGTCTCTATTGAATTTATCTCTTACGTTTTTTGGGTTTGAACATCATTCAATGCACATTTTCTAGTTCAAAGCATTTGGAAAAAATCTCTTAAATCACATTTGGGGTTAGTTAAGGAACTTTAAATAGATTGCTGGAAATGTGCAATGAAATTGGAGAAGAGCAAATAACATAATCGCACTTTGATTTGCCAGTTGATTTTCCCATTGAGTATTCACAGGGAAGTTATGCAGCTAAGATCTCTTCAAAGATCTATGATTAATCAACCAAAAATTAACGTTTCCTGTTTATTCAATTTTGCACCAACAATAAGAGCAATTTAAGATCCATTAACGAGTTACTGGATCAAGTTTCTTTTACCTCAGATGATTGACGATGTATTTTCTATTTTTGGATATGTCTTTGGATCACTTGAGGCGCATTTCTATAATTTCATAATAATATTTAAGTGATTTTGATAAATTTTCCATAAAATTCTAATGAGTTTTTTTTTGTTTAAGAAATACAATTTTTGGCATTTTGGTTAAACAAACATTTAAAAGTTTTTCTAGCTTAATAATGTTCGGACGTCCATGACTAAATAATTGCACTTTCCATCCACAATTAGCTGAGCAACAAATTTGTAAACAAATTAATTTGTTCAAAACAAATTGCAAATAGTTTCTCGACAAAAATGTGCAATTTTCGTTCCTGGCGCCCGAAATAGATAAAAATAAACATAAACAAAATTTATGGACACCCACTGCCAGAGTCGAAAGACTTCCGTGGGACAAAAATAAAGCAATACCATATACAATTTAAAATATATAGAAATGCAAAAAAGAAATAATCATAAACGAAATGTTATCACAACAAAAGAGCACAATTTATGGAATTTATTTTGAGAAGCGAAAAACTATTTTTGTTAACAAATATTTAACTTATTTTTGTTCAACTAAGGAAATTGAAACTTATTTGCAAGTTTTTTGTTGTTGAGTTGAATTCTCAGGTTATTTTGACAAAAGTGAAATTTATGCCTTAGTTCTGTTCTGTTTGTGGTACTATTTTCGAGTGGCACGTTTTAAATAGCCTTTTGAACTAAATTAAATGACGGCAATCAATAAAAATACATTCTTGCTTTGCTTTTTGCTTTTGATTTGACGACGCAAATTTTGTTGGACGGCAAATGGGTAAACAACAAGCTAATTTTCACTCAAGGCATTGAACGAAGAAAACCCGTTGTTGCTGCGCTGCCCCCAAAACGTGGCGCCCCCGCCCACAACAATGGGCAAATTCAGCCAAATTACCGACAAATGCGAAATTATTTTTGGTGCGATCTTAAATTTATATCCGCCAAACTAAATTTTGTGCCCCTTGCTGCCGCTGCCGCTGCGGCGCGTGTTGTTATTTTTGTACTTAAATAAAGCGCAATTTGTGTGCTGTGTATAATTTTCTTGACTTTATTTCTTCTAGTTTTGTATCAACAGTTGAAATTTAATAGATTTGGCACACTTTTGCCAGCTGCCGTCATATATTATTGATGGTCTCTCTTCGTGTGTGTATATGCCAAGAAACGAACAAAATGTTAGTGCAACAAAGTTATCAGATAATCAAAATCTATACAAAAAAAAAGCAAAAAATATACAATGTTTAAGTTTTGAATTTGCAACTATCAATATTTTATTTTTAAAATATTTAATCAAAAAATAATATTATGTAGAAAATATGTTACTTCAAGAATAAGCGGATTAAATGATTTTCATACTGCAGAAAGTGTTTCGAAAATTGGGGAAGATAATTTTCTTGTTAGTTTCTTAAAGAGATTTAATACTTCTGTGCTAAAAATTTTAAATATGGATTATATATAATATTTTTAACATCGAGCTAATTTTATTTAAAACCCGGCATTACTGTACGTAAAATCTAAGACTGAATAATTTTTTACTTCTTGTGATAACCCTTTCTGAACATTTACTTATTTTACTTATTAACATTTTTGCACTTGGGTATTTTCAACTTGCGAACATAACAAAAATTAAAAAAAAAAAATATAGCTGAAAAATAAAGGAAAATAAGTGAAACGATAAAAACAAAAACACATTTGGTTTTTGGAAAATAAACAACAACACAATTTGAATGAGCGAATGATTCGATGAATGAATGAGCAAAAACAACTCAACTTTAAACGGATATGAAAAAAATGTATATTTTTGTTTTATTTTTTTTTGATTTTGAAGCGCCAAGTTGTAAAACCAAATTTGCATATCTCACGATTTTAAAAAAACAAAAAGCGGATTTTGATATTTTATTTGGATTTTCTTGTAACAAAAATTGTGATTTTTAGATCTTCAGATTGTCGCTCCAAACCTTTTTGTCTGTTTATCAAAAAGGTATTCGAAAATCAAACAACTATTTATGGATGTCAAATAGAAGCTGGCGCCAACTTTAATGGCTTATTTTATATGGTTTTTAGCCTTCAGCAAAAACAACAATCAAATAAACAAACCAAAACTCGATATTTAAATTTGGCCAATTAAAAGCAAACAAAGTTCAAATCGACACCCAAAAATGATAAAAAAAAAAAATAAAAATAAAATAAAATGAAAACAATATAAATAAAATTCATGCATAATCGAATAATACTTCTATATAAAAACACAATTTATGATATGACAAATACGAGTCTTGGGTATAATCTTGTTATGAATGCCATAGGAACTTAAGTGGGTTGAATTTAAAAATCGCAAACGAACGAGGGGAGAGGGGGTGGATGGGTTGTGCGGCCGGGCTAAACGGGCGTTGCTGAGGCGACTTTGAAAGCGATTTTGAAATCGGCAAAAACAAAATTCGAATTCAAATTCAAGCCGCGTATGCGCCGCGTTTTGTTTACAAATAGAACCAGTACCCCCCATCCCCCGTACCAACCAACCACATAGGCTGTAAAAGTCGTTGCGACAAGGGGGTGGGGTTAAATAGACCCAGTAATAAAAATGGCTAGGGCTATATTGCCATACACTTACAATGTCTACATTAGATTGTTTATATAATACACTAACTTTGCAGAGTTTCATAAGTTTGCCATGAAATTTGGTACAAAACAGTAGAACAACTTCTCAGTTAGGGTATCCGTTAGTCATCACTATACTCCACCCACTCGGCTCCTTGTTATTTGTGTAAGCTCGTGCATATTAGATGAAATTATAAACAAAACATAAAGGCAACGCAATAAATGCGAGCCCGCTAAAATTCGTCACGCCCGACAGAGGGACACATAGACGACGACGACTTAAGTGCTTGGTTATGTTGGTTGGGGGCGGTTGGGTGGGAGGGGGTGAAGCGAAAGAGTTTGACGCTTGTCACTTAACGCTATTTCGTTTTCGTCTTGCGCCGCCGAATGGATCGCGTTTGTCTGCAATCTCTCTCCCGCTCGCTCTATGCTGCTTTTGCTTCGGATTCGCCTCGTTGTTGCTGTTCTTATTGTTGTTATGCCCAAAGCTGGGGGTCGACCTATTCAATATGCTGACACACGCGCCGACACCTCCTACGCGCGGGCAGCGCAGTGCGCGATGAGTGCTCGTCCATTGTTTGCTGCTCGTCGCAGCGATCCGTTAAAGCTTCGCCAAAGCTACACACACACATACACACAAAGCTTTACATCGCAACGACAGCCGCAAGCACTCGCTCAACGCATGATACCAAACTACAGCACTTTGCGTTATATCGAGTATACTATGTCTGTATGTATACAATTTTAAATGAATTGGAAATGGGCAAGGGGACATAGGGGGACAGCATGGGGAATGGGAATTGGTGCTTAGCAGCGGCAGCAGCAGCAGCAGCAGCGTCATTCGCACTAATAATGCGATTTGTTTGTAATGCTTGAATGCATCAATGAATGCATTGAATGGGGAAGTTCGGTTCGCTTCATGCAATAAATCCAAACAAGCTGTTTGTAATAAGATTAAGTTTAAGATTTAACTTTTTGAAAGCAATCGAATAGTAAATAGTAAATATGGATTTGACATGCATGAAGTATTCGACCTGTCGCATATTAGATGTTTACGTGGTATCTGTTTGTCTCTATTCGTATCATGGTTAGACATAAAAACTGTCACACACTCAACACATTGTTGCTGCTTGAATTTGTTATTTATGCATTTCGCCATTGTTGTTGTTATTGTTGATGCTTTTATTGCTGCTGATTCTTGCCAACTAATTTGCATTTGAATGCCCGCACACACCCAAACCCAGCAGACAACTACAACTTATCTAAAAAGCACACACACATAGAATGCACAGCTGCGCCGCTTTCCAACCCTGGCTCAATGGCAAGGTTGTGAGTGGGAGTGAAACGGGATTTAGCGAAAAGAAGAAGTTGATCCTCTTTCTGCTCTTCTTATATTGAGCTCTTATACAGCAGGGCTGCAGCATAACGCTTACTCGAAGCTTTTCGGCCCTGGTGTTTTGTTTATTTTGAATTGTGTTGTTCTTGAGTTTCTGCTGTTATTATTATTATTTTTATTATTGTCGCTGCTGCTCGTGGTGATGTCACAAGAATAACAACAAATGATTTTTTGTTTCGCCTCACGTTCGCATATGGGGCGTATGCTAATTTTTATAAACAATATACATATATTTTTGCCGTTTTGTTGTTGTTGTTGTCGTGCTTGCAATCTTATAACAAAACAACAACAACGAGAAAAATAAACCATAATAATTTGGATTTTGTAAATTTAAATATATGTACAAACATCGAGACAATTAATTTGTATGCCATGTTTGGCGCCTGTGCTGTAAACCAGCTTTTGGATTAAACTAAACAAACAGACGAGCTCATTGTTATTGTCTTTCTCGTTGTTGTTGTTGCTGCTGCTGTTGTTGTCATTGTGAACTTTGTTGTTGTTGTTGGAGCTGTTGGGAACTGATTTGGGTTGATAGACAATGACAAACGCTGCTGCTGGTTAGTTAATTAGCAACATGCGACAATCGATTTTTGAGAAACCAAAAAAAAACATTAAAAAAAAACGAAAATTATAAGAGAAACTTTCATGTATTGAAAATTTCAATAATAGTGGTTTAAATTTATATGACAATGGCTTTTCTTTAAAAAGAAATTTTAATGAAAAATTTTTATATAAAATGTGAAAAATTTAAATCGATAAACAGTCAGAATGGGTCAAATCTATCAAATCAGAGAATTTAAATCGAAAGCTTCTTGTAAAAGCTCTTTGTTTTTTTTTTTATCACTTTTAACAAAAATTCTGACATCAGTTACATTTAAAGGGAAAAAGTAAAATAATTCAAAAATAATTTTCAACAAAAAACTTAATTAAATCGCTTGAAATAATTGTTTTATTTTTATTCAGCCTTTAAGTTCATTTAACAATAGGCTAATAAATCTTTTACACGTTTGAGGCAACAAATATTAATTTATTTTAATTTTCTACCTTTTTAATATTCTTACTTATAAGATTATTTTTCTCAACTTGATTGCATTTCATCTAATGATTTTTTTGAGCTTCTGACGCAAATAAAATAATCGAATATTGCAAATTTATTTTTAAAGGCGATGCATCGAGAGATTTTTGGTTTTGTTTTTTTGGTCAGCGGATGTGAAATTCGTTGAATGCTTTTGGGCCAATTCAGCGCGAGAGAATGCGTCAAAAAATTATTAACAATAAAGACAAAGTGCAGACAGAGGAAGTGGAGAGGAAGTTTGTATCAAATTATTCATAATGAATTTCTTTGTTAACAGCTAAAAAAAAAAATATTTTTCATTTGGTTTTTTTTTTTTTTTTTTTTTAAATGATATCTTGAAAAACAAGAATTAGGCCATGATAAAAAACGCTATTGCTTGTTTGTTTATAATTGTTTGAACAATTTTTGTTGTTTTTTGTTTTTTCGCCGAGCAAAACAACTTTTTTATTGAGATAGCGCCCCCAATCTATGTGCAACATTTTGGGGGGGAGGCAGAAGCAGCGAGGGCAAAAAAAACCTTCAAATTTCTACACAAACACACACACACAGCCAGAACATATGTGTGTGTGTGTGTGTGTGTTTGTTGGTGCTCTAATTTTGCAATTAGATTAGAAAACCCCATAAAACATGAAACTGAAAAGTAAAACAACAAAAACAAAAACAAAAAAATTAAATGGCGATTAAAAGTAATTTAGATAAAAACTCAAACTGAAAAAAGCAAATAGTCAGCCAACCAAAACAACAACAACAACGCAACGCACGTGGAGCGAAAAGAAAATAAGAAGAAGAAGAAAAATACACACACACACACCTATTTGGGCATCAGAACTTTATAGGATCATCTGATGTTTTCTAGAATTTTTAAATGGTAAGAACAAATTTCTGTATAACAAAGTTTTCAATTTGGTTCAATCAAAAACCCTTTCAACATTACGAATTTTGTTCCCTTGAGATTCGCTTTATCGAAGCTCGACTGTATCAATTTTAGCTCCCAAATGTTTTAATCTTTTTTCAACATGCTCAAATGATTTATAAATACAAAAAAGAATCGTTAAAATATCTCTGTTAAATCGATTTTAATTTTAAATTAGTTTTAAACGAAATTTAACTACCATTTAATAAGCTCAGCGATTATATTTCAATTCGAATTCCCAACTAGTTCCGAAAGCTTCGTCAATTTATTCAATTTAATTTTAAACAGCATTTAAACTTCTCGGCGTTTAACTGGTTTTCATTGAAAATTAGTTTTTTTTGGCAGCACCGAAACCAATTTGGAAACGGGAGTTTCTTCTAGGCCAACATTTATGTGTGGGCGCCAGCTAAAGTGACGCCAGCGACGCGCTTAACTGACTTAGTTAATTGCATTGTATTTTTTTACAATCAAAATCACAAAAATAAATAGAAAAAAACTGTGCTGTGGGTTGAAGCCGATGCCGAAATACTCTAGCTTGAATCAACTTTTTATGCCCTTTGAATTAATAACTGAATTTTAGACATATTTTATTTGCCACTACTTTAAAGCAGATATTTTTTATTTTATATAATTCAATTAGATTTTCATCAACCCCATTTACCTTTGCACTTTACTTACAGGGTACTTAGAAAAAAAAAGGTAGAAAAGAAAACGCTGCCAAACACAAAAGACAAGGCCTCGTAGCCGGTCCCCTTGGCGATAAGATAAATCCCAAGCAGACACCGTAAACAAATATCAAGCGGAGCCACAACAACAACAAGAAAATAATGAACTCGAACCCGAACCCATACCCATACCCATACCCGTAACTGAACCAGAACCAATTCGAGAGTTGGAAACAGAAACTGAACCGAGTTTGCACATTGATAAGAGCATTATGAAAATAGAAACAAATATTTATGTACTTATTTGTTGCTATCTATAGCCTATAGTATCTGTATCTTTAGGTCTATCTGCGCATATTTACAGCCGCCTCAACTTATTTATAGAAATACTTAAACTTTAATTTGTTCTTCTGTTTGTTTTATGCTCAAAACTGATAACTCCAGAAGCTGGCAGAAAATAAGTAAATTTCGTATATGAAAAGAAAAATAAAATATTTCAACGAATTTACAGTTGATAAACAAGATGTTGGGGCTATCAATATGTTAAGCTACTCGAAGTATAATTCAATAAAACAATAGAAACTAAATTTTATAAATTGGAATAAAAACTTGAACGTAAAACTTGGGCGACACAAAGTGGACACTTGGCTGTGCAACTGGATGTGGATGCCACTCGCTTGACCATCTTTGTATCCATGGTAATTGATTGTGTGTGTGTGTGTGAGCTTTAGCTCGACGGGTCGCTTGTTTGTTTATGCAATTGCCGAGGTGTGCTTTCAGCTTGTCGCATTGTATTCGATTGGATTCGATTCGATTCGATTGGATATACTACTCGTACATATTCGAATGCGGAACAGTGAGCATTAAAGACAGAAGAGAGAGAGAGGGACGAGGAGTTTGCTATAATAACAATAAAAGTGGCTACCAATTCGAAATCAATTAACGTTGAGTGCTACTGGGCATGACAAGAGCGTCAATATTTACACAAAATAATGACAGACCAAATAAACACACAAAAAAATAAAAATGAGAGTCATACATATATAGTATGTTAGTATATATGTATATAAGGAGAGAGAGTGACTTGTCTCACAGCAAAAGCCCTCAAAAACCTAAATCAAACCTAGTACCTATGACAACGCCTACAAGTTTTTTTTTGGTTTGTGGTTTTTACTCTTTTAATATTTATTTGACACACAATGCAAAGGCAAAGTGACAATGACACAAGCAAAAAGATGTTTGAAAACGAGTTGAGTTTGTGGTAAAATAATATTGGGCAAGAAATTTTGCTGTTTCAGTTTGATAATATTCGAATCGCATTCAACGAAAAAAACCCATCAGAATAATGGAATATTAAATAAGGTATTTTTTACAAGAGTGTATCATAAATATCTTATGAAACGTTGAAGAATTTGTTGTCAAGAAATATCTATTAAATTACTTACATATATCTATCTCCCTTAAACAGAACTCTTTTGTCATTTTAAAAATATGAAATTAATAATCTGGAAACATTTTAAAAATTAATATTCATTGTGAAAAGAGTTTATGTAGCCTTAAACCAAAGAGTATATAATCCATTCTATTCTCTTTTCTTAACCAAATATTCTACGAAATTCTCCTAACTATCTCCATCCCCTTTTGGCCCTCTTAGCTGGAACTCATATGTTATTCAAACCCTTTAGCATATTGATAGACCCATTCATATTAATGACATTTGCATTTGCAGCTAACAATTTTCATATGAACCGAAATTGGGAACCAAAAAAAAAACGAATTTCAAATTCAAGTGGGCAATTCATTCAATCGGGATTAGCTGGAAAAGTACGTTTGCCGCACGTTGTGCAGACCATAAATTTACAAACGCGACATCAAACGACGACATCAGCGACAAAAAACTCTAGTTTTTGGCCAAAAAGAAATTAGAGAAACGAGCGAGAGAGAGAGAGAGAGACTGAGTTATGGTCTACCTGAGCGAAAGTTAAACTGGCAAACTCCGTCTCGACTCTTGGTATGTCCTGGTATCCTGGCACCTAACACCTAACTACCTTGGGTAAAAATTCATTCATAAATTTTGAGCAGCGCCTCGCCTCAGACACTCGTTTGGGCCATAAAAATGTCGCAACATTTTATGCACAGCGTAAGCAGAACGTCCACAAGGACCAACGAACGAACGAACTGAAAGGAAGGAAGGAAGCAGAACGTCGCGTCGGACGAAGGACACTTCCGGCATTAACGACTTCCCCTGAAAATGACTCTTCACAGCAGCATCTCTCTCTCTGCAACTGCAACTACTTAAGAATTTCTCTGCCTGTGTGCATTCATATCTATCCTTATGTATTTTTGGGATTTGCATGGCAGTGCAAATTAGCCAAGAGGTGCTTGAAATTGCTTTAACGACTCTTGGAAAGATGGCATTTTCAAATGCCTCAGAGTGGCATTGTCTAACTTTTATTAGTGCATTTCCATTGTATGCATAAGAATGTGTTTGAAAGGTTTTCTCTATGAGAAGTAAAAGGACAACAAATATAAATCTAAGAAAATTAAAAGACATGTCAAGGGATAGGGATTCGAATGGCTAGTCCTGAACACGGCACTCAAAAGGAAGCTTAAATTATTCGAATTTTTATTTGATGGAAAATAATTGAAATATTAATACTAAGTAGTTCATCCCGACTGTTGGGCTATCAAAGTGCCGTCTTAACTTTCAGAGCTAGATTGCAGAAACTTTCACAGAACCTTACTTTCCGCTCAAAGCTAAGAAAGGATTTTGGAAAACTATGTCGGAAAATGTTAAATCCTTGCATTCAACTTTTGCGAAAGCCTTTAATAATAATTGTAAGACTGGTAATAATAATCAATATTCAATAAAGTCATAAGTGAATAATCGTGGTACAGCCACAACAAATATATATTCTATACTCTTTGGTACAACTTTTTTTTTTCTCGAAATTTCATGTTTTTGGTTTACTGAAAAGTTATAAGGAATAGAAATACATATGTTAATAACTAAAAACTAATAAGCAACTATCGATTTATAGAAATAACATACAAAAATATGTTTTATAACTCTGTTTCTCTTAGTTTTCATTACAAAATGCCTTACTTTCCCAACTAAACTATTTTCTGAACTATTTTTTTTTTATTATTAAGTTTTTCATAAATATTCAAACATTTTTGCTTTAGTTTCAGCGCTTAAAGTATTTGATGCATGTACATTTTGTTTAAATCAGTTTATTGCGTTATACTTTGATGATGTTTAGCATTCAGTTGTTGCACTGCACACACACAGGTTGCAGATTGCATTTGCATTTGTCAGATACTTTTTTTTTCGTTTTGATTTTTGCCCATTTTCGACATGTAAATTGTTTGCTGCACAACAAAATGTTGCAAAAGTGAATCATTTCACACTGACAGCTAAATATGAAATCACAAAATGGAATTACAAAGCAAGCAATCTACCTTCATTCACCTCCCCCTCCCAACCCAACATAACGTTGTTGCCAAAACGGATACATGGCCAAATTGAATTGTGTCCCGTTCTTTTGCCTTCCACCCACAATCCCAACTCCCTCTCTCTTCCTCTCTCTCTTCTAGCCATCTGTCAGTGAGTTCTTGAGGTGAAAATGCAATTATTTATTAGCAACAAAAAAAAGCGAGAGAGAGAGACGTACGACACCCCCGCTCGCTCTCGCTCGACGGCAAACGCAATCAAAACATGACGCACATACGGCAGCTCCAAAAGGACGACAGGTGGGTGTGGGGAGAGTGTTCGTTTGCGGGGGTAAGGGGCTGCTAGGTGAGTTGAAGGCTCAAACTGACAGGGGCACGTATGTAGAATTAGTTTACGAATTGCTGCAGGATACGTGGCGCAACATTTTACAGCAAACAATTTCCCAATGCGCCTTCTTCTCCTCCTTCGCTCCACCTCCACCCACACATTGAGCCAAGAAAACGCTGTCAGTTGCACGGTAGCATAAATGGACAAAACTGGCAACAAAATTGCAAAATACCTGCAGGCGGTTTTTATTTGTGCCCTCGTTTTTGAGAAGGGTTCGCACAAGTGGAAGGGCAACTGTTCAACTGTTGACTTTATACATATTTATTATTCAGCTATTTAGATGATGAACAAAATAACAACAAAAAAAAAAACAAGTTGCGAATTATAAGCGCTAGTTAGCAGCTAAGGGAGAAGTATAAAAGGTTTTACATGAGGTATAAAAAGTGGAATGAAAAAGAAAAACTAATTAATATGTTCTTGGTGATTTTAACAGATTTTTATTATTATTATTCTTATTTACAATGTTATCAAAAATCATTTTTAAGATAAATGATAAATTTAAGTTTTAAAATTATTTACCTAAAATATTCTTCAAAGAAAATTTCTTAGACATAATTATTTAGGTTAGGAAAACCGAAAATTTAACTTGAATATTTTTTCCAAAAATTTCATCAACATGAAAAAAATGTGAAAGTTTAAAAAAACCAACAACTTTTATTATTTTAAATTAAAACAAAAAATAATAAAAGAGAGAAATACTTTTTTTTCACTTTATCATTCGAATATTTTCCGAAAGTGTCCCAAAAAATGTTTCAAAATAAACTTCCTTCTTTTTCTCATAGCTTTTCTCATTGCACTGTAAAAAATCAACCACTGTTGTCAGCTCTAAGGACTCATAGGCGTACTACATAGTCATAGCCATAGACATAGACATAGACATACCAGATAGACCCTCCCTGCCTCCCTTACGCCCGTTCATAGCAAAAAAAAGCCTTGTTGTCTGGCAGCTGGGGGGAAATTGAAATTGGCTTCAGCTATGACTTCGTTTATTTGGAGTTGTTGCCCAATTTTTTTTCGGTGAAGAGGAGTGAGCAATTTGTAGCACATGTAACGCGGCGTTTGCAACCTGAAAAAAGTAGCTGAAACATTTTTGGGGAAGCTCTATTAAGCGTTGCCACCCCGCACCAAAGAACGCACTATGAGAAAGTTGCCGGAATGAAAGCCGAGGAGGAGTTTTTAACTTTAAAAAGAAAACTTGCAACATGTGAGTTATGTGTGTGTGTGTGTGTGTGGGTGTGTGTGTGGAGTTTTGAAATGAATATGCACGATGCCGGAAAAACTCTTGGCAAAAGTAAATTTAAAAGTTTTTCATGTGTCTGACTGTCTGTCTATCTCTATCCTTCTTCCTCCCTCTCTCTCTCTCTCTCTATGTCTCTCTTGCTGTTTGTCCGCTTAAAAAGATATGAGTAGCTTGCGCAGTTTTTGGACAAGTTTTCTAGTTTTTCGGAAACGTGAAGCACGTGGATAAAGATGATGATAATGATGATGATGATGATGATGATGGCAAAGAGATTCTCTCTCTCTCGCCTTTTGCAAAATGTGCGATAATTCACATAAGCAGTCTTATCAAATATGTGCTCGTGTGTGTGCTCGTCTGTGTGTGTGTTGGTTTGTGCCTCATGGGTTTCCTGCGGAACATAAGTATGTACCTGAACCTTCGCAACGCATTTAGGCATGCAAAGTTTTCACTGGCGCACGTTCCACTCGAAAGCAATTAGCACGCCCACAATGAAATGTTAGTACGGCCAAGAGTATAAAGAATGGGTTTCTCAAGGGGAAAAAAAGGGTTACTTTGTGGGCATATAAATATAAAGTTTTCGACTCAACAACAAAGTTTTCATTTAGATAATAATAACAAATTATACAGGTTCTATTAATAGTATAATGTTTATACCAAACCTGAATCCATCTGAACGATTTTCCCAAATCAGTTTTGGATTTTTGGGCGCAATCAAAAGTGTCTGTATATTTTATTTAGAAATTAGAATGTTTCTAATCTTGCTGAAGGAACAGATTTTTTATATTTTCAAAAACTTGCGAATAGAATTTATAGAAAAAATAAATAAAAATAATATAAATTTATATTTAAAATATATTCTGGTTGTTGATAATATTTCAAAGTAAAATATATGTTTTTATCGGGATATTTAAATATTCGACCACCCCAAAATATATATATATTTTTTATAGTTTATAAGCATAAGTTATTATATTTTATTTTTGTCCTTGATCTAAGAAAATTAATCAAAATGGAAAAATATTGGAATACAGAATGGATTTTACTAGCGTTCGATTTTAATACCTTTAATATTCCCCCAAAAAATATTTTTTTTCATGAATATTTCAACAAATTTTCCACAATTCAAAAAGTCTGTAATCAATTTGAAACTAATTCACCAAGGCATCCACAATGCTAGTTTTTTACTTGGAAACTTAGCAAAAAAGATATTGGAAATTTATAATTTACAGAATTTTATGCCACAAACAAAGAATATAGAAGGTTTTCCATTAACACATAATCCTTATGGATATTTTGCTGCGTTTAAGTATTTTGAAGGAATCGGCAAGATTTTTACTAACATTTTCTCACGCACGCATCCGAAAACCATTTAAATAACGCTCCATCATCTGGCACACACACACACACACACATACATAGACCTCTAAAAGAAACTTTTACACGGCTTCAGCAACTGCTTCGACTTCCTTCGACGTCCTTCGTCCTGCTTTTAGCTTCTGGCAAATGGGCTGCTGAAGTGTTTCGCGTCTTCTTCTTCTGCTCCATCGTCTTTTATCACGGATGGAGTGGTGGTGTGGGTGGGTGGGTAGGGGGAGTGGGGCATGGCGTTGATAAATGCACAGAGCATAAAACTTTTCGGGGGCAAACTACTTTTTGTGGGTTTTTAGGCAAATTTTCGCCTAGAACTAAAAACGTAGCCAACTACTTTCCACTTACCTGGCAGTGTGCCACGCCCCCAGCCCCAACCCAGCCCCCTCCACTGCCACAAATCGCTGGAGCCATTAGAGCTTTAGCAAAAACGACGCTAAATGCGCTGTGAATTATTTAAGGCACGTGTGTTGTGCAGAATGCGGCAAATTCGACAGTGAAATGCATTTATTATTGAAGATACCACCGACTTTAGCTACCCCCGTTCCCCACTGCACCCCCCCTTTCAAGTTGGATGCTGTAGCCAAAATGGATGCGGATCGTGTGGAATCCAATGCCTGACAAGCCAACCAATTATGTTCGCCTGATGAGTGCCAAAGTGAAGCTGCTACAACGGTGGGTGGGCGAGAGTGACAAGGGGGAGGGGCAAGAGAGTTTATTTTGATAAACGCTTTACAGTTTGGAAAAGTTTCTTGTGCTGCTGCTGTGTGGCACGTGATTGGAATTACGCGTGCCAACTAGTGAAAAACTCTCGGAAAACTCTCGAAGCAAACCACAAAAGTAGAAATTTTACACGACTTACGAGCCGCCGACGCCGCTGCCACCGCCACCGCCCCCGTGTGAAAGGTGAATGGAATGTGGAATGAAATATATGTGGCATGTTAGCGGGGGGTGTGGGGTGTTCGTGGGTGGCAGGCAAAACATGTTTTCAGATTTTGGCAATCGACAAATGTTGCACACATTGCGCGCACCAACCAAAAAAATTAGCATAAATTTACTTATTGCATAACAATTCCATGCACAAAACGATTTTGAGAAATTGCCTCGTTTTGTGAGTGATTTGGATTGAGCATGCCCCACAGCTGGAATGTTATCCCAAAGGTGTTAATCCTAGACTGCTAAGCAAATCGAATATTCTAACTTCAACTTTTCAAATTTTCTAAGAAAAATTGCCATAAATTTCTTAAATAAAATACCAAAACTCAAACCATTCTTATTCTGTCTAAAGCACGATTTTTTTATATTTTCCCAATGAATTTTTATATTTTCCTAATGAAAATCTCTTATTCTTTCTTTTTTCAATTTGCATATATTTTATTTATTGAAAAATTGTTTTTATTTCCGACAGTAATTAGAAGAATACTAAATTTAAATATTTTCTCCAAAATTAATTTATATTTTTTCTTATATTTTTCTCAATTTTTATTTGTTTTCTTTTCTTACCCTTTTTATAATATGTTTAACTTTTGTTTATCCAATTTTGTTATGTTTCTCAAAGATTTAAAACTTTTCTCAGAACTTAAACTTGATTTTATGATAGTCCTTTTAAATTACAAAAATACCTTTGACCCTTTCAATTTAAAGCTTAAAAGTTAAACCTGAAATTCACTTGACAAAAACTAAATTATTTTTTCATCTGACTATTTTAAAGATTTAATTTCCACCATTTAAATAAGAGATTTGTTCGCTGTACTTACTTTTTGGAATGCCCCTCACAATCCCCCCCCCCCCACACACACACACGACATGTTTATTTTATATGTGATGTTTATTCGTTTGCAAAGTGGAAAATTGGAAATTCAAATTGGATTGTATAAATGTAGTTAGTTTTTACATCTGGCGATATATATGTATGTGTATATGTTGTATATATGTATTGTAGACCTAAGCTGTCTCTTTCTCTCTCTTTCGCTCTCCCCAGACTCAGTCTTGGTTTAGTTAGCCGCCGGCTCGCCGCTGCTCTGCACATGGAGAATCATTTCGAAGGGATCCCATTCCAGATCCGATTCGTGCTTGAGTCGGCGCCTGCCGCCGCCGGGCGATTGGTGGTGATGTGGATGTAGATGGGCTGGATGTGGCGGCGGGTGCATGGCCAATGTTGCATGTGCCACATGATGATGTTGCACCAGTCCAATGGGCATATCCTGTGCATGCTCAGCCAATCCTGGCGGTCGATATATCTGCAAATGTTGCGATTGTTGATGATGATGAAGTTGTTGTTGTTGCTGCTGCTGCTGGTGTTGTTGTTGCTGCTGATGTTGTTGTTGTTGTTCGCTGACCATCTCCTGGATGTGTTCGCGAGTCTGCTCCCGCTCATCCACCTTACGCAACAGCGTGTCGCGCATAAAGGACATACGCTCAAAGTGCTCCCAATTCGAACGGAATCCCTGTTGGGCATATTGGGCATGCCGCTCCTTCTGCAGCTCGTCCACATAGCGTTGCTTGATTATTGACCAGCGTGTCTGCATGAGAGCTGAAAGATTATGATGATGTTATGCTATAGAAAGACTTTCACTCAAGAACCTACTTGCAGTTAGTCCCATCTCGACGGCGGCTTCCTTCCAGACGGCTGAGGTGCGGCTCTGGCCCTGTCCTTTCTCGCTGCGCTGCCGGCCCGCCCAGAGGGAGGGGCGCGCCTTGATGGCGTCGATGATGCGGCCACGCATACTATTGTGCAACGAACTGGGCCGGCCCAGTTTGCGCATGGGCGTGGTCGTTGCCTCCACGGTGACAGCAGCCGGCGGCACCAATCCGGTGAAGGCCGTATAGGTCATGCCATGCGCCGCCGGCTGCTCAATCAGATGCGGCAACTCGCCGGTGGTCGCTGTGGGTGTCGGTGTGGGCAAAGGAGGGGGCGTGGCCTGCAGCCAGCTGAAGCTGCCGCTGGGGCGTCCACGCTGGCTGGCACTTGGCAGCGATGGCGCTGGAGGCGAGGATTCGTTGGATGGCGCTGTTTCATCTGATGTGCTCGAGCTGCCTGGAGATTGGGCCCCGACGATCTTTGCAACTGTTATGTTGTACATAAAGGACATGGGATCAAAGTGTTCCCATTTCGTATTGAAGCGTTCCTTGTGCAGGATCTGGCGATGCACCAAGTTATGATAATGGTACTTCATTTGGCTCCAAATCGATTGAAGTTTAACTGTTGAGAAAAATTGCAAAGATTTCATTCAATTCACAAATGTAAACAAACACGAATAACGGTGCTTGCCGGGTTGCATTTTTGCAAGGAAAAAGTGGGAAAATAAATGCAGCAAAATTAAAGTAATGTGTATGTATTTACATGATTTATTGATATACTAAATATCCTTCTACTTTTCCTAATATGTATGCAAAAATATACAAATTACCCTTTTAAAAAGTCCCATGCCCAATTGAGTATGTATTTAATAACCTATGAACTGGCGTGTGCGTGTATGCATCTATTTTTAAACACCGCACGCACACATACACACACATTCACAAGCACGCACGCACGTAATCAAAACAGCAAAGAGAAAGAGAGCGACAGAGAGCGAGCGAGCGAGCAGCAACAAGCGAAATGCATAAAAAAAATAAAATGTGACGTCGCCGGTCGCCAGGCTGAGCTTGCAGAGCCCGCTAGAAACTTTGTGTATGTTCAATGTACATGCAGAGAGCGATAGAGCGAGAGAGAGAGACTATAGCTATCGTAGTCACACTCACCTGTAGGCACATGACCGCCAAATTGTTCGGCGATCTCGTTCCACATCGGCGATGTGGCGCTGCGGCACAGGTGCAGCTTGTTGTTGGAGTCCCAGATCTCCGGGTACTTCTTGATTGCCTTTAGCAGCTGAGCGCGATTTACGAAGGGATCTTCCTTGGGCATGGCTGTAGGATGTGGAGTATGTCTGTCTGTGGATTCTAAATGGGGAACTCAAGACGTTGGCGACGGCGACGGCGGCGGCAGAAGCAGCGGACGCGGAGCACAACTGCGTCCTTTGACATCAATTATCGGCGAATAACTGAAAGTAGAGTTTGCAAAATATGCGAATTGAAAATGAAAAGGCAAAGCGATTGAGGAAAATAGAGAAAACGATGACGACGTCGGGGCAACGACGACGACGACGCCAGCGACGACGACGGCGACGGCAATTGTTGTTGTTGCTTTAGCTGCTGTTGTTGTTGGGGCGCAGCGATGCCGAGAGATTGGAAAGCATTGTGACTGAGCCAAAAGCAGCGGCAAAAAAAAGCGGCGAAAGCGCACACGAGATGAGATACACAAAATGCAAGCGAGAAGAGAGAACAGGCAAAATGTGCAAAAAAACACAACAACAACAACAAACACACACAACATTGAAATAAAAGCAACAGTTCGGCAGCAGCAGCAGCAGCAGCTATGGCAACGACGTCAGTTTGACAGTGTGCGTGTGCTTTGGTGTGTGTGTATTGTAGGTGCTGGTGATAGAGTTAAACTGTTTGTGGGTGGGGGGGAGAGGTGAAGGGGTTAAGAGCGAAAGAGAGCCACATCCAACCATACATAAGACGAGGCGACGACGAACAAAAGCAAAAGCACACACAACAAAACAGACAAAGACCAAAGAAGCAAAAAACCAAAACAACAACAACAACATGAACAGCAAACGAACCTTATGGAAGAGCCAGCAAAAGCTGCAAAAAAAAGAAAAACAGAAAACAACACAGAGAAAAAATTGAAGCAAGCACAAAAGAAAGGCAACGATAAACAACAACAGCAAAGACGACGGCGACGTTGGAGCTCACTTGCAACTGTATGTGAGTGTGTGTGTTGTGTTGCCACAGCCTCGTCGCTTTTGTTGAAGGTGGCCAACCCGGCCCCGGCCCGGTCCGTCCGAAAAAAAAAGCGTTCGGTCGGAGCCGCATTAGAAGCGCAGTCGAAACTCGTGCGCTGCGCTCTCCTCGCCAAAATGCGAAACAAAAGAGCAGCGTCGCAAACCCAACGATGAGTGCAATCAAACACCGAGCGCAAAATGTGCACGATGACCACCAATGCGACGACGATGGCAAAAACAACAACAACAGCAAACGAAAGCCAAAGCACAGCCCGCAGACGCAGTCGGCAGCTTAGTAGAGAGACCGACCCCGACCAGGCTGTCTAAACACAACACCAACAAATACATACAGCAGATATATGCATATACTAGAACAGCAACAATTGCCTATGTACGAACTGACGTTCGGTCGTTCTGTCAGTTTGTCGTACATACGTGCAATGAACTCATTTTGCCAGCAACTACTACAAAACTGCAACTACAACAACAACACTCACGCACTCGCAATCACAATTGTATTAGTGCACACAGTGCACCCACTGCGTTCGTTTAGTCAAAACAACGCACACTTACAGCAGCTAGAGCGAACCAAATGTCCAAAGCATTCTAATAAGCTGGCTCTATTTTGCGTAGAGTGCGCTCTCTTGCTCTTGACGAAACAAAAATGGTCAAAAGGTAAAGGTACCAAAATTTGTTTTGGCAAAAGTGTGTGTGTCGGAGAGAGAGAGAGAGAGTCCCGTTCGGTTGCCTGCCGTGGGTTACACTAAAATCGAGCATTGATTATCTTCATCAAATATTCAATGTCATGGACAACACTGGTGAATGAACCCCTTACCATTCCGCTTCCTTTCCTATACTCTCTGCATATCTAATGCTGTGTTGTTAATGCTTTTAATGTTTGTTTCGTTTTATTGGCTACTTTTGTTTGTTGCGAGGGGGGTGGGGGTCTATCTGTATCTGTATCTGCTCACGCACTTAAATACATATCTGGAAGCGGTGTCTTTAATTTTTATGACGGCATAAATGGTCCTGAGCGTTCCCCCCACCCCCACACCAAGAATCGTAATTTGCTAGATTAGAATTAATTTCGAAGCGATGCCAAACAAATTCTCTGTATATATCTTTGTATCTGTATCTGTACATAGTAAAATAAAAATAAAATAAAAACAACAAACGTAATGTATCTGAGGCTGGACAGCGGCTGAGGCCGCAGCAGACGAATAGATAGATCGAGAGAGGGAGGGAGAGGGAGTTGGGGGCACAACAGGCTCTCGGCTCCACATCAATTGTCGTTCTGAAGATGGGCTTGAGAAACGGTCATTGAGTGGGATGAAACGGTACGAGGGAGGGGGGAGGTTCTGTGTGTTGGGTTTTTTTTTTTTTTTTTTTTTTCATTTATGCTTTTTAAGTGCTTCATTAAAATCGCGTATGGGGGCTTCGATGGTTTGGGGTCGCTGCTGGGGTCTGCCTTTGCCATTGCTTTTGCCTTTGCCTTGGCTCCCTGCCATCTGCGGCTGTTTGGGGCGGACAGACCTTTGTCAGCGTCATCAAGCACAAAAAACAAAATAAAATAAAAACAGAAAAGCAAACGTATCTTTCAGATACATGTCCAAAACGCAAACGCAAAGAAAGCAAAGCAAGGCATCAAAAAAACGCACGTCCACCGGTAAGAAGTAAAAGAAAAAACATTAAAAAAATTGTATATAAAATAATAATAAACAAAAAGCAACAGCTGAGAAAGTATACGAATAGATAATACCACGCAGAAGGGTTTGAAAATTTATTAAGAAAAAACATAAATATTAAAATTGTAATAGCATTAATTAATTAAAGTTTAAGATTAAAGTTTTTTGTAAAAATTTTATTTTAATAAACCTGCAATATCATTACCAAAATATTAAAAAAGTGTTTTTAGGTTAGAAATATTTTAAAAGTTGGTTCTATATATATAAGTATATTTTTTTTTTTGACATGGTTTGTGTGACTTCAAATTCATTTAAGAAATATTTTAACAAATATTAAGTTTTTTTGTAGTTAAATTATTTGACTTACTAATAAATTTTTAAAAAAAATTCTCTATAAACTCATCAAAAATATTTTCGATATTTTTACCATTCAAATAAATAAAAAGTTCGTGCAAGTTGAATATATATAAAGGGTATACCCGTCAGCTCGATTCCAACGGGTATCAGGGTAATAATAAAAGCTACAACAAGAAAGAAAAAAAAATAAAATAAAAAAGAATTAAAACCAAACATGTTTTTTTCACTCAACTCTCTTTCGCTTTGCTCAGTGTCAGGCCCCAATTTCAACTTCAACTTCAGCTCCAACTTCAGATCCAACTTCAGCTCCAACATCAGCCACAGAAGTCGCAGCTTCAACTCCGGTTTGCGGGTTCTGGCAACTGTCTGTGCGTGTGTGTGTGTGTGTGTGCGTGGCAATAAGTGTGCCCGTTTCACGGCACATTGCAGACACAAAAAAGTTAAGTATCTTGGCTTTGTTGTTGCTTTTGTTGTTGTTTTTTAAGGTGCGCATATAAAAGAGGCCTTCTTAGCCAAAGCCAAGACTCGGAAAGACTCGCAGACGCAGAAGCAGACTCAGTTACCAGTTTGCCCAGTGGCCGGTTTTAAGTCCGAACGTCCAAAAGATAACACCAAGCTAAAGTAACAACAACAACAATAATGGTGCCTTTTCGTGGCAGCATCCAAAAAGCCAAGTTGGCTTTTATTTTCGCGTCTGTGTGTGTGTGTTGCAAATCACATACAGTAGCAAAAAATTTCGACAGTTATTTACGATTAGCACAAAAGATACGAGACATGACATGCGCTGAGATGCCACGAAGATGCAGATGCACAGATCCCAAGCGCAGAGAGGGGGCGAGGCAGGAGTAGAACGAAGATCTGCAAAGAGTCGAGACACAAACATGAAAACAACAACAACACATTGGGACTGTGTTTGCTACTGCATGTTGCATGCCAGCAGGGTTCCTTCGTTGTTGTTGTTGTTTCGATCCCCATTTACTGTGGATGCCACTAAAAGGATGAGGGCCTTAAATTAAATCGAGCGTCTTGCTGTTTGTTTACCTTCTTCAGTTCGAGCCAGACGGAAACTTCATTTATGAGTTTCGTTTGATGATCAATTAAATGCTTCTGACACTCGGGCTCTTCTTCTTTTAATATACTTTTTGAACTGAAAACAATCAAGGTTGTTTCGAAAAAAAATATAATATTTATGGCTGATTGTTCTTTTGTTTTTTTTTTTTATTGTGTTGCGTTAAAAATAATTCACCCTGATTTCATCTACTTTTTTCTTATATAAAAAAAGGAAATAAAAATTTTTAGATTTCAATTTTGTTGATTTTAAAGTTTTTAAAAATTAATTTGCGATTTTACCTTGAAGAAATAAATTTACGAAACGGTTCTAAAGATATTTTATAAAAGAAACTAAATAAATAAATTATCTAAACGATTTTGGGGACATTTTTAAAAATTACAAAATTTACTTTACAGGGTCAAAGAAAAAGAAAAACTTTTAAAAACAAAAACTATGATTGTATAATATGTAAACATAATAATTAATTTTTTTATATATAGTAGAGTACTTAAGAACAATATTTAATACCCATTCGTATGTGCAACGCCCGAAGTTGTTGTTAAAAACTTAATTAAATGACTTTCAATTGGGGTCATTGTGGATTGTGGCCAATTCGTTGAGGCTACAAGCAAAATTTATGGCATTTTAGTCCGGCACTCGCTGCTGACTTTTGTTGCCTGTTGCATAAATTAGTTGCGATAATAATAAGTGGCAAGTTCTAGAACTCCAAGCTGCAAGCTCCAAGCGCGTGTGCGCCAATAGAATATTCTCTGCAAAAAAATAAAATAAAATTCGAGAAGAAAGGCAAAGCACACAACAAATTTATCGACTCGTGCGTCCTGTGTTGCGTGCCATGTAATTTAAATGGGCGGCTTTTTGTCAAAAGGGGCGTGGCATTCTCTCTCTCCTTACCTCTCTTTGTTTCACCTTTCGTCCTTTTGTATACGTGCATTTTAATGCACTTCATCATTTCTGCCTGCTGTGCACTTTGTTTTATTATTTATTTTTTACTATAATTTTTCCACGTTCCTGGGAACGTTTTTGTAATGCTCAGAAAAGGTATTGAGGGAATTGAATACACCTTTTGATTTAAAAAAAGAAAGATAATTCGTAATGAAATAAATATTTTAAAAGCCTTGCTCTGATTTTTGTTTACATTTTAAAAATATTCTTAATTTTTTCTCAATTCAAATTATTTTTATTTTATGTTAAATTTAAAATCTTTTTTTATTACTTTCCAGTTTCTAACTAATTTTTACAGGGCATCTTAATTTTGTATATTTAATATTTCTTTTTCAACTATTTTAATAAAAAATTCCTCTCCAAACAAAACTTGCCAGTTTGAGTTTCTAACTATTTTTTACAGAGTATTAAAAAGTATAAAACACCAATAAAATACACAGCTTGGGTGTTGTTCGTAGGTAGTAAACGAGTTAAGGGAGGGGGAGTCGGGGGGGGTTATGGAAAAATCCCTCGAGGAAAATGGGCAAACCTAAGTGGAAGCGCAATAATTATAATTAAATGCATTTTTACGTGCCGTTTTGCCGTTTGGGCTTTTCTTTTTTTCTTATGCAAATAAATAATTGCTCACCTTTTTTGCCGAGAGTTGCAATTTAATAATAAAAATAATAACGATACCAACAATTAAATCTATTTAAATTAAAATGCAAATATCATGACAAAGCAAAAACTTTAATTTAAATAAATCTAAAAATTGGTAATACTATCTTGGCTTATTTTAATTTTTGTATTATAAATTTCTATTCCGAAAATTATAACGAATAAAAAAGTATTATTAAAAATTATTTCTTGCTTGAATTAAACTCATAAATATTTATATACTTAATTGTATATTTCCGTTAAACGTATTTATAAATAGAAAATGCCTTTCATATAAGATTCGGTTTTTTTGTTGTGTTTTTGTTGAAAATGCAACGATAAGAAAATTGTTGCAATTGCTAAGAGGTCAAAATTGCGTGCCAAAGCAGGAAAAACAAATGTGAAATAAATTCAAATTGCGTGCTTTTGGCACCAAATCAAAATTCAGGCACAACAAAAATAAAAAAATAAAACGAGAAAAATAAATGCAAAAAACCAAAGCAAACGACAAGAACAACACAAAACAACAAAAAATTGCATGAAATATGCTTAAAGCGAACGCAACACACAAAAATAACCTCCAACAAAATGTGAACAAAACGACTTGAAAATACTCTAAAAAAATTTATTGGAAGATAGTGAAAATTTATTTTTTAATTTAGAAATTGGAGGATATACGAAAATAACATTTATTTTGTTGTTATGAATAATTTTTTTTAAATTAATAATTTATCATGTGAAACACATTTTAAATATTTAAAAAAATCTTTTAATAATAATTAAGTTTGAATATATTTATGATAATTCATTTAAATATTTAATAATATGTTTTACATATGATCTTTTTTTTCACTATAATTTTCAATTCAAAATAATTTAATCCCATTACAAAATTGCATTTTCTTAAAAAAAAAGTTGTCTAATTTTTTATTTTTAATAATAAACTATAAATATTATTATCGGTTTGACATAGCTAATGTACCCGCTGCAGACAAGTGTTGATGTTTTTTTTTTTTTTTTAAACATTTGTGTAAAAAAATCAGTTTTAATAACCGTGTCAGGCAACAAAGAGAGGCAACGGTAGCTGCTACGTGTCCATGGTCCGGACAGTATGTGCGTGTGTGAGTGTGTGTGAGTGTGTGTGTGTTGGTGTGTGTGCGTGCATGCAACGCATTAATTATGAATTTAATTCACTGGGGCCGTACGTTAGGGCAGCAACAACGACGATTGTGGGACAATTGGTTTCACCAAAGATGGCAAAGGCAACGGGGAAAGAGGAGGAGGATCAGTTGGTGGATGCGGCAAGCAGGCAGGCAAACGGCACTTTGACAAGGCATTGTTGCAAGGGGCAGGGGCAGTGGCAGGGGAAGATACGAGAAACAGGCAAGTGGCAAAGTCAACAAATGTGCAACGGACACAATTTTCTCAATGCACAAACATGAGGCGTAGCCCGCGGCCAAATGGCAACCGCACCACGCCTCTTGCCCCGCCTTGCCTTGCCTTGCCTTGTCTTCTTCCTACTACTACCCCTTCCACTACCCCTACCCCTGCTCCCTACATCATCACATCGTGTGTCTTTGTTGCTTTTGCAATTTTGTTGCTGTTGTTTTTATTTCATTGGAAATATCGCGCTGTACGCACTTGATTGCAGCATTTAATTAAAGCAACAGCAACAGCCCGAAACAACAACAACAACAACATCCTGAGGCAACAACTAAAAACTGAACAACATGTTGCCGAGATATTTATGCGCAACACTTGACAGATTTATTTATGCGATGCTGTTGTTGCTGTTGTTTTAATTTCATACAAGTTGTGGCAGCAGCAACATAACCAAGAAGAAGATGAATAACAACTAAGGCGAAGACAAGAGCGAGAGAGCGAGAGAGAGAGAGTGAGAGAGAAAGAAAAGTTTTGGTTCTTTTGATCTTTTAATAAAAGCTTTACACGAGACAAAAGCAGTGGGGAAATTAAATTCTTTTTAAATAAGTAAATTAACAAAATTATAAATTCTTTTTTTTTAGAAAAATTATCAAACTTTTCTCAGACATAACTTTTTGTAAAACATTTATAAATAGTTCATATCTTATAATTATTTTTTTTTCAAGTAAAAGAAGTAAACCTTTAAAGTTAAAACATTTTTTTCCACAGGAAACAACATTAAATTTTGATGTTTTAAAGCCAAATTTTCATCAAAAACTCATCCAAAGAAATTGCATTCACATTTCAATCGAAGTTAGATAAATAAATTCTCCGCATTGAACTATTTTTTTTTTTGTATTTTATATTCTCTGCTGGCCTTAGACAAAAATATAAAAATATTTATCATTTCCAAATGCATATATACATTTTTGGTAAGCCATAAAGAAAATATTTTCTATTTCCTTATTTTTTTATTTTTTTTTTGTAAATTTCAAACTTCATATTTGTAGCACCCAATTTGTATGGGCTTCGATTAAGCATAGTTGCTGCTGCTGCTGCTGCTGCTGGTGCATGCAACTTGCTGCCATAAATCACAACACATTTCTTTTTTGGCAACTTGAATTTTAATTAAAATAGAATCGTATCGAGAATGCTTCCATAGGCCAAAGCATTCGTCGACCAGCTCATCCTTCTCTCCTGCTCCTCTCCCTAACCCAGTTTGAATTATAACAAGCACGAACTTAACACACGCTCGCCGACGTTCAAATACTCTTTTTGAAGTTAAAAAACATTTTTGAATTTCTGTAGAAAAATATATTTTTGAAAGACAAAAATCTGTTGAAAATATTTATTAAATTTATTTAAAATGATAAAAATTTTAATAAATCGTATAAAAATATTTCTATGTATAATATCCTCTTTTTCTAGTTGAAAATGAAATTTCCTTTACTTTAATGTATGTTACAAAATGTGCGACAAATTGATAATGCCTCGTTGCAGTACGACAACAAAATACGATAATTTTTCAAAAGAAAATAATGAGAAGCCGAAGCGCAAAGGCAGCAAAAGAGGCAAATGTTAAAATCTGTTTCGAGTTTTTCGAAAAATACATGGCCACAATTTTCTAACGCTCGAATATTTTGGATACAACATAATTATATTGGAAGCTGGCCCATAAATCAAAGGCGGCAGCGGCAGCGGCGGCAGCAGCAAAAAAATCTTTAAAACCCAGAATGAAGAACGAATCGTAGGCGTTGCATGCAACTCGACAAAGGCATGAGGGGGGGTGGGGGAAAAAAAATGCAGCGATGCAGTAAGGAAAAATCTCTTGAACATTTGGCAGCGGCAGCGGCAGCATGTGGCAAGTACGCGAACACTCAAAACGCTCCGATGCAACTTGTAACGAAGATGAAAATACTGAAAAATGATTTATGCTGCAGTCAGTCTGTCCAACTGTCGACAACATGTGTAGAGTTGGTTGGCGGAGGGGTTGTTGGGAGGCTGCGCTCAGTTAGCCAGTTGCGCAGCTGTGGTCGACGGCACAATAAATCGAGAAACATATATTTCTTAATTTTGAAATTGCCAGCAACATATTTATTACACATAAGCAATGACATTTAACCAGGTGGACGGACGGACGGAATGGCCTCAAAAATAGTTCAACATAGTGTTGAAGGAAAAAAATGATACAAAATATATTAAAGTTGCTTAAAAATAACAAGTGCTCAAACAATGTAGAACAATGTATAAAAGAAGTAAAAATATTGAAAATGTAATGTTAAAATCTTTATTTTATTTTAGAATTTTTTGTGAGAAAGTAAAGTTACAAAACATGATAGAAAAATTGTATATGATATAAAAAATAAATTTTTTTTATGTTGCACAAAATATTTTTATAATAAAAATAAAAATAGCATTGCTGGAATCGCTCCTCTAAATATTAATTTATTATTTGTGTCTTGTGAATTACTTCAAAAGATTGGCTTTGTTTTCGGGTCACTTCAGAACATCTTGCACGGTTTACCCACTCCGCCAGAGCACATTCGTTGATATCGCTTCGGAGCTTTGTTGTCAAGTCCTGATAATAAGCATTATTCTCTTGCAGTCGCCCGACTTTCTGATGAGAATGTATAATTATTGGTAATAAATTTATCGTCTATAAGTTTATTCTTATTGCTGCTTACCTCAGTTTGAATAGCCGCAATGGATTTATTTATAGTCAGAATAAATAAAATAGAAAAAACACAATTTAAATTCATTTTGTTTGATTTGCTCTGCCATCAACTCCCAAACAGTGTCAAAAATGCACTAAATATTCAAATCGATTCTCCATTATCTGTAAAACTTTTTGGCAGAGATGTCACCTTGCTAAACTTTTACTTTTAGCAACTAAAATTGTGTTTAATTCCTTCAAAATTTGTTTAATGAAACTTTTAGAAATTCCCATTCCCATTAAAATTTGTTGTTGCTCTAGCAACAAATCATAAGATTAAGAATCTGGTTTTTCACAGACAATTCTTGGCATTGTCCTCTTAAGTAAGAATGCTGCTGTGACTTCTGTCATTCGATCTATTTATTTGCCTGCTTGAAATATATGTATATTGTGCCCAGGCTATGGTTTGTGTTTTTAACAGTCACAGGTCGGGGACTGGAGGTCAGCAGAGTCATAAACTAAAATTTGTTATTTATACGCAAAGCGTTGACAGTTGAATCTTTGAAGCAGCATAAATATTCTTATGATATTTACATATATATATACTTATACTTATACATAAAACAATCGCCATATCTCGTGCACTTTATGTTCTCGTATTGGATTACACATTGGGGCGTAACAAAAAGAGAAAAAAACATGTTCTTCCGATGAGGTTTTGAGTTATGGTAAGCGATAAAATTTAGTTTTGCCTTTTTTTTTTTTTGGGTCATGTTGTCGTAATTTTCTGTACATTATTGAGTTGATATATTGTTTCGTCATCTTTTTCGTTGCGTAATCTTTATACAATTTCACAGATGAATTATGCATAATTGTCGTGATATTTTCACTGGGCAATTTTTGTCAACGAAAGATAACATTCCGATTTGTTTATATGCTAATAAGTTATGCTAGAAGTTCTGTGGCAAAAATGTTGCTTGATTTTTATCGTTTTGCTTGCGCTGTGGGTACGGAAAAGCAATTTTGTAGAACTGAAAGATATCTTAGAACTTGTTCATAATTTTTTGGTGTTTGTAACGCAATTAAATGTATTTTATTGTAGCGATTCGACTTCTTTTGGCCAAAACTTTTAAATTGTGCGTCAGCATTTAAGCAAGTCTTAAGCCCAATCGGCTTTACTTCTAGTGTTTTTTTTTTGGTTTATATTCGAGGACTTATTTTACTTGTTTTTCCCCATGTAGCGAGCATTATTTTTTTGTAGGGAACAAAAGTTTTCCTTCAACAATTGGTCCGCCCCGTGTTTGGTTTTGCTGACTGGCTAAGAAGTTGGCAGAGTTTTTTTTTAATGTATTTTTTTTGTTCCTTGGCCAGCTGGGAAAGTCGGCGCCGTATTGCGGCATATGGTGTAAATTTCACAAAGCCGGAAATAAATCTTAGTTATGCTTTTTTAAATCCTTCAACAAAAGCAACAGAAGCGAACAAAAAAGAAAAAAACTTCACAGAACGATAATAAAAACTATAAATTGCGTCATAATTTCGCTGCCGCGCTGAAAGGCGGCAAGTAAACAATAAACGAAAAGAAAAGAAAATTTGTGAAAAACTTGCATTTCCGGGTCGAATTTAGGGTGAGTTTAATTTCACTGTTGTGCAATGCTATTGACGAGATAATCAGCAAATGCTTCTTGTTATTATTGCTAGGGAACACACCCATCCAACGAAGAAGAAGGATTTCCACCACCACCCCTTTTATCATGCAAATGTAGCGAAATGCCGATGAAGCTTGGAATCCTTTTTAGAGGGGCCGGCCTGGGAAAGCGCTTTATTAAATATCTATAAATCAGCGAGCTAAAAAGTTTATTGTTACGCAAATTCGTGAATAGAATAGAATATATAGTTCTTTAGAATTTCGTCAACAAAAGGTTTTGGCTTTTGTTTTCTCTAAATGTTGTTGAGAAATTGCAATCTATCAATAAAGCTGTTCGCATTGCAATGCTCTTCAGCGAGGGTCGCGGTTGTGTAGGGAGCTGCACCCTCTCTCTAGTTCTACCCCCTGGCTTATCTACACAAATAGCAACAGCAACAACAACAAACAAGACTTTGTCTCTCACCCTTCGAGCCAAAAAAAAGTTTTCGTCCGGCTTTTCCCAAAGCGACATTTTTCCAAGGGTTTGCTACCTTTGTATCTTTAAAGTCTGGCGTTGCAACAACAACAAACAACATCAGTAAGAACAACAACAATGCATTTCTCATTCTGCGTAGCAACTTTTCTTTACAACTTGTTGTCATTTTTCCTTTTTTGTTTTTTCCCTTTTGTTTTTCGTTTTTTTCGGTGTTCACAAGATTTTTCTATTGAATTCGTCGCGGCTGTGGTTTCCAGTTTTCTTTCTTTCTTTTCTTTTTTTTGGAAGGCGCGCCTCTGAATTTCGCATATTACAAATGGAGAGAGCGAGAGAGAGAGTGAGTTTGATGCTTACCTGGACAAGGTCCATAGGAAAACAAAAAACCCCCCTAGAAAACTCAAGTATCTTTTTTTTTCTCGACTAACCCTTGCCGGATATTCCACATGCACTCTGCTTCCTTTGGTATGAGCTGTTCCCCCTCTCCGCCGTCGGTCTGGTCTCCCTTTGTTTTTCACGCTCTCAGTTATTAATTACGCATCAAAAGATACCGATCTGCAATTTGTTTGCCTCGAAACCCCCTGTTGCGCCACGAGAACTCAAACGCCGCTGATTTGTTGGTCGGTTTTTAATAGTATCTGGTATCTTTGATCTTCGATCTACGATCTTAGTGGCGCCAAAATTTTATATTATCAAATTATGTAAATGACTTCGACTCGAAATGCAATCCGAAAATCCACAGTAGTCATCGAGGGGGACAGCGAGGGGAACAGAGAGCGAACTAATTAATAATGTTATTTAGATCTGTGCGTTGGGTCGATTCGATATGGAAGCGGCTTAATTTAATATAGTATAACCATAATTATAGTTTCGTAAATGTATTTTTGTGTAGTCTGATAACAAATGGTCTTATTAATTAGTTTAAAGATTATTAATTAGTTGCGATTAAATGTGAGGGAAATTGCTATAGAGACAACTAATTTTTATGGATTATTAAAATCGAAAACTATAAGGAACTTACTTTTTGTTTGATCTATATTCTAGAGGAAGGCTGGCCAAAGAAAGATTTTCTGAACATAAACTGTTAAAAACATAATCGGTAATAATATCTTAGGAAAAAATATTAAAAAAGTTTCGAATATTTTAGAATAATTTTAATAAGCATTTTCATGCATTTACAACAAATGAAACGAGTTTTCTTATACTTCCAACAGTTTTTGACTTTACCAATATTTTTATTATTGTTTTCGATTAAGTTCTGAGAATATTCTATATGAAGGTAAATGGAAGTTGAACTCATCTCAACAAAACTGTAAGCAATTTTAATGCTATGGAAAAATTACAAAAACGAAGAAGAAAAGAATGAATCTCATTTCCCGTGCAGCAGTAGTTTGAGCTGGGAAGTGAGTGAGCCCAGAAGTGGTAAGTGGCAAGTGGCAACAACTTCGGACTAAATGGGAACTTTGTGTTGTGCCACTTACAGAAAAATATGTGGTAATTATGCTGCCAGTTACAGCAAAACAAACAATAGGACAAACAGGCAGACAGACGGATGGACAGACAGTTGGACAGTTGGGACATTAAGGTGGACAGACGACAAGTAGAGATGTTGTTTGTGTTGTTTGTGTTGTGTGTGTGTGGATTCTATTAATTGTTGGGCTAAACGAGCTGTTTAAGTTTTTAATGTAAGGCCCAGTGCGGATTTTCACCGGAATCAGCGGCAAGTTTTTCATGCTGCAAAGTGCAAAACTGGGTTTTGCGACTGGAAACTTTTGACATGGCTCGTTTTGTTCTCGAATGAGTGAGAGGCAGCAGAGCGGACCGAGCACCGCGTACCGCGAACCCAAACCATCAGCTGAACCGCATGCCAACGTTGCTCAGCTGTTATTGTTGTTGTTGTCATCGTTGTCGCTGTCATTGTTGTTGTGGGTTTCCGGTATTATGCCCATTTACAAAGGCGGCGAGAAAGGCAGAAAAGAACAGAACAGAACGGAGCGGAGCGAAGCAGAGCAGCAACGACTTAAGAAGTTCTAAGGTTACAGCGTAGAGCAAGCGAAGAAAAAAAAACAACACCGACAGCAACTAAGAAAGCAAACAATAATGACACTTACAACAACAACAACAACTACTACTACTACTTCAATAATAATAGCAGCAAGAACAACAACATTGTGCAACTCTGTAGTTACAATGGGCAGTGGGACAACAACGTTGATATTTAGGTAATAAAGAGATAAGTGATAAAATCATACCATACTATCTGAATAAAAAATAGTAAAATAAATAAAAAACAAGAATATAAAAATACTGTTCAAAATAGAATGAAAATATTATGCAAATTTTAAGAAAACTGCAAAAGAATTTCAGAGCTTTTTGGATACAAATACAAAAGAATTGAGAAATGTTTATATGCGAAATAAAAAGACTGAATTTGTTGTTGCTCATAATAATAATTGCAAAGCATCATATCTATAATTGTTTATTGATTTTTAAAGTTTTTACATTCGGAATATATCTTTTTTGTGGTATTTCTTTATTAGTTTTACTTTTAGTAAACATTTTGAATGCTTTCTAGTGAAGTTTTTCTTTATAACTCCCATGCATGATAGTTTATCAACATTCAGACCACTGTGCTATATCAGCTGAGTGGCATAAACAGCAGCGACAGCGGCAGCTTTAATTGTGCCAAAACATTGTAAGTACCCGTAGAAGGTAGAAGCGCTGTGAAGAAGACCCATTCCTCTCCCGCTCGCTCCAGAACCGGCTAAAGAAGCAACAGCTGATTGCGGCAGAGGAGGGTTGGGGGATGGGTAAGTAAGGTAAACGACAGCAGCCACTGACGTTGACAATGTGGCCAAACTGCTGGCAAGTAAATACTCGAACTTATGCTGGTTGGTTGAATGCTTGGTTCGGTTCGGTTCGGTTTGGTTGCTGCTGGCGGCGTTTCGAGTTACCTCAAGCGCTACGCATAAAAATGAGATAGCCCGAGGAAGCAAGTAAGTAAGTAGTGCCCCCTCTCAACTATCTTACCGCCACACCCCGCCCCTCTGGTTAACAGAGTGTGGGCTAGGCAGTGGCGGCGGCATCGGCTTAACCTTCGCATTGTTGGACAACAAAAGCGACCGAGAACTTGTTAAAAATGAGTGGAATTTCGCGCTGCGCTGCACTTTGCGGGGAATGACGGGCGGCGGGGCGAAGTGGTATGCGGTATGCGGGTAAGCGCAGGATGCAACGTTGCAGCAGCAGCATTGCTGCGCCAGCTGAGTTTTGAGACCCTTTGTCTCTGATATGTGGTTTGCCCCCTTCCTTCCTCTTTTGTCATTGTTGCAGCCCAGCTTAAGAACCAAAAAAACAACAGCAACGAAAAACAACTCGAGAAAAAAAGGGTTGCCCGGCTTTCGACTCCTCCCCAACCCCCAGCCCCCCTCCACCAGCCCGAACTCCCCGTCAGCGGCGACCCATATAATAAGCTTGATAAAATCAACGCGCTTGTTTGAAAAATATTCTCGTATAAAGTAAAATTGTTTTCATTGCATGCGGGAATTAGCCAGTTGCCCAGTTTGGACAGAATGCCGGATGGATAGATGGACAAATGGACGAATGGATGGATGGAGGGGCATAAAAACAATTTGGGAATTTAATCTGTTTCAACAACGAACAACGGCAATCAGAATTGGAATCCGATTCGGTTCTTATGCGGCGTTTATACTCTAACAGAATAAGGGAATATCAAAAATATGTTTAAGAAATGTTAATTAAAATATTAGATTTTTAATTACATTAATTTTGTTCTCAAGCCAACTTATTTAGGAATATTTTTACATAAACTTTTAACAAAATACAATTTTTATCGATTTTATGAAGGAATTTAAAGCACATTATATTTATTTTTTAGTAAAACTCTTTAAACTTAACTAAAATTGAACCGCAAATTTTAATAGCAACTCAAAAATTTTATATAATGTCTACAGTATAAAGAAGTGTTAGAAAGTTGTAAATTTTGTTTCAGAAAAATCAATAAAAAATACTAAAGTCACTACAAGAAAGAAAGTGTATTCAAACTTCGTTAGCCTATTTCAAAGATGTTTTCTACTTGTTGTTATTATATGTTTGTTTCATAAGTGTTCGGGGAAAGGGAAACACAACTGACAGGGCAAAAGGGCGGCTTCAACTTTAACTTTAACTTCAGCTTCTACGCGTCTACTTCACCTCCATCTTCTCTATACTGTCTCCCGGTTTCCCTTAGCGTCTTCGTCATCGGCTTATGTGCAACGAAGTTGATGTTGAAGTTGCAGGCAACAACTTGCAACAAAATCAGACGCATCTTAGAGCTACATATATATAGAAGTGCAGTAGAAGGTGGAGGATTGAATGGGTTGTTGCGGGGTATGAGGGGATTAATGTCAGGCCAAGTTGAGAGCGCTAATAAGATACAAGATACAAGTACTTCTTAGTGATATTTTCGTTGTCATTGTTGTTGTTGTTGCCGTTGTTGTGTGTTGCCAAAAAAAAACTTTGAAGGATTTGTGCAATTTTCTATAATTGAACCCTGCTCGAAAAAAAGGGGCAAAGTTATAAAGGATATGAAAGATTGTTGTTGTTGTATTGTCAAAGCAATTTTGTGGCTAAAAAGAAATGCGCTTACATATATGTACATATATATTTTCTCGAATATGGCAATCTGAGCACGCATCATGGATTTGCTTTAAATTGGAAATAATTCAAAATGCCAGCAGCGCTAAGAAGATTACAATGAAAGGGCTTTGTGTTCTTGTGTGTATTTTGGTCAAGTAAACTTCAATCTATCAATCTTAAAATGTATACAATTTAATCTGTTTTGTTATAAAATAATAATGTTTGAGTGCAGTCAGGAACAGGATCTTTTCACTCGTTTTTTTGTTACTTTATCACATTGTTTTCTTTACGTTTTTCTCAAGCTTAAGCTTAACTAAGTCTTCCTTAGTAGTTACCTGAGTATGTTAATTGGTAGCAGGCAGGCAATTACAAAACGAACAACAACCACTACAAAAAAGAAGATAAACAAAGTGAAAAAACAACAGAAAGAGAGAGAGAGATAATATATATTGTAGTTTAGCTTGGCCCAAAGCCCATGCCGTGACCGTTGCCATGGGCCCTATCTTGTATCTGTATCTTGTATCTGCTTATATCTACCTCTCTCCCTTTCACTTACACGCTCCCTTTGCTTCATCTCTCCCCGCTTGTGTTTTGACACAGTCGCAGCTTCAGTCGTTCGTATATCCGTTCTGTTTGCATGTTGTCGTTGCCACGATAGCTTCTGGTGTTGTTTTTTTGTTGCCCAGCAAAACTAACTGTCCATCTGTCCATTTATCTCACTGTCCGGTTGTCCATTCCTTACTTATCCCTTACCCCCTACCGCACCACACACACCTTTCCCTTTTGTTGCTAGGTCTGTCGCTTGGACGGCTTCTGTTGTTAAGTTGGCATTAATGTGTAGTCGTTTGTAGTTAATTCGTTGTTCCCCCTCAAAACACCTCACTCTCTCTCCCCTCTCTCTCTCTCGTTGTCTCTTTCTATCTGTCTTGACGTGTATCTGCACTGAATGACTTTAAATGTATCTGTTCGTTGCAGAGTTCACAAAAATAACGAAATTTATATGTTACACTTTTTTGGCACCCAAGCAGAAAAACAAATTGCACCGAAAAAATAATGCCACAATAAATTCTTTGAGGCAAAAAAAAAAACCACTTGAATATACAAACAATTTACGTAAAAAAAACTTTTGTCTGATATTAAAAACTTGAATTTACTACTATCAAATGAATAAATAATTTTTCCGTTAATCCTCTTTCAATATTTTTGAGTACTCCCATAGAATAAATATAAATCCAACAGCAAATTAACGTTTTTAAAAAAGGATTATTATTACAGTATATAGAACACATTTTCCTTAAGAAGTTCTTAATTATTTTTGAATGCTTCTTCAATTCAAGTCACGATAACATTTGCCGACCCTTACATTATTCGATACATTCCCCTTTTTTTTTTTGGTTCAAACATAATTAATGTTTTCGCATATTCATACAATCCATTGCAACAGTTTTATCCCCATTGACCAAATCGTAAAGTTAACACAAATTAGTGCAAGTTTATCAGATAAAGGGCGAGCTGAATTCTCTCACCTTCCCTGCCAAAAAAAAAATATTCCTGCACTCCATTTGGGGTACGTTTATTTCTTTCAGCTTTCGTTCTTCTTGTGGCTTGGTTTTTTTGCTTTTTCCGTTTTGGCAAATTGTAGTGATGTTTTTTGTGTGTTTTGTTGGTTGTTGAACAATTTACTTCAAGTTGGTGGATTGCGTTAATCTGGTAAATGTTTTGACGTTCTCGCAATTAAAAAGGCACCGGGTGTTCACCCTCCGCACCGAGTTATTTTTTGCTTTTGTTGTTCTTGCTGTGGATTTTTTTTTGGTCACCTTGTTTTTGGGGGCCGTGTCAGGGCCCGTCTGTTTCACTAATTAAAAGCAATGTTCCAGAAATGTGTTTACCTGCTGCTAATGAGAATTCACAATGAATTTCACTCGCTGATTCTTTCCCTATCGCTCTCTCAAAGTAATACTACCACTTCTTCTTCAGCTAAAGCTGTTAAGTTGTGCTCGGTTCTGTTCTGTTCTATTTTTTTTGGTCAGTTTTTCGTTTTTGGTTCGTGTTAGCCTGTTGGCGCATTGCGACTAATGCCTGCGGATGTGGTTCACAATTAACGTTATGCCGGAGTAATTATGCCCAGTGCTTGACTTTCTACAAGGTTGCATTTCGTATTTATTGCCCCGTGTGTGCTATATTTTTTTCTTTCGGGATATTATATTGTAGCATAACTATTGGCTAAAAGCAAGGAAACAATAATGTCCATTTTAGCATGTTAAGCATTTTAATTAAGCGAACCCTTAAGAATTTCTATTCCTTTTACGAGTTTTGTGCCTTTTTTTTGTTGTCTATTATATAATTAATTCTTTCGTTGACTTTGCCGCTTTAGTGCATTGGTTTTTAATACTTTGCTTATTCCTTCTTTAAACCTTATGCCACAAAAATACTTAAATACCCGCATTGGAGAGGTATGCAAAGTTCACCCTTTATGCAACGTTTCGGAGTAAGTTTCTGAGTTTGAGGCACTTGAGCATATTTTTAGGGACACTTTGGCACACTGACAGCCCGCTCTCTCAAATGTAAGTTGGATGCTTGTTGGAGTTGGTCTTTGCCGTTGTTCGAGTTTGTTTGAGTTTCAAGTGTCTTAGAAATGCAAATACATTCGCATACATATGTAAACACACATACTTTTGCTTAACGTAGTACTTATTGCAAGGGTATCTTTTGCTGCATATCTGACTGTCTATCTGTAAGATACAAAATACGTTTGCCATTTACCTTCCGAAAGTTTATTGCAATGGTATGTTTTTCTTTGCTTCTCTCTCTATATTTTTTGTTTTTTTGTGTAGTTGTTGTTGCTGTTTTTGCCAGACCCCAGGTTGCAAGTATTTGGTTCCCTAGTTCAAGAATTTTGTTTGTTTTTCGTTGTTGTTGTTGCTGTTGTACAGAAAATCAATGTGTGTAACGAAAAAGCAACCGAAATAAATGTTCTGTGAAGGAATTTCGACTGTGTTTTACACGCCTCCTCCCCGCCTCTTGACAAACCATTTGGCCAGGCCAACCATGCCTTATTTGTTTGCCGGGGCTCTTTTGTGTTTATACCTTTCGACTTATTTAATGCCATTCGCATAAAATGGGGAAGAAGCATTCGCTTCCCTCTCCCTCGCTCTCTCTCTCTCTCTTCGGGGCCAGGAAATAGGATGGACAGACGAGTCGTCGGATACAATGAAAGTTGTTTTGTTCGCTTTATTGATTTAAGTTTATTGCAAGAACACAGAACACATTGGGCCAAATGCCAAGAATTGCCAAATGGTTTCTAATAATATGGCCACAATTGCGATCATCAACTTTACACTTGCATAATAAATATCATTTTTGTGTTTGTTTGCTCTTAAAGCCTACTTTAATTTGTCTAAAAGCATTTTTATATCAACGTTGGAGAAGTTATGTTTAAGAAATAAAATATTTATATTAATCTAAGATTTGCTTGAATTTTGTTCATTTATTTTTCTGATGAAAAAGTCTAGTTTCAAATAAAAAAATATATTTTGTGATTATTTTTAATATTTTTAATGAGGAAACTCTTTACACTTAGGCAATTAAAAAGGTCAAAGTATTTCGCCAGGTGTAGCTTAAATGGAAAGTCATTCAAATAGGATCATAAACGGGCTATGGAATCATGATTTTTATTTCTTTCTTTTCATCGCTAGCTCGCTTGTTTTATAGACTGGAACTGTAAACTGGCAAAGATGTTGAAGGGCATCAAGCGAATCGAATTTTAATGGTATCATATGTTATAGCCATGTTATAGTTGTTGTTTTAGGGCGACGTCAAGAGTGCATAAATGCAAAAAAAGAAAAAAGTGAAACAGGGGCAAAAAGGAAACAGCTATCGAGTCGACAGGGAATCAAACAGAAACAAACAAACTAACAAGCAACAGCAATAAAAATAACAAAAATTTGACATTCTGGGAAAAGCGGCACAAACAAGAACAACCCATCCCATCCCATCCCACATACATACAACTTAGTATAAACAATTGACAGATTCATAAATATGCAATTTACTCAACTTTTTATTTCGCTTTGCTGCATTTCCTGTTTTCAGTTGCTGTTGCTGGTCGTTGCTGTTGCTGCTGCTGGTAGGTACTAAAATTACCCAACGGCAACCAAATGGCAACACATGCCCATAAATTAGCATTTAGAAAAAATACAACAACTACTACAACAACAAAAAGAAAAAACACAAAATAAGAAATTTTATTGTTCGCTTGCTAAACATTGAATGCTCTTTCTTATACAGTTAGACTTGGAGATATACTTATATTTTTCAAAACTTAAAAGTCTTTTCGATACTTGAGTTTTTTTGTACCTTTTTGTTTGAGGGAGCTAAAGAATGAAAGAGAGAAAGAGACTTAAGAAGATTGTTCATTTAAAAAGCAAAAGGTTTGGAAATATTCCTAAATATATTATTGTAATGTATTAATGCAATATAAGCGTTTGCTGGAGGTAATATAAAACATCTAAAAGCTATTAAATTTTTATTGCCTCTTTCAACTTTTTCAATTTAAAATCGATTTCTTTTTGTAAATTCTGCCCAAAATAATAAGCATTATTTTTTGACGAAATACTTTATTCGAAAAAAAATCAATTTAGAATTTGTACAAATAAAAAAACAAGGTGACATTCTCCAGATCACAGGCGTCTCAAACGATGTCACAAAATTGTAATACCTCAGCCTCCCAAAAAAAAAGCATCGACAAAGGCAACAGCAGCCACAAAGCGAATGCAAAGAGAAATGTAATTCATGCCCCAGCAGCAGCAGCAGCAGCAACAACAAATAAATGGACAAATGGAGCGAAAGGAGTGAGGGAGGCAGAGAGAAAGGAGGGGCGAGTGGGGAACCGAAGTGGACCCATAGATGTGTATTAAGTATAGCCACACAGCGAGAAAAAGCTTATGTAGATTTTAGTTTAATTCGATTTGGTTTTGCTTTGAAGTAAACGAGAAAAAAAAAAAAAAAAAAACTAACAGCCATAAAATAGAAAACCAAAAAATAAATTGGACTTATGCAGCACAACAACAACAACAGCTAGAGCAGCAACAAAAACAAGAGGCAACAACTCTTGGCCAATTTGTGGCAAGTTTACGTTTGGCCCGCTTGCCGCTTGAAGATAAGTCGGGTCAACTCTAATACAACTTGCAGCACCAACAACAGCAACAACAACAGCATCGAGCAACTACTACAATAGCCAAGGCAAAATGCTCTGCGGTTTAACATGGCCAATTTGACTGTGATTTTTTTTATATTTTTTTTTTTTTTTTGGGTTTAGTTTTGGGATTTGAGGTTTTGGTTTGGCTTTAGCAATGTGTGTGTGTGTGTGTGTGTTTATTTGCCGTACTTCTAATACCCTGCTCTTCGGTATAATTTAGCTTACTAAATGGCCTTTAAGTGCGATAAAAAGACATTTTATTCAAATTTCAAATGTGTGTGTGTGTGTCTCGAGGAGAGCGACCCAAAAAACACCCATCCAACTCCCCCCCGGAAACCTTGTGTGGTTGCCAATTGACTTTTATTAAGAGCTCGGGTTTTTGCTTTGTCGCATTGGCCATTTGTTTGGCTATGATTGGAATCGGTTTAGAGTTTTCCTTTCGATCTAATTGATGATGCTGCATAAGCACATTATTTGTTTTTCCCCTAAACAAGTAAAGCAGGAATTTTAAATGGACAGTTTATGGCATCGAAGTGGCACTAAAGATTCTAAAATATATATATGTACCATATGTTTGCCTTTTTAGTTGAAGCATTTTCGAGTGGTTTTCGCAAAGTCAAATTGTCTCCGGGAAATTTGCATTGACTCACAATTAAAAGCGAAACACTTTAATGGGACTACCTTTTTTTGCACAGTGCATGAAGCACACACATTTCCGTACTCTCTCCATATATTTTTATTCATTAAATTGTTGGCTTTTGTGTTGCGGCAATGAACGAACGAATGTATTGTCATTATCCAGGTTCCAGCCACAGCGGCCGCAAAAAATACTTTTAAAAAACAAAAAAAAATATCGAATGAAAAAACACAAAGCGAAAACCAAATTTAATAATAGCACAAAATGCAACCAGAGTGCAAAAATAAAATAAAAATCAAATACGAGTCAGAATTGAAAATAATGATAGACACGCTGGGTTGAACCACAACTTCAACTCGCAGTCAAAAAACTCAAATTGTTTGTTTGGTTAGGGGTATTCAAATATATACAGAGCATTTTGCCACGCTTTCTGATTATCAAAAACAACTGAAGTAAGACTAAAAGAGTTCAGTGTTCAAATGAGATTTTTTTTGAATAAAACAAATAAATCCAATTTTTATTTGTTTTATATTTAAAAGTTAAAAATACAATTCCCTTGAGTAAACACATCAAAAATATGAGAAACTTTCCCCAAAGCTCTCACATATAAAATTTGTAGATTATTATATGATGGGTTCTTAAATAAATAGCCGGCAGTCGCGAAATTCGACCGATAAATTAATCAAGCTAGCTGAGAATTGACTTTTGTGTGGCGTGGGGCGGCACTGACTGTGTGGCAGCTGGCTACTGGCTAAGGCATCTTGATTGGCGAAAGCGGAAGCGGCTTAATAAGCAGCATTAACAATAAGATTTGCCATCTCGCTCTCCCTCCCACATTGTTTTTGTCCCTTGTGTGTGTGTGTATGAATCATGCGCAGCTTTGACATTTATGGCCTCAATTTATTTGATAAATTTCACACGCACGTTATCAATTGGCCTGGCCAAAAAAAAACCGGCCTCTCTCTCTTTCTCTTATCCAGTGTCATTTTCATTTATTCTCTCATCTTCCCCCACTCACCACCCTCGCCCACGCTGCGCGTTATGGCAATAAATTTTGACGGATTAGTGCGCTTATGAGTGGCATTGTTGGTTGGGCAAAGGGACCTTGGCGCAACAACAAAAAAACAAACAAACAAAAAGGACCAAAAAAAAAAAAACTATTTGGAATGGCATAAACTGTAATAATGTGCATTATTATTTATATTTATTATTTCTCAAAACGCTCGGCGGGGGTGCGGTGCGGTGCGGTGAGCGGTGCGTTGGGGCAGGCATTACAAGTGTGGCGTCGTATCAATTTTCATAAAATATCGATAGCCGGTTATTGATAACCGTATCGAAAGTCATTTTCTATTTCCATGCCGCAGTTAGCTTGCATATGATGCTCTCCCCCCCGTAACGCCGCGCTGTTGGGGGCTCTCGATTTTTTGATAAATATCAACTTATCAGAAATGTTAATAGGCCCATTTATCATATTAGCTGCAAAAAGGAAATATTTTCGTTTCGGCCATTAAATTGTATGAAAAAAGCTGTTTAATATTTACCAAAAAATATTCAATATTTGCTTAGGTCAAAGTTTTTTTTTCGGAAAAGACGACTGAATTTAACAAAAAGAATATTTGAAATAATAATATTAAATGTTTTTAATAAATTAATAAAAATAAAATGATAAAAAAAAAGATGAGACCACCTTTTTAATTATGTATTTACTTTTTCTGCTAAGTGTGTACACACTTTAATCACACTTCTTCCCAGGAACAAAAACAACTATTCTAGTCTACATCTTACCTTTACATAAATTGTGTGACTAATTATCAACAAGTGGCCTTCATTGACCCATAAAGTAAATTAAAAATCATTTGAGCGAAGAAATCATCATCAAGATGATCTCGAGTCGACCCCATTGACAGGTACGCCGTACGTGTCCGAGCGTTATGCTATATTATTTATACACATCGCTATCGCATAAACAGAAATCTGAATCTGTATTCAAATCCTCAATATTAATTACCAACGCCTGCGCCCCCAATACACAATGCACAATAAGTATGGTTCTTACCCCGAAAAGGTGAAAAAAACGAACGAAAGAAAAACCTGAAAAGAACACAGACATTGTTGAAGATGCGAGTGCTCAGATAAATGTGTAGTTACTAGAGGCACAGCCACATGACCGTAGATACAAATACAAAAATGTGCGATAATAATAACGAAAAAAAAAAGAAAGGAAAAGAAAAGAATATAAGCAACACCCTAGTAGGAATATGGTCTTAGCTCTCTATGGGTTCACTTGGTTCGTTTATGCCGTTGCACGTTTCGGGGCATGCATCGTGATATCGCCACAAGCATAAAGTGGAGACAGAGCTGGCGAGGTGGAGGTAGCAACCACTTGACGCTGGTGCCACAGTACATGTAAATTTATTTTTTTTTTTCGTTTTTACGGAACATAATTGGCCTAATATATTTTTTAGTTTGCTGCGTCCTAATGTCTGGGGCCTCAGACACGTACGAGCTGCTTTTGCTACTCTCCTCTCATCTTATGGCTTATGATTTTTATCAGTGTGTTTGACTAACGCACCCAAATTTATATATATTTATTTTTTGTATCGTTTTTTCCTACGAAATATGGGTGTGTAGTTGGAGTTGGAGCTAGAGCCGCTGGCTGGTTTGAGTCTCCAGTTTGGAGTTGCCCAACTGAGACAGACACAAAACCAGCTAGATTTAAACCACAAAAAAAAAAATAAAGAAAAAATAAACCCGGCCATAAGCAAACACACAGGCACACAAAATGCATTAACCAACCTCTAAAGCCAACTCCAAACTTTAAGTTTCATGTCCAGACACAGTTGTTGTTGCCCCTTTTGTTTGGCTTAACTTTTGATATTTTTCAGTTAAGTTGGCTTTAACTGTTGTTGGCCAACACAACAGCAACAACAACACCATGCGAACCTTGGCATTTTGTATATTTTATTTTAGTTTTTCAGAGCAGGTGGAAACTTTATGATCTGTTTATGTGGCAATCCTAATTGTTTGAGAGTTAAGAGTGAAGAGTTAATTTTAATTTGCACAAGAAAAACAGACAAAACCCGAAAAGTTGTGGTGAAGTGTATTTTTAGGGATACAATATACCTGAGAAAACAAAATCATTTACTTTGAATAATAAAGCCTTAAACTAAGTAAGCTCATACATATTAAGTTTCGATGTGCTCCAACTTATCAAAATAAAATTGAGTATAGATTAAACATCGCAACAGAAAACAGCTATGAATAATTCAGAAAAAACACAAACAGAGGAATCTGACTTCGAGACAGAAAATGTTCCTGAACCTTTTCATATTGAAACAGTTTTAGGAGCTGGCGATGGATTACATGTTGATGATAAATCAAATGGAGAAATACAGATAGAATATCATGGAAATGAAGACGATAAGTTAGTGGACTCAAATGAAGATATTGGCGATCAAATTGCTTCGCGGGTCAAGAAAAGTTTGAGTGTTGAGGATATGAAGCAACGTATGAATCTGAGATTGGCAAAGCTGGCCGAGTTTGAGAATGCACAGAGTGAGAAAGCAAACAGCTCCACAACAAATGAAGATAATGATGATTCGCGACAACAAGAAACATGGCAAGAATTTTGGCAGAATATTTATGGAGAAAAGAACTGAATTTTAGAAATCAACTTCATGACAAAAAAGTCAAATAAAGTCAAATTAAATGTTAAACGTTAAGATTGAAACATAACTTTGTTAAAGATAAATTAATATTAAATGATTGATGTCACTCCAAACTTTATTGTCTTAATATTTGTTAAATTGAATCAATTTAAAACAGATTTATTAGTGTGTCGCGACATTATTGCTGACGTCAGCAAATGGACAGACAAATCCGGTAAAGATACGCTAAGTGGCTAACTAATTAGCGCAATTAATAAGATAAATATAAAAAGCCGGTCACTAAAACAAGAAAAAAAAATACAAAGAGAGAGAGAGAGAGAGAGTGCTAATGAAATTAACATGGCGTGGTTAATAGTTTTACTAAATTTTACTTAAAAATCAAACATATTTTCTTCATCTTTGGCGTACATCAATATTGATTTTTGGCCTAAGAGCTTTTAGCTTGAGAAAGTTCAATACTCTTTCTCTACTTTGTTTTAAAAAAAAAAAGGGTGGGGATTGCAATATGTTAAATTATTATAATAATTATATAATTTATGCTAGAGTATACAGCATTCGTCGTTGTTATCAATCCATTTTATTTCTCTGTTAATTGTCATTTACAATTAATGAGTTGGCGTTTGGCCGCACGATTTTTTTGTTGGACAACGGAAAACTACTCAAAGACGTAGGTTTAAATAATCAAAATTATTAATGAGACTAATTAAGTTGAAGTTTGAACGCAACAAGATCGAGCGTGATATGTTTTTTAATGGAAAAATGTGCCCCAATAAATATCTAATAAATAAACACAATGACTGAAGATAGTGGAAAATTCGGACAATATCTTAATTGGGTTTATTTTAAGTTAAAGATCGAAAGCTTTAATGAAGTTTCAATACTTAATAGCTTAACAGAGATGTAAAGCTACAACTTTAAGCATGAGTCAATTAAAAATTGTTTGAAAATTATTATAAAAAAGACTCGAATATTTTATTCAGAGAATTTTCAGCCAAAACCCCTATTTCATGCCTATTAATTAAATTATTTTAGGAAATAATTTAAATAAATGTAAATGTAATGTTAATTTATTGACAGCTCGAAAATTATGAAAGCACAAAATGCGTTGACTGTATTTAGTATTTAAATATGGTTTGGTTGTTGCAAATTTATCGACTAATTGCTTTGGGGGCCAGGCTTCAATTAGACTTCCTTTTACAATTTGGTTGGACAGTTGCACCGTTGGAATGTCTGGCGGCGATTCTCTCATTAACTCAACGGTGCGAACAGGCCTTTACACTACTATTTTGGTAGCCAGGACATTTTCATGTAAAAGTGAAAATGCGGAATGTGCTCTGGCATTGCCATTGCCAATTTCCGGAGGTGGCACAAACACACCCGAAATATAAAAAAACAGCCGTTGGTCGTAAATTAAAATTAAATTCAAATGGAAAAGTGTCGCTCGAGCGAGAGAGGGGGATGGAGAGACTGGCCATTGGCACGTCTGTCTGTCTATCTGGTCCGGTCTTTTTGGTCTGTTTGGTTTGTTTGGTCTGTCGTATCTGTCGTGTTGGAGGCAACATTTTAGCAATTATATTCGCGTTCGGGCGACATTACAACGGCAATTACACGCAGAAGGCAGCAAGCAGCCGCAAACGTGGGCGATTTTCGTGGACGAGGAGAGGAGTTGAGTTGGGAACTGGTGCTGGTGCTGGCATTCTTGGTATCCTTGGCATCCTCGTCAGTGTCACGTGAAGCGGCAACGTGCTCGACTGACTGACGCACAGTCTCACTCTCTCCTCTCTCTCTCTCTCTCTCTCTCTCTCTCTTTTCTCGGTGATGAACGACAGTCAGTCAGTCAGCGTCGGGATGTTGACGTCGACGCTGTCATTGACAGGCGAACTGCTCCACTTTTTTTTTGTTGTTGTTCCTGGTAGTGGTCCTCCAACTAGGAACAGGTCGAGGTCCTCACCGGCTGGGCACCGCCAAAGAATGCGAATTCCAAATACCTTGCTAACACACACTCAAACTACAAAGTTTATTTTTATGTCAACATTTCTCGTCAACAAGCTCGGCTAATGACCCTAATTTGTAGCTTAATATTTATACAAATTATGTTTCAGTTTAGCATACATATTTTCTTTTGATTTATGCATTCCATGCAGCCCTCAAGAAATCGCAGTTTTTCTTCATTATTTCCCTTTGTCTGGCAACACTAATTTTGGCTTGTTTCGCTCCAATTCCAATCGTTTCTAGCATGTAAGGAACGCTTATTTATTAAATTAAGGAATGTTTCAATTTCAATCATTCGAAAATAGTAACTTTAAATACATATTTATCTTTTAAGTCGAATTTTGTTTTAGTAACTTGCTTGCTGGAAAATGTTTAAAATCCACAAATACTCTTTTCACTTTAAAAAAAAAGCAGCTAAAAATATTAAATGTTTGTGTGTCGGCGTATGGGTGTGTGTGTGAGTGTGTGTGGGGCAAGTGAAATGAAATAAATGTAGGAAAGCAATAACGGAGCGACATTACATAAAAATCTACTTGGCCCAGCACTGCTAATGACTCTTGTCCTGGTTCCTGCCTTCTGATAGACGTGGGCCTATTTAGGCTTACACACACATGTATATGTATGTGTGTGTGTGTGTGCGTAATCGTGTGTAGAATATGACCGACACTTCCGTTCGACATGTTGCACATGTTGCTCACGTTTCCGTTGCGACATACACAAAACCAACGCCACCAACCCACCCACACCCACAACTTTTGCTCCCCCTCCTTCTCGTCCCTACTGGCCACATGGCCACACTGGCATAAAATACAATATATATGTATGTATATAAAAGATTGGTTTTGTTGCTTTTGCTGTTGTTGTTGTTGTTGGTCACGCATGGTGTTGCCTGTCGCTCGCTGTTTTTATTGCCAGTGCTTCCTGCCGCTCGCTTGTTTCATAATTAATATCCTTTCGCACATTATTATTACGGAAATGAGAGGAGAATTTATATGTACTTATACTATATCCTGAATATATATGTACATGCATATGTGTGTGTGTGTGTGTGTAAACAAATCCCCTAGAAGTATGCAAAACAAAATCCCAAAGAGACATCTCAAAAGTTTAATAAAATAAAGTAAAACCAGAACATTAACAAAAACACAAAAAAAAAGTAACGTAAAGTAAGGAAAATACGTATTTAAAAATATAAAAATCTCCCTTACAACTCCTCAGATTAAAGCAGGAATAAATATGAATTTTACATTAAGTATACGCAACTTTTTGTTTATAGGGTATTTTTTTGGACAAACAATTTTGTCCAGCACATCCTTTACTTGCTGCTGTTTTTCTTTTTTGGGCACAGAGCCTTGTTAAGCATTTTATGCGTTTGGTTTTTCATAAATTTTTGGACAGACGAACGAATTTTGGTCTTCGACGACCGCCGACTGACGACGGGCTTGTAATTAAAAGCTCATGAAAAGTGATTAAAAAGTGAACTGCGGCTGCCAGACCATCCGTCGTACACACACACACATGCACACTCATGTGGTATATATGAGCACACACACGGACACACACACACCCCCACGTTTATTTATTAAATTGTGTTTTTTTTTGTTGATATACAATATTTTTTGCCAGCCATAAAAATGTCAAAAACAATGGGCGAAAAAAATGGTCAGCCAGCTGCTAACGGCAAACGGAAAGCTGAAAAACTCATCGAGAAATTAAAGCACCAACGTTGCATAACACAAATAAAAACAATAATATAAACAATATTTAATGTGAACTCAACTGAATTTTGATATTGTTCGGCGAAGCTTTATGCGCTTGGCATTTGTGCAAATATTGGAAATTAAAATATTAACATGTTTATTGGCAAAAATATATCACATATCAACTTGACGAATAAAAATGTGAATTAAAATAAACATTTCGAATTGAAATCAATATTTTTTGTGTTAATGCATAACAATTTAATATCCTTCCAATAAGTCTTTAATGGTCATGGGGCTTGAAATATTTTTGGTTTGTATTTTTACCTAACGAGAAAATATATTAAATAAATAATAAAACTTAAAGTAAGAGGCAGACTTAATTTTAGATTGTTTTTAAATTGATTATTATTTAAATACTTTCAACTTTAGTTTAACATAATTGTTGCAATCTTTTTCAGATCTATGACTCGCTGTTGATCTGCCTGCTGGCGTACTGAACCTTGCCACAATTTAACCAACCGCAACCGCAACATTTCACAGTCTGACTGACCAAACTAATTGCAATGGAAACCCAGTAGAATAACTCTGAGTGGCAAGCTGACTCATAACACTCGGAATAGAAACCATGTGAAGCTATATTTAAGGATTAGCATTTAAGAATGTATTTATGTTATGGGGCATATAAAGACATTTAAAGTGCCCCGGCGGAGGGACTTGCACGCATGTGTCGCGTCGCCCCGTTAAGAAATGACGCACGACTTAATGCTGATAGGGACAAACACATGATGGGAGTAGGGGGGTGGAGAGGAGGGGCGTGTACCCTATTGCTGACTGTGACAGGAACTATCGCGCTTGCATGAACGGCACTTTCAGCCGTCATTTCCATGCGAAGTTTTTCGCGGTCTTCGCGTGTTGCGTGCAATTTGCGTGTAATTTTCCAGTACGATTTCGAAAAGAGGGGGTTGAGGGGGAGGGGGGTAGAACGGGGCGGTACAATGTCGACGGCTGCAACTACTACTTTAGTGAAAAAGGCTGAGCTGAGCCTGTTTCGTCGGTCGTCCTGTGTCATCACAGCACATAAATCATAAATAACAACGCAAACTGCGTCGCAGCCAAAAGGAAAACCCAAAGCATAAAAGCGAAACGGGAAATGCGTAATTTATGCTACGCAGGACCGAAGCCAGCCAAAGTCAGAAGTGGCATTAACTACGGGTGGTTGCTGTACCGTTATACCGCTTACCGCCGTGTTCAAGCTTGCACTTTTCCCAAACAGCCAAACAGCCAAAGAAAACATAAATAAATAAGAAAAGCATTACAAACATACAACAACAGAAGGGCAAAACGTATGCAGCAAAGACAACCACTTTCGAAACTTCTATTTATATACATATATATTTTATTTTGAGACGCAATTCGGGAAACTGCGTTTTGTCTTTGCTTCAGCATTCAACCCTCTGGATGCGAGAGAGCAACCCCAAAATAAAGATGACGCCTTGATTGTCATCCTTGGACTACCGTTTCTTCGATTTTATCGTGTTCCATCAACCTCGGTTTGTTGGCATTGTAATTCCGTGTTCGTTTGCGGTCTTTTAATTCAATAAATCTATTCCTGAGTACAGTTTTTTGAAATTAGAAATTGTAGCTCAAAAATAATTAAGAAATGTATTCCAAGAATCTTAAAGGACTTTATTTATCTCATTTGGACTAAGAACTAATATTCTGATTTAAATGAGGAAATTAAGTAAACCAAATATGGTAATATTTTCTTAGCTTCCTGAATGTCATAAAGTGACGTTTTTAATCAACCTCTAACTTACTTAAGAGTCATAGCTATAGAGTTGGTATGATGATGAATCCAAAGAACGTTTAAGCTTCTCTCGATCAAACTCCCTTAACTAACTTTCAAACCGTTCTTTATCAAGGACTAAGCTAATAATAATCCCTAGAAACTCAACTTTATGTAGATCTTTTTCTATACTCAACAAGTCCTTTTGTGCATAAAACTTCCAAGTTAACTACAGCTATAAGTAAATCCAAGTTTGTGACATATCGTATACTCGTATATATATAAACACGCTATGAACTGAAGTGAACATTGCAATTTGGTTTTATTTTACTTTGTTTGGACACCGAGATAGAGGAATAATAATAGTGACAGGTCGGTCAGTGGAAAATATGAATACCACTTGAGCATGTTATCCCCCGAAAGGCGTTTATAAAGCTGTCAAAAGCTATTAATATCAAAATTCCGCACACACACACACACATACAGAAAGAGAATGTAGAATGAACAAGAAGAAGAAGAAGAAGCAGAACATGAACATGAAGCCCGAAGGCAACAACTATAGTTACAAGCAACAACAACAACAGCAACTGCGCAGTTGTTTAGCTCGGACAACAACCAGAGTTGCCCCCTTCCCCCATATCTCTCTGTGCATATACGTATATATATTCGGTCAGATCCTGGGGCCAGGTCAGCGCCTATGAATCGCTGCCGAGTGGCATGTTTGGCGTCCATGAGGCGGAAATGAATGTGGCGCTGTTGGCAACAGTGGGTGGCTGTAGTCGGTGGGCGGGTGGAGTGGAGTGGTTGGTCAGTGGTTGGAGGATTATCAACAGGCACACATACACACACACATCCTTGGTCAACATGAAGCTCGCTCCTCGGTCGAGGGTGGCAGTGTGGCAAAGCGAGGCTTTTGTTCGTTGGTTGCAAGCTAAATGCTATACGAGAATCTACGCGCCATGTGTCCTTTGTTATTTATGATTAAAAGCGCAAGGACCCGTCTGCAGTACAAAAACCCACACACACAGAACAGTACACAAACAAACCAAGAGTGAAAGAGGGAGAGTGTGAGGGAGAGCGCGCGAGTTTTTGGTTTTTGTATGCTAAATATAATGCTGCATGTGTCCATACACGTCCATCACTTAATCACGCCACCACACTCACTTCTTTCACTTTATTCTTTATATTTTTTTATGTCACTCCTCACCTCGTACCACCTCGGTCATCCGCGCACCCTACAAACCGACTGACCAATTGGTCATATCAGTTGGGTTATATCTCTTAGTAATATATATAGTCTCTATATTAATGTTTAAGGAAAGTGAACATAAATTATTCCTCTAAAAAAGCTCATATACAAAGATTTTTCGATCTTTGCACTTAATTTTTCTCTTTTTTTTAAATGAAAATTTGCCTGAGACCTCAAAAATTTTCTACTTGTGAATGCACTTTGGAAAAATCTAATCTTTGTATTCATCTACGAACCTTTTGCTATCGCTTTGCTATGTCTGCCCGGTTTGGTCTCTGCGTTGATAGCAGTCAGTCAGTCGATGTTGTTCCATATAAAGAAAGATTGTATTCTGATAATGCAAATAAATATGTGATGTTATTTAAATGTTTTTCACAATATTTTCGTTATTTTTACAATGCATTTTTATGTTTAAATATTTTTTGAGGTCTAAGATTTTATTATTTAGAATAAAAAATATTTATAAATATTTTATGATTTTGCCAATCTTAAGTTTGTCTGGAGCTATAAAAAGAAGCTCATTTTAAGTGCCTTTCTAGCCGAACGCTTCGCTAAAGGATCTGCATCAACCTCATCCTGTACTACAAACGAAAAAGGAGTATAAAGTGAGCGGCGAATAAAAAAAGAAACAACAGAAATTGCGTGCGAGGATTTTGCAATGTTCATACGCTTGGTTAAGCCGCTGCACGCACATCCTTGCCGCACATCCTGGACGCGAGTTGAGTTTGGTTTTTATTTAATTTCAGCTACATGAAATGTCCACATTCGTGTCTGTGCGCGAGTGTGTGTGTGTGCGTGTGTGTGTCCAGCGTCGTATCCTTTCGCCCGCTCACTGAAATATGCAAATAAGTTAATTTTTATTTGTTCTCCCTTGCTTTTTTATACATTCGCACTCTTTTAGTGACGCTCTCTCTCTCTCTCCCTGTCTCTGTGGTCTTTTTTGCTGGGATGATTCACTTTTAGCTTCATATCCTTAGAATTTATGATGCAATCTCCCCGAACATTCCACAGAGAGTGAGAAACAGAGAGAGAGAGAAGGAGACTGTGTGAGCTTCTGGCAGGTATCCTGGCGTTTCGTATCCTTGGTTTCAAGTTATTTTTATTTTCGCATTATTATGATCTCTATTTTATGCGGTGTCCTTTACGTGTGTGTGTGTTTGTTTGGGTGTGAGTGTGCAGCAGCCGTCAACGTCAGCAACGTCATGTTGCCTGTTGCCAGGCAGTTGTCAGTTGGCCCCGGGGCAGCATGTCCTGCATGTCCTTTTGCCAATATAAGGGTGGTTGCCTCAAAACGCCGCTGGCGGTTAGTTAGGCCCTTGCACAAAGCATTTTATTTGAGCTTTTTATTCGTTTCTCCTTGGGTTCGCTTTTTTTTGTATAAATTCGACTCCTTTTATTGTTGTTTGTCGGCTAGCTGGTGAGAGTCCTTTGTTAGCGAAATGTGTGTCAGTGCGTCAGTCGGTTGCCTGGCACTTGGTTTTTCGACTATTTCCGGTTTTAATATGCGCACTGCCCTCTCCCTACCTACCTAACCCCTACCGCTTCTTGTCCTTGTGTCCTTGCCCATTGTCCTTGCTTCCAGGTACAGTTCGCACATGTTCTCTTCCCTATCTTCCCTTGCTCGTTCCTTGAATTAGAATTGCCCTCAACTTGCATGTTATTAACTTTTGCTTTGCCTTGTCGACTTGTCATCCAAATGAATAGCTCCAGTATATTGTATCCTGATTTATGGGCTTTGCTTTCCCTACATATGGAGCATTATATACCCAACCCAACCCAACAGCCCCCCAATAACAAAATTCGGATCTTATTGACAGTTTGCGTTTTGTTTGATTATTTTACCGAGTAATTGGATATTTCTGTGGGTTTATTGATGGGGAAAGAGAATTTAATGAGAACAAAAAAATACCCTGGGATAAGAAACTATTATTTAAAGTTAGATTGGAAAGGTTTTGTTTTTATAATAAAAAATAAAATCATTAAATAATTTTTCTGAGAGAACATGGTTATAAAATGTCAGCTCGATCTGGTATCATATTTTAATAATAGTGTAGACATTTTTAATATCGTATATGTTAATAATCTCAATCAGAAAATCAGTTTATTGACATATTTAAGTTTTAATAAATAATAAATCAGTATAAATACTTATATATTTAAGGAATTCTTAAATATTTAAGGTTGAAAAAAATGTTCTATGTCACTTAGTTTACTTAAAGCTGTATAGCATAATTGCCCCGGGTTGCTATTGAAGTTGATAATTTATAGTTAACCGCTTGATAAATCAAGCGTAACAAATCCAAAAATCACAAAACGAATCAGAACCAAAGAAGTCAACTGTTACAATCTGTATAGTAAAAACATAGACAACAAGATCACCTAATCGAACTGACCCCCGACTCGAAAACAGACAGACAAGCAAAAAGATTGTAAAAGACTTCGAAGTGAAGCTCGAACGATCCAACGATCCCAAACAATCCAACAATCGGATCGATGTGCTGCACGACAGATTGCAATGAAAGGAAATCATTGAGCCGAACATTTCTAGCTTGCCATCAATTAAAGTAATTTAAAGGAATCAGCAGCAGCAGCAACAACAATCAAACGAAGATAAGGCAGAAGCGATGGAATAGCTAAAGAATTGAGAGCAGGCTTGTTCGTAACCAGAAATCCAAACCATAAGCTTTAAAATCAATCAGGCAGAAAGCAATCGAATCGAGTTAGACAGAAAGCAACAAGAAGAACAAGCCGATTAGAAAGACAAGCGCAAGCGGGTCGAAAAAATTTAAAATTGGATGAGCCACAAAGTAGAAGAAAACAGAAAACAGTAGCCACAAAATCGATTGAAGAGCTAAAAAGAGTTGACGCTGAAGAAGTTGAAGAAAATATCGGTGAAAATATATTAACACAGAGACAAGAACAACAACAACAACAACGACGCACAAGTCATCATTAACCAAAACAGTAGCCAGAGCCAAAGCCAAAAGTGGTTGATAGGGCCAAGAGACAGAGAGACACAGACAGAGACAGACAAAACACGATTAGAATGGAGAGTGGAGAGTGGATAAGCGTGTCTGCCAGCTATAAAAGTGTAATATCTGTAACTCATTAATGACAGCAATTTAAGACACACACAAAAGGCTGCATTACAACAAGGAGGTGGAGGTGAAGAAGCTGAAGACAGACAAGACTTTAGAGGACACAGCAACAAAAACTGAGGCAAACTGAGAATGGAAAAATGAAAAAAAAAAAAAAAACAAAATCTGTTTGGAGAAAACAACATAAGCAACAACATGAAATTCAAATAGGCTATGGGTACGTAATAATCATGATGATGATAAGCACTCGTCTCCTGACGATGATGATGATGATGATGATGATGACTGCGAGACTGCGACTGGTTCCAATCAACTGCCACTTAACTAAATGACTGTGCGACTTACCCAGTCGCTGTTTTTTTTCGAGACACCAAAGACCCAAGTCTCTACCAATATGTTAGTGTGAGTGTGTGTGTTTATATACCGATATTATCACGAGTGACTGATGAATATGCCATTAAAGATACACGAGTACCAAACGATACATTGGACAGTGGGCAAAAAAGGTGAATTGTTAAGTTTGTGGCTAAACGAAATAAAGCAAATAATCAAGATAGACAATTTGACCAACGAACAATTTGTTTTCGGTAATTATTATTTCAAGTTTCAGTATCAACCATAGATAACCGATTTGGTTTTCAAAAAGCATGTAAATAAAATAAATTATTTAAAGCAATCTCATAGATTCCCTACATCAAATATTGATACAAATATTAAATGCAAAGATAGAATTAATAACAAATTTTAACAGTCGAACTTCCACATAACCGAATCTCAAGGGAACAAAAAACCCATTCGTTCTTGAAAAAATTCGTATTGAAAAATAGGTTTTCGATTGAACCAAGTTGCCGGCTTCTGGGAATGAGTTCGCTATGTTAAATTTGAAAATCAAGGCCTCATCGATACATAACTCTTTTGTACTATGGATTATATTGAGCTCATTTTAAGTATAATTTATATTTTTAGTCAACGTCAATATAACTTAAGTTAGTTAAGTAGCCGATTCACTCACATAGCAATTGTAGAGTATACTCCATGTCCAGCCATGTTCAGTCCAAAGTATAATTTTAAAATCAAATTTTACGGCTTTTAAAACAACAGATTCAACAAAATAAAGTCTTCGACTATGAAAATACCCTGCAAAAATAATAGAGAATTGATTATATGACATATTTTGTTAATGACTTATTAATAATTTAATTTAGATAAAAGGATTATTTTATTAAATATTTTTTTAGGCCGATATTTATCGACTTTATAAAATTAAGGTTCGCAAGCTATAGCAAATCTTAAGCACTGTTTATCATCAAATTTAAGAATATTTATTTTATCATTAAAAATTTAAGCTCCTTAAGTTTTTGAATGATTTTAACTTCATTGGAAGAATGATATCTTTCATAACATTTTTCTGTTTATTTCATGCCTTCCTTATTCACTTTGTAATGTCTACAGGGTATATAAAAAAGCCAAGTTAGGCCTCACCCTTTGGTCAATTTATATGATTGCAGCACACTACACACAGAGTTGGCTTCAACGGGTTCGACATGTACCGCTGCCGCTGCCGTTTCCCTCGTTCCCATCGCCGCGACATCAGCTCCACCTTCTCGAGATCTTGCCACAACTTTTAACTGACTATCAGTGCCAGCCCTTTACACACACACACACAAACAATTGTTACGTGTCGACTATACAAATTCACATATAGGTTTTTTTGAGTGGGCAGCTGAAGATATAAACAATATATATATACTTATGTTGTTTTCATGATTTTGTGGCTACTGTTGTCTCACGTCATTTAAAGGGGCCCTTTATAATGATTTTTATGTTTTTTTAGTTTTGGTCTGCCAATAAAATCTATGAATGTATTTATTTAGTTTTGTTAAAGTTTTTCAACTCACAACTCCAAGTTTGGACTTGAGTTTATTGTTTTCTTGGCTTGTTGTCGCTTATATGGAGAGGGTGTGAAGAAGGGGGAAGAGGTGAAGGAGGAGGGGGTCGCCTTTAGAGTGTGCCATTAATTGTTTTGGCTTTTCGGTTTGTTTTGTTTGTTTTGTTCGTTTGGTTCGTTTGCTTTCGGTTGTGGGCCAACTTTCGAAAAATGTTTTTTGGTTAGTTTTTTGTTTGATAAATGTTGCGCTTTGAAATATTAATTACACTTGCTCGTTTTGGGTGTTGAATTTGCTTTCGGGCAATATCTTAAATTTATTGAAGACAAACACACAAGCCACATTTTTAATGGCAGTCAAGGGAAATAGAGAAGGTTGGTTAGTGCGGGGAAGGGCAGGGAAGGGCGAGGGTCAGTTATCCAAAAGATTTATTTCATTGTTTTTTGGTTTCCGTTGGGCAAAATGGAAAATTTTGTGCGTTCTAAAGATAAAAATTTTTATTTGCTTTGGCTGAATAACAAATTCGAAGAATGTAATTGAAAAAATAAATTTAAAATAAACTAATTTATGTGCAAAAAGTATTTTATATATTTATGGAGTTATTTTCATCAATTAATCAGGGAGGAGAGCATAAAAAAACGTTTCAAAACTAAAGCTAAAAGTTGTATTTTTTATAGGAAGCACACTTAATTTTCTTTGTAAATTATTTGAATAATAATTAGAAAATGGAAATTTAAAATAAAATTTAATCGTAAATTAGAAAAAACTATTAATTAATTATAAGAAATGTTAAAACTTGATTAAAATAAAATCAAATCATATACTATTTTTTATTTAAATTTTAACAAAAAATAATAATAATAATTGTTTTTGTACATAACAAAAAAAAAGTAATATTGAATATTATTAATTTTTATGATAAGCCAACTCAAAAAAGCATTTCCAAATCGTTTCAATCTATTCCACAAACTGAGCCACTCGATTGCCATAAAATAGAGAATCTAATTATTTATGATGTTATTTATAAATGCGGCTGTGTTTTTTTGTTATCGAAGATTCCAATCAGATAAAATGTCATATACTATACGAGCTCGATTAATTAACTGGACTAATAAAAATTGCATTGCATTTTTATGATCTTTTCCGAGTATCTATTTCATTCGGTTCGGCTCATTTGCAATTGCATATAGAATGTTTATTAATGCTAATGAATGGTCTTCTAACAGTCTTATGGCTCTCTCTCTCTCTGTGACGCATTTGACAAACAAACTAGTAATCTGACTAACTAACGCAACTCACATTTCATTCATAGATAGGCCGGCCCACTTACTCGAATGTATTCGATTCCAATCAAAAGTTGCATAATGAATATGCTCCATTGGGTGCTATTTTTGGCCATTTGATGTTGATGTGTCCACAATGTGTGTGTGTGTGTGTGTCTGTGCCATGGCAATGGTCAATTATAGTTCATACAGCAGGACAACAACCCGAAAGCACCATCCCCCCACTCGTCCCACCCACACGTTCCGCCATTGACTATGCAACGAAGTGTAAATGAGCAAAATATTACGCAAAAATTGCAAAAATATGCCTCTGGCAAATAGTACGTAAAAAGCCACAGCAAATGAAATGATCTCTCGCTCTCGCTCTCTCTCTGACACACACACAGATAGCATCAGGCAAGTGGAGCGGGGGTAGGGGGGTATGTTGGTGAAATATGAGGACCGTGTTGATGTCTGTCAGTGGAATAATCGAATGCAAAATAACTTTTTCAATTTGGACGCCCGCCGTTCGCTCTCGACTCTTGACTGACTTTTTTAACTCCCCCCAACCAAACCCATTTGTTGATGTTATTTTTTTGTGTTGTTTTCGCTCACGTTTGCCACATTTTCCACGATTTCCATGTTTAATTATAAGCCTGATGGCGATGCCGCTGCCACTGCCACTGCCTCGCAGGCAACAAACCAGTAGCTGGCTGCCACAAGGGAAATTTGCACAAGGGCCGCACAGTGGTTGAAAGTTACATCATTTAAAAATCAATCCAACATTCATTACTTATTAAAATCTTTCTCCCAATCGATTGACCGACTGACTGCTATCAACGCAGAGTATCAACCAAACGCTATGACGGGAGACAAATTTTTGGAGTTAAATGCTAATTTGCATTTCATATATTTCCACATAAAAGTTTAAATTATACCATGTCCAAATGTTCTAGTAATTTAATACAGAAATAAATATTTTTTGCATTTACAAAAAATATAGAAAACCTAATTTCATAATCAATATATTTATTTATTACAAAATAAATCCCAAAATTAGTTCCGCAGAATGTATAGCTTAACTTTCATATGTCTGGCCCCACTGTGCATTGTCCTTGTATATGCTTTTGAAGCTCATTTCAACAGCCGTCTGTGTGTGTGTGTGTTTGTGTGTTGACTGCGCTGGCAAGTGTTTCGTCCAAATTGAATATTGATTATGAATATAATAAGCAAAAATTGCGTAACTTTCTGCCTGACAGCAACAGCAGCAGCAGCAGCCATAACAACAACAACAACAGCCAAAGGACATTCGATGTTGATGCTGCTGAAGGCTCAAGTGTCCATTGATTGACTGCCATTTGGGCGTATACGTAATAAGGCAGCCAGCTGGCTAATCAAATAGTGTTAATTTTCCCAAAGGACTCACAGCCTCCCCTCTTTCCCCCCCCCCCAACTGACTCTAATTCAGGCATATTTTTCGCTATATAATAAATAAATTGCGAAAATTTGACAAACATTTTTCGTGTCTGCCTTGTTGCAAAATCTAATTTGTTGCGCAAGTTTTTCTGTAACACCTCCAACGCCCCCGCCGACGGCCCCCCCTTGCTGCCAAGCAACAGCTGCTTGTTTCCATTTCCCAGTTGTTTATTAATAAATAAAGCAATTAAACGCTTTGAGCGCGTTTTGTTTATTGTTTTTCCCTCTAATAAAAATCGAATAAATTCGCACGTGAATCGAACTCGAAACGCGGCGACAATGAATGGAATTATGTTTTGGCCAATTTTCTTTTCAAAGGGAAAGTCACGTGCATATTGCATAATTTTCATTCTTACACCCCACCCACGTCCGAAACCCTGATTACTATATAATCTGGGACAGCTGCTGTCACTTTTGTTGAGATAATTAAACGTGATGTCGCGAGCAAAGTTTTCGTTTAATTAAATATGATTAGGCCAAGTTTGCTTGTAAATAAAATGAAATTAAATACAAAGACATAAAATCTAAGGAATTTGAATTTGCATTTTGAAATAAATTTACAGAATATAAATTTGAAAAAGTAAAATATTTGTTTACTTTTACCGCATAAAATTCATACTAAACTTTCGCTTTGATTTAACAATTTGTTACAGATACTAAAAACCCAAAATTGATGTAATTTAATGGCTGCTCATTAAATTGATGGCACAAGGATAGAGGATTTTTACTATTCGATATGGTAATTTGCAGTAATTAAATTAATTTTAACAATCCTTCAACTTTTGCTGCATTCAGAGATTAAGTCATAAAAACAGAATTTAATGTACGCTATAAGTAGATTATGCACTGAACGAAAAAGATAATGCATAAAAAATAATAAAATAAAATAATATTTTTATCAATCTTATCTAGCTACTAAAAATCCTTAGAGAAATTTATTAAATTATTACACTGAAGTTCATAAAATATTATTTTATTTTTGTAAATATTTTCTTACTTACGAATATGGAAATAAAAATCATTCATGTACAAATCTTAGCCTAAATCAACTCTGTACTTTTTTTGAAACTCTTCTTTTGTTACAGTGTATATCGAATGGTTGGCAATAAATTGTTGAAGTACTTACGTTAGAAAAGTGGTCATGTATCGCTAATAAGCTTATGTCAGCGTTTAAAATGACTCATCTGGCTGAAATGGAGCCATTTTGCCAGTTAATAGCCAATTGGCCATACGAATAATTGCAGCCTTAACAAAAGACATTCAAGACCAACATAAAAAGAAAAACCTTCAAACATACTGAGAGTATATAAGTAGATGAGGGTAGTTAAGGGTGTCGTCGTCGTAGTAGATAGAATTTTACAGCATTTAAAATGGCCTGAAGTTGAGTTTGAAACGCGTCGAGTGTCCTCGTGTAAAAACTCGTATGCAATTATTGGCAAAGTACAAGAAAAGCAATAATAAAATATCTTGCGAAAAAACGAGACGCAATAAAAGTTCAGCCTAGTATAGAAAGAAGGGGAAAGGGAATTCATCACACGCATGCCAAGGTCTCAATTACAATGGATGAAAGGAAAAGCGAATCAGGAAAAAAAAACTGAACTGGCGCGAAGATGAGGGCAAACGGAGGAGGAGGCCCTCATTTGAAATGAGTGCGCCGCAGGGGAACAATTAAAAACGTAACGTGATCAAAATTGTGAATTTTCTTTTTAGTAGGTCCTTGCCATAAAATTAGACAAAGTGCCACCAAGCCGGGCAGAAAATTTACGCTCGCCAAAAAAAGAAAAAAAAAAACTCATAAAATGTGAAAAACTGCGCCAAAAGTTCGTAAAATTTTAATGAGTTTTTGGCAGCGTTTGGATTTTATTTTTTCATTCATGGTGTGCTTGATTTTTTTAATGCTCCATTGACGCCAAGGAGCAAATGTTAATGTAAATTTATATAAGAATTAAAAATGTTCGAGCACACAATAAAGTATATAAATGCGCTTACAATATAAAAGCAATTGAGATTTCTTTTCTTCTTTTTTCTTTCAATGATTTGCACAATTATCAATATGCGAGGGGGCGGGGGGAAGGGGAGGTGAGCTCATGGAAAATGAAGCGGAAAAATGTTCGTCCTTTGTTGCATGCGTGAAATTTTATTAAATTTTTCATAAGTTTGTCGACGGAGGCAGAAATAAACAAGTGTAGAAGTAAGGGAATTGTGGCGGAATATGATTAATATTTAATTGTATATTTTTAGCATTAAGTTTGAGGTGGGAAAATGTATTAAAATGAAGGCAAAGGCGTTGAATAAAATGCTTAACATAGATTAAGGTTAAAAGTCAAACATCTTAGGGCAAAAGTATTTTTGTTGTATTTTTCATTAATTTAATAATACAAATTTTCGTTTCATTCTTGATTTGTGATTTATTATTTAACAACTTAATTTGGGGTTAAAAAACGCGTATTTAAATTCCCTAATTACAATTTCCCCCTCAAGCTTAAACAATTTCCCATTTAGCTAAGAACTAAACCATTTGATAACCGAAACAAATCTTTAATTCAACCCAAAAGCAATTATGTTTGTGATATTAAAGAAGTTTTTTGAATGAAAAAATAATTCGAAAAAAATTTTCCTTATTTAAAATTCAAAGTAAAATACAATCCCATGACTTTTAGCTGATAATTATTATGTGGAGATGGTTCAGGAAGCTGAAAAAAATAAAAACAGGTAACTAGAAAACGAAAATGTCGGCTTTTAAGAAGAGGAAAGAGGGGGAACATGTCAAGTGCATAAATAGCCACTAAAAAGTGTAATTTTATTTCTCCAACCCCCTCTCTCTCTCACATTCGCTCGCATGTCCAGCTTCGCACCGACAAAAGAGCACTAAAAAAGAAAAGAGTCAAACAGCAAACAACAATGGTCAAAAGGTAAGGGTTCGACCCTTGTACCAATGATGATGATAATTTGGGGGAAGGAGAGGGGGCGGGTCCTAAACACAATGACTATGAACTCCACTCAGACCTTTTACCTACCAACTCTGGGAGAGAGAGGGAGAAGGGAAAAGCAAAGTGAAAGTAGAGCAGAGCGCCGAGCGGTGGAGAGGGAACAAATGAGCAGCAGCCAAAGCGACCAGGCCAAAAGACAAAAGGTTAATTACAACAACAATAACATGACAAGTAACAACAACAACAACAACAGCCACAATAACAGCAATCATGAAATGATCAAATTAATAGACAATAACAGAAAAAACAGTGAGTGTGAGAGAGAGAGGGAGATAGAAAGGGTGAGAAGGTCGGGTAGTTGGGAAAATCGCCTAGGAAAAATGGGAAACAAATGTGCACACGGTGTGAATGAGAATAGACATAGGCAAAAACGTGAAGATAGAGGGTGAGAAGGGGTGGGATGAGGGTGAGGGAGGTTCAGGGGGTTGGGGTGGCGTGGCAGTTTCGTCGAGGTGAAACTTAACATAAGTTTAATTTATTTGCGTTTAATAAACCACAAAAAAAAAATGAATTAATAAAAAAAATTGGAAAAACTCATGAGTCCAGAATAAACACCGACAACCAACCTACCCTCTCTTCTCAAACACAACCCCTCTCACCACGCAGTTAGACAGCTACAATTTTGGCCAGCTGCCGTCACCCCACCCCCCTCTCGTGAAAAATTATGAATGGTGGGTGGAAATGAAAATAAGTAAAATTCAACACGAATATTTAATACCTTGTAAATGAACTACTTACTTTAAATATTTCTTAAAAGTAGGAAAAAAATTAATTTTATTTAAAAAATAAATTATATTTATTATATTGTTAATAATGATAAATTTAATCTTAAAATGCTCCAATTTTATTTAATGAATGTTCTTAACAACCTTTAAATGTCAAAAATAAACAATCGGCTATATATCGACCTATCGATAAATCGATTAGAAGCGTCTCCTGCATTGCGTTACACACCGCATGACGAAATCATAATGTCCTTGGGCAAGGTTACACAGAAATAATAATAACAAAAAAAAAAAACATAGCATTTGATTGTGAAAATTAAAAATATGATTTCTCACACGCCTCGACGAGGGCTTTGCCAACGTCATTCCCATTATTGCCATTCTAATCATCGCCATTCTCAGCATCATCATCATCATCATCAGTTAAAAGCACGAAGGAACAAGGCAAATGGCAATGGGAACAGGATGGAGATGAATATGACATTTGGCATGGGGCTGGCAATGGCAAAATGTAGATATGGTTGGGGATGGGTATGCGGGGATGGGGCATGGTATGGGGCTGGAATGACGATGAGTTTGCAACTGGCAAACTGGCAACTGACTGATGATGCTGACATGCCACAGTGGGCATGGCTTAAGCCAGCTTATTTAAGTAAAAGCTTAGTTAAATATTTACATAAAAAAATATGAATAAAAAAAGGTTTTCTATTTTAATAAAAATTAAATATAAAGAGGATGTGTTCTCGGTTCTTTTGGGTCATTATTAAATAAATATAAAAAAATGTTTTTTCTTTTGTTAACGTTATTTATTTATATATTCTCTTTTAGTTAAGATTTGTATAGCTAAACGCTGTGTTCTACTGTATTTAAAACTTTTATCCTTAACATCTACCTTCATTTGATATAGACACACACACACACACACACATGGATGAGTATATATGTATTATATGTCTATGCTTTTACTGGCATTATCCCATGGCAACTGTTGTTGTTCTTGTTGTTGTTGTTTTAGTGTTTGTGCAGCCGCCGTTGCATGTTGACAGATAGAGACAAAAAGCAACAACAACAGCAACAACAAGAACATTTCTGATGAATAGAACAAAAACAGAAGCAGCAGCAGCAGCTACACAAAATTTCAGCTACCCGCTGAGCACCCTATTAATGCTTATTACACAACAACAAAGAGCACAGCCTCGCCACTCCCTCGGCCACCCTCTTGACACCCTTACCCACCCCCACTCGAAACAAAGCCAAAGCCACCTTCCTCCGTGTCCTTTAAGCGCAGCGAGTGCGCGTGATTGCGTGCTCTGACTACTGCTACTGCTACTGCTACTGCTACTACAGTGAACACTCACACTGATGCACTCCTCACCTCATGCTGCTGCTGCTGCTGCTTTCAAGTGTTGAGCGTGTCGAGCGAAATTCTTGTTTACCGTTGTTGCAATTGTTTTCGCCGTCATTATTATCGCTGCTGCCGTTGTTGTTGTTGTTGCTCTTGTTTAATATTACATGACCAACAGGGGAGGGGTAGCATGAGGAGAAGTAGCATCAGTAGCAGCAGCAGCAGCCATTGCTTGTCGTCCTTCTTGGCAGCTTGTTAAGCGCTCAAGTGCTGTGGCAAATTCGTTTTGAGCCCGCCCCACACTCTCTCTTCTCCCACTAGTCCAGCTCACCTCAGCACCAACCACCGCCACCCCCCAAACCCCCTGTTGTTGTTTATTGCACTCAGTCGTATGCGACCCCGGCTAGCTAACAGCAACGACCTTTGCTGCTCTCCCCGAGCACTCAAGAAGTGCAAACAACAACAACAAAAACACACAGAGAGAAAAAACAGAGACGAAGAACAGCAGCAGCGCCCAGCCCAGCCAAAACATGAAAGAACAACAAACGAAGGCAAGGTATATGCAATCTAAGCAAGAACTCGACGAATGGATACTCTTACAAAATTTAGGTTTGTTTAAAATTGCTCAACAAAAAATTATATTTATTTTTTGACTGATTGACGTAGGCAAAAAATATACAAGATCAAATTATTGGATATATCTTAATCCCAAAAATATGAAATTCTTCCGTATTTAACGTAAAATATAAGTTCAATTTGCTTAAAGATTTATAAAAAAAAGATACAGATTGTCGATAGATTTTTCTTATACTTAAAATTCGTATAGGGCAAAAGTTTAAGAAAACTAATATATTTGAGTTTCGTTCAGATATCTTAGATATTCAGGATGAAAAAAGACGAACTTTACTTTTTCTTTACTTGGTTTTCTATGTAAAAATCCATTGTTCATATAAACTCAATTGTTGATTTTGATGTACCTCAGAAAAATTGATATTTGTTCAATATGTTCTCTTAATATTTTTCGAAACTTTTACTTGGTCGATTTTTTACTAATATTTTTTTTATATAGCCAGATGATATTGAAACTTAATGCACTCCATAATTTTTTCATTATTGTTTATTTTTTTAGAAATTATTTTATTGGAAAAAACCTTTAAGTATTTTATATATTGAAATTGTTTGTTTCGAGTTTCATACTAAAACATGAATATCCTCTGGTAGGGTATTAAAATGTGAAAATGACAATGTAATTTGTACTGCAGCCCCATCTGCAGTGGGCGATTTGTCAGTTCTATGTAGCTATATGTAACTTACCCCCCGCTAAGGGGGTTTTTTTTTTTTTGTGTAAAGTTATGCTTTCAACTTCTTATACAGACATTACATAAACTATAAAAAAGTCAGTACAAACATATAGAATAAAGTATATATTTATCTTAAGAGTTGAATAGATTAAGTTTGTAATTTAATTAAATAGTTTGTAAGGAGAATTAAATGCGTTTACTTTTCTACAAAAAAGAAAAAACTCTTTTTTTAATCAATCCTTAAATATGGTAAGTAAACCTCCTAAAAGGTTTTTATTTAGTTTTTGAGAAACATTTCTTGAACAAAATTAAAATTCTATGTGAAGAACTTAATTTTAAAGCGATAATTGCCACGAAATTCCCAGAAATCTTTAAGGTTTTTGTAAAAATCTTAAATTCTGAATTTAGTCAAGAAATTTTCATCTGAACCTGAATGAAAAAGTATGAAAATGTCAGCTGCAATTAATGTTTGAGCAAAATGAAGGTAAAACTGCGCAAATTTGACCAAAAAAGAAACAAAAAGAAAAAGCTTAACTTGTAATTACTTGAAAAGTGTTGGGGCGAGGGGTAGGGAGGTAGCTAGGGCAGGTAAAAGGCAAGTTTGCCACAAAATTGGCAGAGTTATTATTATTATTTCTTTGACTTTTTGTGTGGCAATTAAGTGCAAGGATCAAGATTTAGCTTTATGAAACTGCTGGTCATTTAATTTGCAAGGGCGAGCGAGAAAGAGAGGGAGAGAGGGGGAGAAAGAGAGGAAGAAAGATTCGGAGAGTGCGTGAAATAAATTGAATAAGGCTAATGCTCACCGAGTGTCAAGTGCAGTTAGGCAAACACAACAAACTCAACACACACAACAAAAACAAATGTGACACTTGACGCTAAAAGTAAATGCTGGCAAACGCCATTAGGCGCAACTTGGCCTGCACCAATGGAACGAACACCTAACCTCCATTTCCATATCCATCAAAAGCACACACAAACACAACAACAACAACAACAATGGCCAAAAGGCAACAACAATGTTGAGTCCAAACAACAACTTTGAGCATTTTCGACAAACATGTCACATACATATACATATTTATTCTCATATGGGCAACGCTTGACTCCCCCGACTTGCCCCTCTAACTAAACAGCATAAAAACTAATGCACAGTGGTACAAATTATATGAGCATTGGGCATAAAATGCAAGCATGTTTGAATGTTAAATTGGAATTTGACAGTTTGGAATCGAATGGAATATATTTAATTAATTTTTACGGAAAAAACAATTTAACAGGATTGTAAAATAATAAATAATAAAGATTATGCTTATCTCTTCGATTTGAGCTGTAGGATAAAGAGTCTATATTTTACTTTATACTTTATGATTATATTTCTGTTCAAAAACGTAAATTATTAATTTTGGAATAACAAAATAAATCACCACAGCGAAAAAAAATAAATAAATAAATAAAAAATATCATTAAATAAATAGATTTAAATCATTTTATTCAAATAAATTTGTACTTATGTATATTACTTTAACTGTGGGGATGAACTCCCCTTGCATTTTTTTTTTAGAAAAACCAAATTTTTCCGGCTTTATTCTTCTGGTACTAGCTATAGTATTTGATCCTTGTTTCCAAGCAAATTTTTAAAAAGGTTTAGCCATGAAAAATAATGCACTTTGATTCTTAAATATACAAAATAATAAAAAAAAGATCATCAGACGCCTTATTGTGTACCACTGTGCAGCACTTGACACCGTCGCCTCCATAACCAACACCAACATCCACAACGACGACGACGACGACGGCGACGGCCTAGCAACAGCTCCTAACGCTTTACCTCAAAACATACATCTTGGGCACCGATGCCTCTCACCCCCTCCCCTCCACCATTCCATGTCATGTCTACACATCGATCGAAATCGAACCACAGGCAGCCGACGCCGACGCCGCCAACTACTCCCCGCCGCCGCCACCGACGAGCTGCCTTCATGCAGCCCTTCAATCAGCTGTCAAATGAAAATGTCAAAATATCAAAAAGTGAAAAAGGCAAAGTAAACTTAGGCCCGGTCCGGGAACCCGAAAACACCAACCGAAGACCATTATTGTATTTCTTTTGGCCTGGCCGTAGCTAGCCTTTTAAGAGGTTTTGTTGTTGTTGTTGTTTGTGTTTGTTGTTTTTCGGTCCGTTGATTCGTTAGTTTTGTTAGTTTGTCATGCAATCAGTTTGTCAGTCGACAATGTTCGCCTCTCTAAGTGGCCCTAAAACACAAAAAAAGAAAAAGGCGAAATAAAAACGAAACTAAAATTTCTTAAAAATAAAACTCAAAATGCATTCAGGTCGTTAAAAAAAAAGGGAACATAAAAATACAAATAAAAATAGCTTTAATATAAAAAAAAATCATCTTTTAGATATTGACAAGTTGGAGAAAGATATTTAATGTCAGAAGCCTTAGAAAACTCTTATTTAAAGAATTGCTTAATAATAGATTATCAAAAATTACATTTCTATGTTAAAATTGCCATCAGCCCAAAAGTTAATCAAGTGAAAATGTCAGAATACATTTTAAATAAAAAACAAAATTGGCAACGAAAGTCAAAACTAGTTTGTCTCACTTCAGGTGTGACAAAAAGTCAAACCGAGTGACAAGAAAAAAATACAAAAAAATAATAAAATGAAAAAAAAGACAACAACAACAATTCAAATTGGGCATGAAAAAGTTTGACATTTGACGTAATAGATTGAGTTTGGCATTGCAAATGGATTTTCAAAGTCGCTGCTTATGACAATCCAAAAGGCTATAGAAATAATTGGAATGTGCCAATCCAGATATATACCCTGTGACCAAAGAAGATAAGCAATAATAAGGTTAAGAATCAATAATTCGGTTTGTTCTAGGGTTGTTGATAATATATCGATATTCTTATAAGAAACGATATATTATATAACTCGTTTGTTCAGAGAACTTTTAATTTTCTATCTCCTAAATTCGGTAAATTACTTTTGTGTTCAAAAATATTTATTCATTCGTCATCAGAGGCTACAAAAAATACAAGAAAATAAATTATATCGAAATAAAGTTTTTTAATTATTTTTTTTACTTTATTGTTAACGTTTTTTTATTTTATAGGCTTCTTTTTAACACTTTTTGATTACATTTTTTTCTTGACTATTATTTTTTTATGTTTACAGGGTACAATGGTATAACAAAACATTTCCCCTTTTTTCCAGGCTAGCAGAGGAAGGAGGGAGAGAGAGAGATAGAGAGTACTGCTCTCAGGCGGGTTCCCATGGGTTGAATTTTTTCGTCTCGTTTCGCTTTATGGGTTTCTGACGTTTTTGTTGTTTTTTTTTGTATGCCTCTTCCTTAATTTTGTACACCTTTTCACTATGGATTTTTTTATACAGTTTTTTTCTTTCTTCTTTGATTAGGCAGCGTCACAAATCAATAGCATTGAGAAACGCACGAATGAACCAACGGCAAAAGATACCTTAAAAAAAAAAGAAAAATACTCAAATGTGTGTGTGTGTTTTTGTCATTGTATGCGTATGTGTTTGTAATGTCATTTATGTGCTGAACCATCATTGTACTACCAATATTTTTTCGGGCTCTTAAGGTTGTTTGTTATTATGATAGGTATACGTATGTGTGTGTGTTTTTTCAAGCTTCTTCTTCTTGCTTTTATCACATCTATTCAACTCGATTTTATTTACTTTTCTTGTTGTTGTTGTTGTGTGGGTGTTGCTCGTGCGCTTAACGGGTTTTCGTGGCTTTAACGGTTACTGCTCTTTTACGACTTTGATTATTATTATTAATGCATGTATTTTTCCCATTTTAGTGCCATGATCTATTGTTAACGCTAGCCACAAAAGCAGCTAAAAAAAAAAAAACAAAAACCAAATTCGAAATTTGTTTCATTCATTTCTCGAAATTTATGCAAAGCACATCGAAATGGTAATCAAATTTGTATCTTCAAGTTGGGCAATGCCCGTATCAAATGTCATCGTATTCGTTATTCAACATATATCAATTTTCTGCAATATATTTTGTGCCCAATTTGGCAAATCCCATTAATTTTTATTATTCGTTTTTAATACAACCTTAGTTTTTGCATGCCCATGCGATCTGGCAGCTCTTCGTTTTCTTGTTATCGCAATGATTTCGATTAATTTGCTTTATTCACCTCGCCTTGTTTGTATGTATTTGCATTGCCTCTCATTTTTTTATGTATGTGTGTATTTACATTTTCCATAAATTTGGTCAGTTTAATCACTGGCAAGTCGCCGTTTTGCATTACTTTTTAGCAATTTCCGTATTGGAAGTTAATTTCCAGCCGTCTGCGAATATTTAAAATTTAAAAACAGTTTAATGCACTTCCCTTTTATGTATAAAAAAAACAACCAGACCCTGCCGATGATGCCACAATTTGTGGAGGTGGGCAAAAAAAAAAAATTGGGCAAGAAGAAGAGCGAGCGCAAATAGTGGCAACTCATGGCGCAATCGTCAATTATGGGCCCGACAAGAAATAATGGCAAAAGGAACCAAACACACAAAAAAAAAGAAGAAGAAAAACAGAGAAAAGGATGCGACAAAAGCGGAAAAAATATTGTGTTCAATAATCAAACCGAAAATGTGCACAGCTTGAGTCAAAATAACGGCAAACAATGCGCGACTAAAAGGGGCAGAAAAACCTGGAAAAAAAAAACACCAAGCAAAGAAAAATAGAAAAGAAGAATGTAAATGGAATGGAACGGGTGGCGACGGCGTCGGCGAGGGCAGGGACTTTTAAACAGCAGGATATGCGTACAATTTTTGGCAATTTGCCACCCGACGCCGCACGCGTCGCTGCCGTCGCGCCACAAGAACGAAAAAAAAAAAACGTCGCTGCTGTCCATTGCCTGGCCCATAATTAAATTACATACAACAAACACACACACACACATATACGGTTTGCTCGCACGAGTTTGTGTGTGTGTGTGTTGGTTTTTTTTCGAGCGCCTGCTGACTTGCTTTTCTTTTGTGTGCGTTTCGTTTCTCTTATTTTCAAGGCCTGCACTCCACGACCCCTCTGCCCTTTGTCCCTTACCCCTTCTCAATCACATCCGGGACAGAGCAGCAGCAGCAGCATTGACGTACCGACGAGGGCAAAAGAAAAGGAACTTGGATATGGATACGATTTTTTTTGTGTGTTGTTGCCTTGGCGCCGCCGTGTAAGTAAATGTAAAATATATGTAATCATCGAAATGTTTTCTGAAATCTAAGTAATTACACACACACACACACACGTACATGTGTGCGGACGATGCACAGAAGTGCATTTTCAGTGTGGGAAAGCTGAAGTGCCTGGAATCATAGCGGCATAACTATGCATCGTATGGTCACTCTAATTGTGCAAATGAACTCAAAAGTAACGTTTTTTTCTTTCCAATAATTTTAATACAACAGATGACTAAATAAATTCAATTTTGAAGAAACAGCTGGAAATGTGAGTTCTGAGTGTTAATTGTATTTTTGCACCACCCCGATTTATGAATGTATTTTTGCAGTCGCCAGAAGTCATCATCATTATGATCATCATCATTGCGATTCCGATTGCGAATGCGTCGCGCGTGACTTCCAGTTAAGACCTAATTATGTCAGTTACTCCTCACGCGGTAGCCTTTATGCAAGGATAGGTGAGAGGAGTACAGGAGTGCGAGTCGAGTGCGATGCGTGGCGGGCACACGTTTCATTCGGGGGATGAAGAAGCGAAGCAATCATGATGATGTTTGTGATGTGACGCAAGGAACAAAAAAAAAGATTTGCCAACCGTTAAATGACACAAAAACTTCCAACTAAAATTCGGAAGGATGCAGCTCAACCACAAACCAACACACACACACCGACACATACACACGTTGTGTCCTTGTCAATTCTGAAGTTGAGGGTTGATTTTTTGGTACGCCTGCCACCCATTTGGCTTCAGCTGTGGCAGGCTCGGCTCGTCATTCATTTCCTTTAAACAGATTTTTGAGCTATTTTAACGATGCGATTTACTGCAACAACCCCCAAAATATATATGTATGTATGTAAGTACAACTGTCAGTCAGTCAGTGAGTCAGTGTGGTAAAAACCCTGAATGAGGCAAAGGCAGCCCACTCACCCAGTTACGAGTGTTTCTCGAGTCCTTCACATTGCCGCTGCTGCGTCCTTTTGTGCTTTGTGCGCTTAGCAACAAAGCTATAAAATTTTGCGCCCTCTATTGCAATAGGTAAAATAATTTCGCTTGGCTTTGTTTCTTTCTCTTTCGGTCGCATAGTGAATGCACCCCCGTGTTCATATCAGCAACAACAACCCCCAAAATAAAAATGCTGTTAACTGCCGTTGTTGTTGTTGTTGTTGCTAACTGCGCACTAAGCAAAGTGTGCTGCAGCGGCAGCTTATGGAAAATTCCAGGCGTTTCGTATACATATATGTAGAAGCATACATATGTATGTATGTATGTGTGCGTTGCTGTGGTGCTTTTTTGATGTTTACTCTATGCAGAGAACATAATAAAATGTTTAATTTATATTCGACATAAGGTCGGGACGGGATTTGTGCCCAAAAATTTGATTGCTTTAAATTTATTTTTACATCCATGCATTTGCATGGGAAATAATACTATTAAATTGTATTTGTTGTTTGCCATCTTCCCGGAGGCCATTTTAAGCAAGGGCTGTCGAATTTTTTATATCGATATTCCTTGCAACGAATATGCCCGTTTACCATACGAAAAAGTGTATAAATAATACCCTGCATTAAAAATAATCTCACATATTCAACGGAATCAAATTAGCTTCGTTAAGTACTTTCAAGCGTATTACTTACAAATGTCATCAACAAAAACCAATTTCATAAATCAAAAAAATGTTGATAGAATTACAAAAAAATAAAATAAAATAAAATCGTATTGCAAGCTTTTTCAGTTCTGTTTTTTCTTAAGTATATTTGTACTTACACGTGTGGTACTTAAGTTCCTAGAGACGCCTACTGTATATGCCCATAGGCAAATGGCACCCCCGAGGGAAGCTTTTCTCTCTGGCTCCTAGTCGTGTTCCCATTGCTTTTAAGTTCGTTCCACAGAGTCTTTATTACTTGCAACTGCTGGGCTGATTATAAAATGTGATGTCGACTCTCGAGTCTTGACTCCTGACTCGGCTCCATCTACTTCTACTTTTCCCGTCTCGTCTCGTTTTTCATAATCATCTTAATAATTTCACAACTCATGTCTTTATTACATTTTCTTCTTGGTTTCTTATTTTTTTGCTCTTTTTTTCATATTACTACTGGCAGGCGGCATTATAATTTTCTTGCTCTCCATGGAATTTTTTAATTTAGACAGAGCCAAAGTATCTCATACATTACAACAAAAAATAACTGAAATGTATCTCATGCGTGGGCGTTGCATGCTGTCGTCATATGCCACCTACCCCACCCCCCTTTCATTGTAGTACACTTCGCTCTTACCTTGCCCGTCTTACCCCCTTTGGGAAGATTGTGCGTGGCGCATTTCATCAAAGATTTTTTCCTTTTCCTTTGGGCGAGGCGCTTTTTCTTTCGTCTCTCAGCTTGTAATTTAATCTCATGGCGCTTTTCATTGCAGACATTCTTATGAAAGAAATAACTGTATTTAATAAGTACAACACTTCCAGTAGTTCCAGTCCTGCCTACAAATGCCAAAAAAGATTTTATTCTCTCGACCTGTAACGTAAAATTGAATAATCTCACCAAACCCATCCATCATCGTGGCCACTCAATCAACGGGGAAAAAGGGAAAAACATGCCATATGTGGCATGCCTCCAGAGAACTGTCTTATTTCAAGCATGAAATCACAATGAAAAAATTAAAATTGAAAACAAAAAAAACTCGTTCTGACAGGTAGTCAAGGCAATTTAAGGGTGATTTTAAGAAAATTGATAAGAAGTTCAGCTATTTAATACTTATTTTTGTTAGAATTTCTTATGATTAATCTTAATTTCAGTTTTATTTACATTTAGCGCTGATCGATCTGGCAGCACTAATCGATAATCGATAGTTGTTTACATACTCAATTTGGTACATTTACAGTTATTTTCGCAATGTGAATGCGAAAAAATTAGAATACAAATACATTTAGTTAATTTCTTTCGATTGAAATTCGTTTTTGTAGCCATGTGCATGTTAATTTGCCAAGCATAAACGTAAATGTGGCTGCTATATATTTTGGCATAACTGTAAAATGTCGATTGAGGCTTTTCGGGCAAAAGATTTGCCTATGAACGAATTGGTTGACGCAATGAGCACATTGCAGCTGGAGAAGAATCCAACGCCAAGTTTAATTTCCATTTGGCCTTACGATGACGAAGTCGAAAGTGGAGGGGACATGCTTTTGACTGCCGATGAATTCGCAGCGCTCCAAAGCGAAGATGAAGGGGAGGAGCAGAAGGTGGCGCCAATGGAAGCTGATGGTGCGGCGAAGTCGGAGGAAGAAGCGATTCAAAGCGACGCAACAAATGCAGCTCCATTTCTCGAGAATGAGCCGGAAATGGATGCAGTACCGAAATGGGCACTGTCCGCTGCCGTTTTCAGTGTGGACAAGCCGCGAGAAGCGGTGCCCCTTGGCATCGATCTGCCGCCGCTGCCCATCTCCGAGTACTACATGGTTGGTACGCCGCTCAAGCTTTGCGTAGTCCAAGTTTATAGTCCGTTTCAGTTTTGGTTCCACATAATCGACGAAGCCATGTTCGATCTACCCTCACTGGTCCAAGCGATGAGCATGTTCTATAACCACGATGCGAAATTGCTGCACTGGCGGCTGAGGCCATACTTTATGCAACCGGGACATCTCTGCGCCGTATTCCATGAGGTCACCTGGCGTCGTGGCAGAATCATCCAGCAGCAAGATGCCAATGCCGGGACTCTGGCCATCTATCTGGTGGACTATGCCCGTTGTGTGGATGTCGACCGCCAAGATATTTACTTTCTGAACAAAAGATTTGCGACACAGCCGGCGCTAGCTATTCGCGGCACGCTCTCCGATGTCTATCCACTGAGTTCCCGCTGGCCCAGGAATGCATCGCTGGCGTTTGAGCACCTGGTGCGGGAGCACGAGCGGCAGGCACTCGTCAAGGACGTCGATCTCGACGCGGGCATCTTGTTTGTCAGTTTGTACAAGGAGCCGGCGAGAAGCGTCAGCGATATTCTGATCGCTGCCCAATTGGCTGGACGCAGTCAAAATTATAGCAGCACTCTGATGGAGGCGAGCGGGGGACGTCGCCTGCGCTATTTGCGCGAACGTTTGCCCACCTTTGAGATGCTGGAGACGCGGCTGTTTCCCTTCGACATGCCCTATCTGGAGGACAAACTGGATGAGATCATCTATTCGCATGAGTTCTTCAAGGACTTTCGCCCGCCAAAGCTGTCCAATCCGTTTCTACACGAACTCGAGCTGGCCCTGGCCAATTGGCTGGTAAAGTACGAGCGCGAAGAATGCCAGTGGCACGAGCTGGTCAAGGGAGATGCGGAAAAGGAGTAGAAAGTAGATCCTGTAAACCTTAAGTATTTGTTTCTCAATGTTTGCATTTTGAAGTTGTCAGTTTATTTAAATGTGACCCAAATATTATTTGTTATTTTTTTTTTATATATTATATTTTATTTTTATTAGTAAATTTAAGTTTTTTTTACTTATAAATTTTTGACTATATATTTAATTTAAGTAACTTTTTGTAATAAAGTTTATAGAGTTAAAAGCTTTTTTTCCCCATTGTAAAAATTCTTTTTCAACTTTATAAATATTCCTTTGACAAGCATCAACTATGTATGTATATATACCTTGTCTATATGTATTTTTATGTTCGTGTTTGTTATTTTTTGGTGTCCTATTAGAGACCAATATGACACGATCTCATCTCTCTACCCCACACACGCACACACACATATTTCGTCGATGCTTAATTTTAGAACAAAACAAAAAAAAAACGAAACGGAAAAAAATGAAGCAAAATCTTTGTGTTTTTGTATGGAACAGGTTCCATGCCTCGCATATCCGATCAGCCAGCAAAACACATACATAAATACACACACATCCCTATGCACATCCTGAGGGCAACACTGTGCCACATGTGCCGCCGCACTTTGCCCGAAACCCGAAACAAATTTTAATGGCTGGGCCAAAAATATATATATATATGTATATAAGAATATATTTCAAGGTCCGTTGATGGCATCGTCGACTCGTCGACTGACTGCCTGCCACTGCCACTGCAGCTGCATGAAAAATTTGTAATTAGGCAGCAAAAGACGTCGACTCCGCTGCTGATTTAGTGCCCATTTTCTCAATGTCGCCCCGATACACCAAAGGGAAACAAACAAAGCGAGCAGGTTCCCAAATCCCATTCCCATTCTCATGCCCATGCCCATGGCCCTAGCCTGGGATGCCTGCGTGTTTCCTAAGCGAAAACTAATAATCGTAAACAATTTTATATCACTGAAATTATCACAAATAACCAAAAGAAATATATTTAGTAATGCAGGAGAGGAGCCATTAAAACCGTCAAACTCGGCACGAAATATTTACGAAAACAGAAATTAAAAATAAAAAGGACTGACTATGTGGGGAAAAATAATACTTAATGTGCATAAAATGAAATTTGTTAACAAATTTAAATTCATATTTAATATTTTTAAATTATGTGGGGAAAAATAATACTTAATGTGCTTAAAATGAAATTTGCTAACAAATTATTTTGTAGTATATTTGTGCTCCCCAAAATTTCCTCGTTTGAAGGAAAAAAAAACTTAAAAATCCTCTTTATTATTCCTAGTCAAAAAGAAAGTTTTAAGCCTTCGGAAAATCTCAGAAATTATTCACCAAAATTACACACAAAATATTTAATTATGATATAAAATCTTGTTTAATTAGAATGCTCAGCTGATTTATTACGAACATAAATTAAGAAATGCGAATGCATAAATCTTGAAAAACAACACACAAATATATATTTAGTTTTGGTCAGGTAACAAATTGTTATTAAAGTATTTGGAGTTGATGTTTTAACGATTCGTTATTATAATGTTTTTTTTTTGTTTCTTTGGGCTCCTTTATTGCAGCTTGAAGTGGAGGATGGTTGGATGGTTGGTTGGTTGGAGAGAGATATGTGAATAAGTGCAGACATTTGGAAATCCAATTTTAAAGGAGGAGTCGCAAGAGCAGTAAAATGAATCTTTAATTGCCACTTGACGCCCGATGGCTGCCCCAAAGAGCTGTTGCTGCCACTGCTGTTGTCTTCTCCTGCATTGATTTTATTGTTGAATTTCCTTTTTTTTATTGTTTCACATTTTTGGCCAGGCTGCCTTGCCTGCTGCTGCCGCTGCAATTTTGAAGGCAACTCGACGATCTCGATCTCGTTTTTATTTTACTTTTTTATGACTCTCGAGTGTTGCCAGCGGCATTTAAATTATGATTATGGCTCTGAAGCGTAACCCAAGTGGCTTTATGTGAGGGGAAGAAAAAAAAACGATTGCTTTACTATATAAAAAACGTCTCTACTACTCTCAAGTGGAGACTCGAAGTAAAGCGATACAAATAGCAATTAAATGTGCTTTACTTTCGGTCTCTCTCTCCCCCCCCGCCTCTCCCCGCCATCGACAATAGCAATTGATTTGCGTTTAGCTCTCTAATCTAAATGGGCTGAATTTTTGTAATAAACGCCATCAAATAATTTTTCGAAACGAAACGAAACGAACCAAAAATTCAATCGTAAAATTCAAAATGAATAGCTGCGTTTCTTATAATTTGTTCAAATTGGATTTTTCTCTTTTTTTTCTGGTAACGAATTGAAAACAAGCTACTTGACAATTGGTCTCTATTTTTTTCTTTTTTCCAATGAAACATCTCATTTGCAGGCGATGCACGCACAAAGCTGAAAGTTCGAAATGAAAACGAATTTTTTTATTTTTTTGTTAAGTGCTCTGGATAATTTGGGGCCATAGTTTTAAGGATAACTGAAAGTTTTAACCATTTTATGTGTAAAAAGTAGTTTTATTGTTAGGCAAATGGATTTAATTAGGTTTATTGGCCATTAAAAAAAGCTGTTGGCCAACAGCTGATTTGGTGGTGAATAACACGCAGCGTGGTGAGTTCTTTTAAGCGTTTGAGTTGGCAAATTTGTAGGAATCAAAAAGCCATTGGGACAGGTGAAAAGTGTACCGTTATTAGGTGAGATATCTACAGACAATGTCTCACATGAACATCAGTGTTAAAATCAAGGAGCATTTTGATTTTTGATCATTTTCTAGCCACTTGTGGAGGCGAAATGTAAGATGATCAGGCATACCATACTACCCATCAGTTGGTGGAATATTTAAGAGTATTTGTATAATTCAATTTTATTTGTTATCGATCAATTTTAAACGCAGATAAAATATCGATTGCTCTTGGGGGTCATTCGGAGATATATAAATATAATATAAACCATTTGAATCTAAAATCCCAAATCATTGAGAAACATCTGAAATCCTTACGACAGAAACTTAGTTCAATGGTGGAGGTGGAGAAATTTAAAAATTGTGATGAAATAATAAAAAACTTTTTCGTTTAACATGCATTGAACTTAATTCCAACTGTTCCGGATTCCGATTTGGGTGTTTATGGTATTTATTTCATTTCCATGAATAATTTTGATGCGGTTCTAGAAATTCTCTCTCTCTCTCTCTCGGAGAAAACTCAAGGATCAATGGACATTGATGAATAAATCGAGTTTTAGCTACTGTTTAAGAAATAATTTGGATTATTAATAAAAATGTTTTTTAATTAAAATTCATTTAGTACAAAAATATTATTAAAAACGATATTTTTGTTATAAGCTGTAAAAAAAGGGCAAGAACCATTGAAGAGAAAAGTACAAACAGATTCTATCGACGTAATGAATATTTTAGATATCTTTTGAATAGTTTCTATTAATTAATTTGCATTTGTAAATCATACAATGAAGGATAGAAAACTAGAAACAATTTTTAATGAATTTCTTAAGAATATTTTTAATTTTTTTGTTGATAAAAAATGTATTTTCCTTTGAGATTGAAGAAAGGTTAAGTGTTTTAGGTTTTTTTTTATCAAAATGCCTGTTTTATGATTTATAGACCCAGATTGCTTTTCCTCATAACTTAAATTTATTGTTAGCCATAATTGTGTATTTGCGCAAAATGCTTTAGAACGTGGCAAAAATCTGGGCAAACCCTAATTAAGATAACCTGATACGCGACTCACGCGGCGGGCAAGTAACAAATTCCGAGACAACTGTTGTAAAATGAGTGCCACCGGCATGTATCGCTCCCTCCATTGCTTCACCCCCTCGATGCACCAACATGTGGCGACGTTACTTGCTCGGAAGCGTTGCTATCGCCGCCAGTTGTCTCAGTTAGTTCGCAGAGTGAGGAACATAGCGAAAATGCATGCAATCGAGGGATTAACAACAACAACGCCAAGTCATAGCTTTGGCACACAAATTAAGCCATGTTTTCATTTTACCCCAGAACAGTTGGCGAACGAGGGTAAACAGCCGAGATTGGCTGATCTTGTGGTGAATAAGACGCGGCGTGGTGAATTCTTCTATGGCATTGAGATAACGGCACTTGCCAGGGATGTCGATTTCAATAGGTTTCTGCCAGTGCTGCCAACGTTCATAACGATCGCCTGGCTCGCGCCCTATTGGGAAGTTGAACCCATTTCCAAGGTGGAAAGTTTGCCGCTAATAAAGGCCTTAGAACCGTACATTCCAGCCATGCCCCACTTGAGTCTTTATCATCAGGCCAAGGAACGTTTCGATCAGTTCTTTGACCTCGGATTCGATAGCTTGCTCGCCGTGAGAGGCGATGATTTACACGAGAATCAGGACTATCGATATACCCGCGAGCTGTTGGATCATGCTCGACGCGCCTGCGGCAGTAAGTAACATTTTTTAATCAAAAATTTAATTTAGTGAACTAACTTGAAATGCAGAAAATATATCGCTTGCCGTTGCGGGTCATCCGGAGGGATATGCCAACAATTTGGAACTGGGACCACAACTTATCGATAAGAATCTAACCTTCTTGCAAGAGAAGGTAAGTTCAACGAAGAAACTCACCACACGAAGATTACTTTTACACCTCGTTGCAGATTGAACATGGCGCCGATTTTATTATCACTCAGATCTGCTATACGGTCGAGCCGCTTATCAGATATCTTTATCAGGCCCGCCGCGTTGGGATTACGGCGCCAATTATGGTGGGAATCGTTGTGCCGAAAAACTTTCATCAATACGAGCTCATGGAAAGGGTATCCAAAGTGCGTATGCCCAATGAAATGCGTGCCAAGGTGGCAAAACTCAGGGCTGATGATGAAAAGGTCATGAACTTCTTCGTTCAACACGCTTTGTACTTGATTGAACAGATTTTGGATGCCAATCTGGGCATGCATGGCATCCAGTTTTATACGATGAACACTTTTGAGCCGGTTCTGGAAGTTCTCGCCGAACTGCGAAAGCGCGGCATCCTCAAGGATCCATCATCGACGACGACGACGCTTGACGAACGAAATGAAATTTTAAAAAAATTGTAAATTTTTGAAGTTTATCAAAATTAAAGTGTGAATTTTTTGAGCAAAAAAAGCTAGATGGTCAAAAGAATAAAGCTTAAAGCTTTTGTTTGTTGTCGCTAGCCAAAAGTTGCATATCGAAGTGTGTACACACTGGCGAATTGATGCCGTTTATATTTTTAATTACATGCCGATAAATCGTTTTATTTAATTGCTTTATTTTTAATTAATTATTTCACATTCATTGGGCAATTTAATTGCCAATAAGCTGAATTAATGTGTGTACACACTTAACAGCTGATATTTATCGCAGTCGACAACGAATGCAAATGGTGTGTACACACTTTTGTTAACAATGCCAAATAAACAACAAACTGAGGAAGCGGATATTTCGCCCGAGATTTATGCGGAATTTCTGCAAAAGCACGAAGGCATCATTCGGGATGATAAGACAATGCTTGGCTTCAGTGCGGCAATCGCAGCGAACGGAGAGATCTTTCGGGACGCCGTCGTGCTCGAGGTGAATTGCGGCGGCAGCGCGCTGCTTTCGATGATGGTGGCGGAGCGAGGGGCGCGGCGAGTTATCGCCGTTGAGCCGAGTTCGGTGTGCGAGGTGGCCCGCTTGTTGGTTCGTCAAAATCATTGGGACCATATCGTCGAAGTGGTTCATGGCAATGTGGAGCAACTGGAGCTGCCGCCAGTCGATATTATAATATCCAAATGGATGGGGTGAGCTCGAGTCCAATGACAAAAAAAAAACTATTCACAATTAATTTTGTTGCAGTGCCTGTTTAATGTACAGCTCCGCTTTGGAGGCGGTCATCTTTGCCCGGGATAAATGGCTGAAGCCCGGCGGACACATCTTTCCCCACGCAGCCAATCTGTATATGGCGGCAGCAGAGCAGCCCAACGCACCCAATGACATGTATTGGAAACGTTACGCGGGCTTCGATTTATCGCTTGCCTGGAAAATTAAACAACAGACGGCGCTGGTCGCTGAAGTGCATCCCAGCCAGGTGCTCACCCAGCGGCAGCTGCTGCGTCACATCGATATGCGTTCGCTGCAGCGCGAGGATCTTAGCTTTGACGTTCCGTTCAAGCTGCGCACGCTGCGCCAAGCCATTGCCAAATGGTTTCTCATCTACTTTGACTTCGGTTTCCCCAGCGGAGAATCCGTTACAACCAGTCCCATAACTGATTCCACCCAATGGAAGCAAACGCTCTTTCCCATCGATACGCATTTACCGTTGTGTGTGGGCGATTCGCTCAGCGGCGAATTTCGTGTGGAACGTGGAATTCGTCATTTGGACTTTGACATCGAATGGAGTTTCTGCAACAAATTGACAACCATTCAATTGCATAAGCAAATTTATCGCATGCAAGGCGAGCAGAAAAGTATTTAAGTATAAATAAATATTAGTTTTATTCAAACCTAACATCAAAGTACATTTTGCAAAGAGTTCTTGTTCTTCCTTTACGCCTATTTGTGTTTGATTTCTTCGTCGTCATCAACGTCAGTCAATGTCAGAGGTGCTTCAAATCGTAATGCGTATTTTTTGAAATTGTATTTATGTATGGAATTGTTGCGTCATCGCACCTTTGCCGATGTCTGTAAGGGTTGCCTGCAAGAAAAATGAAGAAAAAAAAATCCCTTTTATAACAAAAACAACATTTGACATTTGTAACTTGCGGTTGATCAGCCATGGAGAAATGGATGAACGCCAAACTCCCGTTACCCCACCTCCCCCTTACAGAACACACTCTCTGAGGGTTGTCTTTACTCGCATATGTGTGTGTGTATGTGGATGCTGTTGATGTCTTTGCTGCCGGTGCCGATGACGTGGCTGTCAGTGCTGCCAGCCACGGAGAGAGCAAAAACTAACAACTTCTTAAAAGGCTTAAAAAAAACTCTAAAACTTACAGCTATTTATTTTAGTGCAAAATAAATAATGATTACATATTTAACTGAAAAGAAAGCTAGATCTGATGGCCAACGAGCTAAAGTGTCAGCACTGATGACTCGCACACACACACAGCGTACATATGTATGTATTTGAAAGGTTTGCCAGCATCACGCTTCAAATCCTGCTCGTTATTTTTGCAGCTGTTGTTATCGCTGTTGAGCTTGAAAAATGATGTGCGAATTTTGTGTGATTTTCGGTTCGTGTCGTTGTTGTTGTTGTTTTTAGTTTTCTTTAGCGTCAAATGTATGTATGTTTGTATGTATGTGTGCACCATTAATGTCCAACTAGTGCGCACTTTTGTACAATTATTTATTGACAATTAAGACAAACAAATGACGTCGTTAGGAAAGGACAATAAGTGTATATTACGCATACGTCACGCTGTGAAATGTCCTCATTCGCGATTTTTTGCCTCTTCTCCAAAAAGTTGCTTATCTTTCTTTCTACAATTTAAATTAAGCAGTACAATTTTCTATTGCTCGCTGCGTCCAGTGTAAATACATATATTTTTTAAGGTAAAATGTTTTGTTGCTTTTTTTCGTATCTTTTATTTTCCCCTTGATTTGTTATGCGTCGTTTAATTTCATTTCAAAACAAATAGGCGTAAAATGAGGAAACCAACGATAAATAAAAGTGATATAAAAAAACAAATCCAAGCAAAGCAGCGCAAACACACACACACACACACATACAAATGCACAATATGCATACATAAAAGCAGGCCTATGAATTGTGCTCGTATCTGTGCATCTACATAAACAAAAGAAAAAAATGAAAAACAACAACAACAGCAAGCAAATCAAGACAACACTCAAATCATTCGCCGCGGCACAGCCCCCATGCGAAGAGCCCAAAAAAACGAAAACAAAGACAATGAAGCAACAACAACAAAAGCAAGCAAAAAGAAAAATACAAAGTTTGCACTATAGTGTGGGAGGGGAAGTAGAGGGTGGCGGAGCAGCAGCAGCAGAGCTGAGGCTGGAAACGATCTGCCGAACAAAGGAGCGGCGAGCAATGAGCGAAAAAAACAACAACAAGCGTTGTGTATTTATGGCACACAAACTAAGAAGACAACAACAACAACAGCAAAATTATAAATTGCGGCGAAGCAGGCGAGCCAAGTCACGTTCACGTTTCGTTGGGTCGAGCGATCTTTTATGTAGCCTATGTGGACTGAGTTGATTGAGCGGGGTAACGGGGCAGCGAAACAGCTGAGGCACTTTGAGATTGCGAGTGTGTTGAGTGGCAGAGCACAGTGAAGTTCTCTTCGAAATTCGCTCTTGCAGATAATTTTATTTTTATGTTGATAAACTCAAAGAGCATGTGTGCGCTCTTGAGTGATTATCAAAGTGAGAGAGAGTGAGAGAGAGGGGTGGAGAGAGCGCTCTCTTCAACGATCGCAGCTGAGCGCGGCGCTCATTGAGTGCTGGAAAGAGGCAGCGAACAGCAAACGGGTTGAGGTAGCTACTAGCTACATATAGCAGTATGTATGTATGTATCTATGTACAAATTTATCTATGCACACACACTGTGAGCACAAAGTGAGCTGAGAAAAATGAAAAATATATAAAAAGCACATTTGTTTACGACAAACAACAAATGAGTGCATATGTATTAATATATATATATGTATGTATATGTACATCTACAGAGTGGCAGCATGTGGCACGTTGTCGTATCTGCAACAACACATTGATTTTGTATATATATTTTTGTGTGTATGTATGCGTGTGTTTAGCGCAACGACCGATAGCTCGTTTATTTATACATAACATACATACATACATACAAACATACATACTCAGCTATAGATATAGCTATTTAGCTGTTTCTAGCTGCAGCCATGCTCTTGAAGAGTGGAGCAAAAAAAGTCGCTGCGCTATTTGCGACCTGCCTCACACCAAATTTGCATAAGCGCGTTCGTGTGCGCGTATTAAACGAACCAACGCACATATGCAAATAACTGCAAATTACGATCGAACCAGAGAGAGAGAGAGAGAAAGGCTACACACACACACACACACATTAATTGGGCGCAATGCAATGAGCTTTATGTGTGTATGTGTAATTTCCATTTACACAAAATTGTAACAATTTCTTGTTAAATTAAGTCACAATTTCGAGTGGATCAATAAATGAAAAAATGCAGCCAAACCAAAAGAAGGGCAAATTGAGAGAGCAGGCGGCGGAATTGTAACGGTCAAAGTTCGTGCACGTTCCCATACAAATGAGAGGGAGAGCCAGGTATACACACACATACATACATATGTATATATAGTGATGAGCAAATAGCGATTAAAGTGCCAACAATTTAATTGCATTTGCAAGCGTTTAAGTTGCGAAATCTTTAATGAACTACAAATATATATTTGTTTATCTGAAAAACAACAAATTTAATGTACATATATACGAAAATCATTATTTTATTAAGGTTATTTTTGGCTATTATTTTTAATAGCTTTCCCGCTTCCAATGAAGAAAAATAAATTTTGGCTTTATTTTTAAATAATTGATTTTTATTGTAAAAGCCATTTGAAATTGTCAGATTTTCTAATCCTCAATTTCTTGCACTTGTCAAACTGTTAGTTGAACATATATCTTATCTGTCTACTTTTAGTTGCAACACATGTTTTCCAGATAAGAACAGATGAGAAAAGATATATATACATGTATATGTATGTGTGTGTGTGTGTGTGTGTGTGTTTGGATAATTTATAGACGAACTAGAAGACTTTCGAGCGTGATCAAAAATAAAATGATTATTTTGAGAAAAAAAAGAAGAGGAGAAAAATAAAGCGCAAATTATAAACAAACGTCACGAGAAAGTGTGCCTGTGTGTGTGGCAATATGGGAGGAAAAACCGACAACAACAGAAACATATTTTTGTTCAGTGTGTTTTGTCTTGGGCCAAAAGCCAGCAGCCGAATATCTTTTGATCTTTTGGCTGCTGGCTTTTCTTGTTGTTGTTGCAACTTGGATGCAGATGCAGCAGCAGATACAGATACAAAATACGCTTGCACTTATACAGATACAAAATGCATTTTGGCCTGTCAACCGAGCCAAGTGAAAGATGGCCAAAAACATGTTGTAAAATATTGTTGCACTCAAATTGAAAATGAAAATAAACACAAAAATAAAAAATAATGCAATATTTGCTTAAGGTATATATCTATATATATATCGTCTTCTTCTTCTTGTCGAAATTCGTTCATTGGCATTTTCACACATTTCACTCAATTTTTATTTATTCCGATTTTGAAGCAACTTTCATTTCAAATTGCATCAGTTCATGACTTATCTACCCCTCTCCGTCTCTCCCTCTCTCTCTCTTTGTGGCAAGCAATTGATTCTGTATGGCTGCTGCCAACATTGCCACGCTCGTCCATCAATTTGATTTGCATTTGAATGGTAGCCAAGATTTGTTGCACCCCAAAGCAAAAGAACCGCATCATCAACCGAGAAACCAAACCGAAAACAAGAAATAAGAAGAAGAAGAAGAGTCGAAATGAAAGCAAGCTAACCGAATACACTTATTGCCATTCGACGATTCGTTCGATTCATTCACGCATCGAACTTACATAAAACCACAAATTTTATTTACACAAACATTTATCTTGGCAATGCTTTCAATTTAATTTACTGCCTCTCGATCAAAGTTGGCTTCTTTTCACTCATTTTGCACCTGCATTTGGCTTTATTTTTTTCTTTCTTTTTCTTTTTTATTGATTTGATTTGATTGCGGTTTGCTTGTTACTTGTCGATTCTGAGTCAATGCTTTAAGAATAAAAATGCACTCAAAATTTAATTAAGATTTGCAATAAAAAAAAAGTAATTCGATTTTTAAAAATTTGTTTTTTAACAAAATTAAAGTGTTTTGGAAATGAATTCATTGTTAAGAAAACTTCGGTGTATGGATATATTTTATATGGAAGTTCGACTGTTTTATGCTTTCTGTCTATTTCGATATCTGTTTTGTGGCATTTTTTATTGCCATCAATTATAAATGCTTTCCAATTAGACTCCTCGTTTAAGTTAGAATCTCGTTTAATTTCAGAGAAATTACTTTGAAAAATAATTAGTTTCAGAGTCGTTTTATATTTGATAATTTGTTAAATGGAAAAAAAACAACTGTAACTGAAATAATTGGTTGGATTTGTCACGATATATATACGATGTATATATGTATGTATGTATTGGGTTAGAATTGTAGCTAATACTTTGGGATATAATCTTAACTACAATCAAAATGCGAACAAAGGCATCGTTGCTACCTACGCTAATTGCTGTATAAAATGCAATAGTTATGGAACGGCACGAACAATACTAAATACAAATACATACACATAAATTAAACACACACACACACACTCGCACACACACTCGCACACACTGCATAAATTAAATTTATACTCTATGAATCGACCCCGAGAACAAGTGCAACAATTACAATAAAGCAAATCTGTTAACTGAACGAACTAACAACAACAAAAGCTAAACAATGCCAACAAATAACGAACCAAACCAAACAACAACAAAAAACAGTTGTATTTAAGCCTGATTTGTATGTGTTTAATTTATTTTTTATTTTTGCCGCTTTTATTCTTGAAATTTATATGTGAAATCGTTGCTCAAGTGGAGTAGAAACGGCGGTTGGTGGGGCGACAAGGGGTTTGGGATTTGCGGTTGCGGTATTTATAAAGAGTATATAATTAGTTTTGGTATTGCCATGTCAGAATTTAAAACAGTTTCTTTTCTTTTTTTTTTATTTATTTTTAACGATGATTTCAGACGCGTTCGAAAAGTTAGGAATAAAAAAAAATGGGTCTGTGGAACATTTATACAAACTTGAAGATTTTGTTTGGAAAAAAAAAATTTTTGCATTAAGCTAACGTAATATTTTTATTTGGAAATATTAAAAAAAAAATAATGTCAATAGAATTAAAATAAATATTGATTTGTTTTTTAAAGAAATTATGTTTATTAAAGTTAAAGTAAATGTTTTTTTTTTAAAGAATAAAACTTAAAAAAAATATATTGTTGTATATATATTATTAAATTTATTTTAATATCATAATTTACATAGAAATTAATTTAAAACATTTTTAAATTAGTTTATTAAGTAACCCAAATGTTTATTAAGAATAAAAAAAATTGTTATACATTTTTTGCTTTATTCATATAATTTTTAACTTTACATTTAGCATCCAACACAATTTTAAGAAACTTTTTTTTTCTGTGTATAAACCACTTTTCCTATAATATGTAGAAACCTTGCAATTTGCCACAGTGTGTGGCACGTTAGTCTGTCTATGTTTCTATGTTCGTTTGTGTGGATTTGCATTTGCTCATTAGACATTGTGGCTCATATTGTTGGCTCTGCCATTGAATCACCGCAATGAGCTGCAAATTGCAGCGACAGCTTCATAGAGGAGCAGAGCACCGACCGACCGACCGACCGACCCGCCCATATAGCCCATTAGCCAGACCACACACGAAGGCAACGAGAAAAGAAAGTGGCAACAACTACATACAGATACATACATAGATAAGTAGAGGTACAAAGAAAGCGTTTTGCAATAGAAAAAATAAAATAAGAAAAACAAACTTAAAAGAAGCAGCTAGAAACCAGCAATGAAGCTTCAACTAAAATATATACAGGTAGATATATATATAAATATATATATATAAAGGTAAGTGTAGATGATTGTCGGAGCTTTTGATGTGAAGCTGAAGCTGCCTGCCTATGATCCAAATGACTAAATCTAAAAGCCAAGAGACAGCAACTAAAAGACCACACAAACAGACTAAGAGAACCTGTGAACTTGTAGCCCGAACCGCACCGAACCACACCGAACCGAACCAAAGCGCAGCTGGAACAACGTTTCTTTAGAAATGTCCAGCTTATGAGAAGGCAGCTTAAGAAGGCCAAGAAGCAGGCGGAAGGGGGGAATTTGTGGGGCCAGAGGTCCATTAAAATTTCATGTGTACCGAGAATAGAGCGCAAATAGGCTGTAATTATAGAACAAATATACACATAACAGCAACAGCAACAACAACAGCAACAGACTTGAGCCAAAAGGTAGAGTGTTTCGGGAGGGGCAGCAGATGAGGCCCCAAATGGGCATATACATATATGTATGTGTGTACGTGTTCACAAATACATTCATGCGAATGCCGTAAATAAGCTACGACAATAGAGACGAGAGCGTGACACGAGCGTGCGAGTGCGTGAGTCGTGAGCCGAAAGAAAAGAATGCAGCTATAAAATGTTATTTGATAAGAATTATAATTATAATGGGAAAAAGTTAAGAAATAGTCGAAAATATAATTATTTGCTTAAGAAAAATGCATCAGCTAATAAATAGTTTAAGCAAAAATAAATATATATAAATTATGTCTTATTTTAAGTTGTTCATTCAATATCAAGAAAGCTTAGTATACTCCGTAAAAAAATATTCTTTCTAGGTTAAAATAAGATATAATAATAAATTAAGGATTATTTTTATAAGGTTAAAGAAAGTTATTGTGCTAAAAACTGAACTAAACTTTTTGCGTTTCAACATATTGAGGCTTAATTGCAATAAAAATATTTTTTCGATTTAAAACAATATTGACAAATAAACAAAGTTTGCTCATAATATGTTTTCAAAACCAATTTGTATCAAGGAGATTCTGAAAAAGTTTAAAAAATATAGAAATAAATAAAGTTTGGTCTTGCCTAAGATTAAATTTGATATTCGAGAAGAAAAATCAACTGAATTTTTTACAATAAGTAAATTTGTCCCAAGACGTAAAGATTTTCAGTTTCTTCTTCTTGTTTTTTGGGTTTCTGCGGTTGTTGCAAATCTTTTTCGTTGGATCTATCATCTCTAATGCGAATGACTATGTAAGAGTTGTTGGCGTGTAAT